>CM042900.1:25658143-26977309 GCA_023653625.1 Triadica sebifera
AGACAAAAGTATTAATGCTCGTACTTCTTCATCAAATTCAATTCCAACCGAACTCAATTGGGTTGTGACTGTATTGAGTTCATTGAGATGTTGAGCTACAGATGCACCTTCTGTCATTCGCAAGTTGAACAAGCGCCTCATGAGGTGCACTTTGTTTGAAGCTGAAGGCTTCTCATACATACTAGAGAGAGCCATCATAAGACCTGCCGTGGTCTTTTCCTTTGCTATGTTGAAAGCAACATTACGGGATAATGTCAATCGGATAACTCCGAGAGCTTGTCTGTCGAGAAGACTCCAGTCTTCTTCCTTCATAGCCTCTGGCTTCTTCCCTGAGAGAGGTTGATACAGATTTCTTTGATACAAATAATCTTATATTTGCATTTTCCAAAAGCCAAAGTCCGCTCCATCGAACTTCTCAATTTTTACCTTTCCTTCATCTGTGGCCATCGCTCCCACTCGAATCTGACTTCCTTTGGATCGTTTCTGACAATTCTTGTGAACCTCTGTGTATTAGAACACCTCCGTGGATAATTTGGTACAACTGACCAAATTTCACTATTCACAAAATTTACTATTCATGTGAATAGTAATCGCCCGAAAAAGGACAGAAAAAACGCAACCAATGCTCTGATACCAGTTGTTGGGAAATGACGCCAATTTCCCTATAGTCAGATTTATGAGAAAACGAAGAAAATGCGAACTAATAAGACAGACAAGTTGATAACGGAGTTTGGCCAATTATGCCTACGTCTCCGGACTGCTGCAGATCTTTTACTGAAAGAAGAGAAATTTACCGAGTGTTTACAAACACTCACAACTCACAACCTCTCACTAATGCTACTCTCTCACTTTTTGATGGAATGCATTACAAATGAATTTCTAAAGCTATATATAGGCCTACACCTCCTCAATGGACGGTCAAGATTAATTCTCACCTACTTTGATGGATGGTTGAGATTATTTCTCACCTACCGTCTCACCTACCAAATGTATGGTCAAGATTAATCTTCACTTACCATCTTACCAACCAAATAGATGGTCAAGATTAATCCCCACCCACCAAATTGATGGTCAAGATTAATCTTCACCTACCATCTTACCTACTAAATATTTTGTCAACAAAAGATGCACCGTCCATCTTTATTGTCATTTATTTTATGGTGCATGTGTAGTTTGACCAACAAATGTGTGTGTCTGTGTGTGTATATATCAAAATAGAAAGAGGAAAATCGTACCCTGAGATGTCGAAGTTCAGTGGCGAGAGCTTGAAGCTGGAGCTTGAATTTGGACAGTTTAAACAACTCCGTTTTCCCTCCAAAATCCGTATCTGTGTCGCATCAATTTCAAGCACTAAAAAAAATAAAGCCTTCCGAGGACAAAAAAAAAAGGGGTAAGGAGATTTAGCTGGGCTGTTTTGCTGCCATGACCCATGAAAACTCTAAAATTTCGTTTGGACAGACAGGCTGCAGTTGGCCCAAGCTAACGTTGATATTTTACTTTGAGATAACGTTTAGAATAT
Source organism: Triadica sebifera (assembly GCA_023653625.1). Classification (NCBI taxonomy): domain Eukaryota; kingdom Viridiplantae; phylum Streptophyta; class Magnoliopsida; order Malpighiales; family Euphorbiaceae; genus Triadica; species Triadica sebifera. The sequence goes on from CM042900.1 coordinate 25,659,663, forward strand.
ATATTCTTAATTTTTTTGAGTTTTGAGGAGAAATATGTAAATAGATATTTTTAGATATTTTTTCTAAATAACTAGATTTGAAAAAAATAATTATAAAAAATTAAAAAAATCAGTCAATTAAATAAAAAAATTATAAATTTACTTTTTGAATATCTAACAGCAATTACAAATACACCCGTAGCAAAATAAGTATTAATAATAATTTTGGTATTTTTCATTTTAACATTTTTGAGAAATGGAAAATAATATACTTACTTTGTTTTTAATAAAATAATCATTAAGTTGTGGATAGATTGCTTCCATCCATTGATTAAGATTATATATATATATATATATATATATATATATATAAACACGAAACAAAGTAAAAAAAATGAAAATATAATAGAAAACATCTATAGAAATTTAAAAAAAGAAAAAGAAATACACTCTCTTTGTGAATTCCGTCACACTTACAATAATAACGGATTTGTATACATGATAATTTATAATTAAATTGTTCTATATATAATTTATTTATATAAATGGTTAATCGGATAAATTTTTATGCAATGGTGAATTTTTTGAGATTTATCAATGAGAGATTGGTGTGTCCATGTGAATGATTTTGATTTGAAGTTATGATACAAAATCTTATCATGTTAAGTAGAAGGGAAGGGCAATCTATATGAATTGTCCTGCAATTTGATAGGTAAGAAAAAGCTTAAAGGTTCAACACAATGATAATGGAGGAATCTTAAAAAGCCTAGATTCAGATACTGTTAGAAGGGGACACAGATTTCCCACAGGATTTTAGCAATAATAGGTCATTTTAGTACCATTTGATTGATTTTCAAATAATCATTCCAGTTAGCAGCCTGTGACATTTCTCTTATTTTTGCATGTCAACATGGCAATCATATATAGGAATATAATCGAGTCGAGTTGATACAGTGTCAACTTCAAATTTGAACTCGATTAAAAACTCAAAATTCGAATTTAATAGAATTTTTTTTAATTGTTTGAAACTCGATTCGAAAAATATTCGAACTATTTGAACTCAACTAAATAAAACTCGAATCAACTAAAAAAATTTAATAAATAGTATATTCGTCTTGACTTGATTCAAAATCACTTCAAGTTAAATAGATTCGATTAAATTCGAATATATTTAAATATTGAAAATATAAAAATAATAAAAAAAATTATTAGATTAAGCTTATGAGATTTATGAGTCCGATATATTTGAAAAAAGTGATTTTTAAATTTTTTTAAAAAAAATCGATCAAGTAAATTAAAAAAGAAATTAACATATTTTGTTAACGGCCAACAACAAATATTAAACACTCGTTTAGTGGTTGTCATCCTTTACCTAGTTTGACGGAGCTAACAACTTAGTAGTTACATATTAATTTTGGTTTAATGTTTTGTGATTCTTGTAAGAACTATTGTTTCTAGTTCGTAATTGTGGGAATTGAATAAGTTGTGATAATTGAATAAAGAATTAAGAAATTCGAAAAAATGGAAAAGGAAACTTTTCAAAACTTGCAGGTTGATATAATTATGGAAGAGGTAAGTTGTTCTTAGATTAGTGCGTGGCTTAATAATTAAATGTTTATTTCATAATGTAAACTCAGTGTTCAAATCCAAATAACTTTGCCTCTTTTTGAAAATTTCAGTGCTAAAAACAATTTTGCCATTGAATTTGTAAACTTTTTTTTTCAACTATCAGTAATATGCATTCTCGCCAGTGCCAGGTAAACTTATTAAAAGAAAGTAAAATGCATTCGCACCAGTTAAATATATTAAAAGAGTAAAGTATTTCATCTCAAATTTTAAAAGTGTTTTATATCTAGAATTTGAATTCGAAATCTCTAATTAATTTTTTTAATTTTTTTGCTGTTTAATTAAACAAATTATTAACTTTTAAATGTGGTGTGGTGTGGGTGTGGCCATTTAACTTTCTGCATTAAGTCTAACAGAGATCTGAACCATATTTTAGAGGATGAACAAATTTAGTCTAAATCAAATTTATTATTATCACTTAGTCCATTACTTTCTATTTAATTATGATCAAATTTGGGCTTTTTTTGAAAAATAAACAGAATTATAACTCAACAAAAATTACTAATTTAGTTTAAATTTAATGAACTTATAACAAGGAATACTAGAAGTTTTGTTTAAAGTTTTCTTAAATATTCTCATAACTAATTTGTCAAAAATTAGATTAATTAGAATATATTAAACTTTGCAAAGAAGTAAGAACTTATGGGACAAACACACGGTACAGTTAATTTTAGGGTAAAACGAACTTTATCTATAATTAAGGGACAATTTAGTTTTTAGTTATATTTTTAAACTTCAACGAAAGATACAAGATGACGAGTTATTTATCTCACAATAAAAGTCTCCAAATTCGAGTTTAAAGCTATCAAATTCCATTTTTGAATATAAAATATCTTTAAAATTATGAGAGATAATGTTTTATCCTTTAATTAAGACATTCTCTCCATGTTTTAGACCAATAATAATAATAATAATACTTTTTTTTTAAATCATTGATGGCGGGTCAAGATTCTCATGAGTCATGATGCGTAGGGCAAAGGGAATTATAATTGACAGCAAAATACTTTTGCATGGATGAGAATCGCGCAAACCCAGCAGTCTAAACATACAGGCTGTACATTTTACCACTCTGGGTAATTTAACACATGCCAATTTAGCATTATGATAATACCTTGATCCTCAGCTAGCTTAGCTACTCTTCTATTTTGCACATGTAGTTTCCTTAAAAATATATATACGTACAGATCTATAGATGAGGATTAATTGAGGGTTGTCTGCAAATTTTTCCACATGCTCAAATTACTGCTACCCACTTTTTTTTTCTTTTCTTTTCTTTTCTTTGCTGGTTGCCATGGCCATCAATGCACTTTCCCACTATATTTGGACTAGTACCATTTTATCTATAGCAAGGTTGGTCCAATTGGTAATTGGATTTTCTTGCAATTTACCATATCAACTTCCATATGATATTTTATGATAGGTAGAATTTTAAATTTGATATGATGGGTTCCTTAATTTACAGTACATATATATAAAAGAAAAACATACCCAACACTTCAAAAAAAAATGTACCATTGATTTGATTCTTCAGGCAGCATATAGAGAAAGAAGCAAACTAATCTTTATAGTGATTATATATGCCTAACCCATTTAGACAACCAGATGGGGATGTATTGGAGAGCTGTGCTGGGCTTAAACTTACCTTAGCTCACACATCCACCGCTCTTTGCCTTTGACAAGAGTAATTAATTTTGGGGCCGTTATAGGCATATGCCAATTGAGCAAGTTAAAGAGCTTTCAATTTTCAAAAACAATGTTTTTAAAACCGGATCAGATATCAGATATATCGTAATTTAATCGATTCAATATATTGATTTTTTTTTTGTTTTTCTTATAAATATACATAAAATAATACATATAATTAACAAGCATTGTCTTATGATCTTATGATTTGATTCCTTAATAAAATCTTAGCTTTATTTTTATTTGCACTATTTTTTTTATTTCTCTGATTTTTAGTTTGATTCGGATCAAACCATTAACTGATTTGCAATTTAATCAGGTTTGATCTGTCAGTCTCTTAAAAACACTGTCATCCAGAGGAAAAAGAGACTCGATCTAATGGGGTTCTTTCTCTGAAATCTCTGTTTCATCAGAAATGAAATAAATACTAAGATTCTAAATGATGAAACAGCGCAAGCCGGCCGGTGGCTGAGTTAATTCAATTTTGGATATCATCTGCCCAATTTAATGTGGTTTTCAAGCACGTGGGAAATACAAGTAAATTAGCTACTATCGTAATAAGTTTCTTCTTTCTTTCATTTGCTTGCTCAGATGCCAAGTTCGGCCAGCAACACGTGGATTTAGCCAAATGCAAGCTTGGTGAAAATTTGAAATCTCCTTTTCTGTTTATTAGGGCCCCTTTTGATATTGTCTTTGCAGGTTGCCAACTTAAAGGTTTAAGTTTGAAATCTTTATTTTTAGGGAAAATATAAAAAAAGTCATCAACCCTCCACAATTTTACAACTATATTCGATTTTAAAAAAATTTATATAAATTATATAAATTTTCATTTTATAAACAAATTTAGCTCCGATTATGGAGCCAATTTAGCCGACACTTATATAAATTGACCCAATGGATTAGTTGACGTAAATTAAATGTATCCAATTATAAATTAACACATGATAACTCTATTAAAAATATATTTATTATTATTTTTTCTTTCTCTCCTCTCTCTTTCTTCTTCCTTTTTCCTCTCTCTCACCCTATTCTTTTTCTTTTCTTTCTTCTTATGCAAATGGAAGATTTTTTTATTAAAAAGAATATAAAGATTTAAACTTTATAACCCAAAGTGTAAGGAAAAAAAAAAAAGCCCTCTATCCTAAAAACTGCAATCAAAGCAAGGTTTAGTTTTCTTCATCATCAAAATTCAAAACTAGTAGAGCAAAAAAAATACCAATGCTAAGATGAAGCAAAGGGGTTTTTTTTATGGAATCCTCACCATCCTTCTCTTTCTCTTCTCTCAATTCCCTTCATTTCCTAAGGATGGCAATTGCCCCGTGATGCCCCGCCTCCACCCACACCCAAAAAAAAAAAAAAAAAAAAAATATATATATATATATATAATAATTATTTGTATTTTAATATAATTAATATTTTTTAAAAAATAATAAAATAAAAATATAACACTTGGTTAAAGTAAAAAATATTTTTTTATTTAAAAATTATATAATTAACCAATTAATTAAAATAAAAAATTTTAATAAAAATTGGGAAACGGGACAGGGTCGGGGATCCCCATCCCTGTGTGATGCATGATCCGGGATCCCCATCCCTATGTGATGCAGGGTCAGAGATCCTCATTCTCGTGTGGTGCGGAGACAATAATCCAAAATTTTTTTCCAATAGAGTATGGGATGGGGGCATGGTCGAAAAATAGGGCGGAATTTCAATAATAGAAAACTCCACCCTGTCGTTATTCTTATCATTTCCCTACCACTTCCCACAACCAAACATGTCTTCTCATCTATCACAACAACATTTGACTCCACTAACACTCCACCAAGAACAACTAATTCCTAGAGAGAGAAGACAGTTAAGGCATAAAAAAAGAAAAGGTAAAGTCGAATACAACTAATATAAAATCCATAAAAAAAATAACAATTTGCAAGATCCATCTCTAAAACTCATAAACAAATTCCAATTTTTTGACAAGACCGAAACAATCCATAAAAATCAACTAGTTGCAGAAATTCAAAGTCACATAAATCATTATATTAAATTTATTAATTTTTTGGAGGAAGAGAGACTTGACTGCACTAGAGATTTTAGAGGTGGCGATGACAGTGATGTTGAAAATGAGTGTCATAGCAGTAGTTGGAATCTAAGTACCCCCTCATACGATGTGCAGAAGAAGAAAAAAGAGAAAATGAATAGGAAGAGAGGAAAAAGGAAGAAGAAAGAGCAAGGAGAGAATTTTTATTTGGGGCGTCGATTTACAAAAAAAGAAAAAGGAAGAGAGAGAGGAAAGGTACCATACTGTTGGAATGGGAATATGGAGTAGGCTTGGCAACGGGATAGGGAATCCCTAATCCATGTGGGAATTTATCCCAAACGGGATAAAAATTCTTTGATTGAACTTCCTGCGGAGATGGAAATGGAGAATTTTTTTCCCTATAAAGTGGACTGGGGCGGGGACGAGGATGATACTCCCGCCCCGCCTCGATGATTATTTTAAATATATATATATATATATATATATATATATATATATATATATATATATATATATATATATATATATATATATATATATAAAATTTTATAATATATTTTTGTTAAAATTAAATGACCCAAAAATTTAATATGTGAAATTAATTAATCAGTTCAATAAAATTAAATTGTAATTGATTAACTGATTTAATAATAAATCAGTTAGATTGATTGATAATCTTTTCAGCCAGTTAATTATAAATAATTTAACTGGTTGATAAATAAATCATTCCGAAATGGTTGATAATTAAATTGATCGGACTAATTATATAACTAATCATGTTGACATGTTTAAAAATTATTTGGTTGATAAATAAATCAACTAGACCCCATTTTTTACCAATTGATTATATAATTAATTTAATTATTTATTATATATTAGTTTTTTAAATTAAAAAAATAATTGTGGGAAATGGGAATCTCCATAGAGGTGGAACAAATCTATCTCTGTCAATGTAACAGGAACGGAGACGGGAATTCTCCATTATCGTGGGAATGGGGATCAATCTCCTACCCTCTCTCCGCCCTACCCTGTCCCTAAGCATAGATGGGAGGGTGAGGCAATGACGTTGTTTGGTTGAGAAGCTATTGTTATTATATTACGTGACATATATTGTACACATCAGTGTCAGTTATTTCATTCAGTCAAATTTTGAGACAGTGCACATTAGTATCAATTAGGTTTAGAAATTGGTTTCATACTTTTGATGCTAGATTTATTTATAAAATAAAAATTCATTTAATTTAAATGTTGGGCTTTATGTTAATGGGCCGCCCATATGGGCTTGACCCAGCCCAGACTCATATCTTCTTATATATAAAGTTATGAAAAGATATAACTTTTGAAAAAAGTTATAACGAAATGATATAAGAAAATGAGATAACTTTTCATCAATAGTTTTATCTGAAATTCGGAAATTATCGGAAAGGAATTTCTTCATCTCCATTTCATCACAAGAGAATCAAAGTGTTCGTACTGTAGAACCGAGTCAAGTTCTAGTAATTTATCTACGCCTGAAACATTGAAAGCGCACGATTCACGCTCAACAAATAAGTATCCGCTGCCCGAGTATTTCTACATTGGTATCAAAGCCTGTTTTGTGCGGTTTTGTGCTTAAAATCATAATTGTGATGATTTTGGAGAAATTTACTATACAAATTCGAATTTTCTTCAATTTTCGTTAAATAATTCTTCAATTTCATTATTCGAATTTGGTATCGTTGGAAAGTTCTCATCACAAGCTTTCTATCGAGTATTTTTGCATAATTTTCTGATGAGTTGATGATTTTTTTATGATTTTTTAAAGTTTCTGTATATATTTTTTTTGAAAATAATCATTAAAACGATTCTCACTCTCAAATTGGGTTTGTGTTGTCCAAACATGACCAAAATGATGTTGAAACGAAATAAAAATGGTCGCAGTAGTTTTAAAACTGTCAAAAATGTGTAAATTTTCAAAAATCGGTGCAAAAACAACCCCGAAAGTCGGCGCGTGTACTGCATGCATTGCCTCGGTGCGTGATGCACTGGCAGTTGAAAAAAAATAGTTTCTGACAGTTTTTCCACATGTCCATGACACGTGGCATGCTTGGCCACGTGGCGTTTCCCGATTAGTCCACGATTGCTAACGTGGCCTGTGGCGCGTGCGAGCGCGTGTAGGAGCGTGAAGATGTGTGGCGGCGCGTGTAAGCGCGTGGGCAGACTTCGTTTGGCGCGTGAGGGCGCGTGAATGAATATTTTTGGTCAAATTTTTTTTATAAATCTCAAATTTTAATTTCTAATTTAATGGATATTTTTTCAAAATTTTTTATGACTCTTTTGATGAGAAATTTAGAGGAAAATATGCAAATAGGAACATGATTACATGTGGAAATTTTTTTTTTGTCACATAACATATATGATATTTAATTGAGTCTAATGTTGGTTTAATTTATTCAAATATGTAGTGAGGAATCTGATGATTCGCACTTTGGAGTGATTATGTGCATATAAGAAAGATCCATAACATTCTCTTGAAAAACATATTGATGAGATGTACCATAAAATTTTGACTTTCTATATGATGTTTAGTGAAGACTATGACTTAGCTGTGGAACAACAGATGTCAATAGTTCCTGATTCCTTACCTGATTCATGGGAAGAGGAAAGGAAGGCGCTTAAAGAAAGATTAAGCGACTTAACTTATGAAAATCTTGAAAAAGATTTGAATCGGGAACTGGAGCACCGTATACAAGATGGTATTAGGTGATCTAGTAAATCGATAAATAGTTTCCCATGGATGAAGAAAGTATTTGGTACACTGGCAAAAAGATAATTTGCTGAAAGAGAACCAAAGATTCAACCAGATGATGAATGAATTAAAATCAATATTAGAAAAATATTTATTTTTATGTATGACAATATGTTTTTTTTTGTTTTGAACATGTAATTGATGTTTATCTTATTTTTAATGCATATATATATATATATATATTATTGTTGTTATATTATATTATATAATGAATGCATTATGGGAATATTAAATTGGTAGATTAATGAATCTTATCTAATATAGAATTAATTGACACATGTTTAAATTAAACATTGATAACTGGACTTTGTTAGTAGGAGTTGATTGAACTGTATATACAGTTTTTTTGTTTCTACTACTTGTACTAGGTTATTATTGATTAATTTAAAACATTGTGACTTGAAATTGATAAAGATCAATAAAGAATTGTATTAATCCTAATTATAGTCATTGTTTCTAAATAATTGAAATGACTGCTACAAAAAACATTATTGCTGACTTGAATCAAGGAGATAAGCTGAATGATAAAAACTATGACATTTGGCATCGTAAAATTCAGTATCTCCTGGAACAGCAAGATATGCTAGAAACAATAATACAACCAATGGCTGAGCTTGAGCATGGAAACACTGCTCAACATAGGCGAGATATGGAAGCATATCAAGCCTATAAGCGCAAGGACAGAGTTGCTGCATATTGATGCTGAGCAGCATGAGAAACGACTTGATGCTACGTTTTGAAAAGCGTCGCTCAGCCCAAGCAGTTTGAGATGCTGTTAAGGTTCAATTTGGTGGAACTTCAACAACAAGACTGCGTCAGTTAACTCTAAAGTTTGATGTCTATAAGAACAATTCTAATCATACAATGAGGCAACACCTTACTGTCATGTCTAACATGATAAGTGAACTGAAAGGTGCTGACCATGAGATGACTGATGAGCAAAAAGTTCAAGCTGTGATTCGCTCTCTGCCAAAAGCCTGGGAACACATGCATGTCAACCTTACCCATAATGATAATATAAAATCTATTGATGATGTTGCCCGACATGTTGAGCTAGAGGAGGATCGCCTTTTCACTGATAAGCCTGAAGGAGAGGCTTATATGACTGAGTCTAGAGGCAAAAGGGCTTCTAGCTCTGGGCAAAAGAAATGGAAAGGTAAGGGCATATGGCAAGGCAAAGAAGAGAATAAGACAAAATTTAATGGAAATAAGGGCAAGCGTGGAAAACGCAGCCGAAAGAAAGGCAAGAACATGAATTGCTTTAACTGTGGGAAGCATGGTCACTTTGCTCGTGATTGCATTGAGCCAAAGGTATTGTATGACCAAATTAGTCCCTCGCATTTATATGTTAGTAGTCGCTTGATGTTAGTTAAAACTGTTCCTTATTGGACAGACCACATAGCAAGGGATCGATCTACCTTTGTGGAATTTCATCGAATTCCAAAGGGGAGTAGAAAAATCTATATAGGGAATAATGCTTCGGCTGATGTGCTTGGGATCGGTTTCTGCAGGCTAGTGCTGCGGGGAGGTCGCACGCTTTATCTCCATGATGTGCTTTATGCTCCTGATATTCAACGAAATTTAGTTTCTATTATTGTTTTGCTTGGACTTGGCTTCAAAATTATTTTTGAAGATGGTTGTGTTAAAATACTTTTGGACGAAGTTTTTTATGTCTCTGGACATATGTTGAATGGTTTTATAGTGCTAGACACTATTTTTATGGATGTTAAACAATCTATATTTCTTGTTGAAAATTCCAATGATGTTTCATTAATTGATGATACTAAATGGCATGCTAGATTAGGACACATTGGGCAAGATCGTTTAAAAAGATTAGCAAAAGTTGATCTTTTAGGATCTGTTAAGAAAATAGATTTGACTATTTGTGAGCATTGCCTAGCTGGAAAAGCAACAAGATTGCCATTTGGCAAAGCCAAAAGAGTCACATTTCCTTTATAGCTTATACATTCTGACATCTGTGGCCCAATGAATATTAGAGCAAGACATGGTGCTCACTATTTCATCACTTTCATAGATGATTTCACCAGATACAGTCACATTTATTTGATCTCCCATAAATCTGAAGCATTAGATTGCTTCATATGTTATAGTAAATTGGTTGAGAATCAATTGAATTTGAATATAAAATCATTACGGACCGATCGATGGCGTGAATATCTATCTGATTTATTCAAAAGTTATTGTGATGATAAGGGTATAGCTAGACAGCTAACTATTTCTTCTACTCCACAACAAAATGGCGTAGCAGAAAGAAGAAATAGAACCCTATTGGACATGGTTAGGTCAATGATGGCGCAAACTAATTTACTAATTTCCTTTTGGGAAGATGCATTAATGACTACTGCCTACATTTTAAATCGTGTACCATCAAAATCTGTTAATTCCACCCCATGTGAATTGTGGAAAAGCGAAAAGCCTGACTTAAGCCATAGGCACCCATGGGGTTGCGCAGCTTATATCCACAACACTACCCATGAATATGGAAAACTTGGTCCGATGGGGAAGAAATGTATCTTTATAAGATACTCAGAATTCTCCAAAGGATATGTATTTTTGGGAGAAGACACAAATGGAAGAATAACAGAAATTGAGTCACGATATGTCATTTTCTTAGAAGAGGACTTTCCTGAAAGAGATGAGATAAATAAGGATTTCCAATTTTATGAATTGGAAAATCATGAGACTAGTGGGAGTGCAAGTATAATTGATTTAACACTCATAGAGCAATAATTTATTGCTCCTCCTGAACCAAGTGGGAGTGAAAGAATGTCAATTTTTGTTCCAATGGAGCAAGACCTTGAACAATCTCAACCTCGACGTAGTAATCGTGACAAGATTCCCCGTCGTCGATTTGAGATTGAGGGGAAAACTTTAATGATTGCTCCAGATGAAGAAGAGCCTAAAACAGTACAACAAGCTCTTTCTGGTCCTAAAGCAAAAGAATGGATTAAAGCTATGAAAGAGGAAATGGATTTGATGATATACAATCAAGTCTGGGATTTGGTTGAGAAACCGTCTGATCGTAAGACTATTGGGAACAAATGGATTCTCAAAATAAAACGTAAGGCGGATGGAATAATAGAAAGATTTAAAGCTCGATTAGTAGCTAAGGGCTATACACAAAAAGAGGAAATTGACTATGAAGATACATTCTCACCTGTAGTCAGGTTTGCATCAATTCGCCTCATTTTGGCTATAGTAGCACGAATGGACTTAGAATTATATCAAATGGACGTTAAAACTGCTTTTCTCAATGGAGAACTAGATGAAGAGATCTATATGAATCAACCTTTAGGTTTTGAACTCAAATGACAAGAGCGCAAAGTTTGCAAGCTCAAAAGATCCATTTACAGTCTTAAGCAAGCATCAAGACAATGGAACCTCAAATTTCATCAAGCAGTATTAAAGGATGGTTTTACGATGATGGAAGAAGACCATTGCGTGTATGTTAAACATTCTAACAATGGTTTTATAATTATGTCCTTATATGTCGATGACATTTTAATAGCTGGAAATGATAAGAAGTTGATTGATACTACCAAGAAATGGTTATCATCGAACTTCGAAATGAAAGATATGGGTGAAGCTAGTTATGTACTTGGTGTTAAGATCCTGAGGGATCGCTCTAAAAGACTTCTGGGTTTATCTCATGAGACTTATAAAAATAAAATGTTAGAGCGTTACCATATGCATGAATGTAAGTCTGTGGATACCCCTGTCGAAAGGAATCTGAGCCTTAGTCTAGATATGTGTCCCAAGACATCAGATGAAAAAGAACGAATGTCTAAAGTACCCTACTCCAACGTTGTCGGTAGTCTGATGTATGCAATGATGTGCACACGTCTAGACATTTGCTATGCTGTTGGGCTAGTAAGCAGATTTCAATCTAATCAAGGTCTGAAATACTGGATGATAGTCAAGAGAATATTGAGATATCTAAAAGGAACTTCAGACTATGTTCTATGTTATCAAGGGAATGATTTGCGCTTAATTGGTTATACTGATGCTGATTGGGGAAGTGATATAAATCAGCGCAAATTGACATATGGATATGCATTCTTGCTTAATGATTGTGCAATTTCATGGAGTAGCAAGAAGCAATCTTGTATAGCTTTATCGACGATGGAAGCTGAGTATGTAGCATGTTCCTCAGCTATACAAGAGGCAGTTTGGTTGAAAAGATTTTTGCAGCACATAAAAATTGTCAAGTCAGCATCTGAACCTATGACAATCTATTGTGATAGTATGGTTGCATTAGCTTATGTTAAGGATCCAAAATATCATGGAAAGACCAAACATATCCAGATTAGATATCACTATGTTAGAGATATGATTGCAGAAAAGGAAATGATTCTGAAACACATTTCTACAAACAAAATGGTAGCAGATCCATTTACTAAACCAATAGCTAGAGATGCGTTTGCAAGGCATGTAAAATCTCTAGGCTTATGTATAATGTAATCAATATATATTATGTCAGATCACTTGGTTTTTACAAATGATATATCATTTTAATTGATTAATGATTTTTCAATTATATGAATATATTGTAAATAACAGTTAGCATAATTTGAATATGTATGTCGATAGACTTAGATTGACTCACTCACATGAGTAATCGCCTCTGGCGCTATGGAACGAGTAGAGATGAGACCATAAATGCAGAGGTATTAAGTGAATGAATAAGATGTAGTGAGAGCGGTCTTAGTTTTTTATTCATTTTTATAAGGTCGCCTTGATGAGGATCAAGATGAGATTCTTCGTATATATAAGAATCGACATGAATGACTACCCCACCATTCATGTGTCTATATAGAGGAAGCTGAGTGTGAAATTTGTTATTTAACATTGTTGAATGTGTAAATAAAAATTTCAAGTTTGGCGCATTTGGAGCGACAAGACTAATATTCATATGATATTTATTTATTTTGAACTAAGAGCAAGACATACACTCTTTCATTTTGACAAGAAAAGAGTAGCTCCACCATAACATGCATTTCATACTGCATGTGCTATACGACCTATTAGAAAGCGAAAGAATGGATCCATGCTTCTTCGCTATGTGAGTCATAGAAATCCTAGAAATGGATTTAAAACAACGTTTACCATTTGTGACTTTTGACTATATCATGATGTGATGGATTAATGTTGGCTATCTTAGAATATATCCTATAATCATGGAATGATTCGACTTAACGGAATACTCTTAGAAAAACGAGTTAATTTAAAGTTGATTGATATGAGGGCAAAAGAAAGAGTACTTGCTTATGCACTCACAGCTTGTATTCACCGGCCGGAGTTATTACGCTTGATGAAGCGAGAAGTAACTTAGAATACAAGTGATTGTAAGAATTATTTAAGTATAAATTCATGAGGGATTGAATGATACTCAAATTAAGTGTATTGAGAAAGATACTTGGTGTAATTAAGCACATTATCGAAAATAATTACATCTTTGAGTTGATGTCTCATATATGACCTATAATTAGGTTTGTATTGGAGCTCCCACAATATGTGTGCTTCAGGTCGCATGGTCCGTTCTCTTGTATGAAAGATTCTTTGTTTAAGTTTGAAATGTGAGATGATATTTGGATTGAGTCAAGCCTACTTTGGGCGAGTGGGAGATGTTGGACTTTATGGTAATGAGCCGCTCATGTGGGTTTGACCCAGCCCATACTCATATCTTCTTATATATAAAGTTATGAAAATATATAACTTTTGAAAAAAGTTATAACGAAATGATATAAGAAAAAGAGATAACTTTTTATCAACAGTTTTCTCTGAAATTCTCGGAAAGGAATTTATTCATCTCCGTTTCATCACAAGAGAATCAAAACGTTCGTATTGTGGAACCGAGTCAAGTTCTAGTAATTTGTCTCCGTCTGAAGCATTGAAAGCGCACGATTCACGCTCAACAAGTAAGTATCCGCTGCCCGAGTATTTCTACATTAAATAATTTTTTAAGATTTTGATATCATTGTAAAATTGTGCAAAGTTTAAATTTTTTTTTTAATTTTTCGTTATTTATCATTAATTATTTTTTCTTTTGTTTCTGAATAAATAAGTAATGCAATTTCTTATTTTCCGGAAATTTTGATTCTGGAAAATCTACTGTAACTTTAAAAGAAGAGGGAAAAGAAGCAGCCTTCGAAAAGCAAAGTCAAAATGGACTTTAGGTTATTTTCCTAAAGTTCATAATAGTTGATGAGTTTGGAGCTGATCAGGTATGTCTGAGCATATTTATGATTTTTTTTTCGTTTTATCACTTACGCAAAAGGGATAGCACTAGTGGGAAATTGATATTGGACAACTTTTCCTTCCCCTAGCCATTAGATTAACAGGAGATTTCCGGAGCATAAATGAAAATTATATTTGTGCGAGTTGATTTTTAAAAATATATTCATTTTATCAAATTTAATTAAAAGAATATTCAGTTTATTATATAATAATTTTTTTCCAAAAAATTAAATTTATGGTGTTCGATAAAAGTTTATATATTAACTGATTTTAATTTCAATAAACTATATTCATGTTATTTTAAACTATTAAACCAAATAAATCTTAAAATGTTAAACTTATAATTCTGAATTCAATTTTATTAAACCTCAGCAGTGTTATGTGCGTGTAACAATCTTTTAGAGTTTCTATATAATACAACTACAATACATATTTACTAATTGAAAATAACAATCTAATACTATTGAATTGTCTGTTACGAGCAAATTGATAAATACATTATATAAGTCTAAAAAATTTTAAATTTTGTAATTATTATTAATTTAAATTATATAAGTAAATTTTTTTTAGGTCTTTGCAAATTATTGATGTAATAATTTTTTTAATATTATGAAACAATTTCTATAACATTAATAGTGTATAATATATATATTAATGACTAAAATATTTTTTTGTATTATGCATCATATTTGGGTATAATTTTTTTTATTATTTTGTTTATGCGTATATTTTGACATATTTCTTTAACAGTAATAATGTGTATTGTGTAACAATTTTTTTTCAATGGCAAATGAATTACATACAAAAAATGGAAACTTTAAAATATCTATTTTGCTTATAAAAAAATTTAAAAAATTATCCTATAATAAAATTGTTTAACTTAATAGTGTTCAATATTATTTATATAACTAATATTTTTTAAATAAAAATTACATTTATTTAAGTACTTATTAAATTAATATTATATATTAAATATTATTATTACTTTTTTGTTGAATTGAATAATTTTGCCGTTTATTTTTTAAATCTATGAACCCCATTATTTGAATAATCATGCATGTTCGGTGAATGTGAATAAGCAGAGAAGTAAGCTATTATGGAGGACTAGGAGGGCGACTAGTTTGGTTTTGTTATAATAACAGGCTCTACTCTAGGCCATATTCTCTCAATAACAAATTCATGCAAAGTGAAGTACGAAATTATTGAATTGTGAAAATGAAATGGAAAATTGCTGGCCAATGCATAATCGTCAAAAGCATCTTCGTCACTTCTATCACACGTCTCATCAAAATCAAATACAGATTGCTGCTTCTTGGCGTCTCATTCATACTTCCTACTTTGCATTGATTAGTGTCGACTTCATCTTGTTTGGCCCATTATAAACTATCACTATCAAAGGTGATAATTAAAATCAGGGATGCAGTCAGTAATTTATAATTAATTGTACGATATTCAATAATTTAGTTTTTTTTATTTATAAATTAATTCTTATTTATTATAAATGCACGCCAAATGTAAATAAAAACATAATTCTAACCAGCAATTAATTATAAGAGCACAAAAAGTTCATATTAAAAATTATTTATAAAATTTTAAAATTATATATATTACATTATGTTATATCTGAAATAGCTTAAATTTCAAGAGTTGTAAATTCTGATTTTTTTATCAATAGTAAATTAGATTTTATCATAATTAAAAAATATTTTAAATTAAAAAATTAAAACAGGATTTCATAATATATATAAAGAATAAATAGTAACAAGATGATGGGAAACAATAGGGGGCCAACCAATTAGATAATTAAGATAAAAATGAGCATACCCAAGTTGGTAATAGCATTTTATTAGAGGGGCATTGAATGGTGGGCTCTGAATTAAACTTAGGATTATATAATTCAAACCTATAATAATCTCTAACTTTACAATTATATAGAAAAATCTACATCTCATAATCACACTAACACTACATCACTATTATTAACATAAAACAATCATTAGTCATTATTAAAAATCCCTTTTTAGTTAATGAAATTCATGTGTTAATCAAACTCAAATTCAAAAAAAATCGTGAAACAAGCATTTATTTAATTAAAAAAATAAAAAAATCTTATATATACTTAGTCCATATAGTTCTTTCTTTTTATCAATTTGCCCCCTAAAACTGTTTTTATCCAATTTATCCTCACTACTTAGTTTCTAGTCCATTTTGCCATATACATATCAACGCACGCATTAACGTATTGCATTCTTTATGTAACAAGTGGTCCGGTATAATTTTATTTTATTTTTTAAATTTATAGGCGTCAAAAGTGGATAAAAAACTAAATAGAAAGAGCAACCAGCATAAAAAAAAATGAAAATTTCAATTTGATTTGTACAATGGAGATGTACTTTCTGCAAGCTAAGCGAGGTGACCCCATCAGTCAAAACCCAAAAATACCCTGCATTACTTGCTGAGTCAACAGCACCGTTGATAGTTGAAGAAGTGAGGTAATGACAACAAAGAGTAATCTGATCAGACGGTGTATAAGTGAGGTTAACCTGTTCATGATAAAACAGAATAAAAAGTGAGGAGCTGGATCCTCCCAGAAAACCTCACTGGAAGTGACTTAGTTTGCAACTCCCGAGGTCTCTGTCTCTGTCTCTCTCTTCCCCCCCCGCCCCCCCCTCTTCTCCCTTTTAGCAATAGTAAGTGAGAGGTGGTACAGTGCGCACCAACCTCCACTGTCCTAGGAGATCACTCATACAAAACATACAAACACAGACACCTCTATCGTTCTCTGGATGTGCTTCTATCTTTCGGTATCTGATACATGGTTTTCGCTTTCCTTTGCTGGGTTCTGCTCATTTTTTTTGGGATTGTGAAGCTACTTAAAACGCACATCCAGTATAAAATTTTGTTTTTTTAACGAACCCAGTTAGTTTACCCGCAATGATTTGTTAACCAACGTGAAAAGACTCGAAATTTTTTTGTTGAATTTTTATTTTAGTTTGGATACTAGTAAAGTTGTGTGGCGATATAGTTATGGATCCTCCGGCGATGCAAAATGATGGGTCGTACAATTTGGCGGAGATCTGGCAGTTTCCGGTGAACGGGAACGGGAACGGGCACGGGCGACGACAGTTTGGGCAGAGTTTAGGTGGTCATTTTGGGGATAATGATCCGATGAATTTAGAGCGTGGAGGAATTCGCGGCGGCGCAAGAAAACTGCGTGATACGGTGGAGGACGATTCAACAAAGTTCGTCTCTTCAAACAATGGCAATGGCAACGGAGTGGTATTAGTTCTATTTGATGCATTAATTTCAATAACTCATTTTAGCATTTGTGTTTTATTTTAGCTTACTACAGTTCTCTTCAGTTTGGTGGTTGTTGTTTTGCTTTCTAATCATAAAGAGTTAATAATGTTGACAAAGAAACAGTTGTCTTCTTGCTATTGTCTTTGTGAGGTGAGTTGTGTACATTGGCCCTTTTGAGGTTGTCTTTTCGCCTACCTATCTGTCTTAGTGAATGAATTCAATTATTAATCTAAATTGGTAATCATTAATTGTTTATTAAGCTGACTCATAGTTCATTTATTTTCTTATTAAACGTGGTAATTTCTATCTCTATTTATGTAGAAATGGTCATCTGGGATGTTTGGCATTCAATGTCTGGGATAGGTCTTGGTGATGTAGATTGATTTAGGATTATATATATATATATATATATATATAAGATATTTATCTTTTCTTTTGTAATCTGAATTGGCAGAATGATTATGATGCAAAGCGGTTTAAAACATCTGGAAATAAAGATGAGAATCATGACTCTAAAACTGAAGCAGAACCCAGTTCAGGCAAGCTTGTGGAACAGAATACTCAACCACCAGAGCCACCTAAACAAGATTACATCCATGTTCGAGCAAGACGAGGGCAGGCTACAGATAGCCACAGTCTAGCAGAAAGAGTAATTCTCTATATTCCTCCTTTATCTTTCAGTTATTTGTGGGGGAAACGAGAAAATACTTTGAAGTGATTGAGGCTAAAAGAAATTGATAAAGAGATTTGATCTGGGAGCCTAAGAGGATTTCTTACTTTCGTTAATGCGCCACTTTGCAAAGATGTGTTTATTGTACCTAAATCTATCATACAAAATTTTTCTGATGACAACTTTTGTGTAAACAGGCTAGAAGAGAAAAGATAAGTGAAAGAATGAAAATTCTTCAGGATTTAGTCCCTGGTTGTAATAAGGTATGGTGTTGATTCTAAAATCTCATATTGAGTTGAGTCTAAAACACTCTCAGGTCTTTATATGCACTCTGATAAAAATATTTTATGGAAGTGTAAATATCTTTAATAATATAGTCGTAGGTGGAGCTTTAGTTAACGCTCATGCTTAAGGTCGCTACTTTACAGTATATAGTACAAGATAGCAGTTTTAGATTTCTCATCGATGTATGCAGAGCATGTTTTAAACAACATTTTCCTAAGGTAGGTTTTTTGATGCAGGTTATTGGCAAAGCACTGGTCCTTGATGAGATCATAAATTACATCCAATCATTACAAAGCCAAGTTGAGGTATGCATCCCTATCTCCCACAACAGATTGAGTGCTCAAACTGGTTCTGGGTTATATATGCCTTCTTTTTTCGATTCTAAGTTGCTTGAAATTGCAGTTCCTGTCTATGAAGCTTGAGGCAGTAAATACAAGAATGAACCCTGAAATTGAAGAATTTCCTTCCAAAGATGTAAGTCCTAATATGTTGTTGGACTTATTTGTGCTCTTCCATTAAATTTTCTGTTCTTGGATTGCTAACTTAGGCAGCATCTGTGTGTGTGTGTGCAAGCTGTACTTTACAGCCCTCAAGCTGTTAATCAATGATCACCTTATCTGATTGATGGATAATCAGTTCCTACCACAAATTTTATGTCCTATGTAAAGAAACTGAAAATCTCCTATTAAATTGCTGTCGGCGAGATTGTTTCTAGATCGGTTTACATGGCATTGAGGGCAAAGTAGAGATGCATTTTGGGAAGTAGGTAGTCAACTAAGACCTTATTTAGATTTATGGAACCTTCTCATGTTGTCTTGCTTTCTCTTATTTGGGTGCGTATTTTTTCACATTAAGGCAAATAGTTAAAAAAAATGTTTTTAATGAACTCATTTTGGTGAACTGGATGGTTATTTTCTCATTGAATTGATCTTGAGATTTTTTTTGTTTAAATTTTCTACTGAAGAAATGTTATGCCACAAATTGAATCTTGTATTTGTTGAACTTTCAACAAGGTAGATGTGCATAAATTGACAGGTTGCTTTAGTGGGCTTTCATGTTCTTAATGTGACTTTTTTGGGTGATTGTCTATGAGAATAAAATAATTGTGGATTTGTTCCTTTTTTGTTGTTATGGCATATAGATATAGAGAAAAGAGATTGAGATGTTCTTAGCACAGTCCTTACTCTGAATCAACTTTTCTTTTCAGTTTGGCCAACAAACTTTTGATGCTACGGGCATGGCATTTGGTTCACAAGGAACAAGGGAATACAGCCGTGGTACATCACCAGAGTGGTTGCATATGCAGGTTGGTGGTGGGTTTGAAAGAACGTCATGATCCGAAAAGAAATCATCAATTAGTAATAAGAGCATCAAGTAGCAAATGCTTCTTCCTTAGTGGCTCTCAGAATATATACCTTCACTATATTAAATCAAAGAAAGAGCATATTTCCATTTCAACATTGGATATGGAGCTGTGTAAAAGACTGGTTAAGTAACTAATTAAACATCTCCATTTATTTCTTTGTTGAAAATTATTCTTTACTCCATATCTACCTTCACTCGCAGGCTGTGTTCTCTGTACCAATACATGTAAGAAAGCTATTCGTTCAAAATTTCTAATGCTAAATCTTTTACCATTGGGTTTGTTGGAAGCGGCAGCCTGCTCAATATAAAGGCCTTTTTATGAACTCTGTATCTTCCAAATTCTAGGTTGCTAATGGTGCTATCCTTAATATACTGTATATCTCTTGAATTTCTAATTCTTATTTTAGCTAATGTTGTAAAATGAAACTTCTAATGTGGAGTTAATATGCTTAAATAAAAGATAAAGTAGGATTGTTGAGCTCCCAACCCCCCCCCCCCCCCCCCCCCCCCCACACACACACACAAACAATCTTGAAGCTTGGCTCTCTTTAGTTTTCTCACAGGTGGGTTAAGATGTCCTAGTTCTATCATCCCTAACCTTGCTTACCTTCTAGTTTACACAGTATCAGTTATTTAGACAATTTCCAACTAAGTCCATAGTCCTTTTCTGCAGCAAATGTAAAGTTGAAGCTATGCATGACACCATTGACAGACGCTTAAATAACCTGAACAGAAATTATTCATTAGCCTTATTATGGCAGTAAATCAGTTAAACTCTCAAGGCATTTCCATATCTAATCAACATTATGTGTCTGCACGCTGCAGTACTTATACACATCCGGCTACTATCAAAAACTTTGAAGAACCCGCCCTAATTTACATTATCTATTCACAGTTATACCAGAATTTTGTGACAGAATTTATACTTTTGGAATGTACTGAAATAATCAAGTGGCATTTGGTGAGGAAATCCATATGAAAAAGCACTCGAACCACTAAGGAAGCTATGCCACTGGCTGTGTGCCGCTGAAGGAACTTCCACTACAAGTGTTCCAGCTAGATTGGAGGTAGGAAATGGCTGCCCATATCACACAAAGAAGCAGGATCGCTGCGAAGACAGTGCTTCCAAGGGTGCAAACCACCTGTAATTGTCATTATTAATCATATAATTTGTCAGCCATTATTTTGCGCTGTCCTCACACAACAATACCAATGATATCAATTTCCAAAACCAAGATAATTAACTAATAACTATTAATCAAATATTTTTGGGTTTTTTTTTCAAAAAAAAATTCATATGGTCTTTTGAGGAACTCAATTCTCTCCCAGGAAGGATGAAAGAGATGTCAGTTCAATTTACTAACACTGCACCTTTTCAGTTTGATTTCAATTTCTTTTAACAGGAAGCAATGTTGTCTGATTTAATTCGAGTCAATTTCTCTACTTCTCTTGCATTATCAGAATGTTACAAGATAACAAGCAGTTGGGTAATCTTATGCTCTATATTATCTTAGTCCTACCTACATGAACATCATGTACCGAATACTTCTGTTAGAGTAAAAGGCATCTAAACTCCTGATGCCTCGAGCAGTGCTTTAACAATAAAAAGTGCAGCCAGTAACAGAATCCCATCAGCAGCAAAAGACACCTGAATTCCCAAAAAAGAGTAGAAATCACAGGAAAAAAAGAAGATATATGAGCAAGCTAATAGTGATGGTTTGAATGACGGGCAAGGGAGTATTAAAAATTGATCAAAAACCTCAAATTGACCAAAGACTTGGAAATTAGCATGTAGGATTGTTGCAAGTTATTGTAACCTGGTGATTCATTTACCCTGTTTTTCTTATAGAAAAAGATTATAACCAATTAATTAACATCCAAAAAACCATATTCTATATTAAAAGGAATGGATTCTACAGCAGGAAAGCAAGACAAAAGGCCCAAACTGGAATCTTTCAATATATTTTAAGTAGTATTTTCTTCATTAAATTTAAATTTTTTCAACCGATCACATAACAACTATAAGCTCGATACTGAAGCTCTTAACCAGATAGTAATCATAACAGCACTACTAACTTATCCTGTCAAGCTTTTCATATTAACAGTAAATTTTAAAGTCAATGATAAAATGTTATCATCCTATATAATCATAACTGCAAGTCAAAATTGAGGGTCTTAGTACTATTCTCGCTTTACTACATGCTGTACCATGCTAAACTCTCATTAATGTCCCTTTAATGATTTCCTCTCGATATATCCCTGTTTCATAACAATAAATTAAAGAATTTCATATTTTCAGTCCTAAAATTGTAACTGTTCAGTTTGATCCCCTGAAATGAACCTGATAACAGATCCTAGTTGCATAAGGTTTTCGTGTCCAGTATGTTGGTAAAATTCACTAGGTTAATCAATGAATACCATGTTACTATGCATGTAAGGAGCAAATGGCATGGGAACCTAGAACAATTATCAACTCTTTTGAGTCTGTGTTACAGAAATCACTATACAGCATGCAATAAAATGTTGTGAGCATTGTTGTTAGAATCGTCCGATTCTCGATTCGAATCTTCCGAATCGATACGACTCCTATATATAACGATTCGAATCTATAGTATGAATCGAAATTAGCATGAATCAATAGCGAATCGCAAGAATCGAGCGAATCGACCGATTCTATCAATTTATATAAACAAATAAATATTAAGCAGAGTGAGGAAACTTATAGATAGAGAAGGAGAAGACAAATAATCTACTAACTCTTCAAGCTCGGTAGCGATATCTGCTGAGTGAAGCGAGTTAATGGGTTGAGTGAGGATCACAAGCGAGGAATCAGCGATAGCCTCCACGAGCTTGAGATTGATAGTAATCAATATAAGAAATCAAGAAAAAATTTTATGAGAAGAGTTCGGAAGAGGAATAATAGTGGGGTGTGCAGGTTTAACTAAAGGCCATAAAGGGGAATGATGGGGTGTTGGGATGTATAGGTTTAACTAAAGACCATAAAGGGGAATGTTGAGGTGCATAAATAGAGGATACTCGCTAATATGCACAGGGGTGGGATCAGGTATGGGATAGAGAAAGAGAAGAAAGAAACTTATTGTATAGTTTGAGAGAAAGATTAAGATAGTTAAACTCAATAGTAGAAAATGATAGACACGCAGCCCATAATATTTTTCTCTAATTGCCATTAAATTTTCAAATTAATTTTTTTATTAGGCGTTTGATTCGATATGTTCTTAATATAAAATATGTTCTTAAAAATGAATATATATTATTTCTAATTAATTATCAATTTAAACTGAATTTTACGATTCGATTCGATTCTTGATTCACGATTTACAAAATGACAAATTCGATTCTCGATACAAATTTCGATTTAACAACTATGGTTGTGAGTAGTAGATTTTAACCGCAATAAAGGAATTGGTTCCCCCAGCTTATACACAAACCCCTATATACACTAAGTAATGATTTAACTATATTTACTTGCAAGACAGAAGAACACTCCAATGGTAAATTTCCTTCTTTTTCCTTCATTGCACACTCCATTCCATGAAGCATATTTGCTAACAATACACATCCCATTCATATTGTAATGAAAAGACAGAAAGCAAGCCCTTGAACCATTAAATAAGCAATTGAATATCATTTTTACATATTCTCATGAAAACCACTAATTTTGACAGACAAGTTTGATATCCAGACATACGTCTAACATTCTTGAATATTAGGTGCACTAGGTTTTATTCATTTGCAGTTGCATCAATAGTTACTACTGCTCCTTCATGTAGATGAAAGTCCAAATTTAAGTAATCGGATCAAACATACAAAATAGTACCTCAAGTGCCTATTACAACCAATTTAAGAACAGGCATTTTCCCAGCTATATGGACACATCACACAGCACATATCATTATAACAACAGAGAATTTAATTTGTTAACTTGACGACAAATTATCAAATTATTTCTTGTATCGCACTGGCTTCCCAAACAACGAGAAAAAAAAAAAGCTTAAATTCATGAATATTCTCAAACCCTTCCTGATTTTAAAAGAAATTAGCCAGGGGATTGCTACCAATCGCCATTGCAAACTACAAGCAAGTCGAAGAGTGCAAAATTAAACCATCAATGATGACCATTAATCAACTTACGGTTACTGGTTAAGAATTAAATAAAGGTAAGTAAATTTTCCAACTGGGGTGATATTACAGAGGGCAAGATCAAGCGAGAAGCTCTCTTGGCACGCCTAGAGATCTTCTTGGACATGCCCTGCAAGAATCTGATAAGCAGATCGATACTGCTCTCTGTCTCATCCGCATCAGTCTCGTCCTCGATCAAGTCATTGTCATCAAAGAATGATTCACCAATCTCTTCACTCTGCTCATCAGCTGAGCCATCCAACTGAAAAAAAAATTGATTGTAAAAAAGGGGAACTCAGATAGTTTCAGGGTGTTTGGGATTTTACTGCAGTCTTGGAATTTTTGAATTTTTTTAACTTCACTAATTTTTTTAATTTTTTTATAAATGATAATTTTATATATGATATTTTTTAAAAATAATTTTTAAAATTCAAAATAATTTTTTTAAAAAAATATTTTTCTCATGGGAATATAAATTTATGTATTATTTTTTTATCAGAAAAAAATAAATTCATTTTTTTATTTCAAAATGATAGCTATAATTTTTTGAAAAATACAGCTATTTATTAATTTTTTTTATTATGTCCCTATTTATTATATGATAGTATCAATAAATATAGGACAAAATGTAGAAGTATATTAGATAAAATATATAATTTAAATCATGTTCATTGAATTTTCGTAATGCGTAGAAATAAATGTGAACCTTTTTTTTTTTGGAACAAAAAGAGTTGTCATTCATTAATATTATCATAGGATAGCATTTTACCCAAGCAAGATTTATTCTTTTTACACAAAATGTTAAAGTATTAAATTAGAATGATAACTACTAATTTAAACTTACATTATAATTTAAAGATTAGATAAAAAGGTTGAGAAATGCTAGTATTTTTTAATGATTTAATATATAAATAATTATTAAAGTTTCTCAAAAATGCCATTTGTATACCTCAAGTCCCCAACTTTGAATGCCTATTTTGGCATATGGCATATAGTTAATAACATGGTTATGAAACCCGAACTAGACCGGCCGGTTGGACTGGAAAAATGGTGAATCGGTCAGTTGACCAGTCTGGTCAGCTAAACTAGTTCCGATTTTTAGCTGGTGGAAATTTTGTTAAAAATTAATGATGTAGTCAATTTAGTGTTAGTTGACATACAAACAATGTTCTGAACCAAATGAGAGAGACTCTACTTGAAATAATTTGATGGGTCGATATCTCCTCAACTTCACGTAGGCACTCTCTTTGACTCACTTCGGCTAGGAAAAATGGTGAATCGGTCAGTTGACCGGTCCAGTCAGCTAAATCAGTTCCCATTTTTAGCTCTACGGTGGAAAATTTGTTAAAAACTCAAAAAGTGAACAACGTATGGATTCGAATACCATTGGCAACTGGGCCATACCTCTCTAATTGATTTTGCTGTGTATCTTAATTTTTATCGTACTTTTTAATAATTTCTATTATTTTAAATCAAAAATATTATTTAAATTGAAAAATAAATACATTATGTAATTTAAATTTTTAAAAAGCTATATTCTATTTTAATTTTTAAAAACAAAAAAATATATAAATAAATAAATTCTATTATTATATTTATCTAATAACTACAATTATGTGTTATTAGAGAAAAATTATCATTTAGTTCTGTATTTTAATCTTTTTCATATATGATATAAATAAGTTAATTAATTATATTATTTATTAAATTAATAATTATAAATGCAAACATTATATTTTATCCGAAACATTTTTAAATATGATTATACATTAATATTTTACTTTGAGAAATTAATGCATAATATTATTTCTTGAAAACTATTATTTATTATGATTTTTAAAAATTAAAAAATATACAAAAAAATTAATTCTATTATTTATAAATATTATTATAGTTGAAAATATTTTTATAAATATTTTGTGTATAAATTTGAATTTAAATATTTAATATTTTGAATATACTATTATATATAAAACATGTTTATTTTATATACTTTTCACATTTAATTATGCATGAAACATATTAAATATTAAAAAAATTACTTTAACCGGTTCGATTCCGGTTAAACTTTTAATCATTGATTTTTCCCGAGCAAAACATTGGTTAATCACACTAAAATTAGACTCATGAACTGTTAGATGAAAATGCCTTTATCTATCTCTTCATTTCTCTACCTTTTTTCTTTGCAAATGCAACCATATCCTTACTTTTTTTTTTTTAATGGTAATTATAATCTTTAGTTGTGCTCGGAAGAGGGTGGTGTCGAAGTGAGGACTATTTGCTGCTAATGGTGGTCTTGCTGATAAGAGAGCAAGTTGGCGAGGTCGGCTGTGTTTGCGACGTGAAGAGCTGGGTGGTCATTATGTCAGGTTGGGACTGGATAGTACGTAGAGTAGAAATCTTAGATTCTGAAGTCAAAAAAACAGGACTTTCGCCCCAAATATTATCGTTATGGATGCTATTTCCTAATTGTTATATGCAGTTTAAGGGCTTTGAACAATCTAAGAATCTAAGCAGTTGCTCGAGAAATCGAGCTGAAAGTAGGAAATTTAATCAGCGAATAATAGCAGAAGAGCATTGAGTGAAGAAAATTCTTCATTGATTACAGAATACCGTACAACAACTAAACTATTTATATACACACAAAAAAAAAACTGCTCCTAAACTAACTCTACTAATCACAAAATGACACCTCATCTCTACTCCGACTTAATTGGAAACTATCTAACTGAATAATTAAATATATCTAACTAGCTTGACAATAACTGCTAACGGCGGTCAACAGCTTCCATGCATAACCATATGCAGCAACCATGCACCAGCTTGCTTACTTTGCTTCCCCTGTTAACAAACACCATTAAGCTCGGATGTTGTGCAGGCTTCCAATAGTATTAAAGTTCAAAAGGATTTTCCCACATCTTTATATTTGTTTTGTATAGTATGACATGATAATTAATTACAATGTGTACATCGTGAATAATGATAGTGGCATTCCCTCCCTCAGAAGTTAAAAGATTTGGGTTGAACATGAATGCAAATATGTTCAAGTGGCCATCGTCCTTGTTTCAAATTTTATAGAATCTTATATTTATTTATTTATTTGGTTTATACCTCATGTAATATTTATTTATTTTTTCCATTTAATTAGTGGAATGCCTTCATTTGAGCTTGAAATTGAAGCTAAACTTAATTATCTTATCTAGTGGAGTAATCAAGTCCAAAAATTCCATCTCAAATATCCGCATTCCACCCCCACGTCACCTGCCGTTTCTAACCTTTGCAACTTCTCCGCTCTTACTGCTTTTAACTTTGCCCTGGCAAAAACCCAACGCCTAGTCGTCCGATTAAACGACAACATGCACACCGTTTTTATGAAACTTCTTTGCCGACGTTTACGCATTCAGCCTCAGGTCTTAAAACAAAGCGATGAAAATAGGAATGTCAATAACGGGGATTTGGGACGGAGTTTTTTTTGTTTCAAATTCTGAAATTTCGTCCTATTTTTTGTAGAAATTTTTTTTTAATTCTTATTTCCTCACTATATAGAGAGAGATCTCATTAAATTTTTTATTTTAATTTAATATTAAAAATATTTTTTATTTTAATTAATTTGTTAATTATATAATTATTTAAATAAAAAAATAATTTTATTATATTATATTATTTTTTAAAAATATTAATTATATTAAAATATAAATAATAATTATATATATATATATATAAAATATTT
Source organism: Triadica sebifera (assembly GCA_023653625.1). Lineage (NCBI taxonomy): Eukaryota > Viridiplantae > Streptophyta > Magnoliopsida > Malpighiales > Euphorbiaceae > Triadica > Triadica sebifera. The sequence goes on from CM042900.1 coordinate 25,687,522, forward strand.
GGGCCGGTTCAACTGTTGCCGGACCCACCATGAACAAAAAAAAATACCCACGATCCAACAGACAGTTTTTTCTTAATGTTGATTTATTTGTTTAAATATATATATATATTTTTCACAAAGAGTTAACGTGAAAGATTGGATTTTGGGGAAAACGCAAAATGTCACTACTGCAAATTGATTTATTTATTTTTAATTTTGAGCAGATGTAATCTTTCATTTCTTCTCCCTTCTCTCTGTTTCATTGTCCGTAGAAGACGAAGCTTCGTTAAGGAGGGACGCACACGGCCTCGCGAATAACAAAACCAGAACGGAGAGAAAGGGGATTCGAATCGGAATATTATTTTTGGGAGAAAATTCTTGAGTTCTTCGTTTTCAGTTTGGATCGGTTAGTAATTTTTCATATTTTTTGTTGAGGAGAACGATGAGCGGTGGATGGGAGAGATTTAGGACCTCTAGATCGAGATTAGGCCGGGAAACGAGCTTGACCGAGCGTACTCGGACGGTTCGACTGGGTCGCATCCAGCCTCAGGCTCCTGGTCACCGCACCATCTATTGCAATGATCGCGATGCTAATTTCCCCGTCAGATTCAAGGTTCTTTTCTTATATCTAAACACATGCTTCATTCCAGAAGAGAATTTATTTATTTATTTATTTATTTATTTTGTGGTCCAATAAAACGCGAGCTTCTTTTTTCCTTTTTGGAGAATCGACGCTGCAGAAATTAAGTGTAATGATTTCCTTCTTTTGAGTGCTGATGGGAAGTTCAATGGTGATTGCTTGATCACAGTTTGTTTTGTGTTTCGTTCTATAAGGTGTAAAATCACCTTAAAAAAGGAACAACAGGAGGAAAATGGCCAGAGACATATGAACAAATAAGGAGGGAAGTGATGTTTTCTACTTTGCACTGGGAGAGTCCAATTAATGTAAAGAATTATAATGCATTCACTGTGGTATACTGGGGAACCTCCAAATTGTAGCATAGATTGTTGCTATGAGCGAAGTTTGTACATGGGAAACAGTTTCTTACTTTATCTTTTTGATATAGCTGTAAGATTATAATAGTTTCGAAACTTAATTGCAGTAGTAAAACACTGTGCGTGCTGTCAGCACTGTCAGATGCTTCCAGTCAAACCCTTTTGTGTTTCGGGATGTATTTATTTGTGTAAACTTCAAGGCGAATGTAGGAAAATGAGGAGGTATACAGGCACCTAAAGAGGTGGAATAAAATTAGGGAATAATTTGAGTAGGATGTGCACTTTGCCTGAAGATTAGTCTTAATCTTCACTTGGGTAATTCAAGTTGATTTCAATCCATAGCAATCCGAAAATATGAGCTTTTAATTAATTTCTAAATAGTGTAGAATGTGTAAGAATGGGTATATGAATACTGAGGGAACAAAGTTATAGGCTGTTTGTTTCCATGGTTACAGTAATATGGTTGTAAAAATGCAGTAAAGCTGGAGACAGAGAATAGAAGTTTTGTGTCAACTGCTTGTCAAATTATAGTTAGTCATGTCCCTTAGTCTTGACCTCAAGTGAAAAATGTTTGAGGTTTCATCACAGTGGGTCCCCGATATGAAAATCTTTATGAGAAAAGAAGAAGAAAGTCAGACCAATGGATTGCCTATTCCACTCAGCACATAGTTAGAAATTGTGATTAGTCCTAGTTTCATTTGCTTGTGCTATAGATCTTATGATTTGCATTTTCAGAAAAGGAAAAAGCATAATATCTATAAAGAAGTGTAAAGATGGTGATAAACTTCATTAGACTTTAGTGTAGCTTTATCTTTCAAATAGAGCGTCAAAATACAAATTTGCTTCTATACTGGATGATTCCCTAGGAAATCTTTGTGGCCTTGGAAATGTTTCCTTGATACCTTACTATTGCACATGTGCTTGTGTTTCAAAAGGTTATCTAGTTTATCTATACCCTTCTTATGGTTGTGTTCAGTAGATGAGGCTTAGTCTATGCATCTTTGCCATGTATCAACAGTTAATCCTTGATAGAAGTGATTTTTATTACAAATTCAGACATAGTGTTATGGCTACCAAAAGCACACATACAAATTTACATATCCTGGTGAGATAAGATTAATGCTAGATTGGCTAAAAAAATTTATTAGTCTTTAGCATGATAGGACTTGCATGTTATATTGCGCTTCTGTTAATCTTCACTTTTCATTTTTAACTTGTACGAGTTAGGATTGGGATATGCATATATATTTCTTGTCAAACAGGTGTTCTGCAGTAAAAAAAACTAAACGAGTAGGGAAAAAATGAGAATGAAACATTCTAGTGGTTGGAATCTATTGTGTCAAAACTTCATTTTGGATGTCGAAAATGAAGAGGAAAAGTAATTGTTGTGTATGACTTATATACACAGTAAGTGGATGGATGTTAGAGTGTAGCGAAGCGACAACATTTGTCCTTGTAGGGGGTTTTTTGGTTATTTTATGGGTTACGGATTACGTGGGTTGAGAGTGCTGGGGCAACGCCCCGCGGCACGGTACATGAGTATTTTTGTAAAATCCTACTGTACATATTATATATATAACATGTGTATTGTAACCCTGGTTTTTTGTATGATCAATAAGAAAACCTAGTTGTTCTGCTCCCAATGACGTAGATACATTGCCGAACCTCGTTAAATCTTGTGTTCTCTGCGTTCTTGCTGTTTTCTTATATTTTCTTGCCATATTTCTCAACAGTAATGCAAAATCTTAGATTTGCAACTAAAAAAAATTGTCACTACTGAAAGCTCTTTTTCTTTTTTCTCTTGCGATTAGAGAATTATTACAATTTGGAAAATTCAAATGTCAATTGATCTTTAATGATGCTTTTCATAGTTGTTTTCTTGTCTTTGTTTACCTTGAATTTGGTTTGGCCTTAATTTGTATGGGATGAATTGTTTCAGGGAAATTCTATATCGACCACGAAGTACAATTTCTTGACCTTTCTACCGAAGGGATTGTTTGAACAGGTAAATTAATTTTAGCAATTTATTGGTTTGATTATTAAATGCATTTTACTTATATGTTAATAAATGTTAAGGGTGTTGATGTGTTACTGAACCTTAATGGAAAACTTGAGCTCAAACTAAGGTGCTTTGGAGTTTTAAGACAGATAAATTAGTTGTGAGACCTGACTAGATAATTGTTTTTGTTTTTAGTTAGAAAGTCTAATTTTTGATAAAGTGCAATTGCTTTTTTGTATTTGTCTAATGCTTAGTGCTTGTTCATCTGTAGGTTAAGTCAAGTCTCCTAGGTTACAAATGAGTAGTGCTATGATTGTTCTTTTGGGTTGCATACAACTTTTCTCGATAAGGGATAAAGATGGTTGCTTAAGGTGTTAAAATTCCTTAACAGATAGTCCAGTATGCTAAAAACTTTCTTCTCTTTCATCCCTTTCCTCAAGTCTTGTGCATGTTTGTTCCCATCTCCACATCAAAGTTGGGTTGATACAAAAATGCACATTATCTTTGATCATGCAGATATACTCAAATAGCGTTTGTAGGTTAACATAAGCCAATGCAAACCTTAGGAATTTATCACTTTTTCCTGATAAATAAATATTGAACCATATCACACAATGGTTTGATACTATAAGTACTTGAAGCTGGTGCAGTTTGATGATGGATTGGAAATTTAACTAATGGGCTAGACTCTCAAGAGTATATATAATAAAGTTGGTTCTGTTCCATTTGTTCTTGTGATGCTTATTATTTCCTGGTGATTTCTTTTCCTAACAAAACTCTGTGTTTATGTTGAACAGTTTAGGCGGGTGGCCAATTGCTACTTTCTCTTAATATCAATTTTATCAATGACACCAATCAGGTATATTGATTGAAACTTGTGCGCCTACTTATTGTCTGTGACCATTATTATTCATCAATGTTATAGTTGCCAATCACTACAAATAGATGATTAATGTATGACTTTGTTTAGTTGGCCAGAATCCAGATATTTATAATGCTTGACATGGTTGACAATAGTTTTGGCAACAATATTTTTTCTCTCTAATCCATAGAACATATGCTTTAGTTATTCTTGCATTTTCAGAAAATTGTACTTTTGTTATAAATATTTTGCATGGAAATATCCTTGATATGTTCCTCAATATTTTTGTAGATAGCTTTGTTTGTTGTTGTATAATTCCAAATATTTCTTTTCTTTTCTTTTTTCTTTTTCCTTAGGACTTAAAGTAGGGTAATTATACTTTATTTTTAAGATACATGTAATTTCTAAAAGCATTTCACTAAGCTGGACTTTAGAAATGAGCATTGAACTTTGTTTCTTAATATTGCTTTTGTTGTAATGATGATAATTATAATTCTTACGAAAAAAAGCACCATTAACCTATTTCTGCTTACCCTAGGTGTCTATTGTTTTAGTGGCCTATGGTTTCCTATTTGGGATTTGTGGTATGGATGTTGACGGCTAAGGGCCAATTATAAAAATATATATTCATTGATTGTGAAGGAATTTGTCTCTTTTTCAATGTCATTGGTCATGTTTGTCAAATCGAGACATCCTCATTTTGACAATTGAGAGTTGAATCAACTTGTAAGATTTGGTGCAAAGCCTTGAAGTTAACTAAAAACTCTATATGTACATGTAAAGCAAATAAAATACATCAAAATATGATGTATTTTGACAAATGTGGAATTTTAAGTTGGCTAATTGGAAATGTGTTTTATATTTGTATATATTTTATTGTATTCGTTGTATAAATTAAAATGTGGAGTTCTAGATAGTGACATTATTGTTCATGCATTGGAAACTCTCACTTAAATTTAATAAATAAAGAATAACGGGTTAAATTAAAAGGTCATATTAGATTGTGATGTTCTAATAATGAAAAAGAGCAGGTGTTTTGAATGCTAATTAGTTGGTTCCACAATGTATATACATATATAAAATCATTTGAGATGACTTGGTTAAATTCAAAAATTTGGTATGCATTTTAGGTGACACTAGTCCATCCATTTTACAAAGTGGAGCTTAATTTAAGAAAAAATATAAATGAGAAAAAGTACAAGATTGAGTTTGTTCACTCTCTTCATAATGATGTCATGTTAGATAGTCTAAACAATACGAGGACATTCTTAAAGCAAGGTCTTTTACCTCCAGAATTGTGGATCAAACCAAAGAATCATCTCAAATTCTGTAAACAAAAATGATATGTCATGGTACTTGTAATTTATAATATACCCCTTGAGAAGTTGATTTACTTCATATATGCATTTCATTGCAGCATATGATGACAAGTGATGTGAACTTCTCCATGTCATAGTAGTACAATTATAATCGTTGCTTGTTGCATATGTGACAAGATGTAAATAACTAGAGGTATTGGTCATAAGAGATGTAGTGATGGGTTTGACCTTGGAGAGTGGGGCTTGGTCCCTTTGTAGATTTGATGTCCTCTCAGATTGTGGCAATCTAAGAGGGTGGCTAAGCCATTGAGACACTTACACTTAGTTTAGATGGAGGGATAAGAAAGGAGAAGCCCTAGGGATAAGAGTTTTATATTGTTTGGGAGTCTAATGATGATGAGAAAATAAAAAATAAGAAGGATGTATTCTTTCAAATCTCACTTTGTGTTCCTCTCAAAATTGAGTGAATAACTTATATATTATATATGACTATTTACTTTTCTTATCCCTTGAAATAGCCTAACATTGGGTAGTCTTTTGTTTCTTTTCTTTTCCAATCTCTTGGATTAATCATTATCCTTTCCTTCCTTTTCCTTATAAAACTCCCAAATGGAGTGTTAGGATTTAGTAAATGGCAGGCATAGGAAAATTGTAGAGGGCTTTAGTGCACATTATAGAGACATGGTGATAGTGAGGGTTAGAGCCGGATAAACATGTTTTAAGGATATGTTTGGATTTAGCATGTGCCGTTCCTTTCTTTGTTTTTTTAACCATTTGCATGAGATGTTCTCAAGCAACCTTCCTTGATGTATTGTCCTCCAGCTTAAGTTGCAAACTGGTGATTATGGATTGCGAAGACATAATTTTAAATGCAGGAAATTATTTTTGTATTTTTGTCAATTTCTTTATTGACCTTCTTGTCCTTCTTTTTCTTGTCATTATGTTGGCATTATCTATATGTTTGTGTCGACTGATTATAGTTTATGTCAACATCTTAGACAAATTTTGAGTATCGTCCCCAATATTATTGAAGCTACTTGTTCTCTGTTGGAATTCTTTATATGAAGTGTCTATGCTACCAAGAGTACATTTTGAAAATTCTCCTTTGCGTTTTCCAAATGCTCTGTTTAAGACTTTTGTGTGCTTATTACATGCTTTATTTGTGTGTACTTATTTATTTCTATTCACTTTCATCTTCGGTCTGCGACTCTGCATGTAAAATCTCATGCTTTAGCTAGTTTTGTTTTAATACTATTGCTTTGATGATGTTGAACCAAGTAACAATAAAAGGATTTCACATCAGGTTTTACCAATATTTTTATATGTTACTATGCAAATTGTATTTAATGAGTTTCTGATTATGCAGTCCTGTAAATCCTGTGACAAATGTGGTCCCTTTAAGCTTGGTACTTATAGTCTCTCTTATTAAGGAAGCATTTGAGGATTGGGTGAGTACTTTGATTCATGTTTAGTCTTAAAATGTGTTTGTCTCTTCTAACTTCTAGCTGAATTGTGTCTGAAGAATAATCTTCATTAACTAAAATTGTTTCCTATGTTTATGCCCAACAAGGTGGAATGGGGTGGCTTGAGGCCAAGTTCTATAAATGTTTACTTTTTTTTTTGGTTTGTTTTTTTCTTACTTATGCAATACAGAAGCGCTTTCAGAATGATATGGTGATTAACAATACACCAGTAGAAGTGTTGCAAGATCAAAGGTGGGTGACTATCCCATGGAAGAAGTTGCAAGTTGGAGATGTTGTTAGAGTAAGCATAATTTTGTTATTGTTTTCCTTGTAGTTCTACTTGTTCATTATATTCTGGAATTTGTGATGTATGGAGAAGCTATTGTTTTGATTCCTGATCAGTAATTTCCCATTTGCACTAAGGGTGAATTTGGGAAAGTAAATCTCCATTATGATGGGAGTATTTTAGCTGATCCCAAAACTGCTGGAAAGCTTTTTGTGTACTTGTTGTTGTTGCCTTTTTATTTTTTATTCTTTCCATTTTCTACTGCTTCTAGTGATAACAGAGGTTTGGGTGACAATGAATATAGATGCAAGTCTAAATTGTGGTTTGTCCTTGTTAATGTTGTTGAATTTTAGAATCATAGATATGGTCAACCATAATGTTATTGCTATTTGCAGATTGCATTCAAGAGTATGAGATCTTTTGCAAATAAATCTACTCTATATATATCTATATCTATCTATATATATATATATATATATATATATATATATATTTATATAGGAGGAGAGAGAGAGAGAGAGAGAGATGTTAACTTAGATTAAGAAGAATCAGAGGGCAGTTGGGGACAAAATTTTCAATCTCTATATGTTCAAAGTGCTAATGATCCAAATAATCCCAACTATCACATATTTTCTTGAACATGAATGTTATCAATTATGGGAATGGGCACTTTATTATTTGCTATTCTATTATTGCCAAAAAGTTAAGGGCATGTGGTTGAGCTGGCTGGAAAATTATATATCTACGTCTCTCTTTCTATCTCAACGAGTCCAAGATGATATTTTTTCTTTTCAAAACTTCAAAATGAGGTTGATTGAACTTGTTTTTCATTCCAATATCACTGATCTTGGAGACCAATATTGCAAGCTCGTCAAAGTTATGGAATTCGAGGATGAATGTTGCCACTGCTCTTGAAGTCTCTAGGTTTGCAGTTGGGTTATCAATGGGCATACGAGGTTAGTTATGCAGTTGAGGTCCAATAGAGAACAGAAATAGGGGGGAGTAGCAGGGAGCATAAGCTATATCTCTTTCAATCAGCTGACTGTTAGCTACCTAGAGTTTGCATATGTGGTTAGAAGAAATGCAGTTTAACTTGGTAAAATCCAATTGTAATTGAACTCTACCATTATTATCATCATTAGTTTTGAATTATTGTCTTATATTTATAATAATTTTTTCCATGATTTTCATTGTCAATGCCAGATTCCTTTGGAAGCTTCTCCCTTTTCTTTATTTTCCTGCAACTGATATTTGTCTGGCTGCAGATTAAGCAGGATGGATTCTTTCCTGCAGATCTTCTTTTCCTTGCTACTACAAATCCAGATGGTGTCTGCTACGTTGAGGTTTGTCTTATCTGATTACTCTGTATAATTGATTATCGTATTTGTTGTTGCTGTTTTGTCCTTATTTTCATCAGTGTGTTTGAGAGCCAGAGTGATGTACTGATGTTTTTTATTTGTTTCTTTTTGATATGGCAGACTGCAAATTTGGATGGGGAAACAAATTTGAAGATAAGAAAAGCATTGGAAAGGACTTGGGATTACCTAACCCCTGAAAAAGCAGTTGAATTTAAAGGTTATCTTAGTTTTAGATACCGTGATTGTTAAATATGTAATTTTTTCTCAATTCTTTTTGCCCCTTAATAAGCTTGTTTTAGATAGTTAATTGAGGTCATGTTTGGTATGGCTGTTCTATTTTAATTTTTGGTTTCTATTTCCACAAATTTAAAAATTGATTTCAGATATTTGTTTGGTTACCTAATGACTTGGAAAAGAAAAGCAGGTTGTAAAAATAGCAGAAAACTACGAAAAGTGTTTTTTTTCTTCTTTTGGTTTTTTCCACGTTTCAATTTTTTACAAGAAAACAAAAACTAGAAACTAGAAACAGAATTATAATACCAGGCCCTAAATTTTCTAAACCTTGTTCATGTTTCTTGATTCTGCACTGCTCTATATTAGATTGCCACAATGTAACATGATTAGTTTCATTGCTGGTCAGTATCCATTCTTTGTTGATGTTAACTTAATTTCTATGTGATGTTGATTTTGTTGAAAATGGCATTTCCATTTGATGCTTTGTGCCAATTAACTGTCACGTGTTTATTTTCCCTCCTCTGTATCTTTGTATAAAACACAAGTATGATTAGGTTTAATGGTTGCCATCTTTCCACCCATGTAAATAAAATGCTCGTGTTCACTTTTCTTGTTACTGTATGATTGTTTTTTTTGGGTGCAGGTGAAGTGCAGTGTGAGCAACCAAACAATTCACTGTACACTTTCACTGGAAATCTTATAGTTCAAAAGCAAACATTACCACTCTCTCCAAACCAACTTCTTTTAAGAGTATGCTCTGAATCCACTCTTATATAATGAGAAATTAATGTTATCTATTTTCATCTTCTTTTCTGCTAGGATGTTTATTGGATTGTGGGAACCTTATGCATTTTCACAACAACTTTAAATCCTCAATCTGAAAGGAAGAAGGAAAAGAAAAACTCTTGTATTCTATTATATCCATTTTATGATCTCTGCCTGAGACTTTTCCTTTGATGATTTGATCTTTGATTTGTTCATTGACTTTGTCATTGTGCATTCCTAGGGATGTAGTCTCAGAAACACAGAGTACATTGTTGCAGCTGTTATTTTTACAGGTCATGAAACCAAGGTTTGTTATGCTTAATTCTAGTGTATTTTATAATGGCCTTTGTACTTAATTACCCTTATAATGTGTTATCATTCCTTTTTTTGGTGCAAATGTGTCTTTGGTGAGCACAATTTATAGTGTTTTGTGATTTTAAATCCTCGAGCCTTTCAAATCTTTTCCATTTTTTTTACTAGTAATACTGCTTATGATGAAACAAGGATGGAGAGAAAAATTATTTATTTCACTTGTGAGGAATGATACATATATATACAGATTTGTAGAGATGAAAAAGGAAGAAAGTCAATACTAATTCCTAAAATAAAGATATTCCTAATATGATAACACTCCCTCTCAAGCTGGAGCATAGATATCAATCATGCCCAGCTTATTACACATATGAGAAACCCGAGCTCCATTAAGAGCTTTTGTAAAGATATCTACTAATTGCTTTCCAGTCTTCACATAAGTTGTAAAAATCAAGTTTTGTTGAATTTTCTCCCAAACAAAATGACAATCTATCTCAATATGTTTAGTTCGTTAATGAAAAACTGGATTCGAGGCTATATGAATAGCAGCTTGATTATTACACCATAGTTTCGCAGGAACTGAGATTTTAAGATCTATCTCAGTTAAGAGTTGAGAAATCCATATAATCTTACACGAAGCTTGTGCCATAGCTCTATAATCAGATTCTGCACTTGACAGTGACACCACATTTTGCTTCTTACACCTCCATGAAATCAAATTACCACCAACAAAAACACAATAACCAATTGTAGACTTTCGATCAATTTTGGAACTTGCCCAGTCCGCATCACAGAAACACTCAATATGAGTATAACCATTATTCCTATACAACAAGCCTCGTCCAGGAGCTCCTTTCAAATAGCACAAAACCTGTTCTAGAGCAGTCGAATGATGAACTGTTGGAGTAGACATAAATTGGCTCAAAATTCTAATTGCATAAGTTATGTGTGGACGAGTTACTATAAGATAATTCAATTTTTCAACTAGTCTCTTGTATCTTTCTGACTCTTCAAATGGATCTCCATCCTTCGTGAGTTGAAGGTTTCTTGTCATTGGAGTACTACATGGTTTAGCTCTCAACTTTTCTGTTTCAGTCAGTAAATCTAAGACATATCTCATTTGAGACAAAACAATACCTTTTTTGCTTCTTGAAACCTCAATTCTCAGAAAGTGCTTCAACACCCCCAAATCTTTAGTATTGAATTGATTTTGAAGAAACTCCTTTAAAGATGAGATCCCTTGAGTATCACTTCTACTAATGGTGACATTATCCACATACACAACTAAGAGTATAATCCCAGTTGCAGTTTGTCTATGAAAGATAGTATGATCAGATTTACTCTTGATCATCCCAAATGTTTCCACAAATTGATTGAACTTGCCAAACCAAGCACGATGACTTTGCTTCAAACCATACAGAGATTTTCAAAGTTTGCATACTTTTCCTAACTCCCCCCCTGAGCAACAAATCCAGGTGGTTGCTCCATTTACACTTCTTCACAGAGATCACAAAATGCATTTTTAATATCAAGCTGGTAGAGAGGCCAGTCATACATAGTTGCCAAAGAAATGAGCAAGCGAACAAAAGTTAATTTGGCAACAGGAGAAAAATATCTGAATAGTCCACCCCATAAGTTTGTGCATAGCCTTTGGCTACAAGACGAGCCTTGAGTCGGGCAACCGAACCATCTGAATGGAATTTTACTGTGAATACCCATTTGCACCCCCTGCTCTTTTGTTAGCCGGAAGGTCTACTAGCTCGCAAGTCCCATTAGTAACTAAAGCATCTATCTCCTCTATCATTGCATTGTGCCAGCCAAGATGAGAGAGAGCCTTTTTAATAGTTTTAGGAATTACTACAGAGTCAAGTGAGACAACAAACGAACAAGAAGAGGAAGACAAATGATCATAATTAACAAAGGAAGAGATTGGGTATGTACATTGTCGTTTACCTTCCCGAAGGGCAATGAACAAGTCAATATCACTAAGTGGAGGATCTGATGAAGAAGATATTGGTGCTAGACTCGTATTAGAAGGTGAAGCTTCAAAAGACGTTCGTCTAGAATATACTTGAGTAATAGGTGGTCTGACATGCGAAGTGGCATCTGGATCAGATTTCTGACAGGTGACATAATAAACCAACAAATCATCATCTACTGGAGAATCCACAGAAGAGGATGAAATAGAGAAAAAAGGTACATGTTCATGAAAGGTAACGTTAGCAGACACCAAATATCCATCGAGACTAGGACAATAACATCTATACCCTTTTTGGAAACGAGAGTAACAAAAAAAAACTCATTTGAGCGATTTTGGATATAATTTTGTAATATGGGGACGGACATCTCGAACGAAGCAAGTGCTACCAAAAATGCGAGGTTCAATAGGGAATACATTGTGTGAAGGAAAGAGTGTACCATAAAGGGTTTGACCATGAAGAGTAGAGGAAGACATGCGATTAATCAGAAAATAAGCGGTTGACACAGCATCGGCCCAAAACCGTTTGGGAACATTGGTTTGAAAGAGAAGGGCCCTGGCTGTTTCAAGAAGATGTCTATTTTTTCTTTCCGCAACTCCATTTTGTGAAGGTGTATCCACACAGGATGACTGGTGAAGTATACCATTACTGCTCATAAAAGTCTGGAAATGATGAAAGAAATATTCTTTGGCATTATCACTTCGTAGTATTTTAACAGAAGCATTAAATTGCATTTTAACCTCGGCATAAAAGGCAATAAAGTTTGATAATAACTCAACGATTTTTCTTTAAATAAAGTCATGTCATACAAGAAAAATCAACAAAAGTAACAAAATATTTAATCCCAATTTTGGACATAACAAGACAACTCCAAACATCAGAATGAACTAATTCAAATTTGGTACTAGCCCTTTTATTGATACGAGGGACAGAAGAAATATGGTGGTGTTTAGCAAATTGACATGCTTCACAAACTAAAGATAATACACATTCAAATTGAGGACACAATTTCTTTAACAGAGACAAGGAAGGATGACCCAATCGACAATGTGCTTCATAAGGAGACAAGACACTAGAGCAAGCTACATGTTGAGGTATCTGAACATCCGGAATATAGAGACCTCTTGATTCTCGTCCTTTACCAATAATCTTTTTCGTCATAAGATCTTGAAAAAGACAAAAATCAGAAAAAAATGAAACAAAACAATTAAGAAATTTAGTTATCTTACTGACAGACACTAGATTAAAAAAGAAATTTGGTAGACTCAAAATAGAGGATAAGGAAACAATTGAGGTTTGGTTGCAAGTGCCAAAACCAAGAACCGAAAAAGCAAAACCATTAGCTAATGTAATAGTAGAGGTATGTGGTTGGAAGGTAGAGAAGAGATTAAGATTATCTGTCATATGATCTGTGGCACCTGAATCAATAACCCACTTGGTGGAAAAGAAAGGAGACATGTTTGGTTTACCTAACTTGGCAATGACAGAAATAGACTGAGATGGATTCTGGAGTGCTCCCTGAGACTGGAGTAATTTAACATATTCATCAGTAGAGATGGTAATTGTTTGATTAGACCCAGAGTCAGGAACTGCACTACTAACCATATTTGCATGTTGTGAATTTTGATTTTTCTTTTGGAGTTTCCAACAACCCCGCTTTGTATGTTCGGGTTCATGACAATAGTAGCAAGCAACTCTTGACTCCTTATTCCCAGTGTTACGGCTACTATTACCTTTGCTTGTTCGGAAGTTTGAACGACCTGTCTCAATCCCATTGTTATGACTAACAAGTGCATTGGGGTAGTAGTCATTATTGGTATCAGTCCGAAGCACCCTTGTAAAGGTTTCATGTAATGAAGAAATTTCAGCACTAACAAGAATCTGAGATTTGGCTCCTTCAAACTGAGAGTCAAGACTAGCCAGAAAACTCATAACCGCCATTTTCTCACATTGGGTTTGTTGAACTTTCATATCAGAACTAAAAGGTAATAAGATTTAATTTTTCATAGGTCCATTTAAAATTCATAAAATAAGTTTGAAGTGATTGGTCATTTTGCTCAGCCCGATAGAAACCTTTACAAACATCATAAATGTGGGAGAGATTGCCTTTGCTAAAATATAAAAAATCCAAATATTCCATCAACTCCTTTACAGTTCCACAATGACTGACTAAACTTATTATCTCAGCATCAATAGAATTCCTTATTTCTAAGAGCAAACGTGCACAAGTTCTAATCCATTCTAGACGAGTATCATCTTTTGGAGGATCATTAGTAAGATGATCATCCTGAGATATACTCAACAAATAAAGTTTAACAGTCTTAGACCAGTCATGAAAATTTGATCCGGATTCCGGACAACTTATGATCAGTGATTTTAGATAACATCGGAACAACATCCATCACAACCATATTTTTCTTGACTTTAGCCATTATAATCAACACAAACAACTCCCGATAGCAATTCAGAATCAGTTTCAGCAAGAAACAGAAACACGGAAGGAAGAAAGTGGAGAAATGCTTCCCTGATTATCATGGACCACAACTGGAATACTCAATGGAGGAGAGATGACTGGAATAAAACTGACTGGAAAAGAAAACAAAGACTCACGTGCTGGCGCATGAAGACTGACTAGAAACTTCAAGTGGCACGTGAGATGCACTCGCTGAAAGTCAAATGATTGGACTTTCCAAAACGGCCGATCGGAGGGTGGCGCTCCAGCTGGTAGGGGCGGTGAGATAAAAGAGTCACTCGAACAGGGTGACACGGAAAGCCAACGGGTCTACTCTCTAGGGTAGAACCAAAATCAAAACTAAAAAGAATATAGAGGCTGGAAATCTTTACACCAGCTCTGATACCATGTGATGAAACAAGAATGGAGAGAAAAACTATTTATTTCACTTATGAGGAATGATACATATATATACAGATTTGTAGAGATGAAAAATGAAGAAAATCAATACTAATTCCTAAAAGAAAGATATTCCTAATTAGGCTATATATTCCTAATGTGATAACGCTGCTAAATGAAGCTTGTCATGTAATCCTTGGCATTTTGATATTTTCCTATATGCTCTATCTAGTATGCAAATCTACTTTAGCAAGTAGAAGTTGCTTTATGAATAATTTTGGTTTAATTTCAGGTTATGATGAATTCAATGAATGTCCCTTCAAAGAGGAGTACACTGGAGAGGAAACTTGATAAACTTATACTCACTCTCTTTGGATCTCTTTTCTTTATGTGCCTGATTGGAGCCATAGCCAGGTGGGATGTTGATTAATCTGAAAACTCATCATGTTCTGCAACTATCTTTTCCATTTTTTTTAATTTATTTTTAGTTGCTTTTTCTTCCCTTCTGGATTATCCCATGTAACTATATTTTCTGCTTGCATGGAATTCTGTAGTGGTATATTCATAAACCGTAAGTACTACTACTTAGGTCTTGATGAAAGTGCGCCAACAGAGTTTAACCCTGGCAACCGATTTGGGGTAATATGATCCTGCTATAGTTAAAACATTTCCATTTGACCTTCTCCCTCCCATTATTGGTTTTTATTCTCTTTATTGATTTTATAGGTTGCTGCCTTGACTTTGTTTACACTTATCACCTTGTACTCGACAATAATCCCTATTTCTTTATATGTTTCCATTGAGGTAGGTTATTTGGCTGTTATTATATTAGCAGTTAGTTGGACGTGTATTCTTGTCAAATATGTTTTTTTATTTATGTTTTAAATTTATTTGCAGATGATCAAATTTATTCAATGCAATCAATTTATCAACAAGGACCTCCATATGTACCATGTTGAATCCAATACAGCTGCATTGGCCAGGACATCCAATTTGAATGAGGAACTTGGACAGGTAAAATTGATGGCATAGGCATTTGGCTGTTATAATGTACGGCAGCGACATTCTACTTTAAATAGTGCTGTGTACATTGTGTAGTAAAGTAATGCGTATGCATTACTCCTTAAATTTGCTCTCTTAATTTCATGCAATGTTACTGAATTAATTTATTTATTATTCTTTTGGTACTTATGCTTCTGTCAGGTGGAATATATCTTTTCTGATAAAACTGGAACTTTAACAAGAAATTTAATGGAGTTCTTTAAGTGTTCAATTGGAGGAGAGATTTATGGTTCTGGTATCACTGAAATAGAGTGGGGTGGCGCACAACGGAATGGGATTAAAGTTCAAGAAGTATGTATTGCTTTCAATTTTTTAAAATCTTCCTTGTATGAAAAATATTCTCTCTAATGGTTCTTCTTTTCTTCTCTTTCTTTTCCTCTTATAAATTTTTGTAAAGGTGTTGAAAATTTAGGTGATTTAATCAATGTTGAACCTCTTACAGGTGCACAAATCAGCCAGTGAAGTACACGAGAAGGGTTTCAATTTTGATGATCATAGGCTTATGCGAGGAGCTTGGAGGAATGAGCCTAATCCTGACATATGCAAGGTGTGATTTTTTGTTCAGCAGGACTGGAATGAAAAATGCATTTTACATAGTCTATTCTGAGTGTAATTCTTATTAAAAGCTGACGTTCACATTCTATGGCATGTTAGGAATCATTTGTGAATGGTGGATATGTTTGTACCTGTGTCGAAGCAGTCAACAAGTTTTCTTCTATATAATTTTGGTCAACTATATTGTTGCTGCTTGGATTGGAATGCCTTTAGGACTTAATGAATTCTATAATTAGATACAAAATTTTGGGGATAATTGAAGCATGGTTTTGAGGACAAAGAATCATTATCCCTATGTGGCTATAGTTTTTTTTTTTAAAACTCTTTTGTGGGACTGGTGTTTCTAATTTGGTCATTGATGGAATAGTTTTAGGCCTTCATTGAGTTGTTGGATTGACAATATTTTGAGAAACTGGCTACTCTGCATTTATGCGGATAAATGAAATTGGCTAGCACCCATAATAATGAAGAATGCAGTTTCCAATTGTTGCTTATTTTTTTGGGTTTAGTTAGGGGTGAGGGAATTGTTGAGTGAATATTGCTTTGGATGCTTAAATCTGCCATAAACAATTATACAGGTTTTTATTTCACTTCAGTACTTGTGTTGTTCTTTGTTGCATAGGAATAGTGGGTTTAACCTAGAAGAAGAAATTGTTGAGCTGCAATTGACCTCTTATCAAGGATGGGTATATCTTATATTTTGGATTTTGTTGAGTTGGGTATTGTGAAAAAATCATAGAACTTCAAAATTGTTATGCTTGCTAGGAAAAAGAAAATGAGAAAAGAAAGTTTTCAATTCTTATTTTTTGTTTGAAATTTTGTATGTGAACCTGACTGATTAGTCAATTATGGTATTTCTAGATACATTTTTTTTTCCTTGTGTAGGAATTTTTCAGGTGCCTTGCTATTTGTCATACGGTACTTCCTGAAGGTGAGGAGTCCCCAGAGAAAATCGCTTATCAGGCTGCATCTCCAGATGAGGCTGCTTTGGTTACTGCAGCAAAGAACTTGGGTTTTTTCTTCTACAGGTTTATAGCTGCAATACTGTTCTAGGCCTCATTGTGTCTTGTAGTTATTATTAACTTGTTTGTTTTTTGGATAGCAATTTGGAAAATAATTCCATGGAGGCACAAATTGTGGTTTATCTGATACAAATTTTTGTGTGAAGGCGCACACCTACAACGATATATGTTCGTGAATCTCATGTGGAGAAGATGGGTAAAATGCAGGATGTGCCTTACGAAATTCTGAATGTTCTTGAGTTCAACAGGTGGGCACTCCTTACTCCATATTTTATTTACAAATACATGGTTAATAGCACTAACATCATTTGTAATATTACTGCTTCTATAGCACAAGAAAACGCCAGTCTGTTGTTTGCCGATATCCTGATGGCAGACTTGTGTTATACTGCAAGGTACTATCCTCTTTTGGCTTCTTGTATAAGTTGATAATTGCTGTGGACCTTGGAACAGGAAGTGATACCTGGTCAGATAATTGTTTTTACAGGGTGCCGATACTGTAATTTATGAGAGATTGGCTGATGGAAATGATGGCATAAAGAAATTAAGCAGAGAACATTTGGAACAATTTGGATCTGCTGGGTTACGCACCCTCTGCCTAGCTTATAGAGATTTAAGTCCTGAAATATATGAAAGCTGGAATGAGAAGTTTATCCAAGCTAAATCTTCTCTCAGAGATCGTGAAAAGAAGTTAGATGAGGTATGCGTTAACTTGTGAGATTCTATAAATTGTTGGGTTTTTCTTGTTTTGTTAGAGATGCAATGAACAATTGTCTTTTGAAACTGAATTGATTAGGAAAATGTTAAAGAATGTTTATAATAGGATTTTAGACTAAACATTTATAGAATAAGGTGCAAATTTGCCACTACATATTCAAATGTTCAAATGAGACATAAATTTCTAATTCGTCCAAAATCTTACTTCAACTCTTATTTTTTGGTGTATATAAACTAATTTTTTGATAATTTGATGGTTTGAATTGACCAATAACCTTAAATTGTGCAGTGACACAAGCTAGTATCATCTTTTTGATGCAAAAATTTGTGACTTAGACATGATTGACATTGTAAAAAAAAAAGGGGCTTTTCTGGACAAACAATAGTTGTCATCTAATTTGGAAAAATTGAAGTTTTATGGTTTATCCGAATATACACACCAGATTTTGTCCGATTGCACCTTATTCAGGATATTTGTTGTATTGCCTTACTTCTGAAGAAACTTTCTTTTTTTGGTGAAGGATTTTAAGTTTTGTAACATAATATTTTGCGTTTGTTGTTTGTTTACTTTGTCTATGAGCAGCTTATTCATAGTCTTTGATGTGAATTCTTTTGATCTCATATTTACTGACTTATAAGGCTTATTAGACAAGAAAGCCAAACCTTTTTTGTGAATGTGCATTTTAATTGAATTGTTTTTAATTTTGGCAAGTTATCCAAATTGTTCCTATTGCTTGCAATTTTATCTAACAGTTAAAATTATAATGAAATAATTAATGTTTTGTTGCTTCTTAGAATAAACAAAATATTTTTATTTTGTTTTTCCTTTTCCCCCCCTCCTCCATCCTCCCCTTGTCCTCTTTCTCTCGTCCCATTTTTTGGTCTTTCTTAGTCAGTATCTGGGGGAAAGCATTTTGACTCAATAACTTTTGGAGATTCAAGAGGGACATTTTTCACCTTCTTTGAGATTTTTACAAGCAAGATTGGCTTTGAAAGTAAGGTTTTCTTTTTGAATAAACAATAAAAAATTTTGTTTTATCATTCAAATTTGAACTTTTAAATAAAATTGCAACTAATCGGAGTGATTAGGATATAATTGCCAAAGCTAAATTGGTTGGATTAAATTGAATATTTTCTAAATATTTCACTTTTTTTCCTCGCCATTGGTCCTTTTTTTTGCCATTTTGTTTTTATTGTTTTGGTTAAGTTAATTCTAGGATGTCATCTGTCACCAGTGCAATTGGTTAATTCTATCATTATATTCTTGTAAAATAACTTGAAGTAGTTATCTATAGATGTTAATAGCTTCTTAGAAATGGGAAGTGTTAGAAATTGTCATTACAAACTGTTGCAGGAGGGTTGCTTAATGCTTGAATCCCTGAATCAAATCACTTTTGCTAGCTTTCATTTTCTGAACTTATTGAATAATTAATTTTGATTTTGCTATTTTTTGGATGCAGTTAAAGTCATCATCTCATGCAAATTTTGAATCCTGTGCAGGTGGCAGAACTAATTGAAAAGGAACTTATTTTGATTGGGTGCACTGCCATAGAAGACAAACTTCAAGAAGGTGTTCCAGGTTGTATTGAGACTCTTTCTAGAGCTGGAATCAAGATATGGGTGCTAACAGGGGACAAGATGGAAACAGCAATTAATATAGCTTATGGTGAGTTATTGTTTTTTGTAACCTGGTAGTGCCCTCTCTTACTGTCTTCTGATTTGAGCTGTGTTATTCTCTCATTTACATCTTCAATGTCTTGAACTTTCTTTTTGGCCATTATTTTCTGCAGCTTGCAACTTAATCAACAATGAGATGAAACAATTTATTATCAGTTCAGAAACTGATGCAATCAGAGAAGTTGAGAACAGGGTAAGTAGCAGTCTTGGGCTGCTTATTATTAGATGCATGTAATTTAGAGTCTACCAAATTCTTTTTTGAACTATCTGTAAAATTAATTGAAATTCTCTTGTCAGGGTGACCAAGTAGAAATTGCGCGCTTTATTAAGGAAGAAGTGAAAAAAGAGCTTAAAAAGTGCCTGGAGGAAGCACAGTACTCTTTGAACACTGTATCTGGACCAAAATTAACACTTGTTATAGATGGGAAGTGTTTGATGTATGCACTGGACCCAAGTTTACGAGTAATGTTGCTGAATTTGAGCTTGAATTGTAGTTCAGTTGTTTGCTGCCGGGTTTCTCCATTACAGAAAGCGCAGGTGAAGCTTTTTTCATGAAAGATTTATTCATTTGATCATTGAGAATGTTGAAAGTGAAAACATGATACTGAGTTATGTGTTAGCCATCTGGAATTTCTATACTCATTAAGCAGAACAGAAGTTCCCTATATTTTAAAGAGATGAAGAGTAGTATCCTTTCATTGGTCTGCCCATAATTTTTAGTTAGCTTGGAAGGAAGAATAAGAAGCTCTTGAGGAAAATAAAATTTCTATTCTTATAGAAAAGGCTAAAGAGGAAAAAATCCAGGTAGCCAGCCTGACTTAATTGGGATCGAGACTAGTATGATTTGAAGAGTTGAGTATACTTACAATGATGGATTAGTAGTCTTTTTTTCTTTTCGGTTTGTACAAGCAATACATTTTCTATGTTTTTGTTGTTTTGTATTTTGCAGAATCTTTATGATGCATGTGATTTTCTCTGTATTCAGTTAAAGTGTTGCACTCTGTTTGTGCCTCTTAATGACTTCTCTCAGAGAGAAATTTCTTTGGGGGAAAAAGATCATATAGCCAAGACCGGCTAAAAGCTGTATTTGGGATGGTAGAGAACACTTCCTTGTGCTTGACTTTGGTCTCTTCTCTATTTCCCTGTGTTTTTCTATGCCCTGGTAACTGTAATTTTATGATGTTTTCATACTATGAAACAAGATACTATCTTGAAATGCATATGCTCTGATGGCAAACCAAAGTTGGCATCCTGATATCAATATTTTAGCTTCTAAATACTGTTAAGATTCTTCAGTTGCAGACTAATGCCATTCCTTGATTTGTTGTTTCTTCACATACGAAGAATCTAGGAGAGCTAGATTTGAAGAAGTAACAGTTGAAATTGAAATTTTTTGCAGGTTACTAGTCTGGTCAAGAAAGGGGCACGTAAAATAACCCTTAGCATTGGGGATGGTGCCAATGATGTCAGCATGATTCAAGCTGCTCATATTGGTGTTGGAATAAGTGGGTTGGAGGGGATGCAAGCAGTCATGGCTAGCGATTTTGCGATTGCCCAGTTTCGATATCTTGCAGATTTACTTCTTGTGCATGGGCGGTGGTCATATCTTAGGATATGCAAGGTTTGAATTTTGTGCAAGTTTGAATATTTTGATTTTGAGTATTCATTTGGGTAAGAGTATTCTTGATGAACTCTTTATTGCAGGTCATCACATATTTCTTTTACAAGAATCTTACATTTACATTGACTCAATTTTGGTTTACCTTTCATACTGGCTTTTCGGGTCAAAGATTCTATGATGATTGGTTCCAGTCACTGTATAATGTCATATTTACAGCACTGCCAGTGATCATTGTTGGGCTTTTTGATAAGGTGCTTCATCCCCCAATATTACTTGACCAGGCTTTTGGGGACATGTCTGAATAATTAATTTGCTGCGCTTTTATTTTCACTTTCTAAGCAGAATATTGTGCTATACTTTGCCAGGATGTCAGTGCATCCCTTTCAAAGAAGTATCCTGAACTTTACAAAGAGGGAATAAGAAATGCCTTTTTCAAGTGGAGGGTTGTAGTGACATGGGCTTGCTTTTCTGTGTACCAGTCTCTAATTTTCTATTACTTTGTGACTATTTCAAGCACTGATGGTAAAAATTCATCAGGCAGGATATTTGGTCTCTGGGATGTCAGCACAATGGCCTTCACTTGTGTTGTTGTCACTGTCAACTTGCGGCTTCTTATGATCTGTAATTCAATCACAAGATGGCATTACATTAGTGTCGGAGGAAGTATCTTAGCATGGTTTATTTTCATTTTTGTGTATTCAATTTTTAGGGTAAGTCATTTCCTCATCTATATCTCTGTTTTCTTTTCTTATATTATTTTTACACAATCTCCAATGACTTGTCTGCCTGCTAACTTGCTTTTGATTATATTCACTGCAGGAGAATGTCTTTTTCGTCATATATGTCTTAATGGGTACATTTTATTTCTACCTGGCACTCATTTTGGTTCCCATCGTTGCACTTCTTGGTGACTTCATTTACCAAGGGTAAGGTTCAACAAAAAGACTTTCTAGAATGCCTCTTTTCCCCCTACCTCCATTTGGTGTCGTGCTTGCCTATTATTTATAATAACTGGAGTTGCTAGGCTTGCATGGGTTGTTGGTAAATGATTCAAATTTTGAGAGCAAACCGCTTTGCTAGGGAATTATCTTAGTATCACCAAATGTAAGTTACCATGTTAAATTAAGGGTTGGCAATGGTGGCCGTGTCTTTTTATATTGTCCAAGCCAGCTCTGGGTTTAGGAGTGCTGGGCGTGGGCTTACTGGGCTTGAACGAGCAAAATAACAAATTCAATATATATATATATATATATATATACCAAATGCAAATTACCATGTTAGATTAAGGTTCGGCAATGGTGGCTGTCTTTTTATATTGTCCAAGCCCGCTATGGGTTTAGGAGGGCTGGGCATGGGTTTACTGGGCTTGAACGAACAAAATAACGAATTCAATATATATATATATATATATATATATTAGAGTCTACTGGCCAGGCTGGGCTCAGGCTTTATGCGTTATGTACAAGCTTGCCTGCAGATAAGCAGGCCTTGTTGTAGGTCAGGCTGCACTTAACGGCAAAAACCTTGGCCCATGCATGAAAGAAATGGCAGGCGGGCTGGCTGAGCAGGTACCAAGCCCATGAACAGGTCTAGTTTTTAGTCATGAAAGAGGAGCTGAGTACTAATATTGTCCAATATGAAGGGTGCTGCATATCTCATGCCATGGCATCAGCTGTTATGCTAATATCAATTAGCTAGTAGATGATAGAGATGCTCTTCTAATGTTTGTGACTATTCTCATGCAAATGGATCTATTTGCTCAATTTTTCTGACTCATAACTTTGCGTTGGATCTGGACACAGGGTTCAAAGATGGTTCTTCCCCTATGATTATCAGATTGTTCAGGAAATTCACAGGCACGAGCCTGATGACAACAGTAGGGCGGGATTTCTGCAGATAGAGAGCCGTCTTACTCCGCAAGAGGAAAGGAGCTATGCCGTAGCACAGCTCCCTCGAGCCATATCTAGACACACTGGATTTGCTTTTGATTCACCTGGGTACGAGTCATTTTTTGCTGCGCAGCTAGGCATATATGCCCCACAAAAGGCATGGGATGTTGCACGGAGAGCCAGCGTGAGGTCACAGCCGAAGCCTCTTAGAAAGCATTAAGTTGGACAAATATAAATGTACAAAGTATTTTTTGGTCCCAATATCAGTGGTCAATCCTAGAAAAATTTGTAAATTAGTTGTGCCTAGTTTCGTTTAGCTTTGTGATCGATTCTCATTCATTTTTTGTTTTCCTTCGGTATGTTTTCCAGAAGGAATTTTACTAACCTTTAGGTATTTACACATGTACTCGTGTACAGCTAATTGTCATAATTTAAGCTAAAATGCGAATTTTGGTGGTGCTAGTTGATTTGGAGTTCTAACTGAAGTACACTAAACATGAGTTTCTTTGATAATCACTGCTTGTAATGGAAGAATTTGCCATTTCGTTGGATTGATATGTTCCCATGTTTTATTGGACAAATTCCTAGTGTTCTTGTTAAGGATAATTTTATACATTGGCTGTCTGAGGCAGCAAGCAGAGGGAGCGACTATGAAAATGCTTTTGTTTTTCGTACAATTTTGTAAAGTTATTCTTTTGCAACTTCTCTTTCCATATATATATGTTTTCTAAAAAGAATCATTCCTAAACTATATGATTACTGGTTCCATACGCATGCGGAACTTGGCTAACTTTGCAGATATGGATTGTTGGCTTTCATACGGTGATTCTTCATTTCCATCATAGTCATCATCATTTTCGAAAACCCAATGGATTCCACAGTTCTTAACTTGAACCCTTTTAGTCAATGGTGTATCTGGAGCAGTCACCTCTAACTTGTAACCATCTCTCAATCTAGCAACCAAGGGATGACAATCAGGATACCGACACAAGTGCATTTGATCTTTATCAGTTCTTGGCACTTCCAGTAAGTTCGGTGTGTTGTTGCATAGCGTTTCACTTAGTTTGAACATCTTTGTTTGGATGGCGGATACAACTGGGATCTCATCTCTCAAGTCATCTGGTATCTGATGATCGATTGAGACAACAGCAGCAATAATAACTGCTTTAATTTCGCAGTTTTCTTGATCTGAATAGCTTAAGGTTTGTTGAGAAAACCATTTTGGGATTTTGCTTCCAGACATGCTTAAGTTTCGTACATTCCTCAGAAAAACCTGTGAGAAAAATTATATAATGAACTCAATGTTCATATTCTTTACTGAACACATACACATGCATAGCAAGTGAATGTTTATATGCAGAAAGAAAATGAAAACCTAAGATAATTTTTGCTTGACTGACATGGAACATGCTCTACTTCCGCTCATGTATAACCTGGTCAGTGACTTTAATCATTCAAGGCCTGGAATATCTAGCACCTATGTTACTCCACACTCAATTTTTTGAGAAAGTACTGGTACTTTTTGAATATGATATTAGTATGGGTATAAAATTCTGAATCATTCACCTTAATTAATTTTATCTCTAATTGAAGTAAAAGTAAACATAAAATTATAAATTCGTATATTCTCTCTGAATTTGAAAGCAATATGACCACTATCATTATTTAGCAATTTATCTAAAAATTCAGAATTTTGTTTTAATAATGCTAGTTTTTTTTTTTTTTTTTTTTTTTTTTTTGCAACAAAGAAGGTAAATAAACATATCTTGTTTATAAAGTTTGTTTACACGTTTATCAAACCAATATATTGTGCCACAATATGGGCACTTATTATTGGGAACACCTAAATGAGATTTGGATAGATATTTTCTTATCAAGAAGAATGGTTGAAAGACACGTTAGAATGAATTAAAAAAGTGAAGGACATTTACTTTGGTTATGTGATTGTTTGCAAGATGCTAATTATACAGGTATTTTTTGATGACACAGGAAAAGGAGGGTCAATTGTGCGAATCCTCTTATAAGTCCGCAAAATATTTAATGAAGACATGCAATTGAAATTGATTTTTTTAGTAAAAAAGGGAATTCATTATAAAAATATTAGTAATACCAGTTGTTAAGTAGTGAGTAAGTACTGTTGCAAGATTGAATGTTGAGATAAGTTATATCAATTCTATTTTCTTCTAACGAATTATTTGACACATCAAGAATGTTGGTGTAGAAATAGAAGCAAATGTAATAATTCTATTTAAATTCAAAATCCCGGTTTTATTTAAATTACAGGTGCATATCAAATAAATTTAGAAGATAGTAATTTTGAGTAGTTAAAAGAATTATCTTTTAATGACCTACAATTGAAAATTATGATTTGCAGTGATAACAAAAATTAATATAGATTATATAACAAATTTGGACTGATTTACAATTCAAATGGATTTAAAATTATCATTTTATTGTTTATTTAATATTTGAATTTTAGACTTTAAGTTTGTAATTTAAAATATTTTATTCAATTTTATTTTATTTAGCAATTTAATATTATAATTTGATATATCTTTTAACTTAAATTTTTATATATAAAAATTAAAATATTTACGATTATATATATATATATATAGACGTATCCCCGTACCCCTACTCTAATTTTAGATATTTTTTAGTTATACCAACGTATTTTAAAATTTTAAAAATAAGTAACCGGACTTATAGATATGTACCCGTATCGGTATCCGTATCTGAGTCCAAGCAACATATTCCAGCACTTTTTCACAATTTGTAAGGTTGAGCAGATTTAAGCTTTCCAATTCAGAAATATCAGATACAGGTTCCAATGCAAAACTGTTGGCGATACCTTCTCTAAACTTGAAGGCAGTGGAGGGAGAGCCTTAAAAGCTGTTTGAGAAGAGAAAGGCCCTCCAATCTTGAAGGAAGTCTGCAAAAGTTGTTATAGCCTAAATCCAACATCTCTAACATCGACAACTTCTCGAAACTATCAGGACTATTACCTGATATTCTCCAAGCGCGAGCATCCAGTTCTTTTAGCAAGGAGAGATTTTGAAAGGAAGCAGGGAGTGCGACTAAGTTGTCTTGCTCGCTGAGACATTTAACTGGTTTCTTTCTCATTTTTAATGTCATTAAACTAGAAAGCACTCCAAAACTGTCTGGCAGTTGAGTTACAGAAGTTTTCTCCATCAGCAAGTGGTGCAAAGACTTCAAATTTCCTACTGATGCTGGAAGTTTCTGCAGATTTTTACATTCATTCAGATTCAGCATTATGAGATTTTCCAACATCCCAATTGATTCAGGCAACTCAATAATATTAGCACCAAACAAGTTTCATGCAGTGAGGGCCGACATGCTTCCAATTGCTTCTGGTAAAGTTGTAATCAATCCACAATTTTGCATATTAAGCTCCTCGATCATTTTCAAAGCACCAATCTCATCTAGCAGACAAGTAATTGATGTCCCATCTATCCGATGTTCACTAACAGAAGATAATACTCCAATCAAATTAGGCAATTTGGTTAAAGACTGGCACCCTCCAGCAGATAAATGCTTCAGGCAAGACAATGAACCAATTGAATTGGGTAATTTTTTGATTGCAGAGCTATTAAAAAAAAATTCGGTTAAGGACTGGAGGTTGCCAACAGATTCAGGAACTGTGGTAAGTAATTCACACCACATCAAACTTAGTTTCTCAAGGTTTGACAAAGATCCAACAGAATCAGGCAGTTGTTCTAATGCAGTTTACTCAAGAGAGTTGTTTCAGAGAAATCAGGTTACCTAGGCAGTTGGCAGCTGTTTTAAGGATTGACAAACATTCAGACTTAGCTTCTCAAGTTTAGTTAGGCGGTAAATAGATGCAGGTAGCTTTGATATAGCTGTTCTATCAACAAGAAGTTCTTTCAGGGAATTCATGCTACCTATATCCTGAGGCAATTCCTTCAAGTTTGAGCAGTCAGAGAGAAAAAGTTTTCAAAGACATTTTAGCCCCGAGACTTCACTTGGAAATTCAACAAGGTTTGAGCATCCTTTCAAGTTCAAGTGAAGTAAAGTTGTCCAATTCCCCAAAGATTTGTGAATTTTAGTCAGTTGAGTGCAATGCTCAAAATCCAGCTTTTCTAAGGTTTTATACCCAGATAAATCTTTAATAGCTGCTAGATTATAGCAGTGGCGAAGATTCAAAACCATCAACTTCTCTGACACCGGCAACACAAAAAAAGAAAAGAACAATTTATGTCTTTGCATTTTTCTTCAGAATATTTACTTCAAGTAACTTGGAATAGCACAGAAAAAGGATCAATATTGCATGAAATGTCTACTTGAGCATGAAATAAACTGCACTCTTAGCATACACACTATTATTTTTCCTTATAAGGCATACCTTATTGCTTCCCCAACTCCATACTCGTCCAATTCCGCTCTCTGATAGATCAAGGACAGCAAGTTGTGAAGGACAATAGTCAGAAGGAAGATTTTTCAGGGGACAGTGCTTCCATTGAAGCCACCTCAGCTCTGCAGGAAAAACTTTGAACTTCCCTGCTAATTTCACATGATTGATTTCTAGCAATCTTAGATTTACCATTGGTTCAAAAGAACTAGTATTAAGTATCTCCTCACCCTTCTTCGTTTCTCATGGAAGACAAAGAAGACACGTGCATTTTTCTCAGTTGTGCAAATGCAGATGTCAAACTTGGTGAAGTTAGGAAGCTGTAACAAAAAGTTTCATCAACACTTGTATCCTCTACAAAGTTCTTCTTTCTGTCAAGGATGATCCCTTGTACATATCTTGTTAACTGTTTAGTCATATATTACAAAATTATCAGTAACAGTAGAAATGACTAAAAGGTACACAAAAAACCAGCAAAATATTGCTCCAGATTACAAGAATGATAGAATCAACCAATAAAAAGCAAAAACATGATACAAAAGTTTTTTCTGGTGCATCCCTTGACACATCTGGAAGCACACATACACATCAGCCACCACAAATGCCTTTCTCCACCCAGCATGTAGTCTAAAAGCGTTATTCAGGTTAGTTGCAATAATGATGGAAATGGTTCAAATATTGTTATGAATTATACTTCTCTGGCAGAATGATTGCTTTTCTCTACCCTCCCTTCATTCAGAAAGAGAGGCAAATCTTTGGATATAATTTCATGGACAATGCCAGCTGCAACAAGGGCAGTTTGAATTGAACACTACTAAGTTCCTTCCTCAATTGTTAAAATGAATACTCAAAGGCATGCATATCTTCCCAATAAGAATTCTGAATTATAATATGTACATCACTTGGAAAGATTGAAAGAACTATTTAGCAAACTTAGGACCACCACAGGATGTTTATGCTGTAGGAAGAACATAAAAGTAGTAATATCGTTTCCTGTCATGATTTTCACCTTCTTTTGCTTTAGAAGTGTTATGATGTCATCATAATCTCACAATCTACTACGTGAACCTGGATCTACAAGGTTTTCATGCAGAACAATTTGTCTTCCCATGTCTCTAAGCTGATCGTCCACAAAGTATAATTTTCTAAGATCTTAAGGAGAGATTTTGCTATGAGGACATTAATTGTTGTCTCGGCCCTAAAGTCACAACCCTTCAATATATCAGTTGTCTCCTCCCTTGTCATGTTCAGTTTAACAAACAAACATGCAATGTCAAGAAATACACATTTCTCTTCATCATCTAATCCATCAAAACTTATTCTTAGCACATCTTGAAGATTATGTGACCGAATCTGTTGTAACTTTTTTAGGACATCTTCCCTTTACTTTATCGTCCTTTTATGAAACAATAAGGAACCAAACACTTCTATTGATAGTAAGAGACAGAATTTGATGTGACAAATTCACATAGTCATCTGTAGTTTTTCTCTTCTCAGTGCGTGATAGCAAAAAAGCTGTAAGGCTTCGGATTTATGCAACTCTCTGACCTCATATGGTTCATTCACACGTTCAACCAAAACATTTTTTTTCTTGTGGTAATAATAATTCGACTTCCTTCGCCAAACCAATTTCTGTTTCCTGCTAAAGCAGAGTTGGCTTACATCATCTAAAACTACTAGCACTCGCTTCTTATGAAGAAATTGTTTGATCAAAGTGACACCAGCACCAAACTCATATACAGGTGGCATCTTGTTAAGAGAAAGATCACCTAAAAGTTTATTTTGAAGTGATATCAAAACACCTTCTTCTGCAACTTCTCTAACATTTTACATGAAAGAACAGTAATCAAAATGATTTATAAGCTTATTGTAGAGGGCCTTGGCAAGAGTTGTTTTACCAACTCCACCTATTCCATGAAGCCCCAGAACATGATTGTGATTGGATTTAATATTTAACATCTTCATCACTTTTCAGTCCAAAAGTCAAGTCCAAACTGTAGACAAAGCTAGACCCACTGTCCTCATCTCTGTCAATACCCTTTTGACTAATCACTGAATCAACTGCTCTTCATTGCTGTCAGTGAAGAGAATAATGAACAATTAGGATTATATAGGCCACAGAGAAGTTTAATTTGGCATCTATTAAGTCCAAGAATCAACATGTGGCACTTAATGTTGGAAAAAGGAAGACTGATAATTTGCATCATATTAATACCTTAAATGCAACTTGGACTTTCAATAGCCTAGATATTTAGAATCACTTCTGAACATATTAAGACAAGATCATTTGAGTTACTAAAGTAAGGACTAAATATTTGATTTGTCTTGGCAGATAATCCCAAATGAATGATCATATATAGAGAAATCAGAATAGATGATATTGAAGGAAAAAGAAAAAATTGCTTAGCAGGTAAAAAGTCAACTGACAGAAACAAATCTCCATATTTTTTTATAAATTCAGACGGCATGGCAAGGATAGAGAGGACAATGGATATTCTCAAATTCAATTTAAAATTCTCTCAGTTGTACAAGTCAGCAGATATAAAGAGAAGTTGTCCCACTATATGCCACCGTCAAATTCAACATGCTATTAAGTATTAAGAAAACCCAACACAGCATATTTTATTATAAGATTTTGGCTAACTTATTTAATAGAACATGCAAAAATTCGATCAGCATCTATATATTTGATGCTCAACATGTTTTTTTTTTTTCTTACAATAAACGAAATATATCTAACAAAATTTTGAACTAATGAACGAAATTAAATATATTTGATGCTACACTTTTTACTTTTTTTTTGTTTCATTTTGCTCCATTAAATTAAACAGAATCTTAATAAAATGAAAGAAAGTAATATAAGAAAACTCAAAATTCCAAAACTTACAGCAGAGAGTTGAGCATATCACCTGCCGTCAAAAACAAAACCAGAAACCCCACCAACTTTCTCCATAACTTCTCTCCATTTCCCCACCTTCTTCTCCTCAAACCTTTCCATATGAATCCTGAAATCAGACTATCAGAGTCAAATGGACCCTTCTGTCTCCTATAATGAGAAGGATGTTATACAGCAAACCAGAAACACCAATCCATCTGACACCCTCGGAAAAGAAACAACTTTAATTTTTATTCAATTACAATTATACCCTCAATTTTTATTCAAACATTCTTCCCTTGTGGACATTTATGTCTTTAAGCAACCAATCTCTTTTACCTTATGCAGAACCCTATCATATTCTACCCTCAAACTCCGCTTCCTTCTGCCACCTTCTCCCCGCCTATATGCAGAGCCCGATCACCATGGCTTGCCCTGATTTGCCGCTTCTTCTCTCACGTGTCGTACCTCTCCACCATCTTCATGCAAAGCTGACACCATAAATTCCCCAGATCTGTCGATTCTATTCTCATCTACCATTGGGATTAGATCTGGCCATGATAGGAAAAGAGAAGAGCTGGAAGCATATCTCTTGTCACTATGTTGTCAGGAATACATCGCCTTTGTTCTCTAGGTACCGTTTTTTAAATCCCAAGTCTAGAAGAGAGGTGATTGATTGGCTCAGCTCCATCGTTTTAGGGACAATTGACAAAAAAACATAAATCTTTTTCTGTTTTTTCTTCGAAGCAAAATTATCGAATTTGGAATTTTTATTTCATAATTATAAACTTTGTGTTCTGGGTTTTTTTTTTTAATTTTGTTGCAGAACTTTTTTGACATATCCAACCTGTTTATGGTATGGAAGCGCATAAAATTAGTTGAATTTTGTTCATTACCTCGCTCTTTTTAACAATATCAGTATTTTTTTATATGTATACAAAGGGATGATAAATGGTCTATCCTATGTTTCTTTCAATTTGCTACAGATTCTAATTTCGAATCTTTTCCCCCTCTGATATTCTGCAAATATTTCTTTCCCTTTTTTTCATGGGCAGATTTCTGTTGAAGACGATAAGTTTCGTTAAAGTTGGTGTATTGGGTCGTATTTCGATTGGAATTTGCGTTTTTGCCCAAGTAATTTTGACCTGTGGACGCATGAGTTTGGAGAAAATGCAAATCCGTTAAAATTTGTGTTTTCCAGTGATTTCTATTGAAGATATGGAAGAAGAATCTAGGTTGCACAGCTCAACAAAGTCTATCGAGGTTTGTTCCTTTCATTTAGCTCTCTAGGTTACGATTTTAACTCAAATTTTGTTTGATGATTATATGATTGTTTTTTCTTTGAAATTCGCTTCTTAATGTTGGGGTATTTACGACTCTAATGTGATGATTCTTAATGTTTGGGTATTTACTACTCTTAAATGTTTTCCAATTTTTCATAAGTGGATCTATTCTGTTCATCATTCCATGGATTTGTTTCACATGCTAATTAAAGACACTGCAACTTTATTTCGAACTTTTTTCATGGTTATGGTGATATCTTTATATTATTTTTTGCCCTATGTAAACAAAAAGCAAATCAAAGAATTTGTTTGACCCTATGTAAGCATGTGTACTAAACTATGACAGTAATTCAAAGAACTAAAGCTGAAGTGCACTTATTTAACTAGATTCTCTGCCCGGCTTTCAATTGGCTTATTTTGGTAATTAATTCTGTTTTTGTTGGTCCTTTAATGGAGCATCTTTCCATGGTTGGACAATTTTATTTTGGTGTCAGTGCATTAAAACTGTCAAATTTGATGATTGTGTGCAACTTTGTTAACTAGAGTTCTAAAGTCGGGATATGGTAGGAATTATTGTGGAAATGCATTTATGGTGTTGCTTCTTGGAGTTAATTTTCTACTTGACTCCTTTTGGATTTCATGTATTTCTTGCTATGAGATTTATCAGGTTTTTGCCAAAATATAACCGGTTCTTCTTTAAACGGTTGTTAAGAAGTTAGGAAGTGCATTGGGTTATAGCTATTTTACATATATATATCAAACAATTGGTTGCTTGATGCTTGAGATGCTTGTAATGTTATAAAATTAAAGAAAATGAGGCAAGAATAAAAGGGTGATGATAATAAGAAAATAATTTTATTAATCTTTCATTTCACACATTTGTATCTCATGACTTGTAACAGTTATATTTATAGACTCTTACTATAAATAGACTTGAACCATATTCAGTACCCTGTAGTTGTTCCTTTTTGTCATTTTACCCCTAAAACGTTTTTTGGTCCACTTAGCCCCTCAATTTCGTTTTTGGTCCACTTTGCCCCTTAAAAAATGTAAAATAAGATATATGATGCTCCCTGATGCTGACATGGAAAGGAAGTGAGTTGCCAACTTAAATTGAAGGCACATGAGTGATAAGAGGACTGAAAAGTTATTTTTTCTTCTTTTTTATGGCAATAATTCATTATTACCTTTAATTTTTTATTTTTTTTTTCAATTTAAACACCACTTTTTTTATTGCTTACAAAATCCCTCTCTTTCTCCCTCACCACCTTGAACCTAGTACAACAACCCCTCTTTCTAGTTTGTGACTTCTTCCTTTTCATTTCGTGAAAAATCAATAATTCTTTAAGCCTAAGAGAGTAAGTAACTCTTTCTAGTTTGTGACTTCTTCCTTTTCATTTCGTGAAAAATCAATAATTCTTTAAGCCTAAGAGAGTAAGTAAAAAATGATATTAAAAAAATAAAAATGGGTTCAAATTATTAGATAGATTATTTTGGAATTGAGTCATGGTACTCGTAAATACTACATCTTGTGATCTGTCTACAGTCTATATAAATATATACACACTTTGAGTCCTTATATTTTTTTGAACAGAGGCATTGTACTTTAATTTTTATATTTATTGAGCTTTTCTAAATAAAGAAAATTTTTTTTCTCAAACATTCAAATTATTTAATAAATTAAAAAAAAACTAATAACTTTTTAATAATTTGAGACGCAATAATGTAATATGAAAGCATAAATACCTAAAATTACAGTGAAGTGTGTCCTCAAATAATTGACCTAGATTTTTTTTAAAAAATTATTTAAAAAATATATCGTATATTAAGACTTAAGAGAAAAAGTAACAAAATAAATAAAATTATAAAGACATTATTTTAAAAAAAAAAAATCAAGAACAGCCATTTTAAATACACTTCATTATATAACTTCAAAGTGTGTTAATGTTTTAATAGTAATTTTTTTGTTTTCTATATTATAAATAAGTTATTAATTTTATATTTTTTAAAACTAATAAATAATTAGTGAAGAATTTATGAAAACATTCACAATGTTGTTATACAATAGAAAGAATTCAACAAGTATGAAAATAAAAATATAAAAATTTAATGTCTAAAATAGATATATAAAAGTTCAATAAAAAGAATAAAAAGCATAAAGGAGTATTTTGCTCAATATTTTGTGCTGGCTATTACTATTTGTATTGCTATTGGCCATAGCACACGGCCAATTGCAAATTATTGACAATCTGTCGGAAACCGATTGAGGGTAGCTGAAGGTTGGCACTAGGGGTGGCAACGGGTAGGGTACCCGTGAAAATTGTCCTACCCGAACCCGAACTCAATTATTTATATACATACCCAATTCTAAACAAAGTGTTAAATTTCTCTTCTTGGAAATTTAGAATAATTCCCATTTCAATCTCATACACCATCAAGTTCCTGAATTTTGAAAAAAAAAAAAAGGGAAAAAATTGAAGTCCTTACTTCTGATTCAAGGGTTGAAATTTGGAGTTTTGAAAAATTTAAAGATGACGACTTTAGGAGGCTTGGTTTTTTAAAGGGGATGAAGACATGTTCAATCGTAAATTTTGACCTTTTTTTGCTTTAAATATTTAGTTTATTATTGTTATAATGATATAACATGGAGTTACACAGTGAAATGCACTCTCAGTTAAATTGGTAACACTTAACATAAGTGACCAATATTGTTTGAAAATAAAACTGAAAGGGGCTTATTCGTATCAAAAAAAGGGAAAACGAATACTACACAAAACATCACCGCTGGGCTCCACACTTACTTTCATGCTTCTACCTCACTCAATACCTTTGGTTCAGTCTCCATGCCGTAGCCTTCAATCTCTTTTTGTCTTGCAAAAACTGAGTTGCTCGTCTTCAGTCTTAGGTGAGTAACTATCACATTTTACCCTTTCTTTTATTGCCGTTGTTAGATTTTCGTATATTTGGATGATAAATCTGTCAAAAGTTCATTTCTGCAAAATTTTCTGGGCTCATTAACAATCTCCAAAACAAAAGGAATCATTATGTCTGTGGCTTTTAGTAATGATTAAGAAATCTTGACAGTGAATTCGATAAATATAGGTCTGCCTTTGTGTTTAATTTTCTGTGCAAATTTTAGCTAATTTGCTTGATAAATGATTTGCGAAATTGGCCCTATTACAATTCTCAACTAGATAGTTTATCTTTCTGTGAGTTTTCTTGGCCACTTACCTAATACTTTTTATATCTAATCTGAGCAGCCAGTTGAGTTTGGATGAGAGATACTTAAAATCAACCATAATTTGAGTTTCAATTAGGAATAATTTCACAATGAAATTCAAATTTTCTTCTATGTAGTAATAGTTTAAAAGGAGGAAAAGAAATGTGAGGCAGATGGAAAGAGTCCATGACTTGCATATGGTCGACCACCATTTTTGTGGGTTCTTGGACACCTAGCTCAAAAATCTCAAGAGATGAACCTCTGAATTAGCAAGCAGCCCCAATGAATTTTCTGAAGTAGCGAGCAGCCCGTTGTTGCAACTAGCTCATCAGCTGACTGCTAGTTTGCTGCCACCTCCATCTCTTCAAACCCTATTTCATGGTTTGTCTACCCTCTATACTTTTTTTTCCTTTTAATCTATTCTATAGAAGAAAATTTGAATTAATAAATTGAAGTTTGAGCAAAGTTTTGCTGGCCTTTCCCTTTTCATTGACTGTGAATTTACTTTTTCATGTAGCAAAAGTTAAAGTTCTTATTGGATTGGAATGATTAAAAGAAATAATCAACACATTTATCTTCTGATTATTTGTAAATTGAATCTCTAATAGGCCGTAGGATAGGGTTTGAAGAGATGGAGATGGCCAGAAGATTAATGAAGATGATGATCTTGATTGTTAGCATATGCTAATATATGATTTAATATCTAATATTTGCCGATTTGAAAAGATGGTGACTTACTTTTTCTTGATTCTTTCTTTGATATTCTTGAGCTAATTTCTTTTTGTTTATCGATTATGGTTAATATTGAGATATCTTTGGAGAAGGTTTTTTGTTCATTTTGAAATGCTAACAAAATGCTCTCAGCTGTTCTTGAAAAAAGCTATTATCCGCTTCAACTTTTTCTAAGAGTTCAGTACTGATTTTGTTCCATTTGAGTATTAAGTATAATTTGATCATTGATATGCTTGTTGCTGGCAACTCTATTGATATTGGACTCCCAGCTCTGTTTTATTCTGTTCTTCTCTACTCGTATGCTTTGTAGAATCCTTTAATTGTTAGTGAATGTATACTATTCAGCATCCTTTAATTGTTAGCATATGCTAATATATGTATAATGAGATATGATGCCGTATTTAATCCTTAATTTTTTTCAAGAATATATATATATATATATATATATATATATATATATAATTTATTTAATTGCAAGCTTGTCTTTTTGCCTCAGGTGTCGTGTATCTGGTCATAGAAATTGCCAGTTTAAAATAAGAGGCATTGGCTCATTGAAACTTCATTTGTGGTATAGCCTTTGGGACTTATGCAAGTTCTAGTCATTAACTTGCAAAAACGATACCTGGGTATCAATCAGTTTTGCTCTCATTCAACAGCATACCTTTTAAAATCAGCTTTACTTGGAAGCATAGTTATCTTGCGTGAGAAGTGCATTTTTAATATGCATTATTCAGCTCTCTCCGCATTACTCTTGGAGGACCATGTGGTTGATTATAGTCATATCAGTTGCAACAATAGTTTTGCTAAAGCTACACAGCCTGTTATTATAAAAATGCAAGGGTTATTCCCGCTTGTTGTAACCGTATTTAAGACATTGCGATGGGAACCTACAATGGAAACTACCTTCTCTAAAGCAGTTAACTGCCTTGGATTTTCTCACTCAGTTTATGCCTTTAAAATCATTATTCATGTGTTCGCATTGGCGGGCTTACGGATGGAAGTGCAAATCTTGCTTAGACTAATTGTTTCTTATCACAAGGAAGCTAATTTGGATGTTTTGGAGTTGTTGTCAACTTTGTTGGAGTCACCACATAATATGCATATGGGAGGATCAAGTATTGTAGTCAATACACTTATAAAAGTTCTTGCAGAGAATAAGATGCTTGAGAGTGCATTCAATGCATTTGTACAGGCTAAAAAATTTGGTTTCGAACTGAACATTTTTCCATGCAATTTTTTGCTCAAGTGCTTTGTGGAAGCTAATCAATCAGAGTTCGTCAGAAGTTTGTTTGAAGATTTGAAGGATTCTGGGCCATCACCTAATATTTACACCTACACAATTATGATGAACTATTACAGTACGAGGCATCTTGGGCAGAATATAAATGTTGTGCTTCTGAAGGAAATCATAATGAATGGGCTAAGACCAACAGTTGTTACTTATGGTGTATATATTCATGGTCTTTGCAGAATTGGTCATGTTGAATCGGCTCTGAGATTTATCCAGCATTTGAGAACTAAAAACCAGCCTCTCAACAGTTATTGTTACAATGCTGTCATTCATGGGGTTTGCCGAATAGGTGCAATAGATGTTGCTATGGATCTTTTGGAGAATATGAGGAGCCATGGAATATCTGCAGATGTTCATAGCTACAGCGTTCTGATTGATGCATTCTGCAAGAATGGAGATATGGAAAAAGGTCTTGAATTGGTAGAAGAAATGGTTCTTCATAATGTAAAACCATCCCTAGTTACCTATAGCTCACTCTTAAGCGTTCTTTGTAAAAGTGGACGGATGGACCTTTCTTTGAATATGTATCAAACTTTCGTAGCTAGTGGATACAAGTTTGATGTGACTTCTTACAACATCTTAATCAGTGGGTTTGCCATGCAAGGTAACATGGAATTTGCCAGTGATCTGTTACACAAGATGACAATGTATAATGTTGTACCTAATACTTCCAGTTTTAACAGGCTGATTCAAGGGTTCTGCAAAAGTGGGCTGTTTGACAAAGCCTTGGAATTTTTCAGCATAATGCTTCAAGCTGGTGTCCCACCAAGTGTTTTCACTTTCAATGTTATTATTGATGAATATTGTAAAGTGGGACAGTATAGGGAAGCTTGGGAACTCATAAATATGATGCAAGGCTTAGGCATTGTCCCCAACTCTTACACGTATAGTTCGGTAATTAAGTGGCTATGCAGGCAACAAAAATCAGAAAAAGCATGTGAAGTTCTTTCTACGATGCTTGAGAACAATGTTTTCCCAGGTGTTGTTCATTATAGTACCCTAATAGATGGATTTGCTAAACAATCAAATCCATCAAAGGCTTTGCAATTGTATAAAAGAATGCTAAAAGTTGGGCTATCACCAAACACAATCACATATACAATTCTCATCAACATATTTTCTCAAATGGGCAAAATGGGCAAGGCATATTACTTATTTAATGAGGTGACTGAGAAGGGTTTGATTCCAGATAAGATTACTTTCACATGCATGATATCTGGGTTTTGTAGAGTTGGAGATATGAAAAGGGCCGAGGCATTATACAAGGAGATGTTGAGGTCGGGACATTCGCCTAATGTTGTTACTTATACCTGTATAATTGATGGATTCTGCAAGTTAAAGCGCATGGATAGGGCCCACTTGTTGATAGATGAAATGAAGAGAAATCATGTGCAGCCCGACATATTGACATATGCCATTCTTATTTCTGGGTATCGAAGACACGGGTATTTTTATGATGCCATTCATGTGTTTGATGAAATGAGGGAAAAGGGCATCTTGCCTGATGTGGTTATGAAAGGTCAGGTGATGAAGGAAATGAAGTGACAAGAATAATGGTTAGCTCCTCTTCCTCTTATTGTTCTTTATTTTAGAATTTCCCTTTTGGATAACCTTTAAATTTATCTAAAACTTCTGGAGGCTACCTCTGTCCTTTTCTTTTGGGAAAAAAACAATACTAAGCCCCTCACTTATTGCATTTTTTGCTATTAAACCCTCCACCTCTTATTTTGTACAATTAGATCCATGTTCTTTTATTTTTATCACTTTTGACCCTTGGCTAACTGCAGGATTATTTTATTGGATAAATACTTAAACTTTGTTGGTTTTATGGTAAATAATCATAAAAGAGACCTCCTTCATGGCATAAAGGATTCTTCACTACCATTTCCACTCACCTGGTCCACCACCCAAACCAGCATCATGAGACAACCTCCATTTGCTCTCCTTCTGTCCGAGCCATGTACAAACTAGAGTTGTGTAGATAGAAGACTTCATAATTTTTTTTTTGTAGCTTTAAGCTAGGTAGCAGTAGCAGCAACCTCTTTAATTTTTTTCTGTTTGTTATGTTTCCATTTTGTTAGTTATCTTCTCATTGTTTTCCTATTGGTTGAGATAGGTAGGAAGTTGGTTGAACTTGTATATAAACTGTATTAATAGCACTGTTCATGTGAGAAATAATATTCATTCAGCTTTATTTTCAGTTTTGCTGCTGCTTCTACATGATTCTCTCTAATGTTCACAAGTCAATCATTCCAACTAGTATGATAAGGATGTTGAGAATTGTTTCTTTGAGTTCTTGTTTTGCGTAAATGCTAAAATTTTTGCTTTTTTGATTGATGAATTCAATTTTCTCTCTCTATCTCTCTTTTGGTTTTTGGATTATAAAAACTTCTTGGATTAATTTTTGTAGTCTTCTGTTTAATGTAGGTGTATAACTTTACACAATCAGCAGATATGTAGGAAGCCATGGCATGGATATTAAGGGATCAGCAAAAGGCTCCAAATACAAGAAAATTAGTTAGTTTTTAAGTACTAATTGTACTGGTCGAAAGTATAAACTAACAAAAATAATAATTATAATAATAATTATTTTTATTATTATTATCCCTAGCTGTGAAAATAATTTAGATTCTTTTTTTTTCAGGGTAATGAAGCTCATATCTTTTCAACATGCATTGCTAGTGGATTTCTGCCCATGGTCGATGAGGTTAGTTTTTCTTTGCAGTCTTTGTTTATACAGTAACATTAATAATAAGGATGAAAGGGTATTCTTGACTTTATTAATTAATGGAATTTTCAGGTTTAAGGAATTAGTGGAGAAAACTAGAGCAACTCGGGGCTAAGATGGAGAACAATAAGTTGTCTCTGTCTGGTTTGGCTGTGTTGATGAGAAGGTTAGGAATCAACTACGTAATAATAATAATAAATGACAATATTATCAGAAGCCCTGTTACATACTTTGTGCACATACTTTCTTTTTTTTTTTTTTAAAGTGTTGTGCTAACTCACTCACTCATTATGCATGAAAAACATAAAAGTTGAGTTTAGTTGGATCTTTAAGGTTTGATAGTTTAGCTGAAACTGACATTTTTCTTAGCATTGAAATTAACAAAGATAGTCAGTGGGTTGAAGAGAGAGGTGTACAATTCAGTCTAAGGACAGCAGAGTCTTGCTCAATTCCAGGACTCAACAGTGTCTGTTCTGAGGCTACTTCCTTATGTTGAAATGTTATTAAAATCTATTGGCTAGGAAGAACTTATTCCTGCCCAAACTAAAACTGAAGGAGTCAGATGCCTGTGACGAATTGGATTGCCTAATTAAGTAAACTGAGCCCAACTTGAAACAGAATAGTAATATAGCATCTAGAATGGAATATTTTAGCAATTTAAAACCTACATTACTGCTAAGTCAATTTTTAAAAATTTTCTTGGGTAAGATGATTGTGGTGGTGAACAGCAGCCTCAGGTTGAGGATAGTTAGGTGACCTAACAGCTATTAGTTTAGAGGTCAGATTCCCCATTGTGGGAGTGAGTCCTAAATAGCAGTTTATCGACAAGAACTGGAGGAGAAGCGGCAGGGGTGGAGGCAAAGAAGCAGTTCTAGAAAGAAGAGGATGAGAGAGACAAAAGCAAGGCTATAGTGCCCCCACTCTGCATTGTTTTGAGTGGCAAGGTTCCTAATGGCCTGGGTAAAGGAGGTGGTTTGGTTGAATACAAGGTTATTCTTGGCCTTCTATATTTGACAGCAAAAGAAAAAACAAGCTCAATGAGGTTGGTGCGTTATTTCTATGACTGACAGACTGAGGCATCTAGGAATATTGTTCCAGCAATCCCAAATAGATTGGTCAGGGGTAGGGTTTAGGAGAACAAAAATTGAAAGTTCGGAGATTTAATAAAATAAAAGTTGAAAATTGAGGGGTTCAATATGGCAAAGTCAAATTTTAGTGGCTGTTATATGCATTTTTTTTTAAAAAAAAAAAAACATTGTTTGCTAAAATCAAATGTTGATTTTTCTTTTCCAATCAAATAAATGTTAGAGAGAATCAAAACTGTAAGTTAGAGGGCTCAATAAATCAAAAATTCAATTTAGTCCTTGCTCTTGCTTTTTTCTTTTCCTTTTTCTTTTTTAATTTTTTTTTCTTATTTTGACTTGCATGTCGTCCATGACATATGATTGCTTCCTTTGTAGAAATTCATGCTGCACTGTATCATAGGTGTTTATTTTATTTTATTTCTTTGTTCCGACTGGAGATTTAAACTTGTGATCTCATAACTCTGATCACCAGACCAGCACTGTTAGGCTAAAGTTTATTGATAATTTTTATCGTTTTTATTTCTCTTTGTTAACATGCTAAGGTTGTCTAGCCTGTATCAAGAATTCAGCCATTCTGACAAAAAAATTATGAGTGAAGATGCGGAAAAGAAAATTTAAATCGACTTCATAAAGTTTCATTATATTTGGGAAAATCACCATCTGTTGAAAAGAAAATCTCTCGATTCACTTTTCTTTCTCTACATCTGCTCAGGACATCATGCGAAGCGCCACATTCTCGGGATCTACCACTTTCAATTGGCCAGAGGGACTCCTCGCTGACTTCACATTTGCAATGTTACAATCATCAAGAAATTCAGCCAATCCCACAGGTCTTTTTATCGAAATTAACATAGATTAGCGCAACAATGCACCCATTTCCAAGCAAGTTGGTAGTGACTGCAATTATATCTATTCAAATATGGTTTGATAGATTATATATAAGTCAATTATAGTGATAGATCGATGTATCTTCAGAATTGCCTAGATTTCCAGTAGCCTCGTAGAGTTCGAGGGTATGGTCTTCTCTATCCGTTAAAAGATCTCGTCCAAATGATTCAAACACTTTCTTTACTAATGCACACACTGGAAAGGCCAGCACCAACGTTATCTAATTGCTGCAAAACGAAGGTTGTTTTATTAAATTAAATAGTAATAATTATATTATACTTATCTTCTAATCTATCTATTATGAGAGTCAAAGGAGAATTTTATAACTTGATTTCCACCCAACTAATACTCTTATAGAGATTCAATTCATGACTCATCTTCAAACTTTAACTTATGTTACTTACCGGTCCCTGAATTTCATTTTATCAAAACTCACTCAATTTTATTTTATTTCATATTTTCTCTTTAGGCAGTAGCAATATTATCCAATACCAGGACCAAGAGGTACATGCGATTTCCACATTAACATCTCTGTGACACTACGATACAGAGCAACTAATGGATATATTTCATAGTTAAAATTCTAGACACTAAGACGCATTTATTGCTACTTTTCTTTTTTGGTATTTTTTATTACAATTTTCTATGTACAGAACACAATTCAATCTCCAATTGCTATTCAGAAAAAGGTTAAGTTTTTTTATTAGTCATTACTTATTTTTTTAATTTTTTAAAAATATAATAACTTCAGTTGCACAATTGGGATTAGTGATGCAAGTGTTGATCAAACAGAGTGAAAGGATATCCTAATTAAATGGTATAAACATATGTACAAATTAAAAAATAAAAAATTCACTTTACATATACGAATGAAATTGTAATATTAATAGATTTTTCACATAATATGAATATAAAAAAAAAACTAAGTGTTAATACATTTTTTAATAAATATACTATTCATTAAAATAACATAGATTCATATATGTATAAATTTTAATATTAATATTAATAAAAATCCTTTATATTATAACCCATTAAAATTATATCACTTAACAAATTTCATCTATCTCAATTTGATCTCCATAAAAAATTTTGAATACTAAAAGAAAAAATATATCAGTTTATAAATTTTAATTTTGATAACTTTGAGTTTAGTATTTATAATTTTTCTTCAGGAATTTAATTAAAAAATAAAAATAAGAAATATTACACAAATTTATAAGAAAATAAATAATTTTTATTATCCACGCTTCTTGCGCAAATACTGCTAGTATTATATAAAATAGATAACAAAATACTTTAATCAGCAAGTAAGAATTTCACTGAAATTATTTCATATAAGCTTGTGGAAATCAATTGACTAAATACAAAATGAATTAAACACCTATTTGCTTACCTATGACTATTATTTTGTAAATGAACTGCTCTTGCTTGTAAAATAACTCCCCCGCTGACACGTTTTCCTTCAATACCTCAAATTACTCGAGACTTTTACAATGCGAAGAGGAATTAAGCAAAGAAAACGAGCGAATGCAAGTGAGTTAATAAAAAATTTCGTTCCTTTGCTTCATTCCTTATGCGATGGGAAAAGCACTTGTGATGTTTTTGCATCTAGCCCAAGGATTGGCAGAGAAAGGCAAATCGAATAAGAGAGAGAGAAAAATGTTTAGGAATTGGCAGAGAAAGCCCAATAGAATAGAGAGAAAAATGAAAACATAGGAGGGCCAGATGCGGCTGGTAAAGAAGGAATGGGGAAAGAAATGCAGGGTTTCCTAAATTTAATGAAAGAAAATTTTCAACATCAGTATACAAAAAGATAAGGAAATTTGTTACTATAACAAAAGAATTATGTTTGGAACTTTAAAGTAGAGGACAAGTGGTGCTTCTTATGCTAAACTTCATCCGAGGCAAATGAATTTCAGGTAAGTAATTCTATGTGAATACCTTACAGATGGAGATTTAGACTGGATCTTTTGTTAGGCTACCAG
Source organism: Triadica sebifera (assembly GCA_023653625.1). Taxonomy (NCBI): domain Eukaryota; kingdom Viridiplantae; phylum Streptophyta; class Magnoliopsida; order Malpighiales; family Euphorbiaceae; genus Triadica; species Triadica sebifera. Next base: position 25,730,948 of record CM042900.1, read on the forward strand.
CTGAAAATCCAAAGGCCAAGCAAAAAGAACGCATGAGATACATGACTAACAAAAAGGAAATAATATTGAAAATTAAGTGTATACATAAACAATCCTTAATAATGATCAGCATAGCCCTTCCCTGCAGTGTCATGGAAGTTTCATCATCAAATCATATCATTTCCGGCAAAATTTATTCTTCTCAGAATGGCCTCCTGCACCATCAAAATAAGCTTGAAGATGGCCTGCCCTAGCTTATGTGCAATAATAATACATATTTTTCTAGAACATACATGAAATAGTTATCTATTTATCAACAGAGCTTTTATCAGAGTCAATTAAACATGACATAACTTTATGTGCCTTTTTCAGGAGAACGAAAACTGCTTATAGTGCCCCTACTCTGCATTATTACTCATCCCGTCATTACCAAGGTTTTACATTCAAGCACCAACTTCTCTATATAATCATGCTACCTTTAGCACAAGGCAACTCAGAGCAAACATGTAACTTCCGTCAGGTTGCTTATCAAAAAGGACAGCTTCATTCACTGCACACTTCCAAAGCAGCTTGGCTTATTGGGGTGAAACCAGTAGTGGACACGAGCATCCACTGGAATGTCACAGGGAGTAACAGGTATGGCTCCTTCCTCCATGATTTGCAAAAAATATGACAGTGCAGCTGCACCCAAAAAATATGAAAAATTTTAGGCAAAGAATGTTTACTCAAACTGTAAATGTCCTGAATTCCTTCCCATAGAATGTGATAATGCTGTTGGTCAACATGGAGAACAAGAAACAGCTAGTACTTACGGATGAGGAACTGTTTCCATTTCCTCTCTTTTGAAAGGTCTTGATGCTTCTTCAGGAATGCATCATAGTACCTAACATATTTTTAAAGCATCGATTCAGAAAAATGGCATTACGCCAATGACATTATAAGAATTCAATTAGAGATGCAATAGAATGAGGGCAGCCATGCTGCTGTGTTAAAATTATAGGACTCAACATTCAGCACAGTATATTTACATTCTAGGCTCTAGAAAATCATTGTCCAGTCTGGTAGTCATGAGAAACAAAGTGAATAAACACCTATTACCTCTATGATGACTTCTATTTTGTAAATCATTTCCTATTCTTGCCCTTAAAATTCTTTGTCAAAACAGAGATTGACATTGTTTTCTCCCTCTCAACTCAGTTCAGGCAATATATTCCTACCCCAGCATATAAGTAAATAGAAATGAAGTATAATGCTACCATAGAAGAGTAAAAATGACTAAAACCCTAGAGAAACCTAAAGGTGGTTCAACAAAAAGTTAAGAAGCATTAACTCAGACCAAACATATAACTTCCACCAGATGATCGAAAGAAATAATGAAGATGATTTACCGGGGAGGATGATCAAGACAACTGGCTGACTTGCCTGCATAACTGCATCAAATATGTTAGAGTGATAAATAATCGCCCAACCAACTATATGAAAATTGAATCACTAAATTCGAAGATCAGCATAACTTGCAAACTATAGAATCACAAGAGAATATGAAATAGCTACCATCTTCACGTTCATTTCCCTCAGAGTCTACAAAGGCAGGTTTGAGAATGTTCATCGAATTTGCAATCAGATAATTAACACTGGATATAATGGCCATTTTCATATTGCTATTCTAGTCTTGCACACGTGGAACATAAAGCTTTTTCCTGCTCGGGTTATCATCCTCTTTAGTTGAAATTAACTGTAAGAATCTCCATATAGTCTATATACATACAGATGCAAGCAATTACCCAATGCTGAATATGTTACTCATAATGAAACTTAAAGAAGGCTGAAATTAGCTTTCGGAAGTCCATAAACCATGTTCAAAGAAGAACAATTCTTACACAACATGAATTATATTCAGAAGTAATGATACTCATAAATTTGGCATGAAAAATCCCATCATATGTTTTTTTTTCTAAGTTTACGACCACCAATGCTAACTTCTTATTCTCCCAATAACACAAAATAGAATGAAAACAGAGAAATGGAAAATAATGGGATACACAAAATATAGTTTCAATCCAATCACAGCTCACTGGCATGTGATAATATGCCCATGAATCATAGATCATTATAATTTAATGATATTCAAAAAAGTTTAATTGCTAATATTGAAAAATTAGTAAGGAGATAATAAACAGGACAAAGGGCGGACCAACTTAGGCAGAAGAAAGTCAAAACTCATTTTTAGCAGCATTAGATAAAACTTCTGATACAATTCTTGATGTATCGACTTCCCGCGGAGAAGCATGGCTTATATACGCACATAAGCTCTTACGCGCTTTAAACCATGGAGCTTTCAATACAACGCTCTGGATTGCATTATCTATAATTTTTTTTTTAAAAAAAAATAGCCAGTCACTTCACTTTGGCTTTAATTTCATTCAGACAAATAAACGAACACGAATAAGTAGCAAGGAAGACCTTCTAGAGATCACCTAATTGGGTCCATGTTCTTGAGCGGTTGGCGTATTTTGGATCTGAGAGAGTGCTTCAGTTGAAATATGGCGTCAATGTCGCGAGAATAGACGGAGTCTTTGTACATGTTGATGGAGATGCGCACGGCGGCAGTGAAAGGTGAGAGAGTAGCAGCGGAAGAAGGTACAATGAGGGATGGGTGAAGAGACCCGCCTGCTTTGCTCTGTTGATTAGGCTAAAAGATATAGTTTTGGAGCGAGGAAAATATATAAATATATTAAGAGAATTTATATAAATTTCTTTACGGAGAACAATAATAGAATCGAGCAATGCTCCCATCTTTATTTGAAAAATATTTATTAAAATTTATTAGTTAATTTTAATTAATCAAATTCAATTGTAAATTAGAGTTTAAAAATATTTTAAGTTCGTATTCGGATTTACTATTATTTATTTTATTTAATTTAATTTATTAATTCATAAATATATTCGTCTAATATAACATATTTAACAGAGTGCTTCAGTTGAAATATGACATCAATGTCGCAAGATTAGACAGTCTTTGTACATGGTGATGGAGATGCGCAGGACGGTAGTGAAAGGTGAGAGAGTAGCAGCAGAAGAAGGTACAATGAGGGGATAGGTGAAGAGACTCGCCAGCTTTGCCCTGTTGATTAGGCTAAAAGATATGGTTTTGGAGCGAGAAAAATATATAAATATATTAAGAGAATTTATATAAATTTTATTACGTAGAATAATAATAGAACCTGCTCGCTGGTTATATGAATTTTTATTTGAAAAAAATTTATTAAAATTTATTCGTTAATCTTAATTAGTTGAATTCAAATTCAAGTTTAAAAATTTTTTTGGCTTCGAATTCGTATTTATTATTGTTTAGTTTATTAGATCGCAAACATATTTATTTAAAAGTTTGTAAATATATTATTTTAAAATTTATTTATTATTATATTAATAATACTAATATAATTATATTTTATTATCGAACTTGAATTTGAATTTTTGTCATTATTATTTAAAGAGTTGAATTTGAGATTTTGTTATTATTAGTAACAAATCGAACTCGAATTAAACTATAATAAACAATTTATTTATGAATCAAGTTCAAACTGCTCACGAGTTTAATAATTTTAAAACGAATCGAACTCGATCTCAAATCTAAAATTCAAATCTAGATTGAACCTGTAACAGATATAAATAAATTGAGTTCAAACTCATCAATATTTGGTTTAGCTCGGTTCAATTTTAGCCCTACTGTCATCTATCTGACTGATCTTTTATTTTACTCTTTCTTTTAGATTGTTATATCATGGATCATAATTCATATTGCATTATAGATCTCCTTCCTTCACACATGTGAAACAAAAACAAAAAACATGTTTTTTTAAAAATGAATTTTGGTGAACTATTAAATATAAAATAAGTTTATTATTTTTAACTACCAAAATTTATCATCTTTAACCTTTAATAACTCAATTTTTTTTTCTATATTTTTCATTTTTAGTTTAAATGTTTTCATTTTCAACCATTTTATTATGCAAATATATCAAAATTAATATTTTTTTATCACAAATAATAATAACAATACCTGAAATATTAAAAATACTAAAAATAAAATAAAATATTAAATTGTTTTCACCAAAACAAATCTAAAATACACTGAAAAACTTTTCAAAAAAATAGAGTTAGAAATAAGAAGAAGAAAAAAAAGAATAAAAAAATAACAATGAACAAAATATGCATTGAAAACAAAATACGTCACACATACGAATTATTAAATAATACGTAGTTATTTTGAAATCGGAATTACAATACAGGTCCAAAATATAATTTGCGCTTCCTTTTAGACTGGGTCAATTAATTCTCATGGGCTTCACCCTGCGGGCTTTATCTTGGCTATGGGCCAAACCTCAAGTCAAGTATATTACAAGCGCTTTGTAACGATCTTATGTCTACCTTATATCATTTGCCATTTTTATAAATATAATATAAGAAAATTCAAATTTATTTCTAAAACTCAATTTCCCGTTATTAGGAAATATTTTTATTTAATTAATTTTTTTCGATTGAAAAATACCAGAAATCCATGTAGTGTTTGACAGATGTTTTGAAGAAATTCCATTCCATAGCGGCATTCCTGCTTAGGCTACGTGGTTCATCCTCCCGAATTCTCCATCAATCGCTTGCATGCACTTATATATATGATAGTTTGGAATCCAATTTGAGTTATTGATATTATTACTAATTCTAATAAGTGGCGGATGAAGATTAATAATGAATGAAGGCTAATAATAAAATTAATAATTTTTATATAAATAAAAAATAAGTGAAAATTAAAAAAAAACAATAACAATAATAGTAATAGTAATAGTAATATAGTAAAGTTATTTGTATACGTATAATTACTATCACTTATATAATTATACATAAAATAACATATAACTATTAATAATTATATAAAAAAAAAGCAAAAATCATATAATTGTTATCACTTTATATAATTATTTTGTTAATATAATTTGTAATATTTCAAATAAAACTAATTACATATATATAAAAAAATGAAAATATAGGTGGGGGCTCCGCCCATTATTCTAGTTGCACAAACATGTTTAGAATGCAAAAGATTTTTTAACAATGGAAAGGTACTAAAAACACCTTATTATTCCTATTAATAAAAAAATTAAATTATGAACTACTTTTGATATTGATTATTAAATGCCAAGAAACTTGTAAAAGAAAGTTGTCGTGTGTGCCTCTAAATGACTCAATCCCAATCTTTAAAGTATAAAAAGACTATTTAGTACTATTTAATTAAGCATAAACCTTTTGCTTGGCTATTGATTATCATGGCATAGAATAAATTTCACTAAAGTGTGCTTTTTGTCTCTAATAATATCCAATTTGTGGGAACATTTCATTAAGCTGTCTTGTACGAATCCATAAAAGAAATTGAATTGTTTACTTGGTTTGTGCTTTAGGTGCGTGCAATAAAATTTGTCTCAATGTTAATTACTTAATTAATCTTTCTAATATTAATTAATCACAATATAAGATTAATTGTGAATTTGAATATTGAATTAAAAACATACTCCATAATATTAATATGCATGGAAATCACCTTATGGCCATTGTTATTTGTTAAGTTGGTGGATCTCAGAATCTCAACTGTAGTAGTGGAATCATGGGTAAATTAATAGGGAAATAATTAAAAAATGAATAAATAATAAAAATGTAGCCATCACTAATATGACCCAAAAAAAATAATTTCTGCTGCCCGGACATTAATTTTTTCTGCAGCCTGCTACGTGGCTGCATATTTTTATGCTGCTTTTGGCTTAATTAGCATCTATTATAAGTGTATTTTGCGAATAAACATGACTTAAACCTTTGTGTTTTACTCATCGGCATTCAATGTTTAAATTTAAGGGGGGAAAATGATAAATGCAATGGAAGCAATTCAAATTAATTTTCAAATTGATTGAAAACCCCAAAATAAGACCATATGTATATGGCTTAGGCTGTAACAAAGACTAAAGATTAAGAGAGAATCCACGACGAAAGATATAGAGAAAAACAAAACTTAGGACTGAAGCTTGGAGTATTATTTACTTTGAATGAACATATCACTAAGCATATAAAAGCAATGGAGTTTTTTTTTTTTTTTTTTTTTGTTAATGCAATGTTCTTAGTTAATCTTATCCCACATAGTGATTTGATACTTTTGAGAAACAAATCCTTAAAGATATGCATGTTAATTAATTGCTCTGCCTGTGATGGTTGCCAACTAGATTATTTTGTACTACAGAAGCCATGATTGGATCTAATGGATTTTATTCCAACCAAAACTTTTCATTGAAGCTTCAGATCAAAAAGTATCATTTTCATGACCCAAGGTGGTAACTGGGTCTGATTGTAACGATGAATATATATATAGAGAGAGAGATAGAAGAGAGAAGTATTATATATATGTCAAGAACAGTATCAATTTACAGAGACAATTAAAGAAGTCCATTCAAGTAACATATACTGAATAAAGAGTGGATGATGAAGACAAATATTGCACTAAAATCATGCTTTCGAGACCGATATAGCTTTACTTTGGTTGAAGGATTGTAGCTTGGAATGCATGTATTGAGACAGATGTATGTACATCGTTCCCTTGACATATAAAACATTTGAAGCGATCAACTAATTCAAATGAGTAGTAGCCAATTAAACATATATGAGACTCAAATAGTGTCTTCAAACGGCAAAATAGTGTGATCAACGAAAGTCAAATCAAATAAGATTTCAAGCGTATATTACAATCTTTTAACCTATCATTTTTATTTATATGGACTTTTTACCCCTTAAACTTCTAATGTAGAATTCTCTTCAACAAATTCTATATCTATTTATATGCATAATAATTATATATTCTCAAACTTAACTAGGTCCACAAAATCAGAATAGAAACAAAGTCAATATTAAGTCATGAAAATAGTCTTTATATATATATATATATATATATATATGCAACGAGTTAAAAATGAATATTAAATCTAACTCACTTAAATGATAGCTCAAAAAAGACAACTAATAGTTCTATTATTGTAATGAAGACGTTGAACCTAGTTCACCCATCCTACAAAGCTGGCTTAGAGAGAGATTCTAAGTTATTATTAGCAGCAGTTGTATATTATAATTAGTCAATATGGTATATCTTTTTACATACGCACCTAAAGCATGAAAGTAACAAGAGTAAACATTTGTTATTAGATATTAGAATTTGATGGACTTAAACATAATTGTGAATTCATTATTTCTTTAAAATAACTTAAATTAATATGAAATTAGTTGCACTTATTCATCTATCCTTTAAACTTCCAATGTTTGATACTTTTCATTCTTCAATATTCCCTTTCAAGTGCAACTGTCCAACATTTTTATATCCGGTCTTTTTCTCCTTAGCCACAAATTTATTTGATCTTTGATAAGGGTCTTTCTAATTCTTGGGACTCTAGATTTTTACTCACAAAGTCAATGGTCATGTGACGGTTAGTTCTCTAATGATTTTGATATTATATTAAAATTAGATGACCATAAACAGTTAAATTTAATAATTGTGGATTCACCGTATATTGCTTTAAAATGATTTAAATCAATCTGAAGTTAGTTGGGTTGAAACTATAAGTCATTCTTTTATTTTTATCTTTTAAACTTCCGATCGTGGATACACTTCAAATAAACATAAATATCAAAATGGCACAATATTACAAGACTAACTTTAATGTTGAAAATAAACTTTACGCCTAATTTATGAAAAAAGGGCTAGCTCAATAAAAGAAAATTATCTAAGTTATCATGGGCAGCACTTATATCTAACCACACAATAAAGAAAACGGCAGTACATAAAGGAAAGGCGGCGCGTTGTGTATATAGATATGCAAGACAGCAAGAGCACGTCAAGATCAGAACACTATAGTAGTGTAACAGTAGAAGCACAACATGTGCACTTAGGCCACCAGCATCTCTTTCTTAACAACTCAATCTAAAAAAAAAATTCTCAATGGATTATTTAGTATATAGAAGATTGGTACCTTCAATGCTAAGCTAACACAGAAGAGATGAGAAGAAGCATTGGATTCTTTCAAACACAAAACTTTTATGTTTGTACAGTAAGATTCATATATGGTATAGATAAGACAAAATGTGCCATATGCTTTCGACATATGGAGTAACATTGTTATAATATTATTCCATAATAATAATAATAATCAAAAGAACCATTATATTCTAGTAGCTAGCTGATATATAAATATCATTCATGTACACCTATATATATATATATATATATATATATATAAGTTTATCCAAATTTAATATATTCTCATTAGATCATATATCCTCATTCTTCCTTTTCAAAGAGACTGCAGATTTTGAGAGGTATTATATTAGCTAGCTAGCATTGCCAACTACGTGTGGTTCATTTCACTAGGGCATATATACGTGGACCCTGCCGGCCGGAACTGTAGAATTAACTAGTACCTCCACATTCCATATATATACACACACACACTTTATTATATACGTGGGTTCTCCTATATTATTTATGCTTGTATTTGAACACTTAATTAAGTTATATCATATCAAACAAAGAATACTATTTATATAACTATCAATCTCTATCATCATGAAGGCACAATTTTGATCATATCAAGGAAGGAAAGTAAGTATGAAGTAAGAAAAAAAAATTAAATAGCTAATTAATAAGTTTTAGTTTAATGGTAATAGTGTGATGATTGTAACTGTGAAATTTCGAGTCATGACTATAGCAGAATCCTTTTTAATCCAAAAAAAAATCCTTTTTAATCCAAAAAAACTAAAAAGAACATAAAATTTAAATCTTCATGTATTAAATTTTTTTTTAATAAAACTTTAACTGAAAATCAAAATTGTTGCATCACAAGCTCTCATTTATTGTTGGTTCTTTTGTTTTTATTGGACAAATGTCAAAATCAAAACAAAAATTTTCTAGACAAAATTCTTGATTTATTACATTTTTAGAAATAAATTTAAATTATTGAGAATTTTGAGATTCAATTCAATTGAATATATAAAAGCAAAGTAATATTAAAGCATGCATAGACGACTGAACAAAAATACATAATAACTTCCGTGTAGAGTGGCAATGACCATTGACCAACTTTCAAAATAAGATGTCGGATCAAAAGATTCAAGTGTTGACCAAGATATATATATATATATATATATATATATATATATATATATATATATATATATATATATATATATATATATAGGGCTAGAAAATCATTATCAATATTAGAATTGGATAGACCTTCGCAATTAAGTTTGATAATTATGAATGAATCATTACTTTAAAATAATTTAAGTCAATATGAAATTAATTACACCAAAATTATAATTCTTTCTTCTTCTATGCCTTAAATTTCCAAAGTAAGATTCTCTTCAATAATTAAGGAAAATCTCACATCAAGAGTTTAAGAAATATAAGAAGGGTTTATAATTGTGGTATAATTAATTTCATATTGACTTAAATTATTTTAAAATAATGGTGAATCCACAATTATCAAGTCCAAATAGTTAGACTCATCCAATTCTAATATGGTATCAGAGCCATGAGAGATCTAATCACCTGATGTTCACCAATTTAAACCGCAAGTATATGAATTACTATAATATGACAAATTTACTCTCGAAGTCGTTCTCACAAAGATTTGTTGGCGTAAATTCTTGAACTAAAGCTAGAATAACAAAAATGCAATTACAATTAACAAATTAGACCAATGAAATTAGGCAAGTATTTAGTTTCACATATCCCCAATCCCATATTTTTCCTTTTCAAACAATTAAGAATAATGAATGATGATACAAACGCGATCACCTATTACCGCTTGCTAATCAAACCAATGAATAAACACAACATTCAATTCACTTTTTAAAATAATTACAGATGACTTGTCTAATAATTTAATCTTAATATATTCATTTCAAATCAAATAAATTGTGGTCAGTCAAGTAACTAACTTGGAATTAAGGAAGCTCAAGTGAAATTGAAAATGAATCAATCATTTATACAAAGATTGTGTAGCTAACTAAGTATCCAAAAGAAGTTTAGTCTAGCATTGATATTACATTGATCATGTCAATATTAAATCTTAAACTAAACATTACAAAAAAAAAAAGATAAAAACTATATTGCTCATTTGAATCAATAAAAACTTGAATTTTAAGAGTGATTGATCCCCAATTTTTCAAGCTCCAAGTCCTACCAATCTTCAAGCAACAGAATAGCTTCAAAATAAATGATCAAATTGTTGGAGGTGAGGTCTGCCCATTAAAAGTTCTCTTACACATGCAGGAAATGAATGAAGAAACAAAAAATGGCTAGCTAAAAGTCTATGTATCTAAACCCTACTAAAATTTGAAATTAAATACCAAAACTAGAGTCCTAACTAATGTCAACTTCCCAAATACATTAATTTTCTCAAAATAACAAGAACTTCCCAACCAAAATTGGATGTCCCAAGATAAATCGTCGCTCCCATAATCCTACTGTAAAGAGGTGCATCGCGTGCATGATAAGTTGCCACACATACAACAGTAAATTAGACTTTCATCATCTTGGTCGGCTATGTGTTGTCACGTGCATGTGACACATTGTCATGCATGTGATAATAACTTTAGCTTTGTTTCTCATCACTTGCTCACATCAATCTTCACTTGCACGCGACATTCATCTCTCACATGCATTGTCAACAATCTTCCTTTACTCTTTTAAGCTCCAAAGTAGCTCCAATGACTATTCCAACTCCAAAAATTCCCTCCTAGTCTTTTTCACTACTCATGACCTATAAACATAAAAAAAAAAAAGAACTAATACCAAAATCAAGTTAAAACCCACACAAAACACACAATTCATGCACAAACTATCATACAAAAATATCACAAAAATTGATACATCACCATCGTATGATCGTGGACTCCATAGTAAAATCTGATGTCCAAAAAATAAAAAAGACCCAAATCACAAAATAAGTATGTGGCTCAACAAAAATTAAACAAAAAAATCAGATAGATAAAAATGGTTAATTAAGCAAGTGACAACTGGGTCAATACCAGTTTCACTTGAGGAGAATTGTTGAAAAAATATCACATAAAACATTTAAGGGATACGAGAAGGATTTATAATTGTAGTGCAACTAATTTCAAATTTATTTAAGTCGTTTTGAAACAATGGTAAATCCATAATTATTAAGTTTAACTACCTAAACTCATCCAATTCAAATATGCTATCAGAATCAATGAAATGACTAATTGTCACATGACCTAGACTTAAGAAATGAGAAAAATCTCAAATATATAAAAATATTGGATTAAACAAGTGACAACTAAGTCAATACAAGTTTCACTGAGGAAGAATGTTAAAAAGAATCTTATATCGGGAGTTTAAGTATACAAAAAATTTATAATCATGATGCAACTAATTTCAAATTAATTTAAGTCATTTTGAAGCAATGATGAATTTACAATTATTAAATTTAACTGGCTAGAGCCATTCAATTCTAATAATTATAAACTTGGTCCAGTTGATTATTTGTAGCAGGAGGAACCAGTAGTGCTGCTCTTCTGCAATAAAAGAACACGGAAATTTTAATGCAAATGACTAGTTAATTAATTTAAAATTTTTATTTTCCTTGTAAACAGATATATCTCACCTAATTAAACAAATCCTTATTATATACAGATGTAGCATGACCATGCCGCTTGAGAACTGGTCTATTGGATATATATATATATATGGAGAAAGCAATTCAAAGGACATTTGGTCATATGATTCTAAAAGGAAGACGTCTGCTCTCTCAATCATTGGAGGGGAAACTATTCTAATTCCAAGATCGAATTGAAGAATCCTATTTTTTTTTCTAAAAAAAATAATCATCTTATTTCGATCCCAATATGAACGAGGGTATGGCCAAAAGGTCAACTCCCATCACTCAGCATCAATCTATCACTCTTGTTGTTTCAGTTTTTTTTCGCGTACTTCAAGCATGATATGTCCTATCTATATATAATTGCTATTTTAAATTGGCTGAATTAATATACTCCCATAGGAATTTACAATCAAGACGACTTTATATTTCAATTTCCGCTAACTTCTTTTCATGTAGATTTTTTTTTTCAACTATTTAGTAATCTAAATTCGTATTGGATATATCATTAAAGGGCAAAGTATTCCCTTCTAAATTTTAAAAGTATTTTATATCCAAAATTTAAATTCAAGAATTCTAAATTAAGGAAGAATGAACCCTAATTTTCTCTTTTATTTACTTGCATTGAAAATATTTATTTAGCTAGACGTAGTGAATGGATGGACTTAAAAAGTCAAATTTGATAATTGCGAATTTGATATAAATTCAAAATAACATAAGTGAATTTTCATGTAACTCCACCGTAATTGTGAGATTCTTTCTAACAATTATATACTAATTTAATCATATTTTATAATTAATATTTCAATTTGTTTATGTATTATTATATTATATGTACATATTCTTTTATATATAGTCTTATATATGTTAAAAATTCTTATCGAATGATGCCGTATTACTAATTTGTACAGAAAGAATATCCATAGAGAATTATGCAAATGATACGTAGTCTTCTTAATTTTCAAATGAGACGAAAAATAATTGAAACCTCTTGCCTATTGCCTTTCCATTAATTTTGCAAAAAAAAGTTATATATTTACACTATTGTTTCAAAGTACCAAAAGCACACGTATTATATATATATATATATAGGAAAGAAAGAAGGAATACTCCAGTAGAGGGTACAATTAACAAATTAATTAAAATAATGTTTTCCATTCTTGGTAAACCAGGAATATGTATTAGTCCCTTACTGGAGATTAATTCCTAGCACTATATATCACATGTCAGTTTTCAATTCACAAGGGCATCTAAATCTTATGTTAGTGTGGGTTTCCTAATCGTTTACTCCTTCTCCCCAATTTATACGTAACATATTGAAGAAGAGACTCTTTACTTGTCGTGTATATATATATATATATAGAGAGGAGAGAGAGAGAGAGAGAGAGAGAGAGAGCTGCTCAGTCAGCTGCATGAAAATACACTTTAAAAAGAAAGAAAAATAAAAAGAAACAGAGAGTTGTATTTTGGGACCTTATTATCTGTATAAAGCAAAGGGGTTCCCTCTTTGTGATGTTCGAAACCAGCTGAGCTCTCTCTCTCTATTTCTCTCTCTGGTTTCGAGAAAGTGCAACAGAATCACTCTAACCTATAAAGATTACCAATCTCCTCTATAACCCTTCAAGTGACCTAAGAAAAAAAAACAAAATTCATGCCGTAGACCACTACTCTTTCTTCCTTCTCTTATATCCATCCAATCCATCAAATTTTGATTTTTGATTCTTTTTCCTTCTATATATAATCTGAACCTTATGAGTACAAAGACATTTTCTTGCTCTGTAGGTAAAATAAAAAATATAGGAGATAAAAGGAGAAATATGGTAAGTAGTCGAGGTTGTTTGTTGTTTAAGGTGTTATTAGGAGGAATTGCAATGTTGGGCTTTGTCTGGTTTCTGTCAGTTGCAACTTCTCTTCAACTGGAAAATGGAGTTACTAAAATTCCTTCTGGTGGGATTATTAACAAACATCATGAGGTGGATATAGGAAGAGAAAAGCTTGTTTATGATCCACAATTGGATTTCAATTACATGATGAGCAAGAGAAAAGTTCCTAATGGCCCAGATCCCATTCATAACAGGTGCTTAATCTTATTAACTTTACTTTCATATTTATTCATGTACATGCATGTAATTTTTATAAAATAAAGTTTTTTTTTCTTTTCTTTTTTCAAACAATAAATTAGTTCATTTGGATTTCAGTTTAAGTGTGCATGATGCAACAGTTTACTAATTAACTCTACTAATATTAGGTTAAACTTTCTATGGCATTAATGCCCTTTGTTAAAAGTTGGTTTGCGTACAATAAGAAATTATTTATTTATTTATTATCGACAATTCTTGTTTATGATTTTATTTATAGACTGATGAATCAGTAATTAACATAAATAATTATGAGGGTGTTCATGATTTAATTAACTGTTACATTGAATCCTTATTCAAAGTTTCTTCAAATAGTATGGCATGGGTTACAGTAACATAAAGATATATTAATCCCCACTTAATATCACACAAAAGAAGAAGGAAGAAAAAGGAAAAAAGGAAAAAAAGTCTGTCTCTCTAACTTTATTCCATCCGTCACTCTTAAACATGTTTATTCAAAGCTAAGTAACATTTTATTTTGTTCTGATCTACATTTACGAGGCCTTTATAACCTTTAATGGCGTCTTTTCTCTCTCTCTCTCTCTTTTCTTTCTTTAATTATTAGCCATTAGCTAATAGGATTGATGCAGCCTTATTTGCTGGGCATATTGCTAAATTTAGAAACAACTCTTTCCTGATTAATTAGTGATTAGCCACAGTTTTTTCTCCACAATGTTTAGTTACAATTAGTTAATTATTTCCTAAAATCTTTTACTCCCGCTTAACGTTACTTCTAATTGATTTAATCCTTCATTTTGAAAATGTGAATAAATTAATTAATATCAATTGAGTTTGCTTTTAATATTTTATATAAATGATAAAAAGAAAATTGTTTATTTAATTAAAAAGTGAACAATATTACAATTTGACATGTTTTTTTCAGGAGAGCTGGGAACTCAAAGCGACCACCTGGCAGAGTTTAGCAAGAAATGAGAGGGTTAACAAAGTTGAAAACAAGATGTCTGCCATCAATTGGATGTATTCTTTAGAAAACTGCTGAAATTATTTGAGAATCCCTGGCAGAGCATTCAAAATCTCTCTTACTTGCACAAAATTGTTATGTTGGGATACTAAAAAGAAAAAAGGGAAGCTTATCATACATAAAACTATACCCTTCTTCATCGAAAGAATCTAGGGAAAGACTAGGCAGCCTTTGCAAAAATTACACATATACTTTAGTGTTTGACATTTTTTTTGGTGTGAAGTGTGAGATATAAGCAACCAAAAGAGAGGTATATATTATATTTAGTAAGATAAATTATATATATATATATATATATATATATATATTAATCTTTGCTTTTTCTTTTTCTTTTTTTGGATGAAGGTGATTAAATTATAAGAAATATACCCATGAGGAGGAAAAATACAAAAACAAAAAAAGTATTTAGAAATAAAATATATATTTATATTCCAGCAGCCAAACATATATATGTATATATATAGAGAGAGGGAGAGAGAGGGAAAGGGCATGTAACAGTATCAATCTATCAATTTACTTTTGGGTTTTGTTCTTGTATCTTTATATTCTTTTTGGGTTTTAATTAATTTATTTCGTGAGATTATTAATTATTTTAAAAAGGTCATAAAGTGAATCCACCACCAATTAAAGGTAGAGTTCATGGGAAAGAAGGAAGCACACTGTGTTAGTCTTTATCAACAGATTCTTTAGTTTGGTTTTGGTCTTTGGTCCATTCAAACTTGCATGAGATTCTTCTAGTCTCGTAGCATTCAAAATTTAACAAAAGAGGAGAAAAATAACATATGCTCTGTTTTCTTTTAAAAGTTATAAATCAAAAGATATGGCTCTCTACTCCAAAGCTTTTTTATGCCCCCAACCCTTTATCTCTTTTCCTTTTTTCTTTATTTTCTTTATTATTTATTTATGAGTTGGGGGTTTGATTAGATTGGGCAGCAAAGATTGAAAGAGATTCAAAATTGGGTGAATTACTGAAAAGGGAAAAACACAACAAAAGATCCAAACTCTTTTATCTTTTTTTTTTTTTGTTTTGAACTGATCTTCCTTCTAATTTTCTTCCAAGAAAATTTAGATGCAAGTATGATGTAACTCACTCCATGCCCATATATATCAAGAAACAACCGGATGCGGGAAGCAATAATACTATCAATCTATTCAAATTCCCACTGTTGATAAAATATTTTTTGTTCTTCTAGCTGTAAGAGTGAATGAAGAGCTAAATGGTAGAATCAGAGGCCATACATATAGCTTCACCTTCTTAAGTTTCAATTGCATTAATCAATCTTTGTTTCTGCAGGTTTTGGTATGATATTTAAATCCCATGTTAATTTCCAGAATTACTTTGAGTAAACATGCGTGAGAGTAACAGGGCCCATTGAAACTGTATGTCACTCCCTTCTATCCTTCACATAAATCACCATAGCTTTTGACTTTTTCTGTCCATTTATTTTCTCTTTCCTGAATTATTTTCTCACGCAGTCTCACTCTTTTTCTTCCTTTTCTCTTTATTCAATCTAAAAATCATACTTGATATTAAACAAAAAAAAATACCAAAAAATATTAAACAAGTTGAATTTTTTCTTAAAAAAATATTATAATTAATAAAACTATTCTTTTTATGATTCATATATATATATATATATATATATATATATATATATATATATATATCATTTTCTATCACTCTATTAGAAATTTCTTTATTCAATCCCAAAGTCATACTTGATAACCAAGAAATATTGATAATAAAAATACATTAAAATAATAAGCAATAAAAACAACATTGAAAAAACAATTAATATTGACCCAAGGAAAGGCAAGGAAGAACTTGTGCAAAGGGTTGGGCAATGCGCATAAGGGTAAATGGGCAACTGAGATTTGTGACCCAAGGAAAGGTAGCTTGGCATCTTCAACACTGCTGAGGAAGCGGTACTGGCTAATTTGTTCTTAATTTTTATTCTCAAATTTCTGGTATTTGCTATTTGGGTGGGCTGGGAATTTGTCAATATAAGAAAATTATGTTTTTTAAAGTGAGTTTTTTTTTTTTTGAAATAGAAAGAATTGCATTGAGGAAAGAGAAAAGGAAGAGCCGGGGGCATGTGCCCCAGCAGCAGTAGGGGGCTTCGCCCTCTCTCCCCTCCCCTAGGTCCCTTCGATGCCTAAAAAAAAAGAAGGAAGAGAGAAAATTGAAGGTTAGGAGAGAGGGCAGGAGGAAAAATAATCGAGGAAAGAAAGACAATAATGACAAAAAGTCGAAAGTCAAAGGGATCTAACGGAGAGACTAGTGAGTTGATATGTCACGTAGGTCGCCAGCCACCAAAAATGTGCGATATCTGCAATTTCGATTGAGTGACAGTGTATAAAACTCAAAGTTCAATTATTTTTAGAATTCTAATTAAAATTCAATAACTACAATATTATTTAGGTATAAGTTAAAGTTGTTTATTAAGACTTAATGTCAAATTAAATTATCTGGAATTTCAGCCATTTCTTGCATACCAAAATTCAACTATCTGGCCCTTTGTCAACGATTGAATGATTTAACACAAGCCGCAATTTAATATATATATATATATATATATATATAGATATAGATATAGATATATAGATATATATATTAAAATCCATAACACTAGCTACTATTTCTAAAGCAGTGAATTTCCAAAAAGCCTCATTTACAAAACGGCATCGTTTATTTTGGTCACACCCATAGCATCTCACTCATGGTCTTATCCTTTACACTGTTTTGGATCTCCTCTGCAAGTTCTTCTCCAGTTTCTTCGCCCCATTTCCTCTTCCTTTCCTCCTCCATCGGACCCTGCCTATCGCTCTGCAGTCCTCATTGACAAGGGCACTGGCTATTCTTCCTTCCCTTTTCCTTCAAACATGGTGAGGCATTGAATGTGCTTGATGAATTTCTCCAATTGAGATTTTGCTCAATTATGAGGATCATTACTTTCTTGAGCAAATTCAAATTTTGGGTTTTATTTTTCTTTGCTGGTGGGTTTGTTCAAAAGTTAGAGGGTATTGGTTTTATCTTTATTTTTCTTTGCTTAAATTTATAAATTTGGGTTATATTTTTCTTGATTTTGTTTATGTTAGCTTAAATTTGACTCAATTTTAATTTTGGATAAATGAGTATAGAGGCGGTGTTGGTGGTAGATGGGACTAATTCCTTCAATGGTGGAGATTGGAGAATGATTGTGATGAATTTGTGGGTCTATTAATACAATGAATAATCAAGATCATGCTAAGAAAAAGATTGGATTTCGTTGACTGGAACTCTCAGTTTTCTCGGTTTCAAATGAGTAATGGGAAAAAAAAAAATCAAACTTGAGTTTAGTTTGAAACTAAAAGTCAAAATTTTAGTGTATTTTTTATAAATTGTTAATTTTACACTAACAAGATGATACTTGCCTAAAATTTTGAGAAATGTTAATTATACCTCTCTCAAATCTCAATGTAAATGAAATTCAATTTCTTTTCTTATTTTTAAATTATTTTCCTCACAATATGATACTTGCAGTGGGGTTTGTTTGGCTATTTTCCCAGAAAATATTCATAAATTTTCTTTTCCAAATTGCTTAGGAACTAAGAACACAATATTAGGTGATGATAAATTCTTTAAGATGGGCCAACGAATTATTATTTTTTAATATAACTTTTTTCTCTTTCAGTGGAGACTGTAGTCTTTAATTTATTTTAATTAATAAAAACTTAATTGCTCATAGACGATTACTAATATAAATTAGATTGCAATTTTCATGTTGAATTAATTGATTATATGAGTAAAATTAAAAAATAATTTTATATAATAAAGTGACTGACATATATATACACCTTATTTGGATTGTGTTTCCTCAAAATAAAAATCAAATAAATTTATTGATACGATTGTTAATATTATATATTATATTGTTAAGTATTTTGCACGTATTTAATAAATACCATATTTATTATGTATTATTTATAATGTGTTAATCTATCAATTAATTTTTATAGCCACACATCATACTTCCCTCACTAAGATATATATATATATATATATATATATATATATATATATATATATATATATATATATATCCATTAGTACTATTTTTCAACCATAAAACCTAATTAATTTTAGAATAATTATAATAATTTAATTCTATAGCATTTAATGTCCTTTAACACTAACATTTATAATAATTACATATCAAGCCGTAACCATTAAAAACTCTCTCATATACATATTAAGAGCATTCACATCCATACTATTGATTTGCAATTGCAAAATATAGTTTTCACTATCATATCAATAAAATTTTAATTATACTTTCAAATAAATTTTATCTCTATAATTTATATTAATTTCAATTTATATAACCTAATTAATATTTTAATATATAATATTCATTATTAACAATTAAAATATCATATTTTTTAGTCAAATAAATTGAATTATTATTATAATTCATTAATATTAAAATTAATAAATTACTTAAAAAATAATTCTAAAACTTATCACGATTAAAGTAAACACACAACATATGAAAAAAAAAATTGATAGAAAATTATAATAAAACTTAATTAAAGTCTAGCATTGAAAATTCATAAAAAGAAAATACTATATTATCATCATTATATTATATTATATACTACATAATTATATTAGTAATATAATTATATTAATTATATTAATAATTATATTTATATTATTTAAACTAATTTTATATTAATTATAATAACTTAATTAATTAAATAGGTTAATTATTAATTTCATTATAATTAATATTAAATATCTTAATAAATAAATATACATTATTTAATTATTTTAATTAAATTTATTATAAAATAAGAAAAGCAGACGCATTTGAATATTTTAATCAACTGAAGTTCTCTCACCTATTTCTAATTTTGCAAGCTTACAAATTTACAAGCAATTCTCTCATCCATGCAACTGCAATAGCAATTGCCACCTGAGCAAATTGCACTTGAAAGGCGATAATGGTGCTCTAAGAGAGAGAAATACTAACTTCACTAAGAAATTAGGGGAAAAAAAGGAAAAATAAATTGATCGCTGCAAATATTGAACAGAAACTCAACTATATGCCAAAATAGAATTGAAATTTATGTCATCAATAAACGCCTGAATACTTGAAAGCCTAAGTTAAAACCTGGAGCTCATCTGAATCCTCCCTCCTCCAACTCCAGACACTGTAGCAGCCTTTTTTCTTCGGAAATACACAGCCGAGCCACTTATGAGAAACAGACACAAAATAACTCCCTGTCCGCAATGGATCACAGACAAGCATGAAGACAAGAATTAGTTATTTAAGATATATGGCATCAACAAAGAAGATTTAATTACATATGCAGAGTGTTCACATTTTTTTCTTTTCTAAGAAAAGAAAGAGGATTATACAGTCTCCCCTTTATTCTGAACAATTTATGCCCTCAGAATTAAATGGAACTGTATAGATTGCAAAGGATGCTAACAGAATTTCATGTAAATTTGAATCTCCTTTCCTATATTTCTCACAAAAATTCATATTCTCTCCTCTCCCTCTCCCTCTCTCTCTCTCTCTCCCACATAACTTTCTCACTAATTCATATTCTGTGTCCATGTGTAACATATGATGCCTAGAAATTTCTCTCTTTCCTTATTCGAATATTTTTGGTCTGGTGGAAACTATAAAATCACTAAAATATAAATTAAAGATTAAGTTGCACCTCTTTTTGTCTTCATATAGAAATCAAATATTAGCACAGTTACTCTAATAACATTTTAACAGAATGTTATTAATAGAATCTATTAACAATGCTAGAAATATTAATAGATAAAGAAAAAAAAAAGAAACACACACAACTGTGTCACAAGGCAAATCTTCTCCCTATACAAATAAAATAATGAATGCAAGGATATGTCTATAATGCTTAGAGAAATGAACTTCTGTAAAATTTCAAACGTCACTCACCAAGTGCATTGGAGTAAAAATAGAAGTTCAACCAATGTGGGTATCAAGAATTAGAGTACGAAACACAGGTCACCTTTAGAATTTGCAAACAAAGAATCAAGGCTCAATGGTTATAGCTTGCAGCTAAGAGCCATAGAGCAAATTATAAATTTATTCAAACATTCTGACCTAATATTATTTGATCATAATGGATGGTTCAAAGATACTGCATCCAGACAACATGATGAATCTCATTATTTCTACAATAGCCTTCATAAGTCTATAAAATCAGGCACATAGGAAAAGAGGCAATTGCCCCCCTCCTCTCGCTCCTTTTCCCTCTTCACCCCCAATTGGCACCTTGTTTTTTGAATTATACAGCAAGAGATATACAAAATGTAACCCAAATTCTCTCATTTCAAGTTTCAAAAATTTTTTTAAAAAAAAAGTTTGAAAAAGCCAAAGAATATGGAGAAAAGAAAAGATAATAAATTTTGGGATCCCGAAAGAAAAAATAAGTAATTTAGATTTTGAATCTTCTTTTATAAGTTTTTATATCTTTGTGACTATAAAATTTTGCTTACAACTTATAAACTACGCCTAAATTCTTTTATTGTAAAACTAGATTTTTTTGCTTAAATACATTTCATATACTTTTAATATATATATATAAAATTGCCAGATCGAGTGGGTTCTAATTCGGGTCACTCTGGGTTAGGTCAATATATATATCTGCAATCAGGTCGGGTCATGTGGGTTCGAATTCAGATCACACTGGGTCGGGTCGGGTCATGGGTACACCACCTTGAGACTGACTGTTGTGCTGCTAGCGACAATAAGAAAGTGACTATTAAGGAGAGTGAGGGTGGCTAAAGACTAAGAGTGAGGGGGGCATTTGGAATAAAGAAAAAAAAAGATAGAGATGGAGCCTCTCTATCTTTTAAGTGAATCCACATGCTGTCAAAACTACATAGTTTGGAGAAATCTAAAAGTATAAGCTTTTACCCTTTTAATCTGATTAATTTATACAATTGTGCTACTAGTCGCACAAATTAATAAGAGTTTACACAAAATAATAAAAATGTAAAATACATTTAATTTTCATGACTTTAAAATTTAATTTAAAAAATCAGGTCATGGGTGAGGTCACGTTTTGGGTGATTGCAGGCCAGGTTCGAGTTCGACCCTAAAATTTTCTCCAGGTTTAGGTCATCTTTTTTTTTAAATGGTGGAGTTCTTGGATCAGGTCACGAATTGCCAGGTATATATATATATACATACACGTTAATATATAAACTATATATATGCTTGTCAATCACAAATTATAAGTTATTGTCGAATGGTACTTCTGCCCTAATGTTTGATGACAACCTCTCCTTGGTCATCCCTAAGATGTATTTTTTGATTAATAGAAAAATAAAACAAACAGTAAAAGAAAAACGATACAGCAACTAGAATGAAATGTCAATATTTTCCAAATTCGATTTTAAAAGTACAGGAAAAAGAGTATATACTAATTAACCCACTTTGTTTTTTTTTAATAAACATATCAAAAAAATTATGCACGACCATTAATCATGACTTTGTATTACACAAACAATTTTATTTATGCAAAAAAATATTATCATTTGGCTCGTTTGATATTTTTGCTTTGCCTCTGGAAAAAGTCAATCAGATGGCATAAAGTGAAGAGGTGTGAAAAATGACTAACATACCTCAAAACCCAGCACTGACAACTTCTCTTCGTTGACTGGTGGTACACAGCTTCTATAGGTAATATAAGCCTGAAATCCATTCTCTAAAGTGGATGAACCATCCAGCAAACTTCTAGACTTCTTTGAAGAAGTGCCATGCAGCATTACATGCATATTTGCATTTTCATTAGATATCTCCATATCAGATCGACTAGTTTGAGATTTTTTCTCAATTACATTTGTTGCATCACCTTTAACTTCAACACATTTTAAAGGGATGCGATAACCAGTCTCGCTACAGCGATATTTTTCATCATTCTGCAGAACAAAGAAAAATAGAGAAGGCAATTAAGCACAAAGAAAAAGCTAGCCATTACAATGCATATATCATCACTTACTAGTTAGTATTAGAAATAATATCACAATTTTCCAATATTACTGAGGTTATGCATTAGATTTAAAATATGAAATGAAATGAAAGCATATATGCTGTGTTTCATCAACTACAAAAGAGAATACTGAGATTGATGGTCCAAACTACTGAATCAGAAGCAAAATATAGAAGTTTTTGGCTCTTAATCAACAAAAAGGTTAATTCTGAAGCAAAACACTCAAGATGCACATGAATCATGTTTTCATATGCAAAAGATAGGTGAAATCTAAAGCTCAAGGTCATCAAAATGTTTTTCGTTCTAGGCAAATGCACCTACTTTCTCTTGTGTTCTTCCTTGTAACATTCTTCGCTCCAAAGTTCCTTTTAAGAAAAAAAAATATATGGGACTATATTAACAAGTGTGTTTTTTAATTATTAACTTGTTCACTTTCGAATTCTATCACCAAGTGTTCAAATATTTGGGTATTTCATATCAACCAAAGAATAGCATATTAACCGCTAGCCAATAGTTTAAGTTTAGCCTCCAATGATACACCAAAGGTGATTATGCAGATAATCATTTAACTGATATTATGAGCTCTCATTATCTTTAGCATCTCAGCAGGTGAATATTGAGGAGAAGATAGATGAATGTTGATGCAGTAACAGTGGCAGTTAATCCCATATATTGTGTTTCCAGTCCTTTATTTTCTCATATAGAGTTACAGCTTTTAGTAAGAATAATTCATTAAAAAAAAGATGCCAAGGGATGAAACCTCAATTTGTCCAAAGAGAGATGAAGTTAAGCTACCACTTAGCCATGCACATACACCAATTACTGTATGTTCTCTTCTTCTGATACCAATAGCATTGAGTTAGATGTTTCCCTTCTAGTGAATATCTATATTGTTGAAATTGTTGAATGACTTGCAATACAAATGAATTTGGAAGTTTTGGATAAGACTGTTTCCAACTATATGAAGATAACTCTCTTATCTCTTCCCCTTATCTAGGCTTTCAGTATAAATATTCAATTCTGTCATTATCCCTTATATTTATCTAAAGGCTGTAATATCTCATTATATAGTTGTTGTAACTAATTCCTCTAGGAAGTCTATATACATACACACTTCTTGTACGTATTTTATAAAAAAAAAATATAATCAGAATACTTTCATGGTATCAGAGCCATTATCCATGGCAGCTGAGTCTTCAAACTATTCATCCTCCTCTCCCTCTCTTATTTCTCAAACCACACACCCAACACCATCACCTCCTCCACTACAGTCGCCCACTCTTTTGCCATTAAACTAAAATTCACAAATTACCTAGCATGGAAAACTCAATTTCTCCCTCTTCCAAACCATCAAAATTTGATGCACTAGATTGATGGTTCAACACCACCTACCCCCAAAGAAATACCAATTGAAACTCATCCCACTATTTTTATACTCAATCCTGCCTTTGGCTCCATCTCCCAAAACTGCCAACTTCAACTCCATATTGATCTTCAGAAGTTGAAGAAAAATAAATTAACTATGTCTCAATACTTGCAAAAGGCAAAAGCCTTGGCTGATGAACTTAGTGCAGTCGGATGAGCTCTTTCATCTGCAGAATTTAATGTCATCATCCACAACATTGGATCTGATTTTCACCCCATAATTACTGCACTAAACCTCAAACCTGAACATGTCCCATTCCATGAGCTTCATGGAAAGCTTGCTGCTCATGAAATTTTTTAAAAAAGTCATGAAGAGATTCCCATTGTCAACAATGTACAAAAGTCGGCCCTTCTTCACACTCCCAAAGGCAAATCTAGTCGCCCTAACTCTTTTCCAAGAAGAAACAATTTCAACAAAGACCCTTGTCAAATCTGTGGCCTTCACAATCATACTACAGATAAATGTCAAAAACGGTATCACCCTCAGTCCTTTTCTCCCAATTATTCCAATCAATCTCCCTATCCCTCTCAAGCAAATATGGCTTTCAATTCGGGACAGTAACATCCAGATATCTTCTCTGGCTCAGCTTTGCCTTGATTTGCTGATACTGGAGCATCTCATCATGTTACTCCTGATCTCTCCAACATTAATATCACTGAAAATTGCAAAGGTAAAACTGATCAACTCCATATTGCTAATGGAACAAGTTTGAAAATACATCACACTGGTTTTTCTTCACTTTCTTCTCATCTTCGGCCTTTGACTCTTCAAAACATTTTACATGTCCCTCAAATAACAAAAAGATTACTATCTGTAAACCAGTTCACTAAAGACAATAATTGCTACTTTGAATTTCACCCATCTTTTTTTTTGTCAAGGATCAGGAAACTAAAACAGTTTTACTTTGAGGAAAAACTGATGGTATTCTATACAAGTTGCTGCCTCAACTTGCATTTCATGCCCTTTCTGTGGAAAAAGTCTCTTTAGAGAATTGACATACTCGGTAGGGCCATTCCAACTTGCAAACTGTTCAACACCTTGTTTCTAAATTTGATTTACCTTGTCTTTCATTTAGAAATAAAAATTTTAAATGTTTATCATGTTATCAAGGCAAACTTTCTAAGTTTTCTCTTCCACCAGTAGCTCATTCTAGTACTCAACCTTTAGAGCTTTTGTATTATGGTATTTGGGGACCTTCCCCTCATATTTCATATCAAGGATATCATTATTTTGTTCTTTTTGTTGATGACTATACTCATTTTACTTAGTTTTATCCTTTAAAGTTTAGAAGTGATCTTTGCAATGTATTTCACATGTTCAAACAGCTTATTGAAAATCAATTTAACACAAAAATTAAGGCCATGCAAACTGATTGGGGAGGGGAATATCAAAAATTAACTCAGTTTCTTAGTTCTCATGGCATAGCTCATCGTTTGGCATGTCCCCAAACCCATGAACAGAATGGGGTTGTTGAACAAAAAATCAAACATGTGGTTGATACAGGTTTAACAATACTAGCTCACAGTAAAGTTCCTCTAAAATATTGGAATCATGCGTTTGATACTATTATTTCCATCATTAACTCTTTACCAACTAAAATCTTGGGAAATCAGTCTCCTTTTTACTATCTTTTTCGTAAATACCCAAAGTACGAGTCTTTCAAAGTCTTCAGCTGTAGTGTTTTCCCACTCCTACGAGCTTATAACAAGCATAGGTTCTCTTTCGGACAACTCCTTGTGTCAATCTTGGTCTTGCCCCTTCTCACTTTGGTTATAGGTGTTTTAATCCTCAAAATTGTTGGATATACATTGCAAGACATTTGAAATTTGATGAACATTCTTTCCCTATGACTAACGTACCTTCTATTCAGGAAGAAGAGTCCTCTTCAAACTCCAATTCCAATTGGCTATCTGTTACTTGCATGGATCGCTCTCACTCCTCCTCATGTAACACCTCTATCTCCAACTCTATTTATGTTTCAAATTCTCCCTTATCTTCTCCTCCTTCTATCTAATCTAACCTTCCTCTTCAGCCTTTATCTCACTCTCCACTTAACCAAAATTCACCCAAACCAAATTACTCTCCCCCACCTGAAACGAATTACTCTCCTCATCCTGATCCAATCCAACAATTATCTCCCTCTCCAACAACCAGCCCCCCTAACTATCTTACTTAGCAGACCCGTACACACCCCATGGACCTTAGATCCACAAGTATGGTTAAACGGACAGCCCACAATGTTTCCAAACCTAAGCCTACATCCTCTCAACCTGATTTCCTACACACAGAACCCTTGACATACAAACAGGCCAGCCAATTTGAAGTATGGAGAAGTGTTATGTGTGATGAGTGATGAGTTTCAAGCCCTAACCAAAAACAGAACTTGAAGCCTTGTCCCATGTCCTCCAAACATTAATTTAGTGGGCAACAAGTGGGTGTACAAAATCAAAAGGAATGTTGATGGGACTGTACATAGATATAAGGCTAGATTGATTACAAAAGGCTATAATCAGAAATCAAGGGAAGACTATCATGAAACTTTCAACATTGTAATAAAATATGTCACTATTCACACCATTCTAAGCCTAGTTATTCACTTTGGTTGGAGTTTAAGGCAATTCGATATCTCTAATGCTTTCTTACATAGCAATCTTGATGAAGACATCTACATGACTCAACCAGTGGGTTTTATTGACAAAAGTTATCCAGATTATGTCTGTAAGTTATATTGATCACTATATGGTTCAATAGGCTGAGTAACTTTCTTCTTTCCCTTGGTTTCTCTCATTCAAAAGTTTACAACTCTTTGTTTTTCTCTATTTCAAGCAAAGATAAAGTTTTTCTACTCATCTATGTAGATGATATAGTGGTTACGGGCACTTCTCAATCACTAATTGATAATTTGGTTCATCAAATGGAGAAGGAATTTCCAGTTCAAGATATGGGTAGATTAGCCTATTTTTTTGGGTATTGAAGTTATCTAAAATAGTGAGGGTCTGATTTTATCTCAACAAAAGTACATTAAGGAGCTCCTCCATTGAACAAACATAGCTAATTCTAAGCAACAACTTACTCCTATAGTTGTTGCTCCTCCACTATCCAAATCAGCAGGTTCAGCTCTTCATAATGGGGATCTTTATAGGCAAACAGTTGGAGCACTATAATATTTCACTCTCACAAGACCTGACATAGCTTTTTCTGTTAATAAATTATATCAATATATGCATTGTTCCACTAATGTTCATTGGAAGGCAGTCAAAAGACTGTTGCGACATCTCAACTCTACATCCTCTTTTGGTCTACACTTGGTATGGTTCTCAAATATACACCTTCAATGTTTTGCTGACAGTGATTGGGGAGGGTGTCTTGATGACAGAAAATCAACTAGTGGCTACGGAATATTCTTGAGTAAAAATCTGTTGGCTTGGACTACTAAAAAACAGCTATTGCACGATCTTCTACTGAATGAGAGTATAAAGCACTTGCAAATGCAGCAAGTGAAGCCCTTTGGCTACGATCCCTTCTCTATGAGTTTGGTTTTCCAGCTCCTACTCTGGTTAATATCTGGTGTAACAATCTCGGTGCGATCTATTTGTCCTCAAATTTAGTTTTTCATGCTAGAACAAAGCATATTGAACTGGACTATCATTTTGTTAGAGAAAGAGTGGCCAACAAAGAGTTTCATATCAAGTTTCTACCCTCCAAGGACCAGACAGCTGACATATTTACCAAGCCTTTGCCATCTCAGCGCTTTCTCCTACTTCGGCCTCTTCTTGGTGTCAAAGCTGCTCCGGCATTGGCTTGAGGAGGGGTATTCGGAGATAACTCTCTTATCTCTTCCCCTTATCTAGGCTTTCAGTACAAATATTCAATTCTATCATTATCTCTTAAATTTATCTAAAGGCTGTCATATTTCATTATCTAGTTGTTGTAACTAATTCCTCTAGGCAGCCTATATATATACACACTTCTTGAAAGTATTTTATAAGAAAAATATGATCAGAATACTTTCACAAACAAGATTAGAAAAAGAGGAAAAGTACTGACACATGCATCCTGTGAAGTTGAAAAAATTCCAGGGTAAACAGAGAGTAACCATGAAGCATCATTAGTGCCATCTGACATGCAACACACAATAAACCACATACCATAAACCAATTTCTATCTTGTTAACTCTACTTGGTTCATGCACGTTTCGATTTCCTTATATTGTTGTTTACAAACAAACGGTTCATATCTAAAAATTATGCTATACTAGGCATAATCAGTAAAATTAATGCAACAATTATTACACCAAACCTTGTCAACAAAATCCATTGAAATCATTCAACATGCTAAAATTTATCCAGCAAGTAGACGTAAAATTAAGGACGGAAAATCATTAAACAGTATAAAAATAAACATAAAAAGGTGAAAACCTTCTCAGAGTAGAGGCAGGGAACGCAGGCGCCAGAAGGAGAGCAATCGAAGGTAAGGTTACTGCCACGGGGCTTTTCTTTAAAACCGAGTAAAGCTCTGCGGCCGACGCCTCCATTTCTGTTTCGGAAAAAAAAAACTTAAAATCCATGAAAATTTTCACTACAATTCCCTTTAAATTACACGATTTTTACTTACATCGGGTGATCTGAGACGTGAAAGGAAGATGCAGAAGAGAGCAAAATCGTGGCTAGGTAGAATACAAGAAAAGGAAGAAACAGTCGCGAATTCCACGGCTCCATTTCTCCTCTATGCGAATTTACTGGACCATTGTCATCCAAAGAATCTGATCGGCTTGGCTGCGCTTTAACTCTTAATTGATAATGTATTTGCAATTGGTCCAAGTTTTTTTGTTGTGGCCCTTTCAGCCCATGGCTCAGTACTTGAGAAAACCTCGGCCTGCAACTGTAAGCATTGGCTTTTGAATTTTTTTTCTTCGCGGAAATTGAAATATAAGGAAAATATTAGGTGGATTTTGTATTTATTATTTACGAAGGCTTTTTTTTCATTAACAAAGTTAATTTTATTGACATTAAAAAGATTAATCGCAAAGACACCCACAGGAAATTTAAATATATGTTTGATAATAATTAAGTTTAAGCACTAATATTTGAGATGAAATAGTAAAAATCTCTTTTTTTTAATCAAATATTTCAAATTCAAATATTACATATGAAATATTTTTAAAATTTTAGAATAAACATTTTACCCGGATTTATCTAAAAAAAATTTACTCACTATTTTAAAAATAGACTGATTCACTTATACATTTTATTTATATCAAGTTTTACTGAAGTTAGTGCAAGCAAAAATTAATATATATTATTAAAATTGGATAATAAAAATTCATGTATTATATATATTTATTGAAGTGATAAGAAAAACGATAGTGCCAATTTTGTTGAGCTTTTCTGAATAAATCAAAATTTCAAATAATTTTTCAATTTTTCAAATGAGGGATTAGTAAATCATTTTCTGAATTCGGATTTTTTAGAAAAAACAAAAACTAGACTTTTGGAAAAACAAAAATAAAAACCAGCTTTTAAAAATTTTTAAAAGTCATCTTTAAAATTTGTACTAAAAATCACCCTTTTATAAATATATAAAAAAAACCTGAAAATCTCAGTTTTTTAAAGCAAAAATTAACTTTTAGATATTTAATATCTAAAAATGACCTTTTGTTTTTATTTATATTTATATTAATTTATAATAATTTTTTATCGGCTAAAAAATAACCTTTTAATTATGATTTCATGTTTTTTTAAGAAAGTATAATTCATTAATTAGATTCAGAAGTTAGTAAGTTTATCAAAAAATTCAGTGGACTCATGCAAACCGAAAGATAAGCATTGGAACCGACCGCTCTAGCTAAATAACGAGTTATTCTATTAGTTTCCCTTTTTACAAAGCAAAGTTCAAATACATCAAGCAAAGCTAAACAATCTAAAATAATAATACCAAACCCAGACAAATCATTCTTCGGATGAAGCACCGCATCCACCACAACCTTAGCATTCGTTTAAAGAATCATAGGAGGAAACCCTTCTCTTTTGAGCCAGCTAAGAACTTCCCTTAGGCACAAAGCTTCAGCAACCGATGGATGAACAAGACTAGACGTAGCCCTTGAGAAATCTGCAATAAAATGGCCATGATGATTGCGAATAACAGTCCCCATGCCAATCAAACCAGACTCTGCAAAAATCGCAGCATCTAAGTTGCATTTAAAACAAGAAACAAGTGGCTTTTGCCATTTTATTTGCGGCCGATGAACTCATAGGATAAAAGGTTGTTGATTATATCTTCTCCACTCAGAACAAAATAAGAAAGAGAGTTTCTAACCATACTAGAAGTAAACACAAATTGAGTTTCTAACCATACTAGAAGTAAACACAAATTCCGTACGCAACATTTAATTATTTTTTTTCTTCAAATGACCCAAAACAGCATACCAATATGAGACAGCTGAGTCTAATCAAACACTCCAAATGCAAATATGATTTCATGTTTAGTTTTTTTTTTTTCAAATTAGATATGATATGCATATAAATAAGAAATTAATGTATATATATTACATAAATAATATAACACAGATTATTTATTATTATTTAATAAATTAGAATTAATTTTTGTTCTCAATAATTAAGTTACCAAATACTTTTAAAACTAATTATGAATCATTAACTGCTAACAATTGACTGTTACCGCTAGTAATTGACAATTGATCACAACTAACTATAACTACGTTAGAAACTTATTTTCACCATTTAGTCAAACAGATTCATAGTAAGGGTCATATAAAAAGAATACATCTTGATCACAAAAATTGTAATAATTTTGTGAAGACTATTTGATTCTCATATTTCAAATATTGAAATGCAAATGCTAATCTTTCTAATGTATATGAGATTTTTGAAAAATCAATTCTATAACTTGCAGAGTAATAAATAACAATCCACTTTAGACACCCATTTGTAACTATCAATTTAAACAAATATGTAAGAATTTTTAACAATTTAAAGATAGTATAACCAAATATGTTATTTTATCTTACGTTATCTGTAAACTAATTCAATCATACAATGACTTATATATAGGTTTATTAATTAATAATTAATATAAATAAAATAATTAAATATTTATTACTATATGATTGGATTAATTTATAAATTGTGTGATAAACTGAATCCATATAAGTAGAAGTTGAGTTGAGTTTTTTGTTTTCCTTTCTTTTTTTAAGAAGTGGGTGTATATGAACCAATCATTGAGAAGGCAACATTTATAGTGACAATAAAATTTTGTTCCTCTAAACCAAAAAGAAAAAAAAAATGTTGTTCCAACCTTCCTAGTCTCCTTTTGGAAAAGTATTGATTGCATTCACGTATAACGAAAGCAAAGACTAAGAGAATAAACCATCAATCAAACAGAAATCAACGAGATGTATGATACAAGAAAGTATGGGGTCATCATCATGTACCTAATTGCTTATTCACCCGGGGACACGAGCTATGCTCCTTAATAATCCTGGCAGATAAATCCCATAAAATTTTTTGGCCCTTGTAATTACCCTCTCTATTTTATTTTAGTACAATCAACCCCTTAATTTGTTAATTTTATTTTCCTTCTTTTATAATAATATGACGTAGTTGGAGAGTGGCAAAAAATAGATTTTTTATGCACGTAAATTCATGTTATTGCTAAATAAAAAATTAAAAATTAACAAGCATAAAAAATGTAAAAAAATATAATTCCTAAGACTACTTTGTTTGCATCCTTCTCCTCTTTTTCCTAATCTTAAGCAATTTTGAATCCATTCTATCATCTAACAACATGAAACTTCGAAACCAGAGGTGTGGATACTTAAAGTTCTCCATGATTCCACCTAGAGAAATGAAAACCGCCATTGCTAAACAAATTCATGAATATTAATTAAAGAATCCATTAATAAGTGAATAAGGAACTAGTAACTAAGGAAATTCAGATGAAAATCATGGAAAAAATGGGAATAGAGAAGTTGAAGAAGTTAAGAAAATGAAACAGAGTCGAATTTCTCTAAAATCATGAAGTAAAATTGTTACTGACATTTTCTCGAACACCTTGAAGTCGCTATACTGTAAAACAAATTAAATTAACAGATTCATCTAGCATTTTCAAGCAAAAATGCATAAAAATAAAATCCAAAAGTCAGTTTAACTCATCTTTAAACCAAAATTGAAACTTCAACTGGTTTGATTCCCATAATCGAAAATCCAAATATACCTAATTTAATTCCCATAAAAATTCTTTGACAAAAAAAATAATGATAATAATTTGCAATCATCTATCTTGACAAGGAAAAGCCTCCACTAGAGCTCCCATTACAAACAACAAAATTGTCCTTCCCAAAGTATTATATTATTGTCCAAAGCATGAAGAACAATCTTAATTAGTTTCTTCCACTCCTTGATATGTTCAATCCCAAACTTAATTGCATTACAAAGATTCAAAGCCTTGACAATGAGTTCAAAAAATTATGAATCAAGTGGAGGATTGTTAGATAAAATCTCGATTGTTGAGTACTGGAAGGATTTGGGAAGGAATGGACAGATGAGAGAGAACAAATGGTGATGAAAAAAATTAATAAAGAACAAATCACAAAAAATTTATGAGTTTTAACAAATTACAATTAGAAAAAAATTTTAAAAAACAAATAGCTTATTGATTATTTTTTGATAAAAATATTGTTTGAAATAACAATTAGTAAGGTTAGAACTTAAATGTAGTAGTTGTTTTATAGGTACAGTCATTGATAATAAATATAAATTCGAAACTCTTATAAAATATCATTCACATATAGAAAAATCTTATGATATTATTGTACTACAATATCTGTAATTTATACAATATCAAATGAATAGACATTATCTCAAACGATATGAAATAAACTGTTAAATCTTTAAGATTTAATAAATTATAACTATAAATAAATTTTTAAAAAATTAACAGTTTACAATTTATTTTTTGATAAATATGTTATTTGAAATAATAATTAGAAAAATTGAGACTTCAATATAGTGTTTGTCCTGCAGTTATAATTGTTGGTAATGAGTATAAATCTCGTATAAAATGTCATTCAAATATAGAAAAATTATATACTATATTGCACTGTTGTTTGAAATTCATATAATATTAAATAAATAAATATTATTTTAAATGATAAAAGGTAAATTTTTAATTTTTTAAAAATTTATTTTTTGTTATAATTTATTAAAATATCATGAACGTTTCCTATAATTTGTTCATTTAAAGAGGGAAAATTTTTAAAAAATAATTTACATGCGTAACTCGAGCCAAGCCATGTGTCTTAATTCTATTTGATATTATTACCATGTCACCGCGCGTACGTCCATCTGTTTCTATTCAAAGTCATTTTATTGTGGCTAAATGAAACAAAATCCTATGAATAGAGAGTCTAGTTATACCAAAAACGAAATAAATGAGGCAATTGAAAGGGAAAAAAAACCGATATAGGAGACAAAGTAAAAAACTAGGGGATATGTGTAAGAATGATCTCACTCACATAGCATATATTTGGATAGAAAAAAAAATGAGGGAAAAAAAAGTGTAAAATAAGAAAAGATTTTGATTTTATTTTTATTTGGAAATAGAAAGAAAATAAATTTTTATTTTATTTTAAAAATTATGAGAAAATATGAATATTAAAAAGAGAATAATAAAATTATAGTGAAAAAGAGAAGCAAACATGGTCCCAACACAAAAAGGCCAGGTCGATATGAAATTTGATGTAGACAAGACAAATGTTGACCATCAGAGTTCACGAGATTTTTTCTCTCTCTTTCCAAACAGGTACTAATATTTGACCCAGAAAAAAGTACTAATACACATACTAAACCTCCATCGAATCGTATACTGAGAGAATGCAAACACCAATTGACTAATTATTTAAAACAATTTTCTCATAGGGTGGGGGTGGGTGACTAGTAATAGTATTATATAATTTACAAGTACAGCGGCAGAATTTCTGTCAATTAAAATTAGCTCTCAGAGTCTTAACATATTAAGTGATGAATCCATATAGAAGTGGCAATTTGCCTGTACAAATGATTCAACACCAAGAGAGTTTTTGTTTGATGAAAGAGAAGCACAAGGTAAGTGATCAAATTTATTTTAAGAAAATAGAAAAAAGGATCATTCCAATCTAATTGAAATCCTTGTCGAAGTGCTTTACGAGGTAGTATGTCTATTCCTGGTATCAGTTTTCACTAAATCCCGCCTTAACTAAGTAATTTAGATGGTCCTTTCCCTTCAGTGATTTAACTTCGTAATTTTGGAAAATACCCAGTTGATACATTCAATAAAGATGCTAAATTTGGATATCAGCAAAAGAGCTTTTGGAAGGAACAGGCAATATCACAAGCCACAAAGATTCAGAAACAATTACGTGTTGATGATAATAGAAGTTCCCTTAACCGCATTAAAGCTAAATTAAAGGTACAGTGCATGATCTTGATGGAAGATACAGAATTTACCCAACAAATAAGCATAAGAACAGGGGTATCCTCTAAAAGTGGAAATCGGAAAATGTAGAAATTGTCCTAATTTCAATTTAATTGACAATGATTTTTATTTTTTTCTCCTCATCTCAGTCCTGCGAAGACAACTCTTTACATTCCGCGTCCTGTTTACTAAAGATCAATGGGAATTCATCATACTGTTCAGAAAAACCATGTTTCTCAGCCATACTTTTCAAGGACTCATACACTTGGTACATGGGAGGCCTATCCTTGGGCCTAGAAACAACACAACTCCAAGCAACCTTCAGGAACTGCATAATTTCATCTTCATGACCTTTCCCACAAAGTGCTTTATCCATGGAATCCTTGCTTCTACCCATCCTCACTAAGTGATTAACCCAATCCACTAAATTCCATTTGAATCCTTCCTCTGCAATGCAAACTTCCAAAGGCTTTTGCCCTGTAACCAACTCCAAAAGCACGACCCCGAAGCTATAAACATCACCTTTCAGTGATGCCACCATAGTGCTTGAGTACTCTGGAGC
Source organism: Triadica sebifera (assembly GCA_023653625.1). NCBI lineage: Eukaryota > Viridiplantae > Streptophyta > Magnoliopsida > Malpighiales > Euphorbiaceae > Triadica > Triadica sebifera. The sequence goes on from CM042900.1 coordinate 25,766,238, forward strand.
AACATAACCAAACTCCCCCAAATCACCATTAACAAAAGAACGATCATTAGAGTCGCAAGAACTAACCAATCTTGCCAACCCAAAATCTGTAAATCTAGCATCAAAATCATCATCAAGAAGTATCACATTGGAGCTGATGTACTGATGCATGTACAGTGGCTGACAACCATGGTGGAGCCAAGCAAGCCCTCTAGCAGCACCAACACCAATCCTGACCCTTGTTGGCCAATCCAAAACACTAGATGGAGAAACCCCCAAAACCAATCCCATGCAGTTGAGAATATAAAGTCCCATTAGGCATATACTTATAAACCAACAGCCTCTCTTCCTCAACAACACAAAAACCCAATAAAGGCACCAAATTGGGATGCCTAAGCTGACCTAACCTATTCATCTCAGACCTAAACTGCTTCTCACTGAGCTTACACGCGCTAAGCCTTTTAATAGCAAGAGCAGACCCATCAGGCAAAACAGCTTTATATGAAACCCCATTCCTAGTTGAAATCACAATATTTTCCAAATCGAAATTGTTAGTAGCTAGCAATAAATCAGACACCTTGATCTTATTAATGGGTTTTTGAAACAATGAGACCTGAACAATTTTATGTGACCTTAACAACCCTACCCAGCTAGAACCATTCTTTCCACCTACCAACGCCATAGCCACTCTTTTTCTTACTTGCCCTAATATACGACCACCACCAAATCACAAAACATAAAACCAAAGAACCAGCTGCACCAATAACACCAGCAACAATTATAATACCAAGGCTCTTACCACTCAATCCACCGCACTTACCAAGGGGCTTCCCACAAAGCCCGTCGTTCCCATCAAAATCCTCCTCCGTAAATGTCGCCAAATCCTCCGGCAGTGTACCGGACAGATCGTTACCCGCCCCTGAGAACCGTTTCAACCGGGGAAGACTACCCAAACCGTTCGGGATCGGACCAGACAACTTGTTGTCACTCAAAATGAGATTATTCAAGATCTTGCAGTTAACGATCTCAGGTGGGATGGAACCGGAGAAGCTATTGAGGGAGAGATCTAGAGGAACAATATAAGGCAACCAGGTACAGATTTGGGGAGGGATCGAACCGGAGAGAGCATTGTTAGAGAGATCTAAGGTCTGTAGACTGCGACAGTACTTGAGAGAATCAGGAAGCTGACCGGCGAGCTGAGCCGCCTGTAGCTGAAGACTGATGATGCGGTTTTCCTTCTCGTTCCAACAGGAAACACCATTAAGCTTGCAAACGGAGCCAACTGAGTTGTTGTTTAAATCCCAAGAAGCGAGTCGGCTGAGAGGGTCGGTCAACGAGTTCTTCAAGCCTTCAAGGCAAGTCACATCATCTTCAATGGCGAAACAGAAACAAGGCAAATTAAGGAGCCAGAGCAAACGAAAAGCTGAGATGTTTATCATTTTCCAGGTGGGTTAAGGGCTATAAGTTAGGTGAATGAGAAGAAGTGGCGGAGAGAAGGGCGGAGCTGTGGCGGTGGAAGAGGAAAGCAGGCGGCCATTGACTGAGCTTGAAGGAAACCAGAAAAGAAATATGAGGTGCGTTAGAATACCGAACACAAACTCTTTTTGGCTGCCAATTTGTTTCTTTCATCTTCATGTGCTTTGTCCTATTTTAGTCTCTGGATGTGTTAAACGACGTCGTAGCCAGTGATGGTATTCATTCCAGTCTGTGACTCGAATTATAAATTTAGAAGCAATAAACTAATAAAAAGCACAATGCAGACTACAGAGGTGAAGAAAAGTCCCAATAAGGGGTGTTGACAAGTAGAAAGATTAATCTAAAAAAAAAGTATTAGATTAGTTGTTGTTCCATTTTGTTATTTTATTTTGGAATCTCAATTTGTGTTTATAAATTATTAGCTAAGCTAATTTGCAATAGATGGGCCACTAGATGCTTGTTTAGTTAAGTTAATAATTTCATTTCTTTATTTCATTTCTTTTATTATGAAATTCGGTTTGGTCGGGTCAACAAACTAAAAAAACAGCATATTAAGATTTTAAGTTACAATTGGAGTTAAATCAGGATTAAACTGTAAAAAATTTAAAAATATAACATATATAATAAATTATAATATATCTCATATATACATAATAAAATATAAAATAATTTATATGTATTTTATATGCAATAATATGTTAACAAAGAGTAATATCTATAATTTAATTAATATATAATCAGAACCAAATTAAAATATAACAAAATTAATACTAAAAATTCACATCATATGATTAAGTATCATCCTTCGTAGATTCATCTCTTAAAATAAGTTGATTTGCATAAACCCATATTCAAGCAAAATAATATTTATCATGTGAATATGTGCAATGAAAACACTCTAAACAAATATGTCATTGAGTTTCAAAATTAGATGTCTAGCTATGCATGTGCTAACTAGATTAAAAACTAGATATCTAATTATGCAAGTCTTTTAATACATTTGCTATTCTAAAAAAATAGATTTGATAAATAAAATTACAGAATTAATCAAGATAATTTTTTCTCCAAATTTATTGGAATGTCAATAACACAATATAATATATTTAATTAGATAATCAATCGTCACTTTTTTAGTAATTGTCCAATAGTTACTATTTTACTGATTGGTGAGCAGAAAAAAATTAAAATTATTTTAAGAGTTTTTTCTTTTCTTGTCAATGATAACCAACATTTGAGTTTGAGGTGATTGTAATTAACATTCTCATTAAGTATATGATTTCATTTTTAAATTAGCTAATTAGAATTTATGATATTCAATCCCAATATTTTTATAAATAAATCTGTATTATTTTTTAAATAAAAAATATAGAATCTAAATATTAAACTAACAACCTCTCTCATCTTTATGTTTATTTAAATAAAAAATAAAAAAGATAAAATACAAAAACTACTGTTAACACATTTATTCAGCACTTATTTTACCAAATAATAGAAAGTCATATTCTGAAAGTTTTGTCCATTTTTTCTTTTAATTTTTATATCTTATTTAGAAAATTTTGATAACAAAAATAAGATATAATAAAATTTTGGAGTCCAAACTCCATTTTGACCTATAAATGGTAAAAGACCCTTTTTTGTAGAGTTGTAAATAAACCAAACCGTTTACGAACTATTCAGATATCGATTTGAAAAAAATTCGTTCGAAATTTTTTATTATTGTTAACGAGCCGAGTTCGAGCTTAATACCGTTTGGTTCATCAGTTCGCAAACATGTTTATTTACGAACTCGTGAATACATTTGCGAATATGTTCGTTTAAAAAACTCACGAATATATTCGTTTAAAAGTTTTTAAACGTATTTATTTAGAACTCGTTTATGTTATATTTTGTTATCGAACTCGATTTTCTTTCGTTATTACTTAACGAGTCGAACTCGAGTTCTTATATTAAAGGAAAAGTATTTTTATTATATTTTGATATGTATATATACAAGTTTTTAAATTTCATTACAGCATGTATATAAATAAAATAAAAAGGTGTGTGTATAATATTTTAGTATATATTTTAAATTTCTTATTTAAATATGTTTAAAATTAAAGAAGTATTTTTGGAGAGTTTTATTTTCTGTAGCACTTTTTATCCGTCCGGTATACGGATAGGTGTACGGAAGGGTAAGGGGTGTTACAATTTTATTAGTATCAGAGCGAGATTTAGGCGATTCTAGGATAACGAGGGGTAGAATCATGATTGTCTGCTCATGCATTGGTTTTTGAAAAATAATTTGAATGTATAAATATAACTGCTGCTGCTTCCTAATGTGGGTCACTGTTGTGCTTTATAGGGTTATAGATTTCAAATGCGGAGGATTAGAGAAAAACCCCAGATACTTATGAGTCACTTGACACTGGTGCTTCATACCCTTCATCTCGACGGAGAACAGTTGAGGGTAGTGTATCCACTCGTGGATCGGATAGATCACATAGACATGAGAGACATGCGCCGGTCTCGGGTTCAGCTAGAGAGGAGCTGTTAGAGGATATGGCTGAGAACTTACAGCGTTCTGCCAGACCAGCCACTGCTGAGATGGGATTTGAGATACTTCGTAAATTGGGAGCTCCAGATTTCTATGGCCGCAGGGAGGATGACTCGGCAGCTGCAGAATATTGGTTGGAAAGGGTAGAAAGAGTGTTTCGACAAATGGATTGTACATCGCGAGACAAATATCAATATGCAAAGTCTCTACTACAGGATGGGGCTTATGACTGGTGGAAGACAATACTACAGCGCCCTCAGACACCCGATCCACCTTCCTGGAGGTTCTTTCTGGAGCAGTTTAGAGAGAGGTATATTCCTCAGGCCTATACTGATCGGAAGAGGCAAGAATTCCTGGACCTCAGACAAGGGGATATGACTGTAGAAGAATATGAAAAGGAGTACACTCGACTCAGTAAATATGCAAGGGGTATTATAGTTGATGAGGTTGATAGTTGCAGGAGATTTGAGAAAGGACTGCGACCCCCTATTAAAGCTAGATTGACTGAAGCACAGATTAAGGAGTTTACTACTTTGAAAACTGCTGCTGAGGCAGTTGAGGAGGCTGTGACTGAGGAGATGAAGACAGTAGTTCCGAGCCACCCCAAGAGACCATATTTTCAGCCGGGTACCAGTTCATCCACCAGTAAGAATAACAGGTTTTCTGGTAGCAGATTCCAGAGGGGATCTAGAGGTTCAGGCGCATCAGCCTGACGATGACAGTCTGCTAGGGCAGTACCATCAGTTGCCAGTACCCCAGGTTCAGTAGGGGGAAGATTTGTTCAACTTGAGAAAATTCAAATAAATAAAATCCAAATGCCTTCAATTCATTTATAATGGCAACAGTAGAATCAATAGAAACAACATTTATAATATCTTTTTGAATAGTTTGAGAAGTTAATTGACGATTTTCTAAAGCATTGATTAAAACTACTTTCTTTATTTCTTTGTTATGATCGGCAGGAAATTTCAGAATATTTTTAAAATTTTCTAAATTAACATAATTTTTCCACTCATTTTGCCCACGAAAAGCTAATTCTTGACACAAAAGAAAAATGATACAATCTACCGATGTTATTAATCACATCCTATAAATTTTTTGAGTCTAATCAGATTGTCTTAACAAAGTAACTTCAATGTGTTGATCTTGTTTCATTAAATCCTCACATTTTTTCTAACTTTCATTATGGGCATTATTTACTTCACCAATATGTTTGTAAAATCTTTACTTTTTATTCCAATTTAAAAACCCTTCCATAACAAATGAGTCACCACCATATTGTTTCCCAAAATCAGGTCAAAATAAATAGCAATATAAACAAAATGGTGCATTTTACTTGTACTATAATGTAGCCAATTTCCAAATTTATTAAACTAAGAAGCACAAAATTGTCATGATAGTTTTCCAATTCTTCTTTGGGGAAAATAATGTTTACGAGATTGACAAGATCCTTTTGTAAGTGTGTTCTTCTAATTATATCTTTATTATTTGCATCATAATTTGAAATTTTAATTCTTAACATAAGATATGAGGGAAAATCATCTAAATTTACTTCAACTCATAGATTTTTTAGGCCATGCCATGAACCATAATGATTATTTTCTTGATAAACTAATTCTTCTCTTTAATTGATTTTCTTTTAAAATATTTTTCTATGACCTACATGAAAAATTGAAAACAATAAGTTCTTATAATTTATATTGATTATCATATTATGATACAATTATAATTATAATGAATAATTAATTAGAAAAAGTTAACTATTGACTAAAATTCAAATTAATATTCATTAATCATTAATTTATTGAAAAATCTGAAAAAAAAAATTTAAAAATGAAAAATTCCAATCTTTTTTTTTTATTATAATCAGTTCTAAAAGATATACCTTATCGGCTTATTCTTGTTATTCTCCTTCTATTTCTTCGTTTCTTGATGTTATGCAATAATTGTCTATTAGAAAGTGGATAAACTGAATGAGATGATTTGGACAAATAGAGAAATTTAAAAAAAAAAAGGGGAGAGATTGGAAGGAAGAAGTAAATTATATCTATTATTTTTAACAAATAGGAAAATTGCAAGTTAAATCCTTATCCATTCTATTAAAGATTTCAAGATCATTCATTATTATTTATCTATATATTTATAATCCTTAAATATGTTTATTCTTTGAAAATATATTAATTATTCTTAAATAAATTATTTTGAAAGAAAGTATTTATATTTTGGCTAAGCACTTCAATTAAGTAATTAGAACTCATCTAAATTCATTTTTTTAGCATCACTTAATTGTCCCCTGCCTTTTTTCCAAAGAGAGCAAATGTTAAAAATGATATAAATTTACTTGCTATTACATATATTTAAAAAAATTGAGGATGTAATTATCCACCCTAAAGTGAATGTGGCTCCGCCACCTAATATATTAGTTATAAAATATAAGTACTCTTTATATATAATAGTTTGGATAATTCTTCTTTTTCGAGTTAACATTTAGAAGTGAATTAAGTTTAGGATTAAATTTTAGTAATATGCTATTATAATACTTTAGGGTCGAATGGAGTTGGTTTGATATAAAAGAGTCGTCACTCAATGTAAAACCTAAATCACATATACCCAATTCTTTGCAAGTCATTAACTCCTCAATCTTTTAAGATTAAATTCAGAACTAACGAACTACTTACACTAAATAGTTGGCACATAAATTTTTATTTCAAACGGACTATGAATATTACACTTTGGGCAATTATAAAGAAAAATTATCTAAACAATAAACCATTCCATGAATGGGAAACGAAAAGAACTTTGGACAATCTATTTAAATACATTAAAACCCTGGCTACTGTTCCTAGAGCAATATATTTCCAAAAAGCCCTCATCGTTTACTTTGGTCTTTTTATACACTAGTAGCTTCTCCACCATTTCCACTAATTTCCCTTCTTTTTTTCGCTTCTCTAAGCGCCCCTCTCATCCATGGTCTTGTCCTTTATACACTCTTTTGGGTCTCCTCTGCAAGTCCTTCTCCGGTTTCTCCACCTTCATTTCCTCTTCCATCAGACATGTTCAAGTCTGATATTCTCTGCTTTAGCAGAATATAAGAACAGAAAATTGAACTCATGCTTACACTTTTTTTTATACCCAAAAAATACTGTTACAAACTAATATATACAATAATTAAACCAATGAAAAAGTAACACGTGGCTATACTATGGACTGCTACTACTAACTAAAAGAATTAACAATAATAAGTTGACTTTACATCCCCCCTCAAGTTGGACAGTGGTAATGGTCTACCAAACCCAACTTGGAAATGAGAACGTTGATTGTGGTGTATTGAGGGCTTTGGCGAACACATTAACGAGCTGATTGGCTGAAGTAGTGTACTGAGGATGAATGAAGCCTTCCTTGAACTGGTTCCTCACTATATGACAGTCAATCTCTACATGTTTAGTACACTCATGAAACGTAGGATTGGCTGCAAAATGAACAGCGGATTGATTGTCACACCACATGGGAATAGGTTTGGAAATAGGAACAAAAAGATCATATAAAAGATGGCTCAACCATTTCAGTTCACAGACTGTAGAAGCCATGCTGCGATATTCAGCTTCACAAGAAGACCTGGAAACTGTAGACTGTTTTTTGATTTTCCAAGAAACCAGAGCCCCTCCCAAGAAGATGCAGTAACTAGTGAGTGACTTTCTAGTGGCGATACATGAAGCCCAGTCTGCATCACAATATGCAGACAAGTGTAAGACATTCTCCACTGCATAATAAAGACCTAAAGACAAATGCCATTTAAGGTATCGAATGAGGTGAGTAGTTGCTTCCCAGTGTGCTTGATGAGGTTGATTAATAAACTGGCTAAGTTGTTGCACAAAGAAACTGATGTATGGCCTTGTGAGATTGAGATACAATAATCTTCCTATGAGTCTTTGATAAAGCTCTGGCTGAGACAAAGGAGGACCACCTGCATCTGCCAATAACTTCACTCCTTTAGGAAAAGGAGTAGTTGCAAGTTTACTACCCATCATGCCAGTATCTTGTAGTATATCTAAAATATATTTTCTCTGATTGATGTAGGTACCTGCTATTAACCTTGCTATTTCTATTCCCAGAAAATATCTTGCAAAACTCAAATATTTAATGGTGAATTTAGTGTGCAAGTAATCTTTGATGGCCTGAATATTTGCATCTGAATTACCTGCCACCAATACATCATCTACATAAACCAGTAACATTAGAAAGAAGGTGGTGGAAGACTTAATGAAAAGACAATTATCTGAAGGTGACTGAACAAAACCATAGGCCAGTAACTATTTAGTAAATTCTAAATTCCATTTCCTGGAAGCCTGCTTAAGCCCATATAAGGATCTGTTGAGTTTATGGACTTGACCAGGGGCTGCTCTGCTCCTATGCTCAAGTATGATATTCTCTGCTTTAGCAGAATATAAGAACAGAAAATAGAGCTAATGTTTACACTTTTTTTATACCCAAAAATCACTATTAAAAATTAATATATACAATGATTAAACCAATGAAAAAGTAACACGTGGCTATACTATGGACTGCTACTACTAACTAAAAGAATTAACAATAATAAGTTAACTTTACAGGATCCTACCTGTAGCCCTACTTCCTCATCGATAAGGGCACCGGGTATTCTCCCTTCTTTCCTTTTCCTTCAAACATGGTGGGGCATTGAAGGTGCTTGATGAATTTCTCCAATTGTGATTTTTCTCAATTCTAAGGATCATCACTTTCTTAAGCAAGTTCAAATTTTGGGTTTTATTTTTCTTTGCTTCTAGGTTTGTTCAAAAGTCATAGGGTATTGGTTTTATTTATTTTTCTTTTCTTAAATTTATAAATCCAGGTTATATTTTTCTTAGTTTTGTTAATGTTCGCCTAAATTTGACTTAATTTTAATTTTGGATAAATGAGTATAGAGGTAATGTTTATGGTAGATGGGACTAATTCCTGCAATGGTGGAGATTGAAGAATGGCTACAGTGAATTTGTGGATCTATTAATACACTGAAGAATCAAGATATTATTGAGAAATGACTAAGTTTCATCGATTGGAACTCTCAGTTTTCTCGGTTTCAAGCGAGTAGTTATGGGAAAAGAAGAAAATAAAAATTTCATATTTGGGTTTAATTTGAAGCTATATTTTTCCTAAAATATTAATTATACACTAACAATATGATACTTGCCTAAAATTTTGAGAAATATTAATTATACCTCTCAAATCTCAATGTCGATGATATTCAATTTCTTTTTCTATTTTTAATTATTTTCCTCACAATATGATACTTGTTGTGGGGTGTTGTTTGGTTATTTTGTAAGATATTTTTATTTTAATATCTTATATTTGTGGACTTTGAATTGAGATATCAGAACAAATTACAAATAAATGGTTTTAACAATTTGATCAATTCTTAATTTACGCAAGACTTCATTTATTAATTAAGTGTACGAGATTTAATGTGGGCTCAGATAATAATATGAATATGATGGATATGCCATGATTATTATATACCGGTGAGCTAAGTCTTTCTTGTTGCTAACTCTAATGAATAGTCTTCTCTATATAAGGAATGATAGAGGATAAGGAAAATAGAAAGAAAAGAATTTCATCATTATTGAGTTAGAAAACGAAAAAAGATCTTGGTGCAAAAACTTCTCAGATCGTTTCTAAGACGATAAATTCGGTCGAATCAGATACACATCTTCCTCTTTCTCAATTAAACTTATTTGTTTTGTATTCTAAATAACATGTATTAGATCATGGGGAGAGATCTGTCAGATTTTCGTTATATATCTCTCTATCAAGTGGTATCAGAGCCTAAATACATGTTCTTAAAACCATATTTGAGTTTTTCTCATCAGGATCTAGAGAAAAAACCAAGTTTAATTGAGATTTTAAGAAATTTTTAATTTGGTTAATCACATGCTTGATTCTCTAATTTTATTAATTTTCAGTGTTTTTTTCTTAATAAAATCAGAATTATATGTTGTTGCATGTTGATTTAAAGTGAAAAAGTGAAGAAAATTGGGTTTAGGAGTAAAATAGAATTTTTGGAAAATTTGGATGAAAAATTGTAAAGAATCGAAAGGAGGAAGATGACTGGCACGTGTACTTCACGCGCGTGTCACATGTAGGAGGCTGGAAAGGAAGTGTGTCTGGCGGCATATGTTACACTCGCCAGAGACGCATGTGGGCACGCCGGGGGGAGGAACAACAGTGATGAGGCTGGCATCAGCTGTGTGTGCTTGTGATACACGCGCAGGGTGCGTCAGACGTGTGCTCTACACGTGCGCTCCATTCTGCCCTCTTTCCAGTTTTCCATTTCTGCCTCTGAACTTTTTGATTTTTTCAATTAAGTCCCTAATTCATTATTTCTCACTCCATAATGCTAATTTTGACTCGATTTCTTCTGTAATTAATTTAGATTTTCTAAATTAATTTTTAAAATCCATAATTGGAAAAAATTGTGACATATTTAGAGATAAATTATTATCTCATAATTTATTTAATTTATACATTTGACATAAAATGTCACATATGTAATTAATTTTTCTTAGGTAAAATTGACAATGTCATTTTATTTTTGTGATCATTATTTTTCGAGACATTTAAACCCTATGTCCATAAGGAATGAAAAATTATATTTTTCAAAACAATAAATAAGGTGTATCCCGATATAAATATTTCTTTTAAATTGACTAAAATGTAGTTGCCAAAGTGACATTTTTAGCTAAAATTTTAAGAAATATACAGACTTATATATTTTTGGGATGTCTCAGATTTGCTTTATAATTACAATGCCCAAATGTGTTTATTATAAATTCAAATTTTGAGATGATAATATAAGACATTTTATTAGGAATGAACTAGTCTGAGTGGTTTATTCTACCCAAAGATGTTTAAATATCGTTCTTATATTGAAGAATTATCTATTACATGTTATATTTTTTGCCCAAATGTGATTATATAATGATGTGTTGAGATTTTTCGGATTAATACTCTTTATTGGCTTTGAGTATCATTATTGTCTTGAACTAAAATATTACATTGTTGATTTTTTCAGTCACCTTTTTAATAATAACTGCACTGTTATAATTCAAACGTTAACAACTTATAATTTTAAGGAGTGGAAAAGAGACGTTGAAATGGCTATGGAGTTGACAGATATTGATCTTGCCATGAATTCTCCTAAACCAAATGACTTGACTCCTGAGAGTACTGATGTGAAAAAAGAGTTACACTCAACTTGATATAAGATGAATCACATGTGCTATTTGACCCTTAAAAGGTCAATTCCAGCGCATCTGTTGAGCAGTCTTCCTGAAATTCATATAGCAAAAGAGTTTCTTACAGCTTTGTCTCAGCGTTATAAGGTGTCTATCATTGTTGAGATTGTACCCTTCTGAAACAATTATACTCCATGAAGTATATCGGACTTGGAGGTGTTAGGGAGTACATTTTAAAGATAGTCCACATAAAAAATGAGTTAAAGGGTTTTGAAATTATTTTCCCTGATGCTTGTATTGTGAATTAAGCTCTCAATACTTTACCTCATGAGTTTGAGATGCTTATTACGACTTACAACTCCAGGGAGGATCTTTGGACCGTTAATGCTTTCATTGTTGTTTGCATAGCTGAGGAAGAAAAGCTAAAGGCGAGACAATCTAGTGTCACACTTCTTGTATCAGGACCTCAGCATAAAGGTAAACTGAAAGGTAAGAAAGCTAAGACTAATGCTTCTTTTTTTGTTCAGGGACATGAGTCTTCCCGATCTAGTGCTATAGGTGAATCTAAAGGCATAGAGAAAAAGAGACTTAAATATTTCTTTTGCTAAAAGAAATGTCATAAAAAATCGATTGTCTTAAATATAAAGTCTGGTTAGAAAAACGTGAGCCTACAAGTAACTCTTTTGGTTTTGTTATTTGTGAATCTAATTTAGCTGATGCCACATCCAGTTCCTGGTGGCTTGATGGTGGAGCGACTAAACATGTTGCCTTCACATTACAGGGATTCATAAACATGAGTAAGCTAAATAAAGAAGAGTTAATGCTCACAGTTGACAATAATATTGTGGTTGATGTTCAACTAGTTAGAAATGTTTGCTTGAACTTAGATAGTGGTTATGAACTATTTTTATCTAATGTATTGTTCATTTCATCTTTTAGACGGAACTTGGTATCTGTTTCTGAATTAGACAAAATTGGCTTTGCTTTTGTATTTAAAAATGAAATTGTTAATATAACTCTTAATTCAAAGGCAGTTGGTTGGTGTATTTTGTCGTATGGTTTGTATCAAGTTTCTTTAAGTTCAAATGAAATATATTCCACATTATGTAGTGTTGAACATATTTTTGCCAAAAGACCCTTAATAAAGGAAATGTCATCCATGTTGTTGCATAAAAGACTCTGTCACATTTCTAGGGAAAGGGTAGAAAGGCTAATTAAAGATAATATTTTGCTTGCCTTTGATTTCAGTGACCTAGAAACATGTGTTGACTATTGTAGGGGTAAACTGACCAAAATTAAGAAAAAATGATATATCAGGAGCTCATATCTCTTAAAGATAATCCATACAGATATATGTGAACCTTATTCACCCATAATATGCAATAATAAATATTTTATAACATTTCTTGATGATTTTTTCCGATATGGCTATCTATACTTGATTAAGGAAAAGTCTAAATCTCTTGAGAAATTCAGGATTTTTAAGACTAAAGTCGAGAAACAACAGGAAAAAGTTATCAAAATTGTTAAGTCTGATCAGGGTGGTGAGTATTATAGCAAATACGGTATATCAGGACAATTAAAAGGTCCTTTTGCCAAATACTTGGAGGACTGTGGAATAATAGCTCAGTTTACTATACTAGGAAGTCTTGAACATAATGGTGTGGCTGAAAGGCGAAATCACACCTTAAATGAAATGGTTAGAAGCATGATGTTAAGATTCAATCTCCCAGAATTTTTATAGGGTGAGACTATTAAAACGGCATTATATATCCTCAATAGAGTACCCAGTAAGTTTGTGGCTAGAACGTTGTTTAAACTGTGGACTAATAGGAAACCTAGCTTAAGTCACCTTCGTGTTTGGGGTTGTCCTTCAGAAGTACGCCTTTATAATTCTATTGAAGGTAAATTGCGATCTAGATCTACTCATTACTATTTTATAAGATACTCATATCATTCTAAAGGTTATATATTTTATTGTAGAGAAGGGGGTTCTAGAATTGTAGAATAACATAGGGCTAAATTTTTAGAATTTGATATAACTGATCAGTATGAACACTCTGAGATCTCTAGTAAGGAACAACAGACTAAGGTTATACAAATACCAGTTCCCAAGCAACCTGCAATATTGGTTCCTACACCTGTGATTAATCCAGTATTAAGGGATGAGCCTATACAGTTTAATGAGGCTTCATCATCACAGGGTGCGGTTGCACAGATTCCTCTTATGAGGTCTACCAGGGAAAGGAAATCTACTATTTGATCTGATTATGTGGTTTATTTAGGAGAGAGTGATTATGACATTGGTCATGTTTATAATCCTATATCATTTGAAGAAGTTGTTTCTAGTACCCAATCAGATATGTGGTGGAAAACAATGAGAGATGAAATGCAATATATGGATTGTAATGGCGTGTGGGAGCTTATTGAATTACCTGAAGGTTGTAGACCTATTGGCTATAAATGGGTCTATAAGACCAAGAAAGACTCCAATGCGAATATTGATAGGTTTAAAGTCAGATTAGTTGCCAAAGGATTTACTCAGAGATGAGGAATTAATTACAGTGAAACATTTTCTCCTGTATCCTTTAAGGATACATTTAGAGTAATTATGACACTAATAGCTCATTTTGATTTAGAGTTACATCAGATGGATGTTAAAACCGCATTTCTGAATGGAGAATTAGACGAGCAAGTCTATATGGAACAACCTAAAGGTTTTCATGAAGATGGTAAAGACCCTTTTGTTTTGTAGACTTAAAAAGTCTATTTATGGTTTAAAACAAGCCTCCCGACAGTGGTACTTAAAATTTGATTATGTAATCACTTCTTTTGGCTTTATTGAAAGCAAAGTTAACAGATGCATATATCTCAAGATCAATGGGAGAAAATATATCTTTCTGATATTATATGTAGATGATATTTTGCTTGCATGTAATGATTTAGGTACACTGCATGAGGTTAAACAGTTGTTATCTAAATATTTTGATATAAAAGATCTTGGAGAGGCATTTTTTGTCATTGGAATTGAAATATTAAGGAATAGATCTCAAAACCTTTTAGATCTCTCTCAAAAGGCATACATAGAGAGGATATTGAATAAATTCAATATGCATGATCTTGGGATGTGCCAATTGTTAAAGGTGATAAATTAAGCTTGGCACAGTGTCCTAAGAATGAGGTTGAGAAATAATCAATGAAAGCAGTGTCATATGATAGTGTAGTAGGAAGCTTGATGTATGCTCAAGTTTGCACTAGGCCGGATATTGCATTTGCAGTTGGTATTCAGGCTAGATATCAATCTAATCCTGGAATGGACCATTGAACTGCGGCTAAAAGAGTTTTAAGATACTTTAAGGGAACTAGTGATTATATCTTAACATACAGAAAGGTTGAGCATCTGGAGTTAACTGGCTATATAAATTCAGATTTTGCTAATTGCTGAGATGATAGAAAATCCACATCATGTTATGTTTTTATGCTGGCTGGTGGGGCTATATCTTGGAAAAGTGTTAAAAAATCCTTAATCTATTTTTCCACGATGCAGGCTGAGTTTGTAGAATATTATGGTGTAGCTATACAGGCTGTATGGCTACGAAATCTCATTGCGGAAATGTCAATCGTTGATTCCATTGATAGACCCATAAAGTTGTATTGTGATAATCTTTCATCTATATTGTTTGCTAAAAACAACAAGAATATCACAGAGTCTAAGCATATAAAAGTCAACTATTTGACATTGAAAGAGCTGATAAAGAAAGATGACATTGAGGTGGATCATATCAGTACAAAAGATATGATAGAAGATCATCTAACCAAGGGACTTCGACCCAATATTTATGTGAGACATGTCATTAGTATGAGTCTAAAGTTTGGTTTTGATCTCTTGGATTAGTGGAAGGATTTTATATTACTTTATGTAATGTTTGTACGTACTTTATATATTGGTATAAATGTACATTATTGTATTTCTGATAATTATCAATACATTGTTATATTTTAATTGAAAAATATTAAGTGATATATCAGATTAAATATTTGAAAGTCTTAAGATTAGTGTTATTTTAAGTGAAGGTTTGGGGCATTGATGTTCATAGCCTTAGGTGTATGTCTTGTGACACATAAAGTATCTCGAGATATAAAGTTTTTTAAGACATACAAACTTCATTTGAAGTAATAAATGATTTCTTATGAGTAACTGTGTTATATAAAAATAAGAAATATAATTGATAAGAAAATCAACACATAAAGTTTTGATCATAATTAGTGTTGAATAATTCTTACCATATTACCACACTGATGCTCATGATGATTGATAAGGTTATTGGCATATGTAACTATAGAATGTGTCATGTTCTTGATTATGTGGTTTCCGTCATGATTCTATGTTAATAATCTTATTGAATCGAGCGAAAATGTAAAGTCTTTTGTAATATGTTCTCAATTAATACGCCCAAGTGGGAGAATGTAAGATATTTTTATTTTAATATCTTATATCTGTGGGCTTTTAATTAAGATATCATGACAAATTACAAATAAAGGGCCTTAAGAATTTGATCAATTCTTAATTTAGGCAAGACTTCATTTATTAATTAAATGTGAGAGATTTAATGTGAGCTCAGATAATAATATGAGTATGATAGATAGCTCATGATTATTATATACCGGTGAGCTAAGTGTCTCTTGTTGCTAATTATAAAGATTAATCTTCTCTATATAATAAATGATAGAGGATAAGGAAAATAAAAAGAAATGAATTTCATTATTTTTGAATTAGAAAACGAGAGAAGATCTTGGTGCAAAAATTTCTCGAATCGTAGACGATGCATTCGGCCAAATCAGGTATACATTTTCCTCTTTCTTAATTAAACTTATTTGTTTTATATTCTAAATAACATGTATTAGATTCTGGAAAGAGATCTGTCGGATTTTCGCTATAGATCTCTCTATCATATTTTCCTAGAAAATATTCATAAGTTTTCTTTCCCAAATTGCTATAATAAAGTGACTGACATATATATATATATATATATATATATATATATATATATATATATATATATATAATAGCACCTTCTTATTTGGATTGTGTTTCATCGACATAAAAATCAAATAAATTTATTAATATGACCGTTAATATTATTTATTATATTGTTAAATATTTTGTATTTTCTCATGTTACTATCACTAGTTAAAATTAAGAAGAAGAATGAAGGTGAAGAACAATGTGAGATATTCTAACAAAGGCACCTGCGCGTAAAAGCTTGAAGACTTTAAAGAAACCGCATAAAAGTTTTTATAATTCTACCGTTCAGCTCCGACGAGAAAATTGGGCAATTTTCGGAAGTACCTGGGACCATGCCGCACCATTTTTTTCTAATAAAAGCCTCTTACTTTCGATGGGATATTCAAAAGTTTTGTAAAAAGAAGTGGGAGAGGAACATTGACAAGGTGCATTACAGAATTAGAATCTTGTCCTTGTAAAGAAAGAAAATAATAATAATTGGATTTCTTTTCAACTTGTAATCAAATGGGTTACCTCACCCTTTTTATTATATTCATCGAAGTTTAATTTTCAATCCAAATTATAACATCTCTCTCAATTTTTTAAGTAATCGAAATGGAGTTATCGAACAAGAGATATACTAATTCCTATTCTTGTCCCAGAGTAAAAGGGAACAGGATTCTCCACACAGTGCGAAAATTCCTCATTATATTGCCATACCTATAATTAATTATCATAAAGTTAATTTAATATATTATGCTCAAGTTAGAATATAATACCAATTTTAATCATGATGTTAAATAGACTCAATTTTTGCACGTTATACATGTATATATGACAAGAATTTATTTTGTAAAAATATTTAATTATATATGGTGTTAAATATTTTTTAAAATGTTTTTTTTGAATAATTAATTATATATAAGAACATATTTAAGAATTCATTTTTCGTATGATAAATCAAAGATTTTTTCTTTTTAGACCCTTTGGTCAGCAAAGTAAAGAATATTATATAAATTATTTTGATTATATGAACGGTTTTCTCATTGACTTAATTTACATAAGCCCAATCTAAAGAAGTGTAATTATTATTAAAATGGTGAAAATTAAGTTATTCTTTATAATTAAGTTGGTCTCTAAAAATTTAAGTATGATTATATTTTTAAAAATGTTTTATCTGTTTAACAGTCATTATATTAATATCTCATTCCATGAGACTCCAAAGAGGAAAATGAGAAGAAAACATATATAAATTCAAAACTTTAATAGAGAATGATTGGAACAGAACTTTAATTTGGACAGATATTGGTATCTAACCCAGAATAATTGGAGGTATGCAATGCCGTATTCAAATACATGACCGGCCGGTGGTCCTGTTGATGATTCTGTATGGCTACCTCTCATCTCTACATACACACCACCCAATAAAAAGGTTAGCTATTTATAAATGAGTGGTGCTGCTGGAATGGAATTTTCTCAGTTTCTGTCTTTTTACTTTGGGACAAAGATGGGTTCTTTGTTTGTGAATATTATTGAGTTAATTTTATATCATATTACCAATTAACATATATGTTTGATGCTTAACTACTAGATATTAAATCTCCTTTTTTCATTGGCAATGACCGTAAATATTATGGACACTTCCATATTTGTGTTGATTCTTCAAAAAGTATAGCCATTAGCCATGACTAGAAAAACTAGCAGCAAGAAGAAATGCCTGTGTGAGTTGACAATGGAGTTGGTAGTTAACATTGTTAAACTGTCATCAATCTCTCTTGCAACCATCAGAATAAGACCAACCTTTAGCCTGCCACCAGCTGCAGCTGCTGCTGGATACCTTGCGCCTCCACAAGGTGCGGAGGAGGGTTGTTTCCGGTCACAACACTCGCAGAAGTTGGAGTCAAAATTGGGTACTTTACCGCATGATAATATTGATGAAAGAGCTTCAAATTATATCAGAAGGATAAGAGAGAAGAACCTTAAAGATGTGAACCCTTTAATGTTGAAGTGATCATATGTGCTTCTCTATCTATATTTAGTCTTTTACTGATATATTCCTTCACTCCCTCCTCTCATTTGTGAAAAGGAAAATACTATTCCTTCTATTTTGAATTTTGTGTAATGATATTGAATAATTTTTTTATAGTAATATTTTATTGAAATGAAATTTATTTAGTAGAAAAAGAAATAGAAAACCATATATAATTCAAGTGTTTCGCCTTTTTTTTTTCCCTGGTGATATGAATTTTCACATTCTCTTAAATTTTGGGGTGGGCTTGGAAATAATATATCAAAGAATATATTAGTTCGAGCAAAAGAACGCTTTCCAAAATTTTAGTCTTATAATTTTTACCCAATTCAATATTTTTAAAACTTCACCGAATATTGAACAGGAATGAAGATTGAATTATGGTTTAACCGGTTCGATCAGATTTTTTTCTTGTTTTAAAATTGGTAATTATTTTCTTAAAAAAAATTAGTATAACCATAGAAAAAAATTATAGTATTATTTAAAGAATGTCCCCAAACGAATTGGGTTTCGTTGCCTTAGCCTTAAAGCTTTAGACGTAATACCGAATTAACGATCAACCCAATCCCAACCCAACCAAAAATATTATAGGATATCATAAGGTCCCATATAGACCAAGCGAAATAGCACCATTAGAAAGTCAATCATTCTCATTTGAATTAGTGATCCAGAAACCCTAATTATTATGATAATTAGTTTCAACAATAACCATAATTTTTCTCCTTGATTTGTCTAAGGTGGAGGATAATTTTTCTCATTTTTTTAATTGTTTAATTCATTTAGCTCTACTAATATACCCTAAAAAAAAACACTAGTACAATAAGTTCTTTTATGGGTTTTAGTGAGATATAAATTAAGCATAAAATTTATTAGATGCACGTCAAGTAAATCTGAAAAATTAAATTAAATAATAATATTATGTATAATAAATAAAGCAAGAAAAAAAAATTATTTCAATTAATATATTGATATCTTCAAGACTGGTAGATCTGATGATTTCTTTTTTATTCAATTCAAAAATTTAATTTGAATTCGCCCTAAAAAAAGCGATTATGATTTTATTTGAAATTTGATAAAATTATAGTGGATCAATCCAAATTTAAAAATCAGGTGACGTGCCCAAATAATTCTGCTAGAAATTTAAAATTGACTCTAAAATGATGATCCAAATCTGAAATAACCTTAGTGGGACGAAAAAAAAATTATTTTTTAAATTAAATAATCAATAATGACTTTATTTTAAAAAATATTGCACAATTTTTTTAATATTAAACAATTTAAATTCTTAGACCAAATAAATAATGATAGAAATACGTTTTAATGAAAAGGCTAAACTATTGACTTTTTTATCTATCATTTTTTAAACGAATTACAGGAGCTAGGATACGCCTTCCTAATTCATACACAACAAAAAAAAAAAAAAAAAAAGGCTCTAACCCCTTTTATTTTAAGAACAATATCGTTTTTTTAACTGAATTTTTTTTAAGAAAAAAGATTAAATCAATAGATATCAATTTCATTGCTTTTATTCTTTATGCTATCTTCAAACATCAAAAAATATTGTAATATACATGCGAAGACAATGAAATTATTTTATTAGTAGAATTTGATTTTATAGGTAAACTTAAATGATTAAAAATCAAAATAATAATTATTATTAGCACCCATTAACTAATTTTAGCTGTTAGACATGGGTATGAATTTTTTTAGGATAAATATAATAATTTGATTAAGAAAATATTTAAAATTCATAGTCAATCCTGCTTTATAGACACCTCTGCTATAACGTATGGAAAACCGAAATCTATCTGTAGCTAAAAATAGATTAATTGAAAAGGATGGTTAAAATTAAAATTAATAATTTTATAAATGAACAAACTAAAGAAAATTCCATAAGATTTTAATAAATTATAATCATAAATAAATTTTTAAAAAATTAATTAACAGTTTATCTGTCATTTGAGATAATACTAATTTATTTGATATCGTATAAATTTCAAAATTGTAATGCAATATACAACATGATTTATTAATATTTGAGATTTTTTGTATGAATTTTTTATAATTTTATATATGGTCTAATAACTTTTAATAAGAATTTAAGATTTTTTTCTTACAGAATAACAAGTACATTTGAATTACAACATTCTCAATTATTATTTCAAACAATATTTTTATTAGATAACAAAGTAAACTGTTAATTTTTTAAAAATTTATTTTTTGTTATAATTTATTAAATTTCAGAGAATTTTTCTGTAATTTGTTCTAAATGAAAAAATTACATTTAAATTAAGTCAAACCGATGATTAAAGCCAAAGTTAATAATTTTATAAATTTTTTGATAATGCATGGTTAAGGTTGTGGTTAGTTACATTGGTTAACCACTGGATAAAGTTTAACTGTTTATATATACACATATTTTTTAATATATATATATATATTAAAAAATATGTGTATATATATAAGTGATTATATTTTATATATAGGGGTTTTATCTTTTTAAATTTTTTTTCACACATGTTCATATTATTAGATTATATTTGTTTTCTTAGAGAAGCTTTGTGTGATTGAAGATCATTCTCACACCAACAATGATGATTAGGATAATTTATATGCTTTACTCATCTCCTAAGTTTTTTTTTTTTTCTTTTGAACTCTATTTTTGATAATTACTCTATTGAATATGGTGTACATGAATTTTTATTAATTTTATTTATAATTAACACTTTTGTTGAACATATAGTATAATTTTATTTTAGAGTTGAATTTTTATTTTATATTTCTATGTTGAATGGTACTTTAGGATAACCGATTATTTATGACTAATTGAACTGATTTATTGGATAATCGATTATTGATAAAATGATGTTTAATGGATAATTTTAGAATATTAAGTTTAAGAAACCAGTGCTGGATAGATTAGAAAAAAATAGGTCATATTTAGATTTAACCTATCCATAAGTTCACCCCTAATTATGAACTATGAAGGGCTCCAGTGATCCTCACTAATGAGTGATAATCATGAGATTCATGCATATATGGCTGTTGAACATGATTCATGGTTGTTGTGTGATTGGAGTTTTAAATTTTATTTTTCTTATGAGTTAGACTTGGCCGCTTATTGCCAAAAACATCAAACTAAATTATAATTTAATTTAACTATAAAAATAATCTATTTTAATTAATAATTTATATTTAATAAAATAGTTTATTTGAAAAAAAAGAAGATAAATTATAATTTTTAAAATAAAAAACTAATAGAAATAGTTTATACCTTATTTTTTTTATTATTAATAATAACATTATTATTATTAAATGATAAAAATAAACATATTTATTATATTAGTATAAGGTATTTAATATAATTTTTATATGATTTAATATAAATATATATTATATAATTCGTTTGTATTTAAATAAATTTTATATAAATTTTTTTATTAATATAAATATTTTATTTTATATCATTTTGTATTTTTTAGCTACATTTATAATTTTATTAAATATTTTTAATTAAATTAACTAGATTATCTGTTATTAAATTATTGGTTACTATTAAAATAAATTATCAAGATAATTTTAAAAAATAGAGTCTGCCGCTGGGCACCTCGGCTTTTATTTCTTTTTTAGTAATTAATAGGAAAGATAGCCTAATAATTTGTTATTACACAAACAAAATACCGAAGCACGGAAGTGGAAAATCACATAAACAGAAAATTCAACCTCAGTTATTTTGTTTTCAGCGGAAACGCCGGAAAGTCCTAATTCCTAAATCAATTTGCCCACCAAATTGAAGAGAACGTATATAGTACTTACTGGGTAATGCCCTATCATTTCACCAAAAACATTACACACAAACTAAACAATAATCCAATTTACAATCTTAATTCCACACTCAACGAAAAACGACACCTTTTTTTTTTTTTATAATCTCTGTATAATGAGGAATTTAATCACCTAATTAATACTAATAATAACCTACCCTCTTAATTAGTTTTTTCATCTCCTACTTAATTAATTAATCCCATTTTCTTCACGCAACGCTAATGATGCTGTCGCCACCAGACATGACCTGCAGAGCTAAAGAGTTTGTTGTTGTTGCCGTCTGCGACTGGTCATCGGAGGAATTAGGAGTAGAAAGCTTCAGTGAAAGTGGCAACGGTGGTTCTCTGGTGGGACTTCTCTTGTTTAAGTTGAGATCAGCCATTTTTGAAGATGGAGGCACTGGAATCATTGGTATTGGGCGGATGAGTTTAGGTGATGTTGTGACTTCGGAGATGCTTACTGGTCCTAAAGAGAGATTCTCTATCGAGTTCTCGCCGCCGATGCCGATTGCCGGTAGCACTACTGGGCTAAGCTTAACCGGGAAAGTCGACATGGGAAATCCTCCTACAAGATTGTTGTCCATGTGTGGCTGAAGTGTCAGGGGCACAGAGGCGGTCTCTTGATGGAGTAGTAGTTGTTGTTCTTCTTCCATTGATGAACCCAAGGACTGTAAATTGAAATAAATAAATATAACATGTACACACATATATATGATGGAATCAAGGAATCATACCGAATCGGTGGTGATGTCGAAGAGACTAGATCGGCGGCGGCGGCGGCGAATATGGTTGCTCCGCCGGAGAAAGTACTTTTGAGCATGACTGGCGACTTGGGTAGGCGTACGTGTCTTAACAAAGTTTCTTGAAATTCCTCTCCAATCTCCTTTCCCTACCTTCTGCAACCCCAACAGGAAAAGCCTGTGTTCTTCTTCTGTCCACGGGACCCCTAATTAACATATATAAAATTTAACAAATTGAATCATCCCACAATTAACAAAAAGACAATGAAAAGATCAAACCTTTCATGTTCAAAATTAATCATTAATTTCTAATCACCTCTCTTGCGCTCGCGGCTCCTCCCGGAGGCGTGAACGACGTCGTCCGATTCGTAACCGGCGGCAACATCAGTGTTGCTGTCCTGAGGCTGCTGCTCATGATCATACTGTGAAAGATTATTCATGCTAAAGCTCTTTCGAAAGGAAGCGCCTTCAGTTGTGACTCTAACACCAAAAAGGAAGATACCATTCCCTCCGGCGGCGGAGGCAGTGGCGGCGACGCCACTCCCACTACCACCACAAGGACTCTCTACGCATGTACGAGAGTTATGGCCGTTATTTCCACACTGGGAGCAACTGCGAGACATCTTAATTTGCTCTTTGATTTCGTAATCTCTTTGTCAGAATCAAAGGCTATGAGATAGAAAATTAAAATTCAGTGTTAGAATGAAGCCATGCAAGAAGAGAAAAAAATATAAAAGATAAAGGAAAATGAGAAGTGTGATGGAAAAGACAGGCTGAGTGGCCTGGCCTGCTTAGGTTGATATAGTAATCTAAAGAGTAATTAGAGGTTAAGGGATTGTTTGTGTTTAGACAAACATGTAGTAAGTAGCATAGTAGCCTAAAGATTTTGCGTCGCAGGATGGAAATTTATGGAGCATGTATAATATCACTTGGGAAATCAATTTGGACCGTAAGATCGCGACCAAATTTTGTGTTAAGTGTCGCTTTTTGGTGTTGATATAATCAAAGCCAATTTTTGTGGTTAAGGCAACATCCAATCAGATGGTTGATGTTTACTTTTAAAAGGCAATTTTGAGAAATAACATAAAATAGTTATATGTGGGTATATTTTTTGATGGTAATCTTAGCATGTTAAAATAATGGTCTACTGATATTTAAAGAGAAAGAATAAAATGATTTCTTTTAGTATTGAAATAATAATTTTTATCACGGTATGATTTATTATATTTTTTTTTGGGTTTTGGCCTCAGTTCAACTGGGTTAATTTTCTCCATAGTTATCAGATTTTCACTAACTTATGGTAAAATAAATATAAATTTTTTTATTACACTACAATAACAAAAAAAAAAATTCTCACCATGGTCACTTCCAATGCTTGAGGATGAGTTAGATACTGAAAAGCTAATCTGAACATTAAGCTGGTACCGAATTTTAGTCTCATGATATCTACTCATCTAATATATAACACATTAGGTGCCATATAAAATAACACATCGTCACAAATTTAAAAAATATCACATCAACAAATCAAAATTAAAATTATTATTATTATTATTATTATGCAACACAAAAATAAAATAAAATAATCTTCTCAAATTCTTCAAATTCCAAATTCAAAGAACTCTAATCCAAACAAGATTAATGGGACTTTGAATACTCTCTTTACTTTTGATTTTCTGACCAATTTACGAAATACAAATGAGGAACAACAGAGTTTTTTTCCTGGGGGAGATGAAACTGTAGAAAAATCTTTTGAGAAAGAGAAGAGATGATTTCTTGTTATTTGTTTTAGAGTATGGAGGGGTAAAGAGAATAGGGATGCTTTCTAGAATAGAAGAATTGAGTTTTTTTTTTTTTGAAGAATTGAATCTTATTTATTTTATTTTGGATTTTTGGGTTTCTTCTAATTGAACAATTTCTTTTTTTTTTTTTTTGAAATCTTCTAATTGATGAATTGGGTTTTAATTTTTTTTTCTTCCTTGGTTTTTCTTATTTGTTCTAATCGAACAATTTCTAGTTTTTTTAGAATTATTCTAATTGAAGAATTGGATTTTTTTATGGATTTTCTCGTTTCTTCTAATCTAACAATTTTTGATTTTTTTTGAATTCTTCTAATTGAAGAATTGGGTTTGAATTTTTAGCATATCTTAAAGTTTTGGGTTTTTTATTTTCAATGATACTCATTTTTCCATAGAATTGAAACCATATTTTATCATATCTTCATAGATTTTTTGCAATTTTCTGGCTTTTAATTTTTGTTTCTTTTCGGCATCTCTAGAACCACATATAAATAAATAATAACCTCTATCAACCACAAATTTCAAGAATATTATCATAATGTTAATATTAATCTATGAATGGAGAAATAAGTTGTCGGCAAAGAACGGATGAAGAGATCTACAAACAAAATCCTCCCAAATAATAATAATAATAAACATTTTAATATTATTTAAAGGCTTGTTGATGTATTGATGAGATTATATTTTATATGATAGTGTCATAGTGAATTTGTATTACATAAGCAAAATTTGGGACCATCCAACTCATTTTTAAGCGTTGGAAGTGACAATAGCAGAAAAAAATTCTTATCAAAATATAACGAAAAAATTTATATTTAATTTACTGTAAATTAGTGAAAATGTAGTGATTAATTTTGAATATTTGGTTAACAATTATAATAAATATTGAAAATCGCAACAAAATTTTAAAATGATAAAGTTAATAATGAATGTTAAAAAATTTTAATATAAATTTGATAGAGTTAAATTTCATTGCATTTTTATAGATTCCATTTAAATAAATATTTATTTAATTAAAAACGTGGGAATATTTGACTCGAGAAAATAATACAAAACATGGTGCTGTTTCACCTGAGAGTTGATTTACAACACCGTATCTCATCCAAATAAGGATGTGATTTGAGATGTTGAGAGTAAATATAATTAGTGGGAAACGTCTAGACATTAATAAATGGAAGCGAATGAAAAAGGGGTTGAGAAATACGTTCAATAATTAATAAATAATGCCCTAATACAACTTTTTATTTAAAAAAAAAATGGGGAGAGGACGGGAGTGTGTGTCCACCGTCTAGTTGGCATATTCGTTTCCTCGTTGAGAAAGATTTCATTGTCTCATCTTCATGTCTTGTCTCTAGTTTAATTAGCCTGCTCTTGTGGTGGTGGTGTAATGGGGAGGATAGGAGAACATGGACCTCACCTATCATCCACTTACCCTTTAAGACCACATTTCTTCCATAAATATGGTGAATATTCGAATTAGTTAATAGCTCGAATAGTTCTTCAAGATCAAAATTAAGTATTATAATATTCTATTAGTTCAATTAACAATAATTATTTTTTTATAATTTATTGATTTTAAATATATTTGAGTTTAATTAAATCAAATTAATTCGAATTAAGTTGAATTGAATATAATATTTATTAAAATTTTTAATTAATTCAAATTTTATTGAATTGAATTTAAATAATTCAAGTATAATAAAAAAATTTGATCGAATTCAAACATCAATTTTTTTAATCGAGCATAATTCAAATTTGATAATCTATCAATTCGACTCGATTCAATTATAATTGGTAGGAAATGTTTTTAGCTTTTTATTTATTTTATACTAATTTTTTTATTTAACATTGGATAATAAAATCTTGTAATAAAGAAAAACCATTAGAGTAAGGGTAATAATTAATAAATTAAGAAACGGGAAAATATTTTATATAAAAAAAATTAGTGGGGTGATTTATGAATTGACAAGAGATGATAGGTGGGAGTAGAAAACTAGAAATGCTGTTGTACTTTTATGGACAACGGAGTTATTATTATGATTCTTTTTTTTTTTTACAGGCATTGAAATTTTCTATGTACTAATTTGGGTCCACACATTGTGTGGCGTGCTCTTTTTGTCTTGTCAAAAAGCCATCTGGGTCAATGCATACGTTGTTTTGCTCACTTCGCTACGCACGAATTTGTGGCGGCTAATGTTTCCAGGTGAAGCTATGGGATTCTTCTTTCTTTTTTTTTTTTCATGAAGTTTTTATAGGGTGATCAAAGCAAAATGATTTAATCGAATTGTTACAAATTGATTAATTTTATTTAATTCGGTTTAGTTAAATTGAACGAAATTTTTTAAAAAATGATTTACTTATTCAATTGGAAGCAGATTTTTATTAATTAACTTAAAAATCAGGTTAAATTGCATTAAAATTTTAATTGACTCCAATTGAATTGACCAGTTGAGCAAAGTTGAAATTTGAGGGCAGCTATGCATATAATTCAGGTCAAGTACTTGATAGTATACACTCCTAATTTTTTATTTTTTTTATTGACTAAATACAATTCACAAATGAATTTAATTATATAGTAAATATCTCTTTTATTTTAACTAAATATCTCAAATTCGAACATTAACTACGAAACACCATTAAATATAGAGCCACAACTACAAACTTTAATCTATCATGCATATATGTATATATGGGAGAAAGAAATATTCAAGTAAATTTTAAATGTAAAGTTAAGTTCAACCTCTCACATCCATGAAATGTTAAAAGCTATATCGCTTGCCTTTTCACTGTTAATTATCAAAGGCAAATGCCATTTGACTGTTAGATGGGATTGAATGTTTGATGTTTCTTCTGTTATTAAGCTTTTCAAGGGATCATAATTTGATGCTCACCTCACCAAATGATAATAGATTAAAAAAAAAGGTCAAGATCGATTATGGATGAACTTCGACTTTGATTGAGTGTTATTTAAAGAAGGATTTATAATTTATTTTTAGTGCGGATAAACTTAATATAATAAATAATAAATTAAAAAATATGTAAAAATACTGTTGTATAGAAAAAAATTAAATATAAATTTTTGAATATTAATATATTTTAGTATAAATTTTTTATTTATTTACAATGATATAATAATATGAATTCTAAATTATTATAATTGCTCTCTTTAAATATTTATATTTTGATATCTTTACATAATTTTTTTTTTATTGTCAATGGAAGTAAAATACTATATATATATATATATATAAAACTAATAGGGATACTAGAAAGTATTTTAAGGGACATTAGAAGCAAATGCCCCATTGCCCTGCCTTGGATCTGTCTCTCATGCGATGAATGAGTGATCGACCCTCGAGCTATAATATATAGTTACAGTATGAGATAAAAATAGGGTTGAGCTCAAGGTGAATAAGTGATCGACTTTGATTATTTATTATTAATATACATATGCATATATATGCTATAGGGCCCGAAGAAATCTCTAAAGATATAAAGGACGAGGTATGCAATTGCGCATTTGCCTTATATCGGACCCAAAAATCCTTAGCCATTCAAAATGAATTGGATTTTTTTTTACGTCAATTAATTGGGATATTGTCTGGGAGCTGGTAAACAAAATCTGAATCATGGCTTCAAAGAATCCAAGTGGACACTCAACTATCAAGCAAAAACAAAATCAATGATCCATCCTCATTTATGGCAACTTCCCCATATCCACTGTCAATTTTTTTAACCAACTTCTTCCACTACAATAAAAATATGTTTTAGCGACGGATAAATCCGTCACAAAAATTAAAAATTTCGTCGCTATCTAATTTAGCTACAGAATTGCGACAGATTAAATTCGTCGCAGAAAATCTTCTCGCAATTCCAATAACGACAAATTATTATTCTGTGACGAAATATCTGTCACTAAGTATATTGCAGAAATTGTAGTGATGACAGAAAATACCTTGCTATTTAGTCCATCGCTATTTTTGCTATGGACAGAGTCCGTCGCTAGGTCTATCGCTATTTGGTTACGGACATCGTTCGTTGCTATTTTGCTACGAACAGAGTCTGTCGTTAGTTGGCTACGGACATCTTCCGTCGCTATTTTGCTACGGACAGCGTCCATCGCTATTTCGTTACGGATAGCGTCCGTCGCTAAGGTTTGTTGGGCATCTACTCTATATATTAAATTTTGTAATTTAAATATTTTTGCAATTTAAAAATTCTATTAAATGAAAAACCGAATTTTTTTTAGCTGAATTCATTAAATAAATATTAAAAATTTGTAGTCCAACATGAAAAATATTCAATAATTGAAAATACTACAATATATATATATAGTGCTACATCCTGTCAGATTGTGGTGGATCATTATATGAAGCTGATGAAATGTTGGTAGAATTAGTCATCTCTGCTATAAACTGTCGCATCTTTGCACGCATCTTGTCTCGAAACTCAATTCGAAGTTCTTCGTGCATTTGTTCTCGCATTTGCTGCTTTTGTGACTCTAACATAGTCTGAACTTCCTGCTGCATATCTTGCATAATACTAGCACGCAGCTGCTCTGTACTAATATCTCGTGATGTGACAGTAGAGTGAAATAAGGAGGTACCAGTGTAAAAATGTACTGCCTTTGTGCCCATTCCATATACATTCCGTTTTTTCTGACCACCAGCAGCTTCTAAAAATAACTCTAACATTGAAATATGTATGTAAATTACTAAGTATACAAAATAATATACTTAAATTATAAAATAATATGTTATATAATTAATTAATGATATGTTATATAATATGTTCTAACATTACAAAAAAAAACATACGAACAAGTAAAATAAAAAAATTTGCATAAAAAAAAGCAGCTACTGACCTGACCGAGACCGGGAGCAGAGGAGGAACATGGCCGGAGCAGAGGAGGAGCGTGGCCGGAGGAGACGCAGTCGACGGTGGGAGTGGGAGAGGAGAAGTCGGCTGCGTGGGAAGGGGGGGAAAAAGGACGCGCGAGAGGGAAATTTTTTTGTTTCAGATTTATAACCCACCCAAGCAAAACGACGTCATTTCATATTAAAGAAACGGTGTCGTTTCTTTAATTTTTAGCGACGGAACATTTTCGTCGCTAACATTCGTCACCAACGTAAATAATATTTTCCGTCGCTACATATCAGCGACAAACCATTCAGTCGCTAAATTTTTGACAGTGTTTTTTACCTTTAGCGACGAATTATTCCGTCGCTATATTAGCTCTATATTAGCGAAGGCTTGTTCCGTCGCTATATTAGCGACGGAAAAAATTGGTTGCTAATTTCGTCGCTAATATTAGCGACAGTAAATTATCTTCGCTAAATATTTATGTAATTATCATTTGATTTATAACCCACCCAAGCAAAACGACGTCGTTTCATATTAAAGAAACGACACAATTTCTTTAATTTTTAGCGACGGAACATTTTCGTCGCTAACATTCGTCACCAACGTAAAGAATATTTTCCGTCGCTAAATATTAGCGACAAACAATTCCGTCGCTAAATATTTGACAGTGTTTTTAACTTTAGCGACGGATTATTCCGTCGCTATATTAGCGAATACTTGTTCCGTCGCTATATTAGCGACAGAAAGACTCCGTCGCTAATATTAGCAACGGTAAATTGTCGTCGCTAAATATTTATGTAATTATCATTTGATTTAGCGACGAAATTTCCATAGCAATTTTGTGACAAATATAATTCTGTCACTATTTTATCAATTTTGGGATTGTTTTATATCCATCGCTAATTCATCGCTAATCTGTCACAAATTTTTATTGTCATATAATCCCTAAATATTAGCTACAACATTTAGTTATGGTCATAATCTGTAGCAAATTTTTCTTGCTAATCTGTCGCTATTTTTGACGAATCAACTATTATTTTTTTTAATTGTCGTTGCTGATTCGAAACTAACTGCTACGGATGACAATTTATCGCTAAATACCGTCGCTATTCTATTCATTTACATTAATTTCAGCTTTATAAAATTCAAAATTTTAAGATTTTGTAGTATTGTTTCTGAAACATAATATTATCTCTCTCTCCTTCTTTTTAAAAAGAAAGATTACATATTTTTTAATTGAATAATAGAGATTTTTTATTTATTTAAGTAATCAATTACACAATCAAAAAGAAAAAGATCATAACAAATATAAAAAAAAAACATGCATATAAGCTCACTCTGATTAAAATTTACGAGTTATCCATTTAAGAAATGACTTTCGAGCATGTGCATGCCTACTGCATATTATTTAGGTAACTGTTATCGGTCTTTTGCTGTTTTTTTTGTATATATATATAATATTTTTCGACACTTATTTTTTGATTAGTTAATAAGAATTTTTTTATTTTTACTGACCAATTAAAAGTTGTGTGTTAAAAAATAGAGGATATCCAAAAAGAGAGTATCCTCTAAAAAATTTCCGAAAATGCAAATAATTTATATTAAAAAATTTCAATGTGTTTGTTTGCTAGCTCAATCTAAGTAAAATGAATAAGGTATAAAAGTAAGTAAACTGTTAGATTAGCACGCAACAAAGGAGACAGCCGTAATTGTGTGATTGGGGGGAGTAGAATTAGAAAAGATGGTACTTGAGCAAGTAAAGACAATAGCTGCTTCTAGCTACTTAAAATCAGGCAAATTAATGCTCCTAGAAACTATAAACAAAACCAACAAGCATAGAAAATACAAACAGTTAATTAAAACAAAGAATTGTCCCATAAGTAAACTTTACAGCAGACTTTTTAGTAAATTTTACTCATAATTTTAATTTGGCTTTCTCCATTTTAGATGTTATTCTTATAAAGGGTTATTTCCGCATTAAATTTGAAAAAAAATGTTTTTAGAAATAAAAATTATTTTTAATTATTTTTAATTTTGAAAACTATTTTTAGAGATGAATAGATAAATATATATTTTTTACAAAGATATATTTGAGAAAAAATAGTTTATAATAAATTAAAAAATCAATCAATTAAATCAAAAAAATTATAAATCTACTTTTTGAACACTCAACACAATTTCAAATACCCTTAACACTATAAAAAGTATGTTTTAGCGATGGAATAAGTGTTTTTCTAACTAGTGATTAGAATTGAAATTTTTTTAAAAAATTATAGTGATAGATTAGTGACTAAATATTGCGATAAACAAATTCCGTCACTAAAACAGTAGCTAAATACGACCGCTAAATTTGGCGCTCAGTTTTGTGATGCTTTAGCAACGATTTGTGACAGAAATTTAGTGACGGCTTTGTTCTGTCACTGTTAAAAATTTTAGCGACGGCTTTATCCGTCTTAGTTAATTTAATTCTTTCAGCTATAATAGCGACAGAAAACATTTCCCATTGCTAATTAGGAAGATTTAGCGACGGAAACACTTATCCTGCACGACGCCGTTTCTTATGTTAACTAAGGGAATCAATTATGCTAATAAGTGAAACATCATTTTTATTATCTCAAAACGACGCCATTTAGAGTATAATATATGCTCCATCCCGCCCCTTCACTTTCTGTCTTCGACTTGTCGCCCCTTCCGCCCCCTCTCCTGTTTTGTTAGTGACTTTCCCGCCGCTCCAGCAGTACACCAAGCAACACCATGCCGTTCAAGCGACGCCACGCCAAGCTTGCAGGTAATTTTTTTTTTAAATTTTCTGTTAGTATTTTCTTAGGGTTAGAGTTTGAAATTTTGAGTTTTTGCTTGTGTCTCAATTTTTAGCTTTGTCCTCACATACCTTCCCCCCTCCTTGTCTTCTTCTTTTTCTTTGGTGTGTGTGTCATAAATTTTCAAATTTATTGACTCAAAGAAAATAAATAAATCATGAAATAAATAAATTTTCAACAGTTAATTGCTTATTAGTAAACTCCAAGTGAACGATTTAGTGGGATCATTGGATAAATAAGATTTTTTTTTCTCCTTCCAAGTTCCAACTTTCAAAAATAAGGAAAAAAAAATGGTGTAATTGCTTATGTACGTTTACTTGAAATTATAGAAAAGAGTCCACGATTTAAAGGAGCACACGATTTAAAGGTTATATCTATTTTTTTTCCATTTAATTTGCGTTTAATAATTGATTATCTAGGATATGTTGGACAGGAAGAAATTATGTAAAGAAAAGTAAAAGGAAAAGAAAAAAAATGATTATTTTCCCATAGTAAGCTTTTAATTAATATTAGAAGTTAGAAGAAATAAGTTGAGATAATTGTTTCTGTTTCTTTTCAATTGGAAGAAAAAAAACTAATTGTTATTTATCAATTTACCATTTTGTTTTTTTTTTTTTTGAAAAAGGATCATGTAATGTAATCATTTTATAATAAGAAATGGAATCTAATAATTTAAGCTTTCCCTTTTAATTATAGAAAAGAGTCCACAAGTAATGGAAAAAAACATTAATTTGATTATTTATATTATTATCCTCTTGCAATTTTTGTTTTCTACCATCACATAATTAGGTCCCCAAACATAATTTGAAAAAGTTTAATTCATTAGCGAGGGACTGCAAAGGTTTCTGTTTAGATGGAATGGCTTCAACCATATTATGGAAATATAGAGAAGTTAACCACAAAATCACTAAAAACAAAAGAAAAACTTGTCTTATGCTCTGAATGAGACTGAAGTAAGGTTTTACGTATGTATAGGAATAGGAAATGAAAAGGACGAAAGTGATGAAGTAACTTGGTGGGTGGATAATGTAGAAACAATGTGGGTGAAGAGTTGCACTGTGACAAAAAAAATTCAAAGAACTAACAATTTTAATAATTTATGTACAAAAATTATAATGTAATTCAATAAAAATTACAATGTAATTCAATTATTTTTATGTAGTGAGGAACATTGCAAAAAAAAAAATTTAATGTAATTTCTAATAATGTAATTCAATGTATTATAGATTTATGGTCTTAGATTTCAACATTATGTGCTTGACTTGAAATTCCTTTTAGAAAACTCTACATCACTAAATTATTTATGTGCTCAAATTCATGATGTTGTTCTCTACTATATATTACCATACCACTTTCTCACGTTGTAACCTTTTTAGGCATTAGTTATATTCTATGGGCTACCCAATGCATGTTGAGCCAATAGTTTTGAATCATATGAAATTTCACCCAATTCCTTCTTTATGTCCATTTTTTTCTTTTTCTTTTTAATTTTTATGCATGCTGATCTACTTGTGTTGGATATAACTCCATGCATTCATAATATGTCGTCAAATATAAGATTTTGGTCATGGGTTTTTATCACTTCTCAATAATTCGTCTCTCCACGTTTATATTCTTCTCAATCACTCAGTTTACTTGCTCTTTCTCGCCCCAAGTATATATTATTGAGATAAGGTTCTTACCATTCAAAAACTAAATAATTAGAATAGCTCTCTCTCTCTCTCTCTCTCTCTCTCTATATATATATATATATATATATATATATATATAATAATTTTTGAATGCACACAGTAGGTTAAGTGTTAAAATAAATAAATTTCCAGTTATTAACTAAACAAATATGAGTAGATTATTAACTTTTGCAATATGAATAGTCTCATCTTATCATTTTTCAAGCATCTTACTTCATTATTTTCTCAACAAAGAGACTTCCAGAAATATAGTCCGCAGCAGATTTTTGATTAAAATATTGTATTATGATGATCAACATAGATATTAAAATATTGTATGTATATTTATTTCGTTATATATATATTTTTAAATTTTTGCCAGATTTTTAATGACTTTCATTTGTTTATTATAAGGTTGTAGACCTGCTATTGATTTAAAGTTTGTGGTTTGCTTTGAAATTAAGAGTTAAGTTGAATATCCAACTTGGAAGGTTAGTCTTGAATGTCTAAATGGTTAGGCAACAAACTTGCACATTATGAGTTTATCTCTTGCTTTGATATATTATCTTATTAATTGAATAGTTCTAGTCAATTGTATTAGTATATTTATGGAACTTATGAATTATTTTGGCTTAGGTAATATTGTGTAACCATATGATATTAATTACTTTGTCATGTTAAGTAATTAGTTGAAACGTGAGTTCTATATGAACTAATATTGTCATAACTGCAATAAATAAAAATTTATTGGAAAATAGTTAATTTGAACATATGCATCTCCCATATAATCCAATCGAACACGTACATTTCATATATATATTTTTAGAAACAAATTCATGGCACGCACTAGCTACGTGTCCTAGTATTTGGCAATTGTATCGAATCACATGTGTGTACTTATAACCTAAATGAGGATAACAAAATATTAGAAATAAATTGAATAAGGTGACTAAATTAAAGTAAGAAAAATGATTATATTAAGATTAGTAAACATTTACATTGTTAATTTAGTTAAATCGGGTCAAATGATTATGCTGTATTATTGTGTGAATTAGTGAAATTATAAATATATGTAAATAATAATAATAATAATATAGGAAAAAATAAAATGAAAATGAAACAAAAGGAAAATAAAAGAAAGGAGAAGAGAAGAGAAAAGAGAAAAGAAAAGAGATGAACAAAAAAAGATAAAAAGACAAAAACAAAAAGTTAGCTTTATCTGCCTCCCCCATTTCTGCCTCCTCACTTCAGCCCCGTTTTTTTCTTCATCTTCCTCCATTCCAGAACTCAATTATTTCTTGTTTCACTTGGTTTTTGAGGCAAATTGATCACATGCAAGTTTATTCTTGGTAAGTAATCAATTTTTATTGCTATAAGGTTGATTTGAGTTGCTAAGGTTCATTAATAGGCACTGAATTGCACCCCAATTTTGATATTAATAGAAATTGATTCTGGAAAAGATTAAAACACAAACGTTGTTCCTTTATGTCTTAGAGTTATGGATATGTAAACCTTTTTGCAAGATTTTGTGTATAGGAAGAGATATCCTCTCTCTACTAAAACTGGTCAGGGTGTGAATCCTAGCCAAGATAGCTACTGTGTTCTTTGGTTTTTAATATGTTAAATCCATTATTCTAAGTATCTCAAAATATAAAAGTTGTAGATATATGTATTATTTATATGTATAAAAAATTTCAGATTTATATGTCTTGTGGATTTTGAGTTATGGTGAATGGAACCATGACTGTTCCATGGTTTGAACTGCCTGCTTAGTGCTCTGGGCAGATCTAGTAATGTGTTTGGAAATTTTGAGCTCCTTAGAGATCGATTATGTAAATTTTCAAAACATAAAAGTTATAGATATATGTCTTAGATAAATTTTGGTACTAATTTTAGATTGATATGTTATGTATAGACTAAGTTATAGCCTTTGGAAGTCATACTGGTCAGGAAGCCAATTCTATTCTGGACCAGTGAAATGTTTGTTATAATTGGAAGACCTTAGAGATATAATTGATAAAATTTGTAAACATAAAAAATGTTTCATTTTAATCCATATAAGTTTATTTAAAGTTTCATTAAAATATGACTTATATATTATAAGTTATCATGAACCAAAGTGGGTACCCTGAAACTGCCTAAAGGCAGAAAACAAGGGAGAAAACAAAACACACTTAGAAATTCCACCAAATATTATAAAATGATCAAATAGGTCTGAAATTTTAATATGTTATATAATTATATGTTAGTTTTAATTAGGAATAAGAATCAGATTAATTGGTTAAGTATAGAAAAATTTATAGGCTAAACAGTCCCATAAGGTCACACTGCCTCATATGAAAAATCTTAACTATTGATATGAACAATGCATATTAATTTGTTTAAGCCACATTAAGTCTCCCTAATCATAAGTTAATTGATTATATTTTCATATTAGGCTCGCAACATGTTGGAGACCCACAAGGAGCGGATAGACAATAAGTTAGGGGTCGGAATCAAAGGAGAAAGGTGAGTGTAATTATCGATTGAATTCTTTAGTGCATATGAATGTTGTTTGTTATGTGATTCATATGATTGTCATGATTTGCCCCTGACAATATGATGATAGATAATCTGTGACATTGTGGTACACATAAGTGGTATACTTGTGATATATTTGAGGTATATGTTTGACATATGTGATATATATACAGGGTATATGTATAATATATGTGAGGTATATGCGTGACATATGAGGCATATATGCGGTATATGTTTGTTATATGTAATAAGATGCAATGGTTGATGAATGCTTAAGTACAAGTGCATATGCATATGGACTTAAAAGGCGTTGTGACTAGTTAATCGATATTGTAAAGCAAAAGAAAAGGCCTATGACCCAACAAATGTGCAAATGAAACAAATGATCAAGCTAACTAGCAAATGCAAATGCAAATGCAAATGCAAATGTTCACATGGCAAATGTTCACATGGAAACCCAGGGCAATGTCTGTTTAACTTAGTCACAACAAAATGAAATAAGCAAAGCATTTGCATACATAAAAATTAATGATTATATGTTTCAACTTTATGGATATTTATATGATACTGATGAATGGAATGGAATATATGGTATTTATTGGATTTGTGATTTATTACTATGAGTTGTTTGGTACTTTAGAGCTCATTGGATGATTATTCTCATTGAGTCGCAACTCATCAATTTGCATCATTTTTCAGGTAAAGAAAAGTGATAGCTCATTTTGAGTAGCGTATAGAAGACATGAAGTACAGGTCACTGGCCGAGTCTCATCACTCTCTCTCCTTGCATTCCACACAAGCATGAAAATATGTCATCTGTGTTTTGTATTTACGTGCTTGAATATGTATAGTCATTTTGGAATAAGTTTAAAAATGTATAAACGAAAGCAACTCGTAAATACTTATGTGCAAAGTTTATGTTTTAATATATGTGATATATCGTATTGTGGCGAAAGCCTCAGTGTTGACTTGCAAAGTCATTGAATGATATTACAGTATATGAGACTTGCAGTGTCATTGAATGATATTACA
Organism: Triadica sebifera; assembly: GCA_023653625.1. Classification (NCBI taxonomy): domain Eukaryota; kingdom Viridiplantae; phylum Streptophyta; class Magnoliopsida; order Malpighiales; family Euphorbiaceae; genus Triadica; species Triadica sebifera. Next base: position 25,803,774 of record CM042900.1, read on the forward strand.
GGATAAAAAAAATTACTATCAATGTTAATAGGATATTTTGTCTTTCCAGCATGCTATGTGTAATTATTTGATACAAGGATAGGTTATACTTAATTGCATAAGATGTGGTGTTACATTTTTGATATCAGAGCAGGAATAGGTTTCATAGGAACATGCATATGCATAAGAGCATGATAACATATGCATCCTATGTGTTGAACATTATGTAGTGACCTAATTTCATTTATTTTAGGGACATCATAAGATATGATTCACCAAGGAGGGAAAGGTCAGCCGAAATGCATTCTTATGAGGTATCACTTCATTCACATAGACATCAACCAGCGTTAGGAGCTAGAGCTCCAATACATGCATCACACTCAACTCATGTAGAGGCACCCTATGAACACCTAGATCAGGAAGTGCATGGTCTTGAAATGTACAAGGGAATGTGTTATGACAAGCTGAGGAAACATGGTGCAACTGATTTCAATGGCACAACAAACCCAGCAGAAGCTGAGACATGGCTGAAAAGGACACAGAGGGTACTGAATATGATGAGATGTACCCCATATGAGAAATTTGATTATGCAGTAATCTTGCTTCAAGGCAATACTTATGAATGGTGGGAAACAGTCCCCGACAGTGATGCACAACCACCGGTTCTAACATGGAATGATTTCCTCCTGGAATTTTAGAAAAATTATATGCCTGAAGCATATAAAGATGAGAGGAGGAAGGAATTCCTGAATCTGAAATAGGGGAACGTGTCTGTTGCGGAGTATGAAGTACAGTTCAACAAACTTTCCCACTATGTCACCTTCATGGTCTCTACTGAAAGAGACAAATGCAGGAAGTTTGAGGAGGGCCTCAAATATGAGATCAGAAATAGAATCACAACTACTAATTTTGATAGTTATGTCATACTCAGAGCTGATGCAATCAGAGCTGAACGGTTAATGAAAGAAGCTAGGGAACAATAAATTAAAAGGGCAGCACATGAGTTCTTTGGTGAGTCTAGCAGAAGGTCGGGAAAAAGAGGCAAATATATGCATGCACAATCTGGTAATAGAGGTGCATAATTGAGCTCTAGAGGTCGTGCTATAACTTCTTTTTACCCAGGCATAGGGCAAAACCAATATGTTGAACAGAGACCCACATGTATTCATTGTGGTAGACAACATACGGGCGAATGTAGAAGGCTCACAGGGGCATTTTATTTTTGTGGATTGATGGAGCACATGTATAGAGACTGTCCAAATAGAACCAAACTAGCAGAGACCAGTAGAGGCGGAGGAGTATCTGAGACTACTGTTGAGGCACCGAGGGTCTACCCTACTAGTGGGACACAGGGCAGAGGAAGAGGTAGGGGCAGGACTGGTACAATGGGAAGAGGAGTAACCAGATCTGAAGGTCAGAGTTTTAGACCCCTACTTAGGCTAGGGTGTTTGCTATGACTAGACAGGAGGCAGTGGATGCTCTCGAAGTAGTTACCGGTAATATTTACATTTATGATATGTTAGCATATGCATTGATTGACCCAGGTTCCACTCATTCATTTATATCATTACATATGGCATCTAAACTGCATCAAACGCATGAGCCTTTGGGGATTGACATAAATGTGAGTACTCCATTGGAAACAGTAGTAGTTGTGAATAATGTAAGTCGTGATTGCTTGATATGCATTGATAGAGCTGAGTTAATAGCTGATATGATTTTATTGTCAATATATGAATTTGATGTGATACTGGAAATGGACTGGTTAACTAGACATCATGCAATAGTGAATTGTTTTACTAAGGAAGTAATTTTGGAATCACCAAACCAGCCAAGGGTAGTATTTCTAGGTGAAAAGAAACTTGTGCCTACATGTCTAGTCTCAGCTGTAAAGGCATTTCGAATGATCAAAGGGGGATATGAAACATATTTGGCATATGTGACTGATACTATAACCACTGATAGCTTGCTTGAAAATATACCATTGGTAAGGGAATTTGCTGATGTATTCCCAGATGATCTACCAGGTTTACCACCAGATAGAGAGATAGAATTCACTATTGAACTAGTACCAAGAACAACACCAATATCAAAGTCACCCTACAAAATGACCCCAGTTGAGTTGAAAAAACTGAAGGCCCAATTGCAGGAGTTACTTGACAAAGGGTATATTAGACCTAGTGTACCACCTTGGGGAGCTCCAGTATTATTTGTTAAAAAGAAAAATGGAACAATGAGATTGTGCATCGATTATAGACAACTGAACAAAATGACGGTGAAGAACAAATATCCATTGCCTAGAATAGATGATTTGTTTGACCAGTTGCAAGGAGCCCAAATATTCTCCAAGATTGATTTAAAATCAGGCTATTACCAGCTGAAGGTAACAGAAGCGGATGTTCCAAAGACGACCTTTCAAACCAAGTATGGACATTATGAATTTTTAGTAATGCCATTTGGATTGACTAATGCTCCAGCTGCATTTATGGCTTTAATGAATAAGGTGTTTCAACCATATTTGGATAGATTTGTGATAGTATTTATTGATGACATATTGGTATACTCAAATAATAAGGGAGAACATAAACAACATTTAAAAATTGCGTTGCAAACTTTGAGGGAGAAACAATTATATGCCAAATTGAGTAAATGCGAATTCTGGTTAGATCATTTGGTATTTCTTGGATATGTGGTGTCGTGTAAGGGCATAGAGGTTGACCCAAAGAAAATAGAGGCTATGGTAAATTGGGAAGCTCCTAAAAATATTTCAGAAATGCGTAGTTTTCTGGGTTTAGCCGGATACTATCGCAGATTTGTTGATGGATTCTCCTTAATTGCTAGCCCTTTGACTAAATTGTTGAGAAAGAATGTGCCTTTCAAGTGGAATCCAAAATGTCAGAGGAGTTTCGATAAACTAAAACACAGGCTAACCTCAGCACCAGTGCTAACTATTCCTACGGGTACAGGTGGATTTACAGTATATAGTGATGCTTCTCACTAAGGCTTATGATGTGTATTAATGCAACACGGTAAGGTGATAGCTTATTTATGCATCTAGGCAAATGAAACCACATAAGATCACCTATCCAGTGCACGATTTAGAATTGGCTGCAGTTGTATTTGCATTGAAGATTTGGAGGCATTATCTATATGGTGAGACATTCCAAATCTTCACATACCATAAAAGTTTGGGTTATTTGCTGACACAAAAAGAATTAAACATGAGGCAAAGATGATGGTTAGAGATATTGAAAGATTATGACTGTACAATTGAATACCATCAAGAGAAAGCCAATGTGGTAGCAGATGCATTGAGTAGGAAGGCTAGTAGCAGTGTAACTCACTTGCAAGTATCCTCTTTTCCATATTTGATTCAATTACGATCTATAAATTTTGAATTAAATATACATGATGGAGGATCACTGATTGCTACTCTTCAAGTCAGACCTATACTAAAGGAGAGGATCAAAGAAGCACAAAACAAATATCCTCAATTATGTGAGAAAGTTGATATGATAAGCCAGGGAAATAGTATAGAGTTTCATTTGCAAAATGATACATTGATGTTAAAGTCACGCATATGTGTTTCAGACACTGAGAACTTGCGCTAGGAAATAATGGAAGAGGCACACAATGCACCTTATGCAATGCATCCAGGAACGACAAAGATGTATCACAGTTTAAGGCCTCATTACTGGTGGGCAAAAATGAAGAAAGATATAACAGAATATGTTTCCAAATGCTTGACATGTCAGCAGATTAAAATTGAACATCAGGCACCAATTGGAAAACTTCATCCATTGCTAATACCAGAATGGAAATGAGAAAGAATAACGATGGATTTTGTCTATGGATTGCCAAGAATCCCACGAAAAAATGATGCAATATGGGTAATTATTAACAGATTAACCAAGTCAGCACATTTTCTACCTATTAGATGGGGGTGTACACTTGAGAGTTTGGCCAAATTATATATGAATGAGATAGTTAGATTGCATGGCATTCCAGTGTCCATTGTGTTTGATAGAGATTCACGGTTTACTTTACATTTTTGGGTGAGTTTACAAGATGCATTGGGAACAAAATTGAACTTCAGTATTGCATTCCACCCACAGACTGATGGACAATCTGAAAGGACTATATAGACATTGGAAGAAATGCTTAGGGCATGTTCTATGGAATTCAGGGGTTCTTGGGATGAATATATAGCATTGATTGAATTGGCTTACAACAACCAGTATCATAGCAGTATCCAGATGGCACCATATGAAGCATTGTATGGTAGAAAGTGCCGAAGCCCTATCATATGGGATGAAGAAGGTGCACGTGCATTAGAAGGGCCAGAGATATTACAACATACAGTGGATAAAATCAAAATTGTCAAGAATAAGCTAAAGGCAGCACAAGACAGACAAAAAAGTTATGCTGATCAGCATAAAAGGGAAATGGAATACGAGTTGGGTGAAAAGGTATTTTACGAGTATCTCCATGGAAAGAGGTAATTTGATTTGGCAAGAAAGGTAAATTGAGCCCAAGATACATAGGAACTTTTGAAATTCTTGAGAAGGTTGGTCCACTGACATACAAATTGGCGTTACCACTAGAGATGACTCAAATTCATAATGTGTTTCATGTGAGCATGCTTAGAAGATACAGGTCAGATCCTACACATGCACTTAAAGATCAAGCCATTGAGATTGCGGAAGACATGAGTTATGTTGAGGAACCAGTAGAAATCATTGGATACAAGACTAAACAACTAAGAAACTGAGAAATACCTTTAGTTAAGGTATTATGGCGTAACCATTTACTAGAAGAGGCAACATGGGAAACAGAAGAAAGTATGAAAAGGCAATATCTACACCTATTTCTAGGTATTAAATTTCGAGGAAGAAATTTTTAAAAGGAGGGGAGAATTGTAACATCATTGACCTTCCCCACATGCACATCCATATGCATTTCATTTGAACATATGCATCTCCCATATAATCCAATTGAGCACGTGCATTTCATACATATTTTCTTAGAAACAAGTTCATGGCACGCACTAGCTACGTATCCTAGTATTTGGCAATTGTATCGAGTCGCACGTGTGTACTTATAACCTAAATGAGGATAACAAAATATTAGAAATAAATTGAATTAAGTGACTAAATTAAAGTAAGAAAAATGATTATATTAAGATTAGTAAACATTTACATTGTTAATTTAGTTAAATTGGGCCAAATGATTAAGCTGTATTATTGTGTGAATTAGTGAAATTATAAATATATGTAAATAATAATAATATATAAAAAAATAAAATGAAAATAAAACAAAAGGAAAATAAAAGAAAGGAGAAGATAAAAGAGAAGAAAAAAGAAAAGAGAAAAGAGAAGAGAAAAGAGAAGAGATGAAGAGAAAAAAATAAAAAGACAAAAACAAAAAGTTAGCTTTATCTTCCTCCCCCATTTCTGCCTTTTCACTTCAGCCCCATTTTCTTCTTCATCTTCCTCCATTCCAGAACTCAATTCTTCCTTGTTTCACTTGGGTTTTGAGGCAAATTGATCCCTTGCATGTTCCTTCTTGGTAAGTAATCAATTCTTATTGCTATAAGGTTGATTTGAGTTGCTAAGGTTTATTAATAGGTACTGAATTGCACCCCAATTTGGATATCAATAGAAATTGATTCTGGAAAAGTTTCATTAAAATTTCTTTAAAGTTTCATATAAGTTTCTTTAAAGTTTCATTCAAATATGACTTATAGATTATAAGTTATGATGAACCAAAGTGGGTACCCTGAAACTGCCTAAAGGCAGAAAACAAGGTATAAAACATAACACACTTAGAAATTCCACCAAATATTGTACAATGATCAAATTGGTCTGAAATTTTAATATGTTATATAATTATATGTTATTTTTAATTAGGAACAAGAATAAGATTAATTGGTCAAGTATAAAAAAAGTTATAGGCTAAACAGTCCTATAAAGTCACACTGCCTCATATGAAAAATCTTAACTATTGATATGAACAATGAATATTAATTTGTTTAAGCCACATTAAGTCTCCCTAATCATAAGTTAATTGATTATATTTTCATATTAGGCTCACAATATATTGGAGACTCACAAAGAGCGGATAGACAATAAGTTAGGGATTAGAATCAAAGGAGAAAGGTGAGTGTAATTATCGATTGAATTCTTTAGTGCATATGAATGTTGCTTGTTATGTGATTCATATGAATGTGCATATTTGAGGTATATGTTTGACATATGTGATATATATACAGGGTATATGTATAGTATATGTGAGGTATATGCATGACATATGAGGCATATATGCGGTATATGTGTGTTTTATGTGATAAGATGTAATGGTTGATGAATGTTTAAGTACAAGTGCATATGCATATGGAATTAAAAGGCGTTGTGACTAGTTAATCGATATTGTAAAGCAAAAGAAGAGGCCTATGACCCAACAAATGTGCAAATAAAATAAACGATCAAGCTAGCTAGCAAATGCAAATGTTCACATGACAAATGTTCACATGGAAACTCGGGGCAATGTCTATTTAAGTTAGTCACAACAAAATGAAATAAGCAAAACATTTGCATACATAAAGAGTAATGATTATATGTTTCAACTTTATTGATACTTATATGATACTGATGAATGGAATGGAATATATGGTATATATTGGATTTGTGATTTATTACAATGAGTTGTTTGATACTTTAGAGTTCATTGGATAATTATTCTCACTGAATCGCAACTCATCAATTTGCATCATTTTTCAGGTAAAGGAAAGTGATAGCTCATTTTGAGTAGCGTATAGAAGGCATGGAGCACAGGTCATTGGCCGAGTCTCATCACTATCTCTCTTTGCATTCCACACAAGCATGAAAATATGTCATCTGTGTTTTGTATTTACGTGCTTGAATATGTATAGTCATTTTGGAATGAGTTTAAAAATGTATAAACGAAAGCAACTCGTAAATACTTATGTGCAAAGTTTATGTTTTAATATATGTGATATATCGTATTGTGGCGAAAGCCTCAGTTGACTTGTAAAGTCATTGAATGATATTACGGAGTATGAGACTTGCAAAGTCATTGAATGATATTACAGTATATAAGACTTGCAGTGTCATTGAATGATATTACATGATAAAAAAAAATTACTATCAATGTTAATAGGATATTTTGCCTTTCCAACATGCTATGTGTAATTATTTGATACAGGGATAGGTTATACTCAAATGTATAAGATGTGGTGTTACACTTTACTTTATTATACATACTTTAATTGAATGCAATGTTAGACATTTGATGGCCCAAAAAGAACTGGAGGCGCAAACATGGGTGGTGATGAATATTTAAAGTGCAATTTTTATATGTTTGGAACTTTACTATGTTGACTTGATTACTATTTATGAAACATATTTTTCCTTTTTATATGCGGTGGAAAATGCATTTTATAAAAGTTATTCTGCTAAAATTTTAGTAGGTTATTAAATAAACTGTGTAAAATGAATTATTAAATGTACAATCTTATATATTTTAAACTGTAGAAATCTATTTGGTGATTTTTCACACTGGATAGTGAGAAGTCATTGAATTGTCCATAGTTGACAGTTTAGGAATATTAGCTTTATAAGTGAACACGACTAGTTTGACACTTATTCTATGTAGAAATTCGGTTATATTTTTCCTTTATTCTTCGGGTGCTAAATGCAATATAATTTGTACATATTTGTTTTAGCACTCGGAGAGCAATGGGGAGATATTGCTGAAATTTCTTTAAATGTATGATTATAATATTGAAATTCGTGTTCTTTATAATCACCATATTTCTAAAATGGGATAGGTTCCTACCTTTAAGTAATAGAGTTATAAGGATGACAAGTTTATAAAATTTTGAGATAATAAAAAATAGGTTTAAGTAATATTATTTAAAAATATTGAATAACTATTTTTCTAATAAATGTTTTCTTCAAATTAAAATAGGATAGTGAGTTCAAATCAGGAATGGATATATGTAAGGTTTATGAAAGGAGGTTTGAACCAAGAATTCTTAGAATGTCAATAAATTTTTTATTGAATTTACTTATAGTCAACTGAGATGGATAAATGGAGACAAGATTAGGTGTCCATGTAATCACCACAAGTGTCAAAATTATATATTTCTTGATATAGACATAGTAAAATACCATGTGACAAAAAATGGATTTGTCTCGGATTATTTTATTTGGATATATTATGGAAAAATGCCTAGGAGGGTAGACAATGATCATGATTTAGAGGTACAAGTCATGTGGGTAGTGAAGAGATAGTTAGTGCATATTGCATTATTGTTATAGATGTTGCTGGACTTGAATTCAATATGGATTACATGTTGAAGGTTATGACATGCTAGACTTGAATTCAATATGGATTACATGGAAAAACCTCATAATCTATAAGCTCATAAATTTTATGACATGTTGAAGGTTATTGATCAAGAGCTATGGCTTGTGAGTAAAAGACATTCACAATTATCTTTTGTATCCGACTAATAAGCATGAGATCAGAGAACCATATGTCAAAAATTATTTGATCAGATTACCCAACTGATGAAAGAGATTTTTCCATATAATAATATGATCATTGATAACTTTTATAACAAAAAAAAAAATTATTGTGAGGTATGGGTTTGCCTGTTGAAAAGATTGATTATTGTTTGAATGGTTGTATGATCTATTAGGGTGCAAATATTGAATCACTTAGTTATAAGTTCTGTAACCATACTCGATATAAAAAATAAGGTCGGGGTACTGAGAAGTGACATAAAACTAATGTTGCATGTAAGAAGATGTATTATTTTTCTCTAACTCCTCATTGCAAAGATTGTATGCTTCACATGCCATAACAAATGATATGAGGTGGCAATAGAGCATGAGTTTGATGATAAGGTGATGCATCATCCCTGAGATTCAATTGCTTGGAAGCATTTTAATCAGACGCATCCAAATTTTACATTTGAAAGCTAAATATCAGATTGGGTCTTTGCATTGATGGTTTTGAACTATTTGGTCAATCGGGACAATAATATTCTTCATAACCAGTTATAGTAACTCTGTATAACCTACCTTCATGGTTGTGTATGGAAGAGCAATATATGTTCTTGTCTGTATTGGCCTAAAAATCCGAAAGATAAGCTAGATATTTTCTTGCAACCACTTACAGTTGAATTGACTCAATTGTGTGAAATTGGTGTAAATACATATGACATTTTTTTTCAAACATAATTTTTAGACGCGAACAACCCTTATGTGAACAATAAGTGATTTTTTTGCTTATTCAATGTTGTTTGATTGAAGTATTGTAAGAAGGTTAGCCTGTCCATATTGTGTGATCAAATTTGATGCTTTTACTCTAAGGTTCAGTGGTAAAAATTTGTAGTTTGATAATCATTGAAAGTTTATGCCTACAAAGCATGCATGGTGTAGAAACAAAAGTTGCCTTTATAAAGAATAAAAGAGTTGCAAAAGAATCACCACTAGTTTGTTCAAGATATGAGATTTTGCAGGAAATAAATAAGTTGGGTTTAAGAAAAGTCACTGAATCATATGTTTATGCAATCAATGAACCAATTTGGAAAATATGCAGTTGGAAGAAATGTAGTATTTTTTGGAATTTGCCACATTGGAGCTCTAATTTAATTAGACACAATTTGGATGTAATACATATAAAGAAAAACGTATTTGATAATGTATTCAATATTGTGATGAAAGTTAATGGAAAAACAAATGATACTTGTAAGTCTAGAAAAGAGCTAAATGATTATTGTCGCCGTCCTAAATTGAAACGAATTGATACTACTAGAAAATACCCAAAAGTTTGTTACACACTAGATAAGAAGGCAAAACTAATATTGTTTGAATGGGTAAAATCACTTAAATTCCCTAATAGATATGTGTTTAATATAGACAGATGTGTGGACATAAAGAAGTTGAAATTATTAGGAATGAAGAGTCATGATTGTCATGTATTTATGCAGAGACTAATTTCAATTGCATATCGTGAATTATTCTCCCTAAATGTTTGGAAGACTTTTACAGAATTGAGTTTGTTCTTTAAAGAACTAACTTCAACTATCATCAAAATAAATGATATGCTTCGACTAGAGCAAGATATCCTTATAATATTATATAAGTTGGAACGTATATTTTTTTCTAAATTTTTTTGACTAAATGGAACATTTGCCAGTCCACTTGGCTTATGAAACAAAGATTGCTAGTACAGTGCAATACAGGTTGATGCATCATTTTGAAAGATAATTATTTGTGTTTTTTTGTTATTAGGACACTGTATAATTATAAGTATGTAAATGATATATTATAATTATGTAGGTATCTTCACAAATTAAAAAAATTTCAGAAACAAATCAAAATTCAAAGGTTCAATATGCAATGCATATTTAGTTGAGGAAATATCGCTATTTTATTCTTATTATTTTGAATACTATAGGACAACAAAGTGTAGAAATGTTCCTCAAAATGATGATGGTCATTGAGATGTATTACATGAATTTGATATGAAGCAAGGATTGTCAATCCAGTGCAATATAAGTGAATGCATCCTTTTGAAAGTTAATTATTTGTGTCTTTTTTGTTATTAGGACACTGCATAATTATAAGTATGTAAATAACACATTATAATTATGTAGGTACCTTGGCAAATTAAAAAAAATATCAGAAACAAATCGAAATTCAAATGTGCAATATACAATGCATATTTAGTTAAAGAAACATCGCTCTTTTATTCTTATTATTTTGAAGACTGTGGGACAACAAATCATAAAAGTGTTTCTCGAAATGATGATGGTCATCTGGATGTATTACATGAATCTGAAGCAATCTATCTATATTCAAGTAACTTGGATGTTCATTCAGAATGACCAAAATAAGATTCTTGACAGATGATAAATACTAATCATCATACATCTACATTTTACTAAATCACTGAGGTTGAACCATATATTGAGTACCTATCATATTTTGATAGGTATCTAAATCAATACTTATTGTTTGTTGTAAGTGCATATTTATGACGTACCTGATACTCATATCTTTTCTATACTTCAAGTGTTTATATTGAACAGTTAAAACAAACTCAACTAAATATTTCAAGTTTTGAGATCGATGATAAACTTAAAAATCATTTTGTAGGTTGGTTTAAGAACTATGTAAGGATTAAAAATATTTGTAATTACTATATACTCTTATTTTGAAACTGTTATGTTTTCAAAAGTAATTTGACCAACATACTATATAAGTCACTGATCCTATGAACAACATATCTAATCAATTCACAAAGGATCTCAGCATTGATCCATTCAGAACTGCCACTATATAATTTGGATATTTTTGTGAATGGATACAAATTTCACACAATTGGATATGGTTCTCCTAAAGCAACCATGAATAATGGTGTGTACATAAAAAAGGTCAAATTATAATATTGATTAAAGCGATTATTATGGACAACTGGTATAAATTTTTAACTTGGAGTATCCTAGCATTTCAATCAATAAGATCATGTTATTCAAATGTGAGCGGTTTGATCCTACACCAAATATGATGACAAAGTTGCATTTGAAATCAATTCAAGCCACTGAAGTTTATTACTACACTTATCCAAATTTACGATGTGATAAATTGATTGGTGGGTTGTTTGAAAAATAGAAGCTCGAACTAATGGAAAAGCAATATTATCATCAAAAAGTAGTATCAAAATAACTATAGCTCCACCATTTCAGGATGATGAAATGAACACTCACACTCCTATATAAATAGATGAAGACCATAAATCTTGAGTGATTTGAATGGTGGGTTAATAAAAATTAAGGATGATCAGAGTGACACAGAAGAAGAGTTATAACTTCCATTAGAATCAAACAACTCGGATGAATATTCATAGTGATAGTGACACTTAGTAAATAATTTTTCAATTGTATAACAATTATAATATGTATTATTTATATATAATGTTTGATATAAATTATGTTTATATCATATATTTGATATGAATTATATTTTTATTAGTGATGATATGAATTGTTATATGTAGACTATCATATTGAAGCTAACATGTATTATGTTCATATATGTTCACGCTATGCAATTTTTTGTATTCTATAAATGTTAGTGGATATGGCATATACTAATGATACATGCAAATGATATGGATATGGATGAAAGAGCAATGATATACTTACTACTTAGTTATCATCATCAACTACTCCTATTTAGATATCTTCATTGCCATCACCTTTATCTGCTATTACCATTCAACCACCTCCAGCACCTACACCATCATCAAGGCTGCCACTGATTGTTCCTCCTACATCGACAACTCTGTTAACATCGACATTATCACCTACTTCTCTCCTTTATTGTACACCATTGACCTCGTCATCTGCTGTAGGATAAGTTTCGGACGGTCATAAGCCTACGATAGAGATAGTGAATGAAAGGTATTTAATTAATTTGATGTTTTATATGCTTGTTTATTTCATTGTTTTTATTGTTATATTTTACGTACAAGTTGATTCCATTTAACCTATGCTTTAGTATGATCACCAAGACTTTTACTAAGATGATTGAGAAAGATGACTATATTTGGAAGAATGTGACTTCTACAACTAAGCATATATATTTAGTAAGTTTAAGGTATAAATAATCCTAATAATAATGATGATGATAATTGATTTATTTTTTGCTTTTTTAGAAATATTTTTCTTGGAATTTTTAGTTTAATGTTTACATAGAAGAAGTATGGGAGCATCAAGCAACTAATCGATATTTTGACATGATTTATAAATGGAAGCATAAGTGAAGTCATTGTCAATAGCTGATGATATATGGTAGCACTAAAAGAATTATTGGAGCACTCCAAAAGTGAAAGCAAAGTTTGAAACTAGAAGTAAAAATCAATATAGCGAGGTTGGTGGACAAGATACAGGTCTATCCAAACACACCAAAGGCTTAAAATCGACTATAAATCACTAATGTCATTTGATAATACTTCTAACTCTTCAAATCTTTAATCTAATTTGTAATTTAACTTTTTAATATTGCAATTTTTGAGCTCTTATATATGAGTTTTTATTTTATGTATAAATGATTTTTTTTCCTTTAGGATAAAGAATTGGGGCGATAACCTAGTGTGTTTGAAATCTTCATGAAAATTCACACAAGAAAAGTAGATGATTAGTTCATTAATAGCAAGTTCAAAGAGATCCCTGTTAGTATCACTTTTATTATGTAACTAGTCAAATGTTTTGTTTTTAATGTTGAAAATAGTGCATATTCAAGTTATATGCATATGCATATTTTCTTACTATTTTATTTATTGTTCATCACCCAAATTCCATAATGATACTTTTCAAGATTGTATATATGCATGTGGGCTGCTTTTCAGCCTGTTGAGGGTACTACAGAGATTACATAGGTTGACATGACTCAAATATTTTTTTAGGAGATAGGAGGTTAGAAGAAGCAGAAATTGTACAACTTTGACTGCAAGGTATCATCATTTATGTGAAGCAATGTAGGCTTTAGTTTCACTGCCCCACATTTATAAATGAGAACAAATGATCAAGCAAATTGAGAAGGAGTAGAGCAAAAAGTGCTGGAAAAAAAAAGTGGGCGTATCATTGCTTTGGAGTTCCAATTGTAGGCCATGATGGAATTATTACACAGTCAGAGAATTATGCCATTTAGACAATTTCCTCTACTACCGATGGTGCTGCTAATGCCGATGGTGGCTGTCTAAGTGGCACAAATGTATTTTATGTAGTTTATAATTAGGTTTTTCGGCTGTAAATGTATTGTTAATTAAAAAAGTGTTAACAATATTCATGTTGGGGCAGTGGAACTAGAATTATAATTCGGTAGCAGGGGAACCTGTAAATGTATTGTTAATTAAATAAAAAGGTGGCACAATTGTATTTTATATAGTTTTCAAAAAACCGAATTATAAACTATTTTTTACCTTCCAATATTTTGTTATAATAAAGATAAAAAGGATAATATTATTACTTATTAATTTAATTAGAATAACCAATACTAAATTTATTTAATTAATTTTCATTATCATAAAGAAAGTTCATAATTTTATTAAAATATTAGTTCATATTTAAATAGTTAATTTTATAAAGTAAATAGTTAATTTAATTAGAATAACAAATACTATATTTATTTAATTTTTTTATATTTAATTTTCATTAAATTAAAGAAAGCTCATAATTTTATTAAAATATTAGTTCATATTTAAATAGTTAACTTTATAAAGTAATAATAAAATGGTTGATAAATGAATGACACTGTTTTATTTATTTATTTAACAAAATAATAAGACGAATAATTAAAGGATCAAAGTTCATCAATCTTCATATGCAAACTAGCTGGAAAGACATTTTCTTTAGTTCCCATGTTATTAAGAAATCCTTTCACATCAAGGCCAGCTAATGACGACGAATTAGCACAATTGATGAATGAATCATGTATTAAAAAAACATGTATTAGGTAAATAAATATGTTTGACAGTTAATGTTAGGTATTATAATTGATAGACATTGACAAATTTACCCTTAAAAAAACTATCATGTATTTTTTTAGGTAAGAACATTCGTCCTCGAGAAAAAAGAATGTCGATTCAATCTCAAATATTTAAATAATATATAATAATTTTTTATATTTAAATACTCATATGCTCATATTTATTATTTAATTATGATGTTTCAGGTTTGCTAATACTAAGTATCTCCTCATAATCTTTTCTATTCCAGTTTCTAATTGTAATTCTTTGAAAAACATTATCAGTATTTACGAATTATGTAAAACTTATTTATAATGTTGTGTAAAATTACTTTATAATGTGTATTTTTATTAACTATTATTGCATTTATAAAAAAAATCCAATAACTATTTTGTAATGTTGTCTTAAGATTTTAAATTACATATAATATTTTTTATACATTTATATATTATTTACCCTATTAATTATCTAAATTTTATATTTTCGATGCAAATTTAATAGTATTATTCCTTTTTGGCTCAATCCTCATTTTTGTTTTTCCACTTACTACATGTAAAGTGGTAATCTTGAACCCAAAATCCTTCATTGGGATAAAACCGCTTATATGCTCAATGCCATTTAATTTAATAAAAAAACTAATTTGAATTTAATCATAAATTATAATTAATCAAATTTGATCTATACACTATGGTAGTTAAATATGAGCTGGCTAGAGGTATAGTAAATTGAGAAATGCTACCAATATTTTTTTTCAATATTTTTTTTTGATATTTGCTCTATAATTAATCTATATCTTCAAGTTTAATTTATTAAATAAAATAAAAATTTTATAAATAAAAATTTTGATAATATGGATTATTATAGAACAAGTATCCAATAAATCGTTGAAAATAAAGTGTTGGTAGTATTTCTTATAATAAGTTTGGAAAGTAATGTTTGGCCAATTTTCTTATTTTTGTTTTGTTCCTTAGAATATCTCCAATAAAGCTATTTTATTTTAAATAGCATTTTTGGCATAATGAAGATAATTTTTAAATATAGAGAATAAAAATTATTTAATAAGTTCAATAGATTTTTTATATTTTTACTTTATATTTTATTTTATTCCATACAAATTAATATTTATCAAACAAAAAAAGTAAATGATTTTTATTATAAAAAAATAAAAATATTTTTAGAAAAATATTCGAATAAAAAATATAATATACATATAAAGTATAAATAAATTTATTACAATTAAAATAAAAATAAAATTATAATCAAATTCACTTTATACTTAATAATTTAGATGATAAAAAATATACTCGAGTTATTTTTTATTGTATTATTCTTTAAAATAAAGAAGTTGATTTAAATAACTATAGTTTATTGTAGATATGCGGGAAGATCTCAAACCCGAAACTCGAGACCTTTCCTTAGTGGCAAAGACCCCTTTAAAATTTTATCATTAATTAACATTTTTCTCTTATTAAAAATTAGGTAATCTTGGAACATTCCAAATCACACTTTTTTAGCAACTTGGGTGCACGCTATTGGTACACAATAATCATAAAATTGGATAATAGTTTTTTATTTGATCACAATGTCATTCATTTCTTTCTTGTAACTTAATCATTTACCTTTTTTCCCCACTAAATAGCTTTGTTCTTGATGCATAGTTTATCACTAACCTTTGCTATAATTTCTCAAATCAAAATGTTTCATTCTTAAATAAAAGTGGAATTTGAAACAATGATAATTTTAGTTGCGTTTTAAGGATGTTTTAAATTTTAAAATCTCGATCACACTTTAAATGTTTATTTTAATTTTTTTTTACATAGATAAAAATGATTAATCACAATTGATTTCATAAATTTTTTTTTATTTCAATTTATTTTAATATCATTTTATTAATTTTTTAAAGAAATAGTATAATGATTTCAATAAATACGGATAAAATAAAAAGATATATACTTTTTATTTTATCCTTAGTTTTTGAAATAGATATTTAAAGTAAAATAAAAAGAAAAATCTCAAAATGCATATTTAAAGTGAAACAAAAAGATTTTTTTTTTTGCAAAATCAATAATTTAGTTCCTAAATTTTGAATATTCTCTTTTTTTTTGTAATAAATCTTATATGTGAAGAAGATATATCATATGATATCAATTTATTTTATTTCAGACTGTTCTATATAACCATTGGGAGATGTGAAAATTTTTCTTATATTCACGTGGCTAGAGAAACTCAAATCTGAACCCGTCAAAGAGTTTGATAGACTAGCCAATTAAGGAGTAATTTGATTGATATTCTTATTTGTAAGAATTAGTGATATATCAAGTTTGAATTTTCTCACTATTATCTTGTGAAAATTTATCATATTTAAAATGAGTGTAAGAGAATAACTTCATCATATTATGTATTCTATGACCCGCTGAACCTCCTAATAAAAAAAAAAAAAAACCCTTTATACGTTAGATCTCCCCTAAGGGACCATATATTATGATAGTAGATTACCGATGAATGGAAGGCTTTGAGATATTTGGGTGCAACGTATCAGGAGTGGCTGAGTAAGTGCTTATGTGCAAGGAGTAGTCATCTCTCAAGTGATTTTAGACATACAGTTGATCTTTATGACACAACATGGGCCAACTTCACTAGATCTCGAGCTCATGGAATTTCACTTGACCTAATTTTGTATTTATTTAATATTTATTTGGCTCAAATTTTATGAATTATGGAAAATGTAATACTGATAAATATTGGCTATGTTCTTCATATTTTTTTTTTATATTTTCATCATTTGAATGACATAAATACCTGCTTCAAAAATATTTACTTATCAACTCATAATTAAAAACCAACTAAAATGAACTAGTTTGTATAAAATAGTTAGTCCGTTCCATATGAATAAAACATGGCATACTCCTATGTATACCAAGCGCGCTCTGATATACTTATTCGAGTATTTCTAGATGTTTTTTATTTAATTTTTTTTGTTATAATAAATAGCAAATAAAAATATATTTATATACATTTTTTTTATAAATCCAATATACTTTTTATATTTTTATTATTTATTTTACTTTAAAAAAAATTATTATAAAGAGAGGAAAAAATATTTTTTGAAAAATGTGTAAATAAAAACATATAACATATATAGAAAGAAAAAAAAAACATTAATTATCATTGGGTTCGGTGATGTAAAAAGTCAAACATACACTATATTATAAATTTAAAAAATAGTGAATATGTTTAATTTTTTTAATAAAATTTCTTTTAAAATAAGCATATTATGCTTATATAGTTTTCTTGAAAAGCTAGAAAATGCAAATGAAAAATGAAAAATTTTGTATCAATGGAAGCGGGAACCATCCTTCACGGCGCCATTCTGTTGAATCCCAAACGCAAACGCCTTCTCCCTCTCCTTCGTCCTCTCCCCAATTTCCGTTGCTTTGTTAGGGCTTCTTCAAATTCACAGGTATATTGCACATCCCTTATTCTATCTGTACTGGATGCTCATGGCAAAGCTATCTTTGTTTCATTTTTCTAAATTGAATGCCACATTGTATTCTCACTATCAACATTTAAGAAGAAATAGTTCATGGGAAGTATGATGCTACATTCTAAAGGATAACTTGATGCTTGTGGTAAAGACACCTTTCCTTTATTCTCTGCATAGGCATTCTTTAAAAATTTTATGATTGCTCTACTGAGCTTTCCTTTTTTTTTTTTTGACCAAATTCCTGTGGTTGGATTTCTTTCATATGGCTCTTAAAATCTTCTTTCATTCATTATGGGCAGTGTTAAAGAGAAAAAAAAAGCTTTTTATCTCATAAAAAGATAAAAGCTTTTTTTTTTTTCCTTCTTCTTATGAGAGAGTGTTGTGACTGATCTTTATGTATGCATTTGGATCTACTTGCTGCATGTTGAAACCTAGAAGATTTTTTGTTCAAGTCTGCAAAAAAAGTTTGTTATTGCACTTCAGGACCAGCTGGATACGAATTATGAAATTTATTTGAGTAGCTACTCTTGCTTCCATGTCATTGGAGATAAGGTTGATATCTTGTATGGAAGACCATTTTCAGGAATTAGTGGGATTTCACTGTTCCAGACATTTTTGAACTATTGTTTATGCTTCAGTCTGCCTGATGAGGCTAGTGTGGTGCCATGGAATAGAAAATGAATATATGGGATCCTTACATGAAAGATGTGTCTTTGATGTGTATATTTGTAAAAAAATATTAGTGAAGTTTCGGCCAAATACATGAATGTGCAACTGAATGTAAATGGCATGTTGGCAACCTGAACTTTTTGGTTTGACCCATTACATGCTTAAACTTATATTTTTCATGATATTTAAACATTTATTGATCCCATTCCACACCTCAACTTACTTGTATTAAACACACTTGCTACAAAATTGATTTTAATTCAATGTTTCACTATTTTTCTACTTTTATATTGTCATATCTTTTCTTTTTTGAGGCTTTTAACCGGGTTAAAAATAACCTTGTTGGGATCCCCAAAAATATTTTAAATGAATGCAAACATTAGTTTAAGTGTGAAATGGGTCCAAAAGAGGAAGCTCGGAGTGCCAATAGACCAATATGATAAAATTGAGGTGCATGTATGTGTATTAGGGTATGAAATCATCATCCACATCTTCATTTTGGTAAAAGCTAGTCTGCTGTGTTTTGTACTTCTGCATCTTGAAGGTTTCTTTCACCATTCTTGCTGAAACAATATCACAATTTGCTAGGCAGTGATCTTGCAGCCAATTGGAGATAAAGGAATTGAAATAATTGGTAGCGACACAATCAGAGGTTTTACTGTTGGATCATAAACTTGATCCATTATGGGTGCCCAAACCTAAACCCAATCATATTGGAGTCCAAGTCCACAATAAAAGTCCAAAATTGCAAGTCATCTACCTAGAATTTTCTAGAGTGTATTAATTATGCATGTGAATCATTTGGTAACTTAAAATATTATTAGAAGAATGGAGAATGATGGAGAATAATGAGGTGTATGGTTATTATAATTTTGGATTATTTTATTTGTGTGGTGTAGAATTGTTCTTAAGTAGTATAAATACCCCTCCCCATTTTAGTTTTAGACATCAAGAAAAATTAAAAGCTTCTAAGTGAGTGAGGAAGCAAAATTTTATAAGAGAGAGTTGTAGTTTCTTGTTTGTTGAGTGAGAGTGTTTTTGTAATATTAGTTTGAGTTTCAATAAAAGTTGTTTGTGTGAGTATTTTATTTCCAACAAAGTGGTATCAGAGCTAGTTGGAAAATATACACTATTGCATATCAAATCGGAGGTCTCGACAAGAGGAATTCGACACCGTCAGAATTGCCTCGATCGCAGTTCAAACGCGCCGCCGGAATAGTGCTACCAGAAAACTGAGTTGACTCACAAAGTTGAGCCGAGTGGACCGAGCTGTCCTTTCCAAAGTTTTTCGACGTTCCGGATTCATCCGCACAATCAGATCTTACAAATTCTTATTATATTGAGAGATATGGCAAATGGTATGACACCATTCCAAGTCCCGACACTTAACAACAACAACTACGACAATTGGAGTATCAAAATGAAGGCACTTCTTGGATCACAAGACGTGTGGGATATCATAGAGAAAGGCTACAACGAGCCTGCGGATGATACTTCTTTTGCTACTCTTACACCAGATCAAAAGGCTACTTTGAAGGATTCAAGAAAGAGAGACAAGAAGGCTCTCTACATCATCTATCAAGCTTTAGATGATGATGGATTTGAAAAGATTTCAAGTGCAAGCTCTGCTAAGGAAGCGTGGGAGAAGCTGCAAACCTCTTACAAAGGATCCGAGCAAGTGAAGAAGGTCCGTCTCCAAACATTAAGAGGTGAATTTGAATCCTTACATATGAAAGTATCTGAGTCTATTTCAGATTATTTCTCAAGAGTAGTAGCTATTTCTAATCAACTAAAAAGAAATGGTGAAAAGTTAGAAGATGTGAGGATAATAGAGAAGATACTTCGTTCGTTGGATCCCAAATTTGAGCACATCGTCGTGACGATTGAAGAAACTAAAGACTTGGAAGAAATGACAATCGAGCAACTCCAAGGATCATTGCAAGCATACGAAGAGAAGCATAAGAAGAAGCAAGGATTTACTGAGCAACTCTTCAAGCTGCAACTCAAGGATATGCATGAAAGTCAAGGCAATGATAGAAACCAACGTGGCCGAGGTAGAGGTAGAGGCCATGGACGAGGTGGAAGTCGCGGTCGTGGACGAGGTTGGAATTACCACAAAAACAATTCCAACAACAACTATGAGAAAGGAGAAAGCTCAACACGAGGCCGTGGGAGAATCAATCCGAACTCAAGGTATGACAAATCTCAAGTTCGATGCTATAATTGTCAGAAGTTTGGGCATTATGCTTCAGAATGTAGAGCTCCCAACAACAAAATTGAGGAGAAGGCCAACTACGTGGAGGAGAAGACAGATGATAAAGAAACTTTTCTTTTAGCACGAAAGGAAACTGATGGTGGCCAAGCAAATTCCT
Organism: Triadica sebifera; assembly: GCA_023653625.1. Lineage (NCBI taxonomy): Eukaryota > Viridiplantae > Streptophyta > Magnoliopsida > Malpighiales > Euphorbiaceae > Triadica > Triadica sebifera. The sequence continues at coordinate 25,824,843 of CM042900.1, forward strand.
GGTATCTTGACAGTGGTGCAAGCAATCATATGTGTGGAAGGAAAGACATGTTCGTGGAGCTAGACGAATCAGTAAACGGAAATGTTTCATTTGGAGATGATTCCACAATAGCAGTGAAAGGGAGAGGTAACATCCTTATCCGTTTAAGAGATGGGAGACATCAGTTTATTTCCAATGTCTACTATGTGCCCAATATGAAAAGTAACATCTTGAGTTTAGGACAACTGTTAGAGAAAGGTTATGATATTCATATGAAAGATTATAATCTTTCTATAAAAGATGATAAAAATAACTTCATTACTAAAGTGCCGATGTCAAAGAATAGAATGTTCTTGATCAACATACAAAACGATGTTGCAAAGTGCCTGAAAGCTTGCTACAAAGATGTATCATGGCTTTGGCATCTTCGATTTGGGCATCTAAATTTTGGAGGTTTGGAGCTGCTATCTAAGAAGGAGATGGTAAAGGGACTACCTCGCATCAACCATCCTGACCAGCTTTGTGAAGGGTGTCTAGTTGGGAAGCAATTCAGGAAAAGTTTTCCAAAGGAGTCAGAGTCAAGAGCCAAGAAGCCACTCGAGCTCATCCATACTGATGTGTGTGGTCCAATCAAGCCAAGCTCTCTCGGTAACAGTAGCTATTTTCTTATTTTCATTGATGATTTTTCAAGAAAAACCTGGGTCTATTTCTTGAAACAGAAGTCAGAAGTTTTTGAAGTTTTCAAGAAGTTCAAAGCTGCAGTGGAGAGAGAAAGCGGTAGAAAAATCAAAGCCATGAGATCCGACCGAGGTGGAGAATTTACTTCCAGGGAGTTTCAAGAGTTCTGTGAAGCAAATGGAATTCGGCGACCAATGACAGTTCCTAGATCCCCCCAGCAAAATGGCGTGGCAGAAAGAAAGAACAGAACAATCCTCGACATGACACGAAGTATGCTCAAAAGTAAGAAATTACCCAAGGAATTTTGGGTAGAAGCAGTGGCGTGTGCAGTTTACTTGTTAAACCGATCTCCAACAAGAAACGTATGGGGAAAGACACCACAAGAGGCATGGAGTGGAAGAAAGCCTGGCATTTCCCACCTGAGAATCTTTGGAAGTATAGCCCATGTTCATGTACCAGATGAGAGAAGAACGAAGCTTGATGATAAAAGCGAGAGTTTTATCTTCATTGGCTATGATACTAATTCGAAGGGCTACAAGCTATACAATCCAGACAATAAGAAAATTGTGATTAGTCGAGATGTGGTATTCAATAAAGAAGGAGAATGGGATTTTAGCTCTCATACAGATGACTTCAATTTCTTTCCTCAATTTGAAGAAGATGAGCTAACACCAATAGAACAACATGGAGAAGCCCAACAAGAGACAACAACTCCACCCACTTCACCAACCACTCAAGGAGACTCATCACCTTCGTCATCATCAAGTGAAAGAGTTGTGTCACGCACACGAAGTCTTAGAGATCTCTATGAGGTAACCGAACAACAAGATAACCTTACATTATTTTGTCTGTTTGCTGATTGTGAACCAGTGAGCTTTCAAGAAGCAGTACAAGAGAAGAAGTGGAGAGATGCGATGGACGAAGAAATCAAGGCCATCGAAAAGAATGACACGTGGGAACTCACTTCCCTTCCCAAGGGACATAAGGCGATAGGTGTCAAATGGGTGTACAAAACAAAGCAAAACGCTAAAAGAGAGATTGAAAGGCACAAGGCGAGGCTAGTTGCTAAAGGATATAGTCAAAAGGCTGGAATTGACTATGATGAGGTATTTGCTCCTGTTGCTCGATTGGAAACTATTAGACTAATCATTTCTTTGGCAGCTCAAAACAAGTGGAAGATACATCAAATGGATGTAAAGTCTGCCTTCTTAAATGGAGTTCTTGAAGAGGAAGTCTACATTCAACAACCATCAGGCTATGAAGTCAAAGGCCACGAAGACAAAGTGTTAAAGTTGAAGAAGGCTCTTTACGGGCTAAAACAAGCACCAAGGGCTTGGAATAGCCGAATCGACAAGTACTTCCAAGAGAATGGCTTCAACAAATGTCCCTATGAGCACTCTCTATATATCAAGATCAAAGATGGAGATATTTTGATTGTGTGCCTCTACGTGGACGATTTGATCTTCACTGGAAACAACCCAAGCATGTTCAATGAATTCAAGGAAGTGATGATGAAAGAATTCGAGATGACAGACATGGGGCTCATGGCGTACTACCTCGGTATTGAAGTTAAGCAACAAAAGGATGAAATTTTCATTTCACAAGAAAGTTATGCAAAAGAGATCCTGAAGAAGTTCAAGATGGAGAACTGTAAGCCGATAAGCACAACAACGGAATATGGAATCAAGATGTCCAAACATGAAGAAGGCGAAAGTGTAGATCCAACATTCTTCAAAAGTTTGGTGGGAAGTCTACGCTATCTAACTTGTACGAGGCCTGATATTCTTCATGCAGTTGGATTGGTTAGTCGCTACATGGAATCTCCAACAACCACCCATTTTAAAGCTGCAAAGAGAATTCTTCGCTATCTGAAGGGTACAATTGATTTTGGCTTGTTCTATTCAGTTTCTAATAATTATAATCTTGTTGGATATAGCGATAGTGATTGGGGTGGAGACATAGATGATCGAAGAAGTACTACTGGATTCGTATTTTTCATGGGAGATACTGCTTTCACATGGATGTCAAAGAACAACCGATTGTCACATTATCCACTTGTGAAGCGGAATATGTTGCTGCTACCTCATGCGTTTGTCATGCAATTTGGCTTAGAAATCTACTGAATGAGATAGGTTTAATACAAGAAGAGCCGACCAAGGTTTGTGTCGACAACAAGTCAGCCATTGCCTTAGCAAAGAATCCAGTATTCCATAATCGAAGCAAACACATTGATATTCGCTACCACTATATAAGAGAGTGTGTTGCAAGAAAGGATGTGCAAGTTGAATATGTGAAGTCACAAGATCAAGTTGTCGATATTTTTGCCAAGCCACTGACAAGTGAAGACTTCATAAGATTAAGAAATTTACTAGGGGTCATAAGATCAAGTTTAAGGGGGGGGTGTTGGATCATAAACTTGATCCATTATGGGTGCCCAAACCTAAACCCAATCATATTGGAGTCCAAGTCCACAATAAAAGTCCAAAATTGCAAGTCATCTACCTAGAATTTTCTAGAGTGTATTAATTATGCATGTGAATCATTTGGTAACTTAAAATATTATTAGAAGAATGGAGAAGGATGGAGAATAATGAGGTATATGGTTATTATAATTTTGGATTATTTTATTTGTGTGGTGTAGAATTGTTCTTAAGTAGTATAAATACCCCTCCCCATTTTAGTTTTAGACATCAAGAAAAATTAAAAGCTTCTAAGTGAGTGAGGAAGCAAAATTTTATAAGAGAGAGTTGTAGTTTCTTGTTTGTTGAGTGAGAGTGTTTTTGTAATATTAGTTTGAGTTTCAATAAAAGTTGTTTGTGTGAGTATTTTATTTCCAACATTTACAACTTCTGACCAGGTGTTTCTTCCTCTTATCTTTGATTATGTCATGACTCACGAGCTCTTGCTCTCCATGCCACATTTCTCTCTCTCTCTCTGTTTTTCTTTTTCCTTGTTGACATCAATGTTTCTCATTTCCCAGATGGATTCCCTATGACATTTATTGGAGAAAAAGTTGATGCAACACTAACAAAACATGTAATCAACAGCACATTTGGAAGTGCAAGATTGAATTCAAAACTGAATTATCTGCTACTGTCGGAACTCCATATGCAAAATATCTGTCATTCCATTTTGAGGTGAGTTTGAATTTAGTCCTAACATCCTTTTTTCTTAAGGATTTCACTGTTCTCTCGATAACAGAATGCATTGACAGTGTCCACACTGGCTTTGTCCCATTTATTTCTCTTGGCTTTGATGAACTCAATGAATACACTTTGTTGACTTCAAAATCATGTGCGAAATCTTATGTTTGATAGCATCCTTGATAATCATGCCTAACAATTTACTGAAGTTAGTGTAGTTATGGCATATGTGGCATAATTTGGAACAAGCATGTTATCAAGACATCAGCCACCTAGTTATGGGCTATATTTCATTGCAACTTGTGGAGGTGGCAAATGAATGGATGCGAGTTTGCTATTAAGCTTGAGTCATCTTTACTCCACTTTTTTCTGCAACAAACCATGGGGCCGGGTGACATGGGGGCGGGGCAAAGCATATTTGACCTGATCTAACTACCTGCAACGAATATTGGTCATGAAGTTATTTAATATGTAGGTACCCTCCCATATGCCATGACATTTTCCTCTCTTAAAATCCTGGTAGGATTTTGGACTTAGTGCCTCCAAGTTGGGCACAAATGTGTCAAGTGTAAATATATCTCTAGATACTAGACACTTTGGCCTTCAGTTATCATAGCATAGTTGTAGGACATAACAAAATGTTTAACTTTCTTAATGTTAACATGGGGCAATAGTTGTGGTAGTGCTGAATCTGTTTACAAGCAATATTAAAAGTGTTTGTTACATTTAGTTATTTGTCCATTGTGGTGTAATTTTATGTGGCGTAACAAGTGGCAATATCATATGTAGTATTTGGTTGGAAAATTCGGGTAAAATGCTCCATTTGTACCAATGCTTAGGCTTCTTTTATTTTTTTCAGTTTGGTACATGTCCCTTCAATTATTGTTGTAGATCATTGTACCCGAGAATTTTCTTGTGAAAATTTGCTGACGTGAAGGCTGGATTACCAGATCATCCTACACGTCAGATGCCAAGCAATATTAAAAGGGTTTGTTACATTTAGTTATTTGTCCATTGTGGTGTAATTTTATGTGGTATAACTAGTGGCAATATCATATGTAGTATTTGGTTGGAAAATTCTGGTAAAATGCTCCATTGGTGCCATTGCTTTGCATTTCGATTGGGTACCAATTTATTTATTTATTTTTTTCAATTTGGTACCAATCCTTTCAATTATTGTTTCGGATAATGGTATCTAAACATTTTTCGGTGAAAATTTGCTAACATGGAAGCCAAATTGCCAGATCACCTTACATGTCAGATGTCATCTCATTGACACAAGTCAACTCATCAATCCTACTTCAACACTAAATTAACCATTATCATATAATTACCCTTACCTAAAAGTAAAAAACCCTAAATTGCAGTTAATCAAAGCCTCATCGTCATCTGGTAGCCCTCTTCTTAGATCTTTCTGTCACCCCTTTTCGCTTCTTCAGGTGTCATCATCAAAGACCACGCTTGAATTAGGTTTCGTCTTTTTTATAATTTGATCTAAGCATCGAAATTCCTTTCTTTTAATTATTGTTTTGGCCAGTGATTTTCTTGTAGAGTAGTGAACATGGAAGCGGCTGCAATAGTTGTTTGATCTCCCATTGGGATGTGTAGACTGACTTCTGTTGGTTGATCAGTGTTTTCGGCTGCAAATGGCCCATATATTTTTTTTCTACCACTTACCCAAATTGGCTTGAAAAACTGTTTTCTTCCACATTTAGTGACCTTGCCATGGCCTTGTATAAAATATTCGTTACATATTTTATTTTCAGAGCATATTCCTGCAATATATCACTGCAAACAAGCAAATTAATATTCAAATTCCTACATTGAAAAAATGCCCTAATACAAGAATTAACAAACAATAACCTGAAATCAATTGGGATTTTGGGCCAAAGATTGAGCCTTATATTTATCTTGGGGGAAAACCCTAAGACTCAAGCTACGAGACCGGTCAAGAACTCGATTTTCAAAAATAATAGTATCATTACCATAACCTTCACTTTCATTGACAGCCTGAGCATATTTTTGTTTCTCTTCAATTGGAAGATCAAAAAATTGATATGAAACAGTGCACACCTTATCAAGGAATGAACCAAACATTCCATGTTTGATTGCCTGAAAAATTAACAAAATTCTTGTGATCCTTTACGAAAATAAGGGTAATTATGTCATGAGGGTTGATGGGCTGGCTTGTGTCAATGAGGTGGCATATGATGTGTAGCGTGATTTGGCAATCCAGCCTTCATATCTGCACATTGTCTCTGGAAAATGCTTGGGTACTATGATCTGAAATTATAATTTAAAGGACCGGCACCAAACTGAAAAAAAATAAAAGGATTGATACCAAATTGAAACACAAACTGAAAAAAAAATAAAAGGATTGATACCAAATTGAAACACATGCCTAAGGACAGGCACCAATGAAACATTTTACCCTGAAAAATTCATATTTAGTATCTTGCTTTTATGTGAAATGAAGACCTGTATCATGTAGTATCTTGCTTTTACATGAAATGAAATGAAGACCTATAACATAGTTGAGATTTGGAGAACATGTTATAGGTCTTCATTTCATGTAAAAACAAGATACTTTATATAGATTTTGACCTCAATGGGGATAACTATTTGAATCATTATATGAAGTATTAGAGTGCAAATCCCGACACCTTGAGCTCAACTCTATTTTTATCTCATATTGTAGGTATATATTATGGCTTGAAGTCTATCACTTTTACACTTGCTCACTTCTTTCTTTTCTAGTTGCTTTTACTTGTTTCATATGCTCAAACATGTAAATAACTAAAAAAACTATATTTCAATGCTTTTATTTCCTTTTTTTAAATTTACCAACACAATGTTCCACATATGCTCAATAAAATTTTGTCCAATATTTTTCCATTCCTTGACTTGCAAAGAACAACATAATCTATTACGAATAGGGTCCTAAGAACTAAACAAAATATATGGAATTATCACCAACAGGTTGGTCGAATTCTACTGGAAGTTTTTTTCCACTTTCTAATGCAATAAGTCTCATGCAACATGTAGGCCCTTTTTTCTTTCTCTTCACAATGTTTAGAGCTATAAATTTAAGATAAATAAAATAAATGATCATTAAATAATTAATCAACTATATTATTAGATTACTTAAATCAAATATCATAAAACAAATTAGAAGAAACAAATTTGACTCATTATTTCTAGCCTCATGCTCCTCAACATTTTAATCGCCCATTTTCCCTGAATCCTTATTTTTGAAGTTTAGGTTGAATTTCATATTTATTCGATAGAGTATATATGTCAATAGGTTTGAAGCTAAACTTTCCATAACAAACAAACATTTTTTGTTCGTCATAATTGTGAACTTGTACCAATGCGTCAAAATCATTAAGAGTACTTGATGGATTCGGTAATGAAATTTGTTACCTCAAAATGTCAAATCCACATTCTTTTTCTAGAGTGGCCAACCCATCAAAATATGTCATATTGTCAATATCAATGTTTTTCACTTTCACTTTTCCATTTTCATACACTACCATGTGAAAATGTAAAGTAATCTCTATAATGGCACCTTAGAGTTTTCATATTCAAATTGTTCATAGTTTTTCCTGCAACTAATAGAACTAGTGAGTGCTACAACGTAATAATAAATATTAAAATACAAAATCTACATAAAAAAAATTCTAATTAAATTAATACATGACATTTGCCATGAAAATTAGAACTTGTATGTTGTGTGAGAGAGTGATGATTACCAGATTTGTTTACAGTACTCTTCTATATTCGGCTCACAAATAGTGTGAATGAATTTGGTAATCGTCATTTTTCCACACAACATACAAGAAGTTCTAATTTTCTTGGCAAGTTTAATTAGAATTTTTTTGATGTAGATTTTATATTGTAATATCCGCTAATTTAGACACCAAGTTGCACGTGTCGCAAAATTGACACGTTTGACCGATCGGAGTTTAAATTTGGATTTTCAATCGGAATTAATCAAGTAATGATTAAATTAAATGATATATGCCTAATTAAGTGATTGTAAAATTTTAAAAAATTGATTTACGGTAAAGGACTAAATTGCAAATTCTGATAAATTTTAGGGTCAAATTGTAATTTACCAAAAATTTGGAGGATCAATGAGATTGTTTGCTAAGTAACATAAGAGATTAGACATTTTAAATTGGTTTGACCGGCCATAGCATGAGGAAGAACAAGAATTAGATGTGATTAAGCCTAATGTTAAGAATTTGTTAAAAAATGTGGGTCCCACATGAGGACTTTTATATTTTCCCTTATTTTCCTTTATTTTCTTATTCTTCTTCTTTTTCTCATTTCTGATCTCTTCTTTCTCTCTTCTTTGCCAATCACGCCAACCATTTCTTTTCCTCCATAACCAATCTTGATTTCTAGAGAGAGAAAGGAAGAGAAGAAAGGGAAAAGATCAATATAAGATGATCTTCATGGTCCATAACTCCTAAGGAAGCTGGGAAGAGCAAGAAAGGGGAAGAAAAATCAAGTTAGGTGGAGTGAGAAAATCTCCAAATTTGTGATTTAATGAAGAAAAGAGTAAGGTAAGAAGTAATTATTCTTCTTCTTCTTCTTCTTCTTCTTCTTCTTCTTCTTCTTATTCTTTTCTTAAAGAAGTTTGAATTTTGAACTCATCCAAGACTCATATGGAAAAAGAAAGAAATTAGGGTTTTGAGATAGAATAAGAGAGTTTAGGGTCTTGAGAAAATCAGATGATAATAATGATCTATGATGTTGTAGGAGTTCCAAGTGACAAGGAACAAACACTAAGGAGCAAAGAAAAAGAAAAAACTACCTAGAAGAGTGAAGAAGAAAGATTAAAGTTTGTGCATAATTTAAGACAATAGTCTATCTTTGTTTGAAATAATGCATGTTTAGTATGATAATTGATGATTAAAATGCATTAAAGATGACTATGGCATGAAACCATATGTTAGAGATAAAGAATGTATTTTCTTGTGATTTGTTGAATTAAGTGATGCATGTTGCAGAATTTAATTATGATTAAGGTATTTATATGTATAAGTCATGATATGTTGAATAAAGGGCTCCAGAAATGCATGAATTGTGTTTTGATATGATTTGGTGTAATTAGAATAAATGAAATGTGAATATGCAGATTTCCTGTCGAAAGTCATGGGCGTGACAATCGGATCACGGGTGTGAACCTGATGATTCACGGTTGTGATTGATTTGTATCATGGTTGTGACTTTGGTGTGGAAATAGTACTATTCATTCTAGAAGTGTTCACAGTTGGGAATCACGGGAGTGAACTCATTCACGGGTACAAATGAGTATTCACGACCGTGAATGTTTTTGGCACGATTCATTCCAGTAGCATTCACGACTTTGGATTAAGGGCGTGAACTAATTCATGGGCATGAATTAGTAGACACGACCGTGAATGCTCTGTTTTCAAATAAATTATGAATATATTTATCTACTGATGTATTTAGTTAAACAAATGAAAAGATGTTATCCAGTATGTATGAGCATGATTAGATGTTTGCAAAATAAGAAAATTAAGATGTTGATATATGAGAAAATTGATGTGTCGAAATTTAAGAATGACGATAATGTTATGTATAATATGAGGATGATGAAATGAATGTAAATTAAAAACTTAAATAAAGATATATGATTAATGTGAAAATACGAAGATGTCTATTACTCTACCTACGAACTAGAAACATGATAGATGACATGTCATTAAGGGGGCGAACGGTACCGTACTATATGAGATATTCCTCGATCAATATGGCTTAAGCTCGGAGAACGTCATTCATCTGAGATGCTCGGTCAATGCGGCTTAAGCTCGGAGAGCGCCATTGACTTGAAAAGCTCTGTAGAGCACATATAAATTGAGGATAAGGTGACTTAAGCTCGGAGAGCGTCTTTGGTCTAATTATTCATCTATGATGAAAAATACTCAATCAATGTGGCTTAAACTCGAAGAGCACCATTGATTTGAAAAGCTCTATTGAGCCAGATAGTGGACAGGGTGGGTATAGCTCTGGGAGCGCTCCTGATCCATAACTTGTATCTAGTCAGTCCAAATTTAGAGTGATGTGGACAAGATAATGAAGCTAAGTCTGAAAATAAGAAAAAAAATGATGATGATATGAGATTGAGATATAATAATAAAGAGATTATCAGAGTAACTTACCATCAAAAATAAATGAAAATACATTGTATATGTGAGCATGATATTTATACTTGTATGAAATAGGAACATATTGATAGAAATAGCATGCAAACATTTTAATGCATAAAATGATACATGTTAATATTTGTTGCATAATATAGTATATTGCCTTATTTATATGAACCACTAAACTTAGAGCTTAGCGTGAGAGTTTTCTTTCGCGTAGATATAGAAAGGTAGTTGAAGGTGGTAGATAAAATAAGCGGTGATGTTATTTAAATTAAAGCAATCGATCTCGAAATAGTGGATCACAAACTTTTAAACTCTTGTATTTTGCTTTTCGCATTATATATACTTATAAGTTGTAAATTAGTTTTCAAAGTTGTTAAATAGTAAATTGGTATTTATAAATACTATCTTATGTAAATAAAATGTAAATTATTTATTATATAAAAAAATGTCTGGTTTTATAGCAAACATAAAAGAAAATAGCGATTTTAAGAAGTAAAGAAGACAGACAATAGCGCCCCCTCATTCGAGTACGTGCGGTTTGGGTGAAAGGGTGTTACATATATTTTAATTTTCATTATTATATTATAGCACTCATTAGTTCTATTAGTTGTAGTATGAACTATGGAACATTTGACTATGAAAACTCTTAGGTGCCAACTATGGAGGTTACTTTACATTTTTCACATATAGAGAATATGAAAATGAAAAAAGTGAAAGTGAAAAATTTTGATATTGACTCTGTGGCATATTGTGATGTGTTGGCTAATTTAAAGAAATAATGTGGATTTGACATTTTGAGAGGTGACAAATTTTATTATTTAAATCCATAAGTACTCTAAATGATTCTGATGCATTGGTACAAGTTCACAATGATGATGTACAAAATATGTTTGTTAGTTATGAAAAATTCAGTTCCAAATCTATTGATATATATACTTTATTGGATAAATATGACGTTCAACCTAATAATGCCCATGAGGATTTCAGAAATAATGATTTAGGGATGATGGACAATGAGAATGTTGGGAGCATGAGTCTAGGAATAATGAGCCAGGTCTGCCTTTTCTAATTTGTTTTATGATATCCAATTAAGGTAATCTCATAATATAGTTGATTAATTATTTAATAATGACCATTTATTTATCTTAAATTAATGGCTCTAAACATTGTGAAAGAAAGACAAGATAACCTACACATTGCATGAGACTTATTGCATTAGAAAGTGAAAAAAGCTTCCATCAGAATTCAATGATGACCATCTCCGATTATTTGATAATTCCATAGATTTGTTTGGTTCTTAGGACAAATTTCTAGTAATAGATCTTGTTGCCCTTTGCAATTCAAGCAATGAAAAGGTATTGGACAAGGTTCTATTGAGCATATGTGGAACATTGTGTTGGTGAGTTTAGAAAAAATAAAAACTTTAAAATATAGTTTTTTTAGTTTATTTACATGTTTGAGCTTATGAAACAAATAGAAGCGGGTAGAAAAGAAACAAGTCAGCAAGTGGAATTGGTGATAAAAGAGGCAAGCAATTGACTTCAGGCTATAATATATACCTAAAATATGAGATAAAAATAGAGTTGAGCTCAAGGTGTCGGAATATGCACTCTAATACTTCATATGTAGTTAGGGGTGTCAAAACGGGTTCGCGTGTCATAAATGGATCGTGACACCAAAGCAGGTTGACACGATTAGGGTTGACATGAACACGATACGAAAATTAAATGGGTTACATGACACGACACGTATAACACGTTTAATTTTTATCCACTTAATCCGACAACCATTTAATCCAACATGACTCACTTAACTCATTTAATCCGATACGACCCACTTAACTCATTTAATCCATTTAATCTGTATATCAATTATAACTTAAAAATTAACAGATATTTCTAAAATAATTGAAAATATGTTTAAAGCAAGACCCAAATTAAGTTATTACAATACCAAAATTCAAATATTTTTGCAAATAAAACCAAATATACAAGTTTAATATTTTAATTTGTTGTTTGACCCATTTATATTTTGATAATCTTATTTAATTCCAAATTTTTTTTAATTGATACATTTAAATTTGCTAAATATATATATTAACTTGTATTAAATTTTATTCTCACTATAACATTCATATTATGATCAATTAAAGATAGTTCAACCACCAATATTTTACATGACATAACATATAATTTTAGGCATTTTATATATCAATATACATTATTAAATTAAGACTATTATAATTTTTTTGATAAATTTTTTAAATAAATATCCTTATATATAAATAATAAATAAATGTATAACTATTAAAAATTGAAAATAAGAAAAAAAAAATTATCCATTAATATATATGTACGAGTTACTTACTAATCTAATTAATTTGAGAATTTTATGGTTTGAGTTTTGGTTAATTGATTAAATGAGTTTGAAAAAATAATAGATTTAACTAATTAATCTTAAAAAAACAAATTGAATTAAATATTATTTAATAAAATTATGAGCTGTTGATAATCAAACAGTAATTTATATCATACAGTTTGTATCATATTTAAATATTTGATATATTTAAATATTTATTTTTTATAAAATTACAGTATTAATTTTAATATTTAGTATAAATTATGCGTGTCATAAATGAGTCGTGTCGGATTGACACGACATGAAAATTTAAACGGATTGTAACGGGTTAACGTGTCAATCCGTGACACGATTCATTTAAACCGTGTCATAAACAGATCGATTCGTTTATGACACGAACTCATATAAACTCAATACTAACTCACTAAATTTATGTGTTACGTGTGTCGAATTCACGTGTTATGACTCATTTTGATAAGTATCATAATTCAAATAACTATATCCGTTTTGGTCAAAATCCATATGTAGTATTTTGTTTTTACATGAAATGAAGGCCTATGTCGGAATTTGCACGCTAATACTTCATATGTAGTATCATGATTCAAATAATAATCCTCATTGAGGTCAAAATTTGGGAATATTCTCTTGAATGCTAATTGCATAATTATGAGATTGATACAAATGGATTCTCTTTTTTTTTTTTTTTTTACTTTATGGTATGGATGGCTTAGATTTGATATTTTATTTTTTGTCCGTTAGAAATTATGCAAGAGCTCTGCTGTCAAAGTTTGAACTTTGATCTCCTACACGAAGAGGTCGGCAATCAACCTCTTTTAGCTCAATGTCAACTGATTAAATAATGCTTTCATGTTATTTGTACCCACCTGCACCTCATTTCAAATTTTGGGATCCAGCATCATTCTTGACCCTGCTTTCGAGTAATGAGAATACTCATCCCGGCATTTAAGACCATCTTCAATCAATTATACTAAAATTATATAATTTTTGCATCAAATGATATAATTACAATAAATTTATTTTCAATTTTTTACACAATTTTTTACAAAAAAAATTATATATATATATATATATATATATATATATATATATATATATATATATATATATATATATATATTCTTATTTATACTTTATTTTATATTTATTTTTATTACTTTCATACTATTTAATTATTTTACAAAATAAATATTTTTTACATATTTATCCAATATTAAAAATTTTATTATTTAATAATATTATAAAAATATAAATTCATTTTAATTAAACATTACTATTAATTAATTTTTAATTTACTAATATTATTTTTATTTAATTATTCAATTAAACAACTTTAATATTAATTAAACATCATTTTACTAATTAAAAAATTATTTATTCAAATATAATACAAATATTTATAAAAAAATACAACAAGTAAAAATTTACTAATTAAAAATTAAAAATTTTTATTTTAAAATATAAATAAAATTATTTAACTAAAAAAAACAAAAGAACCCGTTCCTTTCCCCTTTCCTTCTTCTTCCTCCTCCTCTGCAACTTTTAGTTTTTTTATCAGAAATGGCGTTGCTACAGTGTCACGCCAAATATGGTATGGTACCATAGCTAGCGCCAATTTTGACACCATTTTGGTGTCCGATTGAATCTGCGCCGTTTTTATTTTTTACTCAAGACATTTTGCTGTGCGTTGGAGATGGACTAAGGATGCGAAACACAAATTTCTTTGCTCCTTTATGTTAATTGATTGCATATCCATTTAAATTTACCTGAAACCTTTCCTTTATGGATCCATTTTTTCAGGTTTACCCATGCAGCAGCTTTTCTTCGGACGCTGGGCCAAAGATATGAGGACGTCAAAATCCATATACTTGCCAGGAAATTGTATTGCTATTCATGATTTTCAATTTTGTCTTGCTTTCTGTTAAATATATAATTTGTTAATCGCGGCCGTTTTGCGCTTCCTCCAAACAGTTTTTAAATGAGTTCGTGAAACTAAAATCAGATTGCTACAGAACATACTGAGCATCATGTGCCATTCCCATTTTAGAATAATATATGAAGACGACAGTCTGAATTCTGAGACAACAAAATGGGCATCTAATTCTGCCCATCGTTTACTAGCATGGACTTTGACTGGTGGATGAAAACATGTTTTCCTGGTCTGGCATACCCAGTGCAGGTATGATTATCTTGCTTTTACATGAAATGAGGACCTATATCATGTCCTCTAAATCTTAACTCATCAAAATTGTGTTAGAATTGAATTTCTCAGAGCAGCTGTTTTGCCAATATATATACTCAAACTAGTACAGTTTTACAATAGGAATGAGATCCTCAAATTTCAAGCTTTCAGTCTATTAAATCCAGCTATAAGAATGCCATATTTTTAACAGAAAGGCAAAGGAGCAAATAATGAGAAAAAAAAAAAAGGAATAATTTCATATTATAAAAGCTTTACAACTGTGTAAGAAGTGTGTAATAATGTGCATGTCTATGACAGCCAAAAAATTAAGATACAAAATTGCAAAAGAAACAAAAGAATGGAAAAATACGTGTATGATTAATCTTGAACACGGGCGCCAAGATGCAACAACCTTCAATTGTGAGATTTGTTAGAAGGGAGACCTCTCCCATGGAAGGTACCCAGTTGCAGTATCAGCAAAGTTGGCCAAAACAAAATCCTTGAGACCAGTGTCCCATACTTCACAGAACCGAAGTCTCCAGTCAGGAGGTTCAATGGCCACTGTTCCTAGACCGGGTGCTCTGTCTTTTGAACCCTTGTTTTGATCCTCTTGCCAGTTAGTGACATAGGTAGAAACCCGTCTAAAGAACTTGGCTTTAAAAGTGTCCCATACTTGGTATTTATAATGGTTCACGACAGCTGTGCTTTCAGGCAAATTGAGGTATCTGTATCCCTTTCTTAGTTTGAAATGATGCACCACATTGAGCAGGGTTACATCGAGTAGTTCTGGACGGACAATGGACTTGTGCCGTTCCGGAGGTTGAAGCCGGCAAGTATACCCAACAGTTACTCCTTGTGTTGGGGCTGAGGTCAACCCGGATGGCCCGAAGCTGTGACAAGTTGTTCTTATCTCTGCATATGTTGGTGAATTTGTGTAATTCACAACTAGGATTCGCAGAGAATTCTGGCCTAGCATATCTTGTCCCCGATGTTGAGGCAAGTAGAAAAATTCATCCACATCAAAAAATCCCAGCCACTTGCATTCGCTCCTTGCTCGCAATGCACAGTGTGAAAAACCAGCCTCCTGTGCTTTAATCCATGGCCAAGCATGTCTACTCACATTATAGTTTTCCGAGTTAAGCTCATCAATCATCTCATGAATCCCATCATCGCTATTGTTGTCATAAATGAACCACCGCTCAACGCCAAGCCAAGCATGGTAAAGGATCCACTCCCGGAGAAATGAGGCTTGGTTCCACAGCATGGTACAAGCACAAAGTTCGTACTTTCCCCTGTTACTCCTCTGCCGATTGGACTTGTTGTTGGTGCTATAAACTTTAGCCACAGAGGGCAAAGGCGCATTGACTCTATCTTCACCACCATCAACGTGGCTAATGGTGACTCGAATTCCCTGAGCCTTCTCCGGATTGTTTTGAATGCTTCGAGGTAACAAACACCTAATCACCTCTTGTGCAGCCGCAGTTGCTTTAGTAGTGAACACAAATCCTTCATCCTTGTCAAAAGTACTGCTCAATCCAAAATGGCACCTGAATTGGGTTGGATCCGATTCCTTATGAGGCCGGAGATTCAACCCTTTGACAAACACAACCGCCGTGTTCATGTCCAACATCGACTCATAAACAACTCTATCCCATGAAGGAACCACTGCCGCCTGATTAGCCCACGCCAATCGATTGCCTACCACTGCTTCCCAAGACCGCCGCAAGTTAACAGCGGCAGAAAAATTCAACGGCGGGAGCTGGCATCTCACAACGTACTTATTGTCCCGATAGTCATCAACAGATATAACCGGCTTTAGAATCATAACCTCAGAAGAAGACGACGACCAAGAATTGAACTCATTATAATAAACACATTCTAAATTATAAGCAGTAGGAAGTTTATTAGAAACAATTAGCAGCAAATGGTCAGGCAACAAAACCCTATCCTCAACAATCAAAGGCAGGGTTTTAGTATCAAAAAAATCCCGAGTAAGAGCTAGGCGGGTAGGCAGAAGCGAAAAGGAAGTAGGCACTGAGAGCACCGGGCTAAACGAACCGTTTCGAATGGGTGACCAATCTGAGGAAATGAAGAGGAGAAAGACGAAGAAAGATAAGCAAAAAGTTAGAAATCTAACTGAAAACAAATTTCCATAGGGTTTGTGTATTCGCTTCCGCTTGCGGCGTTGCTCAGAATCCATTATTTTTCTGTCTCAATAGTAGCAATCGCGTAAAAGAAACAAGAAAATCAAAAGCAGCACTGAGAAGATCTGGTGCAGATTGTAGATCTTATTGGATACTTGATTTCGAGAGAAAGAGGAGCAAAAATGCATTAAAGGCCGCCGTCCAAGGGGCTGCTAAGACCGAATGAAGGCGGTGGTAACTGGTGAAGAAGAAGAAGAAGAAGAAGAAGGGAGAAAATATATTCTTGGAATATATATATATACATATATATGTATATATGTATATATATATATATATATACATAATTAAAAGGATGAGGAACAGAGAGTGTATATATGGGAAAGAGGGAGAGAGGTAAAGGGAAGGAAGACTAGGAAGTGGGACTTTTAATTTTACAGCTGATTACAGCGCGTGAGGTGACACCTGTCTTGAATTTAAGGTCTTTAATTACTTAAGTACACATCTTACCCTTTTGTTAGTATTTAATTAATGATGTTTGATTTTTAAATTTCCTCTTTTTTTTTAAGATTTTCCTTTTTTTTTAAAGAGGAAATTAATTGGCAGGGATAACGATTCCTTTTGCTGTCTCTCAAGCAAATCTGTTGTTTTCTCAAGTTATTTCTTTGTTTTCATCTATTTAATTGATTAAATATTGCAACTAGTTCAAAGTTATGGAAGAAAAGGATTTTCCATTTGTACAATTTTAAACTTCAGGAAACTTTTTCATCATTTCTTGGTGTGTATATATATAGTATTTGAAAAGAAAATTTCAGAAAAGGTTCATAGATTTAAAAATAACGTTTTTCGATATGATAATTATGTTCCTTAATTAATTTGATTTGCAACTAAGGCCATGACTATATAAATAAATGAAGAAATTAAACTTATCATATGATTATGATGAGTTTTGGGAAAGAAAAAAAACATTAGAATAAAGAACAATTTAATTAGTTTATGTTAGTTAATTAACAAGAAGAAGCAAAAGAGTGAAACAGTTAAAGAAACATTCCTCCAATTCAATGGAAGTTTCTTCATTTTAACAAGTGCCAAATCATTTTACCAAAATCCAATAGTTACAAGCCAAGTTTGGATACTTGAAATTAAATTTTTTTTTAAAGAAAAAGGGAATATGTTAAACATTATAAAACAGGATTTCAGCGTCATTAATGGTAATTTTATCTTTAATAATTTAAAGAAAACATATATAATAGGAAGCTGTTATTTGTCATTTTGTCTTGAATAAATAATTAACAAAGGTGACTTCATGGTGAGGCCTTCCTTTCTTTATTGGAAGTTTCTCGTTGGTTTTGATGATAAATGCAACTTCATGGTAACGCTCCCTTTAATTTCTTTTCTTTTTTTTTTTGGGGGGGGAGCATTCAAACGGCAAAACTCAGTTTGGTCCATATGTCTTAATAATTTTAATAAAAGAAATTGTTTACTATATCCTTAGGTCAAATTTTTAGGGTTCTTTGGTTTAAAATTTGAATTTATTTTGATTCCCTAAACCATATTTATTCCTACTTAACATTGTTACATACTTATTAATGCTGCTCTTTTCATTGGTTATGATATTTGACTCTAAAACAACACTCAATTGGCTAACTTTGTCAGCATTTATCCTTTCCAAAACAGAGCATTAAAGTTGAATTTACTTTCATTGGGTATGTTTTTTTTTTTTCACTTTCAAATAACTCTAAATTGGATTGTTTTCTCAATGGGAAGTTGTATACTTACTAATGCAACAATTGTAATAACATTCACTTCATTAACAAGTGTGAAATGCTGCAATGAGAAAAACAGAGCAAAGTGTCATGTTGTTTTCCGTGGCAGGAATTCTAGTATATACCATTTATGGCAAGCTTGTGCTCCAATGGTTATTGGAGTTGAGAGAAGTTTGTATAAGTCGTTTAATTCAAAGAAGAAAGCAATAGATGCCTTCGACAAATTTCAGAGTTCTAACAAAGATAAAATTCCAACCAACACTGGAGTTAGCGGAGAGGAAGTTCCAACCACTTTCAATTCAGAGAACAAAGAGACTTGTTCTGGAAATATGCTATTTGTTTTGATAGCTGAAATAATTGTTGGATTGAAAATATCAAAATATTGTTCTTTTTTTTTTTAATTTTAATTTTGATGTTTTTGGAAGTTTGATTTCCATGCAAAACACAGACGTTTGATTCCAATGCAAAACATATTAGTATTACTTTTGCATCCATTTTGATCAATCCATGAATTGTGAAATCTTACTGTGATTTTGTTTCTTCCTTATTGTTTGTTCTTCTAAATTTTTTTTGAGAACAAATGGAAAATTTAATTTTGTGAGATTTAATGGATTACATCATGTTACTGCTAACAGGTGGTTGATTTCTAATCAAATTTTAATTGTTGTCAAGCCAAACCTTATCATGTAGGATCCTTTTTCAACCATTTGTTGTTGTAGCAAACAAGAAATTCAACTCATTTCAACTCATAAATCAGAGATTATTCTTCTCACCTTGACAAAACTTGCTTATATGTCCAAGTTACTCCAACGGGAATTCAAATTTGAAATAGTTGCCAATATTATCTTTTGATGATCCAAATTTGTGTTGAAGTGTCAAGCAACCACACTCGTTGACAAATATGGTGTGGGTCCCTCCAACATGTGGGACCCACCACATATTTATAACACAAAAAGTTTAGAAAAATCTATTGAAAAAATTTTTGAATTCACACTAAATATCCAAGTTTTTCATTTCTAATACAACAACAACAATCTCAATTTATTTGAAAGAACTAGAATTAGAGAGTTCGACTTTTAGAATTTTTTCCAAAAATTGGGGCGTGACAAAAATAGTGAGAAAAATATTTTTAGAGTGTTTTTAGAAAACACTTGTGTGTCACTATTTTTGGATTTATTTCAAATTTGTTGTATTACCTCTAGTTTGTGTCTAGATAAGGCTCTCTCTTTGTATCCATTAATTTTATTAGTGGAAGAAAAAATATTTGAAGTATTGTCTATGGACGTAACCCAAATTAAAGGGTAAATCATATTAAATTGTCGATGTTATTTTTACTTATTATTTTATTTCATATTTATTTGTATTATTTTATCCGTTATGCCCAATAAGTGGTATCAGAGTCTAGTTGTCAATCCTATAAAATTCTTAGTATGCTTTGTGGTTGCAGTACTGACTGATCTTCTACATCATAAAATATTTTATTTGATTACTATCAGTTGAAGGAGTTTAATTTTTTTTAAATGGAGACTTAACAGATTTAGAATTGATCCCTACAACACCTGTGCTAATACAAGTTGGGGATAAATATCATATTGATCTGCCTGAAGAAAATTATCAATTTAGGTTTTGTTATTTTCCTGCCTTGAGAGAGTTGCTTTCTTAATATAGAAGTTGTCGAGCTAATTACAAGGCTGAAAATCAACCATTACATTGGACTATGCAAGGTAAAAATAAATTCCTATCAATTATCTACCTATATACAAAATAATATTCTATATATAACTAGACTAAATAAGGTAGAATATATGTTGCCTTAATAGACTGGGCCAACACATATCCAGCTGTAAATTCTAATAACATCCCCCCTCAAATTCATGTTGGATGATCGAGAAGCATCAATTTGTCAACCAGGAACTGATGGCGTGGACGTGAGAGAGCTTTGGTAAAGACATCAGCAATTTGGTGTTCAGTAGAAATGTGTGGAAGAGTAATCTCCTGGCGAGTAAAGGCTTCACGAATGGAATGACAATCTACTTCAATATATTTGGTGCGCTCATGAAAAACGGGATTGGCAGCAATCTGAATAGCACTGGTATTATCAGCATGGAGAGGAGTAGGAATAAGCTGTGGAACACTAAGTTCACCTAACAACCCTCGAAGCCATACAATTTCAGAACAAGCAGATGACATAGCCTGATATTCAAATTCAGTGGATGACTTCGAGACACGAGCTTGCTTCTTACTCTTCCAAGAAATGAGGGCATTGCCAAGAAACATACACCAACCCGTAATAAAACGACAAGTATCTGCACAACCAGCCTAGTCGGCATCACTAAAACCCTCCAACTGTAAAGAATTCCCTAAAGGAAAAAATAATTTACGACCAGATGTCTCTTTGAGATATTGAAGAAGACGACGAACAACGGCCAAATGTGTCTGGCATGGAGCCTGCATAAATTAACTGACCCGCTGAACAGCAAATGAGATATCAGGGTGAGTAATGGTCAAATAATTCAAACTACCCACCAATTGCCGATACCTTGAAGGATCAGATAAGGAATCACCACCCGCCTGATGCAACTTCAAATTTACCTCCATAGGTGCAAGAACCGAATTACTATCTTGAAGGCCTGCTAAAGAAAAAAGTTTTTAGGTATACTTATGCTGATGTAAGAGTGTGTCATTTGGACAATGTTGAATCTCAAGTCCAAGAAAATATTGTAGTGGACCAAGATCTTTCATATGAAACGAAGATTTGAGGCGTTGTTGGAGCTGCTCAATTAACTCGAGATCAGATCCAGTAATCACAATATCATCAACATACACAAGGAGTATAACGATTCCAAGGGCAGTCTTGCGAAAAAAAAGAGAGGAGTCATATTGACTCTAAGTAAAGGTGAAATCCATTAGAGTAGTACAAAACTTCTCAAACCATGCTCGCGGTGCCTGCTTCAAACCATACAGAGATCGCTTTAAGCGACAAACCTCAACAGAAGAAGAAGGAAACAAGTTAGGAGAAGGAGACATAAATATTTCTTCCTTTAAATCACCATGTAAAAATGCATTCTTCACATCCATCTGGCGAAGCGACCATCCTTTCGAAACAACAATGGCCATAACAGTGTGGACAATTGTCATTTTGGCCATGGGAGCAAATGTTTCCTCATAATCAAACCCATACTCCTGCTGATTCTCAAGTGCCACCAGACGTGTTTTATGTCTTTCAATAGAGCCATCAGCACGTAGCTTGATGGTGTAAACCTATTTTCACCCAATAAGTTTAACTCCAGCATGACAAGGAACGATGTCCCAAGTATGATTATCCTGAAGAGCCTGAAGTTCATCGTGCATAACTTAGCGCCAACACTCTTGAGTAAAAGCCTGAGAATAAGACTTAGGCACAGAAGTAGTATCAAGAGTAGCCTAAAGAGCGGAAGAAGAAAAACCATACCAATTCGGGGGTCGGGATACCCGAGTAGACCAGCGAGGCTAATGCACGACAGGATCAGGTGGTGATTCAGAGGAAGGAAGAGGCAATGGGTGATGTCGCTGATACATAATACCTAGCTTAAAACGAAAAGGAGTACATGACACATCATCAAAAGCAGGAAGTGAAATAGAGGAAGAAACAATATTAGGATGAGACGGAAAGAAATATTAATTTTCAAAAAAAATCACATTACGAGAAATACGAAGCTTGTTAGCATCCACATCATAACACACAAACCCTTTATGAGAGTTACTATATCCAAGAAAAGCACACATAATAGATTGGGCAGCAAGCTTATGACGTTCAATGGGAGGTAAGTGAACAAAACAAATGCAACAAAAAACATGCAAAGAATTATAATCAGAGGAAACACCAAACAAACGAGAATATGGAGAATCAAGATGCAATGTATGAGAAGACAAACGATTAATCAAATATACAGTCGTAGATAATGCTTCTACCCAAAATCTAAGAGGAACAAAAGATTCAAGCATCAATGTACGAAGAACATCTAAAAGATGTCTATTCTTACGCTGGGCAATGTCATTCTGTTGAGGGGTGTAAAGACATGAACACTGAGAGAGAATACCTTTCTATTGGAGAAAATATTAAAAAGCATAGGACATGTATTCTCCCCCACAATCTGATCATAAGGTCTTAATACAGGTAGAAATTTGGGTTTCTACATAGGCAACAAAGGTTTTGAAGGTTGAAAACACATCAGCCTTAGAACGAAGAAAATAGACCCACGTGAAACGACTATAATCATCAATAAATATCACAAAATACCTATATTGAGTGTGAGAAAGAACATGACTCATACCCCAAACATCAGAATGAATAATTTTAAAACATGTAGAAGCACAACTACCTTGTAAAGGAAAAGGTAAAGATTTGCTTTTTCCTAGTTTACAAGAAGCACAATAAAAAGACAAGGAAGAAAACTCATTTGTATTACTCAAATAACCATGTTTCATGAGATGTGTCAAAATTGCAGAGTTGGGATGACCCAATTTCTTATGCCAAAAATCGCTATTATTATTGGCAATAACAGAACAACCAACATAAATTAAATGAGAAATGGAAAACGACTAAAGAGGAAAAAGACGTCCCACTTTAAGCCCTTTCGCTATCTCATGTCCCGACGCTTGATCCTGCAAACGACAACCAGACCGATCAAAATGAAGGAAACAATTTTCTTCTACTAATTGTCCAACAGAAATGAGATTGGTAGATAAATCTGGAGACACGAAAACATTAGTAAAGGAAGACCCTAGATTTCCAACCGCAGTAATAGGAAGAGTACTGCCATCTACGATCTGAATATATTGCTCACCATCATACTTATGAACATCTTGTAAATCTGCCGAATTGCCAGTCATGTGATTGGAAGCTGCACAGTCAATTAACCAAGTAGAAGTAAGGAGATATTTCTTACCTTGGAGACCAAGAGCAGAAAGGGCAGAAATAATCATATGTTGAACCTGCTCAGGAGTAATGGTGGAAGAAGAACTCGAAACAGCAGGCAGAATAGTAAATGTAGGCACAAAATTGGACTGAACAATAGTATGAAAAATAGGGGCAGATCGATTTTGAGGGTGTACACAACAATCCTTAATGATATGACCTTCCTTCTTGCAATAATTGCAGAATTTCTTGCTGCAATATTTTGCAATGTGTCCAATTTCCTTGCAACTATAACATTGTGGCGGAGATCTAGATCGTCCTCTGGCTTGAGTAGCATAGGCCATATTAACCATTTCAGAACCACCAACGTCTTGAGTAAGGCCAAACTGTGAAGCGAGATGTTGTTCTTCACGCAAGAGTTCACCCAAGCAATCTTCCAAAGATGGGACAGGTGTGCGATTTATTACCCCAGCTCGTGCACTTTCAAACTCAAGTCGGAGTTTCATCAAGAATTGATCCCATTGGCTCTCAGAGTGAACCACTTGTAGTGCTGTCAAAGCTTTTTTGGGAACCTGAGAATGTATTAACCCAGAATAATCACTCCATAAATTAACAAAATCGGAATAAAATTGCTCGATAGAGAGGTTCCCTTGACGATAGTTTCCAATGTCTAATTACAGTTGAAGCTTTCGGGCAGAATTATTTTGATAATAAATTTGCCGAAGGTAATCCCACATCGTCTTAGCAGTAGTGAACCCACGAAGATTGTTAACCATATAAGGTTCAACAGAGCTGAGTAGCTAGAAAGAAATTTTGGCATCTTTGCCTTCCCATGAACTAAGTTCCTTGGGATCAGTTGGAGCCTTAGAATACCCATCCAAATGACCCCATAACTCTTTCCCTTTCATAAATATTCTGAACTAGAATTCCCAACTAGCATAATTTTTGCCATTAAAGCAAACAATAGAATTTTCTCCAGACATAATACCACCAAAAAATATTAACAGAGTAGAGAAATCACAATAATTACAACAACCCAACAACACCAAACCAAACTAGAATTGCAACAAAATTATAATTAGAAAGTATAAACCCGATTCACCAAAAAAAACCCCTCCAGAATTTATCAACAACCACAAGAATTCGTCACTACTAGAAACACTACAGCCGATAGTCACCAAGAAACCAAGAATGCAGTGAAGCTGAAAAAAATCATAAAATAATTTGTGGCTCTGATACCATATCAATTTAGGTTTTGTTATTTTCCTGCCTTGAGAGAGTTGCTCTCTTAATATAGAAGTTGTCAGGCTAATTACAAGGCTGAAAATCAGCCATTACATTGGACTATGCAGGGTAAAAATAAATGCCTATCAATTATCTACCTATACACAAAATACTCTTTTATATATAACTAGACTAAATAAGGTAGAATATATGTTGCCTTAATAGACTAGGCCAACACATATCCAGCTGTAAATTCTACTAACAAAAATAATGCTTTCATTGACAATCCAGAAGATAATATTGAAGATGATGATGTTCATCATCAACCATCACCTGTGCACTCCCCAGTTCCTTTGAGAATGAGCAATAGAGCAAGACAACATTTTTAAGGTATCTAGAAAAAGAGTATGTGTTACTCACTAATGGGGGAGAACCAGAAATTTTTGAAAAAGTTATGACTGATAAGCACAAGCTAAAATGGGAAAAAGTCATGCAAGATGAGAACAAGACTTTTGAACTGGTGAAGTTGCCAAAAGGCAAGAGAGCTTTGAAGAATAAATGAGTGTTTAGAATCAAACATGAAAAGAACAGTTCTCATCCACGATTCAAAGGCATATTGGTTGTTAAAGGGTTCAGTCAAAGAAAATGAATTGACTTTGATGAAATTTTCTTACCATTTGTCAAAATGACATTCATCCGTACAGTGCTGGGGTTAGTAGGAAGTCTTAACCTGGAGGTTGAGCAAATGGATGTCAAAACTGCATTCCTACATGGTGATTTGGAAGAAGAGATATGCATGAAGCAACCAGAGGGTTTTAAACATAAGAGAAAAGAGGAATATGCTTGCAAATTAAAGTAAAGTCTCTATGGCTTGAAGCAAGCACCAAGACAATGGTATAAAGAAGTTTAAGTCTGTTATGGGGAAGCAAAAATACCATAAGACTACTTCAGACCATTGCATTTTTGTGCAGAAATTCTCTGATGAAGATTTCATCATTATTTTGCTCTATATGGATGACATGCTAATTGTTGGTCAGAATGTTTTTAGAATTAACAACTTGAAAAAGCAGTTGAGCAATTCTTTTTCCATGAAAGATTTAGGGTCAACAAAACAAATTCTTGGCATAAATATTATCAAAGACAATAGCGTCGAGAAATTATGGTTGTCACAAGAGAAGTACATTGAGAAAGTACTTCAAAGATTTCAAATGGACCAAGCTAAAACGGTTAGTTGTCCTCTTGCTAATCACTTTAAGTTAAGTTCCAAACAGAGCTCTTCTATAGATGAAGAGAATGATGATATGGACAAGGTTTCATATGCTTCAGCAGTTGGAAGTTTGATGTATGTCATGGTGTGTACACGACCAGATATCGCTCATGTAGTTGGAGTAGTGAGCAGATTCCTTTCAAATCTTGGAAAGGAACATTGGGCTGCAATAAAGTGGATTTTCAGGTATCTTCGAGGTACTTTCAAAATATGTTTATGTTTTGGAGATACCAAACCTATATTGTTTGGATACACAGATGCAGATATGACTGGCGATGTTGACTCTAAAAAGTCTACATTAGGATACCTGATCACTTTTGCAGGCGGAGTTGGGTCATGGTAATCAAAATTACAGAAGTGTGTTGCACTATCTACAACTGAAGCGGAGTTTATTGCAACAACAGAAACATGTAAAAAGTTGCTATGGATGAAAAAGATCTTGAAAGAACTTGGGTTGCAGCAGGATAGATATCAGTTGTTCTGTGATAGCCAGAGTGTTATTTATCTTGGAAAAAATGTCTCATTTTACTCAAAATCAAAACATACTGATGTGAGATATCATTGGATTAGAGATGTAACGGAGAAGAAGCTACTACATCTTGAGAAGATCCATACAGAAGAAAATGGATCAGACATGTTAACAAATATTCTACCAATATTGTATTTTGAATACTATCGATTAACTGCTAGAATGGTGGAGCTCCCATGTTGTCGGGAGGGGGAGATTTGTTGAAGTGTCGGTAACCACATTTGTTGACAAATGTGGTGTCCTCTAACATATGAGACCCACCACATATTTTTTTTAAAATGTCAGAAAAATCTGCTGCCGAATAAAGAAAAAAATTTTGAGTTCACACTAGATATCTGCCTATAAATAAGCAACAAGTTTTTTATTTCTAATACAACAACAATAATCTCAATTCATTTGAGAAAATTAGAGTTAGAGAATTAGATTTTTAGAATTTTAGAATTTTTTCCAAAAATTAGGGAGTAACAAAAATAGTGAGAAAAATATTTTTGAGGTGTTTTTGGAAAACACTTGTGTGCCACAATTTTTGGGTTTATCTCAATTTTATTGTATTACCTCTAGCTTGTGTCTAGAGAAAACTCTTTCTTTATACCCATTAATTTTATTAGTGAAAGAAAAAATATTCGAAGTGTTGTCCGTGGACATAACCCAAATTAAATGGTAAATCACGTTAAATTGTCGGTGTTATTTTTGCTTATTATTTTATTTCATATTTATTTATTTTATTTTATCCGCTATGACCAACAATTTGAACAATTAGTATAACACACTTATTTAAGAGATAATGCTTAGTGTTTTTAGTATCATGCAAATTGCCAGAATATGCCTTAATATTTTATTCATTAAATTGCTTATAAAATCAAGTCAGTATATCTTAAAACCGCATTTTCAATTTTGGAACTTGCATGGTCAATTATGTATACAAATGTGACATGTAAGCATGCTTAAGATAGATAAATGAGAAATCATATTCTATTTTTAACATAGATTGAAAAAAAACTATATTTCCATTACTTGATCAATCAAGGATACAAAATGGAATACCAATACAATAACAAGATTAAAGATTTACAAAATATTGACAACTATCATCCTAATTGTTAAAAGTTGTTTAATTGAGTTTGCATTAGCCTCATGTATGTTGTCCCCCTCTCGCCCTAGCTCTACCTATGCTCCTTCCTCTCTGATTGTTGAATTTTGACAATCTCTAAATTTCACATCGGAAGTGGGAGAGAAAATATTAGTTTATAAAAAATATTTTATCCCCTCTTAATAAATCATCCCAAAACACTAATCTCTTACTTCTAAGATTGATTGTATTTTCTCTCTATCTCTTGTAATATTTCACTTTGTAATATTTCTTTGAAATAGTGAAATATTATTTTATTAGTATCTGACGACGCAGGTATAATTAGTCGAACCTCGTTAAATTTTGGTATTTTCTTTATTGTCTATTTAATAACTATTGTCGATAATTTATTTTGATGATATATTATGCTTTAAATTATCTGAAAAAAATTATGTCACAAAGACTCTAGGAGTCTAAAGAAGTTAGTTTTTAAGAGAGACCATTTGTGATTCCATCAACTACCTGAGAATTTTTTTTTATCTTAATTTTTGTCACAATTATTCATTTTAGTGGAAATTAATTCGATTTCCATAATACTGATTGCATTTCAATGCAAACCTATAATGATCGATTAATACATGACCTTCCTCTTGAGCGAACCAATGAAGGGTCAATGATAGTTTAACCACACTCAATAACATAATCTACAACTACCATACTTACATCCCAATTCAAAATGTCATTTTTTAGATGGATTAATTTGGCCTTTATATAAGCTATCTTTTGCAAGTTGTCCATTTCAATATCTGTTATCTGTTCAAAATGCGTCAGCAATTCTTTGTACCTCTTATATTCCTCTGTCATGCTCGGGTAACCTCCTAAGAAAAATTTCTTAAGTGAGAACAATTAAATATCCTTTCTCCACCATCCTGGAATGTACCTCTTGTTGATTTCATCAATCCCTTTGCAGGAAATAACTTTAAATATATGACCAAACATTTTCCAATAACATTTAAAATATTTACCGTTTGGATGATAATTGATAGTAAAAACAAATATATTCCTATAAAAATTATTCTCAATTGATCTATCTACAATATTGTAAAGTTCAAAGCCACTTAATTGATTTTATTAGTACAACATTTAATTCCTTTTGAACAATCGTAAATATTGTTAGAGTTAATGCCTGTTGAAGTTTTTCTTCCCACAGGAATCTAGATTCACATTTTGCTCCTGTATTTTCCAATTTGGATTCAGCCTTTATCTCTTTCATTTTTATCTCTTATTGCAAGTTCACACTTCTTAACAAATTGCTTTAGAGTACTCCTATTGTTGACAAATCCTTTGAAATAGCATGCAGACCCTCACTTCACTAGGTGGAAGTCATACAACCTAGAAAGGGTGTATAAGAAATATTGACACCTAATTTTGTCTTTCAAAATATAATTTCAATAACCATTCATTCATTTCTAACCCATAAATCCCAACAAATACTTTCCATCTCATCTCAAACTCAATTATTATTAAGTTGTCAAAAATTAAAACCAAAAATTCTTTCTTAGCAACTGCAAAATCAACAACGCCATTCAATTTTGTAGGCACTTTTTGTATGATATGCCTTATACAAAATTTATGAGTTGCATTAGACATCATTTCGTTGATTGCTGCTTTAATGTTTTCACATTGATATATCATTATACATGTTTGATGAATATCTCCCACTGTATAAAGCCACTTGAAAGTATTTACGTCCTTGTGTGACATCAAAGCACATCCTAGAAGAATAGACTAACGGTGGTGATTCACACCAATAAAAGTAGCAAATGACATTCTAAACCTGTTTACAAGATATGTTGTGTCAAATCTCACCACAACATGAAATTCCTTGTAAGCAGCTCTAACATATGGATGAATCCAAATAACAAGTTTGAGCCTCTCAGTATTGTTTACACCTATCACACACAAAAAATATTTATCCATCATTTACATCTTGTATAAATACTTTTGAATTGACTTAGCATCACCTTCATTGAGTCTTAGCCTTCTATTATTATAGAAAAATTTTCTACAATCCCCTAGTAAAAAACCCATATTTTTTGGCCCTCTGATTGAACTTCAATCAGTTTAACACTCTTGTAAATCCTTAAAATAGTCTTGTCATTAGCCTCACGATCCCTCTTCAAAGATTGAGCCACATTCTTATGACTATACATGAGCCTAGACATGGATGGTTCAAGTGTATGATAATGTTCATGCACTATCTTTGTCACATACCACATTCCATCAAAATCCAATGAAACATTCACTTTGGTAGGACAATTTATCTAGATTTGTCACAACTAAAAATAATGTACTTTGGAATCTCTCTCCCTTTTCTTGTTACTGACCTTTTGATAACACAAAATTCATTCACTTTAGCATGACTTTTAATTTGCATAAATTAAATAAGGCATTGATGCTAGAAAATTTCATTCCCGATTTTGGACCTACTTCTAATTCTTCAGTGTTAAATTCACTGATTACATTCACATCTTCACTGTTAACTAAACTAATTACATTCTCATCTTCATTGTTTAACTTCACTATCGTGATTGTCTTCATCTACCTCAGCAAATGATATATTTCCATAGCTTCCCCCATCGAAACTTCTATCATATTCAAAATTTCCATTAGACAAATGGATTGATAAATCACCATTTAACCTTATCTCCACTAAACAAGCTATCATTCTCAGCAAAACCAAATACAACATGTAATGTTTGTCTAACATCGACATTTGAATATTGAGTTTCCAAAGATTTATTAAAATCTTTTATTTCAAAATTTTCCATATTTCTTAAATCATTCATATTCTCCACATTTTACAAAATAATAATGATGTAATATGATACAATTTAGTTAGCACACACAATAGTCAACAACACGATTTTGGAGAGAAATCAAAAAAGAGGGAAACAGGATTTCTCATAAAGATAGAAGTTGGACTTGCCCTGATCCCGCTCTAAATGAGGCGATTTTTTTTTATGATTTTTATCTTCTGCTTTGACCCCAAAATTTTTTGCGTCAAAGATGGAATGGAGACGAGGCATACATCTACTGCCCCGATCCCCGTCCCGAATATTATATATATATATATATATATAATTAAAATAAAAAATATTTTTAGTATTAAAATAAAATAAAAATTTTTATTAAAAATTGGGAATTGGGAATCCCCATGTGGTGCGGGAACAGATATCAAAAAAATTTCTCTTACTTGATTTAGGGATGGAAAATTCTGCTCCAAATCCGTTTTGTTGTCGTTCCTAATTTTTGTTGGAGCCAAATTTTATGAATGGCAAAAGGGACATTTCGTCTTGTTCCATTTTTTTATTTGATTTATTTGTTTATTGTAATTTTGTCTTAGGTTTTAGCATCACCGCAATTGATATCTTCTAACATTTCTTGCGTACGTCAAAAGGGCTCGCCATTTGCATGAAATTCTCCCCATTAATTGCTAGTAACTATATATTAATCCCATGTCATGGAGAAAAGAAATTATGTAATATTTATTTATTTTATTATTTTAAATAATTTAGTTGAACTTATATTGATGTGCTTATCATGTGTTAAGAAATGCAAATTATAAAGAATAATAGTTACATCCGTTAAAATGTGTAAAAGTAATAAAATAAGCAAATTTATGTATTCATATGATTTTTTAAGAAGATTAGGTGACTAACTGATTTTTTATTTTTATTTTTTAGAGTGTCTCCATATATATTAATCCTTATATTTATGATGATAAAAATTTATGGTAATTCCATGTTTCAACAATTTTTTTTTATTTTTTTACATCTAGTATCCTACAATTCATTATAATGCAGACTAATTTAAATTTGTACTAGGCATGCCCATAAGAGAGCAAAATGCAATTTAAAAAAACTTAAAGTACTATATATTCAGAATTTAAGGTCAAGACCTCTAATGAAGGAAAAAAGGATTCATAATATCTTTCTCACTTATTTAGGATTTCAATGATGTTAAATTGTTAGATTAATTTAAAGAATTTCTCATAATTAAACATTTCATTATTTTGGTTCAGTTTCATATGCCAAAATCCTGTGTTGAACTTTTTGGTATATTTATATTCAAATAATAAATTGATAATTATACTTGGTACAACAAATTTTTGTGTCCTAAGTTCAATATATATGTTGAGGCACTTCTCTGAATTAAAAAATTGTCATGTGTCTTTTATTTATGGATATGCAGTTATTCTCTTCATTTCATTTCAAATGTTCATTTTAAAATCTTTGCATATTTAATATAATTTATTACATCAATTTTATAAATTTCTCATTGCAATTTATCTCAATAACTTTTTATCAATTCTTTGAAAAATAGTGTGCAATTTTAATAAATAAGGATAAAATGAGAAAATATGTATTAAATACTACTTCAGCTTTTGAAAATGGACATTTGAAGTGGAATAAAAAAAATATTAAAATGGATATTTTTTTTAAAGAATTCCATTTTGAATACAAGTTAAATTAGGATGTTAAATTATATTTTACAATTTTTAAATAAGAAATAAGCAAAAAGAACATTTGAACTTTCAATTTTTCATATGAGACATACTGCCCCAAGAAATTTGTAGTGCATTAGCTTTCGTAGAGAATAAATACAATTAATTGTAGCAATAATGGCAATAATTTATGTGACTTCGGAAGCAACACCAATAAGAACTTACAAGCTCTATCTATAACAAGCACACAAAACTACAAATAATGCAAACAACTTGCAAGCAAAAGTGGTTATGATTTAGATTACTATGAGAATAGCAACTTTGGAGAACCGAATTTCCCAATTCAATCCATTTCAAATTTTCAACTTCATGGTTTAGTTATATAATATCAATAATGAATTAATAATAAAATGATAATTGAATTGGTGTTGCCATATAATACATTGGACTAAGTTGTTATTTAAGGAGTGGCCTCACAGCAAGATAAAGGATTTTGTTTTCTGTATTCTTATTTCGTGTAAAGCACGTATTAGGCTGTCTTGTTTTTAAGTTTAAAACATGTTCTGTTCCACCATGTGCTATTATACCTTCTTCTTCTTCTTTTTTCCTTCTTTTCCATCCTTTTTATGCTGAAAGGAAAAAAAAAAAAGAAAAAGAAAAACACCTTTTGCTTGCAAGTTGGAGTATACAACTTACCTTTTCTACATATAATTTAGCTATATAATCTACTACCCTATTTATACTTCTAGAAACATAAACAAACAAAAAACACTGGAAACTAGCTACAAGCTACAGTACATCTTCCACCAAGGTGTGAATCTCCAAAGGCACAGAAATGTTTCCATTCAGTGGATCTATCAGAACAGACGAATCTGCTTTTAAATATAGGATTGACCAGCGATAACCATGGCTAACCAGACCGCTTCACGCATCGCATAAGCTTCTGCTGCCAAAGCTGAAGAGGCATAAAAGTTCCCTGCATTGCCATCCATTACAAGACCATCATAGTTACGGCAAATCACAGCAAAAGACGCACCAAAGTTTTGCACGCTAAAAGTAGCATCACAGTTAAAAGTAGCATCACAGTTAAACTTATCATGCTGTTGTGGGGGAGGACTCCAAACACTAGGACTCTGTTCCTCCAAGACCAGAGAATCCAAATTATTACCAACACTAACAGTCCTCTTATATTCATAGAATCCCAGGTCAGCAGCTTTTGCAACAAAACTAGGTTCAATATTTTCATTAGAAAAGACAAATCTGTTTCAGGTCTTCCAAATATGCCAAACAAACAAAAGATGGACCACAAATCCATCAGATTGGGAAAATTCAGAAATGAGGGATGATAACCAAACCGCAAAAGCAGGAAAACCATTAGGGTTGGGCTTATAATGCCACTAGCAAATCACACAGCAGATGCATGTGAGTAAAGAACAGCATATGCTCCACTATTTCCAGACTTTGATTACAAATGAGACATCCACCTGAGGGTTGCATATGTTTTTCATAAAGCACTGCACAAGGAATAAAATTTCTTATTAACTTCCAGACAAACAACTTAAGTTTGGGAGGAAGGTTGCGCCCCCATATAAACTTCCTAACAGATTCAGGAGTTTGGGTAGAAGAGGAAGCCAGATAACTTCTAGTATCACAATTCTGATTAACATATAATAGCATGACTTAACCATAAACTCTCCAGAATTGGAAAAACGGCATGCATAAGAATCAGCAATAGAAGCACATGAACAAGGGATTTGCTTTATGGCTTGGACTTCTCTTAGGGAAAAAACACCTATGAAGATACTGTCATCCCAAATTCTCCCTGTAGGATGAAGCAATTGGCTAACCAAATTAATGGGTCAGCCCATAGGTTTGGCGGAATGTATCTTAAATGAAAGCATAGAGGGAACCCTCCTTGAGATTTAGATTTTGATAAAGACACTCCCATTTACTCCAATGAATTCCCTTATCATCCGCATTACGCCACCAAAATTGAGCACTTAGCCTTTCTATGTTTTTAATCACCCCTTGGGAGAATACGGAAGCATGACATAAAATATAGAGGAATACTTTGAACCACCGATTTAACAAGAGCTTCCTTTCCTGCCTGAGATAATTGAATAGGCCAGAGAAGGAAAAGATTTGAGGCTTTTTTGTTTTTACCCCATAAAATAGGCACCCCCAAATATTTATCAGTGATCCCCATCAGCTTCATCCTCAAACAAAATTGAATTTGCGATTTTAAAGGCACGCTACATCCGCAGCTAAACCAAATGCAAGAATTATCCCAATTAACACATTGAGCCGAACTATCACAATAATCTTCTAAGAGACCCTGAATGGCCGTAGATTCCTTGAGAGAAGCTCGAGCAAAGAGTAAGGTATTATCCGCAAGCAAAAGTTGGGTTAACGCTGGACTACGTGAATTCAGTTTAATGCCTTCAATACTATGAGCTCGCAAAGCAGTATATAAAGATTCCCATAAAGCCAAAGAACAAAAAAGATAAAGGTAGGGTGACAATGGATCTCTCTGACGGATACCTCTAAATGGAGAAAACCAGTTAGAAGGAACCCCCATTTACTAACATAGAGAACTGCACACTAGTAATACTACACATGACGCGTTGTACCCACCATGGAGAAAAGCTTAATTTTTCCGTAACATCTTTGAGAAAACCTCAATTGACACAATCATAGGCTTTTGACATATCTTGTTTAATAGCCATATAGTTCTTAGACTTATTTCTATTTAAAAGGAGTGGAAAACTTCATGGGCTAAAAGAATATTCTCATGGATTGATTGACCTGGTACAAAAGCTGCTTGAGCTATAGGGATTAATTTATGAAGGCGGGGCTTAAGACAATTAGCTAATTATACAGAAAGTTACAGAAACTAAACTAATAGGCCTAAATTGGGACATAGTTTCAGGGTGAGGGACTTTAGGGATAAGAGTAATGTAGGTAAGATTAATAGATGGACCAAAAGATGCATTTGTAAAAAAGGCACGAACCTGGGCACTTGTGTCCATCCAACACCAATTCTTTTGATAAAACTGACCATGAAACCCATATGGACCTGGGGACTTTGATCCTCCCAACTCAAAAACTATCCTCTTAACCTCATTTGTTAAGTCAGTGCTAAGAACCAAATTCATATCTAGAGTGACACAAGACTTCACATGATCCAAAATTCCTGATTGCCTTTGCGGAGTTTCATATTGAAATACATCCAGGAAATGCTTTTCAATAGCCTCAGCAATTTGTGTGTCATCCACCAATACCTGCCCAGTTTCAGTTTTCAAAATAGAGATACGATTTCGTTGCCATCGTTGAACTATTGAAACATGAAAGAATTTAGTATTTTCGTTACCATGTTTCAACCATTGTTCCCTCGACTTTTGAACCCATAATATTTCCTCTAAATGTTCCAAACGATCCATCTCCAGTTTCGATTGATTTAGCCTAATCCAATCTGCTTTTGAATGAAGATTGAATGCCACCTGATCCATTTGCACACCTAACTATTGCATTTTTTTTACGAGAATTACCTACTACTTCCTTGTCCCAAAGCTTTAGAGCTTGCCTACAGGCTGATATTTTATTCAATAAATCCCCAAAACCCTGACCATTCCATGCCATTTGTATCCCGGATCGGTACTCTGGAAATTCTTCCCAATTAAATTCATAGCGAAATAGGCAAGATCCTTGCCTTCCCCCAGGACGAAGTTGCACAATAAGCGGACGACGATCTGACCCATACAATTGACCGTGAAGAACTTGAGCCCTATCAAACATCAATCTCCAACTGATAGAACATAAAGTCCGATCTAGTCTCTGAGCTATACTCTGATTCCCACACCTCTTGTTATACCAGGTGAAGGGACTGTTGGTAAATAACGTCAATTTCTCTATAAACAGATTTAAGAAATATCAAAAAAAATACGGAATAATAAGATACACGAATTAATAACAGAGTTCGGCTAATTATTCTTACGTTTTCGAACTGCTGCAAATCTTTTACTGAAAAAAAAAATTCACAAAGTGTTTACAAATACTCACAATTCCCTACCTCTTACTATAGCTTTTCTAGCCTTTTATTTTTTCTCTCTCACTTTTGAATTGAATACATTACAAATGAATTTCTAAGCCTATATATAGGCCTATACCTCCTCAATGCACAACAAATATTAATTCTCATATATTTTGATGAATGGTTGAGATCATTTCTCACCTACCGTCTTACCTACTAAATGGATGGTCAAGATTAATCTTCACCTACCAAATATTTTGTCAACTAATAATTAATTAGTTCAATAAAAGATGCACCGTCCATCTTTATTGTCATTTATTTCCGATGCATGTGTAGTTTGACCAACAATCTCCTAGTTAAAGACTGGTTTCAATCTGTCTTCACACCTCGATAAATACAGCAGCCTTTCTGGTTTTGTTACTCTAGCAGACCAACTGAAGTTGAACACAATTTCAATTTGTCGATAGTCACCGCCTTTGTCAACATATCCGCTAGATTCTTGCTTCATTGGATCTTCTCTAATACTAACACATCATCTTCCAATAAAGATTTGATGAAATGGTAACGAAACCCAATATGCTTGGTTCTGAAATGAAATGTTGAATTTTTTTGTCAAGTGTATCGCACTTTGACTATCACTATGCAAAATATTCTTCTCCTGTTTGAATCCCAACTCAGTTAATAAACCTTCTCTTGTTTGAATCCCAACTCAGTTAATAAACCTTGAAGTCATATTATCTTTTTACTAGCTTCAGTCACTACTACATACTTAGCCTCTGCAGTAGATAAAGTGACAATCTTCTGTATTTGTGACATCCAACTAACAGTTGTAGTTCTAACAGTGAATATATAATCAGTGGTGGTTCTTCGGTGATCGACTTTACTTCCAAAGTTTGCATCTATGTAGCCTTGTATTTTTAACTCTCTTTTACTAAAGTACAAACACTTCTCCGTGATGCCTTGTAGATACCTCAAAATCCACTTGACTGCTTCCCAATGAGCTTTTCCTGGATTTGATATAAATATGCTAACAACTCTCACTTCATGACCAATATCTGGTCTAGTATAGACCATTGCATACATCAAATTTCCAATAGCTAAGGCATAAGAAACCTTAGCCATGAATTCTCTCTCTTCCTCCATTTGAGGGGATTGATTCTTGGACAGGCAAAAGTGACTGGACAATGGTGTGCTAACTGGCTTGGCGTTACTCATGTTAAATCTCTGCAAAACACAGTTAATGTACTCTGCTTGAGATAATTGCAAGAACTCTTTCTGCTTATTTTTTATAATTTGCATTCCAAGAATCTTCTTTGCTGGACCCAAGTCTTTCATGTCAAGCTCTTTTGACAATTGTTGCTTCAACCTTCTAATATCATCCATATTTGAACCTGCTACTAACATATCATCGACATAAAGTAGCAAAATGATATAACTGGATCTATATCTCTTGAAGTAGCAACAATGGTCGGCATTGCACTTTTGGAAATCTTCCTTGTGCATGAAGCCGTCAAACTTTTTGTACCACTGTCTTGGGGCTTGTTTCAAGCCATACAAACTTTTATTAAGTCTGCACATCATGTTCTCTTTCCCTTTTTCTAAGAAACCTTCTAGCTGATGCATGTATATTTCTTCATCTCAGTCTCTGTGAAGAAATGCGGTTTTCACGTCCAACTGTTCAAGATGAAGATCTTCAATAGCCACAATACCTCAATAATGTTCTGATAGTATTGAGCTTCACAACGGAAGCAAAAATGTCAATGTAGTCAACTCCTTCCTTCTGCTGGAATCCTTTGACAACAAGTCGAGTTTTGTATCTCTTGAGACCATCATGTTTTTCTTTTACCCAATACGCCAATTTGTTATGAAGTGTCTTATTCCCTATGGGTAACTCAGTTAGTTCCCATGACTAGTTGGAGGTCAGAGACTTCATTTCGTCTTTCATGGCAAGCTCCCACTTACTAGCATCTCCAATCTAACAATCTTCATTATAGCATTCAGGTTCCCCTTCATCAGTCAATAACAGATAGTTCATGTATCTCCTGTTAGGCACATGAGGCCGAGAGGACCTTCTCAATACAGAAGCTGGAGTAGGAGGTTGCGGTGTGTCAGACTGTTGCGCACTGCTTTGTTCAACAAATTCCTCTAGAGGAGTATTTGCTACAATTGGTTCCGTTACAAAACTATTTAAGACATCATATGCATCTGCAAATACAGGCTCATTCTATTCTGAGTTGCTAAGGACTGTTTTATGCATGTCCTTGTACATCACCCTGACGGCTTCATGCACAAGGTGATTCTACATATCACTTTCTTATTTTCGCCATCCCAAATACGGTAGTCAAACTCATCCTCACCATAGCCGATAAGGGTGCATTTCTTGGCACATATGCTACACACCCAAAAACTTTTAGATATGACAGTTTTATCTTTTTTTGGCTCCATATCTCCTCTGATATTCTATGCTCCAATGGAACTGATGGTCCTCGATTGATTAAGTAAGCAGCTGTGTTGAGTGCTTTTGCCCAGAACTGCTTTGGTAGACCTGACTGTATACTAATGCTTCTGGCTTTTTCTGTCAATGTTCGATTCATATGCTCAGCTACACCATTGTGTTAAGGTGTGCTTGGTACAGTTATCTCCATTCTGATACCGTGCTCATAGCAGAATTTCTTAAATTTGGTGTCTTCATATTCACGACAATTGTCAATTCTGATCTTTTTAATCTTCAAACCTGTCTCATTTTCAACCATAGCTTTCCATCTTCTGAAAGTCTCAAACACTTCAGACTTATATTTTAGAAAGTAAACTCATATCTTTCGAGAGTAATCATCAATGAAAGTTATGAAGTAGTGTTTCCCACCAATGGATGAGATAGTCATTGGTCCCCAAACATCAGAGTGAAGAAGCTCTAGTCTTTTTTTCTTTAAGGTTCTGCCACTTGTCTGAAAGCTGACTCTTTTTAGCTTTCCAAGTATGCAATCTTCGCACATATCTATCTCTACTGACTGTAGATCAAGAAGTTTCTCCTTCGAATGTATAATCTTCATCCTTTTTTCACTCATATGGCCTAGCCTTTGGTGTCATAGATTGAGATTTTCATTGCAAGCTGCAACTGTGGTCGAACAACATGCTTCTGCTGTCATGTAAAGAGTGCCACTCTTTTTGCCTCGAACAACCGTCATTGCTCCCTTTGAAATCTTCCAATTATCACCATGGAAGATCGTAGTGTAGCCTTCGCTAGCCAACTGCCCTAATGAGATTAAGTTCTTTCTCAAGTGATCCTTCAGCTCCCAAACAGATCCGTTCAACTTAATCTTTACTACACTTTTGCCAATAATAGCACAAGGTTTATCATCACCGAGATATACCTTTCCAAGGTTTCCAGGGACATACATTTCGAAGAATTATTTCTGTAAAGTAGCATGGAACGATACTCCAGAGTCTAAAACCCAAGACTCCTCTTTGTTTTCCAAAGAGCATATCAATGCGTCATTACCTCCAGAGGTGAAAGCAACACTTGCCTCTACCTTTGCTTCCTGGTTCTTCGGTGCACTCTTGCACTAATTTTTGTAATGTCTAGTCTTCTCACAATTCCAACATTCGACAGCTTTCGAACTATGGGAATTACTGGGATTTCTGGATTTGGAACTCCTCTCCTTTGATCTACCTCAGTAGTTCGATTTGCCTCATCCATTGCCTCTGGTTGAATTTCTTCCTCTTGACTCTGTATGTAAAACTAAAGAAGTTGATGATTCACCCGACTCTCTCCGTCGGATCTCTTCACTGAAAACCAAATCACGAACATCATCAAATTTCAACTTAGTGCTTCCCGATGAGCTACTCACAGCCGTGACAGTAGCATTTCAGCTTTCTGGTAGAGAAGACAAAAGTATTAATGCTCGTATTTCTTCATCAAATTCAATTCCAACCGAACTCAATTAGGTTGTAACTGCATTGAATTCATTAAGATGTTGAGCTACCGATGCGCCTTCTGTCATTCGCAAGTTGAACAAGCATCTCATGAGGTGCACTTTGTTTGAGGTTG
Source organism: Triadica sebifera (assembly GCA_023653625.1). Classification (NCBI taxonomy): domain Eukaryota; kingdom Viridiplantae; phylum Streptophyta; class Magnoliopsida; order Malpighiales; family Euphorbiaceae; genus Triadica; species Triadica sebifera. The sequence continues at coordinate 25,864,864 of CM042900.1, forward strand.
AAGGCTTCTCATACATACTAGAAAGAGTCATCATAAGACATGTCGTGGTCTTTTCCTTTGCTATGTTGAAAGCAACATTGCGGGATAACGTCAATCGGATAACTCTAAGAGCTTATTTGTCGAGAAGACTTCAGTCTTCTTCCTTCATAGCCTCTGACTTCTTCCTTGAAAGAGGTTGATACAAACTTCTTTGATACAAATAATCCTCAATTTGCATTTTCCAAAAGTCAAAGTCCGTTCCATCAAACTTCTTAATTTTCACATTTCCTTTGTCTGTTGTCATCGCTTCCACTCGAATCTGACTTCATTTGGATCGTTTCTCACAATTCTTGATAATCACCGTGTATTAGAACACCTCCGTGGACAATTTGGTACAACTGACCAAATTTTATGTGAATAGTAATTGCACGAAAAAAAGACAGAAAAATGCAACCAAATCTCTGATACCAGTTGTTGGGAAATAACGTCAATTTTCCTATAATCAGATTTATGAGAAAACGAAGAAAATGCGGAATAATAAGACACACAAATTGATAACAGAGTTCGACCAATTATGCTTACGTCTTTAGACTGCTGCAAATCTTTTACTGAAGGAAGAAAAATTCACAAAATGTTTACAAACATTCACAACTCACAATCTCTCACTAAAGTTTTTCTATCATTTTATTTTTTCTTTCTCACTTTTGGATGAAATACATAACAAATGAATTTTTTAGGCTATATATAAGCCTACACCTCCTCAATGGACATCCAAAATTAATTCTCACCTACTTTGATGGATGGTTGAGATCATTTCTCACCGACCGTCTTACCTATTAAATGGATGGTCAAGATTAATCCCCACCCACCAAATGGATGGTCAAGATTAATCTTCACCTACCATCTTACCTACCAAATATTTTGTCAACTAATTATTAATTAGTTCAACAAAAGATGCATCGTCCATTTTTATTGTCATTTATTTTTGATGCATGTGTGGTTTGACCAACAGAGGCTACCATTAAACCCTAATCCATTAAACAGTTCTCCTCAATCCAGTTCTGAAACGTGACCATATCAGTTTTTTACACAAAAATACCATCTCCTTTCTCACTGGGATAAACAATCGAGTTGAAATCCCCAAGACATCCAAGTGTTATTCATCGCTGGTTTTATGAAGCTTATCTCCACCCATATTTCAAACTGTAACTCCCTACAAGGATTCTCATAAACATCAGCCAAAAACCATATCCCACTGTTCATACAAGCATGCATCACATTTTTACTCTTATATAGAACTTCAAGCTTCTAATTATGACGCCACCATAGGGCCAGACCCCCAGATAACCCTCTCGGTTCACAATATTCACCAAAATCAAAATCCAATTTGTTCCGCAATCTTTCTAGTACCCTAGATTTTTGTTTAGTTTGCATTAGAAAGATTGCAAACGAGCAAAAGACACTACAAAGCTTACGAAGAGCTTTAACCGTCAGGGATTGCCAAGCTTCCAAGCTATACAACTCATGGCCCCATTGGTGGCTCATGGTCGGCCACCCCCGCCTAATTAGAATCAACAGAAGCATTACCCACCTAATGCTCAATGACTAAGACCCCAAACGTCTCTCCCGCTCTGTCTGTTAAATCCAAATTAACAGCATTTACAATCTCCTGGATCTCAACCGTTGATCAACGAGCCTCTTTCTTCCACCGGCATCGGTAAGATGTGTAGTGGGAAGGACTAACAAAACTTGGTTGAAAGCTCAATGCCGCTATTCCACTCTATCCCTGAATCTGACATGCAAAAGTAAGAGAAGGTGTAAAAAGTTGACCAACTCTTCCCTTCTCACTTTCCTAATCTTCAACCGGATCCGAAAAACCAACATCCTTTTGTCCTTTTTAAACCCATATGTACCTCATTAGTATTTTCCTGCTGAATCATTAATGATCGTGTACTTGAAATTTATCTATTTATAAAATGGATGTCATACAAGAACTCCCAGATAGATTTTTCAGGAATCATATCAAACCATTGGACCAAAACCTTGGTACAGCCTAGTTGCGCTTTTTAACTAGATTCCTATTCAGGATGGCCACAGAACAAGAGGAGAATTTGGTGGCACTGGCAGAATAGTAGTTGGGACAACAGAAGAAGGAACCGATCTTTTAAGCTAAGAGATATGGAATACTAGGTGAATTGCTGCTTCTCGAGGAAGTTTGAGCTTATATGCTACTGCCCCTACCTTGTCTTCTATGCAATAGGGCCCATAATACAAAGGTGAGAGCTTAAGGTTTCTTCTTTGGGAGACAATATTCTGTCTCTAAGGTTGCAACTTTAAGTAGACCCAATCACCAACTTCAATGCTCTATCCGATCTATATTGGTCAGTTTGCTGCTTCATTCTATGTTGTGCCCTGTTTAAGTGATATTTCATGATTTGCAATCCTGATTATCTGTCTTAAAAGGAATTGATCCACAACAACAATGTTGGAATCTCTAGGGAAATAAGGTATATGAATGGGAGGAGGCACTCCATAAATGACTTCAAAAGGAGTAGCCTGAATTGTTGAATGGAAGTTGGTGTTGTACCGCCGCTCAACCAAGGGCAACCACTTGAACCATTGAGAAAGGTTCTCACCTATCATGCATCTAAGGTAAGTTTCCAAGCATTTGTTGATAGCTTCTGTCTGCCCATCAGTTTGGGGGTGGTAGGCAGTGGATCTCAGCAACTCCACACCCTGAAACTTAAATATTTCCTCCCAAATTGAGCTGTTGAAAATTGGATCCCTATCACTCACTATTGAAGAGGGAGTCCCATGCAGTTTGAACACATGATTAAGGAACAACTGAGCCACTGTTGCAACAGAATAGGGATGGCAGAGACCAATGAAGTGAGCATACTTACTAAGGCGATCCACCACCACTAAAATCACATCTTTACCCTGGGACTTGGGTAGGCCTTCAACAAAATCCATGCTAATATCAGTCCAAATGCCTTCTGGTATAGGCAATGGCTGTAACAGTCCAAATGTGCTAACATTCTCTGGTTTACAAGTCTGACAAGTAACACATTGCCTAATATAATTCCTCACATCTTTTTCCAACCCTTTCCAATAGAACGGTAGCTTAATACTTTTGATTGTAGCCTGCATTCCAAAATGCCCACCAACTGTTGAATTATGCATAAGCTATAATATTTTTTGCTTTAGATTTGGGTCATTCCCTACTACTAACCTTCCTTTTCTTCTTAACAAATCATCCACCCACACATAAGGATCCTATCTCAGCTTACCATTCTGCATAACTTTAATCATAGTCTGAATGTGACTATCCTGCTGCCAATTGGCTTAAATTTTAGGCAACAGACTGTTGTCCGAAGACGAAAAAGTCAATACAGCTAACTGTGAGGAGGGAAGTCTGCTGAGAGCATCAACAACTATGTTATCACTACTCATTTTGTAAGAAATCTCAAAATCATAGCCAAATAATTTAGCTATGTATTTTTGTTGATGAGCTATGGTAATACTTTGCTCCAGCAGAAACTTCAAACTATGATGGTATGTCTTGATCAGCAAGTGCCTATGAGCCACATAATGATCCCATTTCTTAACTGCATATACCATAGCTAGTAGTTCCTTTTCATACACAGAGAGGTAAATGTGCCTAGGAGCCAATGTCTTCCTTATATAAGCTATTGGATGAGATTCCTACATAAGGACTGTCCCAACCCCAGTCTCACTAGCGTCTGCCTCTATTACAAATAGCCTATCAAGGGATGGCAAGGCCAACACTGAAGCTGCTATCAAGGCATTCTTGAGGTTAGTAAAAGTTGTTCTGCTGCTTCAGACTAGAGGAACCTATCTTTTTTTAACAGATCAGTTATGGCTTGCTCATAATCCCATAACCTCCTATAAATCTTCTGCAGTAACCAGAAAACCCTTAAGTTGTTTTAAACTCTTAGGAACAAGCCAAGTTGGAACAGCCTTTACCTTTTTGGGGTCAGTGGATACCCCTTCCTCACTAATAATAAGTCCAAGGTACTCCACCATAAGCTCACCAAATAGACACTTACTCTTTTGGCAAATAAATGGTGCTCTTGCAACTTTTGGAATGCAATTCTTAAATGCTTCACATGGTTTTGCATATTTCTACTATAGATGAGTATATCATTGAAAAATACAAGGACAAATCTCCTCAAAAAGGTCCTAAAGATCTCATTCATAAAGCTCTGGAATGTGGAAGGGGCATTGGTAAGCCCAAAGGGCATTACCACAAATTCATAATGGCCATCGTGTGATCTAAATGTTGTTTTAGAAATATCAGCAAGATGCATCCTAATTTGATGATAACCTGACCTAAGGTCTACTTTAGTAAACATCATAACTCCATGCAATTCATCTAGTAATACCTCAATAACAGGAATATGGTATCTATCCTTTATAGTTTTTTTATTTAATTTCCTCTAGTCAATGCACATTCTCCAGTTGTTATCTTTCTTTTTAACCATCACTATTGGGGATGAAAATGGACTTACACTGGGCTGTATAACTCCACTCTTAAGCAACTCCTTTATCATATTTCAATCACTATTTTTTGAACAGTGGAATATTTATAAGGTCTAATATTTACAGGTTTATATCCATCTAGTAATGGAATCCTATGATCATGTGGTCTGAGAGGTGGCAAGATTGTAGGTTCCTCAAACAAGGGTGTAAACTCAAACTATAGTTGAACAAGGGCATGATCATTTACCTTGGCTGTAGGAGTAGTGTTGGAAACCACCGGTTGGCTCTCTAACATTTGAATCACATAAGTCAGTGGAGCATAATGTTGCAGCAGTTTAGTCATGGCTATATTGGAAACCATCTTAATTGAAGTGGAATTGATGCCTTGGAGCTGAAGAGGTTTCCCTGCCAAGGAAAAGGCTTTATTGAGCTGCTTAAAGTTCCATATTATACCCCTCAGAGTAGACAACCGATGAACACCTAACACTATTTCACAACCTCCCAACGGCATTACTAAAAAATCCGCAGTAAAATGTTGACCTTGCATCTCCCATGTAAAATGTCTACAAGCATGTGCACACAAGATTTTCTGTCCATTTGCCATTGTAATGCTGACAGGTTTAATGGATTGTAACTTGCATCCCAATCCCCTAGCTACTAGTTGGTCTAAGAAATTATGGGTACTACCCGAGTCCATTAGCAAGTGAAGTTATCTCCGCTTGTGACTTCCCACCACCCTCATGGTTTGGTAAGCCTTTTCAGCAAACCCATTCAATGCATGGATTGATAAAGCTGATTGAGCACTAGAAGTTTCATCATCAATTCAGGAGAAGGCTTCCTCAGATACCTTTGTCTCCTCATCAAGTTCCTCTTGCACCACCACCATATGGAGCTATTTCTTTTTGCATTTATGACAGGAGTGAACTTCTCATCACACCAAAAGCACAAATTCTTGGCTCTCTTCTCATTCAACTCCTCATCAGTAAGTCTCCTGGTTCTTGGTGGTATTGACTTGGTACTATTAGCTGGGGATACCTGAGTAAACTTGGTACTAGGAGTTGCAAGGTTCTGTTTGGATGAGTTTGGGGTTGGTGGCAAGGAAGGTTTTAAGGTGGGGTTGGTTATTGGTAGTTTGGCATTAGAAGATGGGGAAGCAGTCTGTTGGAGTAGGTTTTTGAAGATTTAATGGCGGTAAATGAGTCTTGCATACAAACAAGTGCATAAGCATGCTATAAGGTTCTAGGAGCATGCATTCTCAGAGGAATGTGTAGCTCATCCTCAAGACCACTCAGGAAGCAACTCAATGACTACTCTTCATTCAAGGTAACTCTGTGGGAAAGCACATTGAATTCCTCTAGGTATTCCTGAAGAGTACTTGTTTGTACTAAACCTTTAAGGTCTGCCATAGGGTCTCTACGTACCCTTCCCATGGTGGGTCATCTACTGTGCTTCTATTCTTAATATAGGATTGACGTCATTGTAAAGCTTTGCCCTCCATGTGAATAACAACCAATTTCACCTTAGCAATTGGTGGAGTGGCATCAATCTGATACAATCTCTTACATCTGAATAACCAGCTTTCCAAATCTTCTCCGTCGAACCAGGAAAACTCAATCTTAGTAAACCTAGTAGCCATTGTTCCCTGTGACTTGTTGAGGATTGGTAGTAAGGTCGATGAAAGGAGCAACGGTGGGATTCGATTGGTTTCGCATAACTGGGTTTTGGTGCTTGGGTGGGTTCGAAAATGATGTTGGTGATTGATTTTGAGCTGGGAGTACTAGATTTTAAGATGACGCTGGTGACTGATTTGGAATTTGAGCTACAAGATTAATGGGAGAGAGTGAGGAAATCAGTTCCGTCATCATACCAGTTTTCGAGTCACCCATTATTCCAGTAAACATCTGTTCGTTTTTTTGGTTGTTCTCTTGCAGCATTCCCTTCACCATACTGCGAATCGATTCTTCAAATTTCTTCAGGACCTGAGACCCAGTATTCTCGGAGACAAACATTGATGGCTGAGAATTTGGATTTCTGGGAGCTTTACAGTGACAGATATTAAACCAAGGAACGACTGCTCTGATACTAGATGATCCAACTAAAAGTTGAATTAATGGTGACCTCACAAAACAGAAATAAAAGGAGAGAGAGAGCGCAAAAGAATCTAAGAGAGGCATGAAGAAACCTTCATTCAATATTGAAAAGCATGATCAACACTGAGAGAATGAGTGCTGATATAGCCGTTGCAAGGTTTGGGAGTTGATGCCAGCTCAACAACCCAATAACCGAATGGAAAAACAAAACGCAAAGGAATTGAAAATAACAAAGAGCCTTACATTGACTAAAACGACAAGCAGTATAAAGAAAACGACAATGAGCCAATTTTACTCATGACAAAATGGAATTTACTCAGAACTTTGTTAGGTTTGCCTTCCCTTCGTTGGGTTGTATTTGGTGATTTTAATGACCTTATATCGGTAAATGGCAAAAAAAAAAAGGGTTGATCATCATATTGCTATTAATGGATTTAGTAATATTCTGGCTTGATAAATATACCCTTAATTAGCTTTGAATATACATTTTTGAAAATAGCTTTGAATATACTTGGTTTCAAACAATGGGAACTGACCATCAAATTTTAGAAAAGCTTGACCATGGCTTTGAAATTCAAAACTGGTTGGATTGATTTCCAAACCGTTCTTTATATAATTTGTCTGCATCAATCTCTGACCATTCTACTATCAAGCTTCTTGTTGACAGTATTATTCCCCCACGCACTATAAAGAGATTTTAGTTTGAAGACAAGTGGCTGGTAGGTGACGGAATGTTTTTCGTGGCTGATTCAGCTTGGAAAAATTGTACCAACTCTTCTATTTTGCACAAAATTGAAAACTGTGGCATGGCCTTGACTCTATGGAGTTGTGAGTTGCATGGGAACTTTTGGGCAAAGAAGAAGCATATTAAAGATAGTATTTCAGAAGCTAGATACTCGAGTGATTTTGAACATCTCAATGCTTTAAATGAGGATTTAAATTCAATTCTTCTTTAGGAGGAATTATACTGAAAGCAAAGGGCAAAGAACTTTTGGTTTGAATATGGAGATCAAAACACAAGATATTTTCACAGTCAAGCTTCTCAAAGGTGCAAATCAAACTTTATCCTTGCCTTGAAAGATGATAATGGGTGTTCTCATTCAACTAAGGAGGGCATGAGTTCAGTTATTTGAGATTACTTTATGAATTTATTTGCTACTGCAGATGGGGACTATGATGATGTAATTGCTTGCATTAATCCAAAGATTACTCTTGAGATGAATGAAAAATTGCTAGCCCCATTTGTTGTTGCGAAATTTAGGGAAGCGATCTTTTAGATGCACCTAGACAAAGCACTAGGTCCAGATGGTTTGAATCTTGGGTTTTTTTCAAAAATTGTGGTCAATTATAGGGGAGGATGTGATTAATAGTTGTCAACAGTGGCTTCACCAAGGTACATTCCCTGAAACTTTAAATGATGCAATTATTGTTTTAATTCCTAAAATTGCAAGCCTTGATAACATGAGAGATCTTCACCCCATTGCACTTTGCAATGTTTTATATAAGATTATTTCGAAAGTATTAGCTAATCGACTGAAAAGATTTTTACCATTTCTGATTTCTCTCTCCCAATAGGCCTTTGTGCCTAGGTGGTTAATAAAGGATAATGTTCTAGTGGCTTTCAAAATTATCCATTATTTAAAAAGAAAAACGAGAGGAAAAAGAGAAGAGGTTGCTTTTTAAGATAGAAATTTAAAAAAAAAAAAAAAAAAAAACACCGAGGGGAAAAGAAGTAGAAGTTGCTTTTAAGATAGACATGAGCAAAGCTTATGATGGAGTAGACTAGGAGTTTTTGAAACTGATGCTTTTGAAATTGGGCTTTAGCCGAAGATGGGTTGATCTTGTCATGTTATACGTTACCGCTGTCAAGCATTCTGTCAATTTCAAAGGCAATGATATAGGCCTTATTTTCCCTCAGAGGCCTCCGACAAGGAGACTCACTGTGTCCTTATTTATCATTTGCGCAGGGGCTCTATCTACGCTTTTCTTAGAGCAGAAAAGATGGGAGTGATCCATGGGTGCACAATTAGTAGAAGTCCTAGTATTTCTCATCTTTTATTTGCAGATGACAACTTTTTCTTCTTCAGGGCTTCTGAAAATGAGTGTAGAGAAATTAAACGCATTATGAAAATCTATGAAGAGGCATTGGGTCAAGCTATAAATTTTCAGAAATCATCTATCTTTTTTGTGAACAACTCCCATAGATGCGTTGTGGAGAACATATAGGGGGTAGATATTATGTTTGATCATAGCAAGTATTTTGAGTCTTCCATCGTTGATGGGAAAACAAAAAGCATATTTTTGCTTTTCTTATAGAAAGACTTAGAAATAGGAATAATAATTGGAAAAATAAGTTTCTCTATAAAGCAGGGAAAGAGGTTTTGCTGAAAATTGTGGCCCAAGCGATTCTCACTTATTGCATGGGAGTCTTTCACATCCCAGTATCGACTTGTGATGATTTACGGAAGATGATGAATTCGTTCTGGTGGGGCTTAAAAAGTGATGGCTCAAAAAGTATACAGTGGCTTTCCCGGGATAGAATGTGCACCAAAAGGATGGATGGAGGTTAGGGATTTCGCAACCTTCACAGCTTCTACTTGGCCATATTAGGCAAGCAGGGTTGAAGATTTATCACCAATCCAAATACTCTTACCAATAGGATCTTCAAAGTTGGATATTTTTCCCAGGAATGGTTTCCTAAAAGCAAAAGAGGATTATAATCCCAGTTTTGTTTGGAAGAGTTTATTGTGTCAGGTGGAGGGTTGGGGATGGCTAAAATATTGATCTCTGGAAAGATCTTTGGTTGCCAGATGACAAAAAATTTTGGGTTGAATCAATTATGATAGATAGGGGACAAGGATTAATTAAGAGTCCAAGATATCATTGATGGCAATAACCATAAATGGGACTTGAATAAAATTAGTTTGTGGCTTCCTAATGACAGGAACAGAATTTTGAAGATCCCTCCTATCCGTTTACATTGCCCAAATTAATATATCTAGCACTTCTCTAAAAATGGTATGTATACGGTTAAATCGGCTTATCATATTACTACCGTCTTATGTTCCAATAATGCTTATTTTAATGAAAATGGGAGATGGAATGAAATATAGAATTTGGATGCTGTCCCAAAAATTAAAGACTTCATGTAGAGAGTGTTGAGGAACATCTTACCCACAAAAATGCAGCTTGTAAGCACAGGAGTTAATCTCAACACTTCTGGCTTTTGTGCAGCTAATGAAACTCTAGATCACTTATTTTTTAGGTGTCCAAGAGCTGTGGCATGTTGGGACCTGTTGGATATTACTCCAAATACTGGCAGCGTTGGTGATTTCTTTTCCTATGTTGATAAATTTGATCACGAGATGGTTTCTACAGTTTGCGACCTTTTGTGGAGTTTATGGTGGAATCGGAACAAATGGATATGGGATCATAAGTTTGTTGACCCATCTAACATTGTTAAATTGGCTCTCACTTATTGGCAGGAATTGAAGAATACAAAATCTCAAGCTGCTGGAGCTGGACAGCGTTTGTTTACCAGCATGAGACAACCAAACTTGCAGGTTGTAGATCGCTGGTGTGCCCTAGCAGTTAACCAGCTCAAAATGAATGTTGATGCAGCCCTTTATGGGCAATATAACATGGTTGGCTTTGGTGCTATACTTAGAAATCATACGGGGCAATTCTTAGCAGCATTCTCCAGCAGAGTTATAGGCAATCTACAAGTCAAAGAAGCTGAAGCAATGGGTGTTAGAGAAGCCTTAATGTGGCTGCATGACAAGAACATAAGTACTGTTGTGTTAGAAATGGATAATCAAGAGGTGTGTCGTGCCATCATCTCTGATATTTATAACCTTTTGTAATTTGGTTCTTTCATTTCAGATTGTAAAGAGCTTGGCAAAAGTATCCCAGGCCTTACCTTTAGTTGGGTTTGAAGACAAGCTAATGGTGTGGCTCATACCATAGCTCAAGTAGCATCATTAAATGCTTGTCCACACACTTAGAATGTTATTCCAGATTTCTTAGTTGATGTCGTTAATTCAGATGCAATTTCTAAAGATTCTAGGTAGGGTGCATTGGAGAGGCCTACTGGCCAGGGTTAGTTTGAATCCCCATGCATGACGCTTACTTTCTTATTTTAACATATGCTATTTAAAAAAAAAAGGATCAATTAGTGGTTTATATGATAAAATAATTGTCACTACCTAAGATCCGAACGGATATTTAAATTATTGAAGGATAAAAAATTTGAATGGTACATCCAATAATGCCAATAAGATAACAAACCATGAATCAACGTCCTTTAATTGGACCAAATATTAGGGGTATGTTTGGCTTTAGCATTGTAAAAAATGTTTTTGGAGAAAAAAATTTATTTTTAATTTTTTTAAATTTTGAAAATTGTTTTTAGAAAAAAATAGATAAGCGTATATTTGATATTATATTTGACAAAAATGTTTTTGAAAAAAAATTATTTTTAAATTTTTTGGATTTTGAAAACTGCTTTTTAAAAGAAATAGGTAAATAAATGTTTTTTTCCAAAAACAGGTTTGAGAAAAATAGTTTATAAAAAATTTTAAAAATCAATCAATTAAATCAAAAAAATTTTAAATCTGTTTTTTGAATACATAACAACAATATCAAACACTCTCTAAATAGATACATTTTTTAGAAATAAATTTGAGAAAAACAATTGATAAAAAATTAAAAAAATCAGTCAATTAAATCAACAAAATTTTAAACTTAATTTTTGGATACGCAACTAAATTAGATCCAAAATCACTCAAAATATTGAAAACCAAAAGGCACAACTCAACCTATCAACCAATCAGCTAGTTCAAATTCATTCATCACATGTTATCCAGAAACAGACAACCCAAACAAGGCATACAACCGCAAATCAGCTCCAACAAAATTCATAATTCTACTTCGCTCCAACAAAATCCATCAGGCATCAAATCCACAGTAGTTTCCCTTTTATTAGGCAACCCAAAACAAACCCAAAACAACAAAAATAGCAATTTAAAAAACTAATAATTAAGATACCTGAAAAAATCGGTTCATGCAACCTGTTGTTATAAGGAGATGGATAGAGGCAAAAATGGTGAAACAGGAACACGTGGATTTGATTTGATGAGCAAAGAAAAACTCGTAACAAGTCAAAGTAAGGAAATGCAAAGAAAAAAAAATGAAAAAAAAAAGTGAAAGAGAGAGATTTAGTATTGTATTTTTTTCGAAAAAAATAATTTTTTTTTAATTTTTTTTAGTTTCCAAAACTGATTTTGAAAAAAATAAAAAAAAATTAAATATATATTTTAAACACTTAACAACAATTCCGTTTAAGAGAGGAATCCCATTTAAGAGAGAAATGGTAGAGAAAGGAGAAAAGGAATATTAGAAATAGATAAGGGAGAGAGTGTCCCAAAGAGGAATGGGTATGTCGGGCAAAGATTTCTGACTAAAGACGTGGATGCCATTCTTGCTCAGAAGAGCATTTTTTTAAATTTAAAAGGTTAGATGTGTTAAAAAAATATAATATAATCCAGTATTAGAAATTGGACAAAAAATTTTGAGACTTGTGTTCAATATAGTGTCTTTAAAACAAAATTCCCTCCTACTATTGGTATTTAAAATTAATAACGACAACAAATTAAAGATTAAAAGTTAAATATATAACAAATGTCCACCAAAAAAAACTGAATATGGTGTTTCACAGCAAAAAGAAACAAGTTGAAAAGAATAATTTTTCGCATAAACAGCCAAAGCTTTTTTTTAAGAGATACATCAATTATTTAAAAGGCAGGAGAAAGGAAATAATTGTAATTTACCGGTTTCTCAAACAATGCGTTTCGGCCAGCAACACTAAAGCCTCTTGTACTCCAGGGATGGTTAGTCCATATATGTATTTTCATTTTGCTCCATCTCTTTTTAAAGAAACTAAAACTTTGCGGTAAATATATGTATTCAGTGAAAAATAAATAAATAAATAACATAAACAGGTCTACTCCAACCACACAACACAAGGCAATCCTGAATCGTCCTTGCTCCAAAATCAAATGGCCAAAACCTTGCATTCAGTGCTCAACTATAAGCCCTCCATGCCTACTTCATTAAGCTATATATGTATGGTGCGCAATCGGGTTCTATTTTGCGATTCAACACCTTAAACAGTGACACCGATGACGAAAAGTGAAAACCAAATATCATCTCATCTTGCCAGCAATTTTACTTCTCCAGCCCAGATAAGACATCAAGCTTAGCAATCCTTTGAAGCAGGACATTATTGGCACTATGCCTGTCTCATGGAAAAAATTGCTAAAAGCTTCCCGCCACATTGTTACATCTTCTGCATTTATCATTTACTGTTGCACAATCAGAAAACTAATCATTTTCTACGATATAATCCCATGGGAGAATGTTGATCAGCAAGATGACAACAGTGCTACATAGGAAATGGCATAAACAATGCCTTGACTGCATTGCAACATGTGTCTAGGAATCCGTTGTCAGATTTCCCGTAAAATGTATGTTATTATTCACCATACAAAAACAAGTACAACACGCCATAGAAAACGCAAGGGCTGAAGCCTTATCTCTGTACAGCTTGAATTAGTGATGTTGCAACAACTAAATAAGAAAGATAAATGCAAAGACTTGCTTTGATACCCTATCTAAAAGCTGATGCTGCCACAGAGAATTTAGTGAATTTATCAGGAGTCTCAAATGATCAATGAGAAGGGAGAAGCATTTTGCATTCATGCCCTTCCATGGAAGACTCAAGTGCAACCAGCTTTATCTTCTTGCAGCTCCTGGCTTCGATGACTACTGATGCTTGCCGTCAGTGAAGATTGTGAACAAAACATGCTACTACTTTGATTCAACAGACAATCTGATAACATGTAAGAAAATGATCACAAAGAATAGTATGTAAAACCAAGAAACCACATAATTTGGACATGCCATGTGAACGAACTGATTGACAGATCTAATGTTTGAAATTATATGACTCAGCTATGATATCTAACTGCTTGAATAAAATTATTGGCAATATACATCCTTGAGAAACAGTAATACCTAATAATTAATCTGCAAGCATATTACCAAGAAAAAGCAATAGAAAACTTGAAAGGTTATAGCCTATACTATAGTGCCATTGAAAAACTCTTAAAAACAACTCGCAACCCTTGGGATATTCACCATATAAAAGATTTTGTAGTTCTAACTAGCTGTTGAATACAACAGCTAGTTATGGTACAAGAAGGAAGAAGCAGTATACAAAATTAAATCGACAGTAAACAGGATAATAGAGAAAAATATAGAAAAAATGGTTTTCAACCATATGGAAATACAGAGATTAAAATTTGATGTAATTACCTGCTGCTTAATTCACTGATGCTGCAGGAGGAGCAGATGAAGCTTCAATAATCCCATTGGCATTCTGAACTGGTCCATTGTCTGGGATTATGTTATTTGTCGTTTGATTTGAATAGAAACCTGGGTTCCTCCTCCCTGTATTGCGAACATCAGCGAATGAGTTCATCACGAATATGTCCCTGTTTTGATGCTGAAATCTTTGGCTGTTAGCATTATATGCATCAGCGCTGGCATCTTTATCATGGATGCTTCTCACAACATGCATTGATCGCATGCTGCCAGAAGAAGAAAACCTTGAAGTAGAGTAACGACCTTCTGTTCTCCTCCAGAACTTTGAACTCAAAAATTCTGCACCGGGCAGTTTGCAGCATGTGTCATCTGCAGATTCAGTATCAGGAATCCTTCCACTCGATAGTGCCAAGTCATATGAAATTTCATCCAATGCCATCTCCAACCCATGTACTCGTATCTCTAGAGAATTTATCCCATGCCGGGAGCTCCCAATAAATCTCTACATTTGATTAAAAACAAGATAAATAAAGTCAACCGTCAGTTCTAACATTTGAGCAACAATATATCAACTGTTCTGATACACTATGAATAAAGAACCAGAAAACTTAATTTTATTTTTGTCAAGTACAGATTTTATGAACATTAGTGGGCAATGGAATGATTATCAATGCTGAGGGGAAGAAGGGCTTGATGGTCCCAAATACACTCAGGAGACTTTTTGGCTCTGATCTGGAATACCAAGAATTCACTCACTGATCTGTTAAGTACTCTGTTCCAGAATATTGAGAGAGAATAAAGACTTTAAGAAGTAAGAATGAATGAAGTATTTTTGTAATAGAATAAAGAAAATAATTTCTGATCTGATAAAAATAAAAATGAAACTTATGAAGATTCATTTTTCAATTTTTTTGGACAGAAATCAAAGAGATATAAAGACACAAAAACTGAAATTCAATTAAAAATATAAGATCAAATTTTTGTTCCAATTTAAAAGTCAGTTCTTGGACGATAAAAAGAAAAAGTAGAATAGAAAGTAGAGCAGAAACACACCAAATTTATAATGGTTTGGCTAACAAGCCCACATCCACCCCCCAAGACACATTCTTGAGGTTCCTCTCCACTGAGTGACTATTTTCAGGGGCAAGAGTCAAGTCAGTTACAAGTTTAATCTACCTAAGCCTATAATTGTAACCTTTTAACATAGTAAAGATTGTCAAACACTTACTAGCACCAACCTAGGTGCTAGACAACCTTCCAATCTCAATCACTCAAAAATTCAACTTAATTCATAAAGATTATTATAAACAGAAACTAGAACCAATTTTGAGGAAGATGAAATAATTAATGAAGCACAAGTATTAAATGAGTGATTGGAACAGAAAATACTCCAAATAGAACATAATATTTTTCTCTCAAAGTTTTTCCAACCATAAAACACTTCATATGACCTGGCATTCATAGTTTCACCTCAAAAAATAGTTGTCAGACGATTTCCCTGGTGAGGGTTGAGTGGAGGAAACTCGCTTGTGTGGGGTCGATGGCTTGCTCCTTTGCCGTGGTTTTTGTTCTGACCATGGGTTGACAACTGGTCATGTAAAACTAGACCACCCGTCACCAACCCATGGCCAGAACAAAGACCACAACAAAGGAACAAGCCACCGACCCATACAAGCGAGTTTCCTCCGCTCAACCCTTATCAACAAAATCAACCACTACCATCAATAAACGAAACATAGGAAAGTTACCCATTATTCCGTTCTCAAATGAACTCATCCTTGCACCAAAATATTTGATTGGTTGTATCTTAAGGAGATAAAATATCCTTTGGTCTACTAGTTTAAGAAACTGTTAGGCACAAAGGATTAAACAACAAGATAAATAAGGAATAAATTATTAGCAAAAAATCAAGACCAAATATTTAACGTGGTTCACCTTTTTTATTAGACTACGTCTACAGTACAAACTCCAAATAGTTTTCTTCCACTAATATAAATCAATGGATGCAAAAAAGAAATAATCTTCCTTAAACAAATGCTAAAAGTAATACAATAATTTGAGATAAACCCAAAACAATAGTAACACATAAGTGTTTCCCAAAAATGACCCAATAATATTTTTCTTATTATTTTGTCACTCTATTTTTTTGGAAAAATTCCAAAAATCTAACTCTCTCACAGAAAAAACTTTCGTTGAATTGCCTTTGCTTACATTTTACAGTGCCAATTGTGTTGAAATGTTTTGCACAAATGAGCAATGGGAAAAGGAAATTGATATTGTCAATAATGGTGGCCACCATTTGGTTATTCCAATAATGTTGAAATTCTTTGACAAATCAAATTGGTAGCAAACTTTTATATTTTGTGGTGAGACTTATTGTTTGCCCACCTCCACCTAACAATTCTCCCCTCGAACAAATTACCACTGAATCTCCCCTCAAATGGTCATCCATTCACATCCCCACAATTTCATAATTCATCGAGTTAACTGCTCACTTTACCACATTAGGCAGCGCGTCTTACATGAAACACCAAAGCACTGCTAATCTCGAGAGCACATCGAGATCTCATAACCTTTGTTCAGCATTTCAAAATTTTTCACCTAACCAGACTCTAACTAAGCCCTGATACCACTTGTTAGACACGGTAGATAAAACAACAAGATAAATATGGAATAAATGATCAACAAAAAATTAACACCAGATATTTAACATGGTTCACCCTTTTGATTAGACTACGTCCAGGATACAAACTCCGAATAGTTTTCTTCCACTAATATAAATTAATGGGTATAAAGAAGAGAGAATTTTCCTTCGATAAAGGCTAAAATTAATACAATAATTTGAGATAAACCCAAAATAATAGTGACACGCAAATGTTTCCCAAAAATACCCCAATGATATTTTTTCCACTATTTTTATTACTCTCCTTTTTTGGAAAATTTCCAAAAACCTAATTCTCTCACAAAAAAAACTTTCGTTGGACTGCATTTGCTTACAATTACATTTTGCAATGCCAATTGTGTTGAAATGTTTTGCCTATTTATAGGCAGATGAGCAATGGGAAAAGGAAATGGATATTGTCAATAATAGTAGCCACTATTTGGTGGCAATTTCAACAACGTTGAAATTCTTCTTTGACAAATTAAATTGGTGGTAGACTTTTATATTTTGTGGTAGGACTTATTGTTCACCCATCTCCACCTAGCAGAAACAAATACGGGCTTCTTTTATCAAATTGGAACTAAAATTCTTCTACCAAAATTTGATAAGAGAATTTTACTCATCCTTAAAGCCCAAAAGTAGCGAAAGTTTCACTGTAACGGTTCGGGGATCTACCAAAACAGTAACTTTGGCAAATTTGAGCAAGGCCTTTCATGTCCCAAACAAAGACACTAGGACTGACAAGAAAAGTAACCTAGGGATGATCTAAATTTTTGACAAAGAAGGATTTTTGGCTAAAACAGCATATATGAGTAATGTTGAGCGCAAAGACAGGGCAAAACCTTCCACCTGTATGCACTCTGAATTTCATATGATGCACAAGTTTCTTGTTCATGTCTTCATACCTAGATCAGGAAGTACCAGTCATGTGACTGATGTAGATTTGTGTAATATGTGGCACTTATATTCAAGTACACCTGTAAATTTCATCTTACTCAAAATTTGATTTTACATTTATTTTCTAAGAAATATAAGTATTTAAAATTTTCAGTAACTCCTTAAAAAAATGATGTCCCTCTTAGTTTCATGAATTGGCACACTTTAAAATTTTAGCTTTTAGTCTTTCATAGAAATCATTAGAACAAAAATAACAATTTTGTATAGGGTTTTATAATCATCAAAAACTAGATATTGTAGCCTTGAGCCAACAGGGCAGAGCATTAATTATTGAAAATATAAGATTGTGAAGTTGGAAAGATTATACCAAACATAAAAATCTCTTCAATATGTGTGTGTGTGAGTGCGTGCGTGCATGTGTGTGTATATATGAAGAATACGAAGGCTGTTAAAGACAAATGGCAAAAAGCACTTGTTATGAAGAAAGAAAAAGGAAAATAACGTACCTGAAGAAGTTCAGAAAGATTGGATTGCTGGTTTTCAATCTGCAAAAGCTGGTTGCGGATCAAAGATAGATCCTCAATATCTTTATGGTTCTCAAAGAACTCTTCAGTAGAGCTATTGATCTTAACATATTTCTCATAACATATTTCATCATCATTGCATGGAACCACCCTTGACCCAGACCTCAATCCACCAAACTTGCGCATTTTATCCTCTCGGGCATTACTGAAGAGGACACGCTTAGTCTCTGGCCTACATTTCCCATTGTTTACATCCTGCCCAGATTCAAACACTCCGGAATCACACCTTCTGCCATCACCACAGCCTATGTCTTGTGGTAGAGCAATTTCAATTTTCCAGGCAGAGGTCTTCTTGTGGTCCATTTTATGAGACATTGCTGTCTTTGAATTGTCATTGATACTCTTTACAAGGCTACGTTCTCTGGCGGTGGTCACAGCTGAAGCATCCAAGGGGAGGGACCTGTTTGCTGGGATTGTTTTCTTTGGTGGAGGAAATTTGTAATTAACTTCATGAGAATTATCAGAGGCAGAAAGGAACCTTTCGCCGATATTAGTATCTGGTCCCATAGCAATACCCAACATAAGCATAAATACATCATATGAAAATGGTCCAATTATAGTTAACTTCACTATAAAGTACCAAATTGTCAATCAAGACTCTTTCAAGTATCATTAAGGGAAAAAAAAAGGAGGAAGGTACAATGTACATGAAAGATATAAAACGTTTTTGCCTAATCTTCATCTATTCTTAGAAGGTTGAACAAGTAACTTGCTTAAAAATCAAGAGTAATCTGATTTACATCATAATAAACTTGAGCAAAGGAAGAAAAATAATTAAGAAAATTTCTTACCTGTTGAATTAGATTTAGATTGAGATGGCATCGAAGCTTCCGCAGAAATGGCAGAAACTTCCTTCCATAACTCCAAGCTACGGTTCATAGTCTCTCGAACTACCTTCACCTGAATCACACATATCATATGAGGCCAAAATTTCTAATAACTTTAAATTCTTAATGCTGCCCTTAAGAAAAAGGACGAAGCCTTTTCTTTCCATTTCTCTCATTTTCTCAGCAACCAAACAGAATCCTAGAAAAATGCTAGAAAAATATTTATTTTTTTAAAAAAAGAGGAAGCAGATTGTACCTTATCAAACCTCCTGCTCTCCAGAGAACTCAAGCACGCAGCTTTATGGTCCTTCGCCAACTCCCTCTCTGCTGAAGCCACCTTCCCCAATGCCTCCGCCGCTGCTTTTCTCGCCGCCCAATCTTCATGACTCAAAAACTCCACCAAACAGGGCACTAAGCAATCCAACACGGCCTTACTCGATGCGCCACCAACGCCAATGATACTCCCTATCACACTCAACAATGCGGCCTTAGCTTTAAACCCCTCGCACTTCATCAACTTTCCCAGCCTCGGCAACACCTTCCTCAACTGCTCCGCCTCAGGCTCCGGCGCCGCCTCAATCGCCGCTGCCAAACACATCGCAGCACCCATTTGAACATTAAAATCCTGGTCAAGAGTCAACAGCTCGATGAGCGGCTTGGACATGGTAGAAAACGCCGGCTTCGTGATCTGCGACGACATAGCAGTGGCGGCCTCAACGCAAGCGGATCGAACAGCGGAGTCGGGGTCCCGGAGCCGACGGATGAGAGTGGATATCATCTTAGATATGAAAGGGGAGAGAGAGTTGCCATGGGAGTTAGAGAGCATAGTCAAGAGATTGACGCATTGCTTACGAACAGGAGACTTAGATGAGGAATCAGTGTTTTGAATGCAGTTGAGGAAAGGGGAGAAAGAATCCTGGGTTAAGGTCTTAGCTATAGACTCGAGCTCAGTGGTGGCGAGAGGCAGAGTATCTCGGTCGGAGAGCTTGTTCAGGCAGGTTATGACTCGGTGCCTGAAATCGTTGGAGGCGGCGGCGGGTTTCTTATGGGCAGACATTGTATGTGGGTTTGTTGTGTCTCAGTTGCAGTGCATTGAGGAAGTGGTTTTTTTGGCGGCGGTGATGATAGTGCGATGGATTTTGGCGGCAGAGTGTGGTGGCGTGGAGGGAAAAGAATTGGTCGTTGGAAGTTGGAACCAATATTTAGGAAGGTGCGTGATTATTTAAACGTTGAGAACGGAGGCAGGCAAGCAGCAGTGGGGAATCGAGAAGTCGTGGAATTTATGACTTGTAAATTTCTAATAAAAACTCTAGTACATTTTTAATTTAAAAAATTTTTCTATTATATTTTTTAAAAATTTTAAATAAATTCAGTATATCATATTATTTATAATAAATCTAATTATAAAATAATATATATAAATTTATTAAGTGTCAATCAATTTAAATAAAATAATTAAATATATATTAATATATAATTGAATTAATTTATAAATAATATAATAAATAACTTATCTCATCTTTTAACTTCGCATATTAATATTGGTTTGATTCTAATCAATACAGAGATAAGGCAGTCTGAAATTCAAAACTATTCAAAAGTTTATGGAAATAACACTACCAAAATAAGTCATTGCTCTACATTGATTCATAATTATCAATAAATATAAATACTAATATATAAGACATTAATTTTATTCCTACTGGGAATTAATAACAATGTTTATTTACTTAATTAATTAATATCAAAAAAAGAATGTAACAGAGAGAATTGGATGATTTGAAAAATAGAGGCGTGAATAATTTTATAAGTCATGTGAGCACATGGGAGGTCATAAGGCCTGCCGGCTCTGAAACAAAACCAAACAAAATAACATTACATTGGCACACCACCTTCACAAATTCACTACTCATACTATACCCTGTTTCGTATTACATTAAAATAATTTTTTTAATTTTAATAACTATTTTTAAAAATAGACGGATAAATAAATATTTTTACTAAAAATAAATTTATAAAAAATATCTTATAAAAAAATTAAAAAATCAAACAATTAAAATAAAAAAAAAATTTAAATCTATTTTTTTACGCTCAACAATAAATTTCAAAGGCAAATTATATAGTTTTGGCTTACTTAAGCTACTTTGGTTTAAAATATTTGCTTGCATTGCGTTTATATGTAGGTTACATCTAAATAAAATAATTCGTACATATAATATTTTATTGGGGAAAAAGTTAAAAAAAAAAAAAAAAAAAACTCCAACTTTGATTACTTTTTACTTCCTCTCTCATTTAGAATATATATATATATATATATATATATATATATATATATTTCTAGCTTCTATTTAAATGTCCCCAAAGAATTTGGAATGTTTTCCCAACAAAAATACATTTTATATTATGAAATTGAACATTAAAAATGCCAATAAATTTTCCTACAAAATAAATAATTTTATCTATAAATATATTTAAATTTAAAAAACTAAGGTGTGCTATTAATATCAATATTGTTCAAAACAGAACGATGGCATTGTCACCCCAAAGAAGAAAAAAAAAGAGAGAGAAATAAGTATAAACTTTTAGACTTTTTTTAGTAAAACCAACTAATAAAGGATTAGAAAAAATAGAATTAGAAAATAAGCACCGATAATCTATTAACTAAAAATATGATAGCTAATAATCTAGTTAATTTAATTAAAATTGTTTGATTAAACTAATTGAAAAAATAGTTAAAAATTATAAAATGGCATAAAATGATATATTTATATTAATAAAAATGTTATATAAAATCTATTAAAATGCATAATACATAAAAATTATATAACATATATGTATATTAAATAATATAAATATTATGTTAAATATCTCATACTAATATACATTTATTATTATTATTATTATTATTATTATTATTATTATTATTATTATTATTATTATTATTATTATTATTATTATTATTATGTACATATTAAATAATTTAGTAATTATATTATTATTATAAATGATAAAAAATAAGGGTAAAAAATGAAAGAAAAATTATAATCTATTAGTTTATAAAAAAAAAAAAACTAGTTTTACTAGTTTTTTATTTTTGAGATTATAATATAGTTTTTTTTTCCAAATAAACTATTTTACTAAAGCACTATTTAGTAATATCAAACTAAATTATAATATAATTTGACTAATAATTTGTGTTTGATAAAATAGCTTATTTTGAAGAAAAAAACTAAATTATAATCTATAAAATAAAAAGCTAGTAAATTATTTTTTTCCTTTTTTACCATTATATTTATCATTTTATAATAATAATATAATTATAAAATTATTTAATATTTACATATATAATAATAATAATAATAATAAAGATATACGTGTTTATTATATTGATATGAAATATTTAAGATAGTTTTTATATTATATAATTCGTATGTATTATGAATTTAAATAGATTTTATATTTTTTCTAATAAACATATCATTTTATGTTATTTTACATTTTTTAGTTAATTTTATCAAATATTTTTAATCAAATCAATTAAATTATCAATTATCAAATTTTCAACTAATAGATTAAACAAATCTCAAATATAAATTATTAATCAAACTAAATTATTTTTATAGTCAAACCATATATAATATAATTTAGTGTTACTTGGTCATTTTTTATAAAGAAACTCTCTAGGAATGTTTAGATGATGAATTAATGTGCCAATAGAGCCTAACAACTTGATCACTGTTTTTCCATGCATTTCAAAAAAATGTAAGGAATGAAATTGTTCAAATGGCTTTAAAAAAAAGTAAAGAAAATAAACGTTTTTAAATTTGACCTGTGATTATCATAAAATATACTTCATCTATTATAATAAGAGTAATCCTAAGGATTTTTTTTGGACACTTTTCAACATTAATTTTTTATTTATTGGTGAAAATAGATAAATTTTCAAAAATATTTTTTTTTTCTTTCATCACCAATCAATCAAGAGGTAAATGTTAGAAAATGTCTAAAAATAAATAGTATCCTTAGTATTCCTCTAAAAATAATTCTTCAATATTTATCGAAAAGTTAATTTCATTGTGGATTTTCTAGCTATTCAAGTATGTATATATATATAATTACATTTCTTAATCATCCATTAGTGCATTTGTATTTATGATTAGTATATGATGTTTTAGGAGTTTTTTCACTGTGATTAAAATATTTGTTTTGTAAGTTTCGTGCAATCTTTTCTTATAAAAAAATAATTTTATTTTTTATTTTTATGCTTATTAAAAAATTTAATTAATACAATTTGAGCTATATTTAAGTGGTTATCAAATTCAATTTATAGAATGTTTTCCTTTTATTCTCTCCAAAATGGCATGGTTTAAACTTAAATATTAATTTTTTGGCTGACCCACCTGTCCAAACAATAGAGACGGAAAATCCATTCCAAGGAGTGTATGGTGGTGGGTTCCTTTGTCATATTCAATTCATGAATCTAGAGCACACCAAAAAATAAAAAATGAAAAAAAAAAAAGAACTTGAAACTAATTAGCTGTTGATCTCTAACTGGAAGGTTAACCCAATCCCATCAATTGTTAGCTGTAGTTAACTTAGTTTGGTCAATATTATAATAATGGGATTTTTATTTATCTTCCGCTAAGTATTTACATTAAAAACTTAATTAAAATTTTCACAATAAATTTTCAGAAAGGAAAAAAAAATTCCGTTAAATAGCTAATCAGCCCATTTGCTCCGATCAACGGAAAAAGGTAATGTAATTAATTGAAATACTAAATAAGGTTTATAGTTATTAATATCTTATTAGCAATTGTAATGGGACTGCATGTTAAAAAAAACAACAAATTGCATAAAAAAAATTTAGAAAATTTTAACAAATTACAATTATAAATAAATTAAAAATTTATAATTTATTAAATATAAGAGAAATTTTCTGTAATTTATTTTAAAAAATATAATAAAAGTTGTGTTATAAAAGATCATTGGAAGAGAAGAGTATCTATTTGATAAAGGGGTATCCTATACCCACAAAAAGATATAATTAAAGGAAGAAAGATAATTATTGAATCTTAGATTACTAATCAAGAAAAAGGAGCTAAATGTTGAGCATGTGACAGGGAGATGGGGGAAAACATTTTTAAAGTTCACTCCCGATTTTTCAAAAAAAAAAAAACAAAAGGACTTCACTACTTCACTCTCAAAAAAGATAGAGAAAAAAAAAACAATTGTTAAAGTGATGTAAGAGCGGCAGATCACGTGACACTGAGGATGCAAAATTAAATGAAGTGAAAGAAAGTTTCTAAAGTAAAAAAGGAGCATGATTGGATTTTGGATTTTGGGCGTGAGTGTAGAAGATGCCTTCAACCAGTCCTAAAAACACTTTCCATTTTCATATATTTTTCGACACATTTCTTCTAATTGATTAATACAAATAAATAAATTTAAAAAAAAAATTATCTCTTTATTTTTAGATTTTTATCTGTTTCTACACTCCAATCAAAAGATAAATATCAAAAAATGAAAATATATTCTTAGCATTCATCTATTTATTTTGCATGCTACCAAAGAAAAATGTTAAAAACATTAATCATTTTTCAATATTATTCGAACATTCATCCCCAGATTTGTTTCTCTCCTACATTTCCATCATGATGAGGACCCAATCGCATTAATCACTGATCAGAACAAGCAATCCCATCCATTAGATCTTCTTACTTCTATATTTGACTTTAATTAACTTGGCGACCTATGTCCATGAGATGATGATCAGGACCCATTAATGGTGAAATAGTCAACACCATATCCATTACTCCATGCATGTGCACCTACCATATCTATAGTTATAACAATTAGGGCATCCGTGCCTTTTTAACCGAGAAGACTGGAAAGAAGGCTAAAAGTAGATATAAAAGAAGAAAATATGACCCGTGAATCAAGTTAAATTAAAACTCCATTAGTGATTATGGAAGAAGTGAAAGAAGTAACGAGTAATTATTGAACTAAATACTAAATAGTGTTTAAATTAATAGTATAACTTTCCCTAAAATTTGTTGATTTAAAAAAAAAAAAAACTTTCCCTAATTTGAAGGGAATAGATTGTGACGCAAGAGGAATACTAAGAGGAGTGGATAAGTGTTATTTGATGAGAGAGAAATTTTAATGATTATTAATTACTATTTATTTTATTTCTATAGATAAATATTCTATCCATCTAAGAATGTAATTTGTCTATTTTGAATGTAATACTATAATTAAAAAAAAGTTAATAATCTAATAATACTTTTTTTTTGAAAATCGGAAATAGAGTTTGAAAATTTATTAAGTTTGAGAATTGCGAAATAGTCATAATTAAAGTAAGGATAAAGTTGAAGAAAAGTAAAAAGTTAGAGTATTTTTCATAAAATGAACATTTTAATGCAAAAAATTTATCTAAGATGAATAAACATTTGAAGACGACTGGATCGGTCAATAGATGGGAAATGGTTAGACGTGTTTGATTTAGAACTAACCCATATGTGGCTGTTGATTTTTAAGGCAGAAAACTAGAAAAGGATTTGGGATTTTTTTGGGCTTATGTCGTTGTTATCAAATTGGAGGAGGAACCTTGTATTTTGCATTACATCCCAGCAAGTTGCCAGTTGGCCTCTAGGCTGTCAGAAGTAAAGACAAGGTAGACCTGGTGAAAAAATAACATAAAATTAAAGCGATTTAGATTGTGGTTTATTTTTCTTTGCTGTTAAAAACATAATCTAACATTTATTTTTTGATTGAATAAAAAAAAATTTTAAATAGAAAGAGAAAAAAAAAATTTTAAAATTTTTTTTTATTAACCATTAAACAATTAATCAGGATGTGAGTATTAGAAAGTATTATTAGCATTCATCTTTTCCTAATAAATCAAAAATAAAATTGCATGTAAGTTATTATTTCTGATTAAAGTTTCAAGCACATAAAATAAGAGTATAATTAATAGACTAGCTACCCAGATACTGAATAATTATGTTATTAGTTTTCCGATTTTTAGCATTGCAGCTAATTAACTAACTCATGAAAAATGACAACTTAATTGCAATGATAAGATAATTAAAAGGAAAACTATAATAACTAATTTGGAAACATGCAATTACATCGTATGAATTAAGTTTCTAAACCAACTAAAGATCTCAAGTGCTACACCAACTTGTTTGTGCAGATTGATACTGACATGACATATTATTAGCTACCCAAAATAGTACTGTATATATATATATATTATTTTTATTGATATTATGGTCTAATTTGTTTTCATACTTTTAAAAATATTTAATTGCTATTTTTCATAATATTTTATCACTAATTTGATTTTTAAAAATAAAATAAAATTATGAAACAATTGTAAGCAAAAAACCTTCAGCATAAAAAGGTAACGTATTTTTTTTATACATATTGTCGAAGCTGAATATTTAACAAAATAACATACTTTGTTAAAGTTCCATTCTGCTCTTTTGCTATTTCATAAGCACAAATTTTAGCTGTTAAAAATAGCTGAAATATAAATAATGGTCCAATTATTAAATATTGGTTAAGAAATAACTCTCACTTATTAATAATTTTGATTTTGATGCAGAATAAATAATTACATTAAAGAAAACAACAAAGGATAGGTTCCATTAGGGTGATTAAAAATAAGTTAGATAGCAATAGAGGGAGATCACAAATTCACTATTCAGAAGCAATCGACAAAATTACTGCCATTGACTTGTAGTGGTAGACATTTTAATTAAAATTTTCAACCATATCATGAAAAGTATGATTGAAATAAGAAATTTAACAAGTTGGGAATCATATGGTCAGTTCAATTAATTATTTTCGAAAATGAAATTCCAAACAAAAAATTAAAAAGAAATTTAATTCCTTTGTACGTACAAGTAGGTGATAACTGATAAAGGGATATGGGCTGCAATGGATAAGGAGAAATCAGCTGCGTGTAGACTGTAGGTGTTAATAGAAATCCAAGGGATCAATGGTCCCTAATTATGTTGTCTTACTCAGAGGCAGACCCCATCTGATAAGCATGCCCTTGGATTTCTAGGCCATCACAATTGGCTGAGGGATGCCTCAAATATGGCCAAAACCATCGAATTTATTCAATTTTAGTATGTGTATGTATATCATATAACTTCCCATGTGTTTTTTCCTTCTTTCACGACATTACCCCCATGTAAAGCTCCAGTCTTGGAAACAACAAGCCCACTCTAGCATGTGTGGCCATTAATTATTTATTTTATTAATATATTTATAAAACATTTACTTTTAATTGATAATAAATTAAATAAGTAATTTTTTTTATCAAAACTTTAAATTAATTCAAAATGATAATTAAAATAATTAACTGAAAAAAATTCCTTACTTAGCCAACCGCCCTTGGCCACGTAATGATTATATATCTAAGGGACAATTATTATTTACACAATATAATCCACTTGTAATCCGTAGCTATTAAAATTAAGTTATTTATTTTTTCAAATTTATTTCTGTTATACTATATAGTTTTTTATCAATTTTAATAGTTTTACATAGCTAAATAATTAAAAATTTCAAGAACTATTCCTAATTTCAGAATAAATAATATAAATTTTAAAATCTCATGAGATATTAATGTAATATATCAAATTTCGTAAACAGTAATTTTTTACTATTAAAAAAAAGGTTATAATTTTTTTTTTAATTTTAAAACAATTTAACATTTTTTTAATAGAAAATATAATAAAATAATTTATTAGTATAATATAATAAAATAAAAAAATAATATAATTTAAAACTTTGTAATTATTTCTTTATCTAATTTGTTTTATTTTTATTTATTAAAATGTTTTTTCTTTTGGGGTTGGTTTCGGGGTGTGAGACATTGTCCAGTCACCAATGAGGTAATGAAGTGTATGTGTAAAAGAGCCTTGATTTTACATTTGAACTTGTTAGGGTAGGGGACAACATCTCATGATTTGATTATAATTGATAGCGACTCTATTCCAAGTAACAAGTATTTACTATTGAGAAACGATAACCATTGAAGTGAAAGAAAGAAAGTACGAGTCTACAGTAAGTTGACGTTCATTGTTCATGAAATACGATTGCATATTGTTTGAAGTGAAGTTGCAATTGCAACGCTAAATCTTGAATGGTTGAGAAAGAAGGATACATAATTTATGGCCACATTAGCAAAACCAAGTACTTTCTACTCTCTTTTTTATCAAGTTTTGTTGGTACTTTCTAGCTAGATTAACAGTCAAATACAATGAATTTTACAATTATTACATACCATGCTTTTATCAAAATCGATTTTATTAAATTTATTTATTTAAATTATAATTATTATCATAAATTTTAAATTATCATAAATTAAAATTAATTACTCTAATTTTATTAATTATAATATATAGGTTATAATCATGCAATATAATTTTATAAATTGATATAACTCATTACTTCATTAACTGTCATAGTTATCATAAATTAAATTAATTACATAACTTTATAAATTATTGGAGACTAAAATCAATTATCACAATTTTATAATTAGTATAAATTAAAATTAATTATTATAACTTTATTAATTACTATAAATTAAAATTATTTAATATAAATTAAAATAAATTATCATAGTTTATGACTTTATCAACTACTATAAATCAAAATAATTTATTATAAGCTAGATTTTCTTTTATTTTATCTAAAAATTATATATATATATATATATATATATAACCTTATTTCAGTTTAATCAGTTTTTAACCCTAATAACCAAACAAATTGAAATATTCATAGAGAATCGAACTGAATAAATCAAAAATCAAAATAACTGAAATGAATAGACCGAATTTAATTTGGTTTGATATTTAATTTTCGGTTTGGTTTCGCACACCCTAGCTCCAAGATTCCCACAACTTATAAATTATCCTAATTATGTCTCTATTGATTTTCAAGAGTAGGAGAGAGCTTAACACATAAGCATTGGTGTTTTAATATTTTTTTTTTAAATAATACATAATTAACATTCTGAAATGAAAGTGATAAAATTATATCTTAAACATATATCCCAAAAATATAAGAAATTAGAATAATAAGATTAGATACATCATATGTCATTTAAAAAAATAGATTAGAATAAAATCAAGATATGATCGTATATTCTTTTATCTCGTATATATCTTTTAAATTTAGGGATTTGAATATCCCTTGAAATCTTTAGCTTATCTTTAAATTACTTCTTAATTATAATTTGTTTTACTAATGAGCCCAGTCCAAAATAAAAACATGATGAATGATTTAATGGATTATCAAGATCCATAATCTGATATAATTAATGATAAAACAATATAACAAATGAGGAGCTTAAGTTGACATTCCAAATTAATAAGTATGAGGAAAAAAGGAAGAAATTTCAAAGCTTAATTTCCATCAATGAATTGGCATCAAACTTATTTAGCTACTAAACTGGACCTAGCTATTTAGCAATGTGAATGTGATGCTTGAAATAAAATTTTCCTTCTCAATCACAAAGGCTTTGGTTCAAATAAAAAGAGACCCAAGATATCAACAGAAATTTTTGGGAGTGTGTATCGATTCAATTTAAACCGAATTGAAACAAGAATATAAATGCAATATAAACTGAACCAAGGAACAAAAATATCAATTTTGAATAAAAAAATTGATTTGTAAATCAAAAAACAAAGAAAACTATCCATTTGACCAAATCTTAATCTAAAATATGAAATACATTATCTTGAAATTATAATCCAAACCCAATCGAATAATTTCAATAAACCTAACCAAAATATAATTTCAACATATGAAATATTTTTTTGAATGGATTCGATTTTTGCACATTCATAACATTTAGAAAAAAATAAAATCCAGTTTTGAGAAAGAAATTAAAATGGAGGGATTCCCCTCAATTATTACTTATTAGGGTGACTAGGCTGTATGGTGAAGCTGCAGAAGTGGTAGGACCATCTCTACTAGGTGCAGCTTTGTCCGGACTCTCCCTCTCTATATTAAGGTATATGTATAAGACTTTCTTTATTATTATCGTTATTATATTTTTTTTATAAAAGAAAAAATTGTTTATTATGAATTTCGTATATAAATTATGATGATAGTTAGCAGTAGCAGTGTAGCACTATACCTGTCATCAATCCAAACCCTAATAATTTCACATGGAAACTGCAAGTCAATCATTGACTGATTTTTGGCTTCATCTCTGTAATGGGATTGTTATTTTTTGTCTTTAAATCAACTTAAAAAAGAACCCATTTTATTTAATTTTGTTTATTTTTAATTTCTTCAATAATTAACAGGTCCAGTGAAGCTATCAGGTATCAGTGCTGGGCCACTGGCATGATGTATTGGCAGGGTGTCCCTTCATTGTCATTTGTTGCTTTCAGGATTATTAAATGATAATCCTGTTTAGTAGTTTATCCAGTAATTATCATGTGTAAATTGTGTTGAATTTTCAGGAAAAAAAAAATTGTGATGAAAGAAAAGGTGTAATGATAATTGGATCATCATCAAGCATTTGGACACAATAGTTGGTAATTAGGTAGGCAGCAGGCAATCTTGCCAACTAATGAAATATATGATGATTAAGACCTCTTATTTCTCTCGTCTCCTTTGATGGAGATGTTGATTTAGTTTTTATATAGAAGATTAATGAATACTAAACAACTTGCTATCTATTACGATGAGCCCAAGAAACATTATTTTCTTTGATTCAAAGTTGTAAATGATAGTCTAACTAATCATTTTTTTAATTCATAGAATCTAAAGTGGTTTTTATCATATATGACAATGAAAATTTTATTGGGAAAAACAAAGAACATATAACATGTTGGATAAAAAAAAGATTTTGTAAGAAATGAAATTTTATTTTTTTTGTATGTTTATGTAATAAAAATAAAAATTATATTTTTAAATTCAGTTTAATTTTATTGAAAGTTATTTTAAAAATATATAATATTTTATTTAAAAAACTCAAAAATAATTTCAAATACCATAATATTTGATATATTATGAATCATTATACAAAAATTAAATTTTTTAGCTACAAAACTAAATTTTAGAATGAAAATCTCATTTTTATTCGATAATTTAGAATACCAAACATGTCCATAATATTTATTTATTTTATTTTGCATATATTTTTTTATTAAGTTTTAGGTTTTAAAATTTGAGAGGTTCACAGTCATAGTTACTTGAACAGTACTATTATACATTTTATTTATTTATTTTTTCAATCTTATTTGACACAACATAATTGATATTGTTGCTTTCAAATAACACTTGAGAGTTGAGCTCTTTAATTATAATTAAGCTATTTTTTTATATATAAAAAAACGTTTTGAAAGGGATATCTGTATTAATGATTGAAGTATCTGTTGTTAGGTACATTAACCTTGCAATGTTATTTATAGGGGTTTTTCTGTCAGAGAGTCTGAGTAGAAAATTCTTTGACAGTTCATACAGACAGCATTCAAAGAAACTATTACTTACTTGGACTGGAGTAGGGCTCTGTCTTTTGTTTCAATAATTGTGTATTGGCGGAAAAAAAGTTGCAAAATTCAAGTTCAAATATCGGCTCTCCCATTCTTGTTGGACAAAATTCAGCAGAAAATTTTTGCCAACGAATTTATTTTATTTCTCTCTTCATACGTCTTTAGAAAATTTCTCATGAGGAGGAAAAATAAGGAGAAATAATAAATTTTATTTTTTTTTTCTTACGTTTAGATTGAAATAAAGTAAGAATAAAGAAAATTATTTTTTTACCTTTAATTAAAAGCCAATAATTAAAGATAAAAATAATAATTTTATCATTTTTCTTCTATTTTTCGTATTTTATCTTCATTTTGGAAATAAAGTAAATAGTAAAAAATAAATTTTTTTTTCTTTCTTCTCAAATATGGTAAAGTAAGAATACTTTTTTTTTTTTACACCCTTATTTTTCTTATAGGGTAACTCTCAATCTATTATCTATCTATCTATCTATCTATATATTTATATAATGTTATTTAAAATAACAAAGATGTAATGTATTTATCATTTTCCAACATTTTGATATTTTTGCGTTGACTTGAATTAACGTGTAAGATGTTAGTATATGTTAGCATAGTATAGAGATATTCAAAATGTTAAAAAAAAAAAGACCACTATATGTGTTTAGATATTAAGAAATATAAAGTATAAATATTTAATTATACTAAAAATTTAAATATGTGTTTTTAGATATTCATATTTATACTGAATATGCTTTAAGCCTATTTAAATAGACTCGTCGGGTAAACTTGCGTCAACACACCATAGAATTAGAATGGTGAATTGATTTCTTGCTAAGCTCATTGAACAAAATTCATTTGGTAAGGCTAAAAAGATCAAATCATTTCCATGATTGTGAATATTTGGTATGCATGCATGTTTAGGTCATCAAAGCACATATCCCCGCGGAACAAATCCCTCTCACCAGTCCACTTATAATTAAGGCTTCATGAATCATGATAATATATATATATATATTAGACCTCATTTTGTTTATTAAATACTAATTAAAATTCCAATTCTCAATAATATAATTTCTGGAGCTAACTCATGTCCCTTGTTACACAAAAAAAAAATGAAAAATGAAAAATAAAATAGATAGAAGAATATTAGAAGGTAAAGGTAGATCTTGACATATATGCCCGAAGGATAAATGTGGCTTTGGATGGCATCATTTCATATCTTAAGCAAATTAGACATAATAGATTTGGGCCCGGCAATAATTACGTAAAACTGCTTTCGTGTTCAATAGGGAATTGAATAATCAAATATTCAAATCTATTACTTAGACCAATTTGAAACAAAATGGGCATTCTTTACACTGTATTCATAGTGCATCATAATCCCAATTTTAAAGGATGTCGTATTATTTTTTAAGTTAAATAATTCACATATTCACTATATACCATAGATAGAAACAATTATTCTATTAATGATTTTCTTCATTATCATTACCATCTTTTCTTCTTCTTAAAAAAGATAAAAGAAAAAAATTTATTTTTTTATTGCATAACTATTTTAGAGAAAAAAAAAATTCAATTTGCATATTTGATTTAATTTTTAGTATTTTTGAATGTTTTATTTATTGTTTGTAATAAAAAATATTAATTTTGATATATTTGTGAAATAAAATTACTGAAAATGAAGATATTTGAACTAAAAATAAATAATGTAGAAAGAGAAAATTTTATTGTTGAATGTTGAAAATGATGTATTTGGTATAAATAATAAACATATAAGTGATGTACCTGTAAATCGTAAACGATAAACTTGTAAGTAATGAACTAATAATTTTTATAAAATAAATCTGTAAATTTAAAATGATAAACTTGCAAGTTGTAAATAATGAAATTGTAAAATTTAAATAATAAACCTGTAGTTTCAAAATAATGAATGTGCAGTTCAAAATGATAAATTTGAAAGTTGTAAACGATGAATTTGTAAATGATGAAATAATAATTTGTAAACAATGAATGTATAAGTTGTAAATAATAAGTCTGTAGCTTCTAAATAATAATCCTACAAATTATAAATGATAAATCTATAGATTATAAGTAATAAATCAGTAACTTTTAAATAATAAATTTTTAAGTTCAAAATGATGAACCTATAAGTTATAATTGATAAACCTATAAATTTAAAACAATAAACTTGTAAATTATAACTGATAAATCTATAAATTTTAAAATGATAAACCTGTAAATTATAATTGATAATAAATATATTTTATATTTATTAGTTTACCAAAATTCAATCACGAAAATGTATATTTTTATTTTTACTTTACACAATGATATAACAATCAGGAATTTCTAAATAATTAATCTCCAGCGCACGCCGGCGAAAGGAAAATTTTTTCTGGGAGTTTGAAAAAGAACGTTATAGGTGGTTGTGGTTAATTGGTTATATGAAAAACCATATTGATTTGGTTTTATAAGAAGTAATCGTAATTTTATATGGTTGTTTTTTTCTTTGTAAATATTTTAATGAGGATTTAAATTTAAGAAATCGCAATTTTGATTATTAAATTAATATTAGTGGTACTAATTGTGACTATGACTATTAAAAAAAGTTAATTATGAGAAAAGAGAAATAATAATAGATTGTTTTGAAAAAAAAAAATCTCTTATGACCAGCTAATAAAATGATGAGTAGTATTTTATCAATATTTCTCATTTTTTTTATTTAAATCTTTAACATATTTCTCTATCTTTGTATATATATGCTTATAAGTTCTAATTACTGTCTTTTCTTTTATGTAAATAGATTTTGTAATAAAGTAGCGGACTATTTATTATTTTTATACCTTTAAATTAGAATATATATTATTTAATTATTACAAAAAAATTATATTTAATTGTTAAACAATCATAAAAATACATATAATTTAAAATTTATATTAAGATTATTCTCTAAAACCCACTAAAAATATCATTTAAAATGTTAAATTGATTGTAATCGTGTTATTTTCGTATCAAAATACTCAATCCAAACTCAATCAATTTATTAATTGTATCAATTAAATATATCACATTTGTACCTTATTACCATGTCGTGATAAATTTTATGGGTTCAGATTTTTTTTTTTTATAATAAAAGTTCTAAATTGGACAAATCTTTTAAGGAATGACATCTCAAACTTGCCAACAAAAATTTGGATTAAGCCTGCTGGACTAATAATAATAAAAATACAAATCCAAGTTTACAAAAAATCTTGCTTCCATTATGCTCTCGAATATAAGAGGGAGAGAAAACAAAGACTTTAAATGTCCAGCACGATCCAAAAGAGGCCCAAGAAACCAATACAGACTGGAGAAGGATGCTTTCTTCCAACATAAAAATAGAGCCTATAGGTAAATGAGGGCTGACTTCAACTCTTGAGGCTTTTGCCAATTGCCAGCTAACCTGGGCAGTAGGATTACATTGAAAATCAGTGACAACTGCCAATTATTGAATCATGTTACATATTTGTTGTTTTTATGGTTTGTACTTTGCACCAATATTGCCGAAACCAGATTGGATATTCAACTAGTTGATGCTTGGGTTACGATTGGATCAATTTAATTAAAATTTAACTAATTTTTATAAAATATAAGAATATCATGAATAATTTTGTAAGGAAAATATATGTATTATTTTTAGATACTTATTCGTGACTGATTTTGTATATATATATATATATATATATATATATATTATCAATGCCATCCTATTTCTGAAAAAGTCAATTGAGTAGTTAGTTAAATATTCTTTTAAAGAAATCAACTAACATAAATATAAATTTATTTTCAAAATTAATATGTAATGAATGTGTTGTCTACGGTTTTGGTGTTGATCTCTTGCAAGGTACAACTCATACAAAATAAAGAAGTGATGAGGACGGAGGAGGCATGATGAACTTCGAATACTTGTGGGGCAAGCAAAAGTGAAACTATGGCAATAACAACTTCATGAAGTCAAAGGGCAACAAGGAGATTGAATTACAAAACCATTGGGTGAAGCTCGAAAGGAGTAAGCAAGCAACAATGCGGTAGTCGATCATATAAGTGGAGTGGAGTACAATACACATGTACCTAAATGGTACATACATACATTGGTGTACAGATGAGAACAATATAGTAGAAGTGTATATGGAGATTATTACCATTAACGGGTATGAGATTTATTATATCTGGAGGTTCAGTTTATCACGTCATCTATAAGCGTATATTCAGATTTATTAATTGTTATATTTATAAATAAAATTGTTAAATATATTTTATTGTGTAATTGAATTAATTTATAAATATTACGGTAGACCGATTTTATTTAAAAATTTCTTTTATTCATATTATATATGCTCATTCATAAAAGAATACAAGTACAATGAAGATGTTTATCCATAAATAAGTACATAAATGAATATACCACACATTTAGAATCATAAAGTCACAATGAGACAATTATTAAATCCAAAGATACACAAAAACTTGGTTTTTGACTAGTAGGCCAACTCATCCAATTGATAGTGAGAAATGAGCAATCGATACCGAAAGATTTAATTGGTGGACACATCATAAATAAAAACACAAAAATCTCAAAGTGGCAACTTTCATAAAAAAAAGAGAATATGAGAGAGGGAGGTCATCCATGTGTACATGTTACGTATTAATTTTGGAAGTAAGATTATATTTATGTTAATTGACTTCTCTAAAAGAAACACTTTCTTTTTTAGACATATTTTTATAATTAATTCAATATCAACAAATTTAATTTATTAAATAAAATAATAAATTTTATAAATTAAAATTTTGATGATAAAGGTCAATTATAAAACAAGTGTAAACTTTTTTTTAGGATCACATTCTTTTTATAGGATAAAAGTAGGATCAAATTAATAAGACAATTAGTCCACATCAATTCCAACATTTATGTTATTAATTTTCTTTTTTAAAATGTTTTTTTCCTCAAATCAAACTGAACTGTAAGACAATTTGTACTATGATCAAGTAAACATGAAATGTATTTTAATTAGTATATTATATTTGTGATTTGTACCAATAATTCATTAAAAATATGGGCACAGGTATTCTAAAATAGCTTGAGGGCTTATTGTTTAACAATGGGCCGTAAATACCCAAAAAGCAAACAGCACAGAAAATCATGGATAAGCCACAATAGCAAGCAGAAGTGCCAAACAATTCATCAAGTGGCTCCAAGAAAAATGCAATCCAATGTTAAGAGAAAACACCAGATTTACCATCCAATTTATGGAGATATTTGCTTCACCAAATCCTTTTTGCACAATAATAATCCTAATAACAGTATAAAAAGATGCTAACAAGGCAAATTGTGGAATGGATTGAAATTTTAGAGAATTTGTTTATAATCTTAGTAGAAGGGAAGTGTATGAAGAATGAGAAGGCAAAGGATAATTGAAAGAACAAATATCTTGCTACTCTCACAGTTATTATAGTTTTACAACTTACAAGTTACATTCATAAATTTAAATTACCAGTATTTTACATATATATATATATATATTGGTACAAAAATGTGAGGAAAGCTCACAAAAAACAGAAAAAAAACTAATGAAAATGATTAGTCCCAACTAAAATAATTTATTTTCATGTACATTTGCAAATTGCAACAAAATACGGTCTTTTATTAGATGTAGGTCAGCAATTTGTGTAAATTTCATAATTTATTTATTAAATTTTTTGAAAAAAATTTATAAAAAAAACTTACCACTTTTTTAATTGAATATCTATCGTTTTTTTATTTATTAATTGTATAGTTAACATTGAAATTTTTTTCAATTGGACACGTCTTTTCATTCTTCCATTCAAAATCGAACAAATTTTTGTGACAAATATTTTCGAAAAAATCCATTGTAAAAATTTTAGTAATTTAAAAAAAATAATAAACTTAACTCTTTAATTCAAATTAGGCAAGATATACAATTAATAAATTTTTGTCTTTGGGCTTTTTTGTTGAGATTGTCTCTAAATGTACAAGGAAGGCCTAGACTTGAACTCTACCAGATTTCAAAGCAAATATTCCAGCCCATTATTGATGGACAAAGTGAGTTGAGACTTTTAGGGCCTAAAGCTAAAAATGAGCCCCTAAACTAAAATTTTGATTAGGCTATGGCCCAAGTTTTACTCACTTTTTCATCCACTATCCAACTGGAGCCGCTCTTGCAGATAATTATAATTTACTTTGTTTTGTTTTATTTTACAACTTTGTAAAATCCTTTTATTAATATCTAATCTAATCTCCTACCTAATTAAAATTTCATTAAAAAGGTTCATTACTCCCATCCCATGCTCTCCTTACTTCTAGATCTAATTCCCATGCCATTTTGGAAATTGCATTCGGGAAAAATGGATTTTGAAAAAAAATATTTTTAATTT
Organism: Triadica sebifera; assembly: GCA_023653625.1. Classification (NCBI taxonomy): domain Eukaryota; kingdom Viridiplantae; phylum Streptophyta; class Magnoliopsida; order Malpighiales; family Euphorbiaceae; genus Triadica; species Triadica sebifera. The sequence goes on from CM042900.1 coordinate 25,902,754, forward strand.
TTAAAATTTTTGAAAATTATTCTAAAAAACAGATAAATAGATATTATATATATATATATATATATATATAAATTTGAAAAAAATAATTTATAAAAAAATTAAAAAAAATCACTAAGTTAAATCAAAAAAATTCTTTAACTTATTTTTTTTAACTATCAACAACAATTTCAAACAAAATTTTACCATTACCTTCATCAATTTCGCAAACACTTTTAATTGCAAGCAGCTATGTATGAATCAAAAACCAGCAACACAAACCAAATGCTCAAAAAATCCATAGACTTTTGCTCTAACCCTAAATAATAATAATAATAATAATAATTCCAAAAGAAGAACTCCCAAATTTGAATCACAGTATAAAATTTTCACAGTTCCCACTTGCCCTTCAATTTCCTCAAATTACCAAAATTGCCACTCGAAGAAGTCACCCCCAATCCGGAAAAAATTGACTCCCAACGCAAAAAAAAAAGCCCTAACCATGCCCTAATTTGTACTCATATAGACATAAATAAACCGTCTATAGCCGGTAACTATAAACCATAAACCGGTTGACGGCCGTCTAATTTCCTCTCTCCACTCCACCCCACGCTTCCATTTCTATTATTATTCTCTATTGAAAATTGTTGGGTTTTTCCAATTTCACAAAGAAGCCCCCATACATATTATATCATCGCATACCAAACTCTCTCATTGTATCCTCTCCTCTGTTTGTTATTTCTCTTTACAGAGGAAAAGGAAGCTTAGTGAAGGAAACGAAAGCAAAGCCACTGCTCTAATTTTCGTATTAACCTCCACTATAAGGTTTGTTGAAAATTCAGATAATACATAAAACCGCATCTTCATTTAACTTTGTTCGGTTCTGTTTGCTTATTCAGAAAGTGAACATCTCTTTTCTTTGTGTTCGGATATTTCAATTTTTTTTCTTTCGGTATTACAATTGATGGATGTAATTTGGTCGTCGCTTTCTGTTCAAGTAAATGCTAATTACTTTGTTTACCTCGTGGCTAATTTATTTGATAAGTGATCTGGTTGTTAATTTTTTTTGATTTATGTGTTTTTTATTCTGTTTGAGTTTGTCTGTGTTAGATCTGCTTGGTGTTTAAATTTGTTGATTTTTATTTTGTTTCAGGCATTTTCCTGGTTTAATTGAAGTTTCGGGAGCATGATTTGTTGTTGAAGAGAAAAAAAGAGTGATTTTGGTTGTAAAAAAGATGAAGAGGTCAAGAGACGATGTGTACATCAGTTCTCAACTTAAAAGACCTATGGTCTCTTCTCGAGGAGAAACGTAGGTTCTTTTCTTCCGTCATCTCTCTCTTTGTGTTATTTTCTATTTTTAATTTTTTTTCTCATTTCTTTTCTTAAATCTTGTTTGAGCTTTAATGTTTGATTCTTGAAGCTAATTAGCTTAACTCGGATTAAGCTCAATTTCCGGCGCTTTTTGTGATTTGATCAGTTTTTTAAAAATTTTGGTTAGTGGTTGTTTGTGACATTTTTTTTAAAGAGAATTACAGTGTAGTGCTTGATGAGTTGGTCAATCTTTTGACAATTTTCTTATTTGTTTGACCAGTGAAGAAAAATCAGTTTTTGATTAGTGGAATTCTGTTCAGAAATATGATTCCTTGTATGGATGTGAGAGGAACTATGGAAACTTTTAATTGAATCTGGGCAGTGATCTGGTGGGTGTGGTTTTGAACGTTGCAATTTAATTATATTCTTACTTCTTACATGTAAATCTTTCTGCAATGAAGTTCGGGGCAACCCCAAATGATAGGAGGAGGAGCTATTGGTGGCAGTGGAGGAGGAGGTGGAGGCGGACAGAAGCTTACAACTAATGATGCCTTGGCATATCTCAAGGCTGTGAAAGACATATTTCAAGACAAAAGGGAAAAATATGACGACTTTCTTGAGGTCATGAAGGATTTCAAAGCTCAAAGGTTTGATCATGAATGCACAGTGATATGTTCTAATATTTTTTTTCCCCATTTTTTTAAACACTACTGATCCTTTTTCTATTTTTTTTTCTTATATTTTGTCAATTGCAGAATTGACACTGCAGGTGTCATAGCAAGAGTGAAGGAGTTATTTAAAGGGCACCGTGACCTGATTTTAGGTTTCAATACCTTCTTGCCTAAGGGATATGAAATCACGCTCCCTCTGGAGGAGGAACAACCTCCACAGAAGAAGCCTGTTGAATTTGAAGAAGCAATTAATTTTGTGAACAAAATTAAGGTAGAGATTCTCTTACATGGCCAAGCCTGGAGATTGCACTTTCGCTTTCAAGAATTTTAGTCTCATGAATTGTGTTCTGCAGACAAGGTTTCGAGGTGATGATCATGTCTACAAGTCATTTTTAGACATTTTGAACATGTATAGAAAGGAGAATAAATCCATCACAGAAGTGTACCAAGAGGTATATTGTCATATCTTCTTGTCTTTGCACTTTATAGCACATTGTTTTTATTTAATAAATCACTTTATGTTGCAGGTTGCTACTCTTTTTCATGAACATCATGATCTGCTTGATGAATTTACTCATTTTCTACCGGATTCTTCAGCTACAGCCTCTGCACATTTTGGTCCATCTGGTCGGAATTCTGTTAATCGTGATAGGAGTTTGCCCACAATCCGCCAAATGCATGTTGATAAGGTTTTTTCTTTCCTTTATCTTCTCTTTCTTTGATTACATATCAATCATTAAGCTAGTAACTGATGATTCTTCTTATCACCTTCCAGAAAGAAAGGACTACCACTTCCCATGCTGATCGCGACTTCAGCGTTGACCGTCCTGATCCAGATCATGATAGATCACTGATGAGAGCAGAGAAAGAGCAACGTAGACGTGGAGAAAAAGAAAAGGAGAGGAGAGAAGATCGTGATCGGAGAGAACAACATGAAGAGGGAGACTATGAGCATGATGGCAGTCGTGAGTTCAACATGCAACGGTTGCTTCACAAGCGGAAATCTGCTCGTAGGGTTGATGATTCATCTGCCGAACATCAAGGTGGGGATGGTGATGAAAATTTTGGAATGCATCCTGTTTCATCCACTTCCGATGATAAAAATGCTGTGAAAAGTGAGTTCTTCATAGTGCTTTGTGATACTTTATTGTTTATAGACATAAATGCAATTGATTTTTGCATTGTGCAGTTGTTGTATCAAAATGAGATTAGTACTGTAAATTTTCTTTCTTAATTTCATTTAGACTAGAAAAGAGGTGTGATTTTGGGTTGATGTTGTTGACATTTTTTTGCTGCTTTGTATTATGATTGAAGGAGGACATCCACTATAATTATTGATGTTAGCAGTTTCAGTTTGTATCATATTGCTTGTATCTGCGACTTCATATTTACATATTTGAGTTCTTGGTTTCACATGTATAATATTTTGTTTGTTCATGATATCGCAGTTTGTGTGCTTCAGCATTTTCGGAATAGCAATTTAGCAATGTTGTCGTAAACTATGAGATAGTTTCAACTTTCAAGCATACATCTCTATCTGGAGAGTTATAATGAATGGGAGCTTTATCAATAACTTTTTTTCAGTCTTAGACTGTTTTGACCAAATAAATGAGTTGCTTGTTTAATTCTATAACAATGTCTTCTGTGTTTGAAAATTTTAAAAGTCAGCATTTTCTATGTATATTAGATTGTTGTTAACATGGTTTCAATTTATTGTATTAGTTTTTAAATAAATGAAACCATTGTCATTATCCATATTTGTAGTGTAAAAACACTAGTAACTTTAGTGTGGTTTATCATGCTTTTTAGTCTATGAAAACTGTTGAATAACTTCTATTATCATTATTGTAGCAGTTAGTTATTGAAATGGAAGCTGATGTCTTTAAGGAACGTGAACCGAGTTCGCACCATCTTTTGTTTTATTTGTGATTTCTTTTCCTTTTCCAGGTCTACTTTTTTGCTCAGATGTTCATATCTGCTGCTTTTTTCATGTCTTAATCCTTTTTTTTTATATATATATTGAGCTGCATTTTTCTTCTTTCACTATTACTGTTTTTTTCACCTATTCCTTATTATCAGCCATGCTCCTTTTGGCTAGACCCCTTTATGTGAGTTGTACATACATACCTGCTTTTATAATTTGCTTTATTGATGCGGTCTATCTCATGGCAGATGCACTAAGTCAAGAGCTTGCTTTCTGTGAGAAAGTGAAGGAAAAGTTGTGTAACACTGATGATTACCAGGGATTTTTGAGGTGCCTTCACCTATATACCAGAGAAATCATCACAAGAGCAGAGTTGCAATCTTTGGTATGGTTAAATAATAATTTAATGATTTTTTTAGACCAAGAAGTATAGAAAAAAAAGGGAAAGATTTACTGAGAGTTCTCTTGTAAACCAGTCGAAATGATGTACTTAGTTAGTGATAGCACATTGGGTATACAACATATATTTTTGAAGATGTGCATCTTTTGCACTTTTTGCATGCTTGGGCTTTTCAAAACTAAATACATCAAATTAAAATTTATCTTCGTTGCAAGTGGTATAAATTTGAAGGATTTACTGAATCCAGGACAGTAATTTTGGTTGGTGGGTGCCTTGGTACTCTTAAGACTCTTTAGTGGATGCTTTAAACAACTCTATGAATACCTTGTTTGTTATTTTTAATTGGCATTTCTCATTGTTGAATGCTCTAGGAGTAATATAAAGGTACTTTTATAAACTTATGAAGTGATATTGTCATGCTTCTGTACTGATTACCCCTTTGTAGGGTGATAATTGATGTAATAGGGTTAGTGATCATTAGTTTTTTATCAGGTGAATGATTTACTTGGAAAATATCAAGATCTTATGGATGGCTTCAATGAATTTTTGGCACGTTGTGAAAAACATGGTAAATTCTTAAAACAGATGCTAAAGCTTATTTGGAGAACTTTGCAGTGCTGACAGTATGTAATTGATCTATCTTGCAGAAGGTTTACTAGCTGGCGTTGTGAGTAAAAGTAAGTGAAATGATTTATTTCCTTCTTGTTATGCCTTAACCCTCACAAAACTGGACCAACCTTGGTTGGTTGGTTGGTCTTAATCTATTTGTTTGAGTTTTCCCAGGACCAACAAAGTCATTTTATATTTCTGGTTTGAGTCTTTGGTAAACTTGAACTATTCCTAAGTTAAACCAGATGATCAACGAGGTTTGTAATGCATAAGATGTTTGATGATGTATAATGCAAACATATTCATCAGAAGATATGCAGTGTTGCAATATAATTTATACATTGTCTTATTTAAGTAGCTTATTCCTAGGTGCAAACTGAACATATTCATTTTCTCATGATTGTTTTTCAAGTAATCTTTATTCGTTTCTTGTACAGATTATTATGGGCCCAACTATTGTTGGTTCAATTCTAAAATAATCTGAACTGGGTTACCCCAGGATTAATGCTTACAACATCTTATTCCAGAATCCTTGTGGAATGAAGGTAATTTGCCAAGACCTGTGAAGCTAGAGGACATGGATAGAGATCGAGATCGTGAGAGGGAAGGTGTGATTAAAGAGAGAGATCAAGAAACAAGGGATAGACTTGACAAAGTAGCCTTCAGCAATAAAGATCCTGGGGGTCACAAGATGTCTTTATTTTCTGGCAAGGATAAGTTTTTGGCAAAACCCATCAATGAACTTGATCTATCTAACTGTGAGCGCTGCACTCCTAGTTATCGTCTCCTTCCGAAGAATGTATGTAACTTTTTACATTACCTTTATTTTGAATATATCATTTTTTTAGTAGATTCCTGAAATTCTTTTAATTTTCTGAAACCTTTTTCCATTCTCATTATATTGTGCCAGTATCCCATACCCTCAGCAAGTCAGAGGACAGAACTTGGTGCTGAAGTTCTGAATGATCATTGGGTATCTGTTACTTCAGGAAGTGAAGATTACTCTTTTAAACACATGCGCAAGAACCAGTATGAAGAAAGCCTGTTCCGATGTGAAGATGACAGGTTTGCATTTGTCTGGGCTTCTCCTAAATAATTTGATTGTCTATTTTGTTATTTAATGATAATCGCTTCATTTGTAATGTACTGCTTAGTTAAATGTCAAATTCTTAGACTTCAGTTACTTGATTATTTAGCTTCTATGAAGTTGAGATGGCAAATATATTATTCTGTTCATAGGAAGTTGATATGGCACTAAATGCCTTCATTTTTCCTCTTAATGGAAGTTGTCACTTTAAATGATTCCCAGCAGTTCAATTATGTTGTTTTTGGCAATAATTTTATGATGTTTTTTTTTATGTTATTGTCAGGTTTGAGCTGGACATGTTGTTGGAATCTGTGAATGTAACAACCAAGCGTGTGGAGGAATTGTTAGAAAAGATCAACGACAATACAATCAAAACTGAGACTCCAATTCGTATTGATGATCACTTATCAGGTTACATAAGCTGATTAATGATTAATTCCTAATTTTTTCAGGTGCTTGCTTTCCTTATTCGAACTTGTATCTCTCTATCTTTCTCTTCTCTTGTTTTTGCTCAGTTTTTCTGATAGATTCTTTTCTGTTGTTGTAGCTTTGAATATGAGGTGTATTGAACGTTTGTATGGTGATCATGGGCTTGATGTGCTGGATGTATTAAGAAAGAACACTTCTCTTGCTCTGCCAGTTATATTAACTCGTCTGAAGCAGAAGCAAGAAGAGTGGGCAAGATGTCGTGCTGATTTTAACAAAGTATGGGCCGAAATTTATGCCAAGAACTATCACAAATCCCTTGATCATCGCAGCTTCTATTTCAAGCAGCAGGATACTAAGAGCTTGAGCACAAAAGGTAATGTATTGTGTATCTGTACATACATGAAACAGTATACCCTTTTTTTCTTTTTTTATGGGAAATATTTGGGGGCATGTGAACCCTAATGCTTGATAACTATCATCTTTTGCAATCTGTCATTAGTACCAAATCAAGAAAGAGAAAAAGCATCCTGAATGACAGTCAATATATATTAATTTGTTGACCTAGCTAATATGTCATGTGTTTTGCAGCTTTGTTGGCTGAGATCAAAGAAATTAGTGAGAAGAAGCGAAAAGAAGATGATGTGCTTCTTGCTTTTGCTGCTGGCAACAGACGGCCTATTATACCGAATTTGGAATTTGAGTACCCAGATCCTGACATTCATGAGGATTTATATCAGCTCATCAAATTTTCATGTGGAGAAGTTTGTACAACTGAGCAGTTGGACAAGGTGATGAAGATTTGGACAACTTTCTTGGAGCCCATGCTTGGTGTTCCCTCCCGACCACAGGGTGCAGAAGACACTGAAGATGTTGTGAAGGCAAAGAATCATTCTCCCAAAAGTGGAGATAGTGAAGGGAGCCCTAGCGTTGGTGGTGTTACAGTCATAAATAAGCATTCGAATCCTTCTAGAAATGGCGATGAAAGTATCCAACCTGAGCAATCAAGTTCTTCCAGGACCTGGTTGCTAAATGGAGATAATGGAGTTAAAGAAAATGGTTCTCCAGATGCAGATCACATCACCCGCAAAAGTGATACTTCCTGCAGTACTGTTCAACATGATAAGTTGCAGATTAATGCAGCCTCAGCAGATGAAATGTCAGGTATTGCCAAACAATCTACTTCTAATGAACGATTGATCAATTCAAACACATCACTTGCTACTGGAGCGGAGCTAAGTAATGGAAGAGCTAACATAGAATCAGGTTAGATGAATGGTTTTGATATAATTTTTCTTATATTTTGCGATGGATGCTGTGGCTTTTTTACCTTAACTCAAATGAAAGCTAGATTTCTGAGAGAGATTTTTGGTGCAAGGTATGAGTGTCACTCCCTCAAGACCAGGCAATGGTACCATTAACAGTGGGCTTGGATTAGGTTCAAGTAATGAAATTTTACTGTCAGCGGAGGTAAGGTTCTTCCATGCATGATGCTCTATCTGTTACTCTAACTAAACATGCTCTTAGGAAAATTGAAGGCAATAGACTTGATATTGTTTGGTTTTTTTAAGCTGGATTATTTGCCAAATCATAGTGGTGAATTAAGTTCCGATAGTTCACTTGGCAAGCATCTTGCCTATTATTTAATTTAAGAATTCAAGATTCTTAGAAGCCCACATCTCTTTGTATCTCCTTACTCTTTCACCTATCCTGTTATAAACTGCTATCTAAAAGGTTCATGGTCTCTCAACATCTCCATATGTCTATCTGTTAGGGAATTTACGTAAAACCCAAATCATCCTATAGAAGTTGATTAACAGCTTGATTCAGCTTAGGATTATAAAAAAATGAACAATTAAGCTAGTGGACGAGAAGGTTAGGCTTTGGATTTATGGTTATAACCTTCTATTAATATTCTGCTGCAAGATGATTGTTTGTTTGTTTGTTTTGATTTATCAGGTTGGTAATTTTTCACGATCAATTATTTCCACAAATGGGGCAGCAACTGAAGGTGTCAAGGGGCAAAGATACAATAATGAATCTGCTGCACAATTTAAAATTGAAAGAGAGGAGGGTGAATTATCTCCAAATGGAGATTTTGAGGAGGATAATTTTGCAGCTTATGGAGAAGCTGGTTTAGAGGCTTTGCATAAGGCAAAGGAAGGTGCTGTAAGTAGGCAATACCAAACTAGACCAGGAGAAGAAACATGTGTGGAGGCAGCAGGAGAAAATGATGCTGATGCTGATGATGAAGGTGATGAAAGCGCTCAAAGGTCATCAGAGGACAGTGAGAATGCCTCTGAGAATGGTGATGTCTCTGGAAGTGAGTCTGCTGATGGTGAAGATTGCTCTCAAGAAGAGCATGAAGAAGATGGGGAACATGATGAGCATGATCATAAAGCTGAAAGTGAAGGTGAGGCTGAAGGGATGGCTGATGCCCATGATGTTGAAGGAGATGGAAATATGTTGCCATTTTCAGAACGTTTTCTTCTAAATGTAAAGCCTCTAGCAAAGCATGTCCCTCCAGCATTGCATGACAAAGAAAAGGGCTCTCGGATTTTCTATGGAAATGATTCTTTCTACGTGCTTTTTAGGCTTCACCAAGTAATGCACTTTTTTGAAGTCATTAAAATGGAGATGTGTAGATTCTTGTATCTGTTAGTTATTGATTTTCTACATTAATATGACAACCCCCTGTTTCCTAATTTGGCAGACATTGTATGAGAGAATACAATCGGCAAAAATTAATTCATCATCGGCTGACAGGAAATGGAGAGCTTCAAATGATACAAGTTCTACTGATCTTTATGCCAGGTTCTTTAGGTTTAAGTGTTTTTGCTAGTTAATCATTTGATCAGTCCATATTAACTCAATGTGTTATTACAGGTTTATGAGTGCTTTGTACAATTTACTTGATGGATCTTCTGATAATACAAAATTTGAGGATGATTGTCGAGCTATTATTGGAACCCAATCATATGTTCTATTCACATTGGACAAGTTGATATATAAACTTGTCAAACAGGTTAAGTGCTTCAGATATCTTGTCAATTATATTTTTCCTGATTTTCCATCTCAGTTCCTTCTTTTTGTTGACTTGCACGTTCATCATGGAAATTCTTCCTCAGCTCCAAACGGTGGCGACTGATGAGATGGACAACAAGCTGCTCCAGCTTTATGCATATGAAAAATCAAGAAAACCTGGAAGATATCTTGATGTAGTTTATCATGAAAATGCCCGTGTTCTTCTCCATGATGAGAACATATATCGGATTGAATGTGTAGGTCTATTGGTTTTGCTTCCTTTTTTTCTCCTAATGGCATTTCTGTTTGTCAAAATATTAAATTCTATGCTGCAACTGTAACATGATGATTTTCATTGCAGTCTTCCACACCGGCCCATTTGTCTATGCAGCTAATGGACTTCGGACATGATAAACCCGAAGTTACTGCTGTTTCCATGGATCCTAATTTTGTAGCTTATTTGCACAATGACTTCCTTGCAATTGTCCCTGACAAAAAAGAGAAGCCCGGGATATTCCTAAAGAGGTGTGTAGATGCAAAGGAAAGAAGTTGTCTATTTTCTTGATTTCTATGGCTAATCATATCTGCTTGGCAGGAATAAACACAACTTTGCAAGTCGTGATGAATGCCAGGCCATGGAAGGATTTCGAGTTTTCAATGGTCTGGAGTGCAAGATAGCTTGCAATTCCTCCAAAGTATGCTTGTGTTAGAGTTACTCCTTTAGATTTTGTATTTTTCTTAGTTAGGCAAACATGAAATATATATATATATATATATATATATATATATATATATATATATATATATATATATATTGAGTTGTATTCCTTTTATTAACCAATTGTTGATTTGTACATGATAGGTGTCCTATGTTTTAGATACAGAAGATTTTTTGTTTCGAGCGAAAAAGAGAAGGAAATTTTTGCAACGGAGCAGCTCATGCCATGACCAGGGAAAGATTTCAAGAAGAGTACAGCAGTTTCAGAGATGGCTATCCAGCTCATAAGATGCCTTTCTGTGACCCTGAAGTGAATATGGTGTGTATTAATCTTTTGATAATGGATTTGGATTTGCTTTGGTATTTGGGTCCAAATTCCTGTACACAGATTCTCATGCTTATGCTCGCGCACACACGCACGCATGAACACATAGAAAGTTGGCTCTTATTAATGTTTATATGATTTTTTTATTTTTGTTTTAGATTTTTTTAGATTTTTCTCGACATATAACAATTATGCGGATCCTGTGCTTTGTTAATTTTTAATGTTCCTTTTGACAATTAAAACAATCAAAGAAAGGCAAAAGAAATCTGATGTTTGTGGTGTCAGATGTATTGTTCTACAGTTAGGTTTCAGAGCACATTACATGATGAGGCGCTAGAAACGGAAATAGATGGCGCTGCCACTGAAATTATCATCCATGTATTCACATAGTTCTGTCTCACCAAGCAAATAAAGAATCAACAGGAAAGCAAATATGGCTCCCAAGATGTAGTATAGTGTAAGTTTTGTGGCCTTATTGAGCCATGTTCATGTAAATAGAGTTGGCATGTGATGTAATACCTGAGATATATATGTTCATTCCATTCATCAATATTTTTATAATATTTTCCACTTAGATATTTGATGCCTCCTCTCTCTCTCTCTCTCTCTCTCTCTCTCTCTAATGCCTTTCCACTGTTAAGGCAACTCATAATTTTTTTCATATTATTTTTTATCAGATATTTTCTTGTTTGTAAATAGGAATTTAATAATGAAGAGGGAGAACACTTCGATTGAGAATACAAGGACTTGGGAAGGAGCTGTCATAGGTATTTTTGAATATGTATAATGTCTTTTTGCACGCAGGCAGCAATATGATATGTTATCTTTTACTTGCTGTAATTTTATTGAATAGTAAAATGGCTCAGTGTTGTAATCGGTCGTGTTATGTGATATATATAATAGAGAGAGAGAGATGGAAAGCTTTACAATGGTCTGATTGGACAGAACTTGATAATTTGAGTGATTGAAAAATTGACTTATTTGAGAATTTATCCATTTTATCCAACCAAAATGACTCCATCCTCTCTCTCTCTCTCTCTCTCTCTCTATATATATATATATATATGCATGCATGTACATAGCTAGTGAAGCCGAAACTACATTAACGCAACCGCATTTTGTTTGCAAAAGTTGCTAATAATCGAGTCAAGAAGAAGGGAAAAAATGGAAAGTAATGGCAAACTGTAACGAGACAATGGACATCTGCCCCGTCCAACCCTTTAATTTTAACTTGATTCGATCCGTGGCAATTAAAATTTTGGTTGGTGTCAGATAATTCGATTTTTAAAGGCAAAAATTTTAGTTTGGTTCCTGTACTTTAGGTTTTTTTTGCTTTAACGCCTGTACTTTTATTTTATAACATTCAGTCTTCATACTTTTAAATTTATACTTTTAATTTAATATGTATTTGGGACTTTAAAAATGGTTCCGTTATATGTGGGAAACACGCGACTTGAGAAGCGCGTTTGAAGATAAAATTGCCATGCTGAGCAGAAAAATTCTTCTGCTGCCATGAAGGTATAAACTACTGGAATTAATAGCACAAGATTTAAACCACAAAAACCCAATCCACATAGATAAAAAGAAGAAATTGACCTTATGAGTTTTGATTTTATATCCTTTAGTAGCAAAATTTGTCACCGGCTGAAGCCGTTTGAGTGAGACTAGTGATAGTACAAGGCAAAAGGAGTTCCACTTGGAGGCCCAAATTGACGAGATGGAGGCTCTGTAATGGCATTATGAGGGATGGCGGTAGAATGGACTGCTTCTGGGTGAATGGCCGTGGGTCTTGACGGGGAGAGAGTCGCTTTCGCGCTAGAGGTCTAACTAACTGGGTAGCAGATCTTTGGGTATTGGATGATGACGAGAAACCTGCTGGTTTGTTTAATGGCGGAGAGAGGTAGCGGTTTAAGCTTGTTTGCAGGTAATGGGTAGCGAGACTAGGAATGGGAGCAAATGTTGGAAGGGTTGTGGTGAAGGAAATGAAATTTCTGCTGGGTCTCGTAGACTGGTTTGTCGGTTGTAAAGAGCAGTAGATGGTCTGAGATTATGGAACATGAAGAGTGAGCATATGAGAGATATTGAGATAGAAAAATGGAGACTTGATCTATCTACCAGCAAGTAGGATGGTTTGTTTAATCTCATTCTCTTTTTGTGCATCTTATTTTTATTTTCTGAATTTTTTATAACCTTGGTTTTTAGGGCTTTTTATCCAAAGGGTGCCCATTTCAAATATATATATATATATATATATATATTCCAATATGATGATTATGCAAAAGTTGATTGCTTTCCTTTTGCAATTTTTTTTTTAATTTCCAGTCAAATGCCATTAATTTTGTTCAATTTAAAAAAAAAAAAACTAAGAACTAAAACAACTTGTTGCCGTTCTTAGCTTTTTTTTTTTTTTTTTCAGTTGTTCTGATCTGAATCTAATTTTTTTTAAATAATATAATTCAAGAATCCAAATAAGTTGTTTCAGTCAACAATACCGTATTTGTAAATTTTTGTCTGTGAACACCATATTGGGAAATAGGCGCCATACTGATATAAAAGCATTTATTTTTACATCAAATGTTGATTGCTTTCCTTATGCAAATAAGTAGTTAGAGCGATTGATGATTATGCAGTATTTCTACAGATGGATTACTTCTTATTTTTATTATTTTCTTGGGTCTATCCTTTTTTAATTTATTAAATATAAATTAGAATAAAAATGTCTAAAGGCTGTTAAGTTATGAAAATATTTTCCGTTTTCATTTTTCATTTTCTTTCCTTCAATTTTCTTACTTTGTATTTTGCAAATCTGAAATTTGAAAACAGAAAACCATGTTTGTTTGCATATATTTTCAATTAATTTGTTTTCTAATTTTTCTATGAAATTTATTATTATTATTATTGTTTATCCATAATTTTTGGACAATGATTGGATTTGTATTATATTCACATTACTCAAAATAATATAGTCATAAAGTATATTGCAAAATACATAAAAATTTAAATAATAATAAAATAAAATATAAAAACTCAAGATCCAAGACAATAATTCAATTTTGATAACATTTAAATAACAACAAAGGCCAACATCCAATATAATAATTAAATATTCATAATATTCAAACAATCACCCTCCAATCAGAAGGAATATTCACTTCAACATCCAACTCCTCAATTGGGCAGCCTCTATATCTGTGGATATCCTCATCACCATCAATATAAGAAATTGAGGACTGAATAGAAGTGGTGTTCAGATAGACTAGATCGTAAAGTTTGAGCCCTTTGTCAACTTTTCCTGTTGATATCTGAAATTTCACAGCTATTAGATCCATTGTACTGATATGGATAAACAACAGAAAAATAAATTTCAGCTTAAATAATGTATAATCTGCATAAAAGCATATTCATCCAATCAAATTTAAAGCATAGACGACTTGTGCTTCTAATCTGATAGGAGAAATCGGAGAAGAGTCAAACGACGCCGACGCAAGATGAGCGGCAAGCACGGCCAACTGACTACGGGCTGCCATGGAGGAGGAGGAGGAAGAATCCGAATTCAACATTGTTTGGGTTTGGATTTAGGTTGAATTAGAAGAGAAACAAACTGACTGATACAATTACAGTGATCTTAAATAGGAAAAAGAGTTATTAAGCTGATTTGCTGCTTCAGTGTTGTGCTCGACTAACTTCTCCTTTTTTTTTTTTTTGGTAGAAGAGAGTGGGCAAAGCCAAACTATCTAAGATACGAAATTCCAACCAGATTGTGTATGAACAACCACCCCCGAGTTGAGCAGGAGGAGAAAAGAGGAGATGGAAGCCTGGGGAAAAGCCGTAACCCAAATGAGAAAAAAAAAAAATCTGCAGCAAAGTTGGCTTTCCTGTATGCTAAAAGAGGAGAAATGACACTTCAAAGACTAGATACTGCACACTAAAGAACGACAAGCAGTATTAACAAAAACACTCTCCCGTAACCATACCCACAGCCACACTATTATCACTTTCAACCATAAGGTTATCAACTCCTTGAACTTTAGTAAGGTGTTCACCTTGAAGAATGGTCCAAAGTTCCGCTCTAAGAATAGGACATGCTCCGATGTTTGAAATAAATAATTTTTAAAAATAAGTATTTTTTTTCTACAACTAAACACGCCGTGGACTAAAATTTTTTAGATGGATTACAAAAATATAGCGGTGTTAGGTTGATCTGGTCAGATTTAACGGAAAAGGGGTATCTGAGTCAAATATCGAAGAATATAGGGATTTAATATTACAAAATAAAAATACACGAGACAATACAGAAATTGTTCAACCTAACCCCAACCTCAACAAGTGAATTTACTTTTCTAAAAAGTTCAATCTAAATTGACCCGATCAATCTTAATAAACCCAATCAAATTTATAACAGTTTAAATTTGATCACTCCTAACTGCCGGGGCCAAACTATAAAATTGCAGCTTATTTGTTGTTAGCCCGAAATTTATACGACTAAGGTCATGTTTGGCATTATATTGGAAAAAAACTATTTTTAAAAAAACTATTTTTAATTTTTTGAGTTTTAAAAATTATTTTTAGAAATAAGAAAATAAATAAATATTTTTCATAAAACATATTTCAAAAAAATACAATTTATAAAAAATAAAAAAACAGTCAATTAAATCAAAAAAATATAAACTACTTTTTTAATAACAGACAATCTCAAACACCTTCTAATTGACTATCAATTAAAGTGCATTGCAATCTAATGAGCCCGACCCTTTTTCATCATGCACTGATATACCACTCACCAGTCCTTGGCTTATAGCCGTGTAAAATTGAACTGAAATTGAAAATCAAAATAATTTCAGTTTATTTGGTTTGGTTAATTCGGTTTTTGATTTATTCGGTTCGGTTATTTACAAAATTTTCTATTTGTTCGGTTTGGTTTGATTGAAAATGTTGAAAAATCGATTACACTGAACCGACTGAATTTCTTATTATATATATATTTCTTATTAATTTTATAGTAATTAATTATAATTTTTAGATAAAAAATTATATTTTATGATAATTAATTTTGATATATGATAATTGATAAAATTATAAACTATTCCAATTTATTTTAATTTTTATTAATTAAATTTAATTCATGGTAATTAATAAAATTATGATAATTTTTATACTAATTTACAAAGTTTTGATTTTAGTTATGGTAATTTAAAAGATTATGATAATTGATTTTAATTTATGTTAATTGATAAAGTTATTATGATTGATTTTAATTTTTATAATTGATAAATATTGTAATAATTATACTTTATAGTAATTTACAAATTGATTTTGTTATAAATAAAGCGGTTTAGTTTATTTAAATTTAGTTTGGCTTTTAACCAAACCGAACCAATGCTGACCCCTAAGCTGGCCCTTTTTCCAACACTTCACAACCATCCATTATGCAATGCCAAATGCCAAAAGTTAGGTCAATCTCTCATATTGACATTCAAGAAGGATGAAGTTTGCTTATATCCTGCCTTTGAGACAGAAAGTAAGAGTTAAACCTCAAGTGGCAAATACCATACCACCCTTCTTTCGCCAATAGTGCCAAGTTAAAAAATTCCGAAACCAAGACCATCCTGGACCATTGTGCGTATTAGAATGATTTAATCTATCCCACTACGTGCGAATAACTAAAAATTACTGTCTCTTTGCCCCCCCCCAAAAAAAAAGATTACTGTAGGCAGTGGGACAAGGCTTTCTTTCTGAATGGGATAAATAGCAAAAAATAATTTTTTTGAAATTTTAATGATTCAATGGCCGCAAGTTCCCCTTTGCCCTCCTAAAATCCGTCATGGTAGACTCAAATCACAAACACTAGAAGCTACTTGTCTCCTTTTTAACTGTCAATCTTTCTATAAAATTTTTATTGCGAAGGCTCATATAATATAAAGTTTAGAATTTCGCTACATTACTCATTAATGTCTTTTAGAATACTAACCACTTAACATGATTTTTACCCCTTTGATTTGCACAGCAGATTGGCAAAGCTTAGAGCATGAAGGGGATTTTCATGCAATCATGCCATATAGGCATATACATGCATTCAATGAGTCAAACTCAATAGTACTGAAAACGTCTTCAAGACCTGTAAAATGCGAATTTGAACCCAAAAGAAAGAAAAAGAAAATCATGCACTCATCTTCCGCGAACACATTATTACAATTTGGAAGATCCAACCTCCAAGACTCCAAGCGAGGCTTTTTAGAATACAATTTCGTATGCAACTGCGAAAATTCCCAGAGATACACGTATGCACCATTACACCATTGTTCATATCATGAGTTTGTCAAGTGAATGAATCAATTGTTATTTGGATTTAATCACGTTGGCAAAACCAGTTTACAGTCCACCTCAAGTCAAATTGCATTTGGGATGCATATCTATGAAATGTGTAGAAACTTTTACACACCTATTTACAGCAATAAAAATTTTATCCAGTTAGTTCACTGATAGGTGGACGGTCCATGATATCAAAGGCAGCCTTCGCATTACTTTTTAACGATGGGTCGATATCAGGCAATTTCGGAATCTGAGCTAGTAGATCTATTGTTCTTCTTATCAGTCGAGCTAGATCCCCATCATCCATTGCACAATCCATCATCATTTCTTTCCAAGTAAGCCCTGAAGCCCAGGCTTCAACCATACCTGAAAATTGGCTATCCAAACAACACAGAATCTCCACGCCATATTTTTCCTGAAGTTGCAGAAGGGTGCTTCTTTGCTCATCTAATTTGCTAATAATACTGAATACTGCAGTAGAAGGTTCATATATGCAGCTATTATTTTCTGAGGCTCGAACTTTGATCCCTTCAGAAACTACACTTGCGCAGACAGCAGCAAGTTGAGCAGGTTTTAAATCCAGTAAGATTCTATTACGTAGAACCATGGCCAGCCAGAGTTCATTTTCTCCACGAATGGCAGCCGCAGTCTCACCAAGAGGAAATATTACCTGTGTATTAATGTCCAATGCCCTAATTTCATGTACAATTTTGCTAATCTTCAAGAATTCCTTCCAACCAGATGGTTCAATTTCCTCTATTCGATTGATCAAACGATTTGATCTAACCTTCAGGAGTCGAATCTTATCCTCAGTAAAATTCTTCCAATCTAAGATCTTTTTATATTCTCTGAAACCTTCTGTGCGTGCTATCTGTTTCTTCAAACGTGCAACTTTAGTTCTTTGTTTTTTGTAATGTTCTACAGCATCATGATAGGCTTGTGAAATAAGTAATTCCTCATCATTCTCCAAGAGACTATTTAAGACTGGTACATTTAAACTCCAAGACCATGTCTCTAGAGAACCTTCCATGGTCCATAAGCCACCAAGTTCAGAATCAGCAAGCTTTTCCCACTGCCTCTCCTCCTTATCAAGTAGCTTCCACATAACTTCATGAGGTAAAGCATCCCCTTGGGTCAAAGCCACATTAGGAAAGCCTATCTTATAGATAGTTTTAACCCATTTTTCTGTGAAAAGATACCAAGAGTTATCTGAACCAAGGGCAACATAGTATGATGGTTTAATATCTTCTAGCATTTCCACTTCACTGGAGCTTGACCTGGATATTACAGCATTTGTTGGAAATGAATCACTGACAGAAACCATATTTATAAGTTTTGAACTATCAAAAGAATCTGCCTTCCCTAAATAAACAGCAGGGACTAAATGTCCAACTCCCTCAGAATCTTTGTATTGTAAACACAAAAAGCGCAAGTGCTCATTTCTGAACTCCTCAAGTAGAAATTTAAGGGCACTCAGTCTCTTCACATCCATTATTCTCCTTAGTTCTGTTCGAAGGCGTTTTTCTTCCCTCAATTGTTCCTGCAGATCTGCAATCTCCTTATATATTGCTCCAGAGAGGATTTCCCTGCTTTTTCTATCTATAGAGTCATCACTGATTTCTGACATCAGTTTTTCAATCTCTTCCTGTATTTTAGCAAGCTCATCTTTTGAAGAAAGCATCACATTGCTACCAATATATGTCCCAAAACTTTGCTCAACTAATTTCTTTGCCTCTTCCAAAGTTCTCCCGGCCTTAAGAACTTTCATGTTATCAGATTCATTAGGTATGTGTGTGACTTTTGCACCAGCAAGGAGATTTAAGACCATACCATAAGAAGCTGTAAACTGAGAAACAAGAGGTTCTAATCCAGCAAACAGAAGCTTGCAACACTCTTCAGCACCTTCATTGGAGGTCTGAACCAGTACAACATGGCCCCTTTCATCAATGCCTCTACGTCCAGCTCGTCCAGCCATTTGAAGCAGTTCATTTGGGGTTAACTGGATATGTCCACTACCTGTTCTCTTACTGAGAGATGATATGACAGCTGTCCTAGCAGGCATGTTGATTCCAGCAGCAAGTGTTTCTGTAGCAAACACAACCTTAATAAGTCCTCTTTGAAACAGTTCCTCAGTAAATGATTTCCATAGGGGGAGGCAGCCAGCATGATGTGCAGCAACCCCATTCAAGAGTCCTTTGACAGCAGTCTCCCTGACAGCATCAGGATTCTGAATGCTGAACCTCTTCAAAGCCAGTTCAACCTCACTCATCTCACACTCATCTAATAGCTTGCAACCTTCAAGGTACTGCACGGCTGCATCACATCCTCTCCTATTAAAAATAAACCAAATTGCCGGCAGCATATCCCTTACCTTAAGCTGTGTTAATGTATCAATTACTTGAGGTACCTGAAAAATGCAATTTCTTGTGGATAAATAGATTGCTTCCTTTTCTTTTCATTCTAGAGGTGGATTGCAAACCAATTACAACAAATATACATTATTCAAAAACCAAAGTCAACCATAACCAGAGAACCAATGGTATTCTTACCAGTGAACGGCGGATTTTGCTTATGTCATTCTTTGAGAGAGGTTCTCCAGACATGTTAGCAGCATTATTAATTCTGAAATCACTCCCACGTTTTCTTGAATTCCTTCTTCTAGGACCACCATCTTTGTTTGGTTTAACTCCAAAAGCAGAAAGTTGTAAATAATTAAGTGACAGCTTTCTGTTCCAATTTGAAAAACATACCAGAATTAATTTTAGTCAGAAGGGCAAGGGAAAACCAATATAAACCACTATCTAATAAAAAAAAGGCATTAAAACAAAAGAACAGCAAATTTTAATGCAATCACAGAACCCCATACAGCAGATAATCTCTTCAAACTGAACTCCTGTGTCCACTAAGGATATAGGATAAATGCACAGTTAAATGATGCAGCTGAAAGAAATAAGCAAGCAATTGGCTTAAATTCTGAGCTACTTTCCAGTGCAGTGCTAAACTCTTGGCCTTAGTTTATAACCCTATCAAAAACATCTCTCACAAGACTATGAATAGGCAAGAAAACACTAAGGATAATGGGGGATGGGGGATAAGCATTTTTATTGGCATAAACCAACATTTGCAAAGTTTATATGGCAAAACAACTAGGTAATCATTGGGTCTTCCATGACAGCATGCACACAGTTAGACTTTAATGATCAAGACAAATCTATATTGAGAAGTTCCTAATCAATTACAACATTAAAGTAACAGAACATAGGGAAATTGTTTTTTATAAGTTTTACTTTTTAAATCCTTCCAAATGAAATACATTGCAGGCTGGGACATAAAAACATAGAAACAACTCAACCGTCTTCTCATACAATATCACCAGTAGTATAAGCCGTTATCACCCAGACGATGTCAACTCCTAAAATTATTTTGCAAAAAGTATTAGAAATTGTGTGCTCAATTGAATGAAGTGTTCTAGAGATGACACGAGAACATTCTTCATGAGGGAAACATACAAGGGTGATGGAAAAACCTATTCATGTGCTTTCCTTTCTCATCAAGAAGTGCGAACAAAGATGTCTTTGTGGAGAAGTGCCAAGTCAAGGGAACTGGACGCTTTGATGAAGTCACCAATTCAGATTTACCATGAACCTAAAAGGAAAGTTGAACTAAATAAGAAATAATTTTTCAATCATGAAAAGGGAATCAACATTGACTAAGGATTACCCCCACTAAGTCAGAAGCCAAGGCTAGCAATACCAACAAGCAGAACTTAATGGATATAAGAACATTCAAAACTTAATTCTAATAACTGTAGAATAAAGCGAGTTCAGTTACTGTTTTTCCATTAATTAAGAAAGGTGTATGATAACACTCATTAGAAACAAGACACTCAAAAAGATATCCCCTTGCATTGCCGACGGTTGAGAAGTTTGTTTGTTGGAAGCCTCATGAGTTTTTTCATTAAATAGAATGAAATGCATGTCTACTGCTTTTCAATGAACATCAGCATATGAGGAAAAGGGTGAGCATTTGTGAGTTTTAATCCACTTCGATAGGATGTGAAATTGTATAGAACTACACTTTCCTCTCTCATGAATGACTTAATTATTATAGCCTGAAAGCTTCCAAACACAAGAATTTTTCGAATTTAATATCTGTTTTTTAAATTTTGTGCAAAGGGCTCTGGAATCCAGAATGACAAGTAATAACATGCTGAGACCATGGAAATAATTGACAAACCCCATTATGAATTGTAACAGCAGACATCTCCCTTTGTAAATACCTCAAAAGGCATCTTAACTGCTTTGTAAGTAAATAAAATTCCTGTGTCCTCATAAAACTATTCAAAAAAAGAAGTAACAAGATTTAACTTTGTGGTAAAAAAGACAAAAGTAACAGTGCTCCTCTGGCCCAGCATCCTCATAAAGCACCCAAGTAGAAGAAAAAGATCTAACGGAAGAAAGAAGAAACGCATCATATTCATGAACTATCCAAATATTATTTTGATAGAATAAAAGTAAATCCAAGTTCTAGAAAGTCCAATCATTATTCTTTAATACAGTCCAGCTCTTCAATAATTATGCAAAAAAATTATGACTAGATAATCATGTCAGTTGTGAATGAAATCAGCTACAAAGATAGATGATCAATTTAGAGAACTACCTAAAATTATTGTGGTGAGAAAGGTCCTTATTCCTTAGCATTTCAAGCTCATTAAATATTTGGAAGGACAGAATGCATTAAAGAATTGAGATGAGAGCTTCAATAAGATGTAGAGTACGACAAATAAATCTGATATATTAGCAAAAGGTAAAAGCTGGTTGAGACTTATTCCCCATGTATAAAGCAAAATTTAAAAGAACGAAAATTTTGACTAAATTAGGCATATTGATACAAGGCAACATGCATTCACTCAAGCAAATCGTATATTTGCCACATTTGAGACAACTTGAAGCAAGGTGGAATCATTCATTCAAGATAGAGACATTAAAAAAAAAAAAAAAGCACACCTCATTAATCTAGCCAGCAAGCTCATCTGGATTCTTTACTGTAGCAGACAGACATATTAATTGAACCTCTTTGGGACAATAAATAACCTGAAAATATTTAATAACATACATCACTATGATGAAAATTTGGGCAATAAACAAGATACTAAATTATACTTACTATTTCCTCCCACACCGTACCCCGAGAAATGTCGCTAAGAAAATGAACTTCGTCCAAAACAATCACATCAACGTGGAAAAGTCCACTCCCAGAAGAAACCATTCCAATACTGCATGAGAAGTTTAACCACCATGTCCAAACTTGAATCAAAAGATCAACTTAAGGAATAACAGAAGTACAAGGATCACAACCCAAGTTTGGACAATGTCACTGCATCAAGAAGAACAGATGCTATGATGCCCGAATAAATTACCAGCCAAATGGTAGTTTTCTTGCCCAGAAGAAAAAAAAATATCATTCTAACCAGAATCTCCTTTTTGAGACAAATAGCGTCGTCATTATAATTAGGATAATTTCAAGTACGACTATTTTAAACGATTAAATCTACTAAAGGCAACAATGTGGACCAATGTTTTATTCATATATTGCATCTAAATGCCCCTTGTGATAACTGTATATGTATTTGTCACCAAACATAATTAACCTTTGAAATGCAATGTAATAAATAAATTATTGTTTTTTGAACCACAATCTAATACCTCTGATATAACATGTTGCGCAAAATCTCCGTTGTCATTATCAAAACTTGAGCATCTTTATTGACAGCAGAATCTCCAGTGAGAAGACCAACATTTCGATCTCCAAATGTCTCCCTATTGTAAGTTGGAAAAAGAAAAGAGAACGATTTATTATCTGCGAAATTTCCCTTATACATCAAGAATTCCAAGCAATTCATGACAATTACTAACCGAAAATCACGAAACTTCTGATTTGATAAGGCCTTGAGTGGAGTAGTGTAAAATATCCTCTTTCCTCGAGCTACAGTGGCAACTGCTGCAGCTTCAGCTATCAGTGTTTTTCCACTACTTGTAGGCGCCGAAACGACAACCGAAGAGCCATTCAAAAACGCTTCTATAGCCAATCGCTGTCAAAAAAAAAAAGTTACGGATAAAACCTAAAACGAAACCAAATCAATTTGAATATTTTAAAGCCATATTAGTAATAGTTCAAACCTGAAATTTATCGATTCGAAAATCGTAGATTGAGGCGAGTTCATCAACATCTATTATCTCATTTCCAAACTCTTTTACTTCGTTGCGTAGCTTATCAACTCTCTGCCACTTGGATTCCTTGCGCCACGGTAATACTTCATGTGCTCTCGCATCCGCTGAAATTCCGGCTTCGTAAACGATTCCGTCCGAAATCTCACCGGAAAAGTCATCGTATTCTTCAGCAGCTTCGTCGTCGTCGTCGTCATCATCTTCTTCTTCTTCATCATCATCGACATCGGAGAGCTGAGACTCCAAGGGAAAGGGAGAGGTCGGGGACTTGAAGGAGATTCGAAATCGAAGTGAACAAAAGGGTGGAAAAAGGAACGGCTTGTGCCGGCAGTAGCCTAGAGTGCTCAATTGGGGGAATGAGGTGGGCCTGAAGGAGATGGGAGGAGAGAGGATGGAGAGAGTGTTCATGGCGGGAGATACGATAGTCTTCTTGGTGCTTATGCATCCAGGGCGTTAACGGATTGCTTGGGTTTATCATTTTGATGATAATGATTCGACGTCGTTTCTTCCGCAATCAGATAGTTTCTTGGTGTTACGCTGCACAAAATAATAGCGACAAAACTCTGATTAACCCTTTCTTGCACGTATAACACCTTTTTTTTTTTACT
The DNA here is from genome assembly GCA_023653625.1 of Triadica sebifera. Taxonomy (NCBI): domain Eukaryota; kingdom Viridiplantae; phylum Streptophyta; class Magnoliopsida; order Malpighiales; family Euphorbiaceae; genus Triadica; species Triadica sebifera. The sequence goes on from CM042900.1 coordinate 25,926,369, forward strand.
TTTTTTTTTAAGAAAGAGGTGTTAATTACTTTCTTTTTTTACATTTTTTTACTTTTTTTATATCACACATATTTTTTATGTGGTTTTTATAATATTAAATGAGATGAATCTTTTTTTATCAAAATATTAAATGGAATGAACTGATGAACTCTTTTTTATTTTCCCCATATTTGACTATGGATTCCCACAGTCATCTATTAATGGATTGTTTGCACATAAAATACTAATTTTTATGAAATCGGAAAAAATGTCAATGTTTGATATTGTATTTAAAAATAATAATTTTCGATGAAAATTTATTTTTAATTTATTTTATATTTTGATAATGATATTTAGAAGAAATACATATAAATAAATATTTTTTAAAAAATATATTTGAAAAACACAATTTATAAAAAATTAAAAAAATAATCTAACTTTATTTTTTTAGATTCAATAGCAAACTCAAACACTTCCAACTCAAATGGCTAATTGTTGGTGGGTGGACTTAGCTGCAACTAATAATAGCAGGAGTTTCTTTTCTCTCTATACATATGTTTTTCTGTTCATGAATTTATATATCATGGTTAATTTTTCTTTATATTATTAGGTAAAATTATTGACTTCAATGTATTTTGATCTGGGCAGTAATATAGTATCTGTAATTTGATTTTTATGGAACGGAATCGTTATTCTTAAAAAAAATTAATTAAAATAATTAACAACTTATTATTATAATTAATTTGAATCACATCCTGTGCCGACTACCAGGTCAGATTTAAACATTCTAACCCATTCAAATTCAATCATGATCGCAGAGCATAAAGTTTCCCAATTCTTCTATTGAAAGAATAAAGCATCACAATGATGTCGGGCAAAATATGTGGAAAAAACAAGAGAAAATAAGAATCCAAACGCAGCTTCTGGCTGGGGTTTTTGAAGTTGGGCCACAACCCATAATTCAAAACAGCAAAATGACTTGTTTTTTGGGATTTGGACTCAAAAACCATTAATTATGAGTCACATTTTATTTTTACTTCTAAATTGAAAATACTCCGCAAATACTTTTTCCGTATTTTTCAATTCCAAATTTAGATTTTTTCCAGTAACAGTGACTACATGCATTGTTTTTGAGGAAGATGGATCACTTCCAAACCCTTCTTTTTATTTTTATTTTTTATTTCTCTAATACTTTTTCCTTTATTTTTATTTTTTCATTTTTATAATATAGATGCTACTCTTTTATATCTATCTAGTAATCAGATTCAATTTCATTAAAGTTAAAATTACGTTACATTTTTTTTTAACAAAAAAAAAGATAGAAAGAGGACATTTATAATTTCATGGATCCACACCTTCCTCTTTCCAACAAAATGACTTTTATTATTGCTCACTAAAATCAAAGTTATTGCTAGTGATTTATAATGCTTAATGTGCATTGAGTCCAATAAAAAATAAAAGTTGCTAATGTTTCTTCTCCTAATACTGCATCATTTCACTTCAAATAATTAAAAATTAATTTCTGATGGTTGATGTTGCATTCACTAATGTAGATCCATACAATGAAAAAATATTTCCAAACAATTAAAACTATTTCCCACTATAAATTCATTTTTACTAATATTGTTTTTTTCTATATTTTACAAACATCATTGTCATTTCCCTATCCCTCCTGCAATTAAGGATCTGTCATTCTTTTCTCTTTTTTTGTCATTTTTTTCCCACTATGCTCCATTTTTTTGCCTCTTTCTCGTTTCAACCTCTCTAAATTTATTGCTCCTTTTTTTTAAAAAAAAAAACATTATTACATTTTGCCGTCGGACATCCAATAACGGCGACTGCACAACCACTAGACACCCCACGTTATGCGTAGCACTAGCAACACACATCGCCTACCCAAGCCACATTGAGCACCATGAGTGATCTACAGAAGTTCCATTTATTTGTCTCTCTCTTATGTATTTATCTTTGGGTTTGTGTATGTGTATTGCTGGATAATAGTATATATGAGATAAATGCATAATATATACAAAAGTATATATAAGGTGTATCTGTGGTATAAATGCAATATATATAGATGTTTTTGCATTCTCTCTGTCTTCATCATCCTTATAATCAACATTGTATTCTCTGTATTCATCTTATTTTGCTTCCTTAACATCATTTTCTTTTGAGTTTTGTTTGGGAGATACAAGAATTGCTAAATAGCAAGTGAAAAATTAGAAAACTTAAAAGTATTTAGACATAAAATGATGGTTCAAAATATTGTTGATGCTTTTGATTTTTCATATATCATTCAAATTATTTTATAATTAAAAAAATCTTTTTAAAAAAAATAAAATGATATCTCTTTTATGTGTTTGTATTTAGATTTGTGTATTTGTGTAGCTAGACAGCAGGATATGTGAGATATATATGAAATATATATAAAGTATATCTAACATCGTTTTCTTCATATTCATTTTTTTTATTCCTTGATATTATTTCTTTTTTAGTTTTGTTTGGGAAATGCAAAGATTGCTAGATAGCAATTGAAAACTAGAAAACTTAAAAGCATAAAGACATGAAATCATGGCTAAAAAAACTAGTGAAAATGTTTTTGGAATAAAAAAAAAAGTGGTGTAAAAAAAGTCTTCTTCTTATTCATCTTCTTATATTTTTTGACATGTTTATATTCGTGTTCAAAATCTTCATAATAAATATCATCTTTTATCTACTTATGCTTCTTGGACATCATCTTCAAGACCAACATTACCTCCATCATCTTTTTATCTTCTTCATATTCACCACAACTTCACAAATAAAAAATAAATAAAAGTGGAAAATAAAAGGATGGAAAAAATATTTCTACCAAAAATTTTTAAAAAATGAAGGGATTATTGGAATTTTTTCAAAAATATGGTATTGATATTTTTTTTACTTGTTTGTTTTTACTCATTTTTATGCAGGCTCATCCATTTTTCACTCATTTTTATTAGAGATTACAATTTTAAGCACAATATGAATAAATAGTAAAATGTTGATTTAAAATATATTAATTTGAATTAAATGAATATGTGTTATAATTTTGTAAATATATTTATGATATAAAAAAATTGTGTTATAAATAGATTTTATCTACCTCATATATTATGACATTATTAAACACATTTTAAAATATGTAAATATTTAATATTGGTATTCAAATATATATTGTAATATTTTTAAATATATATAATATAAGTTTATCTATGAATAAATTTATAATACATTATGTTAAAATTAATTATATTAGTATATGTGAATAATTATAAATAAATCAGTTGTATAGCTATTATTTATTAACTTATATTATATTAACTTATTTTTAGATAAATTAATATACATTTAAATATTTTATACATAAAAAAAGGACATAAATATACCAAATGATGATGGATAGAAGACTCGTTAATTTTCAATTTGTATATTTTTTTAATGAACTGTGTAGCTTATTTTTGTAATAATTTTTTATGTGAACAAATTTATATATGTGGATTTTTTTTGCAAATTTTATCTTTTTTAATATAATTTTCATATTTTCTTGTATAATAGTGTCTCATATCGTGTAAACATATGATTATCATGTAAATAAGTTAAATGTGTCATCTCGTGTAATTTATATATATTTAAACATATTTAGTTAATTATATCATGTCGTGTCAACATATATTATAACTGTATTGTGTATGTATTTTGAATTTTGACACGATTAGTTAATCGTGTCATGTTCGTACTTAACATAATCGTATTATATATGATTAACGACACAACAGTTTAGACATGACACAAATAAAATGTCAACTTTTATTATAAATTGAGTGCAAAATAAATTCATAATTATGAGTTAATTTCATTAGACTTTGTATCACTTGCCTCAAAATAAATATTAAATTTTTTTACCACAAAAATAATAAAACAATTTTTTTCATAAAAATAACATTTACTGCTTTTGTTAGTCAACAATCAAAATTGTTACGTAATTACTAGTCTGGTACTAATGTATTGTTATATAATGTCAGCACATGAGTGACACATCATCAACCATATATTCTAGTGTCATGTAAGATGTCCACTTAGCATACGCGCATGGACAAAAAGACAAAACTCTGTGGTTAAAACTGTGTGCCCATTTTCCCAATAAATCATATTAATCCCCCATTCCTCCTAATTAATTAGAAGAATTCATCCCATGGACTTAATTTAAAACTCATATTCATACAAAATAATTTTTATACATTAAAATACATTAAATGAAAAATATAAAATACATGTAACAAAATTTATTCATATAGAATGATTGCCACTACTTCTTAAATCCATCAATAGATCCATTTAATTCCAGCGATAACTTTTATATACACATATATCACCTTTTACATTTTTAAAACATATACAAGACAAATCAACTCACACAATAAGTATAAAATTTAATTGTGCAAAAACTTATAATACTTGTCATTTTGAATGCGAATATAAATAAAAAAATCCATGAATTTTCGAAATAAGTTTCATTTTCCATATCCCAAAATCATTAATAAATTTTTATGTTTATATACCGAAATAGTCACAAAAATATTTTTAATAAATAGATATAACAGTAAAATTTTCTGAAATTAAATATATCAATATGTATATAAAAAACATATAGTTTAAACACAAAACTACATTCATTTAATAAATAAAAATTTTCTCCAACCCATATATTAAGATGTCATAAACTTACTCCTAGGAAAACAAAAAATACCGTTAATCAAGAGAAATGTCAAGGTAAAAAATAATTACATTACCAAAAATAATATTATCTTATCCAAAATAATTATATGAGCAGTTTCGATCTATGATAACCATATAATCAGTAAATAAATAATATGGAATATCTAAAATAACCACAAAAGTCATACAATATCACTCATGATAAAAATAACTACAACTCGTGAAGTTTCTATTCTATTGGTATGCTAACAATTTTTTAGCTTATTATCTAAACTAATATATGAATTTATCATCATACATACAATATTAAAGTATTTATCTCACTACAAGAATTTTTATGTCAAAATATTTTATTTTTATTATGAAATATATTTTCATTTCATAAACAAAAATATTATTTATTTATTATTTTTATTATAATTTTTTATAATAGCTATCAATTCTCATAAAAATATTTTCACTCCGAAAATGTATAAAATTATTTTAAATTACTATTGACTTATATTATAAGTTAATACACAAAACATTTACTACAGTCTGCTGGATGCTACTGACTTTTTTCCTTTATCTAAACTTGGTGTTTATTCTGTCGGTGCATCTGAACAACAATTAAAATTTTCAATTGGTTACTAAGCTAATAAAAATTATTAACTTTTGACAAATTAAACTCTCATTTAATTTTTTCGACTCTCACATTTTACTGACATTTTCTTATCAGTATGAATTTTCTACTATATACTACGAACATGAAATTTTTAAATACTTCAAATATTTCAAATTAATTAAATTTCTCTTATTTTCAAATTTTTTTCTCAATTTATTTTCCTACATATTTTTTTGTAATTTTTATTTTTTCTAAAAATCTATTTTAAACTCAAAATATTTCATTAATTCAATAAATGCACTAAAAAATTCAAATAAATTCTTATAATTACTTTAACACAATTTTTTTTAAATTTTCCATAACCAATTTAACTAAAATAATATTTGATAATTCTCAATAAATGCTTTTAATAATTAGGTTAAAAATCCAAAATTCCACTAAAAAATTCTATTAACATTTTTTTTTCACTCCAAAAATTATTTTCTACTTCCGGATGAGAAGAGAAGATGCATTATAGATGGTCTGAAGGAGGTCGTGAGAGAAGTTTGCGGCGAAGATTTGTGACATGAATTGAAAGGATAGTCGGGTTTGGTTAAGTACTTTTGACAGAGATGTGGATGCTGCAAAAGCTTATGATTGTATTGCATTTAGAATGAGGGTAGAAAAGTAATCTTGAATTTTTACCTTAAAGGTTGGATTGGTTGACCAACGGTCAGAAAAGAAAGAAGTTGAAGAGGGAGAAAAAGCCGGCGGAATCCGTCAAAATGTCATCCGCAAGTTGGAATTTGGGTAGTGCTGTGTGAGGGCAAGAGGAGGGAGTTTTTTTTTTTTAATAGAAAGAGGAGGGAGTTTTTAGTGAAGAGCAATTTCCAACTGTGTCATTAAATACTATTTTGTTTGTTTGAAATTTATTTGTTTAAAATTGTTGATAGGTGATAGAAAAATTATATTTAGAATTTTTTTAATTTAATTGACTAATTTTTTTAATTTTTTATAAATTATTTTTTAAAATTTATTTAAAAAATATTTATTTATCTATCTTTTTTTAAAAAAAATTAAAAATTAAATTTTTTTTTTCTAAAATTACTTTTACCAAACGCGTCCTGTGTGTTGGTAAATAATTAATTAGTTAAAAAGCTCAACATTGGCCCCATAGTTGGGAGAGCATGATTTCCTGAAAGGTAATATAAATGAGAGTTTTGTCTATTTGCGCATGTGATTATGTCACTTGGACGTTGATGTGACACTATAATTTTGTATATCATTCTACGTGTTACTACATTCATTAGCTAACATTATGCGATAATCCATCAGTGTTATGTCAACAACTATGTCATAATTATGGACACTGTGATTAAAAGTTATTTTTATAAAAAAAAAAAAATTGTTAGTTATTCATTTAGTACGAAAATTTAATATTGATTTTATAGTAAAAAATATAAAATTGAATGATTATCAATAAAATTAATCTTGAGATCCAACATGAATTCCAATCTATTTATTAAAATAAATCTATATTTCGAAAATTTTATAGTTTATGTGGGATTTAAAACTGATTTATTTTTATCATTTTATCTCCAACACCTTTTTTTTATTCAATTAACCTCTTATAAAGTCAAATTTTTGTTTAAATTTAACATTTTTCGCTCCAATAATACTAGAGAGGATAACATGTATTTTCATGTGTGTTGATGTGTTTTTTCTAACTAATAATTATTGGAAACATGATATTAATGGGTCTAATTAAATTATTATATTTAACTTGTTTTTTCATTATTGAAAAAGAGAAAAAAAATTCCCCCAAATCCATAATTTCATAGGGACTTAACTTAGTCCACACCATCTTCCCATCTTCATTCTTTGTTTTGCTCTCTATGTGCATCGACAACGACATAGATATCACTGCCTCACTCGCCATTGACCATCCCTCTCATGTTCTAATGTTCCCAAACCCACCCAGTAGTGCCCATCAAGTTGTTCATTGCTCCTCTCTTTCTCCGTGTCTCACCATCAATGCCATGTACACCGCCCTAAGAATCTGCAATTGGAACATTAGGGAATTTGGTCAGCTCAATTTTTATGGAAAATATTGATATCTCCTGGTTTCCTCCCATGCTATGTACACTGCCCCAATAATCCATGTTACTAAGTGCATAACAAGTTGTTGTATTTTTTTCAATAGGTATCTATGGAAATTAAGTTAATGGTTTGGATAATTGGATAAATTAAAGACATTTTTTTTTTTGCCATAGTAGGTGGTTTTCGTGATGGTTCACTAAGGATTTTGTTCTATTGTCATCACTAAGGATTTCGTGCTTCATACCTAGATAATCTAATTATTATTGATCCTTTTTTTTTTGTAGCTTTTTGGTGATGATCAAAATCATGAGAATTATTTTAATTCAATCATTATCTTTTTTTTTTCTATTATTTCTTTTATAATTTAATGGGAAATGCTAGTGAAATTCTCTTTTACAACTTCTATGATGATTCCTGGATCAATATATATGAGATTGAAATGAGTAAATGAGTTCCAAAGTGGGTTTTGAAATTGATTTTAGGAACTTTAGATTCCTTTTGGCTGTAGATTTGGGTATTATGTTGTAGAAGCTTTATGTCCAAATTATTATTGGTGTATATGGGTTAATTCAATTAAAAGAAGTTATTCATGAGTTGATTTTTCACACTGTATCAACATACCTCCAAAAGGTTCAGAGAGACACACTTATTCAGCCATTTGGCTATTTGATTGCAGTTGATGAGCCTATAACAAAATAACTATAGAAATGATGCACTTGAATTTTGTCCACCTCACGTGCTTGGTCAATGTTTAAAAGTATACTCTCGTGGCATGTCATCTTAATATAACTAGATGTTAGGTTTTTTATAAAAATAGGAGGGATTATTTGTACTAAAAATGACCTACAGAGGATAAATTGGACAAAAAACGAGTATAGGAAATAAAGTAACAAAAAGGACAAATATATGAGCGAGGTAGGACTGCACAAAAATTAATCAAAACAATTAAACCGAATCAATCCAATTCAATATAAATTGAAAAATCATAGTTTATATTGTTTAATGGATAATTATGATTTTAAAATTTTTATAAACCAATTTTTTGTTTAATTTTAAATTAAAAAAATATAAATTCAATAATACCGAGCTGAGCTAATAATATATGGTCTTATATGGTCTCTTACATATATATAAAAGAGATTTTTCAATATTTACGGTTCCGTTGATTAAATAGCATTACAAGTTCGTAATTCTTATAAAACTGATTAAAACTATTGGATTTTTTATCTAACAATTGAAAGAATAGTATACTATAAAACTGTAACTATTAAAACATCACTTATATATATATATATATATATATATATATATATATATATATATATATATATATATATATATTGCATTAACGCTATCACATCTGCTAATTTAAGTCTGACAAACATATGTATTTTGCGATTGAATGCGTTAGACCGACCAACAATATAGTGTATTTGCGATCAAAATAAAGACAATAAAAATGGAGTTTAAACTTGCATTATATACAAGTGAGTGATGAAACTAGTTATGTATACATGCCATTGAATTTGGCACAAAAATCGAGAAAAAAAAGACTAAACCGAAAATACACAATTTTCACATTATCAGCGAATTGAGTATACTATAACGTAGAAAAAATTATAACAAAAATTTTAATATATTTAATTATAGAAAATCAATTAGTCTGTAGCTTGAAATTAGATAAATTAAAAATAGAGTGCAATTTAAATTGAAAAATAAATTTTATTTCTCCTTTTTTAATCATCTAAAATAACACTTTTTTCTTTTTACGTTGATTAGCAAAGATTAAAAATATAAATATATTAGATGAAAATTTAAATATATTTCATTTATTTTTGTTATGTTATCAATGACTGATTGACTCGAGTAAATTGTAACACCCTTATAATACTTATTTTATACATACGTTACGTGGTAAATACGATTATAACCGATGTATGCAAAAAAACAATTTCCTTAATTTTAATGACCATAATATTATCAATACTTAATTAATCATTTTTACTTTTCCAAAAATTTTGGCAGCATAACGGCTATAAATTAACTCACCCACCTGCAAAACAAACAATTTACAACTCATTATTTGGCACGACAATTCACATATAATACAAAATATTTTACATTCATCTACAAATCATCTTTTCATTTTTTCACACACATAATAATTTACAAATATCATTTTATCATAATATGTACAAGATTCTTTTTTACAACTTCATATCTATGCATATATATACATGTCATTATTAGTAATAATTTACAAAATTCGCATACTTGTTTTTGCTTTTTCCGCTACTACCTGCACAAAGTTAAATAACTACATGTTGAGCATTAATATGTTCAGTGATGATTACTAATCTAAAACTTTTCACTAATTATATTTTTCATGCAATTATATTTTTAATATATTATTCAATTTTTTTCATTAATATATAATTCATTATATAAATACTTTATTTTTAAGTACTCTTAATTCACTATTTAATATCTTAATTAATTTTATCAATTTTTTTCTCAATAATTTTTTTCTTTTTAATCCTTCTTTTCTTTCTTCTTTTCAAATTTTTTATTTAATGTATTACAAATTTCACTTAAATTCCTAAATTTCCATGTATTTACAATTATATCATTAACTATTTATTATTTACATTTTTTCACTAACATTATTTATTTATTTATTTATTTATTTGATTATTTATCTTTACTACACAATTTAATATCTATATTCCACTTATTTTTCATTTTTCAACTTTATTATATATATATATATTTTTTTTCATTTATCTTGTATTTCACACTTTCATTATTTTTCTTATATTTTTCACTTATTTCATGTTTATCCTAATTTTCATTTTAATCATTTTTCTCATATTTTATTCATAATTGTCACTTTAATCATTTCATTCACATTTGCCCTTAGTTTCAATCCGATAGAAAATCTTCAGACCGGATATATGGGACGTGAACCCTAAGAGTCTACTACACTGAAGAGTAATCCCGAAAGATCACCCGAGCACTATAATGTACACTGAATCACTGAGTTATAATAATTGAAATAAACCATCATTGGCCTACATAAGCGAGTCGTCATGATCCGCACCGCTGTAATAATGTCCATATGACTAGCTAATTGTACACTGAGCTAGATTTAACCATCAGAAAAATAACTAAGGGCGTTATTTTATTTTTTCAATTCAATTTCTATTAAACCATAAATTTTATTATTTTTACATTATTAATCACTTAATAATTTATTCTTTCATAACAATTTTATCATTACCAAATTTTTTTGACATTTTTCATTCTAATATATCAATTAAGTTATAAACTCACTAAATATATTTTATTCATTATTTTTCATTTCATACATAATAACATAAATAAATAGAGAAATATTCAATATTTAATTTAAAAATTTTCAATCAATTTCTACACACTTAAAATCATATTTTCTTACATTTAATGGCTAAATTTTTATTTAATTAGCAAAAAAAATATTAATTTCTTTTTTTGCCTATATTTAATTTTCATCATTAAAATTTTTCTTTCAATTTATAATTACTCATTTCACTAATTAATACATTCATTATTCCATATATATCATAATATTACACTAAAATGTATTTATTCCTTAATATTCAATTTTCACATAATAAGGTCACATTTTACAATTTTCACTAATTAGTTTTTTAATATAAATTAATCATTCTAATTCACTTTTCATAATCCATTAATCATGTTTTAAGCATTAATTTAACAATTACATACAAAATACACAATTTTCTAAATTTTCATAATCCTAAATCATACTTAATTAATGAAAATAATTAGATTATGAAATCACTAACCTTAATTGCACATTTAGGCCTTCAAAATCTTCATTTTCCTTTTCATTTCATTTGAAAGCACCTTTGCCTTGCTTTGAACCTACCATCGACAAAAGTTTTCCTTCATTAATCCACTATTAATTTACTTCCTTAGCTCAAATAAATTTTATAATTATTATCTACATATGTTAAACTACCTATTTGAACCATTAAATTAATTTAAAACCATAAATTTTGCTTACCTCAAATTAATATCATAAAATTTCTCCTTTGATTTTCTTCCACTTTAGCCTCCAAAATGAAGATTAAAAACTTCTATTAGTTATTAGAGAGGTTGAAATTAATTTTGGTAGTTGATTTTGGTGTGAGAATTGAAGGAAAATGAAAAAATTTTGAAGAAAAGCAAGGAAGACATGACACGGGTAAGAAAGGGGAAAGAGGAAGGAGATGATGCAGAATTATCTAGAGAAATATGCTAATTTTGGTCTCTTTTATAGTGGTCTTAAATGAGTGGGCTTGGGCTAAACAAAACCCAACCAATTTAGATTCAATTATGCATTATAAATCATTTTTCTCACTTTCCAAACTCAATTTCATCCAAATTTGATTCCATAATTCATAAAATATTTTTATATGTATTTATAAATTTTTTTAATTCAATCGGAGTTCATTTTCTGTCCAGCTCACTTAAATCGGACAGATAATTCAATTTTCGGTGTTATCGTAAAATTCCGTTTTCACTGTCAAATAATCCTAAATATTATTTAGAGTCTATCTATATCTTAAAATAAATTTTTAGATGTCGTTTGCTATTTTTCATAGCCCGATCAATTTACGGTCAACCAACTATTTAATTAAATCGGTCTTTTTTTTCCTTAATTTTGACTTTTGAAGACTTATTTGACCTCATTTTCACTCCCAATTTTACCCTCAGACTAGTCATAACCTATATTTTCGGATGATCAAATAAAATATTTTTCATCAACTGGTGTATTTTTGACCTTCGGGTATACTGATAAATCTCGGAAACTACAGTTTGCGACTAATCCGATATTTGGGCCATTACATAAATAGGAGTAAAATTGGTTCCATAACTATGAGTGTTAAAAATGGGTTGAAGGATAGTATTCATGTCGTGTTAATTAACTTTCATGATATGATTAGGATCAATATGAATATAATAAAAAAAATTAAATGGATTACACAAACACAATATATATAACATATTTAATTTTTTGTCGCATTAAGATCATAAAATCCGATCCGACTTGATCTGTATATTAATATATCATCTGCAATCTGACCCGACCTGAAATAATTTGATACGATCCGTATATTAATATATTAATTTGTATAAATATTTATTTTTTATAGTCTTGATGTTACTATAAATTATGTGTATCATAAATGAGTTGTATTGAGTTGATGGATTCAAAATAATACGTAAAAATAAAATAGATTGTAATGAAATTACACCATATTCAATTCTTACCCACTAATTTTATGTGTTTTGCATCTCGGATTTACTTTCATGGGAAGAAAATAATCTATTTAATAGATAGAAAATGCATAACAAGGAGCATTTTTCTATGGACAATGTCTCTACAATTACTTTTATGCCTTTAATATCTCCCTACACATACTATTATATGAACAGTGTCTCTACAATTACTTTTCTGCCCTTAATTTCTTCTTACACTTCATAATAGAATGACGTCGTATTAGAAATTATACATTGCCATTGACTTGCAAACAATCCTAAATCTCTCATACTGTTTCACTTTCTCTTTTCAGCCGTTGCAACCTCATAATAAAATGGCCCCGTATTATAAATTATACATTGCCATTGACTTGCAAACAATCCTAAATCTGTCATACTTGTTTCACTTTCTCTCTTCAGTCGTCACAACTCGTCCCTTTCCCTCTTCTGCTCTCCCTCTCTTTCTCCAACCCCTTTGCTCCTTCATTCCCTCATCTGCTCGATTTTCTTCTTAATTTAATAGATTCTTGCTATAGAAGCCACTGAGTTCAATATCATCTCTGTGCAGATCTATCGTCACCGATATTGCAGCGTGTCCTGGCCATTTTCACCCGTTTTGTGTAGTTCCGGCCTCATCTATGTTCGTTTATCTGTGTTTGTTAGATTTATCTTCTCCCTCTATTGATTAGCAGATGCATTTCCTTTGTACTTCCATTTTTTTTTTCTCATTTTATTAGTTTATTTTCAAAGGCCCGTGGCTGCCTACAAATATCTCTCATCCCCACCGGTTTTGCAAGTTTGTTTCACATGCCAAATCTGATGTCTCCTCTCTATTAGCCGCGATTTTTCAGTTCTGTTGTGTGTGGTTTTTGCAACACTTCCTCGCAGCCTGATATGTTCATACCTCTCACACGCCTGATCAGTTATGTTTATTCAGATATAGGCTCCATTTTTGTTCTACCTCTTCCTGTTGCTGCCATAAACCTCATGATCACTGCATTTTTTTTTGTTCTGAAAGACCCATATAAATATTAAACTTCATTTTTCTTTAACTCTTCCCGCTGTTTCCATGAGCCTCTCCATCAATGTGCCTTTTCCTGCTTATTGTATTTTTTTTTATTAATGTTTATTTTGTTACTTTTTTTTCTTCATCAATTGCTGGACTGCCTCCTTTATTTGGATTTTTTTTTTTGCTTTCCTATTATGTTTCATTCAATATATCCACTCTTTACACGTTGTCATTTACTAAAAGACTCTGTATCCTGTGAAAAAGATGACCCTCATGCAATACTTATTATGCTTCTTTATGTTTCATTTTATTGTTTTTCTTTTTTTTTTTTTATCATTTGCTTTAATTTTTTTATTTGAAAATTTTCTTTTTACTACACTGTCGTTTTCTTTTTTCTTTTTTGTTTTGATTTTATGTTTATTTTTTTCTTTTTATTTCCTACTTAAAAAAAACATGCCTTCAAATTATGACATATTTTTGTTGTTGGGCTTTTTCCGGAAGTGCAATATTAATTTGTGCCTATATTGTTTTCCCTTTAAATTAGCTACATTAATTTTGAGTTTTACTGTCTGTTTTTTTTCTTTCTTGGCATGTTTTATCTTTCTGCTATTTTTCCAGTTGCTTATGCTATCGATTTTATATTTTTTACTCTAGCATGCCACCCTACTTTCTTTTTTTTCTTTCTATTTGTTAATTTCTGTTAATATTTACATGTTTTATTATTTTTTCCAATTATTTTTAACACATTTTTTGAGGTACCTGTTATTGATGGAAATTTGGGCGGTCCATGTTGATTCAATTAAAGATTGGCTGCAATATTTTTTTGAACATCAGAATTGTACGTGGGTTCTGAAATGAAAATGGCTTCTACTCAATTAGTCCAAATCTGAATGGACTAAATAGATAGGTATGTGATTTTTCATACATTACAATTAAAATATTGAACTTTTATAATTGTGCCTTCTAGAATATATATATTTTTCTGTCCAGAATTTTAACATTTTCATTTTCTCTTTCCTTTGATGTGTCATGTGTATGCATCTTGGTTTCCTTACCCATTTGAGATAAGATTATTGTCACATGCGAATCTATTGTATGGATTTTTTTAATTTTTAATTTTTTTCAGACCTTCTAGATATCATAATTTTCTAGAAATTTTCTCTCTTTGTAACTAGGAAATTATTTTAGTTCATCTAGTTTCATTTAGTTTATTTTGGTTCAAAATTTTTTACTTTCCTATTCTATTCTAAAATTTCTATCTCATCATGCATGCACGAGTACATTATATATATATATAATTTGAATTATATTTTGAATTTGTAAATTTTCTGGAATTGATTTTCAGTGATAACTATGGTAGTGATCTATTTTTTTTGTAGGTTTTTTTTACCCTTTGATATTTACTACTTGATAGATAGACAAATACATTTTTTTAGTAGCTATTAATATGGAATAAAAGCTTGATTTGGTCAATTAATTGGACAAGATAAAGTATGTTTCTGTATATATATACATATATCTCCAATAGCTTAAAACAATTATTTTCTATGGAAGAAGTTTTGTTGATCCATTTGCTTCCTTTTCCCCTATTAACCCATAATTATTATGCATACTTTATGTATTAATCTTTATATTGACATAAAACTTTATGTATTTTTTTGATTTTTTTTACATCTGGTTGTATCTTCATTACATCATACGATTGTTGTTCCTTTTTCAGCTATCCATTTCTTTTCTTTTTCAAAATTTTCTGATGATGTTTGCACTTTATTTTTGTTATTGTTAGTTGTATTTTCATCTTAATGTGTATTTGATGTCAAATGCTTTTTGTCTAATTGCATTTTTTTAAAATTTGCCATTGATGATTTTCTATTGTGTATATATATATATATATAATAATAATAATAATAGTCATACAAATCTTTTAAGATCAAAGTTCATCAGTTTTATGCTCAAAACAAACTGAAAATACATTTTTTTTTATGTCCTGTATAATTAGAAATCCTTTTATAGCAAAACAAATGCTGCTGCTTTATCATAGTAGGCATGTATTGGGTGCTTAGCATGTTTTAAATTATCTATCATTCATAACGATAATCAATGAAAATAATATTTGTTGACGAATCAACTGTTAGAAAGGCGTATTAGGTAAAAAAAAATACATCTAATGTCATATATAACAACTAATATGTAATAACAAATATGTTGTAATATGTAATAACAAACATACATTGAACATATAAACCAATGTACATCTATCTATATGTTTTAAGTTAGAATACCATTAATTAAAAAAGTGAATAGTAGTTATAACTTTAAAAGACTTTTAAAAATACAAACTACATATGTTTTTTTATTCAAATAATTCGCATAATGATATTATTTACTTAACTGTAATAACTTTAAAAGACTTTTAAAAATACAAATTACATATATTTTTTTGATGTTTTTTTATTCAAATAATTCGTATAACGATATTATTACAATAAAAAAGAAAGTCAATTAAATGCATATCTATAGTTTTAAAGAACTTTTAAAAAATGCAAATTATATATTTTTTTATTCAAATAATTCATATAGCAATATTATTTACTTAACTATAATATTATAGATTTACTATAATATTACAGATTTACTGATACTTAGCCATTGTTTACAATACCAACTATTTGTATTTCCTTTATGTTATTTTATACAACTTTATCAATATGTAAAATTATTTATGATATCATATTATAATGTGTATTTGTGCTAATGACTCTTACTAATTATAATGAATAAAAAAAATATTTGAAATATTAATTAAAAGTTATGTTATAAATGTCTGTTTTAACTATATTTTTATACATTGTTGTATCATTTGTGCTGTTTATGCTATATTTTCATATTATTTATTATAATTACGGATTAGATATTTTCTGCAGATACAACACGAGGGCCACTGGATAATTAAAATAGAAAAAAGAAAATCCAACCCGCCATTAATCCAATTGACTCTTCACAGCCCAACAGAGCCATTTCTTCGGGAGACAGTCGCTACCTAACCCCCATACACCACAATCTGATATCACGCGTGACTCAGTCTCCGGCAGATCCTTTCCAACGGTGGCTATGGCTCTATCACATCTAACTTCCTCTTCTAGACCTAATCTTCTTAAATCGCTCACCACCGCCACTCTCCGCCGTCCCATCTCCACCTCCACCGATCCCCTCACCATCGAGACCTCCGTTCCCTTCACTTCTCACAACTGCGATGCTCCTTCCCGTACCGTCGACACCAATTCTCAAGAGCTCCTCTCTTTCTTCCGTGACATGGCCACGATGCGGAGGATGGAAATCGCCGCCGACTCTCTCTACAAGGCCAAGCTCATCCGTGGTTTCTGCCACCTCTACGACGGTCAGGAAGCGGTGGCTGTGGGGATGGAAGCTGCTATTACCAAAAAGGATAGCATCATAACATCCTATCGGGATCACTGTACGTTCTTAGCGCGCGGTGGGACCCTTCTTGAGGTATTTGCGGAGCTCATGGGTCGCCAGGCGGGTTGTTCGAAAGGGAAGGGTGGTTCTATGCATTTATACAAGAAGGATGCCGGGTTTTATGGAGGACATGGGATCGTCGGAGCTCAGGTGCCGCTAGGTTGTGGGTTAGCTTTCGCGCAGAAGTATCTCAAGGATGAGTCGGTAACGTTTGCTCTGTACGGAGATGGTGCGGCCAATCAGGGGCAATTGTTCGAGGCACTTAATATTTCTGCTCTTTGGGATCTACCTGTCATTCTGGTGTGCGAGAATAATCACTGTATGGATTGAAATCCCTAAATTCTGTTTATTCTATTTTATGGCTGTTTGATATTTAATCCATTTCAATTTTGATGCTGTATGCGCAGATGGTATGGGGACAGCAGAGTGGAGAGCAGCTAAGAGTCCGTCTTACTACAAGCGTGGGGATTATGTTCCTGGATTGAAGGTTAGATTTACTTCTTGTTTCTGCTTTTCATAATTTATCTGTTATATACTCTTCTGTATTGGATTGTGTTATGGTTGTGTTGTTTCTATAAACTTGATCAATTTGGTGTATTTGATTATTTTTATTTCGCATGGGTGTGGTCGGAAATATCTCTTCCTTGTGGTTTTAATACTTAAATTTACCTCTGAACTTGAAAAACCATCTGTGGAATTGTAATTAAGGGCAGTGGCAAAGGCGACTGTATCTTTCCTTTTCTGCTTTTTACATTTTCTGGGTCAATCCAAATTTGTGTTATCTTCAGTTGCCCCTTGAGTTGCCTTTGAGATGCTGGATGATGAAAACTTGGAACTTGAAAATGGTGTTAGTAGATTGTTTGAGTATGTATATCGTAAATTGTACATATTGATGCAAAATTTTTTGGGCATGATCTCTTATCTGCTTTCAGATATGTTTGTGAGAAACTTTCCGGTCATTTCCTTACTAAACTGTGTTTTATGGAGTACCATCTAGTCTAATTTATGGGTGCTTCCTTGCTTTCGAAACTCTGGATTCCCATTCATTTTGGGAGCCAAATTACAAGATAATAGTCAAGTCCTTGAAGCATTGTTCTTATTTGCCCAGAGATAGTTATGGATATATCTTTTCTTATTTAAAATTTACTCTTGTATGTAGAAATTTGGAAATTTTCACTTATTGTTTGATGCTAGACCTTTGAGTATCAGCCTAACAATGGTTCGCTCATGAATTCATTATGCTTTATTATTTATTTATCTGTTTATTTATTTTTGAAACAGGTAGATGGCATGGATGCTTTTGCCGTTAAAAAAGCATGCAAATTTGCAAAGGAGTTTGCTTTGAAGAATGGTCCAATTGTGAGTTTTATTAAATCAAGCAACTGTATTTTAATGCCTGCTTCTAGGGTCCTTTGAGTAATCTGTTGGCATGATTTGTGATTTATTGCACATGTCAGCTGTCCTTGAAGTATTGGAGTGATTGCTTAAAAATTTGGCTTAATAATTTTGTCTCACCACCTATGGAGCCGAAAGATGCATAATACTGCCCAAGTTTGGTAGGCATGTGAAATAATTTGCGTTTTAAGTAAAAATTTTGATGGCGAATATTATAATATAACCATCTGATTCTAACTTTTGGAGGCCTTAAATCTGGTTTTGTTAACTTGTTGATTTTCCCAGTTTTGAACCTAAGTAATGACTGGTGCAAAATGATGTAATGAATATGATGTTAGGTAGGAATTGAATTGTAAGATTTAGATATGTCAATATATAATTCAGTTTTTAAAAAAATTTATTGATTAGATTCATGAATGTGGGTAAAGAAACTAATTTAATGGTGAATTTGAAATGCTTATAGAAATTTGCATATATACCGAGGTCAGTAATCCTTATTTCAACTTAAAGAATAAAACATTTGAAATTTAACATCAGATCCATCTCCATTGAAAGCTTTTAATCCAAGCAGAACATAGACTTATTTGAACTCTGGAGGAAATGCCAGTTTGCTCAATTGCCACTGAATTTGCTAGCTAAAATGCATTTGATTTCATCAAATTCTCATCTTCTATGTTGGTGGTTTTGTAAATGATAACATACTGAAATATTGATCAGATTTCTCTTTTCTTTCGAGACTTGTTACTTTTTAAAGTTGTATAGATTAATATTGATCTGTAATTTTCTTTTGATGTTGATGTTAGATACTTGAAATGGATACCTACAGATATCATGGTCACTCTATGTCTGATCCTGGAAGCACCTACCGTACTCGTAATGAGATTAGTGGCGTGAGACAGGTAATTTCGTAACACTACTGGTTTGAGCAAAGGATTGTTCCATATGCAGACATTTAAAATACATTTTATTTTTCAGGAACGTGATCCAATTGAAAGAATAAGAAAACTAATATTAGCTCATGATCTAGCTACTGAGAAAGAGCTAAAGGTAAATTTGTTTGAGTTGGTTCTGTATATAAATCTGCTCAAATTGTTATTTTTTTTTTGGGATTTACTGTATATCCCTTCTCATTTGTTGCCTTGTGGAGGTTCTCAAAATAAAGATTTTCAAAATGCAGTTGCCAACTTGCCATGGTGGAATATGTTGAGAAAACTGATTGGATTTCTTTCCCCTTTTTCTTTCAGGATATTGAGAAAGAAGCAAGAAAAGAGGTTGATGATGCAATTGCTCAAGCTAAAGTAAGAATGGCATTTTTTAGTTCTCAGCATTTTTGTTTCCTTGTCTGTTGAATTATGCTTTTCTTTGGCTCTCTTGTACTATGCTTTATTGTATCCCCTAATTGTTATGGTCCTGATGCTCCTTCCCCTGCTTTTTTCTTGAAATTTGTGTTTGCAGGAAAGTCCAATGCCAGAACCATCCGAACTTTTCACAAACGTGTATGTGAAAGGTGTGGGAGCTGAGGTATATATGACTTCCCTTCTATCTCAGTTTTTTATGTTTTCCATTTGTTTTCCTTTTAGGATAACTCTGTTGAAGAAGCTTCTGTGCTTGTTTACTCATGATTTATTAGGTCAAAACGCTTTATTATAATTGGATATTTTTTGAACCATGGGTTTTGGAGTATGAAAATGTTCTAGCATATATTTGCTACAGAAAGGAAAAGGAAAATAAATTGCAAAAGTTTGACTAGTAGATATAGAATTTGGATAGGATACCATTATACTAATCAGTAATTCAATCAAATTAGGTTATTTATGAATGTCGCAGAAATTTGTCAGGTTTTGTAGATGTTACTTTTGTTCATGTTTGATGGGTTTTATTTCTTGCATCTTATAACGGGTTTTCTTCAGAATGATTTGTTTTATCAATATAAAGAAAATCCCGTACCATGAACTATCGCCCAAAGGAAAGAATCTTGAAATCTGTGCATGCACTATCTCTGCTCAATCGGAAAGTGGGAACCCAAATTTTATCTTTTGTTTGATACAGAAAGATTTATGTTATGTGGCTGTTATGTTTCTTTCTGATTGTGTTGGTTGTCTGATTTCCAATTACAGTCATTTGGAGCAGACAGGAAAGAAGTTAGAATTATTCTTCCATGAATGAGCATACTTCGAAGTTTCAAACAGATCCCATCTCAAAACTCGTCTACCTAACAATGGTATCTGAAAATGACAGTAAAAATAAATATAGAGAAGATACACATCTCTTCCGGCTGTGATTTTGTTTTTCCCATTTTTGTATAGAACAATGATTCTTCTCAAGTTGTGGGGCAAAAATGTCGAAATTTATGTGATCACGATAGGCTGCCAATGTGCCCTGGAATAGAAGATTTTTGTTTCTTGATATGCCGATACTCGTATTTTTCATATCAATTTGGTCAGTTTATGACAACAACAAATAAATCTTCGTAATGCTTATTAGCTTCCATTGTGTTAAGTGGATATCATTTCTTTATTTACCTGCAACCTATTAAAATATTAGAAAACTCGTTGATGGTTAAATGAACTTGAGGATTTCACAGTTTATATTGTTTATTTGCAATTTCACCAAGGTCAATGAACTTCATATTATTCTTGAGTTCAATGTTTTGGATTGGGTTTTAGCTTCAAATTGACTTGGAATTCATAAAATTGGGATGTTTTATTCCTATTGTTACAGTTCTATCTTTTGGACGAAAATAATCGTATTAAAGTCCTAATTGGCATCGACACATGCTTGATATTAATTTTTATTGCATTAAAATCCCAATTGGTATTCTCACTGTTTATTATATATTGAAATTTTACAATATGCTGAAATAATGAAAAAAATATATTTTTTACGAAGAAAATTGGATAATGGCCGTAATATTTGAATTTCAGATTAATCATATCTAAAGAAAATCTTTTTGATAATATTAATATGTTCCTCCATGATCTATTCTAGCATCCTGAAATCCTCAAGAAGTTCGAAAGCCAGATGGAGCCTCCAGATCTAACTGTATCTTACCGCGAGATCTTATTCAATTCATCAATCTACTGCTAACAGAATATTGGAAATTGCTTTATCTACCTCCCCTGCAATTCTGCCTCCTCGAGTTGGTGGGTTATCTCCTACAGTTCCCCTTCACCCTCCACCATCACCCAGAGTTTGTTATATTGGTTATCTTTTTCAGGTGTGGGAGATTTATAACGATTCCTTTACTTTTCAGAAGATGTTTTATTACATGTGCAATAAAATCATGCAGGCTTTCATCTTCTGATTTTGCTAATGATTGCACTGATGGCTGTATCAGGGTCTTGGCAACCAACATACTTCCTGGTATAAAATCTCTCCTGGAATTATTTTCTAAAGAGAAATACTAGTTACTTTTTTATATTATCTTATATTTTCTATTCTTAGAATGGAACATATTGATGATTTTAATATCATGGGATCACATAAAAAAAATTACAAGATACATATCATTCAAAAAATTAAAAAAAAAGTAGTAATACAGAGAAAATAACCAACTTCTCTTTTTTAAATTATATGGTTCCGAGTTCAAAAAAATCCCAGTTGCAATCCTGTATTACATTTTTTCTTGAGGAAAAACTAGAGATAGGTTGGCTTCTTAACGTGTTACCCCCTATTTTTTGGCAGATATGAACAAATTGGAAAGTCTTCTGGAATCATGCAATAAGATGTGCGTGGACAATGATTAAGGTGGGTACAGTACAGAAGAGTGGCTGTCCAAATTCCATAAGAGAAAGTATACGCAAGAGTGAAACCATATGATACTAAAAAATAGTCATAAAGATTTTAAGAACAAGTATATAATCACTAATACTTATTATTCAAGTAGCTGGGTAAAAATTAGTTGAGAATTTAGTTCAATTCATAAGAACAATCGAGCTATTTAGGTTGACAATAGTTGCAAGCATTTGTTGTCAGTTTTTAAATATCAAGTTAGTCATTTAGCACTTAAAGCTCTAAATTTCCTCAATATGTAGAATGACAAATAAAATATAACATTTATGATCATTTTAACCGTTGTTCCCCTCTTTCCAAAAAAATAAGTGAACTTTTATTTTCAGGCAATTTTTTTACCCAGATCTTAATATGTTACTCTTTTCTGAGAAAATATGACTCCAAAATATTGGGATAATAAGGAAGCCTCAAGTCGACAATTGTCCAGAACTGATCAAAATGGGTAACAGTGGAAATCTTTAACAACATATCTGAAGAAAATGTCACCGATCAACTCCAAATATTGAGCGTGTTTGACTACATTTGAATAACATTTTCTGAGAGAGAATTTATTCAATGTAACAGTTGAAACATTATAAAGAGAATTTCACACCTTCATCATCAGTTGAAGTTCCCTTAAAGATTGCAACCTTCCCTTTTGGTTCGAGTAGTTTCAATGCCCGCATCAAAATTGTGCGATCTATCCCATGAAGCTCTGAGGTTCAACAAAGATGAATTCTAATCAAAATTACATACAGAACTATATTCATGATAAATAATACAAGTTTCGTGTGAAATTTCAAAACCAAGCTCGATGTGACCATAAATGTCTCTGTGAACATGCTGGCAATATAAATCATTTTTTCTCCAGTCTAGCATGCTAGATTAGCAGGTTTCGAAATGGTATATTTACCTACCCACTCTCTCTCTACTTTCTTACTGTATCCGATGAGGTGATAACAGTCTCTCTTTTTTTACCTTTTATATCCTCAGGAAAATGAAGTGATCCCTTTAGGTGAGATATTAAAAGGCAACCACTAAGGAGTGGAGTTTGGCCCTGCAGGTCTCATCGACTTTCTTGCATTATGGTATATCTCTAACACATTTAAACTACAAACAGAACGTTTTTTGGTTGGGGGAGAAGAGAGAAAAATTGGGATGCACAATGTTCCTGTAGCAAACTACTGAAGCCATCTAGCAGGGGGAATCTCAACTTAATATCAGAATTCAAGGATCCTAAAATATTACCAGTTCCCTGAGATTCGGTTCCTGTGCGTATTTCCTCAATAGTCATGACGCCATCTTCTAATCCATTGTCCTTTATCTATAGAGATTGCAAGTATATCAAATGAAAATACTAAACATATAAATCCCCAAAAATACCATTATCAAAAACACAATTGACTCACAAAATGTAAAATAACGTCAGCCCATTCTTGAATACGATGCCATAGAATGAGGCACTTCCTATGTCCTTTATCTAACCATTCAGCACGGCCCGTTAGAATAAGATTGACAACATTAAAAGACTGAATAAAATCACAAAGTTACATCATTTTCTCCAAAAAGTTGACCAAATAAAACAGAGGAAAAAATTCAAAAACAAATCCTATGATAATGCAAATTACCACTTCGAAGGACTAATTTCCTCACCATAATTTTGAGCATTCTATAAATCTCTCCATTATCGCTTAAATACAAATTTGGCAAGCGTTACAAGCAGTTGTCCTTCACCTAATGAGATTAGCATGTATAACAGCAGTTGTCCTTCACCTATGAGATTTGCAAATAATGTCAACCCATTCTTGAATAAAAGGCCACAAAATGAGATATTTCCTATGCCCATTATCTAATCATTCAGCACGGCCTGTCAGAACAATGTTGAAAAAAATAGGTGACCTAATAAAATCATAGTTTTATGGACACTTTGATTTGACAAGTTGATCATATAAAATAAAACAAAAAGTTCAAAAACAGATCTAATGGTTACGCATATTACCACTTCAAGGACTACTTTCCCCATTCATTTTGAGTATATTATAAACCTCTCCATTTAACTACAAATTCAGCAAAAGTGTTGATTACTAAATGCCTCTGAGATGCATAAATGGCAGATGTGGATTTTTTAACTTTTTCTTTCTTCTCCTCATATTTATTTTCAGGCTTTTATATTTAAAATCCAAAAGTTTAAGAATCAAACAGAACCCCTAGAGAGTTATTCACCGTAACCGAGTTTTCTCCCAACACCTGCACCAATCACCAAAAAACTACAGTTTATCCATTCTTCCACTCCTTTAGTAGCATCATTACCAACCACTACCCGGACCAAGGTTACAACTGAGGCACACTAACCTCTACACTACAATGGCGAATTTCAAACCTGCAAAACTACCATTGGCTCAAGTCACAACTAATAGCCACTGTCATAATCTCAATATCAGACAACATCAAAATATCCAATCTTTTCTAAGCAAACAACATTCAATAACATATATTTTCATTAGAGCTCTTCTTTTGATCCTTAGCATTAATAACTTTCAGCAACTCTTTTGATATCGTCTCCAATAAGGTATGGAAAAAAGCAAACAGGAAAAGATAGACTCATTGCAGAAGAAAGAACATAGGGCATTGTTACTGCAAAAAGAATAATATTCCATGAAAATGGAATGTCTGAATGCTAGTTTAAGATAAGAAAGTGCCAGTTGGATACCAAGAATCAAAAGAATAGAACAGGAATCAGCCTTCCATTTCCATTTCTTGCATGTTTGGTTAGGATAGGATGAAAGGAACCATAATGAGAAATTAAGAATATATATTCTTCTTTTTCCTGATTTTCTTTCAGATACAAGTGCTATGTAATAAAAACTGGAAATAGGATTGAGCCTTCATTCCTACTCCCACTCTTTCACTACTTGTAACCAAACAGCATTCAAGGAAAGAAACAATATAAAATTTGAAGATAAAAAGATAGTAATAATAAAAAAAGAAATAAAAACATAAACAAATAAATGATGTCATACAGTTTCCCCTTTCATTTCTTCATTATTACTTTTAAAAAAGAAGATTAAGAATTAAGAAGACAAGGTAATAGTGAAGTGCCATGTAGACGATATTTAAAGTAAATTTAATTAGGCTACATGTTCTGCCTCACTAGCAACACTAAAATTTATGGGATACTCAATGTGACATCCCAATTATATATTAGGAATAATCACACATAAATAAAAAGAATGTCACAAGCTTAACTAGATAATCTGCTCGAATTGATTTTTTTTTCATTTTAAATAACTTAATCTATTTTCTTATATTGGTTTAGGCAAGTTATTCTAATTAACAATATATAAATATCCTTATATTGTATACACATATGGCACCCGATTATGTTACTTAATTATTTACATACACAATATTAATATATGAGACATGTCTACCACACCATATACATAGTCAAACTAAAATAATAATAATAATAAATAACCAACCTCCTAACTATGTTTTTTGTGTCTCTGCTGATATGGGCTTGGATTTCTTTTTTGACCACTTCACCTCCTATCGTCTATAGTTCCAATTCCTGCGTGAGAAGAACCCATGCTAAGCTAACTATAGCTTAGTGATACATATAGGTATTAAGTTTTTCCCAAACAGTTACACAAGTGCATGTCTCAAATAATTCATGATACACTGAATTTTTATTTCATATAAAAGAAATAACCACATCACATAACAGTATAAACATAATAATCATATTCAATAACTAAATTCTCATTATCTCCTGTAAACATTTCATGTTTTGTCACTTATGTCAATAATAAATTTTCACATTTCATTTCATAGTCTTTAATTAATATCAGCCCAAATCTCATTCCCGGACTGTCCGGATATGGGGTGTGAAATAGGGACGCTCGCAGAGCTTAAGCCACCCTACCCACCATAATCTCAAGTCAAGGGCGCTCGCGGAGCTTAAACCACCTTGACTGAATATAATTATGTCATCTGTGTATAATCAGGATCAGGGGCGCTCTCAGAACTTAAGCCACCCTGTCCTTAAATAATATTCATATCGGTACCGTAATTCCCCCATTAATGGTGCACCATCTATCCTATGTTAGTCCTCAGGTAGAGAAATGGACAATTAACACCATTAATTACTTGTTTCTATAACCAATACTCATTTCATATTAACAAAATCATATATTCACAATTTATTTCAAAACCATGTAATAACATGATATTTTATCAAATGTTAACACAATATTAAGTTCATAGTTAATAACATTCTTACAACTTTAAAACATACAATAATATATAATTTCATTATTGTGACATGTAATTTATGCCATACACACACAATCATGCATAAGGGCAAAACAAAATACATATATGTACAAACCTCGATAGTATTTTCCTTTTCCAAAATATAAGTTCAGAGCTTGTTCACTTTTGTTGGTCTTCTTCTTGTTGAAATCCTAATTTAAAAATATAATTAATTAATAGCTTGATAAAATATTTATTCTTAATATAACTTAAATAAATAATTACAATTTCTATTAAGCTAGAACAAGACCTCTAAGGATTGTTAGATTAATAATTTTTCCTACACTTATCCAATTTATATGATTCTTGATTCTGAATAAATATAACATGTAAAACTAAAATATACTAAAATTTCAGAATTTTTGAACCTTTACATAATTTTTGGTATAATTTTAGATATTGCTCTGTTTTCTGCCCTTAGGCAGTTTCAGGGTACCCAATTCAAAAATTCATAACTTTTAATGTGTAGCTTCAATTATTCTGAAAATTTTTATACAGTTATATAAGTTAATATGAAACATTTTTCATGTTCAACTCATTTCCAGATTCAGTTGCTAAGGTTCTCAAATATTGGATGATATATAACTGGTTCACATAGAGTATCAACCCGACCAGTTTAATTGTTCAACTCATAACTCACAAAATACATGACATTTTAAGATGAAACTTTCACAGGAATTTAGATAAGACATAGGAGTAAAACTTTTATGTTTTGCACTTTGGCCAATTCGATCTAAAAATAGGTGAAATATAAGGATGAAGTTACTGGAACTGCACAGGTATATGAAACAGCTCAATCAAGGAACAGTTATAGTTCATTTCAGAATAACTCAACCTACACAAGAGCAATTCATACGAAATTTTGCAGAGCCCTCAATAACATATATACCTACAACTTTGATTTTTACAAAACCTC
Source organism: Triadica sebifera (assembly GCA_023653625.1). Lineage (NCBI taxonomy): Eukaryota > Viridiplantae > Streptophyta > Magnoliopsida > Malpighiales > Euphorbiaceae > Triadica > Triadica sebifera. The sequence continues at coordinate 25,953,954 of CM042900.1, forward strand.
AGAATAAGCCACTAAGATGATCAATTGTTACAAAAATTGTAGGTTATTTGATTGATACGTTTCCCAGAACCAGTTTCACCCCAATAGCCATATCTCTTCATATACTCAAAATCATTCAATAAAATGTGACAGAGAGATACACAAGACATAGATGAACAACTTTTATGTTTAACACATCCCCAAATTCGAGTCACAAGATAATCAAAAACAGAGTGCAAAATCTTCTAAAAATATAACCTAAAGAGTTCTAATAACACAATAATCATGGGGAAAATATTTCTTACCAAGATCAGATTTAATTGGACTGATTTTTGATGCAAATCTTGAAGAGAATGATGAGTAATTTGATCTGGGCTATGGAGGAAGAAAAAGGGATGATGAAGAAGAAGAAGGAGAAAAGAGAAGAAATGGCCAAAAATGCATCAGCCCCCTTTTTTCCGTTTTTGGTCTTCAACCCTTTTTTTTTTTACCATTTTACTGTTCACTTTACTTTTTTTAAAAAATTTATTATTATTATTATTATTATTATTATTATTATTATTATTATTATTATTATTATTATTATCTTCACATATTTCTTTATATCTAATATTTTTAATTTTATTTAATCAAAAATACAATTTAATTATGTGGTTTAAATTATTCAAATTAAACTCTAATTAAAATTAAACTCTAATTAGTGGGTGTTACACTCAATATTTTTTTTAAGAAAAAAATTGAGACTGAGGGAAGGAATACCAAAACCAACCTTCTGAAACTAATGCTGAGAGAAATGCTTCTCTAGCTTCATGATTGAGAGATCCTACATTATAGAAGAAAAGACAGATAAATATGATGGAGATGAGAGCAAAATCTAACATCATTTAGCTTAAAGATGGTTATTTGAGTAAAATTGAATGAGAGGGAACAAAGAGACAGCTCCATGAACAGTTATTGAATACAATTGTCTTCGCTCATCACTCTTAACAATTGTGTTCATTCATCATGCACAACATATGGTGCAATTCCATATGATATAAAAACCTTTCTACACTGCCAAATGAATACATACAATTCCAGCAATTGCGTCAATTTAGTTTTTGAAATAGGAAATAAGAAATCTCCACTTCCCTTGAAATTTTTTCAACTGTGTCCAGAATTTGCCAACCCTTTTCTGAAAGCAAACTCATACTAACTACATTAACACCAAATTTATGCCAACTGTGATGAAATATAGTGAAAAATAATTTGTCTTACTAACTAATTCTGAAATACAAGATATATATACATGTTTACAGAGGTAGAAAAAGGAAAAACACTTATAACTCCTAAAATCATGGCTCCTAGAATCAAAGAAGTCTATCCCTTAATTTCTGAAGTATCAAAACAGAATTTCCTACTTCTCCTAAAATGCATTCTTTCCTAAAATACAATATTTACATTCCAACACTCCCCCTCAAGCTGAGGAATAGATGTCTTCCATTCCCAGCTTGGAGATGATATCATGAAAATTCGAGCTATTCAATCCCTTTGTTAGAACATCTGCTAGTTGAGCTCTAGATGGAACATAAGACATACATACCAAACCTTGCTTCAATTTCTCCTTAATAAATGTCTATTAATCTCAATATGTTTTGTCCTATCATGTTGAATAGGATTATGGGAAATATCAATGGCTGACTTATTGTTGCAATAAAGCTTTATAGGATCTTCCTGCTTGATTCTCAAGTCATCTAAAATTATTTTCAACCACAACTCACATATGCCTTGAGCAAGTGCTCGAAATTCTGATTCAGCTGAGGATCTTGTCACCACATTCTGCTTTTTACTCTTCCAAGTTACCTTCGAGAAAAGTACAATAACCTGTAGTTGATCTTCGGTCTACTAGTGAACCTGCATAATTTGCATTTTTGTAGGCTTCTAATGAAAGAGGATAATTGTTCTTAAACAAAATTCTTTTCCCTGAACTTCCTTTAAGTAATGAAGAACTCTATAGGCAGCTTGAAGATGTGGCTCTCTTGGATCATGCATAAATTGGTTAATAACACTCATGGAGAATGCAATGTCCAATCGAGTACGTGATAAATAAATAAGTTTTCCCACAAGTCTCTGGTACCTTTGTTTATCAACCTTAGGTTTTTCTTTTGCATTACTTAGTTTCTGATTTGGGTCTATAAGAGTAGCAACTAGCTTGCATCCAATCTGACCTATCTCCTTTAATAGATCAATTATGTACTTTTGTTGAGATATAAAAATTCCTTATGTGGAACGTGCCACCTTAATACCAAGGAAATATTTCAACTTTCCTAACTCCTTTATCTCAAATTCCTTGATCAAATGTTGCTTCAATTCTCCTTTTTCCTTTTCATCATTTCTAGTTACAATGATATCATCCACATATACCAACAAAGCAGTTACTCCCCCCACTAGCTAAATGTTTTATAAAAAGAGTGTGGCCACCTTGACTTTACTTGTATCCTGAGTTTTCATAACCTTAGAAAATCTACCGAACCATGCTCAAGGAGATTGTTTCAGGCCATATAATGCCTTTTTAAGCCTGCAAACTTTATTCCCTCTGTTTTCTCCAAAGCCTGGTGGTATATTCATATAAATTTCCTCATCTAAGTCTAATGGAGAAAGACATTTTTCACATCATATTGCAAAAGTTTCCAATCAAGGTGAGCAACTAAGGCTAACAAAATCCTCACAATATTCATTTTCGCCACTGGAGCAAAAGTCTCCTAGTAATCAATTCCATATATCTGAGTGTACCCTTTAGCCACCGGTCGAGCTTTATACCTTTCAAGACAACCATCAACCTTGTATTTCACTATAAAAAATTAAAAATCCATTTGCAGTATGTTTTTCCCTTCTGGTTTATCAACAATCTCCCAAGTTTGGTTCTTTTCTAATGCCTCCATCTCTTCTCTCATAGCATTCCTACATTCCATCTTTGGCAATGCCTTAGAAACAGTATTAGGAATAGAAATGGTATGAAGATTCACAACAAAATTTTTTATGTGCTGATGACAACTGATTTAATGACACATAATGTGATAAAAGATATAAAAGTTTCTTGGTGCATTCTCTTGTACCTTTTCGGATAACAATGGGAAGGTGGGAATCGTCTATAATTCCTTCTTTTGATTGTGTATGTAAAGGATGGGATTCAGTTCCAAGTCTCAGATTGGATTCTTGGACTTGTTTTGGATCAAAATCAATAGTTGTTCTTTAGGAGTACACATTTAACTGCCTTGAAAAATCATGATCAACTTGAGGCCTGACATTTTTCTGGTTCTAGAAGAATTGGGACAGACCTGACATTTTCTAGTTTTGAAAGAGTTTGGACATACCCCACATTTTCTATTTCTGGAAGAGTTGGGACAGACCTTACATTTTCTGGAGTTACAGAAGTTACAAACCTGGTTGGAATTGTTTCAGTAAAAATGAGAGGCTCAAACCCAGCCCCGAATTCACTAGGACTATCTTCCGTCAAAGTCATCTCCCCCTGAAGATAGTATTGGTTAAAAAAGGATTTATGTTCATTAAATGTGACATCAGCTGAGACATAAAATTTTCTTGTGAGGGGACTGTAGCACTTATACCCTTTTAAGTGGATGAGTAGCCAATAAAGACACATTTAATAGCACGGGAATCTAACTTGCCTCGATGTTGACGATGAATGTGTACAAAGGTGGTACAACCAAATATTTTAGGAATAAGACAATTTGAGGTTCTGAAGTTTGGGTAGAAAGTGTTAAGGATGTCCATAGGAGTTTTGTTGTCTAACACTCTTGAGGGAAGTCTATTTATAAGATGTGTGGCTCTTAGGACAGCTTCTCCCCAATATTTTTTTCGAACTTGCTTCTGAAAGAGTAGAACTCGAGTGACACTAAGTAAATGCCCATTTTTTTTCTCAACTACCCCATTTTGTTGAGGAGTATCAATACAGGAAGAGTCATGGATAATCCTCTGTTTTTGAAAGTAGGATGATAACACTTGATTAAAGTAGTCCTTAGCATTATCTAACTTAAAAGTTTTGATTTTAACCCCAAATTGATTTTGAATCATGAAATGAAAACTAGGAATAATAACACTAACATCAGATTTTTGTTTTAGTAAAAAAATTTCGATAACTCGAGTACAATCATCAATCAAAGAAATAAACCAGCTCCAGAAATATTAGGAATGGTGAATGGACCCTAGATATCACTATGAATTAATTGGAAAGTATGGGAACTTCTTTTACTATTGATAGGAAAAGGCACGTTTATGCTTTGTTAGTTCACAAATGTCACAATGAAAACTGCAAACAACAACATCTTTGAATAATTGAAGAAATATAAACTCTAAGACTCGAAAAGATGGATGACCAAAACAAAAATGGTAAAGCCAAATAACATCTTTCTTTGAAGTACTAAGAAGAGACAGAGACATTTTATTCACGATTTCCCGAGGACAGTCAAGATGGTAGAGACCATTCCTTTCCCTAGCAAGTCCAATCCTCCTCCCCGAGCCCTGGTCCTAAAAAACACAACAAGAAGAAGAAAAAACAGTAGAGCATTTTAGGTCATGAGTGAGTTTTTGAACTGATACAAATTGGCTTAAATTTTAGGTACATGAAGGACATTATGTAGGCTAAGGGATGGAGTGAGAAATATGTCTCCTATGCCTGCAACAGTAGCTAAAGAACCATTGGCAACAGTAATTTTTCTATTACTGGGACATGGAGTATATTTATGAAAAAACTGTGAAGAATGTGTCATGTGATCAGTGACACCAAAGTCAATTATCCAAGTATTGGTATAATATTGTTCTGAGACATTCATACAAAGAAAAATTGAAGGTTTACCAAAGATAGCCAATGAACCCGTTCAAGAAGGTTTTTCAAGAGATCCCAACAAGTTTCTCAGTTTTTCAATCTCTTCATGACTGAAACCCTTATTATCCAGCCCTTCATCTATTTTGGTTTGTTCAGTCATATGAACTTGAGGTCGTTGTTGTCCATTGTTAGACCATTCTCGGCTAGGTGGCTTTCCATGCAATTTCCAACATATCTTTATTTTCCTTCCATTAGGCTATCTCTTCCTATCTTCTTAGATTGGTCACCTTTATTTCTCTCTAAATGGTCTGACTTTTTTACCAGTGTAGAGCAGTATGTGATATGAGGTTCCAGCATAATACTGCTTCGACTCTCTTCTGCTCTAACCAGGGAGATCATTTCCTCCAGAGACGGCGTTTCCTCCTTGCCAAGAATTTGTACCCGAACTTGATCAAACTCTGAATTTATTCCAACAAGAAAATCATACACCCGATGTTTCTCAATGAATGCTTTCAAAATGGTAGCATCATGGGCACACTTCATATCAAAAACTCTATAATGATCAAGTTCCTGCCACAGATTTTGCAAAATATTTGCATATTCTGTGACAGATTTATCTCCTTGTTTTGTTGCTGCAGTAATTACCTTGATTTCATATATTTGTGCCGCACCACGGGCTTTAGACCAAGTGCAACGAATGAACTCCCAAATCTCTTTTGCTGTATTCAAGAACATGCAAGTATCACTAAGGGTTGAATCCATTGAATCCCAAAGCCAGGACATAATCATAGAATCATCTTCATCCCAAGCTTTAAAAGAAGGATCATCTACTGTAGGTCCTGAATCAAGTAAATGGCTAAGTCTCCCTCTGCCCTTCAGGTATGTTCGAACAAATTGAGAACCACTTAAAATAGTTTTTGCCATTAAGGCAGTAGGACACAATGTGAGTCATCAGAATAATTGTTGTGATGGTAATGGTGGTTTCAAATCCAGCCATGGTGAAGACAAGAAAAGAAAATATAAACAACAATGAAGGCTGCGTAAAAGGAAATTCTCCAAGGAAAAAAACCCTAGAGCTTTGATACCATGTGATGAAATATAGTGAAAATAATTTTTGTCTTACTCACGAATTCTGAATATACATGTTTACAGAAGTAGAAAAAGGAAAAACACTTATAACTCCTAAAATCATGACTCCTAGAATCAAGTAAGTCTATCCCTTTTAATTTCTGGAGTATCAAAACAAAATTTTCTACTTCTCCTAAAATGCATTCTTTCCTAAAATACAATATTTACATTCCAACACCAACAATGTCAATTAGTATTTCACAGCCCTTCATCACGAATAAATTAATTCTTCCTGGTATCCTTAGTTCCTTCCAATTTGCCTGAAGGATAAGAATATTTCAAACAATCTTATCAGAACCAAATGAAACTATTGGACTTACTTTCAATCACAGGATTAGAGAACAAAGGAAATTTTTCTTCCAATTCAATTACAAATAAATTGTGAGTTCGACAATAATCAATAATAAGTTCCTTCCAAAGCAATATTTGCTTCTCTCATGTGTCCCTAACTGGCTGCAACCTAAGAATGACAACAAAAAATTGAAGTATAAAAATAGAATTAACACTGGGAGATTAAAAAAATTGAGTTCAAAGTAACACAGAAGAAAATGTGGCATTCATCCCATAAAGCCCAGTTCCAAAGAGTATTTTTCTGTTGTGGAATAAGAATTCAATAAGAAAATATTCAGCTCAACTAACAAGCACAAGAAAGAAGAAGAAAATTTTTCATTTAAACTTCCGTTCATCAACAATGAGTCAGATTCAATAAGACAAATTGGGAGAACTTCTAACAACCAAAAGAAAAAAAAAAAAAAGAAAAACCTCTGTGCATAAAGAGCATAACCCAGAGATATGCTCCCTTTCTCTAAGTCATGACTTGGAGACCCAGAACAGATTCTTCCAAAAAACAGCCTACCTCCTATTCCTCTCTGCCCCCCCCCCCCCCCAATATAACAAATTCTGTTACCTCATTGTCCAGCTGGCTCCTCATTCTTACCCCCACGTGTCCCCTTTTTCTTTCTTGAGTAAACTTGTCAAATGGGCTGTAATTGCTTGGGCTGCTCAATTGCTAAACTTTCAGCCTTTCCAGTCATTGTCGCTTCTCTATCACTGCCCATCCCATCAAGAACAGTCTTGTCCACAAGACTGAAAGTGGGGAACTTGCTCCGGATTATCAGCTCATCTTCCCACGTTGCTTCTTCCATCAGTTTGTCTGTCCATTGAATCAACACTTGCGAAACGGAGTCTCCATTTTGCTGGAATGTACGACGGCCAAGAACATGAGATGGAAATAAAATGTCAGCTTCATCTAGGTTGAGCTCTTTGCACAAAACAGCATGCGTAGTGTGGGTGACTACTGCCCGTTTCAACAAGGAAACGTGAAAGACAGGATGTATCTTGGAGGCTGCTGGTAACTTCAACTTGTATGCTACTGGCCCTAGCCGCCCTTCAATTTGAAAAGGACCAAAAAATCGGGGAGCAATCTTCGGATTTATCCGCTGAACTACTGATTGCTGCCTGTGTGGCCGGAGTTTCACATAGACCCAATCTCCCACAGCAAAATGAACATCATGCTGATGGGAATCTATTGCCCTTTTCATTTGTTATTGTGCCTGAGTGAGATGAAACTTAAGTTGTCGAAAGGCCTCATCTCGATCTCGTAACTCCTGCGCCACCATTTCAACCTTGATTTCTCCTAGAATGTGCTGGACTATAGTGGGTGGTTTTCAGCCATATACAACCTCGAAAGGAGTAGTGCCAATAGAAACATGAAAGCTTGAATTGTACCAAAACTCAGCCCAAGGAAGCCATAAGGGCTAGTGGCGGGGCTGGTCAATAGCAAAACAATGTAGATATGTTTCTAAAAAGCGATTTACTACCTCAGTTTGTCCGTCTGACTCTGGATGGTAAGAAGAAATCGTGTGCAACTCAGTACCCTGCTGCCTAGAAATCTCTTGCCAGAACTTGCTCATAAACAAAGGGTCTCTGTCACTCAAAATGGACTTGGGAATACTATGAAGTCTTATTATTTCCCTTACGAAAACCTCAGCAATGGATCGGGCTGTGAAATGATGTTTGAGCAGAATAAAGTGGTTGTATTTAGACAACCTATCTACCACCACTAGTACTGTGTCGAAACCGCGTGAGCGGGGTAATCCGGAGATGAAATCCATAGAGATTTGTTCCCAAATGATTTCGGAATTTCCAAGGGCTGTAAAAGACCTGCTGGAGAGAGGGTACTGGACTTTCTTTTTTGACAAACCTCACACTCCTGGACAAATTTCTTGATGGAAGCACTCATTCCCACCCAATACAAATTTGCGGCCAACCGTCTATAAGTACGGTAGTATCCTGAGTGTCCCCCAACTCTAAAACAGTGGAATTCTTGCAATAACTGAGGAATGAACTTTGAGGATGAAGAAATCACTAACCTCCCTTTGTGATACAGAACCCCATTCCTCATAGCAAATCCCTGTCGTGAAAGGCAATTGTTTTTCAAATCAGATTTGATTTTCAGAAGCATTGGGTCGTGAGCAGCCTCATCAATCAGTTGGTACCCCTCTTCCCATGTCGGAAAAGAAGCAAGAGTGTCGAATCCCCCTTCTTGTCCGCGGGATAAGGCGTCAGCAGCCCTATTCTCCTTTCCGGGTTTGTAAAGAATCTCGAAGTCATACCCAAGAAGCTTTGCTATCCAATTTTGCTGGTCTGTGGCTGTAATTCGCTGTTGGAGGAGATGTCGAAGGCTCTTCTGATCTGAGAAAACCTTAAAGTGATGTCCCAAAAGATAGGGACGCCAGTGCTGGACAGCCAGCGCTAAGGCCATTATTTCTCGTTCATAGGCAGATTTTCCCATATTCTTATCTGAAAGAGCCTTGCTATAGTAAGCAATGGGATGATGGTCTTGCATTAACACAGCCCCAATTCCCCGACCGGATGCGTCACACTCGACCTCGAATGATTTTGAAAAATCGGGAAGTTGCAAAACTGGAGCACTGACTATAGCTCGCTTTAATTGCTCGAAAGCCTGTTGTGCTTCATTGCTCCACTTGAATCCGTCTTTCCTTGTCAATTCTGTCAAGGGCTTAGCTATGCTGCCATACCCTTGAATGAACTTCCGATAGTACCCACTGAGGCCATGGAATCCTCTAATTCCCTTCACATTATGCGGCACAGGCCAATCTAATACTGCTTGAATTTTACTCAGCTCCATTGCTACCCCCTGCTAATTAATCTTATGTCCCAAATAGTCCGTTGATGTTCGGCCAACAGAACACTTTTTTTGGTTAACAAAGAACCTATGGTGGTGTAAGGTACCGAGGACAGCTTTTAAGTGTAGCAAAAGCTCCTTCCAAGTCGGACTAAAGACCAAAATATCGTCAAAAAATACCAAGACACATCTTCTTAACCAAGGACGAAAGAGTTTGTTCATCACGGCCTAAAATGTAGATGGTGCATTAGAAAGTCCAAAGGGCATTACCAGATATTCGTAGTGTCCATCGTGTGTTCGGAAGGCAGTCTTCTCAACATCTGACTCTCTCATACGGATTTGATGGAAGCCTGATTAGAGGTCCAATTTAGAGAAAAAACAGGCCCCATGAAGTTCATCAATCAATTCCTCCGCTACTGGAATCGGGTACTTATTTGGAAGAGTGACCTTGTTAAGAGCACGATAGTCTATGCACATCCTCCAGAAGAGATCCTTCTTTTTAACTAGAATAACGGGGCTGGAATAGGCGCTCCTACTAGGCCGTATGATCCCCTTGCTCAACAGGTCCCAAACTTGCTTCTGAATCTTTGCTTTCTGTGCATGAGGGTACCGGTATGGGCGAACACTCACTGGTCCTTGCTGGGGCAGCAAATTAATGACATGATCGTGGGATCTTTCAGGAGGAAATTCTTGAGGTTCAGAGAAAATTCCTGGAAAATCAGCTAGAACTTCCTCCAATTGATGTTGTTGTGTAGAAGAGAGTGGGTGCTCGTTTGTACAAGGCCCAACCGACCCTAGGCTAGCAGTCATCTGTTTCAACCGTCCCCCTTTCATCCCAGCTAGCCACTCACACAAGGAAAGTTGTTGTGACTCAATTGAAAAATCAACTTTCAACTCTACCCATCGATTCCCATGCTTGAACTTCATGTACCCTTCTTCTCAATTGTGAATAACCACACCCAAGAACTTAAGCCAATCAAATACCCAAGACGATATCCAGATTTCCTAACTCAAAAATCAGGGTTGTTAACGTACACGAAAATGTTCTCAACTTCAATCCTAGATCCTGGCAGTGTTCATGTACCCAGATGCGATGACCATCGCCCAACTTGATGTTCAGTCCCGAGAAATATTGCTTGGATAGACCCAGGACGGAAACCAATTTGCGAGAGATAAAATTGTGCGTTGCGCCACTGTCAGTTATGACCACAATAGGAATTCCCATCAATCTCCCACTCAACTTGAAAGTTTTCAGATCAGTGGAGGCAAAAGCTGTTATTCCCGCAAACTCTAATGCCTGATATGCCCCTTCCTGCCCTTCTTCGATCTCCACGGCACCACCCGATCCCTTTAAATCAAGATCCCCTCCCTCTTCTTGGGTTTTGTCGTCACTCAAAAGGAGAAGTCGAAGCTGTCCAGATGGACATATGTGCTGGGGGCTGTACGGATTGCCACATCTGAAACAGAGCCCCTCTTCTGCATCTGTCCTCCAATTCTAATCGAGAAAGGGTTTGTATCCCTCTATTTCACTGGGCTGAAGAAGAGTTTTGGAAAATAGCCCACATATAGAGTTTCGGACTCTCGAGGAACCATGGAGGCAATTAGTTCAGACTCATCAATATATTCGTCAACTGTTCCTCTCTGGCGAAGGGCAGCTAGCTGCTCGTAGGGATTAAAGGTTGTTGTTCCTCCAAAATGATTCAACAATTTTGTCTTGAATTGATCCCAAGTCAACTCTTGATATAGCTCACGGACGATAGTGAACCAGTGCATTGCCACTCCCTCCATACAAACATGAGCCAGAGGTACTCTTTGATACTCCGAAGTACTGTGAATTTGGAAGTAAGTTTCCACTCGAGTAAGCCATCCCGGTGGGTCTATCCCAAAGAAGGAAGGGAGCTTAACCTTTTTGGGCATAATGGTTGAGTTCGCAATTACAGTGGGTCTTCCAAAGCCAGGTGGAGGGTATCCTATTGCTGGACCAGTTCGTGTTGGGAGGGACTAGGGGTGTAATCGAGTCGAGCCGAGTCGATACAGTGTCAGGCTCGAGCTCGACTCGATTAAAATACTCGAAGCTCGAGCTCGAGCTCGATCGAGCTTTTTTATGTTCGAAACTCGACTCGACAAAAATTCGAACTACTCGAACTCGACTCGATAAAGCTCGAATAAATAAAAAATTAATAAATAATATATTCGATTAAGATCGATTAAGCTCGAATATAAGGGTATAAATGTAATTTAATTGATATCGATTAAGCTCGTGAGTCTTACGAGCTGAGTATTATGATACTCGAACTTGACTCGACTAACTACTCGAGCTACTCAAGCTCGAGCTCGACTCGATTAATTTCGAGTCGAATTCGAGTATTTTTCGAGTCGATCTCGAGTATCTCACGAGTAGCTTGACTCGTTTACACCCCTAGGAGGGACTGCTCAGTAACACTAGGAGAACCCATGGTTTGTTTTGTAGCTCCTTGTTCTCCCTTCAATATAAGTTGTTTGTCCATCCTCTTCAACCACTGCATACCAAACCCTGTAGTTTGTCTTGGCTTTCTTAAACCATGGCATGAAACTTATCCTGGCTTTGCTGAGAAAAAACCATTTGTTGATGCAGAGACTCCATCTGACCATCGAGGTTGCAGAGCTATTCCTCCTGAGCATCAAGGCGTGACTTGGTCTCCATATTTCCGTCAGTTTTTCCCATTGTCGAATCCGGTAGGTCGGACCAGTGTTGTGGAATAAGAATTCAATAAGAAAATATTCAGCTCAACTAACAAGCACAGGAAAGAAGAAGATAATTTTTCATTTAAACTTCCGTTCATCAACAATGAGTCAGATTCAATAAGACAAATTGGGAGAACTTCTAACAACTAAAAGAAAAAAAAAAAGAAAAACCTCTGCACATAAAGAGCATTGCCCAGGGATATGCTCCCTTTCTCTAAGTCGTGACTTAGAGACCCATAACAGATTCTTCCAAAAAAACAGGCTACCTCCTATTCCTCTCTGCCACCCCCCCCCCCCAGCCCCCCTATATAACAAATTCTGTTACCTCATTGTCCAGCTGGCTCCTCATTCTTACCCCCACATGTCCCTTTTTTCTTTCTTGAGTAAACTTGCCAAATGGGCTGTAATTGCTTGGGCTGCTTCTTTTATTTATTTCTAAAGTTTTGGGGTTTAGGGTTGCCCAATACTGTTTTACATCAAAATTTGACGCTAATAGTTTTCTTGCTAACCAATAATAGGTTATCATTGATGGAAAAATATTTTTCCCTCTCATCGTAAAGAAGCAACTGATCCCAAAACACACACAAATATTAAATAAAAATAAGATAAGCGATCAAAAGAAATTGATCTTTGATAAACTATACAGCAGCAGAAAGTACAGGAGAATACGTGAAGTATGGCGGGTAGTTGAAGAAGTGGGGCAGCTTGAAATCACCCAATTTCTGAATCTCTTTTGTGCTTCTTCTGAAACAGAAACCTATAACTGCATCACTACAATTCAATAAAAAGGGAATGTTTTTAGTAGCAGCATCGTAAATTAAAAGATCATAACAATATGAAATTCGCAATTACAAAATTTTTTTTAAAATGACTCTAGTTTTACTTTCACATTAAACAGCAAAGTAACAACCAAACTCATTAAACACCAATATCATGCTTTGGTTAAAGATACGCGTAAAAAGGGAAAAAATTGGCCTTCACCAAAAGAAATCAAATTCTGAACTTCTTTTCCCCCTTCCTAATGGTTTTTTGTGGTTGATCCTTAATTTGCCCTAAATGTGAAAATTGTGGTAGTAAATTTATCATAGAAACCAGGTTAAAACAGCACTCTGACAATGAAAAAGAAGAGGTCTGACCTTTTGCTGCCTAGAAGCAGTGGAGGAGAGGAAGAATACTGGGAAAGAAAAATATTAAGGGACAGAAAATTAGTGAAGAGATGAAAACGTCAACAAGCAAGGAAATTATTTTTTTCACATTCAGTATTTTCTCATAAATTTTTTGGTTTTTTTAGTTTTTTGTTGTTTGTTTTTGAAAACTGTTTCATATTTTTTAAAACAATTACACAAATAACATTAAAAAATTAGAATATAATAAAATAAACTTATTTTAAACAATTTCTAACAATGATATATGTGTATATATATATATATGTGTGTGTGTGTGCGTGTGTGTGTGATCAAACCAAATATCTACTCACTTAAAGAGTTCCTTGTTATCCTTATTTTACAAGAAAATGTTAATCTGTCAATTGATGTTCCTCCATCATGAGTCGCTAGACAAGAAACTAAAATCCACAGAAGAATTCATCGATCAACTCTTACCCAAGAAATCCTCTGCTTTCAATTTGCACCCTTTCTGAGTATTTTATCTTTTCAGGATAGATAACATCATTATGTCTGAATTTTTTACAGATAGAGAACTTCATTAGCTTCCATTAATGCCTCAAATTTATGGCTGAATTGGATCATTATCATATCAGCTAAGTCTGCATACAAACTGACTTCAGGTCACTGTCTTGTACAAGAGAATTTCTCCAATTGTATTTGTGTATATCTTTATCCAATAGTTTGTAATTGATCTCCTTATTATGCACAATAGACTGGAGAACTAATGGTTTTTCATATTTGGACAACAAGAAGAGGACATAAAAATGCATGTTTGACACAATAATGCTTGCTGTATCATAGAACTACCAAAGGTTGAACTTCCAGATTTCCAAATGTTCATCCAAACACTTCCAATTATTTCTATCTTGTTATATCTTTTGATCTTCCAAAAATGGTAAACACTCCTGGGTAATTGATTTTCAAAAAATGTTAAACACTCCTAGGTAAACAGCCCATAGGAACATTTCATATTTCTTACTGTCTCTCTGTTTCTTATGTAGATCCATCTCCTTTGGCCTAGTTAGCTGAATTTTCAATCATTTATTATCATAGTATACTTCCAGATAGGCAATTTATCATAACATGGAGAAGCAAATGATTCTTGTCATAATTTTATGGTATGGAATCTTTGTTAATTAATTAACCCTTTTCCGCTAACTACTTTTCCAACATACTTTTCTTCAGTTTGATATTATATTCATTGGGTATACACCACTATGATCTTCTGTTAGAGAGAGATCACATCACATAAAATTCATTACAAAATCACCACCCTAGGTGGGGACTTGAGGTTTAAGGTCATAATGCAAAAGTTTTGTTAATAATGTAGTTTATATTAATGACAAATTACGTTAAAGTTATAGAAGACCTAGAAAGACAACTATTGTCTATATATACTTGCTTTTAGGAATGTACCTAATAAAGACTGTTTCCCTTCTAAAGGAATTATATATATATATATATACAATCAATTCTTTAAAGTCATCATGAAGCACCAATTGAGCTCAAAATATAATCAGCATCTACATGGCAATAGTGGTATCAAAATCTTGTTGGACTATGTCTTGTTGTTAGTCTTGTAACAATTTAAATATCAAAATACTTTTTTTTAAAAAAAGTACCAAAATCTGAAGAAATTGACTTGGCAACACAGAGAATGCTCGTCGCAATCTATTACAATTATATAAAAAAGGGAAAGAATAAGGGAAAAAAGAAAATGATAGTAAAGAGGAACGAAAATTGAATTAGATAAAGAACCTAAGTAATTAAAAAAAAAAACATAAAGCAATCATTCAAGAGACACAGAAAAACTATAAAATTGCAAGACGTAAATCTCACTAAAACGAGTTGGGCAGGGGGAGGTCGGTGAACTGAGCTGGTGGCTGGTGATCGAACCACTTGTATCAGGCAAGCTGAAGGTGAGACGATGATAGCGAGATGCTTGATGCTTCTTGTCAGTGGTGACAGGATTTCTTTGGGAGAGTTTTAAATTTTACCTAAAAATATTTTTATGGCATATTATAATATTATGAAAATGAGTTTTAAAGTTTACCATCGTTGATTCGTTGGTGTCAATATAAATTTTGTAATTAGTTTTTTAGTTTAAGTTCTTTTTATCAAATTTAATTAGTTTTTTTAATTTTGTAATTATTTTTTTTGAAATTTTTTGTAATTAATATTTTAATTGAGCTGCCATTGAAGTTAAAAAAATAAAATTATTCTTATACCTCTGGTTTCTTTGTGTTTAAAAAAAAAAAAACCGAAAACCAACATTTACAATATCATTATCCATAATTTCTTGTCTTGAATCTTTATCAAGCACAAAGTTTGCTTTGAGTATAGAAAAATACTTACACTTTTCATTCTAATTTAGAGTTTAAAATATCAAGAATTTTAAAAAGAGAAGAAATTAAAATAGCTTGATGATATAAATAAAAATATTTAAATTTAATAAAATAACAACTTATAATAAAAATTAAATAGAATTTTAATATTTTATTAAAATCTAATTACTAACTAAATAGATACCTATAATTAAGATAATATTGTAGAGGAGATGAACTTTTAATATATTGATAGAAATAATATCAAATATAATTATCATTATTAAAATAAGATATTAGAAATTAAGAAAAATTTAAAAAATTTAAAATTTTGTAAAAGAATATAAAGAAGAAATATGTTATTTTTCTCTACATAAAAAGTGTCACATAAGTATTTTATTCAGTGATTTATATTGATAATATAATATAATACATTATTTATATAAATAAAAAATATTTAAATAAATTATAATAAAAAAATTTATAAAATTGACAGTAAGTAATTATATTTTTAATTTATATGATTCAAATATTCAAATCAAGATACACTAATTAAAAAAAAAAAAAAAAAACTGTGAAAGGGAAGGATAGTTGCTTTGTTATTATTAAAAAAAAAAAAGGTGGGTGGCTCGTGGGGTCCAACTCTGTGAATATGACTTTGACTTTTTTTTAAGAGAAAAAAAAAACGTCAAAAACAAGGAGAGTAGAGAAGTGCGTCTGTGCTTGTCGTCGTCCTCTTCGCTGCAATCTCACTCTGGGAATCTGTTTCTGCTGACCTCTGCCTGAAACTCTTTCTAACTCCTATTTCTCTTCACTGTATAGAAATTTAGATTTTACCCATTCGAGTCTATCTATTTATCTATCTCTGTTTCAATTTATTTTTGATCTTTCTCAATTATTCTTCTATTCTTTTCACCCACAAAATTCTGCTTCACCTTGACCACAGCTAATCAAATCTCAATTTACAAATTCAGAGATTATCCGAGGAATAGAAGTAAAAGGAGGCAATGGCTGTGTACGTTCGATTCCTAATCCTTTAATGATCGTACTCAATTCTCTCTGTTTTAGGTCCATTTTATTTAGCTGCTAATGATTGAAAAAAACTGGCTTTTTTTGCATTCGACTAATATCGGCACGACATTTCGTTTCTTCTTCATAATTTTGTTTCTTGCTCAGCCTGCTGAAGATTATATTTTGTATATGGGATTCCTGGTTTAAATTATGTTTTGTTGTTTTTAAGTTATTTCTTTATCTGTTTCTTATATGTATATATATTTATATTGGTGTTATTATTATTGATTCACAGAGTTGCTTCTGCACCGGGTAAGGTGTTGATGACTGGAGGCTACCTCATATTGGAAAGACCCAATGCAGGAATTGTACTCAGCACAAATGCTCGATTCTATGCGATTGTGAAGCCTCTTTATGATGAAATCAAGCCCGATAGCTGGGCATGGGTGCGTCTAATTCTTACAACTATTCTCTCTTTATGTTTTTGATTGTGCATTTTGATTTATGTTTATTGGCATATTTTAACTAATTGAATCCAATTGGAGGTTTATCTGTGTTTCCACGCTTTGATCATGTTCATAACTCTACTGATGACCAATAAATTTATGAAACTGATCTTCATGATTATCGTGGATTTCTTGGATTGAGGATTGTATGGATTTTTTTTCTTTCGAGCAATACTATTGGGATTCTCACTGAATTATTTGTTCCATGTATCACCCTTCAGGCATGGACTGATGTGAAATTAACTTCTCCCCAACTCTCTAGAGAAAGCACATACAAATTAACAATGAAGAATTTAACTCTTCAATGTGTCTCTTTGAGGCGAGTTTTCATTAACTATATATGCCTTTCTTTCATTATATTGATAGTTATATCTTTTGGATTCATCAATATGCACCTTTTTAGCATGCGTTGGTATTCTGCACTAAGATTACCCAGTTCATATGAGCCATAGTGCAAATAGGTGAGGAAATGTATGCTTCAATTAATTATGTTCTGATGCTTAACATTATTGACTAAAAAAATTCAGTGAATCACGAAATCCTTTTGTGGAACAAGCAGTGTGCTATGCTGTAGCAGCTGCATATGCAAAATTTGACAAAGATAAGAAGGATGTCTTAAAGAAGCTACTCTTGCAAGGTAATGTTTTATGTTTTCTCTTTCTACTTTAGAATATGTAAATCTCAGTTTTCAAAAAAATGATGATTTAATTGTGTTATCATGTAGGTCTTGATATTACCATTTTAGGCTCCAACGACTTCTATTCATATCGAAATCAGGTATTCACATCCATAATCTTTTCGAGGCAATTTTTATTATCAGTATGAGCAGTTTAGTGTCTGTGCTTCTCCTTCGTCATGTATTCTGCCCTTTTGTTTTTCTCTTCTTTTTACTTATTTGTTTATGTGAGTAAAGCGCCAATGCACCTCCTATTGAAATTTAAATTAAAACAGTCCATGGAAAAGAAAACATATAAGAAAGACCAATCCAATCTCCAGAGTGGAATGTATT
Source organism: Triadica sebifera (assembly GCA_023653625.1). NCBI lineage: Eukaryota > Viridiplantae > Streptophyta > Magnoliopsida > Malpighiales > Euphorbiaceae > Triadica > Triadica sebifera. The sequence goes on from CM042900.1 coordinate 25,971,771, forward strand.
CCTTGGCCATGATAAACTGTAACTATTAATTAGGTTGGTCGTTTTGATACATTCAATTTGCTTTTTCTAATTAAGTTGTGTGACAATTAATGATCCTTTGTAATAAGAGCCAACAGTTTTTCATTCTTGATGGTGAGTATAAAATTTTTTATGTAAGGAACTTTAAGCGGCTGCCTCTGAAGGATGAATTGCCCTTTACTATTACTAGGATGTTGATTCATAGATTTCACTCCATTAATTTTATCTTGATATTGTTTATGCGTTTTGCCCTTTTCCACAGATTGAAGCACGCGGACTCCCTTTGACACCAGAAGCATTGGCTGCACTTCCTCCTTTCTCCTCAATCACCCTCAATGTAGAGGAAGCAAATGGACAAAACTGCAAACCTGAAGTGGCTAAAACTGGATTGGGTTCATCAGCAGCAATGACCACTGCTGTTGTTGCTGCTTTACTTCATTACCTGGGAGTGGTTGATCTTTCACCCCTTAGTAAAAATAATGGATCTTCTGATCTTGATGTGGTGCATATCATAGCACAAACTGCCCACTGTATTGCACAAGGGAAAGTTGGCAGTGGTTTTGATGTCAGTTCTGCAGTTTATGGCAGTCATCAATATGTTCGCTTTTCACCTGAAGTGCTTTCTGCAGCTCAGGTCTTTGTCTCTCTCTCTTTCCCCTCCCCTCGTCCCACAAAAGTTTATTTTATTTCCTGTTATTGGTTTCATTATTTCTGCTTAGAGATTATAACATGTGTGTGATACATGGTCAGTGATGAATGTGGATACAGGCTGCCCTGTTACTTATCTTCTGCAGTACATTTTCCATGTTTGGCATCCATCTCAATGTGATATTTTTTCGGATTTGTGTGACATCTTGCACATTGATGATAACACTTATGCATACATTAGACCACAAGCCACCAAATGTTCTCCTTAGATATGCAAATTGCTTAATGACCGCTACAAAAATTTTGGATGCCATGCAGCCTTGACTTCGTAAAAAATTTTACTGGATATTTGGCATTATTTTCTTCTGCATAGTTTGATCGACTTTCCAATTACTTCCTAAAGTGTATAGTCCATTGTTGGCTATAAAATCCCTGGATTGAAGTTCTCTCACTTTCCAATAGTGAAAATGGTAATACTATCATGGATGCCAACTTGTCATGTCAAAAGAGTTCGCATATTATAGGAGATTGACACACTAATTGATCCACTATATTCATGTTGGAAGTTTGGAGAGATTGAATAAACAGCAATAGATTTACTGATATTTTATTTTTTTACACTTCTATCTGAGATCAGTTCTACAATTTTTAATAAGACAGGAATCCATTTATAGGAAGTTGGATCAGCAGACAATAAAGAAAAGTTCACTTTGGGGTAATTGAGATGGGGTACATTGCTATTGTAGACCAGCAATTGCACTGGTGTGAAAGGTCAAGAATATTAACGTTGCTGGAGAGAAGTGTTTGTGAGGTGGACCTAGAATGGTTTCAGGTGAAGTAGTGAAAAGAAATCAGCATCTCTAGACCTTTTAAGAAGTGTCTCCAAAATTGTGTAGAGTGGAGGAATAATAATAGCCAACACCAACTAAATTATGATTAAATATTAGTTAATTTTTAAGTTAATTTGACTTGGGGAAAGCTAAGGCTGTTTATTTTTAATCTTGCATTTTATGCACCAAATGTTACATGTTATTGAATGTGTAAATAGGCATTGCATGCTATTTTGTGTAGTCTGCTACATTTGACCATGTTCCTTTGCCAGCAGGGGACTTTAGTTTTTAATGAAGTTTTAGGCAGTTTTAATTGTATTCCAATTCATTTAAAGTCTCAGTTGTTTCCATTTCCTAGGCAGTTCATCAGTCTCTGAGCTTCAAGAGTTCAGTGCATCTTTGTATTTAGTTTGTTACATCTCAGATATTTTTCACCATTTGAATGATTGATCTTTGAAAAGAAGATACAGATTTCTACCATTAATTTTTTATCTTGATGAGCTATCTCATTGAGTAATCCTTACCTCTTCAGAAAATAATAGATGCATTTGGGACTTCTAGAACAATTATGTGCAAAATTTTGGAGGATGCCTTAGGGGAGATTCCACCATAATTTTCCTTATGCCTTCTTCCCATAAAATATTGCAGGATGCTTCCAAGGAAATTCCTTTACAGGAAATCGTTGTTAACATCTTAAAAGGAAAGTGGGACCATGGAAGGACTATCTTTTCCTTGCCACCATTGATGAACCTGGTAAACATCTTGCCATATGCTTTTGATGCTCCTTATATGAATGAACATTTACAATTATTTACATTACATGTGTTTAAATAGACATCATTGTCAAGATTGAACGATGAAGGCCCCACCTGTTGTCTTATTATTTTGGTGATCTATTTTTCTTCTGAAAAAAATTCTGATAATAACTCACATAAATTTTCTCCCTATCCTGGTTCCGGACTCTCAAACTCTCACATGATTAACCTCTTCTCTTGTTGGTGATTGTAATTCCCCAAGTTATGCCATGTTTTAATTGTTTATTTAAGAAACCTGTAATTCTCTGTCCACTGCTTCTACAGATGTGAACACTGCATGACACAATAATGATTCAAACGTGCATTTGCAGATCAAGAGAGGCAATCAAAAGAAAATTTCATGAATTTAGCATGGAAAATAGCATTTTGGCTTTGAACAAAAATTCAATTGTTGAGTATTTCATCTTCTATTGAAAACTTGATTAGCCGTGTGCTGATGATAATTTGATACTTTCTGAAGTTACTAGGAGAACCAGGAACTGGAGGATCATCCACGCCATCGATGGTTGGTGCTGTGAAGAAGTGGCAGAAGTCTGAACCTCAGAAATCCCAAGAAAGATGGAGAAAGTTGTCAGATGCAAATTCAGCACTCGAAGCACAGTTCAAAATTTTAAGCAAGCTTGCAGAAGAGCATTGGGATGCATACAAATGCGTGTTAGACAGCTGCAGCCTGCAAAAGTCAGATAAGGTATTAGTTTCTCATATATAGGTTGCTAGCACTATCTCGTGATAATTGCCTATTTATTTTTTCATTTTAGTGAAACAAAAAGTGATGTAAGCTAATTGAAATCTCTTATACAAAGCATGATAGTGATTAGTGAAATTTCTAAAATTCTATTTTTATCTGATTTTCATCATTTCTAGAGGGCACTTCTATTATAGAAAATTAAAGATCTATTTATTTCAACAAAAATGGATTCCATTTTTTTATCTCTACTCCTTATCCATGTTTTCCAATCTATAGAGAAACGCATACATAAGTTGACATTCTGGAGTAATATCTAGTTTCTTTTTTCAATTTAAATGTGGAAAACTACAAAATAATTTATAATTAAGAATAAAAATGTAAAATCCGGTTCTATAGCAGAATTTTTTTTTCAATTGTTTCAACTGGGACATTTTTTTAACAGTTTTCTGTTTTCCAAAAGTTGGTTGCTGTGCAGTTCTTTTGTTATTATGCAAAGAGTTTCCATAGCAAATGTATACATTGTGAAGCATAAACTTTCTTGATACTCCTGCTCACTAGACTTCTTGTTTTCCCTGTACCAGTGCTTACATGGATTCCGACATTTCCCAACATAAGTTTTATGTTTGATTGTTAGCAGCTAATCGTGATTATAGTCCCACTTATCTGAATGTCAGTGACATCTACAAATTGCTTCTATACCATTATATAACATAATAACTACACAGTGAAAAATATTCTTTAAGGTTAGTTGGTCCTCCCAAAATCAAATGTCTGGATTTTCCACCTCTCAATGCCCCTGGCCCTTGTCTTGAAATGATATCCACTCTTTCAAGTCTGTCCACTGTGAACCATGGGGAAGCCACTGATATTTGGTTGATTTATTCCATAAAGTCCTAAATCTTTTCACTTCTAAAATATGTTTAATTCTGTCTTGAATCTTTTCTATAACCTATGAAACTTCTTTGTATTCTTCTAATATCCATTTTGGGAACAATCCATGCATTGGATACACAGTGGATTCAGCAGGCTACTGAACCTAGCCAAGAAGCGGTTGTCAAGGCTCTACTGGGAGCAAGAAATGCCATGCTTGAGATCAGAAGTCATATGCGTCAGATGGGTGAGGCTGCAGGTGTTCCGGTAGGTTGAGCTTTACTTTGTTAGGCACCTGTTTCTGCTTTTCCTTCTTGTTTTCACTCTGGTGGGTTAACTTCTGTAGCAAACTGATGCAATATAGTCACTTAATATCTCATGTTACTGCAAAAAAACATTTGTGCATTTCATCTCCTTTGACTGCTCTCAAGTTTCAAATAAGAAGCATGGTGACAGCGAGAACTGATCATGGGTCTGGACCACCCAGCCCAATGCATAAAACTAATAGACCTAGGGAAGGGATGCGCCCAGGCCCAGTTCAACTATGCAAGAGTCAAAGTGTTTGACAGCCATCAGTTCCCTTGTCCTTTGCTCTAATTAGTTTGTAAGTACAGGCAGGATTTGGCATCCCGTTGATTGTAAAGTTGTTAAGCCTTACACAGGGTGGCGCATGATTTTCAAATATTAGTAAAGATGGTTACAGGTTTTGTTGTTGCCATCCATTTATAATGTTCCTTCTCTAATCTCTCAACATGCAAATTTGCAGATAGAGCCTGAATAACAGACTTTTGAGTAGATATGGTTATTTGTTTATTGAGTAATCTCCTAAGTTGCAAATTTGCAGATAGAGCCTCAATCACAGACTCAACTTTTGGATATTACTATGGACATTGAGGGAGTTTTGTTGGCTGGAGTTCCTGGAGCAGGTGGGTTTGATGCAGTCTTTGCTGTTACCTTGGGAGAATCTAGCGGCTATGTGACAAAAGCTTGGAGTTCATTTAATGTTCTGGCCATGTTGGTTAGAGAAGATCCTCGTGGTGTTTCTTTAGAAAGTGGTGATCCAAGGACGAAGGAAATTACATCAGCTGTTTCTGCAGTTCACATTCAGTAAGGTACGTTATTCATTTCATTGTAGTTGATGAAGTAGGCCCACAATCATAAAGTGGGAATTGATTTGTGAGAGGAAACCTCTGATTCAGTTTGTGGATTGATTTGGTCGAAATATTGGAAAGGAAAAGAAGAAAACCTGATGATTGAACAATCATAGCTTTGATACAGTTTATTAATTTTTGTCAACATGTGATCTAATTCCTTGAATAATGACATGTATAACGAATCAAGTTCTTTTTACCTTGCTTAAAAATCTTGAGTTCATGTAGTTGAAATAATTTCTTTAATTCAGGCTTGAGATGTTTGCAAGCAGATGCAGTTCACATTGTATATAGAAGGCGCCAAGGGGCGGTGCCAATAGAATGATATCCAATCCAGTATTCTCTTCGTTTCGAAAATATAGACTCACTTTTATTTCATATATATATTAAGCAAATTTGATTAATATACTTGAAATTATATAATTACTTACAATATATAAATTAGGCTTTATTGAAAAATTAAGAATAATAAATCATATTTGTAGATAACATACATATATATATTAGATGCGTGTATAATAAAGAATCAACAAATAACAGGAATATTTTTTTTAAAGCAGAAGGTTTTTTTAAAAAAAAAACAGATGAAAAAGAAAATTAGCCCTTTTTTGTTTTAAGAGGAAGAGAGTTTTTGTGGGGCACATATGATCATCAAATATTTTGTTTCTTGTCATATAAAGTTGTAGTGTAATGGGTTTGAATTTAAATGTCAGATTATGCAAAAGATTGAGCACCAGAGTGCAAAGTGAAAGCAACATTAGCCATTCAATCTCAGCCAAATTTTGCTTGCCTTATGTTATTAACACTTTCTTTTTAATATTTTTTAGATATTTGTTCTATAATTAATATACTAATTATAGAGTAAGTATTCAAAAAAAAAGTGTTTGATAATATTTTTCTAATCTGAATCGAAAAAACTTTTCGAGCAAAAGAGTTTTCATTCTATCTTACTTTAACATACATGGCAATGATCTAGTGGTTAAGGGGCATCAATTATTGAAATCCTAATTTATTTCTCACTTAAACTTGCAAATATAAAACTAAAATGGACTTTCGACTATAAAACTTCTGATTATTAGCTCCGATAAAAATATTTAATATTTTGCTTTCACCATACAGTATTAACTATCACGGATCAATTTTTTTAAGTTTGTATTCTCTCATTCTTTTCTAAGTGTCTTTTAAGATAAGCCTTAAAAATCAAAGAAATAATTAACGACTTCAATTCTCTATAAAAAAATTCTTGTAATAGTTAATTAAAGTAAATTTTTATTAATTAAGATAGAGAAAAATGATATATATATATATATATATATATATATATATATATAAACGTGGGAAAGAACAACGTGAAATTAAAAAAATAAAAAAATAATTAATGCTTCCTTCATTTTTAAAACGATATTTGAATGTGATAGAAAATTTTTCTAAAAAGACACTTGGGCAACGTTTAGAACAAGTGGATCTCACAAAATTAATTAAGGGAATTCATTTGCAACTTTCTTTTAAATTTAATATGTTTGATTTTTTTTTTTCATTTACATCTTTGTTTCTTCTTTCTAATGATGTGGAATTAAGAAAATAATAAATATTTTAATTTTTATACCCAATTTTTAAAATAGTTAGCAAATGAATTTCACAAATTCTTTGGAATTTGCTTGTATTAAACATACACTTAGTTAAAAAATTTGTTATATGTTCTTTTACATTAATTAGTAATAAATAAAAAATTAAGTAATGATATTGATAGCAATACACATTAAATAAAATATAATAAGTATAAATTTAATAAATTAATTATATTTAGAAAAAAAAAAGACTTAAAACAAGCAAAGAAAAGTGAGCTTAACATATTGCAGATCAAATAGTAATATATATATATATATATACATATTGGATCAAAAGCCTAACAAATTGTATAGCAAAAAATTGTTTTTGATGCACTTAAGGCTTTATCTAATTAAGATTTTTTTTTGTAATAATAATAATAATAATAATAATAATAATAGTAATAATAAATATTATTATTATTATTATTATTTATTTAAAAAAAAAAAAGGCTCCAGAGGACAGCGGTCATATTCATATGCAAGACGTGAGAGAGAAGAGGTGCAACCACGCAAGAAACACGCTATTGTATCACGGGCGGTCCTGATCAACTTTATCAATAAAGTTGATGGCTTAGATATGCATTTTCTCATGGGTCCCACTGCTCCCACCTCCTTGTGAAATTCTAGCTCTTCGATCAATCTTCTTCAGCCCAAGTGGGACCTCATTATAATCTTAGTCCACGTGCGCCACTCGCCATTTCTGCCTTTTATTCCAACGTGGGAAAGTATTTTTGTTTTTTTTAAAATAGAATTTCACAAGCTGACAAAACGCCACCGTCTCGTTTTGTGATTAGCTTTTGGCATCACCAATCAAAAAAGACTAAAACCCTCTAACAGTATATATTATCAGTGTCAGGTTGACAGAGTGCAGAGCATCCAATGCTCACATCACACCACGGCCACGGGCCACCTACTCTCCACCTTCTTACCTTCCCATAATTTTCATATTGTGATGTCTGGTGTTTTAAAAAATAAATTTATAATTTTTTTAATTTAATTGATTAAATTTTTTATAATTTTTTTAAATACATTTTTTTAAAAATATATATATTTATTTTTTTAAAATAATTTTTAAAATTTAAAATAATTAAAAATAAAAATAAATTTCTAAAAGTGTTTTTTTAAACTCAACGACAAACTAACAGACAGATAATTAGCAATCTTGTTGGAACTATGAATTAGAAAAGAATAAACAATGGTATTGGAAGCAAATTAAGTAAGTGTTATTTTTAATTTTGTGCTCAAAACAAGGCCTTGGAATAATGGAAGAGTTTTTGAGGGATTATTTATGGCAAGTTGGTAGATGCCAAGAATCTTATGCCTTACCAAATTCTGATCAGCTTCATCTCCCTTTCATTTTTTTAATGCTTCTCCTTCACTTTTCTCTACTTGGGCTGCTTAATTACCAAAATTATGTCATTGAATATGTAGGTTAATTGGCTAATGTCCCCCAATAATCTTTAACTTTTTCCAAGTACTTCGTTGTCTTTTAAATTTTTTTTGAAAGGGATCACAGACCTACTGAATATTGTCTCTATATTATTTTATTTTACTTCTTAATTTATTTATTTCAACTGGTTGGTGTGTATGAATTCAATAAATGGTATTATGAACTCCATGCTGCACATACGGCCACCGCCCATTGTAATAGTGCCATAGCGGTTTCCACTTTCTTGTTGGTGAAGCCGCTAAGGATATTATATGGTCTTAGTTCTATTATGAAATGATGCCACTCCAAATATGTTTGCATCTATTTTACAGCAATTTATTGTTAAGTCATAGCAATATTCTTTTGGGTATGTTGGGAAAAAAAAGGCTTTTAGAAAAAGTTTTATTTTTTATTTTTTTAGTTTTAAAAATTGTTTTTAAGAAAAAGTAAGTAAATAAATATTTTTTTCAATAATAAATTTGATAAAAACAGTTTATAAAAAATCAATAAATTAAATAAAAAAAATTAAATTTATTTTGTTTACACCGAATTGTAATTTTAAACATCCCTTTTAAGGGTTACGAGCATAAGCAAACTAAAACCAAACATAAACTAAAATCTATTGTAATTACCTTTATAATTAGACCTGTTAATTTGATAGAGTTTAATATTTCGAATCAAGTGGTTTTTAATTAAGTCCAAAAATTATCAGATTATGATTTTCCGATACAAAAATTTATCCAATCAAGTTAACTCTCTAATTATCTATATTATATATATAATATCAGGTTTCTGAATCGGATTTTATATGTTTAGATGAATCATTCATCAGTATGTTTAATTTTTATTCTTGTATTACACAAGTTAATATTGGGACTGTGAAGAAAATGCTTAATTTGAGTTCCTACATTTTTCTGTTTCTCTTTTTTTAAAAAAAAAAAAAAGATAGGTGATTTTAGCTTTTTTTTTTAATTTATACTCTACAATGCATTATTTCAACAAAAATTATTTGTTATAGTTATTTTGATTAATGGACAAATAGAATTGCTAGATCTATAAAAGTCAACTGAAGGCAATAATTTAACCATTTTGAATTTTAAGCATGAAAAAAAGAAAAATTATAGTTTCTTGGCATATGTAAACAGGGTATGTTTAACATGTCATAACATAAATTTTTAGATAAATTCAATTTATTATATTATTTATAGATTTATTTAATCATATAATGATATGTATATAAATTTATTAATTATTATATTTATATTAATTAATGTGAATAAAATTATTAAATATATATTTATTGTATTATTGAATTATATTATAAATAACATGATAAGTTAAATCTAATAATTTTTCAGCAATATACTTAAAAGTAATACAAAACAAATCTAACAAGCAAGGAGATATGAAAGTTGAATTATTCTCACAGGGAAAAAAGAAAGTTGAATTATTTAAAAGAAAATTATTGTTGGAGACTAAGATCTCACTATTTTTTTTTTTAAAAGGAGAGACTAAAATCTCACTTTAAATGGCAGTTTGTGTGTCACTTTTATAACAGTCAACTCTCAATGGCTAAGTTAAGAGTTTTCCAAAACCAAGCTTATACGCAAAGGCAGTGCCAATCATATATCACCTCCATACTCATTAGATTAATAGATTTAGCCATTTAGGAATGTACTTTAAGCATGTTTTCTTTCATCATTATTAACTTTATATAATAAAGTATATTTTTAGTAATCTTTGCTGGAGATGACTTTATATTTGATCTATTGTTAATGTATGAATTCTTAATTTTAAATAATTCTAAACAAATACTGAACCAAAAGGTCATCAATAAATAAAAATAAAGTTATACAATTTTTTTAGGAATAAAAATATTTAATTTTTATATTAATAGGAGATTATAATTATTTGAAACCTTTATCAATAAATTCGAATTAACTCTAAAAAAAATTTAATTATATATATTTGGATGGTAAATAATTGGTAGGTTACTTGACAACTAAAATTTAACATTTAAATTTGGGAATGTCAATTCCATAACAGAAAACTCTATCAATTTGTTTAAGATATATTAAAAAAATTTAAAGAGAGATGCTAGCTATTTTTTTATGTTGATCTCTTACTATTAATAAGTACTGCATGAAATCTGAAGTGTGTATATATATATATATATATATATATAATAACAAAAGAAAACATAACTATCAACTCACAATTTTGAATAAGTATCAATGAATGCGAAAGAAATGGTTAGGTTGTATAACAAATCAAACTTATATTTTATGTGGTTGTTATGTTGTATCCTTCTATTTGTTTTGCTTAATCACCAATAGTGATCTTAAACATGCCCATGATGATGGCTTTTAGTTGTAGTTGTTAATATTTTAATTTTGATCTTAAATTATTGAGGATATATATATATAACCTATGAAATTTTAATAAATTTCAGTCAAAAATAAATTTTTAAGTGCACTCATTTGATGTTTGAGATAATACTCATTCATTTAATGTTGTAATAATTTCAAATATTACAGTGCAATATACTACATAACTTTTTTCATGTTAGATATATTTTTTTGTGAATTTTTTAAGATTTTATATATAGTTTAATGGTCTATTATAAGAGTTTTAGGATTTCTACTTGTTATTAATGACTGTAATTACATGACAGTCAATACGTTCAAATCTCATTATTTCTAATTATTATTTTAAACGATATTTTTATCAAAGTACATGAAGATGCGTTGTTATTTTTTAAAATTTTATTTTTATCTGTCAAAGTTAAAACTTTAAAAGGATTATCTATAATTTATTATATATAAATTATTATTAGAGTCTCACTAGCACGCGAACTCAATACTTTACAACTCTCACCAAATCATTGCCTTTAATTAAGCTAAAACTTATTAATGGAAATATATTAGTGATGCATTCAAAAAATATATATATTAGGGATAAAATCTATTTATCAAAACCATAAATAATACAAACTCATATATATATATATATATATATATATATATATATATATATATATATATTGATTGTTTTAATATTGAAAATGAGCTTAAAAAATATTAAAAAAGAAAATAGAGATGATAATTTTGAATCCGCTTGAATTATCTTTATAAATTTCAAATACGAAAAGTTCAAATAAAATATAATCTGTTGATATGTACTGTAAATTTATTCTTATACAACATGATTTAAAAATTCAACTCGAAAATATTTTGATTGAATAAAAATTTGCTTGATCCGACTTAATTCAATTGCCAAAGTGTAAGGGAAATAATGACTAAGTATTCAATATTTGAAATGAATTTCAACGAGATAGTATTTGTATTTACAACATTTACAAATTACTTTTAATTTCTTTTATATTCCTAATTTCCTATGATTTTGCAATTATTCCATATTTTTTAAAGGAAAATTCCATGATTATTTATTTTACTAACGTGATTAAAATTATTTACTAATGTTTTAAAATAATAGAATGAGGGTACTTGTCTACAATCAAAGCAATAAAGATCCTTTACTTTAACACACATAATTAACAGTATTTTAATTTTAATTTTAATTTTAATTTTTATGTAGAAAAGAGGATAATGTTATCAATCAATATTCGTTCTGAGTTTGATAAATTTGTTTTTTTTTTATTTTTATTTTATCGATTAACACATCAATTTAAAAGAAATTTTAAATAAATAAAATTTTGAGAAAAATAAGATAACTATGGGGGTCGGGTATCCGCCTGATTAATATGGTCTATGGGAATCCTAAATTTTCTAGAATTTTTTTTTTTTGTAAAATTTATTATGGTTTTATATATAGAGAAAGATTAAAAATTTAAGAAAAATTATGGTATGAAATTTTGAGAAAAATAAATGGACAGAAGAAGAAAGAGAGAGAAGAGTCCTAGTTCTCCCTCCTTATTTTTTCATGTCCAAATTGAAATAAAATAATAAAAAATAGGAAGAAAAATAAGAGGCACCACTCGAATAACTTTGAGCAGCTTCTTACAAAAATATACCCTTATTTGGATGATTTATTGGAAAAATAAAAAAATTATAATATTATACATTTACTGCTTTACTTATGATTTTATAAAATAATAAATATTTTATTATAATAAAATAATTAATAAAAGAATAATATTTGTTATAAAATAATAAATAAATAAATATTAGTAAATAAACAGAATAACATTTTTTTATTTGAACGGGGAGAAGATAAACCGAACAATTTCACAACTCAATGACCAATAATAAAAAAAAAAAAATATATATATATATATATATATTTTATTAGTACTAATTACATTTTATTTTCAATTCTCATATTTTCTTTCTATTTTGAAAGAAAATAAAAAATAAAAAAATATTTTACCCCTCTATTTATTTTTATCTTTTCCAAACAGTATAAATAATAATTATTTTTATACTTTTATTTTTCCTCCCTCGAAAAAACCGCTTGGCTTCTTCCAACCATATGACAGAGGCAGAGAGAGTATGGAAGGGTGGGTTGGGAAGGACGTGATCGCGTGGGCGAGGGTCCAAAGAGGAAGAGCCAAAAGAGCGTCAATGTCAAAATCAGGAAATAGAAAATGACAGCTGGTAGCATTGATGAAGCAGCTGGCATTGCATTACTGGAGAAAAAGCTTGTCCCGATAACTGGAATGAATGGGATAATGCCAACTTCTACCCCAAGCCAAGGCTTCATTTCTTTTTCATTCGCAATCCAGAAGTTTACAACTCTAATTAATGTTTATTATAAAATAAATTTTCCCATTTTTTCAACATATAAACTCCAACTCGAAAAATTTAGATTAAACTTTCTTTATATAATTTATCTTTTAATACTAGATTTGATTTGATTGTTTTTTATACTGTTTCAAAAGAGCTTTTTTTTAATAGCTGGTAGCCAATTGAATTTTATTTCTTATTTAAATTATATTATTCTTTTAAAATTTACTAATTACAAAACATTTAATCTCCAATTTATTTTTTCAATCAAAAAAATTATTTATAATAACGAAAAATTATTAAACCGATAATTATGTTCATATATATATATATATCATATTTTTTTATTGTTATATATGTTATTAAATATATTAATTATAAATTATACTAAATATAAATAATACTTCTGATAACCATTTAATATATATTAACAACACCGGATACTATATTTTTTTACTAGACACTTATAATTTTTTCTTAATTACCCATTAACTAATAGCTATTAACTATCAATTAGTAGTTCAAACATCTAACAAAATGGGCCCTGGAAAAAAGACATTTTTATGCAGCTTTTGTAAAATTAAAGCAATAATGGACTTTTAAAAAAAATTAAGAGAAAATATAATCTCGGAGCTAAAATATAAGAATATTTTTGCAGCTTATCTTAAAATAAATTTGTTCCTTTAGTTAAAACACAACTTAATTGAAACCCACGACGAATAATAATTTTTTTTAGTTTTATTTTATTTTTTTGGTTTTTAGTTTGGAAAACTACCATTTTTCTTTTAATCATTGAGTTATTTATCAAAAATATGTTAATTTTTTTTTTAAAAAAAATCACAAACTGATGTTTTTTGAAAAATCTGTCATTTATGGAATTATTATTATTTTTAAATATGGTACTCAACTGTATTATATTATAGTGAATTTGAGAAATTCGAAGCAGTTTCTAACATATCGATCATTGAAAGATTCTACTTCAATATATGTTTGATTGTGCCATATTTTCTTTTCTATTCATTATCTTAAATTATTTTACTATTATTTTTTTACATGCAGAAACATTTGTTTAAGGCTAAACATTTCCTAATAATTGCAAATCTATATGTTTTGAGAATTAGTTTAATTAATTACTTTTAAAAAAATTAAATTATCTGAATACCGAAATATTATCCGTGTTAGACCATACTCTATACACCCTTTATTGACATGTGAATAAATATAGTAAAGAATCCACTTATGAAGGACGCCATTTCATTAAAGCAAATCCACCAAGTGAAGGGGCAAATTCTTCTCCAAAAAATTAACATTGTAGTTTGTAAATATTTATTCAAAAACATTATTTAGTGATTTTTTTTTTATTTTAACTATCTTTGAATGTTTTTTTATTATATTTTACTCCTCAAAACTTTTATTTTGATAATATTTAAATAATAAATTATTTATTCATTTATCCTTATAACATTGTTTTTTTTAGTAAAATTAACTTATAATATAACTGTTGGCTGATAATTTAATTGATTCAATTAAAAGTGTTTGGTAAAATTATATGAAAATGTAATTGAAAAATATAGAATGACAAAAAATAATATGTTTATATTATTAAAAAATATTATATAAAATTTATTTAAATACATAATATAAATAAATTATATAATATATATACATATTAAATAATATAAAAATTATTATTCCAATATAATAAATTTTTCTATCTTTATCATATAATATTCTATTATTATTATTATTATTATTATATTAAATAGTTTTCTAATTATATTATTATTATAAAATAATAATAAAAACAAGAATAAAAGAGAAAACAAAAATTATAATCTCCTAACTTATATAAAAAACTAATTTTACTAACTTTTTATTTTAAAAATTATAATCTAATTTTTTTAAATAAATTTTGGTTAAACTATATTATTTTTATGTTCATATCTGATTTGGCGTTTGATAACAATGCTTTTATAAAAACTGAAACTAACGGTTAATCAAGCTGAAATAAGTGATTTCTCGATTAATAGTTAAATGGAGTAATTATTTTTTATTTTGAAAAGAACAAACATGATGAAATAATATAAGAATTATTCATAAAACGATGAACCGATCCGTCGCCATCAAATTATAATTCACTGAACTTGAAAATGCATTAGCAATATTATAAAAAACCACGTGTGGGAATTGAAATGGTCAATTTTCTTTCTACCAATACTATTTTTGTCCAAGTACACCTGCTTCTTCTTAATTACATTGATTTAAATTTTTAACTCTATATTTTTTTTTTTAAAATTAAAAATATTTTCCACCAGTCAACTAGAAATATTCCAAGATTAATTCTATTTATAAATAGAATCTTAAAAATAATAAAATACTATTTTTAATTTATCATGCATACATTATTAAATATACAACCACATACATATCTCTAACAAAGTAATTTATGGGCAATTTTATAAATTTAATGTAAATAGCGTTAGTTACCCTTTTATTTTATTTTTTTCATTATTACCATTGATAATATCTCTAATTTTTTGTAATATTAAAAATTATTATATATGATGTAAATAATTGAGAATGTAGATTCCACTTTTCATTTGATTATATGAAGAAGTTAATTTACTATAGCAAGCAATGGCTTCAACATATAATGTTCCCTTCAATAAATTAATAGAACAAAAATAACATATTTACATCACACATAATTTCCCTTACCAATAAGAGCATGGTAGGTTTGTAAAATTAAAATAACATAGTCACTCATTTTCAAGAAATAAAAAAAATTATTCATAGTAATAATTTAGTACATTAGTAATTTATAATCTTGTAAATATTTGGTAATATATATATATTTCTGGAAGAGTATTCAAGTTCAGGTAGGACATCAAAAAAAAAAAATCATCCAAATACAAATTTGAACCGCGTAAATACGTTAGGATCAGAACCTTTAAATACCATAATAATAACAAATGCACATCCCATTAATCCACGCGCAATACACGCTCGTGGTATACACCTTCCAAAAGTAGAAAAATGGCAATTAACAATTACAGTATGGATTCCTTTAAGAGAGAGAGAGAGACCGAGAGAGAAGAAGGAAATGGGAGAGAAGAGAATCTCCGTGTGAAATTTTCTAGCAAGATTTCAGATTGCAGATATATAGGCATCATCATATGCCACTCTATCTTGTTACTCTGCCTGCCCTCTTCTCCCTCATGTCTTTCTCTGGGAAGAAAATTAGAGAACCGGGTTTTCTTGAAAACAAGCCCACCCAGAATAAGAATATACTGTTCTTAGCCGTGCCTTGATTTTCCGGCTGCTTCCTTGTTCTAATTTTTCTCTTTTTTTTAAAAAAAAAAATCATTATTAGTACAATGACCATTTTTTCTTTTCTAATTTGATTTTGATTGTGTCTGCCCCTATATCTCTTGAATCGTCTCTCCACTTTCCCTTTCACTTTCAACGTTAAATTGTTAATCAATGCAATATAACCCATCACCCATTTCACGCTACGGACAAGGAAAGAGCCATTGTTGTTATTAGTCCTTCGTTTATCTTCCATTTTCGACCCATTAACAGGAAACACATTTCCTGTTTAATTGGTAAAATGGGTCGTTTTCTCTTACTCTCTGCCGTTTTATTCTTTCTGGGTTTCGTTCTTTCTGCTCCGTTTTGCCTTGGGATTCGTTCTACACCAGGAAGGGAGATGAACGGCGTAGATGGTGTTGAACTACTCCGTGGGTTCAGATTCTCTGAGGCGCCTGATTACCGGAATGGAATAGGCTGCCCTGTTTCAGGCGATAGACAGTTTGTGACCACTTGCGATCCTTCTTGGGTTCATATAGCCATGACTTTGGATTCGGAGTATTTACGCGGGTCAATTGCCGCCGTGCACTCGGTTCTTAAACACGCTTCCTGCCCGGAAAACGTGTTCTTTCACTTCATTGCTGCGGAGTTTGATCTGGCTAGTCCCCGAGTTCTGAGCCAACTGGTTCGATCCACATTTCCGTCACTCAGTTTCAAAGTCTACATATTCAGAGAAGATACTGTAATCAATCTAATCTCTTCTTCAATCCGTCAAGCCCTAGAAAACCCATTAAATTACGCAAGAAACTATCTGGGTGACATATTGGACCCCTGTGTCGATCGAGTTATTTACCTCGACTCGGACGTGGTGGTCGTCGACGATATACACAAGCTATGGAAGACACCCCTCGCTGGGTCACGGGTCATCGGCGCACCCGAATACTGCCATGCCAATTTCACCAAGTATTTCACGGATGGATTTTGGTCCGACCCGGTTCTCTCCAGGGTCTTCTCGAGCCGGAAGCCGTGCTACTTCAACACCGGGGTAATGGTGATGGATTTGGTGAGGTGGAGAGAGGGAAATTACAGAAGAAGAATCGAGAACTGGATGGAGATACAGAGGAGGAGAAGGATTTATGAACTGGGTTCGTTGCCGCCGTTCTTGTTAGTGTTTGCCGGTAACGTTGAGGCAATTGATCATCGGTGGAACCAGCATGGGCTGGGCGGCGATAATGTGAGGGGGAGTTGCCGGTCGTTGCATCCGGGTCCAGTGAGCTTGTTGCATTGGAGTGGTAAAGGGAAGCCATGGGTAAGGCTAGATGCGAAGAAGCCATGTGAGCTTGATCATTTATGGGACCCCTATGATCTACACAATGGATATGAGATTAACAGAGTAAAGGATCATTCTACTACTCAACCAACATTGATGGGTTACTCTACCTATTTGTGATGATTCTTTTGATTTTTTTTTTGAATTTTAAATTTTTAGTCTACACATTTTAAGAAATTCTTTCATAGATGTGTACAGATTAGAAATTGGGATTGAAAATCGAGGGAGGAGATCTATGGTACTGAGCTGGGATTTGGGTTTAATTGATTTTTTTTTAATATTCATGTTCTTAGATATGATATTTCAATTCCATATGTCAGGGTTCCATTACTGTGGAACAATTTTGGTGGGTTGATTTCTTTCTATGTAATTGAATCATTGTGGGAAAAATCATAGAAGAATAACATACTGTTGTTCATTGTTTCATTTTTATTTTTCAATTTATCTATTAATGCATATTCTATTTTTTTTCATTGCTAAACTTATAAGTTTTCTAAATTATTTTTAAAATTCTGAGATTATAAGTTGAAATATAATTGATGATGTGTCCATATACATAATATTGATTGAAAGATAGCAAAATTATGATTGAAATTTGAAGATCGAGGAGATGAGAAGTCACAAGATGCACAAATGCAAAAGCCGAAAGGGAAAAGATAATGAGAATTGAGAAATCATTATCAAGGGGCTCACGGGGCTTCTGTTTGGAGATTAGCAGCCTGACACGCCCATTCTTTACTTCTCTTTGCAACATTTTTCAAACAATTTCAGGTCCCACTAAAACTAGTAAAGGGGCTTATTCCTTGGTGCAACTTATTTGATTCCTATTGGGTGGTGGCTTCCACGTTGATAAATTTATTTCTTTTGTAATTTTATTTCTAGAAGTTGGATTCAACATTTAAGCAATCTAGCTGACCTTGACTCAATAAATTTCCATTAACACTTGTCTCGCCATTAGCATCACAAATGTTAATGTTTGTGTTAAAGGCAGGCCATCGATGTGAAAGAAACAATTGAGGTTATAATTGAACTTGGGAAGCTTCAGGTTTCTGCTTATCCGAGACGTCTGGCTTTACGCTTTTTCGGAGAGGAGAAATTTCTACTGCTTTTCACCGGATGCATTCTGATGGTGGGCGAGAGTATTGAATTTCTTTTAACTTTGAAATTCCAATTCCTGTATGGGTATATGCTATCCAACCCATTTTTCCAAGGAAAGAAACATTAAAAATTTTATTAAAAAAGTGGAGACAATTTTATGGAATTAGATGCGGAGGATGTGATGATTGGTTCTACCAGAATATATGTAATTTAATTATTTGCTTTGCTTTGCTTTGTTTTGGAACGTGGTGTTCACTCTTGTTTATGAACAAGTCAAACAGGGTATGGGTTGGAATTCCCTGGAAATAAAGTCAAGAATCAAGATAATTAAATTATCACAACAATCAATTAAAAGAGAAGCCTAAAATGTTGCTTTTTTATATGCCCTTTACATTTAATTCTCCTAAATTCTAATGAACTTCTTTTCTCAACTTTAATATGGAGTTAAGATCCCTTCTTTGGGATCAAGCCTGACTACGGGTCGGTTGGATCCGTGGAGCATATTCAATTTAATCCGGATCGACTTAGGCCAATTTCGAGCCCATCCCGGACCACGATTTGGTAGGAAAATGATCATGTCTAGATTCTTTTTCAGAAAAATCGCGAGTTCACGATTCCTATCCGGAATTTAAATAAAGCTAACGGTCTCATGACCGTTGACACCCCACTACTCGGCTCTGCTTCCTTGCACACAGTATACACATTTTTTTAAAATATAAATAAAATGAAAAGATAAAAATATCTCTTATAATATAAAAATAACAATTATATTTTAAATATATTATTATAATTTTAATTTTAATTTTTTTTTTATAAATACCAAATTTGTTTCAATATTTTTCATTCCCTACACAATTTCATTCTCAATTCTCTCTACATATATTCATAATTTCTCTTTAATTACACTCTCAATTATTGTTTCTCTCTAATTTTTTTATAATTATACTTCAACATAATCTCAAATTTTTCTCCAATTCTTTATTTTTCTCTAATTCTCAATTTTTTTATTTTTATAATTATTTTTTCATTATATTTCTCTACAATTTTTTAACATTTCCATTTTTTTCACAAAATTTAATCATATATAATGACAGCCTATAGTGGAATGAACAATTTTTTTGATAAAAATATTATTAATTTAGAAAATTTTATTGAAAATTTGGATAAATAGGGAAAGTTCGAAATTCCAACTGAAAAAAGACAAAAAAATAGAAGTGATGAATAATTGAGTTTGACTGCGGCGATAGCATTATCTGAAGTAAAATTTCGAATATCCGACATTTTTCAAATTTATTTTAAGAAAATTTTAAAAAATAATGGGTCATTTGATATTGTGTTCAATTATTATATACAAAAATATAAATTTAAAACTGAAAGTGATTATGACATATTTTGAAGGTACTTACAAAATACATATGCTACTTAAATTGGAATAGAAAAAAGAAAAACTCAAATTGTCAGGTACACAATATCTTTTTCTACTTCTTAATTATTTCAATATAATGATGAAAAATAAAAAGAATTGAAAAAAATGATAAGTATGAAATATTTATCTTTTAGTTTTAGTGAAAAAATAGATTTTGTTAATTATTGTCAAAATGTATTAAATTCATTTGCAAAATATGTACATAGAAATATCTTTAAACATGTTTTATATAATTTATATAAAAAAAATAAAAAAATTACTCAAAATATTTTCTTTTTTGAATGAACGTGTTTGTATCTGTAGTGATATTTAGAATGATAATTGACAAATGCATTCTTATAAGATTCTTATATGTCATTAAATTGATGGTGGATGATAATTAAAAAAAATTGTAACACCATTTTACCTTCTTACATAATAGTCAGGTAAATTAATGTCATTGTCTACCTATTTGGTCGAACCTGTATATATATAATCACATTTTCCAGTATAATACAATATATACATCACATATATGCATTAGTTAAAATTTCAGCTACATATTTATATTTTTACAGAACTTAACACTACTAAAATGAATCATAAATATTTACAGTAGTCTGTATATATAAAAAAAATATATGTTTTATAAATTATTATATACATATGTAAGTGGTATTAAAAGAAACCAATACTATTTGCGTAGCTATTGCTGCTGCTTTGATCCATTTATGGGACCCACTAATCTGATAGGTCTATAACTTCACTCACAACCCTCATCTTGATATTTGTGCAAGAGAAAATAAATTTTTGCTCTGAGTTTTAGTTTAGTAGTGCAAATTTTATAGAAATAGTCAACTTTTATATAAATAGAAATTATGCATGTTATAATAGCTTGCTTTTAAAAAAAAGAACATAATCAATATATCATATCATTTTATACTATCGTATAGAATAATACATGAACATTGAAATTTATATCTACAAAATTTTACTTGTTATGCCTATAAATTAAATTGTCTAGATCATATCATAGAAAAACACAAGAGGTATCCTAACCTAGAGGTTATATGAAAAAAAACACATGTATGTATATCCCAGCTAAAAGCTGAATGTCCCGTCCGAAACTGTACCTACTAGTCGAAGCCATATATCTCAACAGAAGCTGTATATCCCAGCCATAACCTATACTAGTTGAGGCTTATTCATGGGATTAAATCATGACATCAGTTTAACTTATTTCAAGCATATTCACATACTAAATTTTCTAAATTAATGCATATATTATAAATATATCATACATATATCATATACATACTACATATATAATTATCGTATTATTTTTATTTTTTTATCATATTAGTAATTTTAATTTAATGGCTATTACCATAATGTTTGTACAAACTTGATTTATTCTTTTGCCATATTTTTTGATTTTTTTATATAAAAAATGAGTATGATATAATATATATAATTAAATATTAGATATTTATAAAATAATAATACTTTTAATGACTTAAAAACTATATCTTTTTAATCAAAATCCAACAAATCTCATGTTAATTGGTAGTTTTAAGATTTAGATCTATTAACAATTATATTTTATGTGTATTAAAATATGCTTGACTTCCAAAAATAAATTCACAGCCTTTAAATTTAAACAGTCCACAATCATCTTTCCTTTTTAGTGTTATCTTTAAATTAAATTACATAATTAGTCCTTATTTAAATTCCAGATTCCGAAATTAATATCATAAATTTCATCTCGAGTTCTACTGTGCTTTGATCTAACTTAATATTTTTTGGACTTTATATTTAAATACACCAAAATTTGATTTTGGGTTCTAATTTTCTCAGTCCAAATTAAATGTTAAAATCCATTTTTTTGTCCTCAATACTCTCGGCTGAATTTTATATTCAAGCCAAACCAATTTTTTTCTTCCAATTACCAATTTCTTTAGTTTTGGTTTAACCCATTTTTACTTACTTTTTACTTCATTATTTGGTTATCGGTTCACTTCTCAAATTCTAATTCTCTTCATTATCTCGCATTCCCAATTAAATCTTCCTTTTCACAAGCCATCACGATTTAATAACTCAAGTTCATTAAATCTATAACTCATCTTTCTTCATTTCCAAAACTCAGGCCATATTGGTTTTAAACCCAAAACTCTATCTTGGTTCACTATTGTCTCGGCCTCATTATAAAGATGGATCAAAATCTCCTTACATGCCTTTGGGTACCAAAAGTTCACATCACAACACAACATAATTACAAGGAAGAAACTTAGATTTGAATTTTGATGAAGGAAAAAGTGAGAAAACTATACAAAAGGTAGAACTTGCAACTCTCGGGTTACAAGATAAAAAAATAAAATTCTTCTTTTACTCTTTTATATTTTAACTTAAAAGGAAGGGGAAAAGAACATGGCTTGAATAAAAGAAATAGGGAGCTTAAAGCTTTTCAGGTACAAAATGGAAGATGAAGCCAAAATTTTCCTTACTCAAATCATCTCTAATCCATGACCTCCCAAGACTCCACTTGGCTAGCTTTGCAACAAGAGATAAAGTTAGGCTTGACCGAGACCCAAGACTTCTTCTTCTCTAAAAGTTTACTTTGGACACTATTGATTTATGACACTAAAAAGCTTGCTTCCTCAAAATTTATTGTATTAAAGCTTGGGTTAGTGTTTGGGTCGAGGAGATAAACAAGAAACTAGACAAAGGAGAGATGAGAGGTTTGAATTTGGTGGTGAGTGGTGCCGGCTATGAAAGCTTTAGATGGAGAAATTAGAAGGCAAGTTATGGAAGAAATGAAAATGAGGATTGGGTGGGTGAAAAACAAAGGAAGACCACTTTACTTTATGATTTTTTTTTTTTTGTGAAAGTTGTACTATCACTTTTTTAGTTTTTTTTTTAATTTTTAAATAATAAATTAGGTGGAACAATTAGCTTGCATGCCATACATGTGGCGTGAATGCAAGAAAGTATTAATTTAATCTTAATTATTAAAATTTAGTTAGTCACTCATGAGCAAAATATTATAAATGATCATCCGATTATTTATATTTAAGTATATTGTATTTTTCTTTCTTTGGTTTTAAGCGATTTAGTTTTTGATATTAAATATTTCAATATTTATAAAATAAATATTTTTGATTTCATAATTAGGATATTGGAGCAAAAATCTTATTTTTCAGTATTTTTACAAAATTGTATCATAAATTTTAATTTTTTAATTTTGTATCCTAAACATTAGAGTTTTGACACAAAATTATAACGACAAGTTTGCCTCAATATTTTCTACGTCACGATATTCTCCGTTCATGATTCACTGACAATGCAAAAATTACGTATTTTACTATCGTACCCCATTTTTCTTGATTTTTATAAGAATTTAATATCATATGTTTGTAAATAAAATTTTCTCACTTATTCTCAGTTCAAATATAGATTTTAGTCATATCGGCTTTATTTTGATTATTAACACACTTGATTTTCAGTCCGTCTGGCATGTTCGATAGAGAAATTCATCTTGATCGAGACCTAAACTGACAGACGTGATAAAATTACTTGCATTTACAGTTTTTAATAATCGATATACTACCGATAATATTTTTAAAATGATAAAAAATATTTTAAAAGAATATAAATTAGTACATAAAAATTTTTCAATTTCTTTCTATAATGTGGTGATAAATACTAACGCAATTCAAAATCTTCGAGCATTATGTTAATCTAAATTTGGAGATATATTTTTTTAATGTTATATATATATATTTTGTATTAAATTTATGTATTCAAGATGATTTGAAATCTTTTGAGTGACATAATTGCTTAATAAAGTAATAGTTTTATTTTTATAGTTACATTTATAAACAATTAAATTATAGGCTCGATTTTATCGTGAAAATGACAAAAAATCTAAAAAAAATTCAATAGATGTTCTTACTCGTTGGATCAACATATGAATTACTTAATAAATCATGTGAATATAGAAAATTATTATGCATATTTATTTCTAATAATGTATCACAAATTAATTTATATCAACAATATTAGGATATTTGTCAACAACTTTTAAATATTTTAAATTTTTTTTATAATGCAACATATGTTTTAAGTAATGTTTATTATCTAACATGTCATTTATTATTATGTAAATGTATTAATATTGTTGATGTATTTCAATATTATATTAATAATTCAATTTTGCTTGATTTTATATGTATGATGAAAAATGAATGATTTAATTATTTTAAATTTATTATTCAATTAATCTTGTATGTTGTGTTTTTTATTCTAAATATAAAATAGATGGTTTATATGATTATTTAAATATTTATTATTCATTGTTATA
The DNA here is from genome assembly GCA_023653625.1 of Triadica sebifera. NCBI lineage: Eukaryota > Viridiplantae > Streptophyta > Magnoliopsida > Malpighiales > Euphorbiaceae > Triadica > Triadica sebifera. The sequence goes on from CM042900.1 coordinate 25,996,077, forward strand.
TTTAAGTAATGATATTAGTGTTGATTAATAATGTAAAAAAATTAACTTGTGACTTATTTATGAAATTTAGTTTTTTTATAATATTTTTACTGCTACTAGTTAAGGTTCGGATGAATAAATAAAAATTAGAGAGAGTGATTGTTAGATTATACAAAAATATAAAAAACCAATATTATATTTCAGTTCACCTGAACTTAACATTTATTTAACAACTACATTTGAGTTTGACAATAGTAAGATAGAAAAAGATTTTTTCCGTCCTTCATTGATGGAGTCGATATCAAAATACTTATTAGGTACTCTCCCAAATTGTAAATATATATATATATATATATATATATATATATATATAGTCACAACTTTTGCGGTTGAATAAGTTTTTAGTATGAAAGATAATATTTTTTATGAGACACAATCTAACTTTCAAATTGCTAGAAATTCAAATATGTATTAATGGTTGAACCAAATAGGCATTAAGACAAAAAGAAATAGAGAAATATTAATTTGAGAACCAATATGACTTTATTATTGAAGGAACGACTGACATATTCGGTACCAGCGACTCTAATTAAAAAAAGGTAGAAGTTGTCAATGATTAAAATTTAAAAGGTAAGAGAATTATGTGTTTAAACCCAATTATTAATATTATATTTTTTTAAATATAAATTCAAATTTATATAATTAAATTATTTTTAAATAAAAAATAAATTGATTAAGTTTTTAAGCTATTTATAATTTATTAATTTATCAAATAGTCTTCACAAATTAATATTCAAAAAAGTTATTTTTTTAAAATTTTCATAATTTTATAATTTACACAAATTAATATTTTATAAGTCTTTTTTTCTAAAAATTCTCATTCTTTTTAACTAATTTATTCCCCAATTTTTTTTACCTATTTCTAATTTAATATTTTTTGTTTCATTTATAAACAAATTGATAAGTTAAATTATTATTTTTGTTTCAAATTGACCTAACAATTAAGTTTAATTTATAAACTTTAAAGTTTAATAATTTTCATTATATTTATTATTGTGTTAATTATAATTAAAAAATTATTAGAACCGACCGAATTGTCAGTTCATGAACTGAAATCAACTGGTTTTGGCTCGGTCAGAACGGTTTTTGGTCTGGTTTCAGTTTTCTAGAACTGCAGAACCAGCAGTTCCAAACCATGACTAGATCTATTTGGGATCCAACTCACTATTGCTATCTTTTTTTTTTTTTTAATTACCTTTCTATTATACAATCTTAACAAATCAATGTCAATGTTATCTTATCAATAAATTTTAGCTTAGTAGTACAAGTTTTGTGACCAATACTATGAAATTTTGAATTCGACTCTTAGACACGTTGTAAAAAAAATATAAATGCTATCTTTCAAGTTTCAATACACAATTAGCCACAAGAAATTTGTATTTATAATTAAATAGACAATGTTTTTAATACAGTACATAGTACCATTAGGATACATAATTGAGAGGCTCGAAATCGAGATATGCCCCAACTCTTCAAGAGATACCATACTATCAAAGCCTGATTGTCATGAATAGACATTAACAACATGACATTTATTTTGTCATATTCTGAAAGATATTTATATACCAGAAAGAGGTTTACATGACCATTGCAGATAATGAGAGAGTATAAGATAAATATTTGTATGCCAGAATGAGAACGAGGCGTGTATGAGACCATTATTAATAATGGGCAAATTTCTTTTTATGTTGGTTCATTGAAATGGACAACCACATTCTTATTTGGAGAGATGGTAATTTAATAATTAACCTCCAAGATTTTTACGGATCTTCATAAGATCTTGGGTAGAAATCTGAAATGCTTTCTTGACAATGTCATCAGGTATATAAGGATTTGAAGTGAAGGAAGCAAGAGAAGCAATTTGGGCACCTGGGTTTTGGCTACTTAGCCCAGAAACAGCAAGTGCTTGGTTCATAGGGTCAATATTGGATAGAAAATGAATCAATCCTCTTGGAAACACAAATGATTCCCCAGCCCGCAGTTGTTGGGTATACAAACGGTTCGAAGTATCAACAAAGCCAACAAGAAGTGCACCCTTAAGGCAAATAGTAACCTCCGAGGCCCGCGGGTGGGAATGAGGTGGCACGATCCCATTTGCTGCAATATCAACCCGGGCCAGAGTTAGGCCCAGTGTGTTTATCCCTGGCAAATTGGCAACATTTGTGAGTGTGACATTGAAGCCGAAAGGATTGGCTTTTGTATTTCCAGCGTTGGCTAGAGCTGATGTAACAAAATGGGCAGTAGTTGCTCGGTCTGGATTGATACAAGGTACACCATTTACGTAAAAAGAGGCTTTTGTATCGGCAACACAGTAATCTTGAAGTGGGTCTGGGTCTGGTTCGGCTTGGCCCAATAGTAGAGCTAGGCTTAATAATATATTGAGCATACAAGAGGTTTTCATGTTTGATTTTGTTCAATTTTAGAGGTGAATTTGGTATGAGCAAATTAGTGTTGTATTTATATAGGAATGGGAGATGGGGAAGATGGTGATGTTTAGTTAGATTTTTATTGAAAAGGATATTGGGGAATAGGAGGTGATTGAGTAGCTTAAGAGCATTGAGGTTGAAACAAGAAGGCAAGTTTAGTGGATCTTTGGTTGGAAGGTGCACTCATGATTATAATGTGGCCAAGTTTGAGTTTATTGTTTCTCAGCCGGAGTTTGGTATTAGGAGTGTCCATAAATCGGTTTAACAGTTTATACACATATATAATATTTTTAAGTTCAATCCATTGAATTTGATTTTACAAAAATCAAACCTTAGATTAGTTTATTAACATCCTCTGATGTTTTATCATTTTTTTTAATACTCAGTTGTTTGTTTAGTTAACCGTATAAAAAAAACAAAAGCAAAAAATAAAAAAATCTGTATATATAAACAATTTTTTTTACAAAATTGTAGAAATAGATTAAAAAAAAGTTTAAATCCGAAGCAAATTATCAAATTGTTGATAATTCTAGTTATGATAATATAAACATTAGTTATAAATAATCATAATAGAACCTTACTGCCTAAATTTTTAATTTCATTATTCTCAAAATATATTTTCTTCAAATAAAAGACGACCGAAATTGGAAAAAAAAAAACATCGGCGTCATTCACAATTGCTGCCTGAAACGACACATTAACAACGGTGAAACGACATAGTAATTCGCGAATTCTCCATTTTTGGACATTTCTTAATGGAGATATGTTTTTGCAGTTTTTTTAGATCTTTTTCGCTTGAAGAAATTGAATAATGTTTCCATGGGTCCGTCTTAAGCTGGCAATGGGCCAATTGGCTGGATATTTATCTTTTTTTATAAGATAAATCTGTCCCTCGCTTGACTCTCACTCTCTCTCTCCGTGGCTTATCTCTCTCTTCACTGTACTACTTCCCTACTTCCCATGTGGGCCTTATTTTCTCTCTCTAATTTTTCGTGGTTGATCTGATTACCCTGCCTTGGCTTTTCTCTGAATTCTTAACTGATAAAGAGAAATTTTAAATCTTTTAAGGTAATAATAATGTAGGGTAAATTATTTTTTTTTTTCTTTCAAAAATTTGGTTGTGGTATCTTTGTCCAATCAATTTTCCCACTTTGTTTTATTCAATATCCCATTAATTGATCCAACTAATTCATTAGATTTGCTCTTCAATTAATTACATGCTATAATTTTCACCTTTCTCTTTCTTTTGAATTTTGATCTTATATTTCATTGGCATGAATCTAAAGAAATTTCAAAAGTTCAACCTTTATTTTTTTTCTTAGTGAGAACTGAGAAGGTTCAACCTTTTCCCTCTTCAGTAGAAACAATTATGGTAACAAAAAGCTTAATCATTTTTAAGAAATAATTATGTGGTTGTTATCTTTATTTTTTCATCATGCACTTTATCTTCCAAAGCAAAGCAATTGTCTTCTCTTGATGATTGGATTTATGATTTGGTAGTTTCCAGAAGTACCAGAAACAGACAAGGGCACCTATTACTGTGAATAGGTGAAGTGATATTAGAAATTTAGGAGAAAAAAATTATAACAAAGAGGAATTAGATTGATATCTTTACTATGAAACACAATCACATGTCCATCTATGCCTTTTCTTGTCACTGCCTGCGTTTTTTCAGGTTTTCTTTTTGTCTCCTTTATGAGCATCTTATCCTTGGTTCTTTTTACGTGGGATAAAATGAAATTATGTTAATGCTTAATTGCTAATCAAGGACATAGTGTAGTTTGTGTTCAAACGTGGAAGCAGTGTGGTAAATTCAACTCTGCTGTTGATTACAAATGGGCGAATCAATAATGGCTGCTCCAACTGATGAAGATAAGGTACCCTCATTTTTTCGTTTGATCTGTAAAAAGTGGCCCCTTCTTGTTTCAAATTCGGTTACCCCTCATTGTTTTCTTGAGTTCATCTTGTTTTGTTGTAGATTATTGATTGATTTCCAATTCATGAATGCAAGATTCCCGTGCTGTTTTTGTAGTTATGAGTTGTCATTCTGTTTCTTGCTTGGATTTGTTTTTTGTGATATTCATAAACAGTTAGGAGAGACAGCTGCTTCGGATCGTAGTCTTGAAGTGTCGGTTTCATTTGGTAGATTCGAGAATGATTCATTATCTTGGGAGAAATGGTCATCTTTCTCACAGAATAAGTACCTGGAGGAAGTTGAGAAGTGTGCTACTCCTGGATCTGTAGCTCAGAAAAAGGCTTATTTTGAAGCTCATTACAAAAAGATTGCTGCTAGAAAGGCTGAGCAATCAGATCAGCAGAAAATAATGGAACATGAATCACTACGGTCAAGTGATCAAAATGGCGGAGAGGTCGTCGACAAATCTTGTGGAAGAGATTCTGAGTTTGATATATCCAATTGTGAAACTGCTGCTGAAGGGATTAAACAAGAAGTGAAATTTGATAATGAGTTGGGTACTAGTGATGTTGATGAGCCTAATGAAGTTGCTACAATCAACATGGAAGATGAAGCCTCATTGGTTGAAAGAGTAGAAGAACTGAGTAAACCAGATAGCCTTACATTAAACAAGCCAGAAGAACCTGCTGTAACTAGAGAAGGGAAAATTCTCTCTGTGGAGTCTCAGGAAATGAAAGAATCGCCAAAGAAGTTGGACAAAGAGAAAGAAAGAATTCCTGTGATTAAGAAGGAACGTGTGAAATTAAATCCTCCAAAGGAGTCTCAAAAGGTAAAAAGTTAAATATTCAACTCTTTGATTCTTACAGGGAAACCCATTAACTGTAATGATAGCTATAAACATCCCTTGAAAATTCTGTTTCCTCGTTAATTTTGTGTCTGATGAATTTTGCTGCTTCAATTGTTTAGATTTCTCCATTGAGTAAAGTAAGAGATATGACAAGGATAAAGAAGAAACCAGCATCACCTGTTGTTGAATCACCCCAAAATTTCACGGCAAAGGTCTCGAAGACAGTGCCAACTTCTAGCAATTTGTCTGCACCATGGACTCCAGTAAAGAAAGCAACCATCTCACCTGTTTCAAAGAACAAAGTTTCTTCCATGGGTCAAAGCAACAAAGTAGCTCCTAAATCCTTGCACATGTCTATTAGTATGGATACCCCAAGTTCTGATCCAGCTCCTCCCGCATCAGCTCCTCTAACAACTATTAGAAAATCATTTATCATGGAGAAAATGAAGGATAAGGAGATTGTGAAACGAGCATTCAAGACATTCCAGAACAATTTCAACCAGTTAAAATCTTCTGCCCAGGAGAGATCTTTGGCAGCAAAGCAGGTTTGTCATCTGTTAGCTTTATCCATAGGAGGGGACCCTTTATTCCTACTGTATAGTTAGTCATTTTTGGTTTGATAAATATAACTTCAATTCGCTTGGGCAGGTTTCCACCAAGGGCACAGAAAATAAGGTTTCGAGTTGAATCAATCCACGAAAAGGGAATGCGGGGTAATGTTTTGATTCCCTACTTTGTATGGATGCCTTTACGTTTGCTTGCTTATATTCATGCTTTTATGTACTAGTTTTATTGCCTGAAAACCTATGGTACTTGTCAATTGATGCTAGAATTGCCTGTCTGTTCATGTTCATTTCTGTTGGATGCTGAGCTGCTGCATTGAAGTACGATTTTTTACATTTGACAGTATAATATAGAAGGGGATTGAGATAGTGAAAGTCTCAAATAGATGAACAATAATTAGATTTGTTATTTTTTGAAAATATGCATGTTGTTTCTTATTTTCTTAGAAAATGTTTTTCGTGTATAAAATTCGATCTTGTTTTCAACCAAAACTTCAGTCCATATGTTCGTTTTTTTATCTAGTTTTTTATGTCATCTGTACTGATTAAGCATCTTTTAAATATACCAAAGATAACTGTCACTATAATGGATAACCAGAAGATCTCAAGCACTGTGTCACCGGTGTTGCCTTTTGTTCAGAAACTCGTTAATATAAAGATAAATAATTTTGGCCTTTCATAGGTGGCATTTTTCCAATTTACCTTCTTCATTATAAATTGTTTTCCCATCTTTCCAACTTTACATAGATCATGAAAGGCTGTGTGCCAATTTTTAAAAAGTTATCTGTAATTACAGGTGTACTTAGATGAGGTATGATTTATCGTTCACGTTCTTTACTATTGTTATCATCATAATGAAGAAAAGGTTTTGAACCGATGTTTTTAGTTACTTAGCTACTTGTCCTTTATTCCCTTTTCTGAAAAGTTCTATGTTGCATTCAATGCTTTTGATAGATCTTTGAAATCTGTTAGTATGGATAAGAAGACTGCTAAGGAGGCCCCATCTTCTTTTGGATTGAAAAGTGATGAAAGGGCAGAGAAAAGGGGAGAGGTATCTGTTGGACTTGTAGCCTTCGCTGTCTCATAGACATAAATCCATTTGATAATGCTTCAAGTATCTTTGAGGTACAATGTCATTTTTCATTAGTTGTCTAATTTATGGTCTCGTTTATGAACTCTTTTTTTCAGCTTTCTAAAAAATTCCAAGAGAAATCAAAAGCAAATGAGGCAGAGAGTACACGCGTTCGATCAAAATCGAAGGTAAGTGTCCACCTATTGAAATTTTGCATTAGTAACTTGTGGTCCAAACAAGAAAGTTGCTTATTGCATGTATTTGTGCATTGCATCTAGAAAATATATTTTATTGTATAGTTTTGCTTGGATGATTGGGTATTCCCTATATGTTATTATGACTGGATGATGTAACAATTCAACCATATTATCCTATGTGAATGATCTGCATGCTTTCACACTCTATGCTGATCACAGGAGGAAAAAGATGCAGATATTAGAAAGTTAAGACAGAGCCTTAATTTCAGACCCACTTCCATGCCTGGTTTTTATCGAGGACGAGAAGTACCAAAAAGCTCTTTAGATAAGGTATGTCATGTTAGTCAATTAGTCCTTTACTCATTCTTTGGAGGAGGCAATCTATGCACAATGAAAAGCAATTTAAAACATAATACGCATCAGCAGATCTTTTCCTTTTCCTTCTTTTATCTGATACTACTTTTTTCTCTTTTTTGCATACCATGTACCCACCAACATTTTCTGAGTGCTGGTAGAAATCACAGGCTTATTGCCTGTTTATTTTCATCATATTTCAGGCCTTCTGGAGATTTCTTTCATTATTGGGTTGAAAACTTAAAACTTCTAAGCTAAAGTCAACTACTATTAGTGTTTGAAAAGTTATTAGTTAAGGCATGTGATGTGGAGCCTCTTTAAATTAAGTTTATTGTCTGTCAAGAAAAGAAAATTGGATAATAATCATGTCTAAGTAATATCTGTAGTCAATACTTACGCGAAGCTATTAATGTGGCAAATTTATCAAAGAAGGGGCTCAAATTACTTGTGTTATAGGTATCAATTTAGGTTTATTGACCTTGCTTCAATGACTATTCTCAAGAGAATTCGATTTATTGATTTTTGAGGAAAATAATGCAATGAACAAAATTATCTGATCTTTCAGTTGGGCACAGTAATTTTTAGACTGAAGGATCAGATCCCGGTACAGTTAGTATAAGGAGGTTTATGAAATGTGAGAGACAATTGCTGTTTTATATGTCCTATGCCCAGTGAACCTTCTGAAGGTTTCAGAGTCAAGAAAAAAAAAATGAAAACAAAATTAAAATAAGGAAGAAGAAGAAGAAATTGGATGAGTGGAGGGGTTGGAAACCCTCGTCTTCTTAATTTATTCAGATTGAAGTACTGTGTACGTGGTCAAGCATTGCACTTTGGATCTGGGTCTTTATTTAATTATTTCCCCAATAAATTGTGCTATTCCCACGAATGAGCTCCCTTACCTAACACAAGTTGGTCAACTTTGCAATATACATCATTATATACACACAAATCTGAAAAAGAAAAAAATCTAAATGACTTTATTTTTGAAACTGTAAATCTGTAATTATGATAATCTTTTCTTTCAACAAGATAATTGTCAGAACTGTGATGATTGTATATGCAGGAGGGTTCCAAGACATTTGGGATATAGAGGCATTCATCATCTACCAAGAAGAGAAGAATTAATGTATTGTTGCTCTGAACAGCGAAAGGTCTAGCACCTACATTGGCTGCTCCGCTTTGAACACTGCACATACAGGCAAGGATAATACGTATAGATTAATTGCGTTCTATTTAGCCTCTGCCATAATAGTATCGCACAGCAAACAGCAAAATTCTATTGTTTAGTCACCTGATTATTGAATTCCTACAAGAAAAAAAACAGATACCGATAATCATGTTGCTTAGATAGGGTGGTTAAACTCTCAGTAGAGAACTTGGCACCACTTCCCTACTCATCGGAGAGAGATGTTAGACGGGATGAAATTATAGAATCAGTGGAAATGTATGGACCATGTAACTGACTCCAACCATATATTTTTAAGAGCTTTATGGCTTGTGGTTCTATGAACACCAGAATTTCTGTTGCTAGTGCGTGCTATTTTCTTTGCTCTGAATTGAATTAAGCTTTTCCTCCTCAAGCAAAGTTTTAGGTTCTCTTATTTTGCATTCATGTTGCCAGCTTGGCTTGCTAGAGTTTCTCTTTTTTTGCCTTGTAATTAGACTACGACAACTTTTTAAACATTAGTTAAACTGAACAGAGCATCGCATAAAAATGGATAAATTTGAACTAGCAAAGCTAAATCTTCCAATGTATTTACAAAATTTTCATTGGTTTTCAAAATAACTAAACTCAAAAATCAATCAAGCAACAGTTTACTCAAAAATCACTCACCTATGATTTTTACAGTTGATGAATAACAAGTTAACAAACAGCTATATATACAAGAAGTAATTGGTTCTCTCTTTTCTATGATATATCAGATATCAGTATCTGATTCACTTGAACTACTCCTGGATTTTTCTCTGAGGAAATGTTCGGGCAAGTTTGCAAACCTTGCTTTCATCCTTAATGCTGCTGACTTTGGCGGGGAGCCTAAGCCTGAAGAGGGTGGTTCCGGTTTCCTTTTCTGCATATCTCGAGTGATTTCGATGCACACCTGATCGACCATGTTTAGAAAGTCTTTAATTATGACAAATAATTGAAGTGGCCGGTTTCCTTTATTCTTTGAAGCTCCTGCTTGATAATATTCTGTTGTTGTCCTTACAAGCTCCATTATTCTCGTTTGTTCATCGTTCATCATCTTTAGTTCTATCTCAGCTAATTCAACAAAACCTTTCATTTCACTTGCAAATTCATGTTCCCCATTAGCAGCGCAGTTCGATTCGATTAGCCTAACTTCTTCTAGCCGAGCTGAGAGAGCCGAGCAAGTGCCTGCAAATGAATCATAATCTTTCCATGCTGCTTTCTTCACATTAGTGAATTCAGCAGTAAGCCCTCCTACCATTGGTAATCCTAACATTATATATTCCCTCTCTCTTTCCGCTTTGGATGGAGAAGCGAGGTTGCCACTGCTGCTGCTGCTGCTTCGGTTCAAGCCACGATTTCTAGTTGTAACACAACGTTTTCCCTCTGACCGGACAACTTCTTCCACTATAAAATGAAGTAGAGTAGTCTTTCCATCGGTGCTTTTCACATCGGAAAGCTTTTGGAGAGAGGACAAATCAAAAGCTTGTGCATTTCCTCTAGAAGTTCCTGCATTCATGCGGTTACCAGCCTTGAGGATTGCTTCTAAAAGTTTCACAAACAGTCCTCGATTTCGAAGCTCCTTACACCCTAATTCAAGTGTTTGTAAAGACTCTTTAAACTGAAGTATCTCTGAATTATAATTCAGTCTGAAAAGCATAGCACTAACACGAGCGAAAGCCGATGGAACTTCCTTCAAAACATAGTAGAGGAAAAACTCTGCATCTGCAAGTCGATCGGGGTGTCGGTCGTAGTTGAGGATTTGGGATTCTTCTTCGTTGGAAGGAGCCATTCTCATAAGCTTTTCAAGAGTCTCACAATTGAGACCATGGCCATCTCTTAATGCATCAACGATTTCTGCGTGAGAGATTCCTAGTGTTTTTAGCACGATTGCTGTATTCCTGGATTTATTGGCATCAAGAATAAAAATTTGTGCTGGTACGGTGGTGCTGCTCTCATTCTTCAAACTGTTCGGGCCGCGGTCTTTCTCTGTTCTTCGGTTGGTAGCAACATAGCCGAACAGGGCTTCCATAAGATCATCATCTACCCTGGTATATGCATATAAACAAACTTTCAGAATCCTGAAGAATATATATGTGTGTGTGTGAGTGTGAGTGTGAGTGTGTATAATGAATTATAATTACCTGAAAGAGCCACCACCAATCTTGTCCCACACCATGGATTGATCACTGTTCTTGTTCACTTTTTCCCAATGCAGCGGCTTCAATTTCACCTGACTACTTTTATTTCCTGCGTTGTCTTCTGAAGTTGAAGGCCCCCCTTTAACTACTACCTTTGGTGGGGGAGGTGGTGCTGTGGGATTACTCCTTGGAGGTGGCGGAGGTGGTGCAGGCGCTGGTGGTCGTGGTGGTGGAGGAGGAGGAGCAGGAGCAATCTGCGGGGCAACTTTATTCTGGGAAAATGATGACTTTCCTCGAAGCAAAGGAATTTCTTGTATGGGTTCAAGGTTACTCCGCCTCGGTGGCTCCTCCTCGTCGCCGTCCTCTTCATTTTCGGATGATGACCCATTGTTTCTCACTTGGTCGAAACTGCTATTCTTGTTTTGCTCTTCAAGTTTTCTCCAGTAAAGCACATCCAATCCATTCTCATCAACAATCTCCGTTTTCTCACCAACTCCAGCTAACTGATCATTAACCAACCCAGGCTGGCCTCCGCCAGAATTAGTATCCTCTTTCCTTCTTCTCCGCCGTGAAACCTGCCTCTGGATGAACGAGAAGAGCAAAGTGGCAATAACAAAAGTGCTCCCCGCGGTGGCAACTACTGCCTTCACAACAGTCGTATCCCGCGAAGATTCGTTCTCCGCCGGAGGCAGCAGAGACGGCAGTGGCGCAGACGGTGATGTTCCCGGAGGCAACAATGAAGAAGAGTTTGGTGGGTAATTGGGATTTGTAGGCGATGGTGTAGGAGATGGAATTGGAATGGGAAATGGGTAGAAAGTTTCAAGATTTTGAGAAATTGATTGAGCAGAAGAGAAAGGAAAACTAGAAATGAAGCACACAAAGAATAGGCGGAGGAGAAGAAAAAGAAGCCATGGCATTGGCCTGCACATGTTAATCATCTGATCGGACAAAACATTGAGGGAAGTGAATTTTTGTTTGTTTAATTGAATTAAGCGACCAAGATTGAAGCTTTCTTGTCTTTAGTTATTGGATTTGGTTTGCTTGACAATGTCAAAGAGTAGTTGGCTGGTTTCCATTTCGGATCTCGTAAGTTGCCCCTGTGTTTCCCTTTCCCAGAAATTCCTGATTAGTTTAGTTAATAAATCGGCGCTGAGAGAGTAGTTTTGCAGCTTAATGTTAGTAAGTATCCATGGAGTCCTGAATACCGGTAGTCTAAAATAAAATAAAAAATAGATTAAGTTTCTCCTGAAAAATAAATTACGTTTGAGTTAAGGTCACACTTATGTTTTAAAATTATTATTAATAATAGCCTGTTTATGTTATTAATTCAGTATATTATAAATTCTACCGTTTTCTTTTTATTGCGAATATTTTGCTTTAATTGAATTATGTATTATATATATATATAATTTAAGCTAGCTAGGCTGTTCTGGGATGTATGGTGGGTGAGAAAGAGTTGAATAGGTGTATCGAACCCTTTTATATATATATATATATATATATATATATATATCAACGATATATCTAACCTTTATTATAAACCTTATAGAAATTTGGTTAATTATTAAAAAAAGGAAGAAGAAGAAAGAGTATGCAAGATTATTGATCCTTATACGTAATTAATGAATCTTTTAATCATTAGTAGTAGGAACTTAGAAGCTTTGTTATATAGAGTGAAAAGGTCTATCATTCCAGGATGTGATTGTGACATTCCTTACAACTATTTGTGAGAGAAGAAAAGAAACAATCAAACCGTACAGATTATTTTGCCCAACCTGAACCTCAAACTTTCGTCAAATTGCGTATGAGTTTGTAAGATGCTAATGTCTAACTACCCATTAGCCAAACTTGGCTATATTATTTAGAAGAGTCCCACATTATAATATAAATGCATACCTACAAAAAAAAAAAATTAGTGTCACCTTTCATGTCTCTATGAAAATCCGGCAGACTGGCTATATGATATTAAAAAAATAATAGTATACTTTAGATTTTGAATTTAATAAATTTAAGAAATTAAAAGATGTGTTTAGTTTGAGAAAATATTTCTATTTTTTTATTTTTCATTAGTTTTATTATTTTTTATTTTTCAAATGCAAAACTAATTAATAGATGTAGAAAATTAAGTATTTTTCAAATTGAAAAATACACTTACTTTTATAAATAGAAATATGAAAACATCTATTTTGAGATTATTTTTCGCAACTTAATACACAAATTTTTTCTATTAGTGATTTTATTTGATTGATTTGTTTGGCTATTAAATTTATTCATGAATTAACTCCTTTTATTATTAAGAGAAATTTAGTATCTAATTAATGATAATTAATAAAGTCAATTAAGTAAATTTCTAATTAGTCCATATTTATTAAACACTTAGTGTTTAACCAATTATATTTAACTGTATAAATTTTCATTTGATAAACTAAATTAATAATTTTAGAATTTAATTAAATAAACTATCATTTGAGATATTAAATTATATAAATTTGGAAATTTTGAGATTAACATATATATGCCCAAAAAAAAAAGATGCTTAAATACTGAACTTCATTTAAGGTTTAGGCTAGGCTGATGCGTTAACACCATCAAACAACATATAAAAAAGTGGTTGACTAAGATCGCTTGTTCTGACTTTTGATCATTGGTCAAATCAATTAATACTCTCTATTTATTGACTAAGTACTCCTACGTGTTCCCTTATTTCTATTGGTGAAAAAAATAATATTTAATTGTGAAATATAATATCGATTTTTTAGAAAATTATTTTTAAAAAATTAAAAAATAAAATTTAATTATTTTCTAATTTGAAGAATTAGAAACAAATTTTTAAAATTTTTTAAGTTATAAGCAGTAAGAAGAAAAATCCAAAAAGATGGTTTCTTATTTTTATTTATTAAAGTAAGTGTATTTTTCAATTTAAAAATAAGGATTTTTTAAAATTTTTTTAAAATATTTTTCAGTTTTCTGTTTGGAAAATAAAAAAATTAATAGAAAAAGAAAAATGGGAAAAAGAAAAACAACAAATGTTTTCTCCAACTGAATAACCCCTCAGTAGTTTGGTTTCTAGCAATTACAGACCATTTTTAAAAATTCTAGATTACAAAAAAAAAAAAGTTGAATTGAATATGGAAGGTAAAGCATAGGATATATTTCATTGAAGAAAAATTGGAAAAAGTAGAGTAGGTGTAAGCAAAATCGAATAAAATATGATTAATTCAATTAGATTTATTTTGAAATTTAAAAAAATTAAATATAATCTGTTTAATTCAATTATTGAGATTGAAAAATAAAAAAAAATTAAAATTCAAAATTGAATCAATTGAATTGAATCGAATCAAAATATTTAATTCGGTTTGATATTTATATTAATTATGTTGAATTTAATTATATATTTTATAGCGTTAGATGTTTTTGAGTTTTCAGGATTAAAACTGAAGCAACAGTAGAGTGCTTGCGTTGGGTCGTAATACCATTTCAAATTTAGGCAGCCTGAAAAACCAGCATACACACGCTTGGTCAATTATCCTATTGTGGATTAACAATAAAAAAAATTAACTTTTTATGCACATTTCACTATGATGTGGATTTTGATTTGTATTAATATTTTTTATGTTTATTTTTTTAAAGACAATATAAATAATATTTAATTAGATAAATTTTGTCTTCGATTTTTTTTATAAAAAAAGGGTTATATTAGTATCATTCATACAGCAAAGTTATGGTTGTTTTCGTTTAATACAATAACTAATTGAGGATTTTAGCCCATTTAAGAGGATTATGAGAATGCAAATATGTCCATTTCATATTGGAATATGGTCCAAATTGCCCTTGGAATATGGGCTAATTGTCAATAACAACTTCATTCTTTCTTTTTTTTTTTTTATCAATAATTTGAAATTAATAGTCTTTCCACACCTGTTTTCACTGTTATAAGACGACGTGACATTTAGCCACCTTTAAATCCATCCCAATTAAAAAAAAAACAATTGAATTCATAAAATTATTAAAAAAATAAAAATTTACAAAACCTGGCAAAAATTCCAAATGTGTAAAAACCTAAAATTCAATTGCTCTCCCGTTTCTCTCACTGTCAATTGAAGGTTAACTCCGTAACCACTGGTTGGTCTGTATCCATACTGAATTGCCATAAAACCTTGAGAAATTTGACTGAGTTAGCGTGACGATTTCAACCTCATCGATTCAGACATCGAGAATCTCGTCTTTTCATGTTGTCTTCAAATGATTTTTTCTTTTTTTTTTTTTTTTGTCAAACAAACCAAAGAATATTATTGCTAAACCAGAAAGAATACAACACTAGGGCAGTCTCTGTACAACTATCAATGACTACCTAAATGCAGGAAATGGGTAATGACACAAGAAATCAATGAATTGCGAGAATCAGAACAACTAATGATAACACTTCTACTCATTAACTGCAAAACTTTATTCTCTTCAAACCTTTCATCGGCAAAAATAAGTTTGTTCCATGCTTGCCACAAGTAATAGATAGTGGCAGCTGTCGCACATGAACATCTAAGGGATTTTTTTTAATTAATAGTATAATGCAAGGCAGAGACGGCCTATTCAAAGTATTTAAATTATAAATTTTTATAAATTATTAAAAGAGACGCGTCATCCATTGAGTCAGATTGATTTTCCATTAATTATAGTTTACATAGAATTCGAAAATCAAATGAACGGATATAATAGATTAACACTTCATTTTCATCTAATTTTATTATGATTTACTATTTTTATTTGTGTACATATTTTAGTAATATATTATATAATTTCTGGATAAATTAAGGTAAATTAAAAATTTATATTGCGTGAGTAATATATGTTTAAATTTTTTTCATTTTAATAAAATTATTTTAACTATTATATATTTTATTCATCTATTATTTTATCTATATTCAATTTCTAGATATACATAAAATAAATATATTATTATTGTAATCTTTATTATTTTTTTAAAAAAATTTTTACATCCAATTAGTAAATATAACTTAAAAATATTATAAAAATTTGACTTGACTTAAAATCGAGTGTCTATGTATCCACTCAAGATATCAAAATTCACGAATGAATTTATCATTTTTAACAAAATAAATAAATTTTGAATATTTAAATTTTTGTCATACCCAATTCCATAATATGACTAATAATAATAATCAATGCCTCTTATGATTAATCTTTGATTTTTCTTATTCAAAACTTATTAAAGACATCAAGAATAACATTTTTAAAAGGAAAAAAAACCTTGTCGCATTCTCTGTCTTATTAACATTTTTTTTTTCTTTTTGACTTAATCATTCGTTTGACATTTTTACCTTTGCCATAGGGTTAAATACGTTTGACTTTTCAAAAGTATGGAAATGACACAAGTACCTAACTACAGTCCACAAGTCTCTAGTGTATCTCATGCTTATATTTTTTTTAAGTTAATTATCAAAATAAAATAATTTTTTTTTGATTTATTTTTTTTTCTTTTAAACTTGACTTTCAAGTAAAATTCCAACCGTAATATCAGGAATTAACTAGTTTGATTCCATAAATGCAGTTTTATTAATTAATAAAGTTGGAATTAAGTTAGTGAAAAAGAGAACTACTAATGTGGGGTAAGGCCTGTGAGTGTGCCTTTTTGTTGAAAACATTATATGACCTAATAATAATTGTAGTTTGTTAATGTTGCGTTAGTAGTTTAACTACAGTAGTATATATTACTCATAATTATTAAATATATAATGAAAAATATATTTCAAATATATGTCATATATATATATATATATATAAGGTATTATTTATTAAATATACAAATTATTTATGATAAAAAAAAATAAAAATATATGTGTGGTATATGCATATGTTGTGTATATAAAAGTATATATTTAATATATGTGTAAATTAGTATCCATCAAGTCATAGACAATATATACATAACTGAACATTTCATGTAAAAATTGTTTGAGTAAAAAAAAAAAAAAAAAAAAGCCATAAATGCATGTGTTATTTCAGAATATATCTATAGAGAAAAAATATATCTCAAAAGTTAGATAATTCGATATATTATAATTTATTATATAAAACATATGTCGTACAGTATTATATACTTCTCATAAATTTTACATTTTACATTTTATATTAACGAGAAATCAGATATACATTTTTTTTAAAATAAAATCTACCTAGTAAAAGTATATTAGGCTTATATTTAAGGCAAATGTGTTGTTTCAAGGTAATATCTATGGAAAAATAGATATCAGAAGTTAAATAATTAGATATATTATAATTTACTTAAAATTGTCATATAAAACACTACAAGAAAATTAACATTTATCAACGGATTTTATATCTGTTGGTAATTACCAACGGATTACTAATGAATTAACAACAGAAATGTTATTAAAAAATTTTAAAAATTTACCAACGAATTACCGAATGATTACTAACGAAATTTTACCAACATAAAAAAATTCGTTGGTAAATGTGACTCACTTTTTTGGTACCAACTTTACCAACGGAATTTACCAACGGAAATTATATCGTTGGAAATCTGTTGTTTTTGTAACAAATACCAACGGAATATTCCGTTGGTAATTACCAACGGAATATTCCGTTGGTAATTACCAACGGATTATATTCTGTTGATAAATCAATTTATTTAATTTAATAAACATAAGTACAATTAAAATTAGTTTAATTAAACACATAAAGTCAATCTTAATTTAAGTAAATTAATTAATTGAACACCAATTTTAGTCAATTGAATCAAATTATTTAGTTGAATTTGAATTTAATCAATTGAGATGCAATTTAAAATTTGTATAATCAATTTAAGTTTAATTTATCAAATGAACTCAAATTTAATCAATTGAAATTCAATTTATGTTCAATTTAATAAGTTAATTAATATTTAATTTCAATTGAACCAATTGAATCTTAATTAATCTATTGAAGTTCAATTAAAAATTGTTTGATCTATTAATTGTACATATTAAATTCTTTTAAATTCTTTTTTCTCCCTATTTTTCTTTTCATCCATTAAAAAAAAAATCAAATTATCAACTTCATTATAGTTTACCAAAAGAAAAATATATTATTAAGAAAAATTAAATAAACAAAAAAATAAAAGAAGGAAAATATTTTTGTAAATTAACTTCATTAATAGTATTTATTTCTTGGGTTATTTAAAAAAAATATTCGTACAAGCCTAAATTGATGTCCAAGCCCATATCCACCCCTTTAATTCTTCCCTTTCACCTTTCAATTCAAGTTTCAACTAATTCTAAATTTCCAATTCCTCGCCGCCTCCCACAGCCGCGACTCCATCTTTCTTCTCTCCTTTCTCTCTGATTCGCTTAGCCTTTCTCCGTCTATCTGTTTGTTCACGCGTCACCGCTATTCTTCCCCAACTCATTATTTCACTCGGCTGCTGCTACACAAACACTAAGCATATAGAGATATGGAGACAGAATTGCAGCTATAATCGATTGAACCGGAGGACTATACTATATACTAGCTCATATTCAAATCTTGAAGCATGGGGAAGTCAAGGTACTCTAATTATTTTTAAGTCATCCGATTTCAAGTATTTTTTGCTATTTTATGTTAAAACTTTTTTTTTCAAGTGTAGACCAGATTCTGCAAGTAAAGCGGATCATAAATTCGAGAAAAAGCTTCAGTTTTATGCCAGTGAGTTTTTTTTAATATGAATTTTGGAATTTATTCATGTATTAAGTGTTTATTTGTTCAAAATAGATTTAGTTGAGCAAATGCGTAATGTGTGATTAGCTTTATGATTAACCTTACAAATTTAACTTTTCATGATGAGTTTTTTGTATTTAATTTTATTCAGAGGTTAGAGATACGGTTACCGGTTTGAATGCTCAGAAATCTATTACTAAGGTAGGAACAATCATTTTTACCTCTTGCTCTTTATTTATGTGATGAAAGTATTGTTGGATTTAAAATTGTCCGGAGTGTGATGTTGAAGCTAGTGTTGATCACTGTGTTGATTTTAGATGTATGTTGAAATTTTTATATGAACAATGTTAAATATGGTAGTTGGCGTGACATATTATCTCTCATTGAGGTTTTTGCTAGCTTTATTGGAGATTATGTTTTGGCTTATCTTTAATGGCTAGTATTATAGTGATCAGCTTTTATCTTTATATCTTGAATTTTCATTTTGCACCCCTGCTAACGGCTGAGGAATGGAATATGGTGGTTTATTAGCTTGTTTTATATCAATTTACTGTTTTGTTCTATTAAGGTTTTGATTTTCTACTGGATAATCTAGCATCCAAACTCTCTTAATTCCTAAACGAAAACTAGCTTCTTTTCATGCATCTTTGGGATGGAAAATATATATTGAAATAAGAAAGATATAAGGTAGGTGGTCAAATTTATTTCTTGTTTATAAATCTTTTTAAGAAAGGTAATATAGGGACATATATGTTTTTATAATGCCTTGTCTTCTTTGATAAAAAAATTTCACGTTTTCCATGTTGAAATAATGCATCCTAAAAAATGCTCTTTATCATCTAGATAAACATACACTCCATTTGTCATTGTTATGTTTATTTGTGTTGTATCTTTTACTTACTCTTTCCTGGCCACATAGTTTCCCCTCCATTAAGCAAAAGCACACAAAAGAGGTTTTGCATCTCTGTTGTAGCATGCTCGCCCACACTCATATTCATACCTAAACTTTACCTGAGTGCAGCAAAATGAAAAGGAAAATAACAAAGGATTAGCCTTATTGCATCCATTATATTAGTAACATTGTTTTTCATTTGTTGTAAATGGTAGCTGCTATTACAGTCCAACATGGAATGCTAGATATCCCTTCTTATTTTTACTCCTTACATACATTTGAATATAAATCATATTCTTCTTCTTTTTTTTTTTCCTTTCTTCTTGTGTGATGATTGAATCAAAACTAATTGAGAAATTATTATGATGATTAAATGGAATTTTCTATTTGCTTGGTCTAATGACTTATTATCAGTAGCTAGTCTATGTAGGGAAATTTAGCAGTGGAGAATAAACCTTGCTCAAATTTAAAATCAGGACGCATTTATTCCTTTTCCTTTCCCATATGGTGACTAGAAAGTGGTACATCAGTGGGTTGGACCAACACAAACTCATATACAAGGACAATTTCAACCAAGTCCAAGGTTCCCATCTATCTCTGTTCAAACTTCAGGATATCTTTTTCATGGCTTCAATCATCTAGAATTTCTTAACACCTTATTCGTACCAATTCTCTGTCGTACACTTATCCCCGATATAAAAAATACTTGAATTTTATCTCAAATGTATCTCATTCATTGTATTTTTTACCTGCTTGGTATAAATATTGTTATCAAATATTGTGCAATTCTAATAAACGTTTATTTATTTATTTATATTATTGGTCTCTCATTAATAATTTCTTTATATGCAAACAAATATTCTAGATATTGATAAAGGTTATAGGTAAACAAATAATTTTTTTATATGCAAACAAATTAAAATTAAAATTTTTAAATAAATCAGTAAATTACCGACGAAATTTTTCCGTTGGTAAATTTTCAACGAAATTTTCTAGAAATTTGTTCCATCGGTAATTTACCAACGGATTTAATTTAACAACGGAAATATGTATTGAGAATCTATTGGGGAATTTACCAACGGACACTTTTTTTCCATTGATAATCCGTTGGTAACTTTACCAACAGAATTTTTTATGCGTTGGAAAATTTAACGACGATAACTTTACCAACAGAATTTTTCCGTTGGTAATCTATTGGTAAATCAATTTTTCAACGGATTTTTTTGTTTACCAACGGAAAAAATTTATTGGTAAAACTTGATTTTCTTATAGTTAAACATATGAAATACATGTAAGTATCATATATTTTTCACTGCAAATTTTATATTAACAAGAAATAATATATATATATATATATATTTTTTTAAATTAAAATCTACCCAGTAAATATATATTCATCTTATATTTAAGCTATATGTGTGGTTTCAAGTTTTATGCATGTGTTGTTTCAAGGTATATCTATGGAAAATTAGATCTAATTCGATATATTAGAATTTACTGTCAAAACATATGACACGTAAATATAAGTATCATCAGCAAGAAACACATTACTAATTACACAATAACGTTCCTACTGTCTAACTGGAAGAGCATACAATCTCAATGTCATATGATTCTAAGCACAACCATGTCATTGATTTTTCATCCATAAGCAATGATGAGTAGTTGGTTTTTTCTTAAATTATGTAGCCTCATTCTTGAAAGATTTGAGGGTCCAGTACTTGACATATATTTCTATACTTTTCCTTTTTCTTATTAATTTTAGTTGGTATAAAACATTCATCTTGGATCATCGTTCCCAACTATATATAAGTATTGAATCAGCTGAAGAAAATGAAGCTTAGCTTCTGAATTCAAGAATCAAAGCAAGATATTGAAGAAGAAAAAGAAGATGATAAGAGACAAAAGATGAATAAAATTTAACTTGGTTTAATAGTACCCTAATTAATGGAATTAAAATAAAAAAGAGGAAAATGGTTTGTATATATTTAAGCATATGATAAAAGAAAAGGTTTGGGGTGTGAATGGTAGCAAAGAAGGAGAAAGCAGAAGCAGGAACAATGTTTAAATAGAAGAGCATTGATTTGGTGGATGATATTCTTATTGGTATGAATTAATTAAAAGAGGATGATGAATTATAGGGACAGTGGGTGATGCTCTTCTCCACCCAAATAAACTAAAAATAAAATAAAATAAAGAAGAAATTAAGAAAGGAAAATCCAGCTCATTGTTATCAAAAGAGTGATATGACCCTACGTGGACTTGTACAGTTATAATAAAACTACACATCCTTATAGTTGTCTATCTGTCTAATGCTCTCAATAATCAAATATTATACCACACATACAAATCCACACTGCCGGTTGCTTTTTTACTTCTTTCTTTTCTTCATTTCTCTCTTCTTTCTTCTCCCCTACTGCGCTCACGTTCACACTCACTGTCTTTGCATGCCCAATGTTCTTTCTTAGGAAAGTTACTAGCTCTACTGCATCAACTCCTCCTCCTACGATCTCTATCTATCGTTACCTCCTAAACCAGTTGATTTAACCCCTGTTTTTTTAACTGAAATTCTCAGTTAAATTTGATTTTGTTTGCTTCTCTGCTCTCAGCTCCACCGTTAAAACACCACTGCTGCGTTTTTTTTCCCGTCGATCCATTGCTTCCGTTAATTCTAAAGTCACCTATAGCAAACGCCTACCTTCGAGACGAGGTTTCTATGTTTTCTTGAATATATTTTAATTTTATCAAAAAGGTAAAAGTGGAAAAAAAAGGGTAGAAAGTTTTTTTTTCCAAAGACAATTTTGAAGGTATTTCTGATTTTTTTTTTAAAAAAAAGGATATGGAGTGCCTTTTTTATCCTTTTTTTTCCTTGAATATTTAAACTTTGAGATATGGATTTTTTTAAAAAAAATTAGGGTTGTTAAATGTTGTATTATTGATTTTTTTTCTTTAAATGTATGAAACAAATACAAAACGCACATTTTTTTGAAAATAAATTTTGGTGAACTATTGAATAGAAAAATTTATCAATTATAACTTACAAGTTTATTAATTATAACTTAAAGATTTATTATTTAAAATAACTAGAGATTCATCTTGTTTTATCATTTATATGTTCATAATTTACAATTTGTAGTTTTATTACTTAAAAATTCACTATTTACAACTTACAATTCATCATTTATAACTTACAGTTTCATCATTTATATTTTATTGTTTTATTTATTCTTCAGAAGCTATAGATTCATCGTTTAAAATTTATATATTTACTGTTTAGATCTTGCAGATTCATTATTTAAAAATTTATCGTTTACAACTTGTATATTTATAATATAAAAACTATAAATTTGTCATTTAAAACTAACAAGTTTATCACTTACAAGTTTATTGTTTCTATAAAAATTCATCGTTTTTAATATTCAGTAACTCGATTTTCTCTTTATATTTCTCACTTTTAGTTCAAATATCTTTATTTTCAACCATTTTATTTTACAAATATATCAAAACTAATATTTTTCATTCTAAACAATAATAACAATACATAAAATATTAAAAAATACTAAAAATAAAATCAAATATGCAAATTAAAATTTTCTCTTAATTAAGTCCAAAAATACAGTAACAACTATTTATCAATTTTTTTATATTTTATTTTTATTTATTTTATCTACATTGATTTGAATATAAATTAAAAAAATATTAATAAGTTCATTCGAAAAAGGAAAAATATTAATGAATTAATTAATTTATAAATATATAATACAAACAATAAATTTATATAGAATTTTGAGTAAAAAATTTATAACATATTTTGAAATTGACAAGAGTGACAAATTCACTAATCGAATATTTTTAAAAATTTATTCTAAATTATATTATTTTAAATTTTAATATAAAAATAATTAAAATAATTAAAAATATTTAATTAATGATAAATTATCAATATTTTATAAATAATAAAATTAAAAATTAATTATTAAATTTATAAATTATGATTTTTAAACTATGAGTGAAAAAAAATTATGGCATCAATTTATAGATAAACGTCGGGATTTTAAATTTTCTTAATTCATACGAGGCCCCATACAATAGACAATGATTATGTGGAAAAGCATCAGGAGATGTTTGGACCCCACAGAGCATTGGGTAAAGCATATACAGATTAAACAGACAACCAAACAAACACTGCACTTCCACCCTATTCTCCCTTATCCAGGGAACACCTCCAACTGATCACCCTTTGAAATATTCCCTTCTACTCGACCCCTTTGCCCCACTATCACTCCTCCATGCCCCCTTATCATTCTCTGTTTTAATCTACTAACAGAGACTTCATAATCTTTCATTTATGTTAATTTCTTTGTTTGATTGATTGTTCTCCCTTCTCACTTTTTATGTGTTGAATTAAATAAGGAAAACACCTTTCTAGATTGAGAACATAATAAAATTAATTATGAATTAATTTATGAACTAATTATTTCGAATGCAAATAATTGTTATTATATATATATATATATATGATAGTCTACTATTTGATTAAATTATTAAATTTCTCTATGCACTAAGTTTAGGAGAAAAATAACAAATAGATATAATTATCACATATTGATAAAAGAAATTACAAGCGCAACTTTATGTGAGTACCAAGTTGATGGATGTTGATGAGATTTTAATTAATTCATTAATCAAAGTATTAAAGCTAATATTGGACTAATGAACAACATAAAAAAAAAAAAGGAAAGAAAAATAAAAAAAAAAAAAACTAAGGAAAGCAGCAAAAACCGTTAAAACTAACGGAGAATTGCTGACATTGAAAAGTTTTTTGGTTTTTTTCGTTTCTTTTTTCTTCTCAAGTGTTTAGAAAGAAGGAAAAAGGATTTAAATTAAATCGGAGCTGCTCCTGTGGCTACTCATTTTCAGCCGTCTGGTGGGAGAATCTAACGAGGTGGGAGAACACGGTGCCGAACATGACATTATCGGCGGTGATGGCGACGGAGACGACGGGTAAGATAAAGATGAAGGTGACGGAGAAGGCGAAGGTGATAATGAAGATGACAATGAGATAGACATCGGCGACGAATACAAATCAAAACTCTCTCTTAACTTCCTCTTGTTGACGTTGTTATTGTTGGTTGTTTGCTGGTTTCTGAATCTCAACTCTCTGGTACCCATGTAATCTCTTAACCGTTTCACGTCTGCTAATTTAACCGGCTTCACTATGAAGTCCTCTGCTCCTTCCTCCAAACACCTGTCACCCCAAAATTCACCAATTAAATTCCAATTTCTCCATTATTTCTGTTATATGATCATATCAATTTTGAGCTTAATTGATTGAAATACCGGTCGATTCGAGCCATCACGTTCTCTGATGACATTATTACCACTGGGATTTCTCTCAAGGTTGAGGATTCCTGCTCATCAAAGAAAATTAATTAGCATCAGTAATTTAATCTTCCCAACTCTGTTTTGAAAAAGAGGGGAAAAAATGGAAAAATTTTGAGACCTTTATTTTCTTGAGCAAGTCGTAGCCAGTCATTCCAGGCATGCAGTAATCTGTGATAATCAGATCCACCTTCAAGCTCTGAAATGTAATTAATTGGGAAATCAGATAATCTACTGGCAAGTAAGAATTGAGTGAAAATATTTAATATTAACTTGTACTCACATCCAAACCAACAGAGGAGCTCTTCTCTTCATCTAATCCCAAGAATTGCAGAGCTCTTCTTCCGCTATCTACTGCAGTGACTGCAAAATCCAATCAAAACATCCCATTCAATTTTCCATTACCAATCCAAAGAAAAAGCAAAAAAGAGGAATCTCTAAATGCTGAAAGAACAAGAACCTTTGCAAGAGGAAATTTTTAGCAAACGTTCAATAACTTTACGATCGACAAGGCTATCATCCACAGCTAAGACGTGAACATCGTCATTATCAGGAGACGAGAGATCGAAGCCATCGATCTTCTCCGACCACCACCGGCGGGAAACAACGCTGTTTCTAGCCATAAGCAGCCTGCAGAAAGGAGGAAACAGAAAAAAACAGGGCTTCTTCTCTTCATATTAAGGGGTCAGCTTTTATACCGTGAACCTGTAATGAAAAAATTAAAAATTATGTAAATATGAAATGTCTAATTGTACTGTACTCGTCATTTGGTTTTTTCTTTTCTTTTTTTAATCTCTCTCTCTCTCTTTCTCAAAATCAAATCTTTACTTTCTCTCTCTAAGAAATCTCGAAATGCTTTTTTTTTTTCTTTAATTCGTCCTTAATAGCGCTGAGATTCTGAAATCCCACTTTGGTGCGATCTCCGAATCGAAATCAAAGCCCCATCCAAGAAGGAAAAAAAAAAAAAAGAGAGAGAGATATCGTTATCTCGGAAGGATATTAATATTATTGATATCATATCGCGATATTTTTGGGGTGTGTCAAATTATCCGGATTCAGTCGAGTGATTGGTCGGGATAGAGAAGGAAGGAGGGAGTGGACCCAGGGTCAATGAAGGACCGCGCAGTCAAATCCGAAATGGGGGATATCACGGACACGAAACCCGAACGGGGCCAACCGGAGGCATCGATAAGACGGGAGAGGTTTTTATTTTTCATTTTTCTAGCTTTTTATTTTCATTAATTTCTTTGAAAATTAAAAAAGAAAAAGGAAAATATAATCCGGCGGTGGACATTATTGAGATTGATCCAATCCGACGGGAGAGGCGCGTTGATTAGAGCAGTTGTTTTTGCTGTAATAAAGACACGGCAGCAAAATGTAAGCCATGCTAATTTTCCATTTTTTAAAATTGTAAACATTTTTTTATTAAAATAAAAATAGAAAGTATTGAGACAAATTGAAATAAAAATTTAATAAAATTATTGGTGATTAATTGTTTTTTTAATTTTTATAAAAAATCAAAATGAATATTTGAATGAAACTAAAAGCATTTTTTTTTTCAAATAATCATGATTAATTAGTATATATTTTTGAGAATTTATTTAAAAAAAAAGAGTTATTGCTGAGCTTGGAAACCAATCAGAATCTCCCTGTTTGGTTTTCTTTGAATTTTTATAATTTTAAATTTAAATTCTAATATTTAATTATACTTTCAATTTGAACCTTCTCCATTCACCTGTTGTCTAACTGTAGCATTAAAAAATTTTTGAAAACATTGCATCACATAAGGAGGGATAGCTTAAGCTACAGTTTTAACAAGCAACTCTTTTCCTGCACAGGATAAAATTTTTCCCTTCCAATCATTGCTTAATTGAATTTTCAATTCCTAATCAAATAATTGGATTTTCAGTTTTATATATATTGTCTAGTCCAATACTCCAATCAATCCAAATTTCAATTAATCAAAAGTTTTTAATTCTCTAAAAAAAATAATCGAGCTGAATTAAAAATTTAAAACAATTAAATTTAAAATTTTAATGTGAATAAATTTTAAAAAAAATGCTTAAGTAGTGCTATAATAATAATAATAAATACATAAATAAATAGATTTTTAGATAAATAATCCGATATTTTTTTATTATAATGTACTAATAGAAAGTAAGATTAATAATAGAAAATAAATTAAAAATTTAAAAAAAAACTGTATATAACGTATTTCGCACCACTCCTGAAAAAATTTGATATTTCTGCATTTTTTTTATAACAAATTTTACATAAATATTTGTTAAATTCATTCAAAAATCAATTTTATTTTATATTGTAAATCAAAAACAATATGAATGAATTGATGTAAATTCAAAAAAAAAATTTGCGAGAATTAACAAATACTCCTGTTAAGGTAATAAAAGCTACAAAAGTAAAGAAAATGTCGAGAAAGGAAACAAAACTTCCACAAATGGAGAAATAAATTTGTAATGATATAAATTTATTAAAATTAAAAAATAAAACAAAGATAAAAGGATAATCAAATAAGAAAAGAGATGACTAGAGTTTCCGGTGAGGTAAATAATCAAATAATTTTATATTGTTTTTTTAAATCATAAAACCATAGAACTTAATAATTTGGATTCCAATGACGTATTATATCTAAATAATGCTAATCTCCTGTTAAGCAAAGCGATAATAGGACAATTAAGATTTGGATAGGAGAAGCAAATTGGAAGCAATGAAAGGCAGAAAATGGCAGAAACAGACACGAGAATGAAGAGATCTGGGAGTCCCAAAGAAATCTTTTGGTGGGACCAAAATACCCTTTTTTCATGGTTGCGGACTTTTCTTCATTTTCAAATATATATTCAATTCCGGACCACTGATCCCATCATATCTTCACATCGCTAATTCTCTGCCCAAGGAATATTTTCTCATTTCCATCCACGATATTTTCATTTATTTATCTTTTTGTCCACTTTATTTTCCTTATTTCATATTAAAATTTATCTTGTAATACCCAAGGTTATCACGTTTCGCGTGCTAAATGAATCAAGTTGCTTATTTGAATTTTAATTTAAAAAAAAATTCATTCGTCAGTTAATTTTAATGAATCGAATTCGAATTCTTTTTTTTTTTAATTTGATTTCAAATTTAATACTATTTTATTTATTAATTTGTAAATATATTGATTTAAAAATTTATGAATATATTTATTTAAAAGTTTGTAAAACTATTTATTAAGACTCATTTATATTATATTTTTTTATTGAATTCGAATTCAAATTTTTATTATTATTCTTTAACGAGTATAATTTGAATTTTTGTCATTATTAATTAACAAGCCGAATTTGAATTAAATTCATTAAATATAATAAAAACGTTATTTACAAACTAAGCTCAAATTACTTGCGAGCCATACTCAAGTCCATGACATATTTAAATGAATAGAGCTCAATCTCATTAATATTTCACTCGACTCGATTCAATAATATCCCTAATCACATTACTAATTTAATTATAGAAAATTACAAAAACATTATGAATTTTCCATATTTTCACAATTATATTTAATTCAAAATAAAATTATTTTAATTGTATTAAATTTCATTTTATAAACAAATCTAGTTTTGCTATCATTGAATTAGTCTCCAAACTTAACTAGTGTTGATGTAGGCGGACCGAATAAATAACTGTCACTAACATAGATTGACATGACATGTTTATTAAAAATTATATTCTCTCTCATCTCTCTTTCTCCCTCTTCTCCTTCTCTCTGACTCTCAACTATATGGTTTGGAATATATGAAATTTCATTTTATAAACAAATCTAGTTTTTGTACTACTGAATCAGTCTCCAAATCTAACTAACATTGATATAAATGGACTAAATGAATAACTAGAACTGATGTGTATTGACACATGACATCTTTATTAAAAATTATATTTTTTCTCTTTTCTCTCTCTTTTCCCTCTTTCTTTCTCTTCCTTGTTCTCCTTCTTAACACATCCAACTATATAATCTTGGCTCTCTAATTCTCAAGTAGATGGTTTGAAATATATGAACTTTTATTTTATAAACAAATTTATCTTTGGTATCACTGAATCAATCTCCAAACCTAACTAACGTCAACGTAGACGAACCGAATAAATAACTTGCACCAACGTATATTGCCACGTGACATCTTTATTAAAAATTATATTTTCACTCTCATTTATCTCTCTCTCTCTCTCCTCCCTCTTTCTCTCTCTTCCTCTTTCTCCCTATTCTCATTCTTAACATGTCCAACTATATAATCTTGGCTCTATGATTCTCAATTAAATGGTTTAGAATATGATAATGGATTATTCTCATACTTTACCAGTTTTGGTGGCAATAGAGATTCAACTGATGTAGGCACAGTTGGTCCGATTATCATATCTTATGTAACAACACCATTTTTAGTTGCAGATCCCGAAAATTTCTCCAATTTGGAAGAATAAGCTACGATTTTTGCATGTTGGTTAGCATTGACTTTCATTGTATAAGAATATATAAACCGATGGATTCCTTTATTCATACTTGACAGGTCGGGTTTTTTTTCCTTTTTGGTGTTGCAAATTTGTATAAAAAATAGCAGGAATCCATCAATATAAATCTAAAATAGCACCCATCTACTTTGTTGCTCGAGATATTGATGTTGAAGCCAATGTAGTAACAAATGTTTGGTCCACTGGATCACGCAGGAGACATGGTAGGAGCATTTTGAATTTGCGATTGAATTTGCTCAAAACCAACTCTCCAACTTGAAGCCCATTCATGGGACCTTTTTATAGACACTACAAAGTAAAACAACATAACACATCAACAATAATAAAGCTACCAATCTAACTAAAGTATAGATAAAAATTATTAATCTCCAGCATTTATTTTGCTTCTATTTAAATCTCTTCCACCTCTCTACCTAACTGAGCTTTTCTGGGCACCGACACATTAATCATCTCATATGGTGTTTATGTGGCAGTGGATTTGTAAATTCTAGCTAGCAGTGGAAAGCTTTTTTCAATTATGGTGATTAGATATGGAAAAAAAGAAAAGATAGTCATGAAGGATTTGGTGGGAGCATTTTCATAGATCAACCCACACCACCATCATCGTCCCCATTTACATTCTCCTCAAAGTTATCATCACCATTGTCTTTTTTATTAATCTCGTGCATCAACCTATCCTCTGTATATGTATTGGCTCTATAAACTTTAGCTAATCGAGCTTTTGTGGGCATCAACATGCCAATCATCTCATTTGGTGTTTTTCATAAAGAGACAACTTTGTAAACATTAGCTGGTGGCGGAAAGCTTTTTGCGCTTATGGTGATTAATCATAGAAGAAGAATATAGTGATGAAGGATTTGGTGGGAGCATTCTCATAGAACTACCTATACCACCACCATCATCGTCATCATTTATACTTTTATTGAAATTATCATCACCACCGTTTTTTTATTAATCTTGCACATCAACCTATCCCCTGAATATGCAACAACAACTGGATTATATAGTTGAATGTGCTACGAAGGAGGAGGAGGAAGAGCAAGAGCAAAAAAGAAGAAGGAGAAATATAATATAATTTTTAATAAAGATGTCATGTGTCAGTCCACATCAACGCCAATCACTCATTTGGTTCATTAATGTCAACATCAATTATGTTTTGAAATTGGTTAAGTGATATCGAGATTATATTTATTTATAAAATAAAAGTTCATATAATTTAAATAGAATTTTTTTAAAAATTGGATATAATCATAAAATTGTGTAAAGTTCATAATTATTTTTATAATTTCCCCATTTAATTAATATGTGAAATTGACATCGTCACACGCTACTTGATTGCCATTAGCCTATTACCACAATCAGCTCATTTGTTGTGACGAATATCAAACGCACATGCTACTTCGGTTTCCGTGAAGCCCAATTTCAGCTTTTTCACTTTTTTTTTGTAATTTTTCCTCCTTTTCTATTTCTATTTATTTTCATTTATACAATTAATTAATAATGAAATAATATTTCAAGTTCATATTTATTTTGTGTGAGAAATTAAAACAATATACACAAGAACATAATTCATACCAGCAAAAAAATCTTAACAATGTGAATTGAGACTTAATAGTAACATTTCTTTCTTTTAGTTTATCGAGCATTAAAGTAATATTTCAACTTTGAAGTATGTTGAAATTGGAATAAATCCATGAAATATGTCGAGAGAAGAGAGATAATTGTCCTTCAAATTGCAAAAAAGGGGTCGTGAATCTTATATGATGACATGATTTATAATTAAATTTAATTTTTATATAAAAACAGAAAGTTCATGCAAATATTTAAAAAAACTCTTAAAATTTAATTTTAAAATTAACGGCCTATGTGCTTTAGTAATGATGGTTAGCTGTTAGTGACTAGCGATGAAAGTTAGTTATTAACGAATAATGATATCGATTAGTTGTTGACGGCCAAATTTGTCGATCAATTATTTATAATTAATTTTAAAGTATTTGATAATTTAATGATGAAAAATTAATTATAATTTAAAAAATGATTATTAACAATTATATTATGTTATTAATGTGATACATATACTAATTTATTTATTTATTTATAATGTATATCATATGTAATAAATTTTGTTACGAAAAATTCCACTAATATTTTAACAAGTTACAACTAGAAACAAACTTTTAAAAAATTAACAGTTTACTTTTTATCATTTGATAAAAATATTGTTTAATATAACAATTAGGAATATTATGACTTGTATTTACTGGTTGTCCTGCAATTACAGTCATTGATAATGAACATAAATAATAAATTCTTATAAAATATTTTTAAACCTTAAAGAATTCATATAAAAATATCTCAAATATAGAAAAATCTTATGTTATATTATATTGTAATATTTAAAATTTATAAAATATCAAATGAATGAATATTATCTCGAATGACAGATGAGTAAATTGCTAGTTTTAATTATTTTTTTCTGATTATAATTTAAAAAACTCATAGAATTTAAAGTAATGTTTCAACATTGAAGTATGTTGCAATTGGAATAAATACATGAAATGTGTCGAGAGAAGAGAGATAATTGTCCTTAAAATTGAAAAAAAGAGGTCGTGAATCTTATATAACGATATGATTTATAATTAAATTTGATTCTTATATAAAAATACAAAGTTCATGCAAATATTTAAAAAAAAACCCTTAAAATTTAATTTCAAAATGAACAGCTTATGTGCTTCAGTAATGAAGGTCAATTGTCAATGACTAGCATTGAAAATTAGTTGTTAATAAATAATGATGCCGATTAGTTGTTAATGGCCAAATCTGTCGATTAACTATTCATAATTATTTTTTAAAAGTATTTGATGATTTAATGATGGAAATTAATTATAATATATAAAATAATTATTAATAATTATATTATGTTATTAATGTGATACAAATACTAATTATTTATAATGTATATCATATGTAATAAAATTTGTTACAAAAAATTCCACTTAAATTTTAACAAATTACAGTAAAAAATAAACTTTTAAAAAACTAACAGTTTACTTTTTTATAATTTGATAAAATTATTTTTAATATAACAATTAGAAATATTGAGACTTAAATGTACTGATTATCCTAC
Source organism: Triadica sebifera (assembly GCA_023653625.1). Classification (NCBI taxonomy): domain Eukaryota; kingdom Viridiplantae; phylum Streptophyta; class Magnoliopsida; order Malpighiales; family Euphorbiaceae; genus Triadica; species Triadica sebifera. The sequence goes on from CM042900.1 coordinate 26,028,446, forward strand.
AATTACAGCTGCTAGTAACGAATATAAATCATATATTCTTATAAAATATCATTAAATCTTAAAGAATTCACACAAACATATCTCAAATATAGAAAATCGTGTGGTATATTATACTCATGTGTTTGAAATTTATACAATATCAAATGAATAAATATTATCTCAAACGACAGAGAAATAAACTGCTAGTTTTAAAAATTGTTATTTCTTATTGTAATTTAAAAAAGTTCATAGAATTTTAAAGTAATATTTCAACTTTGAAATATATTAAAATTAGAATAAATTTGTGAAATGTGTCAAGAGAAAAGAGATAATTGTCCTTCAAATTGCAAAAAATGGTCATGAATCTTATATGAAGACATGATTTATAATTAAATTTAATTATTGTATAAAAACAAAAAGTTCACGTAAATATTTTCAAATAATCTTAAAATTTAATTTCAAAATTAACGACCTATGTGCTTCAATAATGACAGTCAGTTGTCAGTGATTAACAATAAAAGTTAGTTGTTAATGAATAATGATGCCGATTAGTTGTTAACGGCCAAATCTGTCGATCAACTATTCATAATTAATTTTAAAATATTTGATGATTTAATGATGAAAAATTAATTATAATTTATAAAATAATTATTAACAATTATATTATATTATTAATGTGATACGTATACTAATTATTTATAATGTATATCATATGTAATAAAATTTGTTACAAAAAATTTCACTGAAATTTTAACAAATTATAACAAGAAATAAATTTTTAAAAAACTAACAGTTTACTTTTTTTTATAATTTGATAAAAATATTTTTAATATAACAATTAGGAATATTGAGACTTTAATGTACTGATTATCCTGCAATTACAGCTATTAGTAACGAATATAAATCATAATTTTTTTATAAAATATCATTAAATTTTAAAAAATTTACATAAAAATATCTCAAATATAGAAAATCGTATGATATATTATACTATTGTGTTTGAAATTTATACAGTATCAAATGAATGAATATTATCTCAAATGATAAAGAGATAAATTGCTAGTTTTAAAAATTATTATTTCTTATAATAAATTTGTGAAATGTGTCAAGAGAAAAGAGATAATTGTCCTTCAAATTGCAAAAAATGGTCATGAATCTTATATGACGACATGATTTATAATTAAATTTAATTATTGTATAAAAACAAAAAGTTCATGTAAATATTTTCAAATAATCTTAAAATTTAATTTCAAAATTAACGACCTATGTGCTTCAATAATGACAGTCAGTTGTCAGTGATTAACAATAAAAGTTAGTTGTTAATGAATAATGATGCCGATTAGTTGTTAACGGCCAAATCTGTCGATCAACTATTCATAATTAATTTTAAAATATTTGATGATTTAATGATGAAAAATTAATTATAATTTATAAAATAATTATTAACAATTATATTATATTATTAATGTGATACGTATACTAATTATTTATAATGTATATCATATGTAATAAAATTTGTTACAAAAAATTTCACTGAAATTTTAACAAATTATAACAAGAAATAAATTTTTAAAAAACTAACAGTTTACTTTTTTTTATAATTTGATAAAAATATTTTTAATATAACAATTAGGAATATTGAGACTTTAATGTACTGATTATCCTGCAATTACAGCTATTAGTAACGAATATAAATCATAATTTTTTTATAAAATATCATTAAATTTTAAAAAATTTACATAAAAATATCTCAAATATAGAAAATCGTATGATATATTATACTATTGTGTTTGAAATTTATACAGTATCAAATGAATGAATATTATCTCAAATGATAAAGAGATAAATTGCTAGTTTTAAAAATTATTATTTCTTATTGTAATTTAAAAAAACTCATAGAATTTTAAAGTAATATTTCAACTGTGAAGTATATTAAAATTGGAATAAATCTGTGAAATGTGTCAAGAGAAGAGAGATAATTGTCCTTCAAATTGCAAAAAATTGTCATGAATCTTATATGACGGCATAATTTATAATTAAATTTAATTCTTGTATAAAACCAGAAAGTTCACATAAATATTTATAAAAAACTCTTAAAATTTAATTTTAAAATTAACGGCCTATGTGCTTCAATAATGACAGTCAGCTGTCAGTGACTAGCAATAAAAGTTAATTGTTAATGAATAATGATGTCGATTAGTTGTTAAACGGCCAAATCTATCGATAAACTATTCATAATTAATTTTAAAACATTTGATGATTAATGATGGAAAATTAATTATAATTTATAAATTAATTATTAACAATTATATTATGTTATTAATGTGATACATATACTAATTATTTATTTATTTATAATGTAGATCATATGTAATAAAATTTATTACAAAAAATTTTATTAAAATTTTAACAAATTACAGTCGGAAATAAACTTTTAAAAAACTAATAGTTTACTTTTTTATAATTTAATAAAAATATTATTTAAGATAACAATTAGGAATGTTATGTTTTAAATATACTGATTGTTCTGCAATTACAATAATTGTTAATGAATATAAATCATAAATTCTTATAAAATATCATTAAATTTTAAAAAATTCACACAAAAACATCTAAATATAGAAAAATCATGTAGTATATTATACTAAAATGTTTGAAATTTATACAATATCAAATAAATGAACATTATCTCAAACAATAGATGAGTAAATTGTTAGTTATAATTTTTTTTTAATTTCTGATTGTAATTTAAAAAAGCTCCTATAATTTTAAAGTAATATTTCAACTTTAAAGTATATTTAAATTGGAATAAATCCGTGAAATGTGTCGAGAGAAAAGAGATAATTGTCCTTCAAATTACAAAAAAATGTCGTGAATCTTATATGACAACATGATTTATAATTAAATTTAATTCTTATATAAAAACAGAAAGTTCATGCAAACATTTTTAAAAACCCTTAAAATTTAATTTTAAAATTAACTATCTATGTGCTTCAGTAATAACGGTCAGCTGTCGGTGACTAGCGATAAAAGTTAGTTGTTAACGAATAATGATGCCGATTAGTTGTTAACGGCCAAATCTGTCGATCAACTATTCATAATTAATTTTAAAGTATTTGATGATTTAATGATAGAAAATTAATTATAATTTATAAATTAATTATTAATAATTATATTATTTTATTAATGTGATACATATATTAATTTATTTATAATGTATATCATATATAGTAAAATTTGTTACAAAAAATTTCAGTAAGATTTTAAAAAATTACAGCTGGAAACAAATTTTTAAAAAACCAACAGTTTACTTTTTTATTATTTGATAAAAATTTGTTTAATATAACAATTAGGAATATTAGAGTTTAAATATACTGGTTGTTTTGCAATTACAATAGTTGGTAACAAATATAAATCATAAATTCTTATAAAATATCATTAAATTTTAAAATTTTTTTATAAAAAGAATTTTTAATATAAATTATAAAAGTTTGACAGTTGAATTTTTCAATTGTAAACTTTTACTTTTATTTAACTAAACACACCATTCAACCTTCAATTTATTATATCATTAAAAACTCAACTAATTAAACAACTAGCTAAAATTTTACTAATTTGTTTGAACTCCAAAAATTAATAAAAGCCCAAACTAAAGGGGTAGAAATTTCTAAAACAAAGACAAAGTTTGATAGGAAAATCAATAGTGAGTCATAAAGACTAAAGGTGCCGGTCAATTTAGCCTCCAAGCCATGTATTATGAGCCATTGAATGGAAAAGTTATTTGGTCCTGATAAACAGTAGTTGTTTTTTATTAATTATTATTATTATTGACAAATGAATGATGTAACAATTAGAATTTTAAAGTGAAATCCAAATAAAGTCATATGCCAAATCTTATTTATAACAAATTCAAACTCTAAGAATAAAAGAGAAAACTTTTGAAATAAGGTATTATCTCATATTGCCATCATCAAACTCAATAATATTTTTATTTATTTATTCCATAATCAAATTTAAATTATTTAAAATTTTAATTTAATAAAAAAAGTCAAATTTGCAATTGATGATATACATGTATAAAATTAACAATATAAGCTAAGAATTCATGTTATTTGGCAAATAATAATAATAATAATAATAATAATAGTAGTAGTAGTAGTAGTATTTTGTTAAAGAGACAATGCTATATTTTTTCAATATTTAAGTAGAAACTTCAGTATTTGTTTTAACTATCATAATGAGAATATTAATAAGCAAAAATATAATGACCAATTTATAGATTTTATTTTTTTGATGCAGACAAATTTATTGATTTTAACTTATGAATAAGAATTAATACAAAGTTAATTATTTCATCTTTTAAATGAGATAAATGAATTATTTTTTTAACTTTTAGTTTCTGCTTATTTAAACAAGGTCTAAGGTGCTATTTCAAATTTGATTTTTATTTTACAAAATTAGGAATACCAATTCAGTAATTTTTGCATTAAATTACAAAGAAATATATTAGTTATTATTTCACTGTATATACTCTAGGAATAGGATGTACCATAATGCTAATGATAAGTGATAATCAATTAACTTGTAACAAAAATTTCACATTAAATTCAACTCAAATAATTAGATTATCAAAGTCAAAATTAATTATATATATATATATATGTATATATATATATATATATGTATATATGTATATATATACTAAATGAAAAATACATTCCCATACTACTTAAACTACGTATTCTTTAGTTGTTCTACACATCTTATTATACAAAAAATAAAGGAAAAAAAAGGGTAAAATACACAATTACTTATCTAACTTGACTTTTTTACTTTGAAAAACTACTAATTCCAAAACTACATTTTTCATAAATTCAAATTTTATTTATAAGGTTTTTTTCATTTAAAGTTAAAACATTAAAATTACAAAATACTAGTTTAAAAAAAGGAAAAAAAGTAAAATTAAATATTTAAAAGGGTAAAAAATAAAAAGGGAGTAAAAATGTCCTCTTTTTTTAAAAAAAATAAAAAAAGGAGGATGTAATTTCTTAGAAAAAAAAGTAAAAAAATGAAATTATTTAGAACTTGATGTGTGATCCATAAAACAAAAACAATTAGTTGACTTGATAATGATGAAAAGCAACTTTAAACAAACCAAAAGCTGGAGAAAAGTAATCAAAAATAAAATAAGCAACAAAATTTCTTTTAGTCAAACAGAATCTGTAAATTTTTTATGTTTTGGATTTGGGAATTGGAAGAAAATCTGTAATTGGCGCAAATAGGACCCACAAATTTAATTTCGGTCCGTTTGCTTTTACTAGTTTGAAGAGAAATTTTAGTATTTGTGGGGTCATTGTTGGACAATTTCTCAACCATATTGATTGATATATATATATATATATATATATATATATATATAATTGAAAAAAGAAAAAAAAACTTTACAAATTTTTGTAATTTTGCTGAAAATTTATTTCAATGACATTTTTTAATATTTATAATAAATTCATTTAATTATTAAATTTAAACTACATTAGTCTCCATTTATAAAAAAAATAGTATTTAATTAATGATAATTAAATTATTAGAGAAGACAATTAAATAAATGAGCTTGAAAATCAAAATCTGCTTTTTCCTGTGCAATTTTTCAACAGTCAAGTCGTGGCCGACCAACTGAATTAACTATATGCATCAGGATTAGATCCCATCACGCATTAAGGTTCATACAGAATCATGGGACTGTAAGATCATAAAAAAAAATAAAACACATTAAGGATTTATCACAAAAATGGATAGGATTTATATATGAAATTGTTAAAATTTTATAAAAATTCATATGAGAATTTCACTTTTTATTTAAAGAACGTATTTTGTACATTAATTTATTGTACAAAATCGTTATAATCTGTTTGAAAAAGTCAAGAAAAATAAGATTTTGATTGTGTGACAGACAAAGTTGAAATTTTTTCAAAAATTTTATTATAAAGATTATGTGAATTGCACAACTCAATAATCACCTTTATCAGTAAAATAAAAAAATACTAATCAGTTTTAAGTATATACATTATTAATACATATATAACATTTAAAAAAAATGATAATCTTAACATATCAAAATGAATTTCAGTTGAGTTATTATTATTATCTTTTTTACATCTCGATCTATATATCTTGAGAAATATGAGAAAAATAATTATATTCAAATTGAAAAAATCGATTATATCAATGAATTATTTAAAGGGTGATCGTGTGAATGATTTTTCTTTATTTCTTTTTCTTTTGGGAGATATGGCATCTTCTTTTTCGAAATTGAGTCTTGATTTGGAGCATCTTTTTTCTTGTTTCTTGTTGTAGCAACATCATATTCATTGGAGCCATGGATCTTTCTCCCTTTATCAAGCAGGCAATCAACAAAACAAAAACATGAGATACCCAAAAAGAAAAAAAAAATCATAAAAGTATCATATGGATATATGAGAGATTGAACTTTTTTTTCTTTTTCTTTTTAAAAAAATGTTAGAATAATGTCATTTAGTTTAATTTTTTAATAATGAATTGAAACTAAATTTAGAATACATTTTGACATAAAAAGAGTATGTAATTTGTGTTTTGATACATAAAGGATAAACAAAACTCATATAAGTTAACTATAAATTTTCAGTTCGATTTCTGAACATACCGTTACTTTAAATATTTTTGAGAGAGTGTTTCACCACATTTCGGGATCCTATTAGGTGGGTTATGGATTAGTTGGACTAATTTCGGATATCAAAATAAAAAAAAATTCTCAGAAATCCTATGGCCTCATTTTGATTGTTTTTTTTTTAATTTAGAAAAAAAGTATATTCCTTATATATTAAAGTGATATTCTGTGGTTTCAATTTCTTAATAATATTAATAACTTTTCCTTTGCGCATCAAAGTGATTGACAAATTATATAATATTTCGGTGCTTAAAAATATTTTTTTTTAAAAAAAGAAAACACTAATCTTTTTCAAGAACGCCATAGCATCCCACCAAAGGTAAGAGGACAAACAGAAAGATATGCTGTAATAATAAATATTACAAGAACATATCAAATATTTGGATATAAGATTAGGCACATCATTTAATGTATGGATCACTTTGATTTGAAATATTTAGGATTAATTAAGATTAAGGTCATATTTTCATGGACGGCGAATCTGACACTTTTCCTCATTCTACTGGCCGAAACTCATCTAATCAGCTTCACAAACACATCATCATCATCATCAAATGCGTCAATTTCGATTAACTACTTAAACCAAATGTTTGGTTTGATTCGTGAGGAGTGGTGGAGAAATGGAAAGAGAAAAGCCCAAATCTAGCAACACCCACTCACTAAGGATCTCTGCGGATTTGAATTTGAAAAAAAATGTTTTTGAGAATTTATTTTTATTTTTTTGAATTTTTAGAAAAAATAGATAAATATATATTTTTTATAAAATATATTTAAAAAAAATTATAAAAATTATAAAAATTAGTAAATTAAATTAAAAAAAAATTTAAATCTGTTTTTTTTTATATCCAATACCCATCACAAACATTCCTTAATTAGATTTGAAAATCTAATTTATTTATTTTTAATTTATATTTTCTGTGTTGTCTCGTCATAGAGAGAAGATTATTTTGTTCATTTTTGCTGTGTCCATTCACCCTTCATGAGCCGTTAAGCTGCCCATCTTAATCTTATTATAACTTGAAAAGTGAAACTATCACTGGTTAGTCGGCAAAAGACACATCCATGATCCAACCCCATTTAATTATTCGTTTTCGTTATTTTGTTTTCTAAAATCGCTTTTAGCCCACCTCACCACCTAATAATTTTAAAAAAATAACATCTCATCACAGCAAATAACATCCCATTTCCATTAATTGGTGTATAAATAAAATATTATAATTTTATAAATAAAATATTATAATTTTCAAGTCCCATAAACAAACGAATCTTCGTTAAGAGAAATGCGAAATTATATTTTCAATACTTTCTTATATTTATTTTCTAATTAAATTGTAAAAAAGAGATAAATTTTTAAAAATAATTTTTTTATATACTTTTTCTCTTCACACTAACCAGTTAGAAAGTAATATTAATCAAAAAATAATTTTTTTCCAGTTGATTCAACAAATTATTTTGAATTCAAATATTAAATATTTTCCCCATACAAATATTTATGCAGCCTTCCTCGAGCATCGTTGCCGTTGGATTTCATGATCGTTTCCAGCTGAGAAATGTCATCTTCAGTGAGCAGGTGGAGGGGTTTGTCGAGAGCTGACCGGGAAACAGTGGCTCCCGGTTGCATGGTTTTGGCAGCAGCGAATTTGAGCGTAAGCTACCAGGCCTTTGATTATGCACTAAATTCAGCATGTCCAAAAGCCAAAAATAATATTTTCTCAAAGGAAAAAAAAATTCTCTTAAGCTGAAGAATGGGAAGCGTTATAATATGTGTGTGAAAAATACGATGGCATGAATAGTAATTAATAAGAATTTTTTAATTAATTATATTTTTATTTTTATTAATTATATAAAAAATAATTATTTATTAATTATATTTAACGACTTTTAGGGATAATGGGTAGCTTTAAACTCCCTTTATCTATGCTTTTGGCAAAGCCATCAAATCGATTCCTGTACTTCTATTTTTTTCGCAATATAGACTCTCTACTATTATTTTTTATGAATTGAACCCTTGTCTAAGGGTTTTGCACACGTGGCACAAATGGCCATAGTCATATTTTTCCAGCCTGGAGATAAAATGGATAGCATGGAAAATAATTAAAATCTTTAAAATTATTAAAAAAACTGAGACAAAAAAAAGACAAATGGGGTTTAATAATATAAATGGTTATAATCTTTGATACTATATTGCAAATTGATACCAAAATTTTTAATTGTTATAAATTAATATTAATTTTTTTGAAAGGGTTGCAATTAGAAATTACATTTTACAGTTGACACATCATTTTTTTTACTGAAAATTAAATTTGAGTGTCTGATTGTAATATTTTTTTAAAAAATAGTATTAATTTGTAACAATTAAAAAATTTGGTAAAACTTAATGATAAGAATTGGTACCATTATTAATCCTCTAAATCACCATTTTAGGGTTTCTTAAAAAAACCAATTATCAAACCCAATCAAGCTATTTATTTTATATTTTTCAAGTTTCTAAACCATAGTCAACATGAAGATTCACTAAAGGAAAACAAAACCTTAGCATCTTCAACACACGTCAATTTGACGCAAAAAAAAGGAAAAAAACAAAAATAATAATGATAATGGAGCTCCAACCAGACATTAAAATGTTAAAATTGACGTTTACTGCAGTACTTTGCTATATTTAGTGTGACACTCTAGTTACGCCATTTTATATTAAAAAAATTGTTATCATCTCAAAAAATGAAGGAAATTTGGATTGCCCATGAAGAAAAGTTGATATTTTTTTATGAAAATTTAAAAGGAAGAATATGAGAGGAAGAAGAAGATGAGGAGAAGAAGAAGGTTTTGCACATTCCCACGTGTTTTTAATAGTTTTTTTAGTTAATGATTTTTAATTTTTTTGAATAAATTTTTTTATAAACATAAATTAGTAAAATTAAATTGACTTTTAATTAGTAAATTGATATTTAATTAATATTAAAATATGTTTAAAATGTAATTGATATTTAATAAATATCATTTATGCTTATTAAAGTTTTAAATTGTTTCATCCAATTAAATTGCATTTTAATATTTTTAATAAAAGTGCATTTTACTTAATATTTTTATTGCGTTTTTAATAAAAGTGTATTTTACTTAATGTTTTATTAATTAACAGGTTTTTATAATATGTGATAGTAAAATGAATTTTTATTTTTGTAATATTACTAAATAATAAAATTTATAATGTTGAATGAATAGGTGAAAAAAATATTAGAGTTCATTTTGTAAAATAATTTTTTTAGTATAAAAATAATAATAAAAAATATAAAATAAAGTATAAATAGAAATATATATAAAATATTTTTTTTAGCGTAAAAAATAGTGCAATGATTCTATAGTTATAAAATTTTAATATAAAAATTATACCATTTTAGTGTTTTGGACTGATGAACTAAGTTGAATAGAAATTGGAACTAAGAAACCAACAGGAAATTGAAGACGAGGGATTTTCGATTTCGGGGCACGAATCATAATGAAAAAGAGAAATAAAGCCCAATTAAGCCAGCACACCCATCATTCCTAGACTCCTTAAACCCAAAGTCGTTACCTTTCTTCATTGAACTCAATAACCCATGCCAAAAATCTCACTCTTTATGTATGACATATAGGAGTAAAGATTTTCAGTCTTTGATTATGAAGTGTTCTTTTAATGAGCTTTTTGAGGAGCATCAGAGCATGGTAGTGTAGATAAAAAAAGGGAATAAGAGCAAGCGAGTTTTTTAATCGCGGACAATTCTGGGTATGCCAAAGTTAGGGCATTTGGTGTTCCTTGCTCTCATAATCTTCACTACCATCGAAATCGTACTCTTCCTTGACATCTTCGCAGTCTATTGGATTTGGATTTGCAATCATAATTTTTCTTTCCATGCCCTTCCTTCCTCATTCTCATAATCTCTGATGACGTTAGAGTCCATGTCTTCCTCTTCCTTGACAGACTTCAACTAATGGTTGGATTCTCTTCAACAGGTGATTCGAGCAAAGAAGGAGCCAAAGATGAAGGTTAAACCTTCTCCGTCGTGAAAGCCATGATCAATTAATGGTGAATGGATTGATCAACTTAATTCAAAAAGCACAATGACAAATCCAAAAAGTTACAGATGAAAAATCAGTTGGGATATTTGGTGTATATTGTTGGAGATTTGGGATTTCAGTTTGGGCACTAGTGATCAATTTGTGGTTTTATTCCTTGAATTGCAGATTAGGGATTTCAAAAATGAAAATGGAGTTTTCTGGGTTCATGAAAGGGAGATAGGATTTTCCTTATCTTTTTAATTAATCCATTAGCAAGTGTTTTGGTAAAACCAGGTGAGATTCACATTGTTAATTTAGTTGAAGCTGGAAATATAATAGTAAATAATCTATTTAATTGAATTAAAAGTATTAGTTAAAATTCGTTAAAAAATATAAAATAATATTAAAAAATATATTTTTATATTAATAAAAAGAATTTATATAAAATTTATTTAAATATATAGTATAAATGAATTATATAATATATAGGTATTAAATAATATAAAAATTATATTAAATATTTCAATTCAGTATAATAAATATGTTGTCCCTTAATATTCAATTATTATATACATACATATTAAACAAATTAATAATTATATTATATATAATTATCTAAAAATTTTAGACTAGGAGGTATAATATGTCATTTGGCGAAAAAACAAAAGTATAAGAGAAAATAAAAATTATAATATACTAACTTAAAAGTTATACGCTAATTCTATTAATTTCTTTTAAAAAGATTATAGTTTAGTTTTTTTTTCAAATAATTTATTTTACTAAAAAAAATCGAAATAACTTAAATTTATAATCAAACTATATATTATAATCTAGATTATAATATATTTTTATGTCATCACATGCACCCTACCTCCTCTATTTTTCAAAGACATCCTACAATAATAAAAGTTTGAGTACATAATTATTACTTATAAGATGAAAAATATATTAAAGAAAATGATAAAAAAAAGTGTAATAAGCATTTCCCTTTATTCTTTCTTCCCTTTTACACTTAGAGCATCTTTAATTCTGTAATTACTTTGCAATTGTACGGTGTGATCTCACTATCACATTAATAAAATTTCAAATACAATTTTAAGCCATTTTATCTTTATAATTGATATTAATTTCAAATTTATGGGACATGTTTTATATTTTAATATATTAAATTTACATTTAAAATATTATTATTTTTAATTTATTGTCAAATAATTTAGATTTTATTTTTAAAATTAATTAATATTAAAATCAATAAATTACATAAATTAAAATAACCATGAAACTTACTAAAAATTAAAAAAAACATATAATATTTCATTTATAAGAAAAAAATTGACAAAAAAAATTATAAAACATAACTAAAATCTAATATAAAAAATTAGAAAATACAATACTACACTGGGCTCCAAATTTCTTCAACTAAGTCGCTTGTAATTGTTAATTCATTACCTTATCATGAATCAGTACATTTTCAAATATGCTCCTCATATGTAGAAAGACAAGTTTGAAAAATTTAAAACATAAATACATTCAACCTCACTTCATCATCTATATAATCAAAATTATCGGTATCCCAAATGCAAAAAGAAAGGGATTGAATTGATGAAAAATTAAAATTTTGGTTTTTAACCATACTAACACAAAACGCTAAAATCGCAATCACCATTTTTATTTTCACGGTTGTTATATTTACATACAAATAAAATATGCCTTTTTTTTTTGTTGGCTTTCTATATGTCGTGATCACTACATAGGTGTCATAGTTGCGCTTCATCACTCATGGGCAATGCTCACAATCGCCTTAAATGTTGTCAACTTTTCTTTCTAAAAGGAGGTTTTGCCTTGGTTGAAATTGCGATTACCATGTCTACGAGCGTGATCGTAATAGCAAAAATTGTGGTTATAAAATTTAAAATTTTCTAAATCTCTTAGATACATGATTAACTTGGATTTGTCTCTCTTAAACGATATTCAACTTTTAAATATCACCATCGTTAATTTCTTGTTGCGGTCACAAAATATTTATCACAGCTGGATTCTCTATTGTGCTAAAGGTTATAAAACTTTTGTTTATTTATGACTTATTGAATTCATATAAAGTGCGGTCATGATATGTAAATTGTGGTTGCGAAATACATAGTAATTATATTATTAATTATTTTCATATTAATTAACATTAATTTTATTTATATTATTCAAATTAATTTTATACTAATTTTATTAACTTAAATAATTAATTATGTTAAAAAAAAGTGTTTGCAGTATTTCGCCGTGTTCAAATTGTAATAATCTTTTAGAGTTGACTTTATTTAATAATGTATATGCATAATTAAGTGAACGGGCATTTTTAGAAATTTTTATTTTAAATTAAAAAGTAAAAAAAATGTTTTAGCTTAATGAGATAGAAAAATTGGTAAGAAATGACCCACAATCTATGTAAAGTCGTCATGATAAGAAATGCTAAAAAATATTGTTAATTGTTAGTAATACAAACTACAATTAAAGATGAAATCAATAAAGAGCTTAATTCCAACTAATGGTAACTAGAAATAGTGATAGAAGTGTTAAAGAGGAGTTTGGTGATTTCTCAATACATATTGGATTATTTTTCCTTAATAAGTTTGATAAAATTATAAATTTTTGACGGTTTATTAAAAAATATCGTACTTATGAATTCCAAAAGTATTACTATAACATTTATAACACCTCTCAAAATTCTTTTTGGCTAAACTTAATTTCAAAGCCTGAGTTTGAAGTAGCAATTAAAAGCAGCTTTCCACCTTCTCCTACATGAAAACGAAGTGGGTAGATGGCCTAGGAAGAAATAAAGAAGCTATTAAGTATGCCATAAGAAAATATTTACTAATTTGAATGAAAAATGTTGTTCTGAAATTGAATATATATATCGCAGAATGTTATGAATTAATGATTTGTTATTTTATTTTATTTGGCATATTTAATTAGTTATTTGAATGCCTGGCATTAATAAATGTTGTTATTTGATTCTTCGGTTTTAGACTTGTATTTTATAGAATTTATCACATTTCTCTCGTCAAAAATCGAAATAATTTCTTCTACTTTCATGCTTTTTTTTTTCATTTTTTGAACCAAATTAAGCAATATCGAAATATTTATTTTCAATTTTGTACAAGAATGCTCTATGATCGTAACTAGTTTACATTTAACGCAGCACGCATGAATGGTATTTTGTTATTTAAATCAAATTGTTTTTATCAATGTTCCTCATTTCTGAGTGGCTTTTGAGAAAACATGCGAGGCGCTAACCATGAGAAAGAAAGAAAACAACGGATTAACTTGATGATTTGGTACGTGATCTACAATTGAAGGGACCAATGTAACATGGTTATGGCCTCCTTTTTCAAAGACTAGAGGTCTCTTCCTTTACCAACACAAAAGAGTTTCAAGGCTATCAAGTACACGGATCAAGAGTTCTTTTCCAATCAACAGCAGCAGATTAGTTGGATGGCTTCGCAGGAATCTTATTTCTCTGCCTGGGTCATGGGGTTTTATGTAATGGATGTCTGCTTGTATCTTCATCTTTGTAATCTTTTACGACCTTTGGAATGAAATGAATTGGTTATCTTTTTGGTCAAGAAAATATTTGTCTTAAATCGTCACTCAATAAAACATGCAAAATTTCTTACGATGAATAATATATATATATATATAAGAGAAAAATATCATTACCGAGAAATCAAAAGTGCATCAGCACAAAAAAAAAGGAAGCAAAAATGGTGGAGCTTCCTCAATCCAGACCGTTTCCCCAACTACTGATTTAGCTAGAAAATGAGCAAGTCTATTACAATCTCTTAGAACATAAGATCAGGAACAAGAATGAAACCTAACTTGGAACTTGGAAGCTCATTCAGTCGGACAAAATCACTCCCAACTCATTCCAGTAGCTCAACCTCTCACAAAGTTATCAATTAGCAATTTACAGTCCGACTCCACACTAATATCATTGAAACCCAGATCTATAACAAGAGATAAGCCATACCCAATAGCCATTGCTTCAGATATAGCAGGTGTCCAGTTGTCGGGGATATTCTTCACTGCACAAGTCATCACTTCACCTCTGGAGTTACCAAAACCCACCCCCAATCCAACCATATCAGGCCCAACTAAACCTGCATCTGTATTTATCTTTATTTGATCATATGCAATGTGGAATCCAATGAGCAGCTGGTATCACGGAAGAAAAGGTCGATCTTGGGCCATCATTAGACAAGAAGGGCGGCTCAGTTAACATGTTATCCACAAAGCACCGACCTTGGTCGGATTGAAAGGAATATGATCATGAATAATATTATTTCGAATAAACCAAATATTGTAGCAAATCAGACAACACTTATGAACCTCTTCCAATGGCAATTCCTTCATCAAAGCAAAATAATTCCAAACCTCATTTACAACCCCACAATCATTGCAAAGACGTAAAGTAGTTTCCTCCATTTCGCAAAGAACACAATTTGAAGGGACATCCTACATGCTTTTATGAAGCACGACCTTAGAAGGAAAAATATCAAGACATGCGCCCTTCAAACAAAATTAAGAACCTTCAGTTGGATCTTCAATTTTCATAATGTCTTCCAAAGATTCAACCCAACCGAAGGGGCTGCTTCATTAGAAAAATGGGGGTGGAGGAGTCGTAGATCTATATAGTACCCACTTTTCACCAGATAATTACCTAAAGAATGATAATGCCACACCAAACTATCTTTCATATTTGCAAGTAGCATTGGAATACTTCGGATTCTACCTACATCAACGGGTAAAAAAAAGTTGAGATAGTAAAGGCCTATTCCAGCTTCTATTCTCCATGTCAATTAACCTATTCACCGAAGCTTCACTAAGAGAAGAATTAGGGGGAGTGAATAATTGAAACAACGTCGGTCCCAGAATCCACTTGTCACCCCAGTTGCGAATACTTCTCCTATTTCCTACCTGCCAATGTAATCCCTCCAATAAAATCTCTCTCCCTGCTAGAATACTACGCCAAGTGTAGCTTGGGCAGGAACCCGCGGTGGCCTGAAAAAAAGAGCTTTTAGGGTAATACCGAGCTTTCAAAACTTTTACAACGAGGAAGACTGAGTAATTAATCTCCACCCTTGTTTAGCTAGAAGAGCTCGGTTGAAACTTTTAAAATCTCGAAAGCCTAACCCGCCCTCCTTCGGCTTACACAACTGGATCAAACTACACGTGTAATCGCCTCTCGTCTGGCCTTTGACCCTACCAGTAATGGCTTATCATAGAGCAGTCAACACAAAAAGATACTGGAAAGCAAAAGCATTGCATCACATAGCTAGGTAGGAATAGCCTGGGAAATGGTTTTAACTAACAATTCCTTTCTCGACCAAGACGAAAACTTTTCTTTCCAACCCTGAAAACATGATCACATTCTGTCCTTGATGTGACTAAAAAGTGTTGTGGAAATCGGTTTAGTTTCCACCAAAATAAATAATTGTGCCAAAAATTAAGACAAATAAAAATTTTCAGGTAGTTGGTGGAGTCACAAATGGTCTCCCTTAAAAACCAACTTCCTTAGACTCTTGAGTCTTGGTGACAGAATTTTTCTAAGATAATTTAAAGCATAATATATCACAAAGTAAAAGACCCGACAATAGCTATTAAATAGAAATAAAAAGAACACCAGAATTTAACGAGATTCGGCCAATTATGCCTACGTTCTCGGACACTACTAAAATAATATTTCACTATTTCAAAGAAATATTACAAAGTGAAATATTACAAGAAAGAGAGGAAAATTACAACCAATCTTAGAAGTAGAAGAATTGGTGTTTTTGGGATGAATTGTTAAGAGGATGATGAAGTTCTTTTATAGTCTAATGCTATGGTGGAAAAATCCTCTCTTTCCGATGTGGGATTGTCACATTTCAACAAAAAGAACCCTCTTCGACCTCCTCGAAATGGGCAAACCCAGGTACAAAGCATGTTGATCCATAATTTTCACCCCAATTTAGTTGGCTAGCAGAATACTAGTGTTGTTTTCAACATTAGGACTAACAGAAGCTTCGAACTTGGCTAAATTCACCTTTTTTCCTGACACTTCCTCATAACTTCAGAGAGTTTTTCATATCACATTTACTTCTATTTGATTGGCACACAAGAATAAGAGGTAATCATCCCCAAAAAGGAGGTGAGATATAGTTGGAGCTCCTCTACAAATATTAATGCCATGCAAAGACCCATTTGCAACATTAGAATTTAAAAAACCTGTCAGCCCGTCTGAGCACAAGAGAAAGAGGTATGGAGACAGTGGATCCCCTTGCCTCAAGCCTCTGGTTGGTCTAAAAAAGCCATATGGTTCATTAATGAGAATAAAATAGGATACCGAAGTTACAAGCTTCAAAATAGATTCCACCCAAGCCACTAAAAAGCCTAATTTTCTCATTATTGCTCGTTAGGTGGCCTCACTCCACCGGTCATCCGCTTTAGCCACATCTAGTTTAAGGGATATAAGCTGTCTACAAGCATTTTCATTATTTCTTATATGGTGGAATAACTCAAAAGCTATTAAAATATTGTTCATCATAAGGGGCTTGGAATAAAAATGCTTTGGGGATTCATCAATCAACTCTCCCAAAATACTTTTCAATCAATTGGCCAACACTTTTGTAGCAATTTTACAGATTACATTACAAAGACTAGCATGTTTGAACTCAGACATAGTTCTATGATATTTATTTATCTATATATTTATTAATATATAATTTTTTTTCTATATTTCTATTTATTTCTATTTAAGTTTGATTTAAAATATTGAATTATTAATTATAATTATAAAATTATAAAATTTCATTTCATTTCATTTAATTATAATTTTACATTCATTTAATTAATATATCTTAATATGATACAATTACATTTAATTAATTAATATAATAATATGATAATTAAATTAAATATTATATACGAGTAAATGAGCTATTTGGTCGATGCTGAAAATAAATGCAAAACCAATGTTTTTATATGCGCAGATAGGGGATGACAAGGCTAACTTTTTTTTTTTAATTTAATGTTCAACTTACAGCTTTTATCATACAATCCTCTCCAAAGAGCAACTCTATCTCAAAATCTCAAAAGGTGCTAAGTTGGAATCCTATTCTAACTAAGGATTCTTGGGGTTTCGAAGGATCCAACTACATGAAAACCAGGAACGGAGAGCCCCCTCTTTCCGCCCACCTTTGGTCTTAAGAATGCTGGTTTCCTTTGGGATCGAACAAAAATAGGTGTGATTAAGACCATATGACAAAGATGCCACCCTGAACCACATCAATCACCAGTCGAACCACATCATTTCCCATAATAGACCAATACTGCTCGTAGAAAATTGGAGACAAACCATCTGGCCCAAATGCTTTCTGAGGATGCATCATCTTTACTACGTGCAACACTTTAGAAGATGTGTATGGCTTAGAAAGGGACTCATTCATCTTTGTAGTGACTTTGGAATCAACATGGTACAACTCATCTACAATAATCTCATTAGAGCAGGAAATAAACAATTCAATATAAAATTGAATTATATGGTCTTTTATGGCTAAATTACTTAGCTCCCTCCCCTGATGATCCCACAACTTTCTAATGTAATTACTATACCTTTTTTTAAAGCAACTGCATGAAAATACTTCGAATTTTTATCTCATTCCTTAAACCATTGCACCATTGATCTTTGCCTCCATATAAGCTCTTTTTAAAAATAATCTCGTTCAGCTCTGATTCTAGCATCTTTCTTTCTAAGATGGAACCAACATCAGTACGGTTAGCTATAGCCTGAAGTCTAGAGATATCAACCCTTCACTTCTTACCCAAGTTGCCAAACACAACATTGCTCCAACCACCCACCAACCTATCTGAACAAATAGCAACTTCTGAGTTTCAATCATCGAACTGTGAAGAAATTCAGCTTGATTTAGTCACTTCTGCACAATCACTTTCCCTCATCCAGATTGTCTTAAAATTAAAACGATGCTTCCACTACTAGAAAAATGCTCTATAACAACCAGTAAAGTCATCCTTAAAAGTCAGAGATTGGTCGCTAAAAAATTTTGCGACCAGAAATATGTCGTCACACATCGTCGCTTAAATATTAAAAATATTTTGCAACCAGAAAAATATGTGGTTGTAAATAATTAATTGCGAAAGTGTATAATATGGTCGCAAAAAATACATAATAGCGACCGAAATTTTATGTGAAGATGACATTGTCGTCGTTATTATTTTTGCGAAAATCCAATAATCAACTAATCACGACGAAAATTATGGTCACAATTAACTTTTAGTGAAATGCATCATGTGATCGCAATTGAAACTATTCTCAATTTTTGTGAATTTTTTTTGGTCACTATTAAAATTTGAAATATGGTCACTATTGCTATTATTTATTAATTATTCATCAATATTCTTGCTACTTTGCTGGTACATATATTATAAAGTCAAATGCACAAATGAAATAACGAATATTTTCATATATATAACAATATAGAAATTACATTGTTTATTAAGTAAATGTAAATTGTTTTAAGCATAGATACAAAAATAGCCCCAAACAAAAATAGCAAAATTACCTAATTCTATTCAAAACAACAAAACGAATCAAAAAATGAATATGGAGTCCTAAAATATATGTTGATTATTGATGAACATCAGTTGTAACTTTTTTCCACCTATAAAGGGAATACATCATGTAATTTTCTAAATCAAAGATTTGCCACAACATAAAAGCATATAAAGAATAAGTTGAGTTGTGATTTCAATATAGTTCGTGAAAAACGCTTACCTTGGAATAATTTGACTAGTTATTTTGACATCTCTTAGATAGTCAAATATATATGCAATTAACAAAAGTAAAGGGGTTGTAAAGGAATTTTTTTTTCATGAGTACTAACATAGCACATGGATTTACTCATGTAAGGCAGTGGACTAGGAGTATGAGATAGTTTTAGTTTAAAAATTACTTATTTTGCATACTATGATATATAACAAGAAAGTAAATCATGCATGATATGTCCAGAAATTATAAACCTTTACATGGAGGAATTTGTTGATTTGATTTAGATGAAGCCATAGCAAAAAAGTGAAGATTTACTTGCTAATTTTCTGCTATGTTAAATTGTTAGCCAAGGAAGGAGTAGAATGCAGAGGATTGATGGATATATAGCTTTTCAAACAAATGCAAGAAATAGAAAAATGAAGCAAGAACACTATAGATGCAAAGTTGGATTATTTGAATGTCAACAACTCTAGGCCAAGTTTGGTTTTAAGAGGAAATACCTTATCCAATCCTAGACAAGAAAAGATGTGCAAATGATTCAGTAATCTCAAACTAAATAATAAGTTAAACCTTCTCCTTATGATCCAACAAGATACAAACAACCTTGCTTCAAAAAACATGAAAAAAAAAATACATTATAAGAATCTCTAGACAATCAATTATTAAACTAACAACCTAATTATGGAAAGTGGACTTAAACCCAGGTACTGAAACACTACTAGAAATATAATAAACTGAATCAGTGCAGTTGCAAATACCAAAGTTTAACACCATGAAACTCTGAGTGGAATCAATGTAAAAATTTATCAATACCTCACCAACACTACAAATGATTCAAGAAGTGGAGCCATATGCAAACAATAGAGCAATCAATTTGCAAAAAGATACTCAAAGTAAAAAGACAAGTATAATATATCAATTGGTAAAAAAATATTCAACAGCAATCCACTTACGGAAACCACTATCAACCAAATTACTATAAACTCAATCCAACCCATATGATAAAAATTCACCCAAAACAAAGAAAACTCTACTATAAACTCAATCCAACCCATATGATAAAAATTCACCCAAAACAAAGAAAACTCAACAAAAATTTAATAGCAGTAGCATTTTTCTCCATTTAATTAACAATTTATGACATGTAAGGAAACAGAAGTATAATAGCAATAGCATTTAAAAATATTTACCTCAAAATGAGATGTTGTTGTATAGCACTCATTAGTAGTCCATATATACACTTTGGTAAAAGGTGCTGCAAAATAACATCAAGTAGAAACAAAAATTAGAATAACATCACTCAAACTTGCATTTATAAATGAGTGTTAACAACAAAAGGTTAAAAAAAAGTCAATAAGTTCGTAGTTAGATCATGCAATACTCAGAGAGTAACAAAATTAATAATCAATATGTTCATTCCTCTTACCCTTTTCCACTTGTTGGTAAAACTTGAACCTATAAATAATCAATTTATATAGCACATAAGTTTTATTATTACAATGAAAACATTTTGATTTAGTATATAAAATCAAACAAAAAATTCAGAAAATTTCTATTAATTGCAGTAACAAAAAATTTATGTTCATTATTTATTAAAATATGAATAACAAAAATTCCATTATCATTTGGCATTAACTTAACTCAAAGTAGGTCATTACCTGCAACATTTTCTCTCATTAAATTCTTTTGTCTTGATTCAAACTCTTGAGGCAAAGGAATGTCATATAAGCTTGATCCAACTGGTATGCTAAATCTATTAATAAATTTTATTAATTCCAATAAAAAACATATAAACGACAATGGAATGCTAATTATTAACCAACAAAAATCTTGCATTGATGCTTAGGCAGAGCAGGAATAATTTCTGATGCTTCAGATATGTTTACTAAATGAGTGGCAGACTTGTGCTTAGGTGCACTCTCAGCATACATTGATCTTAACCCAAGTCCACGTCCCCTACCCAATGCTCCTGGATCTATGAACACATGCTTAATAGGCCTTGAATTGGAGTCCAACAAATTCTTTGATTTTAATGGATTCATCATGAACCTAAAACAAATTTATATTAATAGACTAAAAATAGCAGTATAATCTTTGATGAATTTAATTAATAGAGGAGAGTGGTCAGTAAAATCTATAACCAGATTCAATAGTGAAGCAGAAATCAATATTCTATTCTCGATAACTGCAAAGAGTTGGAAACTAAAATGCCAGACTAATTCAGTAATATTATGTCACGTTAACAACATTGTCATTGTACTAATGATCCAACATCACCCAATCCAAGAATGCTTTGTCATTTCATATATATATATATATATATATATATATATATAGTCTCCAAACAAGCTGATTAAGCAAAAACACATCACATTACACGAGCCCATTTGCTGAAAGCTTTTGACAAGCAGCTTTCAACCAAGAATGAGGCAACATAAAGTTTTAATTATAGTATCTTGAGAACTAAAAAATATATCATAGAGACTGTTGATGTAGAATACATATATGATAGACAATTTTCAGTTAGCTAAATTCAAGCCTCTATATTTAATTCTCTCTACTTTTATAATTCAATCTCTTAGTGAAATATGTGATCATTTGAGCACAAATATCAATTTCTTTTGATGCTTAATTAACATATTTTCAAAATAAGGGATCTATGAAACCAATATTTTTAATCAAAGAAACTAACTATTCATCTAAGATATCCCTAAAATAGATAAAACTTTGTTTTCATACGTGCTGTTAAATATATAAATTGAACACGAAATAGAAGAGGGTGAAAAATATGTAAACGTAGAATTGTAATATGAAATGTGTGATTCTATCAATAATTTTAAGATGTATTTTTAAAAAATATAATAGATATATAAATAATATAAATAAGTAAAAAGACACTAAATACTTCATCATAATCAATTCCACTTTAATTAACATTCTGTGTATTTTATCCTCCATGTCAAAAGTTGAGGTCAGCAACAATTACATGAGCCAATTTGCTGAAAGCTTTTAACAAGCAGCTCTCAACTAAGAAAGAGGCAGTATAAAATGCAACCCTATAGGAATGACTAATTTTGCATATATGCCCATGGGGCAGGCACGCCAACCTACCACTCTCCTCTATTTCAAACACTGCTGTGATGAATATAATTACTGCATGTTTGATGAATATATAAATACAAATGGATTTGGTGACAAATGGAAATGCACAATTCAATTATAAATATAAGCAAGACAGCCTGTGATTGAAGGAGAGGTCTTAAGTGACAAAGGACAATAGCATTTGATCCTTTGTCAATATTTATTATAGCAAATATGAGCCTACTTTTTCAAATGCCTGCCCCTTCATCACACATCTGTGTGGCTTCGTACCTAATCCACGCTAATGGTTTTTATCTTATTGATTTTTTTTTAACATATGCCATGAGTGATATCCCTTTTAACAAGTTAAATCTGAATGCCCTTTTCAATGGGATAGGCATCAACTTATAATAACATATCCCTATTGTTATATGCCTACCTTAAAATTCGACATAAATGAGTGGATATTAGAAAGAAGGTTTGCCTTTGGCAACTCCAATGAACAACAAAGGCACAACATTTTAGTTGGAACCAGTGACATTTGAAATTGCCATAATCAATTTGATTAATATCTATCCAAATATGAAGGAAGTAACTCCTTAGGAAATTATCCTTGCACAAGTACTCTTCTCATTCATTTATTGTATTGTGCTGTGCGTGAGTTTTTATTTCCCTCTTGTGTAAATTCAGCTTTTTTTCTATTTTTTATTTCTTTTTTATTCCAGCAAAAGTGCGCCGCCAATTTTTTGGACATTAGCGACGACTGGGATAGACATATTGCGACGACTATTATATGTCATCCCAAAATCTCATGTATTTTGGTAAAATTAATGACCAGATAAAAATTTGGTCACTATACTATTAACCCACTTATATAGATGAATTCTTTATGGCCATTAAAAGATTGTCGCTAAAGGCCCTGTTTCTTGTTGTGAACCGTTGGGCAAATTAATAATCCCCTCTAGATCAAGTAAAATAGGCAAGTGATCCGAACCAGAATGAAGAATATGATGCAACATTGCTTCAGGAAAGAGGCTATTCCACTCCCTATTTGTAATGGTTTGGTCAAGTCTCTCTTCTACAGTATTGTCACTTTGCCTCTGCCTCTGCCTCGGCCTCCCATTATTCCATGTAAATGGATAACCTTTGAACCCCAAATTCTAAAGCCCCCAATCGAAACAAGTGAGCCTAAATTCCTCAATTGTAGAATCCCTTTAATGGCACCCCCAACATTTTCAGATTGAACTAGCATTTGATTAAAATCTCCTATAACAGCCCAAATAAATAAGATCATATTGAATTATTTCATGTTTGAACCACGTTTAAGGTCGAGTTGGACGAATTTTCAAATCAAGTTAATTTTTCAACCATTCATTTTATTAAAAGTCAAATCATTATTTAGATTGAATTATCATATGATTTTTTTTAGCCAAATTCTCCTATTGAATCGTTCTGAAGTTGAGTATTTTATTTATAAAATAAATAAATATTAACCAAACTAATGGAACATTTAGTTATGCTATTAAATATATTAATCCTAATATTTAGTAAAATTAATTGAGTTATTACTATTAGAACGTAAACATGATTTATTTTAAAAAGTTATATTTTATATGACTCATAAATAAACAAAAAAAAGATATAGCGATTATTTGATATAATTATTCACTTTAATAATTAAAATAATAACAACAATAGAATTATATAATTAATTATAAATAAAAATTTACACAAATATATATTTATAATTGATAAATATAATCAATTAATTTATTTTATTTTATTTTGCAGATATTAATTTTGAATAACTGTATTTTTTTAATAATTTTTTTTACAAATAATATATATTATTTTATGAGAAAAAGTTTTAGTTCGGTTATAACTGTTAAACCAAATGTCCTCCAAATATCTTAGTAGTCTATGACATTAGATCAGGTTGGTTGAAGGTTATAGAAATATTTCATATAATCAAAGTTTGAATCAAACGGTCCCCCTCACCTAATGTACTCGATAGAAAAAAAAATTAACTCGGTCGGTCTAGTTGGTTTACGTTTGATGTGCAGCTGTAACCCACCTCTCTCGGTTCCGGTTCAGCGCAACAGAATTCAGGAACCAAACAAACCCTCACTTTCAAGCCGTACGGAACCTGCCTGAAAGAATGGAGTGCGCCGGAAAGGGACGTGGAACTCGGTGCACTGGCCCTCCTACAAGACGGTGTTGTCGATGTGGCGCTGTTGCTTATTGCTCCGTCTCTCACCAGGTAACCCACAATTTTTGATTTATCCTATGACAAGACTGGTTAGGCTGAACTAGCGTATGAATGGAACTAACCGGTCTTATTGATCATTGGAATGTTTAATTTCTAATTGATTTGGTTCTATTGGCTTCAGATTTCTCATTGGAGTGAACATAAAGAAGAGTGTGAGAGACTAGAGCAACAAATGAAGCATGTAGATGAATTGAATGATTTCCCTTTCACGTTTACTCGAGAAGCTACGTTTGAGGTAGTTCTATCATTTATTCATTTGTAATTTTTCATTTATATGGAACTGACCCCTTCTTTTTTCCTTTTTTTTATATGAAAGATATCCGAAAAGCAGGAGAGTAGGTGTTCGTTCTTGAGCAAAAGAGGCATTCATCGATTGGGGATGTGGATGTGTGAATGCTGGTGTGGTGCATCGCCTGCTTCTTTTGATCTTTTGAGGTTTACTCTTGTCTTCTTTTGTTGTATCCTGATTGTCCATGTTCATTAATGTGAACGATTCTTGTTTTCTCTCTGACAGTTTCGTTGCAAAAAGGATGTTTTGATGAGTGAATTCTGAGGTGAATTTTGTTTAAATAGGAAAGCTGGTCGTAGATACATGGAGGCAGACAGTTGATGTTATATGCTTACTTCTGTTGTGGACGGAAAATTGTTTCTCACTTTTGATGTAGTTAGGGATCTTGTGAATAGTATAATTGATGATTTCTGAGCATATGTTATGCGTTGAAAAGAAAACTTGGGGTAATTCTTTTAAATATCTGTGGTTATTGGTGCCACGGGTTAAGCCACTAGAAACTTATCACATAAACCAACACTGGTTGTTCATTGTGATAACAGGCAACTTACTTGGGTTCATTTGAAAACTTGGCTGTGTATTTTATGTGGATAACAGGTCAAGGGATGAAGGTTGGAATCTCTCCAGCGATAAATGCCCATGTCGTGGTATCATATTGTGTTTTCAACTTTCTTTCTTTCTATTTTTTTTTCCTTTTTTTTTTTTTGTGGCTGCACAATTCATCAAATAGTTATATGTAGGGCCTGTATCTCCAATTTCAAAGCAGATAAGTAGCTGGATGGATTACTATGAGTGGAGGCACATCCCATTAGGTTCACCTGTTGCTTTGATTCTTCAATGGGTATGAATTTCAATTATGTCAGTAAGTTGTTAATAGTAGGGATATGTATAATTATTTCCACCTGCTACCAGTTTTGATTGTACATTCTCGTATCATGCTACTTATATCAGACTAATACAGCACATTAAGAGTTTGTTTAAACAGTTTTCATTTGTAACCTATGTTGATTGTCGCTCATATAATTCTGATTTCTAGATTTTCTGGAATCTTACGAATTGGCTGCAGCTATTGTTTTAACATTAATATGTACAAGTTTAAATTGTTTCTGCAGATTTGGCTATAACATGAATGCTCATTCATTCGAGTCATGAAACTACAAATTGTTGAGAAAAAATAACTGCGATCAACTCTTACTCGATCTTCAAGTCTAAATTAGGAACACAAGCTTAATTTATTGCTAGCAACTGCATTCCATAATGACTAGATATATGCTGAGAATGATTTTTTTTTTCTATATCAGCCCCTTACAATTTATTATGCCGCTCAAGTTGCTTCTATGAGAAGTTCAACCATTGGAAGCTCTAATGAACTGTGCATACACTATCTTGGTAAGTGTTGCAGCATGAAAAATTGATGACATTTTTGAAATATTGGCTTGCTGTTGGATTTTGTACTATTGAATTAACTTATTCCATCTATTTTCTTTGTTTCTTCTATCTGGGATTTTTATTGAACTAAGCTTCATACTTTACTGTGCGTAAGCAATTTATTGTGATTTATAGTAGTCTGGTATAGTGTGATAAATAAAAGTAGCATGAAGATTTATGCCTTTTAGCCTTAGAATTTATCAAAGCTGATGTTGTTGTTCTGTGATATATAAACTTGAAATAGGTTCCACTTATAATAGCTACTATTGCAGTATTTGCTCTTTACCATATCGTTTTTGGTTGCCTTCTTGATCATGTTCAACTACAGTTTACTTGAAGCTTTCGACTCCCAGATCCCAAGTTTGCTCAAACAAATTTTTTGTGCTCGGGTCAATCAATTGCTAATACTTTCACCTGCAATTTCTTAATCATACTTAATGATCAAAATAGAAGCAAATCTCCATGGTTTTCAAAATGGTAACTTTTATTTACTAGTAGGTACAAGGGAAGGGTATTCAATTTTTATGTTAAGACAATATGCGTATACAAATTTCATCAACATTTTCAATTCATATGAATTTTGTTTGGAAGGGCTCTCTCTCTCTCTCTCTCTCTCTCTCTCTATATATATATATATATATATTCAATGGAAAATTATGATGGTAATAAGAATATTCATTCTGGAGTGTCCTTAAGTGAAGGGTACAGTGCCAAGTTATCTTCTCATGTCTTTTCTACAAATTATGAGTATGAAAATGCATTTATGTGCCTTTTTTTTTCCAATATTCTAATTAAACATCTATGTTTAAAGTAGCATATTTGTAGGTTCACTGAAATTTTAATTTGTTATTGAATATTTGAAGGGCCTGAAAAGGAGCTTTTACAATTGGCTGCCTTTGGGGAGTTGCATGCACTCTTTCCTGGCTTGAGGGTGCACATAGAACTCATTGGACCAGCCATTCCAGAGTACAGGTCTGTGGCTCACTTGAAGATAAAATTTTTGAGCGTTAGTGTTGGTTATTGTTTGCATTACTGGATACAACCTAGTAGATCTAGATGGCTTCCAGTCAAAATTCTCTCAAGTGTGTTGCAACTCTTTTTAAACAGTAAACCAAGCTTTTCTTCATCTTTAGTCTCTGTTTATTTATTGGAGCTTATTCTTCTTTTCATTCCTTTGCATGTATAGGGATGGTCAAAGGATTGATCTCTGCAGTTATGCTCATTGCTTGGATACGGATTGCATTTGCAGGTCTTCAAGCAAAAATGTGAACAGGAGTGCAGTTACTGATAAATCTTCAAATGTGACACTTCAGCTTCATAGAGGGTATTACCATGATCGTTACAGAGACTTAATAGAGGTTTCTGTTCCTCTGAACGTCTCTCTATGGAAATAGACCATTTTATTTATGCATATAGGCACACATTCTCCCTTTTCTTGAATTGTGTGTTTAGAGTTTGTAAATCTAAGAATTTGTTTTTCTCTACTGGGTTTTCCTTGGTTTGTGCAGTCTCATGACATGATTTGTTGACAGGCTTCATCTCCTCACTTAGTTTTTGCTCCAAATGCTGGCATTGCTGCTTATCCAAGTTGGTTACCCACTCTTGTAAGACTTCAATGTTCTGAGCATCTCTCTTTGTATCTCTAGTTTCTGCATATTTTTTATCGATGCAGAGCACTAAGGAACCTGTGAATTTTTTTTTTTCAAATTATTTGATTTGTTTCAGCTTCTTCTTCTACTGACTTTGTTCTTGGATGGGTATCCCAGGAGTTGATAAATAAGATAGATGTCCCATCAGTATTTTCTGACTATTGTGAAGAAGCTTGTCATCTGGCAGCGTGCTGCATAGCCAGTGTAACTAGTCATTCTCTCACCATTCCGGTA
Organism: Triadica sebifera; assembly: GCA_023653625.1. Lineage (NCBI taxonomy): Eukaryota > Viridiplantae > Streptophyta > Magnoliopsida > Malpighiales > Euphorbiaceae > Triadica > Triadica sebifera. Next base: position 26,056,925 of record CM042900.1, read on the forward strand.
TATATTGACATTGTTTCTTCCCCTTCCAATAATTTCTATGATTATTTAGTCTTTGTTTTTATTTTTCCTGAGACAATGATTATTCAGTCTTACCTGCCGTGGAATTTGATTAGAACTTGATTGATGCCCCTGCCTTGTAGATTCAAATAAATCCTTTCAGGCAGCCAATGGTGGTAGAAGACAGTCCCGTGCTTCTGCCTTGCTATTCCAATTGCTTTTTGTTTGGGATGTGAAGGGGCCAACTTAGATGGGGTGAGGAACTAAGGATGGCTATGTTTTTTAATGTGCAATTAAGGGTATGCCTACATATGGTCACATCAAATAACATGATTATATAGTTCTTCAAGGATTTTATCAGTGGCTTCTTCAAGAAAGTTGCTTGAATTAGAAGAGTAGGACATGGAGCATTGCAGTTGAGACAGGTTTAGGCATGGAGCAAATTGGGGGCCTACCCTAGTAGGGAATCATGGAGGTTAGGCAAACATCACCTTGTGCTGGGATGTTGTGGTTGCAGATATTTGGAGGTTTTGCGGTGTTAAAATCTGGATCCCCATGTACTTCAAGCAAAGAATCTTTCCTTCAGGTAAGTTTTACATTATCAACAGTCCTCTTTTCTGTTAGGACGGTTTGTGAAGCAGTTTCCATTTTCCAGGCTTCCAGGATCAACAGCAAGTTTATGACAATTCAATCTATTTCATGCTAAATTAAACAGATCCTTAAATTGTCGTGGGATTAAATAGTTTGTGGTAGTTTAAAAGTTGAAACCCTGACAATTTCAATGATCTAAAAAATTAAAAAAAAAACCCTTAAAATCAATTAATGAATTTGAATTATTTTAAAATTTTGGCGCAATTTTGAATAGATCAAGTGAATAACAATTCTCTTTTTTGTCAATTTATATGGGAACAGATTGACAGTTCCATTACATAAATAAAAGATATTATTTTTTTTGGTGGTACTTATTAAATTTGTTATCCTTCTCTTCAAGTACCATAGATATGTAATTTTCGAATAGACAATCATTCATCTAAGATATGGGCGTGTCCACTAATAATTTTGTCAATAACATAATCGTGGTGTCTTTAATTTTTGTTGAGGAAATTGTTTTATTCAATTTAGTTGCACTCTGTCCTTAGTGGATGCTAGTGGCATAGATATATATATATATATATATATATATATATATATATATATATATATAAATCGTTTTAAAATGAAAGTAACTTTTTTCTTTGGAATGAATATGTTTTAGTTAATCTATCAGTTTCATTTAATTGTTTCATAGGTGACTACACAAGATTAAAAAAATTAATAATAAAAAATGTTAATTTTGTAAAAAACATACTTGTAATAAACTAAATTATCGTTTTCATGGTAGCTAAATAGAGCTAGAAAGGTGATACGGAAGATATAAAGCAATGAAAATAAGAAAAATAAAAGTAAAATTAAATTAAAAATATAATTAATAGTTCTTTAATTTCTTTAAAACAATACTTATAATGAAAAAAAATTCTGAAAGAACACTTAAAAAAAGGCAATGTGAATTAAAAATTCTTCAACACTGAATATATCTAACCTAACCTAATTAGCTATTACGATTTACGAGTTAACAAAAGAAAATCTTTGAAAAACCGTCCTAACCTAACGTTTTAGAAAGCTGGAAAATAATTTAAGAGTGAAAACATATTCATGCTTTTATTTAAATTATATTTTTTATTTTAAAAATTCTTTTTATAAAAAATATTTTTAATATACTGTCTAATTTTAAAATTCTGAATAGATAGTGATTTTGAATCTTTATATTTAGAGAGCTAAATTTTACTTTCTATTATAATTATAATTAATATATATTTATTTCCTATTTATATTATTTCTTTTTACTGATGTGTTTTTCTAATTTTTTTTTATAATAAAAATTGTTTTTTTCTTATGATAAATATTAATTTGTATAAAATAAAATAAAATAAAATAAAAATTTTAAATATAAAAAATTTATTATTTTTTTTATATTTAAAAATATTTTTTATATGCTCTTAATTTTAAAATAAAGGAGATACTCTAATATATGTATATTGGGTTAAAATGCTGAGTGCTGACTTATAATCGGAAAGCAAAAATATAAAAATGTCTAGCTGGTAATCCGCCACGTGCACTAGTCGTCCCCGTAAGCGGCGGAACTTCATCGTCAACAGCAACTACAACTGAAATTGCCCAAGTCAATTTACAGAATCCAAACGGTTCTTATCCGATCCGACTCTAAACCCGCATGGATCACTACTCAAATCGCCTTCATCGTTGACGCCTTTCTGTCTCTCTCTTTCTCTCTCTCCAACTCAATTTCTCCTCCCTGAAGAGCTCAAGCCACAGAGAAAACTAAACCATCCATGTCTTATTCGTCTCCTACGACATTGGCTTTATCAATATTGCTATTATTATATTGCTCTTTAGAGTTAGGGTTTGATTCAATTTTTGCTGAAGCTTTGAAGATACCTTTCCGGCCTAAAGATGTGCTTCCGGTCTTGCCACGTCAGATATCATGGCCGGTACTGAACAATCTCCACAATCCCGTTGATTTGTTGCCATCTTTCGTTGGATCGGTGGCTCCAAATAATGGCTCTATTCAGTGGAAAGGGGCTTGCTTTTATGAGAACGAGGCTCGCCTCGACTTCACGCAAGGTGATCGAGACCAACCCGGCTTGGGAGGCGGCCTTCTCTATCTTAAGGTTTTCTCTCTCAGTTTTCATTTCCAGATTATCTCTCTTCTATTGATACTTTAATTGCCTTATGGTCTAGTGTAATTGAATTTTGTACTAGTTTGTAGTTGGTAGTTCAGAGACTAAATTGAATTAGTTTGGCTTTTCATTCTTGTGTGTTGTATTATCTTTCCATATAGGTGTTTAAGTATTAATTTCATGCTTGTTGTGTATAAGAGTTTTATTGCCCTTGTTCCTCTGACTGAAGAGGAAAAGAGTAGAGAAAGATATAATTTACCTTTTATTTTATTCAATTATTTTTTTATTCATTTTCACTGAAGCTCGAGTGCTGAACTCTTACATTTTATTGGTATTTAGAATTGAAAGCTTCTTGGCTGATAAAAATATTTGTATGTAAGACATAAATGATATGGTTGATTGGTGTAGTAATCGGTGATGATGGCAACTCTTTTTTCTCCCCTCATACAGACATCCGGAGCCCACAGCTGGACCTGTATGGATTTGTATGTTTTTGCAACACCATATAGAATTATGTGGGATTACTACTTCTCTGCTAAGGAGCATACTTTGAAATTTGACTCATGGGAAGAAGCTGCAGAGATGGAATACGTATGTTTTTTTATTCTACTATCTTTGTTTAAGTCTTTTGTTTGACAGCTGCAATAAATAAGGATGAGATTTCTGATTTCCCACTGACCATGGATCAGGTGAAACAGCATGGAGTTTCTGTTTTTCTCATGCCAGCGGGAATGATGGGGACTTTGCTTTCCTTAATAGATGTCTTGCCTCTCTTCTCTAATACAGCATGGGGTCAGAATGCTAACTTGGCTTTTCTAAACAAGCACATGGGCGCCACATTTGAGATTCGACCTCAGCCCTGGAAATCAACTATTAGTCCTGATGATGTTCATTCTGGTGACTTCCTGGCTGTGTCAAAGATCCGTGGTCGTTGGGGTGGATTTGAGACATTGGAGAAATGGGTGACTGGAGCATTTGCTGGCCATACAGCAGTTTGCTTAAAGGATGAAAAGGGTAATCTCTGGGTTGGTGAATCTGGACATGAGAATGAAAAGGTACATGTTGAAAAATGTCAGATTGCAGACAGAAGCTAATGTAACATATATAACTCTTTTTAAACCTTTACATTGTCTAGCACATGGTGTCTCATGAATGTGATGTGTCTTGATATTTCCATGCTTGACAGGTGATTCCAGTTTTGCTTTGTTACTTCCATTCTGGGCTTTTGTTTTGTGGCTAGAAAAAGATTTATGTTCAATAAGTGCGGGTAATATCTTTTACAGAAATAGAAAATGGAGAGGAAAATTCCTTGTTGAAAGCCTGATTTCAATCTCTTTATTCTTCTTTCTGGTTGTCAATGTTTTCTAATACTAACTCATTTAGATGCCCTGAAAAGCAATGCTGCATCAATGCCTTTGTTCAAATTCTAGGATCCTCAAATAGATATCATCTTTGAAAAGAAATAGAAGTCAAGGATGCAGTTGTGTTCTTCATTGACTCGGCCAAAAAAAGGCACATGCACAGTCAAGGAAAGCCCCCCTACGCCCCACACTTCCCCCCCCGACCCCCCCGATATGAAAGTTTGAGAACTTGCTATGGCAATAAGGGAAAGATGCTATACGCATTGGACAAAGCCATTTTCCTGAGTTGCTTTGAATTATGAGAAAAGAGTTTTCTCATCCTTGTGCTTAGTGTTTTCTAGTGGAAATTATGGCATTTTAGGCCTGGACTTGACCAAATATGATGACTATTTGAGCCCAAAAATGACAGATATCTAGCATAACTGCTAAATTGGCTGTAATTTTTGTTAAGGACACTATTAAAATACATCTCTCTCTCTCTCTCTATCTATCTATCTATCTATCTATCTATCTATCTATATATATATATATATATATATTTTTTTTTTTTCCTATCTGAACCTCAATATTATTCTCTTTTCCTATTGCTTCTCGTAAAGAAAATTTCCCCTTTTTTTTTTTTCTATTTTTCTTGACACAGCATTCTCATGTGAATTTGCAGGGTGAAGAGATTATAGCAATAATCCCATGGAATGAGTGGTGGGAACTTTCTCTAAAAGATAGTTCTAATCCTCAAATTGCTTTGCTTCCTTTACATCCAGATATGCGCGCAAGGTTCAACTCCACTGCAGCATGGGAGTATGCTCGGAGGATGTCTGGCAAGCCATATGGATACCACAACATGATCTTTAGTTGGATTGACACAATAGCCGACAACTATCCACCTCCTCTTGATGCTCACTTGGTATGAATGTCCACTAGGAATTTCATAATTGTTGTATAATATGATAATAATTATTGTGTCATGAAGAACATGCTCTGCTATTAAAATGTTGGCAAACACATATACATGGACAAATGTGTGCATTTCAGAATGTTTGTTAGTTATACAGTTCTTTGTGGTAATGTGCATGGAGACGAGTGTGAATGTATGTGAAAAATTTTCATATCATGGTGAGCGACACCTTCTTATTTTAGTTAAATTTTGTTAGAACTTTGTATAGAAGACTTTCAATTGACCCTTTTTTCTTCTTTTTATCAGGAAAGTTGCAAAAATGCATCATTAAGCATTTTTGCCTAAAATTTCTACATTGCATCATTCAGCACTTTATTTTGATTTCAGGTCATTTCGGTCATGTCTATGTGGACTCGGGTGCAGCCCGCTTATGCTGCAAACATGTGGAATGAAGCTCTAAACAAGCGTCTAGGGACTGAGGTATTTGTCTTAAATTACCATTTGTATTTTTCCTGAAGTGTCTTGATAATATGCTTAAGCTGAAGCAGGTGTTATACACTAAAAAGAAGGCAGTTTGGTTTTATTTGGAAACCAGTGTTTGATATTGCTATACACAGTATTTCAATGGAAATAATAAAAAAGTTTATTCTAGCCATCAAATTCTAGGTTAAACTTTAAAGTGTGGAATAGGCATTTCCAGCATATCAAGATTTTCTGCTCAGGAGTCATATGCTCTAACTTCAATGAGTTTTAAAATTTGGGAGACTTTTCATAAAACAAACTGAAAAGCAAAAATAGTTTTCCTGCCTATAATATTCTAAGAATGCAATAAATTCGTTTCAAATTTTTTTTGTTAAAGGAATTTGTGGTTAATTTTTTATTTTTCTTCTATGATGACCTTGGGATTTATATGTACTGGACAGGAAGAATGCAGTTGTGTTTTGTCCCAAAATGGTATCAGCCAAAAGAAAATGCTAGTCTTCAATCACATGTTTTCATATCAATCTTTTTTGGGTTGAATCTAACATTTTGCTGCTGGGACTAAAAAAGGGGTGTAATTTCGTTAAAAATTAACATAATCAGGGATACTTTGTAGCTGTTATGACTTGTATACTCGTGCTCCACTCAAGGTTGATTAACATGTAGAGAAACTGAAATATAGTTAAAAAGTGAATAGAAAAGTTTACATTGCTTTAGTTATGGTCAATCTTTATAATATGCAGCAGCACATCATATTCCGATGGCATTCCTTTTTGTTGAAGGAATTGGAATACATGCTTGAGCCCTGAGTGATTTGGCCGTAGCTGGAGAGTGACAATAATTAATGTACGGATGTGCAGAAACATACTTTAAGATGCTGGTGTTGTTTGAACTCCTAACAGTTCAATTCAGATAATCCTTTCCTCTATTATTTTCTTTCAGGGTTTGGACTTGTATGGAATTCTAGCTGAGGTTGAAAATCGTGGCATAGCCTTTGATGATTTGCTTACTGCTCCAGAACAAGATGATTGGATATACAGTGATGGGAAATCAACAACATGCGTTGCCTTTATCCTTGCAATGTATAAGGAAGCTGGAGTCTTCGGTCCCATTTCCAGCAGTGTTCAAGTAACTGAATTTACTGTAAGTTATAAATCCTTGTTCAATTAAATAATCTCCTTCTGAAACCCTTGGACATGTGCTTGACATGTCTCCTTATATTGGCAGATTCGAGATGCATACATGCTTAAAATTTTTGAGAACAACCAAACACGCCTGCCTGCCTGGTGCGATAATGATGTCGATCGGCTCCCATTCTGTCAAATTCTTGGTGAATACCGAATGGAATTGCCTGGATACAACACCATAGAGCCTTATGCCAAAATGAACGAGAACTGCCCAACTTTGCCTCCCACTTATCATAGGCCTGTTCAGTGTTAGTTTGAATTCAGACTATTTTGATAGTATTGAATGTTGCTCTTCTTAATATATCAGTTTCTAAGCTGCAAAGATGTCTTGTCAACCCAATTACTAGAATATATGCTAATGTGCTATATATTCGCTTTCCACTTTGCACTGTAGGATTCTGTGTTAAACATAAATGTTCTTCTATCAGAATGAAGACATAATGTTCAGAGTCCAAAATGATATGGATTCAGAAATTTCAAATTGTTATTAGATTTTAACCCTCACAAATGAGTTTAAACCCATGGAGGCCTCACATTCGAGATAGTTGCAAGATAAACCATGGATTGAAGCCACAACTTGTGAGAAGAAATTCAAACGGGTAACTGACAACGCTAGAGATTGAAATGAGACTGCTAATGGTCTGCCAAATGATAACTGACAACACTAGCTATTGAAGTAAGAACACTGAAAATGGTTTGCATTTTTAACTTAATTTCGAAATCATATTTCACCATCCCACAGCTCATCCACTGTTTTGAAAGGCCCTATTTTCGATACGTAATCTTCTCCACGGCATCCTCCGCTCTGCGAAATCGCATTGATCTTGTCGTATTCTTGCTCGCTTAATGACCAGTTGAAGATGTCCAGATTCTCTTTCATCCTCTCCTTGTTGAAACTCTTCACCAACACGTATATCCCATGCTCGTAACCCCATCTGAGGCATATCTGATTTTTTTTTTAACACTCATTTAATCTGATGCAGCCGCAGAAGCTTCGAAAATAAGAAAAGGAAAAATAGAAATGGAATATTGAATGGGGAAAGCACCTGAGCAACAGTCTTTCCTTTAGAAATTGCAATATCTTTTAGGACTTGATTATCCAAAACTCCGTTGCTACCCCAAATGGTTCCTTTGGCTCCTAAAGGTGCATAAGCCGTCAACATAATTCCATTGGTCTTAGAGAATTCCATTAGCTTCTTTTGTTGCCATAGTGGGTTTATCTCTACCTAACCAAACGCATGCATACAACTTCAAATTCACTCAGTTCCACAAAAATCACAATGAATTTCTAAGCAACTTACTTGATTAACAGCAGGTGGAATCTCTGCTATGGCAAGAATCTCTGATAGCTTTTTACAGGAGAAATTGCTTACACCAATGGATTTAGTAAGATAAAGTTTCTGGCACTTCTCCATGGCTGCCCATACACCTTTAAAATCCATGGGTAAGAAATCTTCCTCCTTGATTGGGAACTCACAGATCCCTGGTCTGGAGCTCACAGGCCAATGAATCAGGTAAAGGTCAACGTAATCCAACTGAAGAGCCCTGCACAATAATAATTGCAATATTAAACAGGGAAAAGGGTTTTCATTGTTTTTAGGAATCAAATTAATGAGGGATGGGTTACTTAAGACTGTTTTGAAGGGCAGGAAGAACAAGATTAGGATGAGCATCGCTGCACCATAGCTTGGTGGTGATGAAGAGCTCATCTCTGGATCGAACTAGGCCAAGGGATAATGCTTCGGCGATGGCTTCACCAAGGGGTTGCTCCGTTGGGTAAAGCGCAGCTGTGTCAAAATGTCTATAACCAAGCTCAATTGCTTCAAGAATGGCGGCTTTGGTCTGGTGTGATGGGACTCTAGGGAAAGTTGCAGTCCCCAACCCCAACACTGGCATTCTGCGCCCGCTCGACCTAAGATCAACTTCTGGGATTTTCATCGATGAATTGCTTGCCATCTTTCTGCAGCTCTAATGTTTGGTTCGAGGGAAGCGGAGAGAAAAGAAAGGAAAAGAAACTAAAATTTTATAAGGTGTTTGGTAGGCTGTTAGTTTAAAAAAATAAATTTAGAATTTTTTTTAATTTAATTGATTGATTTTTTTAATTTTTTATAAATTGATTTTTTATAAATTGATTTTTATAAAAAATATTTATTTATATATTTTTTAGAAAAATAGTTTTTAAAATTTATAAAATTTTAAAATAAGTTTTTTAAAAAAATTAGTTTTACAAACGTAATATCAAATATAAATTAGAAGAGGAAAATCAGATTTCACGGAAATAGCAAAATTTCTAATTTACCATTTCCTGGATTAAGTTCCAACATTACTCCGTTACTATGGGCTAATTGTTAATTTCGACTCTATCTTATTTTTGTTGTCAATAATACCCTTAAATATTTAATATTAGTTCAATTTTGCCCTTAATTAATAGCCATGCCACATCAACATCAGTACAACGTCCGTTTCCACATCAGATGTCACGTACACTCCTTTGACACACAAGATGCCATTTATGATAAAAGAAAATCAAAAAAATTGAAAATTTTATATTCCCCTCTCTCTGCAACCCTAATTGAAATCAACTGATTCTCTAGAAAATCAGACCATGAACAAAAAAGTGTCATCATAATCTGGCAACGGGCACCCAAATCCACCATCGAAGCTGGCTGAGCCACTCCCCTGTCTGATGTGTAAATATAACTCAAGATCTTTGTGTTATTACAACAACTACAAAGCCTCACCATTTATGCAAGGGTACGTAAACATGCAAATCCATCAAAAATTCGGACCGATTACTACATTAGAATCAGGGGTGATTTCCTCACTTTATTAAATTTCCTTCTACTTTCATCCAAATAAAGTGTAAATTGGCGAGACATGAGAGTAACCTATGTCGAATTACTTTGATTTCTTCCAAATCAGAGCCTTCATTCTTTCTTTTCTTTTTTTAAATTTCCATTGTTAAAAATTTACATTTCAAATCTAGTTTAGAATTCATAGTTTTTTTATTTTTTCTTTTATAAAAAATTTTTAACTTTTAATTGTATTCAAGCTTTCAAATATTTTTGATTTACCTTTTTCTATGGACGCGAAACAGCTTATTATTATGTACGTGCATCTTTTTCAACAAGCACGTGATTTATAATTTTTTTAAGTTGTAACTCAAATGCAAAAATAAATATAAAGAACTAATACAAGTAAAAACTTATTAATTTTATTATTATTCAACATGCAAATAACTGTAACAAAAAAAAATTATTAGGGTAATTGGATAAGACTGCCGATTTTGTTAATTTAAATTTAAATTTAAATTTTATCCAATATAAATTAAATATAAAATAAGGCTGCCTTGTCAACAATATAAATTAATTTTAAATTTAGCTGCCTTGCCCACTTTTCTTGAAAACTCTTCTAATACTCTAATTGGAATTAACCCGGATGTCAGGCCATATATGAAATACATAGTGATTCCAACTTGTAATATTTATCAGGTTCAAGACCATCCTATGAACTAATTCATGACCAAGTAAGTAGAGAAGCAAAATCAGGGGAGCCTTTATTGTGGAAATCGAGTTAGTTTCAACTAAAATGAATAATTGTGAATATTATTTTAGTAGTGTCTAAGGATGTAGGGATAATTGGCTAAACTTTGTTAACTTATGGTATTTTCTTTATTGTCTATTTCGTAGCTATTGTCGAGTTATTTATTTTAGTGATATATTGTGTTTTAAATTATCTGAGAAAAATTCTGTCACAAAAACTCTAAAAGTCTAAGTTGGTTTTTAAGGGAAACCATTTGTAACTCCATCAACTATTTGAAATTTTTTTTGTCTTAATTTTTGGCACAATTATTCATTTTGGTGGAAACTAACCCGATTTCCACAACAATTGGTATCAGAGCTAAGGTTACTGAGTTATATGCTCTGTGGTTGCAGCGTAAGCTGATCTTCCACATCAGAAATGTTTCATTGGATTATTGCGTATTCCGCATTTGAAAGCTATTAAATAATTTTAAAGAAGAAATGACAAGAGATGGACAAAAATCCACGATGGACACAACATCCTCTACTTCATCAATTTTGACGAGAACTGCTGTGGTAAATACGAGAATTGCAGTGGAGATTTTTAATGGTACAAACCATTTTTGCATGTGGCAAGGTGAAGTTCTAGATGTCTTATTTCAGCAAGGCTTAGACATTGCCATTGAGGGAGAAAAGCTAAAAGGTGTAGATGAGACGGAATGAAGGACAATTAATCGTTTGACATGTGGTACCATTCAATCGTGTCTGTCCAGAGAGCAGAAGTATGCCTTTTGTAAAGAAACTTCTGCAAATAAATTGTGAAAGACATTGAAAGAAAAATTCTTGAAAAAAAGTAGTCACAATAAGCTCCATATGAAGAAAAGGTTGTTCAGATTCACATATGTTCCTGATATCACGATGAATGATCACATCACCAATTTCAATCAACTTGTAGTAGATATGATGAAATTGGATGTGACTTTTGAAGATGAAGATCTGACCCTAATGCTGTTGGGATATCTTCCTGAGTAGTTTGAGTTTCTAGAAACTACTCTATTTCATGGGAAAGCTAAGGTGTCTCTTAGTGAAGTATGTGTTGCACTATATAGCTATGAATTGAGGAGAAAAGACAAGAAGGATAACACCAGTGGAGCAATATAAGCTTTGATAGTAAGAGGTCATTCAAAAAATAAAAATAAGGAAAAAAAACATATCAAAGTCCAGAGTGGGTAAAGATGAATGTGTCTTTTGTCGAAAAAAAGGGCACTAAAAGAAATATTGTCCTAAGTTGAGAAGTAAATATGGCAAACACAAGGCTATTGCAGATTCAAATGTAGTTGAATGTGATGATTCAGACTTTTTATTAGCATTGATGCCATCAATAAGCAATTCGACTGCTTGGATCCTGGATTCATGTTATAGCCACCATATGTGTCCCAATCAGGAATGGTTTTTCGATTTTAAAGTAATTGAAGATGGAGTTGTCTATACAGCAAATGCCAACCCTTGCAAAATAACTAGAATTGGTTCAGTCTAGTTGAGGAATCGTGATGGATCAATCAAAACTCTGAAAGACGTAAGATATGTACCCAGTCTGACGAAAAACCTCATTTCTATGGAAATCCTTGGGAGAAAGGGTTTCACTATAGTTATTAAAAATAAAGTAATTAAGGTTATATTTTGAGCATTTGTGGTGATGAAAGGAGTTCAAAGGAGCAACAACTTGTATTACTATGAAGGCAATACAGTTGTTGGAACAACAACAGCAGTTTCTAGTGATGACCAGGAGCTATAAACAACCAGATTGTGGCATATGTGCTTAGGGCATGTAGGTGAAAAATTCTTGAAACTTCTGGTGAATCAAGGATTATTGTAAGGAGTGCGAACCTAAAAATTAGACTTCTGTGAGCATTGCATCAAAAGAAAGCAGACGAGAGTGAAATTTGGCACTACAATCCATGATACCAAGGGTATTCTGGATTATGTTCACTTAGATGTATGGGGTCCTTCCAAAACTGTTTCAATGAGAGGTAAACACTACTATGTTACTTTTATTGATGATTGTTCAAGAAGAGTATGAGTGTATACAATGAAGATAGAGGATGAAATGTTGGGAGTTTTTCTCATATGGAAAAAGATGGTGGAAACTCAGACGGACAGAAAGATCAAATGTCTTTAAACAAACAATAACGGAGAGTACACAAGTGATCCCTTCATGAAAATTTGTAGAAATAAAGGAATTGTTCGACATTTCACTGTCAGAAATACATCACAACAGAATGGAGTGGCTGAACGCATGAACTGAACTCCACTGGAGAAAGTTCAGTGTACGTTGTCTAATGCTGGATTAGACAGACAGTTTTGGGCTGAGCCTATAACATACGCATGTCATCTCATTAATCGTTTTTTATCAACTGTTATCGATAAAAAAAAAAAACACATTTGGAGGTATGGTATGGAAAACTTGTTACAGATTATAATTCCTTACATGTGTTTGGTTCCATTGCATATTATCATATTAAGGAATCGAAGTTAGATCCAAGGGCAAAGAAAGCTATCTTTATAGGAATATCCTCTGGTATTAAAAGATATCATTTATGGTGCCCAGAGACGAAGAAAATAATCTTTAGTAGAGATGTTACCTTTGATGAGTCTACCGTGTTAAAAAAAGTAACAGAGGAGCAGACATATGGTTTTCCACAGCAGGTGGAGGGAACTCCCAAACAGATGGAGTTTGATAGAAGAAGAATTGTTGATCCAATAATTGTAAAGTTTGATAAAATTACTCCTACGACAGAAGAGGAGATAATGGTAGAAAATGGATCAGATGAGGAAGCAAAGGCTTCAGTACAAGAATCTCCTCAGCAACTTGAGCCAATTGTACTATGAAAGCAGAAAAGAAATATTAATAAACCTGCTTGACTTGAAGATATGACTAATTACACATCTTCAGTAGATGATGAGATTTCTTCCACTTATTGTGAAGCTATTCAAAACTCAGAAGAAGAAAATTGGAGAAAGGTTATGGAAGAAGAGATGCAGTCCCTTGAAAAGAATCAGACATGGAAGCTAGCAAGTCTACCAAAGGAAAAGAAAGTGATTGACTGTAAATGGGTTTATGCAAAGAAATAAGGATTTTCCTGACAAGAATGATATCCGCTATAACATAAGATTGGTAGCTAAAGGTTACGCTCAGAATGAGGGAATTGATTATAATTAAGTGTTTTCTCTAGTTGTAAAATATTCATCCATTAGAATATTGTTGGTCTTGGTAGAACAATTAGATTTGGAACTAGTTCAGCTGGATGTAAAAACTGCATTTTTACATAGAGATTTATAAGAAGAAATCTATATGACTCAGCCAGAAGGATTTAAAGTTTCTGGAAAAGAAAATTTGGTGTGCAAGTTGAGCAAATTGTTATTTGGATTAAAGAAATATCCAAGACAGTGGTACAAACGATTTGATAAGTTTATGATAAGGCAGAAATACACAATAAGTAAATATGATCATTGTGTATATTTGTGCAAGGTATGAGATGATTTCTTTATCTATCTTCTTATTTATGTTGATGATATGATAATAGCTTCGAATGATGAATGAAAGATTCAAAAGTTAAAAGCTCAACGAAATCGGGAATTTGAAATGAATGATTTAGGAGAAGCTAAGAAGATTCTCAGTATGGAGACATGCAGAGATAGAAAATTGGGGAGAATTTATTTGACTCAGAAACAATATCTGAGAAAGGTACTAAAACGTTTTGGGATCAATGAGAAGACAAAACTAGTTAGTACTCCACTTGCTCCTCATTTTAAGCTCAGTGCATTTTTATCTCCGAAAAGTGATGAAGAACAAGAATATATGTAACACCACATCTTATGCATTTAAGTATAACCTATCTCTGTATTAAATAATCACACATAGCATGTGGGGAAAACAAAATATCATGTTAATAGTGATAGGAAATTTTTTTTTTTATATCCTGTAATATCATTCAATGACTTTGCAAGTCTCATATCCTGTAATTTCATTCAATGACTTGACTGAAGTTTTCACCACAATATAATATATCACATATATTAAAACATAAACTTTACACATAAGTATTTACGAGTTTCTTTCATTTATACATTTTTAAACTCATTCCAAAATGACTATACATATTCAAGCACGTAAATACAAAATACATATGACATATTTTCATGCTTGTGTGGAATGTAAGGAGAGAGAATGATGAGACTCGGCCAGTAACCTGTGCTCCATGTCTTCTATACACTACTCAAAATGAGCTATCACTTTTCTTTACTTGAAAAATGATGCAAATTGATGAGTTGCGGCTCAGTGAGAATAATCATCCAATAAGCTCTAAAGTACCAAACAACTCATAGTAATAAATCACAAATCCAATATATACCATGTATTCCATTTCATTCATTAGTATCATATAAGTATCAATAAAGTTGAAACATATAATCATTACTCTTTATGTATATAAATTCTTTGCTTATTTCATTTTGTTGTAACCAAGTTAAACAGACATTGACCCGGGTTTCCATGTAAACATTTGCCATGTGAACATTTGCATTTGCTAGCTAGCTTGATCATTTGTTTCATTTGCACATTTGTTGGGCCATAGGCCTCTTCTTTTGTTTTACAATATCGATTAACTAGTCACAACACCTTTTTAGTCCATATACATATGCACTTGTACTTAGGCATTCATCAACCTTTGCATCTTATCCCATATAACATATATATACCGCATATATGCCTCATATGTCATGCATATACCTCGCATATACTATACATATACCCTGTATAGATATCACATATGTCAAACATATATCTCAAATATATCATGAGTATACCACTTATGTGTACCAAAATGTCATAGATTATCCATCATCATATTATCAGGGGTAAATCATGACAATCATATGAATCACATAGCAGGCAACATTCATATGCACTAAAGAATTCAATCGATAATTAGACTCACATTTCTCCTTTGATTCCGACCCCTAACTTATTGTCTATCCGCTCCTTGTGGGTCCCCAATATATTGCGAGCCTAATATAAAAATATAATCGATTAACTCATGATTAGGGAGACTTAATGTGACTTGAACAAATTAATATGCATTGTTCATATCAATAGTTAAGATTTTTCCTATGAGGCAGTGCGACCTTATGGGACTGTTTAGCCTATAACTTACCAATTAATCTGATTACTGTTCCTAATTAAAACTAACATATAATTATAGAACATATTAAAATTTCAGACCAATTGGATCATTGTACAATATTTGGTGGAATTGCTAAGTGTGTTATATTTTTTGTCTTGTTTTCTGCCTTTAGGCAGTTTCAAGGTACTCATTTTGGTTTATCATAACTTATAATCTATAAGTCCTATTTTAATGAAAATTTACAAACACTTATATGGGTTCATATGAAACATTTTTTATGTTTACAACTTTTATCAATTTTATCTCTAAGGTCTTCAAATTATAACAAATATTTCACTGGTCCAGAATATAATTGGCTTCCGGACCAGTATGACTTCCAAAGGCCATAACTTAGTCTATACATAACATATCAAGCTGAAATTAGTACCAAAATTTATCTAAGACATATAAATATAACTTTTATCGTTTGATAATTTATAGAATCTAGATCTAACGAGCTCAAATTAGCCAAATAAATTACTGGATCTGCCCAGGGCACTAAGCAAACAGTTCAAACCATGGAACATTCATGGTTCCATTCATCATAACTCAAAATCCACAAGCTATATTAACTTAAAATTTGGTATAAAGATACATTACACATATATCTACAACTTTTATGTTTTCATATACTTCAAATAAAGGCTTTATCATATTCAAAACTAAATAACACAGTAGCTAACTTATTTAGGGTTCACATCCGGACCAGTTTCAGTACGAAGAGGATATCTAATTCTATACACCACATCTTACAAAAATATTTACATATCCATAAATCTAAGACATAAAGGAACAACTTTTGTGTGTTAAGCTTTTTCAAATTCGATCTCTAAAATCATCAAAACTATGGAACAAAATACTTCATATTAATGAACCCTAAACACCAAAATCAAGCTTAACACAAAAATAAATGTTTACTCACCTATAATCACTCTTGGCTAATCTTGTTGTTGCAATCTTTGGAGTGAAAAGGGGAAGAAATGGTGGCTGAAACTTGAGAGAAAATAGGTTGAAGAAATGAAGCAAGGAAGAAGAAGAAGGTGAGGATGAAAATGAATATGGTGGTTGCCTAATAAGTTAAAAGGCACCACCATTTCATTAACCGTCCACTTCCTTTTTTTTTCTTTTTCTGACTTTTTTTTATTTTTTTATTTTATTTTATTTTATTTTATTTTTTTCTAATTATTCTTATTATTATTACACAATTCAACACAATATCCAATTTAATCTTAATCTAGTCATTTTTCATACTTTAATTTGGTCACCTTATTTCATTTATTTTTAATAATTTTTATCCTCATTTAGATTATAAATACACATGTATGACTCGTTACAATTGCAATGTACTAGGACACGTAGCTAGTGCGTGTCATGGACTTGTTCCTACGAAAATACGTATGAAATGCATGTGTTCAATTTAATTATATGCAAGATACATATGTTCAAATGAAATACATGTGGGGAAGGTTGAGGATGTTACAATATATGTCAAAGGTTTCATATGCAAATGTTGTTGATAGCTTGATGTATGCAATGGTGTGTACGAGGCCTGATATTTCACAAGCAGTTGGAGTTGTAAGCAAGTACATGCATAATCCTGGTAAAGAACATTGACAAGTTGTGAAATGGATTCTACGGTATATTCAAAATACTGCAGATGTTGGTATAATGTTTGAGCGGGATGAGAAAATTGGTTAGTATATAGTTGGATTTTGTGATTCCGACTATGCAGATGATTTAGACAAACATCGATCTACTACCGGTTATATATTTACACTTGCAAAAGCACCGGTTAGTTAGAAATCCACCGTACAGTCAACAGTTGTTTTGCCTACAACAGAGATAGAGTACATGGCAGTTTCAGAAGCTGTTAAGGAAGCAATTTAGCTTCAAGGGTTGCTGAATGATTTAAGAATTGGTCAAAAGCATGTCAAAATGCATTGTGACAGTCAAATTGTTATTTGTTTAGCAAAGAATCAAGTTTATCATACAAGGATGAAGCACATCGATGTTTGATATCATTTTGTACGGGAAATTCTTAAAGATGGTGAGATGCTATTTCAGAAGATTCTGACTGTTGAAAATCCAACAGATATGGCAACAAAAGTTGTGACAAGTGTCAAGTTCCAACATTGTTTGGACTTGATAAATGTTCTTAGAATTTGAAATTGGGCACTTTGGAGACATTACTAAAATTTGTAAAATAAAAGTTTAGAGAATATTTGTTTGGAATTGTGAGATCGTTAAGGTGGAGATTTGTTGAATTTTGGCAATCTCTCAATCCCACATCAGAAGTGGGAGAGGGAGGAAGAAAAATATTAACCTATAAAAAAGGCTTCATTCCCTCTTAACAATCCATCCCAAATATCAATATCTTACTTCTAAGATTGATTGTATTTTCTCTCTCTCTTGTAATATTTCTTTGAAATAGTGGAATATTATTTTAGTAATGTCCGAGAACGTAGACATAATTAGCCGAATCTCGTTAAATTCTGGTGTTCTCTTTATTTTCTATTTAATAGCTATTGTCGAGTCATTTATTTTAGTGATATATTGTGCTTTAAATTATTTGAGAAAAATTCTGTCATTAAGACTTTAAGAGTCTAAGGAAATTGATTTTTAAGGGAGATCATTTGTGATTCCACTAACTACCTGTGAATTTTTTTTCTATTAAATTTTCGCACAATTATTCATTTTGGTGAAAACTAACCCAACAATAGCTATTAAATAGATAATAAAGAGAATACCAGAATTTAACGAGTTTCGACCAATTATGCCTACATCCTTGGACACTACTAAAATAATATTCCACTATTTCAAAGAAATATTACAAAGTGAAATATTACAAGAGAGAGAGAGAAAATACAATCAATCTTAGAAGTAAGGAATTGATGTTTGGGATGGATTGTTAAGAGGGGATAAAACCTTTTTTATAGGCTAATATTTTTCTTCATTCATCTCCCACTTCCGATGTGGGATTAGAAGATTACCAAAACTCAACAGCTTTTACAATGGAAAGGTTTATTCATTGGCACTGTAGCTGCTGACACAGAAGAAAGCGAAGTCAATGTCATGGAGGGAAATGAACCATAAACACACGATTAATGCCTAAAAATAATCACGTGTCAAATTAAGTTTATAGCGGCTTACCCAAGTTAGGGACTGATTGGTAACACAAACTATATAATATAGTTTAATTATAAATTTAAATTACTTTAATTAATCTATATTTAGTAAATAGGTTATTTGAAAAAGAAAATGCTAAATTATAATTTTCCAAAAAAAAAATAGTAGAACTAGCTTTAAAAAAACCAGTAAATTATATATATATATATATATATATATATATATATTCTATTATACCTTTGTTTTTGCTAAATAACATGTTATATCTCTTATCTAAAAAACCTGGATCCTTCAACTTTCTCTCATTTTTATCTCTCGATCTGCCCCAACTCTCCTCAACCTTCTCTCCATCTTTGATCTCCTCTTTTGGCATCAACATATTTGAGTTCAAGAAGGCATTCCATTAATTTTCTTTGTAGGTACTGTGATCTGATTGTTCTTCTTTTTTGTTAACTATTTCATATCTTCACGTTGATGCATATTCTCACGCCTGTGAAAAAATTTGCTTATAACTGTAAGATATAATTGAGTATGTTTCGCTTTCTCTAGTTTTCTTTAATTTTTGATTCCAATATTTTAATTGATTAAACTGTGGTTTTTTTCTACTTTATTGTTTTCCTTGAAGTGGAAACTAGAAAAAATTTCCTGTTTTATTGTTTATTTCTAAGGTCATCTTTGTTCTATTTTATTTTTTGAATTGGGGCCAAATTCAATGTGACTTTAGATTTGGACATGTATTTGTATTATTTACTGCTTTTGGATTTTGAAAAATCTTAGATATGTATTTATATTAATTATTGCTTTTAGATTTTGAGATTTTGGAGATGTGTTTCTATTGTGTATTGACTTCTTTATATTATTCATTATAGTTTTGACAATACTTAAATATCTTTTAATTATATATAATTATTTTATGATTATTAGGAAAATTATGAATATTGAGAGAAAAAGAAAGAAAAGACAAAACTTTGTTACATTATAATATCAACATGAGCATCAAGTGCTTTTGCTACATATTTCTATAAATATATATATAAAGAATCACACATGACTTCACTTAACAGGAGAGGATTAGGTGAGAGAAATACTGAATGGACATCCTATTTGATGTGTGAACACATTTAGAATAGATCCAAATACATCTAAGGAACATGTTGAAGAGCGTTTTCAACATTTTGGTGAGACCATAAGTAGATCATTTCATGAAGTTTTTGAGAGCAATTTGTGGCAAAAGCAATGGATATATGGGTCTTGCGCGTGATACGATAAAACCAAAGGATCCAACCTTTCAATTCATATTACTGCATATTACTAATAATAAATGATATATGCCATAATTTAAGATAAGTAGCAACACAAAAATATTATTTACCTATTGTTTCATGATTTTTTTACTTATTATATACATAAACTGTAACATCCTGAACTTTTTCCCACATGCATTTCTATATGCATCTCATTTTAATATGTTTATTTTGCATAGAATTCATTTGAACACATGCATAATATACATTTTTGTTTGAATAAGTTTATGACATATAATTAGCATATATATTCAAATATTTTACAACTGTACAGAGTGGTATGTATTTATTTAAATTATATAGATACGGATAATAAAAAAATTTAAGAATAAAGTGAACAAATAAACTAGATTGAATTAATTAAATTTGATATAGTTAATTAATTAAATTAAAGTAAAAGATTAAGTTGTATTTTTGGTATTGACTAGTATATCTAGATACAAATAATTGTATAATAATAATAATAATAATAATAATAATAATAATAATAATAATAGAAAATAAAAAGCAAATAAAAGTAAAAGAAAAGAAAAGAAAAGAAAAGAAAAACAAAACAAACAGAAAAAAAAAAGAAAGAAAAGGTAAATGTCAAATGGGAGGGGGACTTTATCTTCCTCACTATTTTGCTCCCTCACTTCAGATTCATTTTTTCTTCTTCTTCCCTCATTTTAGCCTTCATTTCTTCCTTATTCCACTTAAGTTTTGTAGCAAATTCATCCATTTCAAGTTCTTTCTTGGTAAGTAATCTTTTCTCCACTGTTCTAATGTTGACTTGAATTGTTAGGGTTGTATTGCAACAATATTTTTTATTCCAATTTCGATGATCTTAGAGATCGAATTTGGAAAATTTTAAAATATAAAATTTGTAGATCTATATCTCATATACATGTGTCTAAAAAAATTTTATAAGATTTGATGTATTTTAAGAGAAATCGTTCTTTGAGTAAAACTGGTTCTGCTTTGATTTTCAGCAGACTACCTCACTGTTTTTGTCTATTTTGACTATCTTAGAGATATAATTTAATGAAACATAAATATTAAAATTGAGATATATGTGTTATGTATCTGTATACCAAATTTCATATTTATATGTCTTGTGGATTTTGAGTTATTGTAAATAGAACCACGACTGTTCCATAATTTGAGCGGACTGCTTAGTGTCCTGGGCGGTTTCCGAAATTTTTTTAGTCATTTTGAGCTCCTTAGAGATATCATATGTAAATTATCAAAGCATAAATATTCTAGGTATATGTCTTATCTAAATTTTGGTACTAATTTTCAGATTAATATGTTATATATAGAGTAAGTTATAACCTTTATAAGTCATACTGATCCGGAAACCAACTATATTCTGGACTAGTAAAATATTTCTTATAATTTGAGGACATTAGATATATAATTGATAAAAGTTGTAAAAATAAAAAATATTCCTTTTGAACCCATATAAGTTTCTGTAAATTTTTATTCAAATATGACTTATATATTATAAGTTATGATGAACCAAATTTGGTACCCTGAAACTGCATAAGGGTAGAAAACAGGGCAGAAAACATAACACATTTAGAAATTTTACCAAAAAAATTACAATGATCCAATTGGTTTGAAATTTTAATATGTTACATAATTATATATTAATTTAATTAGGAACAAGAATCAGATTAATTGATTAAGTATAGAAAAATTTATAGGCTAAACAGTCCCATAAGGTCACACTGCTTCATAGAAAAAATCTTAACTATTGATATGAACAATGCATATTAATTTGTTTAAGTCACATTAAGTCTCTTTAATCATGAGTTAATAAATTATATTTTCATATAGGTTCACAACATATTGGAGATCTACAATAAAGGGATAGACAATAAATTAAGGGTCGAAATCAAAGGAAAAAAGTGAATCTAATTATCAATTGAATTCTTTAGTGCACATGAATGTTACTTGCTATGTGATTCATATGATTGTTATGATTTGTCCTTGATAATATGATGGATAATTTGTGACATTTGTGGTACATATAAGTGGTATACTTGTGTTATATTTAAGGTATATGTTTGATTTATGATATATATATACATGGTATATGTATAGTATATACAAGGTATATGAGTGACATATGAGGTATATATGTGGTATATGTGACAAGATACAATAGTTGATGAATGTTTAAGTACAAGTGCATAAGCATAATGACTTAAAAGGCGTTGTGACTAGTGAATCGACATTGCAAAGCAAAAGGAGAGACCTATGACCCAACAAATGTGCAAATGAAACAAATGATCAAGTTAGCTAGCAAATGCAAATGTTCACATGGAAACCTAGGGCAATGTCTGTTTAACCTAGTCACAACAAAATAAAATGAATAAGTATAAGCATAAGTAAAGAGCAATTATTGAATACTTGATTTTATCTATACTTATATGTTATTGACTGATGAAATGAAATATAAAGCGTGAATTAATTATACTTTTTATTTGCTATTATGGAATGTTTGATACTTTAGAGCTCATTTGATAGTTATTCTCACTGAGTCACAATTCACCAAATTGCATAATTTTTCAAGTAGAGAAGAGTAGTAATTCATATTGAGTGGCATATAAAAGTCATGGATCAAAGATCATATGCTGATTCTCCTCACTTTGTCTCCTTGCATTCCACATAAGCATAAGAGCATATCATTTATATTTGGAGGTTGAATACTTGCATATATATAATTACAATGAATATGCACTATATTATATATATATATATATAAACTTGTAAATTTACTAACTTTTAAACTTAATGTTTAAGTTATTAATATATGTGATATTATATGTTATGATTAAAGTATTCATATTGATTGTGAAATTATTGTTGATAATATGAGATGAGTTAAAATTTTTTTTTACTCTCATTGTAAATATATATTTTATTTTATTCCTGTTTCATATGTGATAACTTAATATAAAAACAACATATATGGTATATAGAAGTATAAGATGTTATGTGTTACATAAACAATTATATTTTATATAATAGGACTGCATTTGATGTATTAATGGCACCCATATAGCTACATGTATTCCTGAGGCAGGTCAAATACTTTATAGGAGGACGAAAGGAATCTCCACTTTCAATGTCATAGTGATATGTGATTTTGACATGTGATTCACATTTATATCAGTTGGGTGGGAAGGATCAACATATGATACATGTGTTTTCCTTTATATAATTAATACGCTATCATTCAACTTTCCGAATTTGCCACAAAGTATTATTATTCAATATTTTTCTTTGTTACAATAAGCTTTAATTGAATCATTTATGTATAATTTATTTTTCTCCTATTAATAAATAGGTATTATTTGGCGTATAAAAGATATTTGGACAAACGAGGGTATTTGGTGTCATATCCAAAGATAAGGTATCATCAATGTCAATTTGAACATCAACGACAATGCTTAAGAAAATTTTAATTGGCACGTTCATCTCTTCAAAATTGTATTAAAAGATCATATGGAGTGTTGAAGAAAAAATGGAAAATACTTAGCATAATGTCGCAATTAAGTATACTGACCCAAATTGATGTTATAATGTTTGCATTTACATTGCATAATTACGTTTGAAAGAAATCAGAAGATGACATGGTGTTTACTATTTTTGAGCAAAATTCACATTATATATCCCATTATGAACTTTCAGATATTGTTGGCAATGTAACAAGTAATGAAAGTTTGAAAGAGACATTTGCAGAGATTAAAACAATTCTGACAATATTGCTACTTTATTATGAAACGTTAGACGTTGATGTTATTTATTATTTTGGTTGAAATATCTCATATAATTATTATAGTATTACATAGTATTTTTAATTAATAATAATCATGTCTTGAATATGCAAATTTATTTTTTTATTATTTTGGGTTGATGTTTATTATTTTGAATTAAAATATCTCATTTAATTATTATATATATGGGTGAGATTTCCATAAATATTATTTTTTAACTCAAAAAATTAATAATCCTAATTAATTTTACAATAATTATAACAATTTAATGATGTAACATTTAATTTTACTTAATGTTATTTAATATTAATTTTTATGATGATTATCTATAGAGCTTTAACTATTGAAAACTCATATATATATATATATATATATATATATATATATATATATATATATATATATATATATATATAATTCATTTATATTATATATTTAAATAAATTTTATATATAGCTAACAATTTATATCTTACACATGTAAACATGTCATGTTACTGTTAGTGTCGAATTAAATGTCATTTCATGTCCTGAAGTTTTGTAATACATTTATAAATATATATACATACACATACATAATACAAATAATTAAAATTAATATTTCATAAATATAAATTAATTTTTATGATGAATTAATAATTTAGTATAATATAACATGCATATAAATATACATATATATGTATAAAATAAAATTTATTAAAATTTAAGTATTTAATATTTATATAATTATTGCTAATACAAATTATATCACTAATTTTTTAATTTTTATTTACATATATTAATGTAATTAATTATAAAAGAATACATATATTTAAAAATATTAATATATAATTAAATACTTTAACTATTATATATTTTATACATTTTTAAATATATATAATCGTATCATAATCGCATCCGAAATTGCCAAATCTAATTTTATATAAATTTTTTAAAATATAAGTATATCTTTTTATATTATTTTACATTTTTCAGTTATATTTTCAATTAGTTTTACCAAACACTTATCATTCTAGATTTTCAAATACTAGATTATCATCTCATTTTACATTTTACCAAACAAAGCCATTGTTGAAAATACTTCAACATTTCTGAGCTTTTAATGTTCATTGCTTAGAATATTAATCAGATGAATTTGCATCTTACTGAAAGACCCATGTAACAATTTCTCAGTGACTGACACTATAATGAACCGCTCCAGTTTCATGTACGGTAAAGCAGTGGTCAAAAATTGGGACACCAAAACTTCCATGTGCAAAAGTATAGATTACAAGACACTGTTGGGTATAGAACACTCTTCTGCTGCATGTTGATTATAATTATGCCCATCACTATCTTCAATGCTGGCTGCCATAGCCAGCGAGGGGTGTATGTCTGGTTGGGGGAATAAAAGCTTCAAGCGAAATGCATCAACTCCATTCAGATAGTACCGAAATAGACGTTTTGCTCTTATAAACCCAAGACGACCGTATAAAGCAAGTGCTCCTTTGTTCGTGACTTCTGCTTCTAATGTCACCTTCAGGGATTAAAAAAATAGATGTATGATCCCCTAGAATTCAACAGTAAAGAGAATGCCACGTAGCAAGAAATTGGATCCTTAATTAGCATCATGGGCTAGCTTTTCATCTTCCCCATCCAAAAATAAAATAGCATGCAGAAACGACGAAACAGAATGCAGTCCATGTAGGCTGTACTGACACTCTAAATTAGTGGCAGATATGGAAAAGCAGTGCTAGTTTGGAGCAACTTGATATCATTTTTTTTTCCTAATAATTTCTTCCATTTGTAGCTCTCTATTTGTTGCATAATGCCGATCAGAATGAGGTAAAAAAGATATCAAAAAGTTAGATCGAATAACAGCCATGAATGGAATTAAAGCTCAGTCACTATCACCAGGAAACTCAGTGAATCTCTACAAAATTAGATGCAATGCCTCACCAAATCCTCAGAGGTATCGAACCAAAAAACTATCAATGATAAAGGTTTGATGCTATCCAGAACATAAAAGGAACAAGAAACATTCTCCCTGAATAATAACATGATTTGTTATGATGCAGGGACTTCAGACCACAGTAAATGTATGAATTTTTGAAAAGAATGCGAATATTCCTTCAAAAGAAAAATTTTATATTCTCAAATTCAAGAAAATGAGATAACAAACTCTCCATCCGAGTTCATCAGAAATATTCCCAACTTGGGAGCAAAAACTGCCCAGGAAATTGTTAGCAAATGATTAGAGTATATCATCTCCATGGATTAATAAGTCAGAATAATGCCAGGTCACCATATCATTTACATTTAATGCATTGAAGTTATGGTAGATAATGAGAAACACGGTGTTAGCAGGCAACATCATTAAAAATTGAGGGAACAAAAATTATAAATAGGAAAACAGAGGCAGCAAAAAAAAACATTGGTCATACTTAAAACAATAGAAGGAGAAGGAAAGCCATAAAAATCAATTCAAAATTACAATTACAAAGCATTTCTTGCAATTATAAGATAGGGGGCAGGGAAACGTATCTTAGTTTTGACATCATACCTCTTCACATCCTGAATCCATCATCACTTTAATTGATCTAGTAACAAGTTCAGTGGCTGCAATTCAAAGAATGCCAACTTAATTTAATCCAGAAATCCATAATGGTCAACCAACAAACAATGAACACAGAAGACCCAATCAAGCTACATTAAAATAATTGAAAAACTCAATCAAACATTAAAATTCGCAAACTCAATCCATTCACTAAAATCAACAATAAACAACTAAAACCAATTTTTTGAGGTACCAGAAATTCACTCTGAATTACAACCCAATATGAAGAAAGATAAAAGGGATAAGTAAAGAGCGAATTACCAATGCCTTTGCCTCGATAAGGTTTGATTACGACTAACATAGCAATGTAGCCCCTAAAGGTAGTATTTCGATGCTCTCCCATCTTGCACACCACAGTCCCCACACATTTACCTTTGTGAAATGCCTACAAATACACAAAACCACCATAAAATTGCAATAACACACAAAGGAAATGTGTAGGTCAATTTATAATGTGGAAATAGAATTACCAGAAAGGAGAGTTGAGGCCATAGATAGACGAAGTAGCGATAAGTGAAGATGGAGTAAGGTTCGCTCAGTTCTTGGTCAACAAGGCCCATGATTAACGGTAGGTGGTGTTCTCCGCCGTAGCTTATGTATTCAATCTCCGATGCGTCGAATTCAACCTTTTTGTCTCGTTCTTCTTCTACTCGGTCACTTTTTTCCATTATTTATCGCTGGACGAGGTCGAGAGTTTCCTTCGGGTGGAGCTGATGCGTGACGGCGGAGAGCTAGTACAAATTTGGGGCAGAATCGGAAGCAGTGGGCACATGACTCGGCGGCTTCTAAGTTCTAACGGGTTTTTAATGCGGGCGTTAAATCCGTGCAGGATTCCGATCCAAAACAGGCTAGACCCAACCGGCTACAAATGTTCGATTTGAATTACCACAAAATTGTGACACTTTTAAAAATATTTTTCTCCATCTTCTGATGTTAATTTATCTTGGAAAATATATTAAAAAAACAACTTTTCGTTCCAAAAAACAGAAAGTCCTTTTTGAAAACTTACAGATAAGATAAAAAAAAAATATTACATTCACTTTTCTAGTATTACAATTTTCTAAAAAATATATTTTATTTTTTTGAAACAAATAGTGCCAAAACACAAATATTTTGATAATTACATTGAATTGCATATCTTTTATTTTTTATAAAAAATATATATATAATTTGAAAATTTATAATTTATACTATTTTGTAGATCATGTAAACCTAATAAAATTGGTTAAATAATATATTAAAGTAATAATACAACTCTTCAAAGTTTCGACTATTTTGAATATTTATTTTCGGATTGTATTATTTAAAATTTGGATAGAGTCAAATTCAATTTTATGTTCATATAAATTTTGAATTATTACTTTTTGAAAAAAAAATTAAGAGTAATGATGGAGACACTTTCCAATACTCACATTCTAATTGGTTGGTGAAAAAATAATTGAAAAATAAAGAGAAAAAATTTATTTCTTCTCACCAACCAATTAGGAGATGAATTTGGATATTATTTTAAAAATGATAGTGTTCTTAACATTTTTTTTTAAATTATTACATTATTAGATCTAAGTTTGTTTACACCTACTTGCCTAAACAAAAGTTCAGGCCTAGAAGCAAAAGGGGGAAGAACTAGACTATACAATAGAAGCTAATCATCCCACTACTATTAGAAACATGGTGGTATTTTTGTAATTTAACAATTTTTTTTGTATAAATCTTATATTTAAAAATATTTTTATTGATTACGTATATGATACTATAATAGGGATAACATTTGGACCTACATTTGTGGAGTTTCGATCCAAACCCAACTTGAACGAAATTTTTTTTTTAACATTTATATGTCTTGCTCCGAACCCACCTATATATATATAATATTAAAATAAAGTAAAATTTTTCAATAAACTCAGACATCGGATTGTATGATGCGGGAATGAGGACCAATAATTTTTGTTGTTGGGAAATGGGGTGGGGTCATGGACAGGAAGAAATTTTCGGCAGCGGGAATGAGAATGGTGAAATTTGTCCTGAACTCGTCTCGTTGACACTCCTACACTATAAAAAAAAGATAAAATTTATTAAAATGATAATTTTTTGGACATTAATTCCAGACTATTAGCTTTATTTTTTTTTGTATGCAAGTTTTTTTTATTTATATGAAGTATTTTTTAATTTTGAATCGAATCTATCGGTTAAACTGATTTTACTGCGAACTGCTAGTTGATCCTATCTAGTTCACACTTAAAATCTACAATAGATAATTACCAAATCAAACTGAAAAAAACCAGAAAGACTCTATTGAATAAGATGAAACCATATTTTTGTAATATAATGCATTTTTTATAAAATAAAAACAGAAACAAAAAAAATGCAATCTGAATATGGATCACTTGTTTTTTTTTCACTGAAAAGAAAAAGAAAGAAAAAAGGGTATTCTTCAATTTCAGAGAAAATATAGTCTCTTGAACATTGCAGACACATTTATTGAATAAGAGAAATGTTTATATACATAAATATTTTGGAAAAGTAAGAAAGCTAACTAACTAACAAAAAACCAACCCAAACTAACTAACTCAACTACTAAACAAAATGGTGTGTTTGAAGTAAAACATAACAAAGCTTAAAACAACTTAATTCAATAAAAAAGAACAAAAGCCTCTCATGCCATCTCTCTTTCTTCTTTGATACTTCAAGCTTGAAACCATAGTAGTAGAGAATAAGAGAAAAGCCAGTGATGTCAATAATTCATCATCCCTCCCTCAAGTGGGCATATGTTGCAAGCACAACAAGCCCAACTTGAAACATAAGCGATCAAATGTTGGTGCTAAAAGTCCTTTAGTGAAGAGGTCAATGAACTGGTGTAAAGAAGTAACATGTTGTGGCAAACTAATCCATGTTTATATTGATCCTTGACCAAATGACAATTTATATCTAGACGTGTTGTTTGTGAAATACTGGATTAGCCGTGAGGTGTATCATGGTATGATTGTCACACCATAGAGGTATTGCCTTTTTCTACTAGAATATGAAATTTATGCATGAGATAGGTGATCCACTATAGCTCGTAGATAGTACTAGAAAAACTTTTATACTCTGCCTCAATAGAGGATCATGAAACTATGGATTATTTCTTCACTTTATAGGAATGAGGCTGGGACCAAAAAATATGCAAAATCCTATGATGGATTGCCTTGTATCTTACAATTGGGCCAATCTCATCATTATAGGCTTGAAGATGAAAATTGTTAGAGCTGGGATAAAAAAGACCTTTAGATGGATCACCTTCTAAGTATTTAAGAATGTGAATAACACTATGTCAATGTGTGTCTCTAAGAGATTGCATAAACTAACTAAGTTGTTGGATTGCAAAACAGACATCTGGTCTGATGAAGCCAACATAAAGTAATATGTCGATTAACCTTCGAAAAGGCTAAGGATCAAGGAGTAAAGTTTTGTATCAATTGTCAAGAATTGGCCCTTGGCTAATGGATTTGACATTGATTTAGCATTTTGTAAACCAACATCTTGGATGAGGTGTAAAATGTACTTCCTCTGGCTAAGAAACAATTCAGCTTCTGATATTGTAAGTTTGATGCTTAAGAAATACCTTGTTGGACCCAAATCCTTAATAGTAAATTGTTTATCTATAAATTATTTAACTTATGAAATAGCTAGAAAGTAAGAGTCTGTATGCATGATGAATAAGCAATTGTCATAAGCAAACTAAACAAAGTTGCATACTGTTAAAGTTTGCTAGTAAATTCAACATTCCATTGTCCAAAGGTTTGTTTTAGGTCATATAGAGATTTATTGTGCTTGCATACATGTCATGAAGTGGCCTTTGAGTAACTTATTGAGAGAAACATATACAACTCCTCATCCACATGGATATGAAAAAAAAAGCATTGTTTATGTCCAGCTGGTGCAATGGACATAAATTTGCAGCAATAATGGCTAATAGCAATTTGATAATGACAGTCTTAGCTATAGAGAGAATACTTCAGTAAAATCAACCCTCTTAATTTGGTTATAGCCCATAGCAACTAATCAATCCTTATATCTATCAATGCTGCCATAAACTTTTAACTTCAATTCATAGACCTATTTATTTCCTATAGGATTCTTACTAGGGGGCCAAGTGGTTAAAGTCCAGGTCTTGTTTTGTTTTAAAGCTTGTAGTTATATATGTATAGCTTTTTCCCATTATGGATGTATCACTAATTTTATATATGACTATGGTTCCTGAATTTCAAATAGATGAGCCACGTAACACAAATGTACAATTGAGAATTTGCCAGTTAGATTTGTAGGAAGGTTATCTGGGTCAAGATGTATAAGATTAGTTTCAAAATCTTATAACCAATGTGGAGTCTTGAGTATTTTAGTACTTTTTCGAACTAAAATGGGTATGTTGACATTTATAGGGTTTTGAGTAGTAAAAACTTTCTCTAGTTGAGTTGTGGACTCTAAATGATGACAAGTTGAACTTGATAAAGTGATAAGCAAAGAAAAATCAGGAACAAACTCAAGAATAGCTTGTGGTATATTAGTTGTAAAAAAGTAGGACTATGATTTGAAAAGGAAAAATATTCTCATGAAATGTTACATCTGTAAATGTGAAAATGGTCTCAACCCTTATATCATGCAATTTATAGGCATTATTGCTAGATGAATGTCTAAGATTTATGCATTTAATGGATTTGAAAGCAAATTAAAGTTTGTGAGGGTGACTACCCTTTGCATAGGCTAAAGAACCAAAAAATTTTAGTATGTTGTAATTAAGTTTAGAATTAAATAACATTTCATAGGGTGTTTTCCAGTTAAGAATGCCAGTAGGTAATCTGTTGATTAGAAAGGTAGCATGCAAAATGCATTCTTCCCAAAAGGTCTTTAGTAAGTGAGATTGAAAAAAATAGGGCTCTAACTATTTAAAGAATATGCATATGTTTTCTCTCAACCATCCCATTTTGTTGGTGTGTGTAGGTGCAAGTTTTTTTATGCAAATTGTCATGTTTATGCAGCAACTGTTGACTTAAAAATTATGCACCATTGTCTGTTCTTAGAACTTTAATTTTGGTATTGAATTGATTATGTATCATATTGAAAAATTTTGCTAAGATAGGCACTATTTGTACTTTATTATTCATTACATATGTCCAGACCCCCCTATTATAGTCATCCACCAAAGTAAGGAAATAATAAGCCCCACCAAAAGTTGTTATCTTATTTAGACCTCATATGTCTACATGCAAAAGGGAAAACTTGGTTTCTATTTTTGTAGTATTCAAAGGAAAATGAATTTGAGTTTGTTTTCCCATAAGACAAACAACATAATGAAATAAGGAATCAACAATATCTTTATTAAAGAAATTTGGTAGTGACAATATAAGATGCGAAGGGTATCCCAATCTACTGTGCCAAACAACTAGGCTAGCAGTAATGGTCACCTGACTTACAAAAGCAGAAATGAACATGGTAACATAATATTGGGATTAGAACTAGTATGAATAAAGTTATGTTCAAAAAGAAAGAGACTGTATGAGCAAGAACCTTACTACTCTTTTGGTCGTGGAAAACACAATTCATAGGTGTAAAGGTAAGTGTGATATTGTTTTATTTGGTTAGTTTGGTAACAGATAACAAATTGTGTGTGAAAGTTTGTATATGAAGAACATTGGTCAAATAAAACACATTATTCAGTCTAATATCACCAAGCATGTTAACAATCACTACTGCATGGTTAAGAAAATGGGCTCTTATAGGATTTAATGACCGGAACATCTTATGAAACAAATTATTATCTACACAAATGTGGTTTTATGTCTCACTATGTATAATCTAGTGTACATAACCCTTACCATTCAATGTTATCATTGTCACTTTACATGCATATTCTTCAACTTGAGTCAAATTCATATATGAATTGGCATATATGTTATTTCTTTTCAAATACTTGGCCACCTCCTATTTAATTAGTTCGACTATGCCTTAATGACCTCTAGCATTGTCAATTTCAGCTGTCTTAGTAACTCCTTTTTCATCACTGCCACCTAGATTAACTTGTGCCTTCCCTTTATTTTTTCTCTTTTCTCCTTTAACTTACTATACCATTTAAAAACCCCAATGATCTTAAAGTAGGTATCTCTAACATATTTTGGCCAGAAGTCACAAATTTTATCTCAATTTTTGCATAATCCCTCTTATGTGCATTATTCTTATTGAAAAATTGTTTCTCATTACCCTGTGCTCTTGCAAGCATCACACTAACATCTGCATTGTCTTTCAAATTAACTTAAACCATTTTTTGCCTCTCAATTTGAAACACCATCGAGTATGCTTTTTTCGCAGTTGGCAAAAGATCAAGCATGAATATCTAATTTTGCTTGATCATAACCATCATTGAGCTCCATAAGGAACTGCATTAGTTTAGTCAATGAAGTAGTTTCTTTCATATGCTTACTAACTCCACAATTTCATTTACCACATATACAATGTGGAACAGGATTGAGACAATTCAACTCATCCCAAAACTTTTTGAGCTTAGTATAATATGTATTAACTGTTTGAGCTTAGTATAATATGTATTAACAATTGAGGACCTATAACACCCTCTTACCCTATTAATAATAGCAAAGTGGGATGTAATACCTGTAAAATAGGGTTTATAAGTTATATATGTGTTTAGAGTGGGAAAAGATGGTGTTTAAGGTGTGTTAAAGTTAAAATTAAAATTTTAAAAAGGAAAACTGTAACATCCTTGACCTTCCCCACATGCATTTCATCGAACATAAGCATCTTGCATACAATTCAATTGAACACGTGCATTTCATACGTATTTTCGTAGGAACAAGTTTATGACATGCACTAGCTACGTGTCCTAGTATTTGGCACTTGTATCGAGTCGCACTTGTGTAATTATAACCTAAATGAAGATAACAAAGCATTAGAAATAAATTGAATAAGGTGATTAAATTAAACTAAGAAAAATAATTAGATTAAGATTAGTAAACAATTACATTGTTAATTTAGTTAAATCGGGTCAAATGATTAAGTTGTATTATTGTGTGAATTAATGGAATTATAAATCTATGTAAATAATAATAATAATATAGACAAAATAAAATGAAAATGACACAAAAGGGAAATAGAAGAGAAGAGAAAAGAGAAATGAGAAGAGAAAGGAGAAGAGAAGAAGAGAAAATGAGAAAATGAGAAAATGACAAACAACAAGTTGGCTTTATCTTCATATATCTTTCCCCATTTCTGCCTCCTCACTCCAGCCCGACTTCTTCTTCAATTTCCTCCATTTCAGACTTCAATTCTTCCTTGTTTCATCTAGTTTTTGAAGCTAATTGATCCCTTTCAAGGTTGTTCTTGGTAAGTAATCAATTCTTATTGCTATAGGGTTGATTTGAGTTGCTTAGGTTCAATATTAGGCACTGAATTGCAACCCGATTTTGATATTAATAGAAATTGATTCTGGAAATGTGTAAAACACAAAAGTTGTTCCTTTATATCTTAGATTTGTGGATATGTAAACATTTTTGCAAGATGTTATGTATAGGGAGAGATATTCCCTTCGTACTGAAACTGGTCAGGGTGTAAACCCTAACCAAGTTAGCTACTGTGTGGTCTGATTTAGAATATGTTAAAGCCCTTATTTGAAGTCTATCAAAACATAAAAGTTGTAGATATATGTGTTTTGTATCTGTATACCAAATTTCAAGTTCATAGGGCTTGTAAATGGTGATTTGTGGTGAATGGAACCATGACTATTCCATGGTTTGAACTGCCTACTGAGTGCCCTGGGCAGCTCCAGTACATTGGTTGGATAATTTGAGCTTGTTAGAGCTCGATTATATAATTTCTCAAAACATGAAAGTTAGATGTATATGTCTTAGCTAAATTATGGTACTAATTGGAGCTTAATTGGTTATCTTAGACTAAGTTATGGCCTTGTGAAGTCATACTGGTCCGGAAGCCAATTCTATTCTGGAACAGTAATATGTTTGGTATAATTAGAAGACCTTAGAGACATAATTGGTACAAGTTGTAAACATGAAACATGTTAAATGTGAACCCATATAAGTGTCTGTAAAGTTTCATTAAAATAGGACTTATAGAGTGTAAGTTATGATGAACCCAAATGAGTACCCTGAAACTGCCTAAAGGCAGAAAACAAGGCAGAAAACAGAACACTCTTATAAATTCCACCAAATATTGTAAAATTATCCAATTGGTCTGAAATTTTAATATGTTCTCTAATTATATGTTATTTGTAATTAGGAACAAGAATCAGATTAATTGGTCAATTATAGAAAAATTTATAGGCTAAACAGTCTCATAAGGTCACACTGCCTCATAGGAAAAATCTTAACTATTGACATGAACAATGCATATTAATTTGTTTAAGCCACATTAAGTCTCTCTAATCATGAGTTAATCGATTATGTTTTCATATTAGGCTCGCAACATATTGGAGAACCACAAGGAGCGGATAGACAATAAGTTAGGGGTCGGAATCAAAGGAGAACGGTGAGTCTAATTATCGATTGAATTCTTTAGTGCAAATGAATGTTGCTTGCTATGTGATTCATGTGATTGTCATGATTGGTCCTTGATAATGTAATGATGGATAATTTGTGACATTGTGGTACATATAAATGGTATACTTGTGGTATATTTGAGGTATATGTTTGACAAATGTGATATATATACATGGTACATGTATAGTATATACAAGGTGTATGCTTGACATATGAGGTATATAGGGAATATATGTATGTTGTATATGATAAAGATGCAATGGTTGATGAATGCTTAAATACAAGTGCATATGCATATGGGCTAAAAAGGCGTTGTGACTAGTTAATCGACATTGCAAAGCAAAAGAAGAGGCCTATGGCCCAACAAATGTGCAAAGCAAAAGAAGAGGCCTATGGCCCAACAAATGTGCAAATGAAACAAATGATCAAGCTAGCTAGCAAATGCAAATGCAAATGTTCATATGGAAACCCGGGGCAATGTTCGTTTAATCTGGTCACAACAAAATAAAATGTACAAGCAAAGCATAAGTAAATAACAATTATTGAATACTTGATTTTATCTATATTTATATGTTATTGACTGATGAATGGAATGGAATACATGGTATATATTGGAATTGTGATTTATGACTATGAGTTGTTTGGTACTTTAGAGCTCATTGGATGGTTATTCTCACTGAGCCGCAACTCATCAATTTGCATCATTTTTCAGGTAAAGAGAAGTGATAGCTCATTTTGAGTAGCGTATAAAAGACATGGAGCACAGGTCACTGGTCGAGCCTCATCACTCTCTCTCTCCTTGCATTCCACACAAGCATGAAAATATGTCATATGTGTTTTTTTTGTATTTACGTGCTTGAATAGGTATAGTCATTTTGGAATGAGTCTAAATATGTATAAATGAAATCAACTCGAAAATACTTATGTGAAAAGTTTATGTTTTGATATATGTGATATATTATATTGTGGTGAAAACCTCAGTGTTAACTTTGCAAAGTCAGTGAATAATATTACAGGATATGAGACTTGCAAGTCATTGAATGAAATTATAGGATATGAGACTTGCAAAGTCATGGAATTATATTACAGGATATGAAAAATTACTATTATTGTTAACAGGGTATTTTACCTTTCCAGTACGCCATGTATGATTACTTGATGTTTGGACAGGTTATACTAAAATGCATAAGAGGTGTGACGTTACAAAAACTTTCACATTCGTGAATATTTGTTCACTCCCATGAAAGGTCATGCTATGGTTCAAAAGGCAGAATTTTGGATATAGCGAGAGTGTTTGAAAAGTGAAAACTTTCACGCCCGTGAATGGTTTAGTAACGGCCATGAAAGGCAATTCACACTCATGAACGCAAGTCGGTTGGTCATGACCAGCTGCATTTTTCTCTTTTCTTTGCACCAAATCTTGCTTTAAAACCATTTCTACCGCCTCGTATCACCCTCTGACACATGCCAAGACTTATTAGTCATCTTCTTCACATCAAATAAACCCTAAACACCATTGTTGATCTTGGAAACTTGAGAGACATAGAAGTTTGGTAAAGTTCTTGCTTATGTTGAGGTGAAACTTGAGTTTTTAAGTTAGTTTGAGCTTGTTTTATGTTACAAGGTACTTATGGGAATATTTTTGTGATGTTAGGATTTCTTAGAGAATAAGGAACCACATCACAAAGGGATAGACAAGCTTGAAAAGCTTGGAAGGGTAGCTAAAGCTCCATTTTGGTGAAAGGTATATACATATAGGCATATTAATTCGATTTTCATGCATATTAATGCATATTATGTTTTTGGAAATAAGAATGAAATGATAAATGGTATATTATGGTTGATAAATAATATGGTATAATGGTTTAAGTGTTAAAATGACATATATGGTATGTTATGATGTAAATGATCCAAGAATAAGATTTTAATGACTTAAATGTTATGAAAACATGTAGTATACATGATATGAGTATGTAAGTGTTAATAGGAGTGATTAACATTGGTTAATCTTAGAGATTTTGCATGAAATTCATGAATGACTCTATTTTGAGTTTTTTGAAAATGCATGATTCACACTCTTGAACAATGATGCCACGGTTGTAAATGTTAAACTGGTATGAACAGCATGAATCCAAAATTGCATGGGTTGGTGTCACGGTTAGGAAGCCCTGATGATATAATGTCACTGCCATGAATAAGTAATTCATGCCCATGATGGTTATGTTTTATTCACGTGGTGGTTCACGGGTAAGATAACCGTGAAAGTTTACCTTCACAATCGTGAATAAAGTAGTTTACGTCTATGAAGCTGTTTGAATGTATAATATGTACATTTTTGAATTATGATCTATTTGCTAAATGGATTAATGACATGTTATAAATGTACGAGTACATGATAAATAACATATGGATGGCATGATATGATATTAATGTATTGGATATAATAATGCATAAATGAGAAAGTAAATACTGGAAATAACATGTGATAAATAAATTGAAAGATAAATGATTATGAGATAAAAAAAAAAACTCATTTCTCTAGTTTTGAGCTTAACATAGGATATAAGGTATACCATTGGGAAGGTAAACGGTACCGTATGAGATTCTTTTATATGAGGATAAGATGATTTAGGTATTATGAGCATTTGATCCTAGATATGCTAGTATGATATTTTACTCAGTTAATGTGGCTTAAACGCTGGTTATTAAGCATTATTGACTTTGAGAGGCTCGGATGAGCTGATACAGGTTATAATTAGAGTAGCTTAAGCTCGGGTTAGAGCATTCATATCTCATGTCCTGCATCAGAATAGTCAAATTTTAGAGTTATGGGCTGAAACAGTTGAAATAATGAAAGCTTAGAGAGGCCTGGATGGTAAATATACTAAAATGTAATTGTTTATAATGCTAATATCAAGTAATATGATATGGTATTATGTATGAGATATATGTATATGTTTATAATATACATGGTAATATTATATGATGTCTATAGTATTAATAGGCATGTGAACTTGCATGGATGCATGAAACAACTAGAATGTATGATTTTAGGAATGATCATGGAGTGAATTGCATAACGGTATGACATAAATTAAATGTAGAATTTTTATGCACATTTGTACCACTAAGCATTAGTTTGTTTAGTATGTCGATTTTCTGTACGTAGATTTGGAACCGATAGACAGGAGTTGACCGATAAAGCAACAAGCCACCAAAGTTCAGTCAAAGAGTACCCAATTAAAATGTGTACATTCATGGCATACTATGTATTTACATTTATGTCATGGGTTATTTTGGGATATTATTTTATAGGTCTTTTATGTTTTAAGAACACGTGATGATAATTTAATATGTATTTATGTAATATGAAGCTAGTGAAGCCGAAAACAAATTTTATGTTATGATATCGATCGTTGGATCGAAGTCTTATTTATGATGGTTTTATGCATTAATTGTATTATGATATTTAAACAGGTTTAAATGTGAAAATTTTAATTTAATAAGTTTTTCCGTAAAACAATATTATGTTATCCATCGGTACAGTTGGTGAGGGTTTTCCGGCTGTATCAGCGAGTGTTATGTAAGGAATGCTACCAATCTCTTAATTCCATAACTAGTTTACTTAATACAAATATTTAGTATATTCTCATTTATAAATATTTGCATACATGCCTTAAATCCATATCTCCATATTTATTTATTTTTATAATAAGTAAATGTAATATCATGTACTATTTTAAATAAATTCATCAACTATAAAATATTTAATTACTTAAAATATTATATACAAAGAGTTACTAGTTAATATTTTATTTACAACCCCATAATATAAGTACCACATAACATGAGAGTAAAACTAGCTAATATGTTTTACAAGAATTTATACACTGAAACAAAGAAATCTTCAAATGTTGCTATCTACTATCTAGCGTTCATCTCTTTCTAGCAAATACTGCATGTATCTACCAACTACTTTAATATTTGTGCATGGAAAAAACTATATGTGCTAAACTACTAATTTAGTGGTGTTTTATATAGTAAAAACTTAATATGCATTCATAAAGTTACACACATTCATACATTTCATGCCAAATACAAGAAATATCACATTTTTTACTAACATTTAACCAAACTTTCAATGAAATATAAAATATGTTCCTATATGCTATTATTTTATTCATGACTACTGTTAT
Source organism: Triadica sebifera (assembly GCA_023653625.1). Classification (NCBI taxonomy): domain Eukaryota; kingdom Viridiplantae; phylum Streptophyta; class Magnoliopsida; order Malpighiales; family Euphorbiaceae; genus Triadica; species Triadica sebifera. The sequence continues at coordinate 26,095,851 of CM042900.1, forward strand.
TATTATTAATATCCCTATATTTTATTCATTTTAATTTTATCCCTGGTTGATTAGAATAAATAAATTATACAACATATTGTTTTATCTTGTTTTCTCAAATTTATGCCCCTAACATATATACTGAAACTATAAGATAGGATACAGGGTGTTGTTTGTTGACAAATTTTAACTCGGCTCATAATACCTATGTAAATAAACTCGACATGATATGATTTCTATATAAATCAACTCGGCATATTTAGTATCTATGTAAAATAATTAACTGGGTATTTTTACATCTGCATATCAAGGAGCTCTATCTTTCCTACTCCAACATGTCAATTTGTCTTTTACTCTAGTTTTATACTAGGTATTTTAGAGTTTAATTATTTTTATCTAAATGTATTTAAACATATATTTACTTTTATTTTATTCTACTATTATTATTATTATTATTATTATTATTATTATTATTATTATTATTATTATTATTATTTAATACTTTAATTTTTAATTCAATTTTGCATTATTGTCATATAACATACATTACCCATTTATTAGTTCATAATTCTATTTTTTTCATAAATTTTATGGGCCTAATGACTCACTTGGCTTATATAATTACTCCTATAACCATCATTCACACTAAATCATATATATTTTAGTTTTCCAGATTTTTTTATTAGCATTGTTCTTAGCAGATTTCAAGCTTTGTTTTAGATCTCAATTTTAGTCATGCTTCCAATGGAATTTGATTAAGTGGTCGTGTAAGAATTGTAGCCCTAGATCCTAGCAGTAATTTCAACTTGAATCACTTAATTATTAGTTTTGTACCAAAAGTTATAGTTATTTGAATACTAACTATTCAGTGCAAATTCTACCTAGGATTTTGGAGCAGATTTTAGGTTTAATATTCATGCCAAATTTTAATATAGTAAAAATTAAATATCATATTCTTCATGAAAATTTTATCCTAATATCTTAAGTTTTAAATACAACAAAGAACATCCAAAATCAGTTTTAGATTTTACGTTATAGACTTTTTTATATAAGCTATTCCATATAGATTTTCAACAACATATACAACAATACAACCATTCATTTAGTCATGCAATTGATATAAATAATAAAATAATTAAATCAACATATTAAATTTTTTTTCCATACAAGTATATACCTTAATAATAAAAATAATAATAATAATATAAAATATAAAATAACAATTATATTTTAATGGTATTGTTGAAATTTAAATTTTCAATTTTTTCTCTATAAATACCAAAATTTTTTATTTACTACACAATCTCATTCTCAATTAATTCTCAATTTCTCTACAATTCAATCTCAATTCTCTCTACATATATTTCTAATTTCTCCCTAATTACACTCTTAATAATTTTTTTCTCTCTAATTTCTTTCTAATTATACTTCTACATAATCTCAAAATTTTCTTCAATTTTTAATTCTCTCTAATTCTCAATTTTTCCTTAATCATATAATTTTTTTTCATTATATTTCTCTATACATTTTTTTTAATATTCTCAAATTTTTTTACAAAATTTAATCATAAATAATGATAAGTCGTAGTGAAAGGAGCAATTTTTTTTATGAAAATATTGTTGATTTGAAATTTTTTATTGAAATTTTGGATAAAGAGGGGGGTTCGAAATTTCAACTGAAGAAACCAAAAGAAATAGGGGTGATGAACAACTGTGTCTGGATCCGACGACGATAGCATTATCTGTAGTAAAAATTCGAACATCCAATATTTTTCAAATTCATTTTAAGAAAATTTCAAAAAAATGGGTCATTTGATATTTTATGCAATTATTATACAAAAACAAACAATTTTAAAGCTGGAGGTAGTATTACACATTTGTATACACTTGTAAAACAAACATGTTGCTCAAACTATAATAGAGAAAAGACAAAGTCAATTTTTTTGGTACGCACTATCTTCTTCTACTTTTCAATTATTTCAATATATAAAAAAAATTGACAAAAATGATAAGTACAGAATATTTATTTTTTAATTTTGGTGAAAAAGTAAATTTTGTTAATTATTGTTAAAATGCATTAAATTCATCTACTAAACGTATATCTAGAAATACCATTAAAAGTAATTTATATAATTTATATAAAAAATAAAAAATTGCTTAAAATATTTTCTTTTTTGAATAGACATATTTGTATTTATAGTGATATTTGAAGTGATTATTGATAAATGCATTTTTACATGAGTCTTATATAACATTGGATTGATAGTGAATGATAATTACAAAAAATATTACTTGCATTTAGTGTTTTTGATAATCGGCATACCGCCGATAATATTTTTAAAATAATAAAAAATATTTTGGAAGAATATAGATTAGTTCATAAAATTTTTTCAATTTCTTTTAATAATGCGGTGACAAATACTGTCTCAATTCAATACTTTCAAGCATTATACAAATCTAATATTAGAGCTAATTTTTTTTTATATTAGATGTACATGTCATGTGTTAAATTTATGTGTTCAATATGTTTGAGTGGTATAATTGCTCCAATTAAAGTAGCAATTTTATTTTTATGATCACATCCACAAACAATAAAATTATGGAATCGATTTTATCGTAAAAAATACAAAAAACCTAAAATTTTCAAGATATCTTCCTATTTGTTGGAATTCAACTTATGAATTACTCGATGAGTCATATGGATATAAACAATTATTGTGCACATTTATTTCTGATCATGTGTCATAAATTAATTTATATCCATAATATTGTGCATATTTATTTTTAATAATGTGCTGCAAATTAATTTATATTCATAAATTTTCAAGGTTATCTTTTTCTCTCTTTTCCTAAATTGAAATGAAGAAAATGGTGGAGAAATGGTGAGGGAGTGGCTGCCATATGGAGATAAGGATGAGGAGATTTTTATGTTGAATTTTTTGTCTCATTAATGAATAAGGTTCTAGGTTTCTTTAGACTTTTTTCTAATTAGCTAGATTTTTGTGCGCCCCACTTCTCCTTAATCTCTTCTCCTATTGGTCATTTTGATTAATTAATAATAATTAATTTTAATCTTTGAATAATTCATCTTTTATCCCACAACTTCATCTTTTGACAAAATAAACCCAAATAAATTCCATAAATCCCCATTTTGTCCATATGATGATTTTATTTTTTTCAATTCTAGCACTAAACTTTTTTTAATTTCCAATTAATAATGTCTTCAATAAATCTCTCTCATATATTGTCATTTTTTTATGAATCCGAATTTAGACTCTGATCAATCCTGTGTGTCTGACTCGGTTATATGCAATCAATGTCTAAATGATCAGACGTTACAGGACCATTACATTCCTTATAGTTCTCATTCAATTCTTGGCATAACTCTCTCGTTGTTGCTGCATAGATGAAGGTTTCTACAATTTCTTTGCAAACCGCATTAAGAATCCATGAAATGACCATTGAATCAGCTTAACTCCACTAATGAAACTTAATCGATCCCTAATTAGGTATTACTTTTGGATTTTGAACATGCATCTCATATATATGGCAGCAAAAATATGAAATTTAATTGAACCTAAAACTCATGAAACATCCTATATAATTTAAAATCGGATTAAACCATTCAACGAGAGAAGTTGATTATCTTTGTTTGCAATTATTGATCTTCCAAGTTGTGAGCTTTTTCTTCTTTGTTGGATTGTAGCAAATCACAATAATCCAAAACTAGGATTGCCTTTAAGAGTATCTATGCGAAGGAAAAAAAAAAAGAAAACATCCAAGGAGATGGGGTGACAAAGGTCCAAATTGTTAGCAATGAAAAATTGTCTTATGAAAGATAAAAGGGAGAGAAGAAAAATAACTCTTATTTTTTTAAGGGGGGCAGCCACGAAATTTATTATTTAAAAGGAGATTCATGTGTATCTGTTCATCCTGTGTCCTTAGACACATGGACTTAGATCCATCATGTATGTTATGTTATGTACTAAACCTCATGTATCATATGCTCTAAGTGTCACGAGAAGATATCAATCAAATCCCGATGAAGGGTATTGGGTGGCTATCAATAATATCCTTAAGTACTTGAGAAGAACTAAGGATATATTTTTGGTTTAGGAAGATGGAGAGCTTAAGGTAAACGGTATAAGGATGCCAACTTCCAAACCGATAAGGATGACTCCAAGTCCCAATTAGGATATTTTTTCATGTAAAATGGTGAAGCAGTCAGTTGGAAGAGTTCCAAACCGGAAATGACTGCATATTCTACAACTGAATCAAAGTACATAGCAACTACTAAGGCAGCTAAGGAAGCGGTTTGGATAAAGAAATTCATCACAGAACTATAAGTGATTTCTAGCATTGTTGATCCAATAATGTATTGTGATAACAATGGAGTCATTGCTTAAGCAAAAAAATCATAGTCTCATCAAAGATCTAAACATATACTTAAGACGTTAACATTTGATTTGAGAAATTGTTGGTAGACATGATGTAAAGATGAAAAGAGTTCCCACTAATCAAAATATAGCTTATCATCTAACTAAGCATCTTCCCCAAAAGAAATATGATAGTCATGTACTAACCCATGGTATAATGTATAAAGGCAATTGACTTTAATGCAAGTGGGAGATTGTTAGAGATGTGCCCTAAAGACAAATACCTTAGGCATTTGATGTATCATTTATTATTAATAAAAAACATTTTCATTATATGATATTCATTGCATATGAATTAGTATAGATTTTAGACTGTTTAATGAAGTTATTGGTATGTAACACGACATGAAGGAAATCATGATGAGATCATGATGATGAGATTTCTATCATGTGCAATTGTGTTTATACCTAAATAATCCCTAGTCATAGGATTAACAAGAAATAATATTGTTAATTTGAATAGACTAACATATATTTTACTCATTGATTAGGTCAAACAGCTGATCTCATAAGTTGATAACATGAAATGTTTAGAATTAACATGTGGATGCTTGCTAGAGTAGTCAAGTACATTGGATGATCTGCTATAAGATAATCACATTGATATCTATTCAATGTCAACGATAGTCTCATCATAAAAATGGTGCAAATATCTTTAGACTTAAGATGTTTAAGGTTATCTTGGATATTGAATCCTATAATTTGACTTCATTCCTTATTGCCTCTTACAAGGTTGCTCATAGGGTGGTCATTAGGCATAACATAAGGTATTCAAAGACAATTAAGTAGTCAATAAATGATTCATCACTCCTGATAGAATGAGAGTATACCTATGGCCTCTTGTAAAGATTATTACTCAGAAATTTTTGGCTAAGGTGGACATGTCTTAAAGAATATCTTCAAGGACATATCTAATCAAAATAATGAGTCTCATAGATAATAACTAATATTATTTGGATTAAATATAATGTAGTGAGTCTAGTGGGAGTTGACACACAATCCATGTTTTGAACCAAATGAGGTATAGTTTGGTGAAAGGACGAATTTCACGGTAATTGTCTAGGAAATGATTAAAAGTCAAACCACTGACTTTCTGGTTAATTGAGTGGTCATGATGTGTTGCTAGATATCACTCATGATCTATTAAGTCAAGAGAAATTGATTAAAAATTCATTATAGATAAAAAAAAATATTTGACTCGTAGAATCCTAATTGGATTAGGATTTCTCTAGAGACTTGAGCTGCCAACATGACTGAAAAACCTATTAGGTCACACGCATAAAAATAATAAAGAAAATGCAAAATTTATTTTGGATAAGATCCAATGAGAGAGAAAGAAAATTGGGTTTCTTATAAAATTTATAAAAAAAGGGTTAAATCCAATTTGGATTAGAATTGCTAACTTTATCAATATTGGGTCATATACCTTATGGAAAGGAGCTCATTAAGATTTTTCCTTTTCCAATAGTCAAAAATGTAATATGGATAGGGGGGTTTACACTTTTAAAGTAAAAGGGCAAAAAAAAAAAATGAAAGAGAAAGAAGAGAGATGGGGGTTTAAACTTTTAAAGTAAAATGACAATAAAAATAATGAAAACATGATGTGGGCGTGTGAGGAGTCAAACCTTGTCCATTTTGAAGATTTCACTTGTTGTCTTACCACCAATGACCAAACTACATGACTACAATTAATATTTATTTCTTATTTTATGAATTAAAAAAATTCAAGTCAACCCGATTGAACAAGTTAATTATTCTGTGAATTAAAAAAATTCAAGCCAGTCCAATTGGATAAGTTATTTTCTGCACTTTATATTTTGTTAGTTGCAGTTATTGTTAGAAAAATAATAAGAAGATATTGTTAATTTAGTATCAAAAATTGGATTAATCTCCATTTAAGGCGGCTTAAGGCCTTCTGTTAGGTGTTTTAAATATTTCTAGAAAAAAATATAAAAGTTGGTTTGGATCTAGACCACAAAATTTTAGCCCGATATTTGCATGTGCAAGTTGAGCGCCCACACATTGATTTTGGTTTTGTCCATAAATTTGTGTCCCCCCATGCTTGTGTGAGAGAGTGTTTTCCACTTTACTTAACTTTGCAATGATGAGTATTTCTATATAAAATTTTATTCCAACTTCCATTTTTCCTATGTAGAATTCCTTACAATAGAATTCATTTCTCCTTAGCAATGAACATATTTTGAGATTCAATTTTTTTATTCATACATTCACCATTTTGAGTATATAAATATCATAATTCATAGTTCTTATATCAAATAACACATATCTGAGTTATTCTCTCAAAATCGAATTATGAAATTCACTTGAATATCATTCTCAAAATGGTATATTAATCATAATTTTCCAATAGTTATTTGTCATTTGTATTCATTATTTTTCATCACAAGACAGTTGCTCGTCATGACAACAGTCTACTTTCATAATTATAAGAGTGTCTCAGGACCGACTAAGAACTCATTTAAGAGTGTTCATGATTATTGTTGAATGTTAAAAAATATATATTTAGAAATTTTTTTGATTTAATTAATTGATTTTTTTAATTTTTTTATGAACTACTTTTCTTAAATTTATTTATAAAAAAAATTATTTACCTGTTTTTTTTTCAAAATCAATTTTTAAAATTTTAAAAAATTAAAAGTAATTTTTTATTCAAAAGAAATAAAGCTAAATTAAATATAATTTATTATAAAAATTAGTTTTTTTCGAAAAACGTTCTTCTTAAACGGAATACTAATTGGATCTTTTTTCATAAATTATATTTAATTTAGCTTTGTTTCTTTTGGTAAAAAAAAAAAACAGTTTTATTTCTCGGAGGTGAAGAGAGTCATATGAATTAATACACACATCAGCCTTGGGCTTATCCTAGTACTGCTCATCAAATATTGTTGTTTTCCTTCGTAATTGAGACTCTAGAAGGCCTAATGCAAGGCTGTAACCTGCAAGTGAAGATCATAATATCAAATTATCAATTACAAATTTAAAAAATGCATGCAATTCACAGGGTTAATCAAATGATTTCAACCCACAAATAAATGTATTAGAGAAATGTTAGCTATGTCAAATTTTCAAGAGATTATTTAATATTTGTTATCTGATTTATTGGAGAGCATTTAATATAAGATAGAAAAAAATTAATAAATTATGTTTAGAATTTTTTTCGAACACCCACAAATTAATTAGACAATAAATATTAGAAAATATTTTAAAAAAATAATTGTCAATTAACACCCACAAATTAATTAGATAATCAATATTAGATAATCAATTTTTTTTAAAAAATTGTCATTAGAATTGTTCAAATACTCAAGGCTGATAATCAGAAGTTCAATTGAAATACTTTTTTTTTTTTTTATGTCATTCGAGTTATTGTAATTCTTGATCTTACTATTTCATTTTTTATGTCTGTAATTTTGTTGTGCTTGAGGTTTTAACATTTGTAATATATAAAACGTAGTAGGATGTTAAAATGGATTGCGCTTGGACATCTACATAAGGTTCAATATTAAAATTAAACTCAATTCTAATATTGTATTAAAGTATATCTATGGACTTAATTTTTTTCCCAAAATTAATTTATAAATTTTATAAAATTATCATATCATATCATGTTATACAATTATATCTTATAAATAATAATAAATGTTTTGCATGTGGTGCTAATTTGTATTTTTTTAAAATTAGGATGGGTATTCTTTTTGTCTTGAATTTTAGAGAATTCACGACTAAGTTTGACAATTTTGAAATATTAAATAAAATTTATTATCAGTATTATCATACACATTGATTGTTCAAATCTAATAAAATTTTATATTTACCTCTAAATTAAAATTAAAAAGCTGTTGAACTCTAATAATATGTTCTAACTTTGTGTATGGCTTGCAAAAGAACTCTAAAAACTATAATGGTATGAGCCCACTTCATAACATCTTATTGAAGAAGCATAAATTTCAATAAAGATCAGAGAACTCAAAAATATTGATTATAAAAACTTTAAAATAAAAAGTTAAAAAAAATTCACAAAATTTTCATTTTCTACTACAAATTGAGTTTTAATAAATTAAAAAAATACAGTAATTTATATTTTGAAATAAAAATAATTAAAACTTTGTTGTAATATTATCTCTTTTCTAAGTAATTTGAGTTATAATAAAATACTATGATACCCATAATTCTAATTTTCTAAAACTTTAGAACTAAAGTAATTAAAATTAAATATGACACGTGGAAGAGAAGAAGGAGGCGATCTCTAGCAAGAAGGAGAGGGGGGAAGAGAAAGGAAAATAAAAGAAGTAGCTGCCTTGCTGGGGATATTTGTCTCCGTATGGAGGTGTAAAGCAATAAAAATGGCATAGGATTTGGGGTGTATGAGATTACATGAAAAATAATATTTAGTAATTAAAATGGGATAAATTTTGTTTGACAAATTTGAAATTTTTAGAAAATAGATACATAACTATTTCATCCATATAATTGACAATCTAATTTCCCAAGAGGTTTTATTAATTTTTTTATTTATTTATGATGTATTGATGTTGCATATTAATCTATATCAATCATATTAGTAGTTCAGTTTTAATAAAATTTCATATTTAGATCTTAAATTTAAAAAAAAAAATTTGTAGTTGAATTTTAATAAAATCCATATATATATGAGATAGTTTTAATTTCTTATTTTTCTCTATTTTTTTCCCACTGGATTTGAGTTTTATTTTGAGAAAAATTCATAAGGATATGACAAGAAAAGATCAATAAGATAAAATTTTAAGAATTATAAAAAAAACATGGTAAAAAGAGGATCTAATTAAGTATTTGATGATTTCTTCATGAGCTTTTTGTATTTATTTTGTAAATTACTAGTCATAGGGATGATGTAATCCGAGCCGTTTATGGCATAATTCCAAATCCAGAATGTCTCTAGTCTTATAAGACAGTAGATTTCACCTATCAGATGATTTCCCACCAACAACCAGAAAGGATTTTTTTCCATAAAAATCCATCGGGTATGAATGAAAATTAAGGATCTTGACTCTTGAACAAGAGTGGCCTTAATTTATAGACAGACGCATCATGTAAGAAATCATCAAATACTTGGTTCACTAGCACTAACTATGGACGTTGTTACCATGTATAAGCGAGCAAGGCAGCGCATATCTCTTGACCACCGTAGCCAGCCATGCATCTGTTTTCCCTGATGCTCAGCAAGAGCCAGCTCTCCAATCCACCGTGTAGCAGCAATGGCTATGGCTTCAAGGGTTGCATCTGCTACTTCCAATTAGAGCCACGAAAGATTCTAGTATCAGTCTCTTATCCACTCTAACACAAATTTCATCAAATAAAGATTCCCTTTGTATCTTAAAAAAAAAACTCTATCTATAAACACTCGAGTAATTTAGAAAATTTTTACCTCTGTAAAACGTCTCTATGATCTCAATTTTTCCAGAAATACAATTGTGTCCCCTCTAAAAGCTATTTGTTGAAAGTCAACTTAATTAGGTCGTATATCACCCACTAATTAAGATTATTTGAATACATAAACCAATTTCCCTTTTTACAAACTAGTCTTTGTAAAACTAGATAATAATTTACCTACAACCTAATAATCTAGTTGTAGTTGATAATCTTATAGTTAAAAATATAATATCTGATAATCTAACTAATTGAATTAAAAGTGTTTAATAAAACTAATAGAAAAAGTAACTGATATAAAAAAACTTGCTTATATTAATTAAAAATTCTATGTAAAATTTGTTTCAATACATAATATAAACGAATTATATAGCATATATACATATTAAATAATATGAAAAATATATTAAATATTTCAACATAATATAATAAACATGTTCACCCTTATCATCTAATATTCAATTGTTGCATATATGTACATATTAAATAATTTAATAATTATATATAATTATATAGAAATTTTTGATTAAGGGGTATAATATGTCATTAGACAAAAAAAAGTATAATGAAAAATAAAAATTATAATCCATTAGCTAATAAGTTGAATGGTAACTTCACTATCTTTTTTTAGGAGATTATAATATAGTTTTTTTTTTCAAATAGTTTACTTTACCAAACAAAAATTATTGATAAAATCATATTCAATTTATCATCAAACTATATTATATTATAGTTTTGCGTTATCTAAGTAATAAGGAGATGCCAGCGCTAATTATAGGAAGAACATAAATATCAAAGATTTCTTTTTTTTCTTCTTTTTTTAATTATTTTTTAAAAAAACAATTATATACGTTTGAGCTTCTCCACTTCCTACCATCTGCTATATTATCTTAATTTACTATATTTATTTGTCTTATTAACGAAGATTATATTTAAAAATGTTTATTTCAAAATAAGATAATCATATTTTTTTTTTATCCGCGCATAAAAATACGACTAGTACTCTACATTTAAAATACATGATAATAATAGGTGGAAAAAAATTCAATAATTTTTTTGTTTAACCTTTTTATTTCTCTCACAAGTTTAAATAATACGAAAAAAACTGTTTGTCGAAAGTGGAAAATAAAGATGTCGACCATTTCATATTACTTTTCCAATTCCGTTTGCTTGTGGCATTTTGCATCTTGAGTTGATTGTTTTATGTTTTCAGTTTTTTCTGCCAATCGAATTTGGTTGGACCACTTTTTGTTTTAGGCCCACCTTCAAAAAAGAAAGTGGGCAAGTGCGAATGGAAAAGACAGGAAAAAAAGTAACAAGTAATGACAAAAAAATAATGCTCTATTTTGTATTGCATTAGAGAACAAAAATATATTGGAAAAAAATATTTTTTTTTAAGTTTTGAAAAACAGTTTTTTAAAATAAATAAGTAAATAGATATTTTTTAGATTAATTACTATTTATTTTCTTAAATTTGACATAATTCACTAATATTTTCTGAATTTTTTAAAATTATGATATTTGATTCTTTAATTTTATTTTTATTAGACTATATAATCATTCTGTCAATTTTAATGATTTACCATTAATTAGAGAACTAGATAATTAAAAATTTTCATAACTACCCTTAACTTCATAAGATAAATAGTATAAATTTTCAAATCTCAAAAGAATATTAGTATAATATGTCAAATATCATAGGGTAAATCATAATTTTTTTCTTATTGGAAAAAATTATTATAAAATGTTTGTTTGTCATTTCACAATAATTTAACGTTTTTTCTAATAAAAAATCTAATTAAATGACTTATTATAATATGATAAAATAGAGAAAACAAATAACATAATTTTAAAATTTTAAGGATAATAGTATATTATGTCAAATGTTATGGGATAAATAGTAATAAATTTATATTTTTATCTAGAAGTAAATTTGAGAAAAATAATTTATAAAAATTAAAAAATTGATTAATTAAATGAACAAATTTAAATATATTTTTTTAACAACCAACAATAATCTCAAACATCCTTAAAGAAAAAAATAAATTTACAGTTTCTAAATCAATATTACCATCAATGAAATGCCTTCTCCGTGATTTGTACTTTATCAATTAAAATTTGCAAGTTAAACTTAACCATTTTCAAAAAAACGTAGGTCATAAAAAATAAATCAAAGGTAACTTTCTTTATATATAGAGAACAAGAAACTTTGGTTGGGCAGCTTTGCTCTTCCTCTAATTCCTTATTTTTCAAGAACTTATTTTTCTTTTACTTGTCTGCCCTTATCATAGCCATGCATAGTAGAGGATGAATGTAGGAAATAATACTCATATATTCACTATAGACCTTGAAAGAGAAAACAGAAATCTTTAGACTCCAACTAATTGATATTCATGAAAATAAGCATGTGCAATAAGATAAATGTGAACATCTTATAATTCATAATTATAAACTATAGAATAAAATATAAATCAAATTTCTCCATCCCAAAGCTCCTCAAGTGACTTATAAGGACCATTATCCGATATGTAGTCTTCTCCGCTGTGTCCTCTACGCTGAGGAATTTGACTGATTTTATTGATTTCTTCTTCAGTTAATGCCCAGTTGAATATGTCAAGATTCTCTTTCATCCTCTCCTTGTTGAAACTCTTCACTAACACACAAACTCCCTGCTCATATGCCCACCTCAGGCATATCTGTTTTCATAATATATAACATATCATATTATTTATATATAGCCTTTAACCTTATATATATATATATATATATATATATATATATATATATATATATATTCAGTTTAATAAGAGATTGAGAAATGAATTGGTATTTAGAAGCACCTGAGCAGGACTCTTTTGTTTCGCTTTTGCTATCTCTTTCAAGACTTCATTCTCCATAACCCTGTTGGTGGTTCCTCCTAAAGGAGCATAAGCTGCCAAAACAATTCCATTCTCCTTACAGAATTCTATTTGCTTCTTTTGTTGCCATAGTGGGTTTATCTCTACCTTTCAAAATCCCCAAAATTTTTCACTTAATAACCATAATTAACACCATTTTCTTTTTTTTTTTTTAAATAAAAGAACAAAAAAAAAAGTATCGCAAGACCTACTTGATTAACTGCAGGAGGGATCTCTGCTATGGCAAGAATGTCTGATAACTTCTTACAGGAAAAATTGCTGACACCAATGGATTTTGCTAAACCAAGCTTACAGCACTCTTCCATAGCTCTCCATATACCTTTAAAATCCATAGGCAAATAGTCTTGTTTCTTTATTGGATATTCATAGATTCCTGGTCTCGAGCTCATCGGCCAATGAATCACATAAAGATCAATGTACTCCAACTGTAGAGCCCTGCAATTTTTTTCCAATTTATTACAACGGATTACTAAAAATTGAATCTCGGATGTAGAATATTACGAGACAGAAACTAAACCACCAGACTAGTTGCACGAGAAAAGGGTACTATTGGGGTTATAAACCTGAGACTTTTTTGAAGGGCAGGAAGAACAAGATCGGTATGAGCATCACTACACCAGAGCTTGGTGGTGATGAACAGTTCATCTCTTGATTGAATTAGGCCTCGTAATAAGGCTTCAGCAATGGCTTCACCTAATGGCTCCTCTGTGAGGTAAAGTGTAGCTGTATCAAAATGTCTATAACCAACCTCGATTGCTTGAACAATCACTTCTTTAATCTCATCTGATGAAACTAATGGCGAAGTTGCTGTCCCCATTCCCAGTAATGGCATCCTCCTCCCGCTTCTGCTAAGAACAACTTCCGGTATACTTATCAATGTATTGCTATCCATCTTAATTGTTCTCCAAACTTCAGTTTCCTAATTTTCTTCCAAATCTAATTAATTAACTGAATCTGTATTGATGTTGTGTTCTGGAGACAATACTTTGTATTGTAGAATGAAGCGGTCATTAATGATCTTGTCTGTGTTAATGTGATCAACGTGGGAATGCAGACTAGTTTCTGTTACTTCTAACTGTTTCCTATTTAATAGTATTGCCACTCATTTTGTTTATGGTGAACTATTTGCTTTTGTGTGTTTCTTCTTCAAGCTGACATGTGTTAGTACGTTGCCTTTCCTATTATTTAAATTGCCTTTTTCTCTTTTCCCCAACTTCGGAGAGTCTCGTGGAATGTCCTCATTTTTGTCTTGGTACGTAACAATGGTCTGCCATCATTATTATTTCAAATTTTATATGTTTATCTTATTAATTTTTTATATTTAAATTGATATTTTATTAAATTTCTATAATGATATTTTAACTAAGCATATGTATTTATACGGTGGCTTTCAAAAAAAAATATTTGCAATAATTAATAGAGGCTCTTTTATATGTACCTAATTGATTCAAATAGATTAGTTAAATTAGCCACTCAATAAAAATTTGATGCAGAAACTACACCATACAACAAAATCAAAGTTCAAGATATGATTTCTCAAATAAATAATTGATAAAGTCAACTCCAGTAATTTGACTTGCATGAAGGTGGGCATTTTTCCCAACCTATACCGAACATTCTCATCAGTCATCACCCCGCAAATTCCTCCCCTTTTTCATCAAGTTGAGCCAAACTCCTAAACTCCTAAGCTTGTAGTAGGAGCAGTATGCAATTATTTGATTCACCTGATCATTCATGCTGAATATATTGAAAGTTTTTCGTACCAAATTCATGCGTCAAATAAAAATATTATTTGATTTATATGTTTTTTTTATTAGCTTCATCTATATAAATTCGGTCTATAAATAACACTAATTATAATTTGAATCTTATATAAATGTTATTAAATGTTATGCACAAAAGTTGAACGAGTAGGATAATATAAGGGAATGGGAAATTGGTTAAAATAGTAAAGTCAAACCACAGAGACAACATCACGTAGTCCTTTTTTTCACCATAAGATAGATTTTGATTTAGAGAAGCATAGCAAAGTTGAGAAGCTATAGTCTATATAGAAAGGTTGAAGTTAATATGTAATGAAGGCCGAGGCAGCTGGTGAATGGCATTGGCAGCTAGGTAGCTTGCTGGGGTCACCATTTGCTCCCCAATAAGCAATTGAAATAATTGGATTCCAAAGATTATTACACTTTTTTGTTGCCCCTAAAATTGGAATCATAATCATTAGGATCAGTAAATGGGTTTACATGCACCCTTTTTTCCTTCTATCTCTTTTTATTTATTTATTTATTTTCCTCAAAGGCCTTTTACCTCTTACTTGGGATTAGCTAACTGAAAAAGAATGGAGAAAGACTTTGTCTTTTTACTTAAAAGAGTGAATCATTCTTCAACTTGTCCATATACTCCCGTACAATTGGCCCTTCTCTTGAGTTTATTAAAATTAATTTTTAATAAAAATAACTTAAGCCAATAACATAGAATTGTTAAAATGTTAATGAAAATTAATTTTTATTAGTTTACAACAGCAAGTTAATAATTAGTACATTTATTTTTGTCGTTATTGCAACAATTTGAACATTTTATCAATTATTAAATTTTAAAATTATTGCTAATTATCATTAACTGATCACCAAGATTATGAGATTTCAAGTTCCAATTTCTATACATTTGTAAAAAAAAAATATTGCTAATTTATTGCAATATATTTAATATAGTAACAAATTTATATCTGTTATTATAACTAGGATATGCAATCGGTCTAAATTAAACCAAATTATCGCATTATCGAATCAATTTGATTTGACGAAATGATAAAAGATTTTGCTAGAAAAGATCAATTCGCACTGAAAATACGAGTGAACCCTTTAATAATATAAACCAAACCAAACTATGACTGGTTTATTTCGATTATCGGTTTTGATTTGGTTTGCACAGCCCCAAATTATAACATTCTCTTTATGAATCTTATTTGAGTATTTAATTTAATATTAGTGGGACATGTTAATCTCATCTCTTCTAACTTTACAGCAGCAGAAACAAAACGGATGTTTAATTAATTACCGCTCCAGAGTTTTTGAATTTTTCAATATATGCAATTGTTAGATTCTCAAGTAGGCCAAAGAAAGAAAAGAAAAGTACTTTGTAATCTTTTGAAAGTTGGGAACACACTTTTACAAGCTTCGCCCCTTTTTTTCTTTCAATTTTCAGAGTTTCCCACTATTTTCCATCAAAGGATATCTATTTACTATCGGCTGAAAAGAAGAAGGCTGTTTGTTTATGGTCTTTTGCTTGCCTTTCTGCATTAGAATGACACTATCCTTGGTGTTGGTGATGAAATTATCTTCCTTTTTATTGGCTTCTTGGACCTATCTGATCAACCCTTTCTCATCATTAACCCTAATCCATCTAGAATATATATATATATATATATATTGAAAAGATAAAGTCCAAAGAAAGTGGTAACTTTATCAACAGGGTCAGACTTTAATTGTGGAAGAGGAAAATTTCTCTTCCTCTTCTCCTGCCTTTCTTTATATATATATATTTTAACTTTCTCAATTGCAACTAACACTGTTCTGAAAACCAGATCGATTAGTTAAATAAATAAATAAATCCACCAGTAATTTAGTATAAGTGATTAGCAAAAAAAATTAATTTAAATTGAGAAAATCAAACCAAAAATTGATTAATGTCACAGAATCTGTTTCTGAAATGCAAGATAATATAAATTAGTAGTTAGTATTTTTCGATTAAAATTTGAATATATAATCATATAGATTATGAAATGGCCTAATTAATTAATATAACTGATGTGTTTTAATTTGTAAATCAAGAAATCGTTTGTATGACAAAGAGCTTATGTCATGTGTAGATCATTCAATTGATTAATCAGTAAACTGGATGGGTTATAAAGAAATTAAGTAATTAGTACGGATGTACAGATCAAGGAATAATAAACTATATATAAGAATGAGAAAGAAGTGCCAACGCAGAGATTAGTGAGAATCCGATGCTCCCAATCATGACGGTGCCTCGTGAAAATCTTTGCATGCATTTGCTCAAATTTAAGGATTCACAATTAGCATAAACTTTGCTGCTCATCTGCATATATCCATTTGCCATGCAAATTAATTATGAACAATTTATTTATATATACACATATAGAGAGACAGATTGAAATTTTTTCAATTAGAAACTTGCTGAATTTACTTTTCTGAACTAATATGTACATCGTCATTGCATATGTCATGTCGTCATCATCATCGGTACATGATGGGGATTTCATAAAAATGACCTTTTTTTTCTTTTTTCCAGAGGCAATGTAAAAATATGCAGTGTCCTACATAACAAATTAGCTATATGATTAAGAAAATGAATGAAGCTTCTTTTATTGTACTCCTTTTGCTTGAAATTTACATTTTGTTGTCTAACCTGAAAGATAACTGCATCTTTATCAACTTAACATTGAAAATAAACTTATAACGTCTCCATAATTATAATAATGTATTAGCTTAGTTATTATGGAAAACTATATTAATTTCTCATCATTGCTTAGGAATTGAAAATTGGACCAGAAAGGGAATTTTTTTTTGCAAATTTCTTAAGTTCGGTGTTATGTCTTTCATTTTATTAAAAGAGAACTAATTGTTATTATATCTAAATAGTGCTGAAAATAGAATTTTACAACGCTAATATATATATATATATATATATGAAAAATGACAGAATTTATAATTATCAATAAATTAATTTTAAAATAATTTAAATAATTTTAGAGAAATAATAAATCATAATTATTAATTCCAACTCATAATGATTGATTTTTTTTTATTCATTAGAATGTCTAGTGAACCATGGGTTATATAATAAGAGATATATTTTTTTTACATTCACTATAAAAATATATTGATGAATTTTTCAATTTTCACAAGTGAGGATATTAATTATTTCACCTAGCAACTCTTAATGATTGATTGATTATATTAAAAGGTGAAGTTAGTATGCTAGGTAAAAATTTACTTGAGACTTGGACTGTGGGGATGCCATACCATTAATTAAGTGAGAGAAGAAAAAAAAAGTAGAGGGAAATGAGGAAAGGTTTAGTTAATTAGTAATGTAACAAAAGAAGGTTAAAAATATATATTGGGCATGGTGTGGAGAAAATTTAGATATTAGGAGGATGAAGTTAGCTTGGAAAATCACATCTGGCATTGGATTAATTTGAGCATTTAGTTGGTCTGACAGCCTGAATTGGACAATTTTCACCTAATTACAATTTTACTTTATGGATCAACATGCCACCTGTCTAGTTCAATTTGGCACTTATGAAATTGGAACAAACTCCACACATATATGAGTCTTAGGGCTAATTCAAATCTAGGACCCATGAATATATATATGTATCACTCCGTATCAGTCAGCTCACATTGAAGTATATTTGATGAAATGAGTAAATTAATTATTAAATTTACTTAATTTTAGTAAGTTTTTATATATAGGGAGGAGTTTTATATAGGAAATTAAGGACAATCAGATTAAATTTTAGGAAAACAGGATTTAACACTTTAAAATATATATTAGTTTTATCTGGGTCACCAGTTCCTTAGTTTGAAGGCTACCTTAATGTCACGATACTTTGAAGGAATATGTATTAATTAATTATCTGACTAACTTCTATTCTCATTCCCTGAATCTAAGTGGTAATTATGAAGATAGTGACTAGTGACTAGTGAGGATAATTATAAATTTTTAATGTACAGAAAATCTAAAAGAAATAAAAATATTACAGACCATGGATGCTATTGCTACCATTTACCATCTGCAAAAAGTGTTTAGTAAAACTAAAACAAATTGAAAAATGACTTCTATAACTAGTGATAAAATTGACTTTTATAAGAGTTAAAATTTCAGCTTTTTATAATTGAAATTATTTTTTAGATATTAATATCTAAAAATAATTTTTTTTATTTTCTTAATTACATTTATATCAGTTTATGATAATCATAAAGAATATAAGTAAAAATTAAAAATATTAAAATTATATATATATAATATTAAATTAATAAGAACTTTATTTATATAATATTTAATTATTAATTTGATTCACGAATAAAGTTATGAAACAGCCGACGTCCAAATTTTTACTTTGGGTATAAAAGAAAAGTCTCATATGAAAGAAAGAGGCTAAAGAGAAGCAAGTTATATTAGATGTCCTTTGTCTCTCTCTTTCTCATAAAGTGAAGTTTCCTGTGTAGAAAAATGAAATAGAAGAAGAGGAAGTAAAGAGACGTTAAGGAGAGGGTGAGGTGGGGTTCATGATGATAATTATCTTCCATGTGAAATAAGGAACAAAACCCATCAATCCTTTCGGAGAAAGAGGACGCAAAGCTTTGGATTTTTATCACTCTCTTCAACGTAAACATACACCATCTACAATCATCATGTCCTCTACCATTTCTTCATCATCATTAGTCCCTCACTTCCATCTCCATCACCAACATCACCATCATCATCCCTTCTTCTTTTGCTATCTACCCACCCCACCAAAACCACCATATTCCTCCAGTCATCTCTAGCATAAGACACAAAAAAGAAATAAACCAAAGAAAGGGGAAAGTTACAAGATGAAGAAGATGGCTAGTTCTCACAAGAAGAAAAAAACCCTATTCTTATTTTCCTCTACTATCATCATCTTGAGAGAAAAATAAGGGTCTAATTTCTTGTTCTTCTACTACTGCTACTACAGTTTCTTCCTCTTCTTTTCTCTTTTCGCTTTCTTGGGGAATCGAAGCATCACGGTCCGATTTGTTTCCTAGATCAAGCATATCTATATGAGTTTTTAAAGCTTTTCTCTATATGGGTCTCTTCCACTTTTGCTTATTCAACAAAAACCAAGAATGAATCGATGAAGATGGCATGAGTATAGCTCGATTTGTTTGGTATGTGTGGTTTATGCTATAAGACAAATTAAATCATGAACTTTAATTTCTCTCTTTATCCCTCTTTCTATATATTTTCGGTTCAAAATATATTGTGATGATTGTATGGCTGTTTCTTCTTTGGATTGGTGCAATAAGTTTCTGAAAGTAGCAAAGGTATGTAGAGATCTGGATTTCTATATGTATGAATGTATTTATGTATGTGTGAGAATAAATAATATTGTTCTTTGACTATATGTATCTATCAACAGTTGAGCCAATCCTTAATAATTGTTGATGGGGTTTCTATTTCCATGCTAATATCATATGTATGCATACATTTATTTCTATGAATTAAACAATTTCAATCATACACTTTTTGGCACATATATATTAAATTAGGGCTTCGTGTTCTTTTGAATTTTGACATGTCTGATATTGTATATTTATTTTTCTTAAAAACCCTATATGCATAAATTTGAGATGTGATAGGGAATTTCTTACAGATAACAGAAATATGCTGCAGAATGAACTATACACATGAAATTTTTGGTTTAAGCTAGCCTTCACAGGCATGAATTAAATAACAAATCAATTAGAAATGATTTGGTTGCAGATCAAACTTTCTTTAGATCCAATTAATTTCAAATAAATTTGTTGAAGCTGTTGTCATTGATATTAATTTTATCCACAGATATTTTTTGTTATTTGTTCTTTTTCTTTTTCTTTGAATCCTCATCGAGTATACGTATTACATATATTCTGATCATAAATTTCATGTTACAAGGATGATCCTCACAATTGATAGCCTCATCCAAACACCATCCAAAACTATATACTTTTTCTAATTAACAACTTGTTCCTTTTCAATTATGGCTGTGTGCCTTTTAAATCTTAATCCCTTTTTTTCGGTTTTTTATTTTTTTTAATTGAACTATTGCAGAAACTTCTTTTGCACTTGCTTAAATAATTACTACCAAGTCAAAATATCTCCTTTTTTCCCCTTTAACTGAATCTTTATATTCGGCGTTTTGCTTTTCAATGCTCACACACCTCGTTCTTGGAGAAGATATCATGAGTTGTTAAGCACCAACAAAACATATATATTATATGTTAGGAATGCATACAGTTATCTGAATTTTAGATAGGAACACAGGACACATTTTAAACACTTACAGAATTTCGATGCTTTTTTTTATTAAAAAAAAATAGACTGCAGAATTTCTATGCATGATTTCTGATCTAATGGTATTTCGTATATATGTTTTCCAGATTGCCAAATTGTCGAAACTTACTCGGAGTCCATATATTTAAACCCTAATTGAACAACTTGAACAATTAATAGTTTTTTAATATTTTCTTTCTCCCAACCAATTTTCAGTATTGGTTTCATTGTTGGAAGGTAGAGCAGTATAGGTTGAAGTTTATAGAGGCAAAAAAAATATGGGTTAAATGAGAGGATATATATAATGAACCAAAAACCTAAATTAGAAAATTTTGTAGCCTAAAACCTAGTAAAATGAAGGAAATTTTTTTTATGTGTGTATATTCTCGATCGTTTGAGATCAAATAATGCAGTGTCTTATTTTCTGCGAAATAAGAATAGTGCAGGATCAAGTGGATCTGTTCAAACTTTATAGCATTAAATTTTATGAGAAATCACCAAATTTGAATATAATTTTATAGTATGGAACACTATCAAGCCTCATATGTATATATTTGCTGAAAGAAAAATGAGGGAGGTAGCTTTTGTCTTCAACTTGAAAGTTTGAACTCTTAAAACTTATTAGCTGCAGATATACTCGGCCAAATAGAGTTGCACATCGATTGGATATATTATGTCAATGCTTCTTATGATGGCTTCAACAATCCATTTTCAGCAAATACATTAGAGTCATTAGATGTCATAAGCCACTTGTAATTATTTGTTTATACACGTTCATTTACATAGTGAAATTACTTTCTACTATAGCTTGGGTAATCTTAATAAAGCTCATTTTCAAGGATTAAAATCTCCTCAAATTTACTCAAACATGATGGATATCACATATTAGGGTGTTCTTAATCATTCATTCAAAAATGGATATATAATTAAGATTAAATATTATTAAATAATTTATCTTTCTTAAATTTTTTATAATATTTAATCTCATAAATCATTTATTTATAAATAAATGACTAAAATCATGATTAACCTAATATAATGTTAGGTTAATATGAGGAGATTTTAGTTTAATTTCAATACCCAAAAGATAAAATGGGATAACACATGTTTTTTCTCTCTTAATCAAATGTCTCAAATTTAACTAAGATATGATGAATTTTCAAAATTTAGGAGAAAACGCGCTTGCACCCTTTATAGATTTAGTTGATAAAAATCCAAATTAGTCTACAATATATTAGGATGCTAAATGGTCTAAATTTAAAGAAAACAAAATTCATTTTCAACAGTACATCTGCTATATTTTTTACTATAAAAAGTGACTGAAAGAAGAACCTATTCCCTAAAATTGACTTTCAGAACGAAAATGATGGCTTATTGTTTGTTAAATATTATATGAGATCAGTTTTAATTAAGATTTATAGTCTAAGGTGTTACTTTAGAAATTTTTTGAGGAGTATATATATTTTTTCAAAAATTCTTCGCTAATTTTTCTTACAAATCTTTCCAAAAGGAATAAGGGAAAAAAAACAATAAAAAAAGTACTTTGCTTATAGTTTTAGAGGGCCTGTGGTTTAGTTTTTGGATGAGCTAATTGTTATTTAATATCCTATAGCTATTTTAAAGGTATTTAGTAAATATTTCAATAAAACTGGTAGCTAATTGTTGTTTGAAAGAACTTTATATTAGAGCTAGTAGCTGATTTAACAAAACTCTTATTTTCTCCAAATTAATTTTTTAATCAATAAATTATTTATAATTATAGGTTTAAATATAAATGATAGTTAAACAATTAATAATACTCATTTCTATATGATAAAAATATATAATATATTTTTAATTATTATATATATTATTTACATATTGAGCATAAGTTATATTACAAATAACTAATATCTTTAATGGCTATTTAATATATAAACAGTAACCATTAACATATTTTTATAAAACACGCATAATTATTTTTTCAATCACTATTAACAACAATTATTGGTTACCCAGCTACTTTAAGTATAATTATTTTTTCAATCAGCTATCAACAACAATTATCAATTACCAACTACTTCATTATAATTATTTTTTCAATCAGCGATCAACAATAATTATCAATTACCAACTATTTCAAATCGTTAAATCAAATGGGCCGTATAAGAATTTCATTTCCAAGATCTTGAAATAATATTCAACTATTTGAATCATTAAATATTTGATAGAAAAATTCATTGCATAGGTACAAAATGCCAAGCTAATTTTGAGTAAAAATATTATATAATGTGAGAAATAGCAAATAGAAAACCTTAATATGATTTGAATTGAAATCCCAGTATTATTTAGGTTTCAAATTATTTTCTACTCAATATAATTGAAATTAACGCATTTGCTGACAAGAAGCTTTATATATCATCACAAATCTTACAATCAATGGCATGCATCTTACTACTTCAGCATTAACTTTTGTGAGGCAGAACAAAGGTCGGGCGGATTATCCCATGCCTTTTAAAATTTGTGATTTCCTTAATTCGTGCACATAAGCATCTTGAATTTTTTAATAACGCAGTGGCAATATTCACAACTGTCAATTGCAGATATAAAAAAAAAAAATTACTAAGTATATTTGTACACCATCAATAGTAGTGTATTCAAGTAATACTTCAATATTTTTTAATTATAATCCAAATTTAGAGCATATTAATAAGCTATTTGATCCCACATAATCATTTTTAGTTACCAAAATGAAAAGCTATCAGTGCAATGAACATCCATTTGAACTTAAATTACACTCTATCACTCGCTGAGAAGAAAATTTTAAATAAACTTAGCATGTTATACTAATTCAATCACATTGTAATATGTATACAGATTTATCAATTATTATTATATTTACATCAATTATTATTGTAATATGTATACAGTTTTTTTATATTCAAGCTCAATTATTTTTACCAAATGCTAAATACTAGTTACCTATAAGTTATTAGTGGTTAGCTGCTAGCAGCATTCAATTGCTAAATTAAACGGGCCTAATAAATAAATGGTTTACTAAGTAGGGGCGGACAAAAATCTAAGAGTCCTACAATACACAAGATTCATAGATAAATCATAGTTTTTATAACAATTATATAACTTATTTTTAATTCCAACTGACAACCTACCAAACAATTTAACTAGCTTAAATAATTTAAACTACAACTTATTTTACCTATCACTTTTTATATTCTTATCATAGCAAGGACGCATATGTAATTCGAAGCAAGCGGGTGGATATAATTGTATTTTAATGTCACTTTCAAAACTTGAATCAAAGCCACTATGACGCAACATATATGAAAGAAAATTCACACATGGAAAAGCAAATTAAAAAAAAAAAATCCATACCTGAAAGTTTGAAACTTTAAACTGATTTTTTTTTTTTTTTTGGAATCAAAAGTTTTCGGTTTCAGAAATGGATGTATTAGAAGGTTTTGGGCCGTTTCGCGTCGAACTGGACGAATCATATTGCCCTCTTCCTCGTGTATACCTCGCTTTACTCTTTATCTGGCTGGTCGCTGTTTTTTCTTGGATTATCAACGCTAATCGCCACTTTCAAATCCACAACTTCTCTTACTTTAATTTAATTTCAAGTTCTTCCAAGTATTGGTAATTCTAATTTGTTCACTTAACTATTTGAATATATGGGCTGTTTAAATGTTTGTGTTTCTCGTTTATAGTTTTTGTTTTTCTTCAGTTTGGGTGCTGAGAAAGCAAAGGAAAAAAATAAATTAGATGTAGAAAAGGAAGCCCATTTTGAATATTGGTTTATTTTAGTTATTTTTTAATGCAGAAGGAATTAAAGATAAAAAATTTATGGACTTTTGATACTCTTTCATTTTCTTGTGTTTGCCTAGCGACCAAATTATGGTCTTTCTTTTTTGGATTGAATTTATTGTTTGGGGTCTCTTTGGTTTCTACATGAGCAAAAGGAATAAAAAGACCCATTTAGATTTTTTATTTTTTTTATACTTGGAAAGGGAAATATAGTGAAGAAAATCTGCTAACTTAGGTTATCATTGAACATAGTTAAAATGAATTTCAGCTAATATTGTCTTGATCCCTTGGAGTTTTTATACTCCTTTAATTTCATAAATTTTCCGCTAACCGAAGGTAGTTCCCCTCGAGGTCGATGAAGGGTGATTTTGTAAATTTATTTTAACTGTAAACATAAATTAAAAAAAATTATTATCTAATATTGACCTAGGTAAAAGGTTAATAAATTACCTATTATAGGTTAAAATTCAGGTTTATCTATAATCTAATAGCCAATTTGCATTTAGACACGTGGAAAATATTCTCTTAAAGTTAAGAAATTCTAAGAAAATATAGGTACAAAAGGTTGAATAGGTGTGCACTGTTCTTTGGAAAAGTTTGGGTTTCCCGGAAACCACAATCAATCCACGAACATCATTTGGTATGTTGGGATGAACTGGATATATATTTATGATGTATTGTATATTATTTATTTAAATAAAAAAATATTTTATTTTTTAAAATATATAAAAAATAAATAAAAATATTTTTGCATAAATTGTTATATTATAAATTCATCACAAAAATTCATCACAAGCATAAAATAAAAATAAAATTTTTGTTTTTTTTAAAATTGAATTTTGGTAAACTAATTAATATAAGTTATAATTTATAAATTTATTATTTTTGAATTTATAAGTTTATCAGTTATAACTTAGAAATTTATTATTTTGAACTTATAGATACATCAGTTATAACTTACGGGTTTATATTTTTTAACTTACAAGTTTATCATTTTGAATTTAAAAGTTTATTGTTCAAAACTTATAAGTTTATCGTTTATAAACTACAGATTTATCGTTTACAATTTGTAAGTTTATTGTTTACAACTTGATGTTTCATTACTTACATATTTATCATTTACAACTTATAGGTTCATCCTTTTGAAGTTATAAATTTATTGTTTAGAATTTACAAGTTTATCGTTTAGATTTTGTTGGTTCATTATTTACAGATTAATAATTTACAATTTGTAAGTTTATCGTTTTGAATTTACATATTTATAGAAATTATATATTTATCAGATTACAGGTTTATCGTTTATAATATTTAGGTTTATCACTTTACATATTCATTATTTTTACCAAATATATTGTCTTTAACATTCAGCAACACAATTTTTCCTCTATATATTTCTCATTTTTAATTCAAATATATTTATTTTCAACCATTTTATATCACAAATATATCAAAACTAATATTTTTCATTACAGAAACAATAATAGCAATAACTAAAATATTTAAAAATACTAAAAATAAAATTAAATATGTAAATTAAAAAATTTTCTCTTTAAAACAGACTTAGAATATACAAAAAAAATTATTCTCTCTATGAACAAGAAGAAGAATACGATAGAAAACACTAACAGTAAAAATATTATCTTATAAATAAATGAAACACATGTAAAATATTAATACCCTAATTAAAAAATGTTTTTGTTGAAATTAATGACATCTGAAATATAATGTATCCGAATATATAATATAATTTGCAATCTTGCACTTGTAAAGAATGCTAAATTCATAATGTAATAGGAAACTGAGTCTATAATATAAAAAATATTGGAATGGCTAGTAGTATATATTAAACAGAGATGGGCCTAGTATTTAGCAAAAAGATAGCAGATAAAGGCTATATATGTTAGGTGATCCATTTAGATCTCCTTTAATTTTTGTAACTCTGGATTGGGCTTATAGAAAATTTCGAAAGTGGACTCTGATTCACGTTCTTGCTTTACTCTTTTATTTTATTACTATAAATATTTATATTTTTTGAATTACGTATACAATTATTTTCTTGACTTGGGTTTTATAATATTCTTCCCTTGCTATATATGCTTTATCCTGCTTCAAACTTCATTTTGAAAATTGATTTAAACATGATGAAATTATTCAAATGAAGTGTATTTAAAAATTGACTTGAAAATTTTGAGTAGAGTTAGGAATTGATACAAATAACTATTATGAGTCAAATCAATCCAATGATCTCTCTCTCTCTATATATATATATTCAAAAATTGTACTGAATCTTAATTGACAATAACTTAATTTCAAAAAAAAATTATATGATTCAAATCGGTGTAATCAGACCTCTTTAACAAAGTCTAATTTTTATAAAATGAAAAAAAATTAAAATTAAAATCCCACCATTTTACTAACCAATAGTTTCATTAAAAAAAATCATCATTTATTTTGTAAATTCAAAATTTTTTATTTATATGTAAAGTTTTGCTCCCCTTAGAAAATATATTTAATCCAAAATAGTGGAAATTAATTTTCATTCTAATACTGGGGAAAGAAAAATATTGAAAATTGTTTTGATTCAAATTACCATTAGCTAACGAAAATTTGTATTATTTATTTTTATTCTTACAACAAATATGAAAAATAATTTATTTAAAGATCGATAACTCACATGTAGTTGCCAACTATCAGCGGACGAGTATTGTAAATTAAAAAGTGTGTAATAATTTAACAGTTATAGTAACGGCTAAATAATAAAAAATGATTAAAAAAATATTTTTATATCTAAAATAGATAGGTGTATATTTAAATAAGTGTAAATGAAAGGTTAATAAGGAATGGTAAAAATAAAGCAACAGTTGGACTGGACATATTTTGCGATTCTCATTTCTACCCCTGAAAAGTTGATCCACCCGTGATCCAGCCTCATTCTTGAACGAAAAACAAATTATTAGTTTTACCATACGGGATCAGAATCTCCCATGCTGATCTGATTTCTAATTTTATTCAAATTTTTTATTTTTATTTTAATATTAAAAATATTTTTTTATTTTTAAATAAATATTATATTTTTATTATTTTTATAAATTAATTATATTTAAATATATATTACATATAAGAGTAAGTTCAGAACGGATATATACATATCGTTTCCGTTTCATTCCTTCTACATTAGATTTTGAATTCGAGAGGAAATATATAGATGGTAAAAAAATCGTACTTATTTGGATCGAATTATGATTCAAGCTCAGTAAATATGAATTAAATTTTCATTCTTACATAGGACTCAATTCATTGATGCTGATTTTTGTGTACATTGATTGTCAAATCATGCCCTTATGTTCATCTTATATTATAGATCCATAATCCTTTACACGTATGAAATAACGCACTACCCTTTTCAGTTAAGGAAAAAAAAATTAACGATTATGCGACTTATGTGAAAAAGGATTGTTTGGTGGTGGTTCTGTCGGCCTTCTTTTATTCTTCGTAATCATTTAATAATAATAATTATTATTATTATTAAATCCATCTCATTTCAATAAAAACAACAATAAACATAATGTAGGTATAAGAAAAAAAAATATAACAATAAAGACCAGTCTAGTAGAGAATGATGCCTTTCAAGCTAGTAAAATTGGTTCACAAACCACCATTGAAGATTGATGCTGTGTCTTTCATAAAATTTGACAAACTTTAAAAAAAAAAATATATATATATAGGGATTTTTTTAATTTAAATTTAAATTTTTTATTATCAATTTGACTTTTAATATCCTATAAGTTGGGATTTTTTTCCAATTTTTCTTTAAATCATTATAGATGATGAACCTGTAAATACTAAATAATGAAACTATAAATTATAGGTAATAAATCTGTAAGTTGAAGATGACGAATCTGTAAATTCTAACTGATAAATCTGCAATTTTATAGATGGTGAATCTGTAAAAGTACTAAATGATAAACTTGTATATTATTAATAATGAATTTGTAAGTACTAAATGATAAATTTGTAAACTATAGATGATTAACTTGTAAGTACTAAATGATAAATATGTAAGTTATACATGATGAACCTATAAATTAGAGACAATCAATCTATAAGTTTAAAATAATAAATCTGTAAAATTTAAATAATAATTATGCAAATTCTAAATGATACACTTGTAAATTATAAAAGATAAACATATAAGTTATAAATAATGAATCTGCAAATACTAAATAATTAATTCATATATTATAAACGATAAACTTATGAGTTATAAATGATGAATCTTCAAATTATAATTTAACTTTTAAATATAAATACGTAAATTATAAACGATAAATCTGTAACTTATAAACGCTAAATTTATAAGTTATAAAATGATTAACTTTATAATTATATGGTGATAAAGCACTAAAAGTACATTAATAACATTGTATAAATTTATTAACCAAGTTAAATAATAGAATATATATTAAAAAATAATTTTTATTTAATTCCTATGGTATATTATTAGTGATTCAATTTATAAACAAAATTATGAATTGATTTTAGGCGCCAATTATTATAGCTAGTGTTACAAATGCAAGTACAGAAAAATTATAACGGGCGGTGAAAATGTCATTTATTGTATAAATAAAAATTAATATTTCGTTTTTTAATTTATTTGATGACAAGTTAGAGTGATATTGTCGAATGATTAAATTTTAAATAACGTAACATATTTGTTTTCATGATTAGGAAATTTATTTGCGAGGCTACTGTATTGGAAAATATAAACTATGAAACATGATTTGAATGTTCATATGAATCTCTTTCACGTGAAAAAAATATTTTTAAAAAAATATATAAATAAATATTTTTTTAAAATAAAATTAAAAAATAATTTATAAAAAATTAAAAAAATAATTTATAAAAAATTAAAAAAATCAGTTAATTAAATAAAAAAAATCTAAAATTATTTTTTTAATACATCCAAAACTATCCAATAATGTTTGGTACTTGGTCAATAAAAAACGACTCTGTCACACGCTATATGATGGATACTATTCATAATTTAATTTCCGCCGTGTACATCACCGCTGGAAATATTTCCATTATTCTCGTCTTCATTTCCTTCGAGAAGAGCTTTTCGAAATACATTTCTTTCCCTCTATCTATTCTCTCGCTCCTGTTCCGTGAAACCCTAACTGACGCCAATTTCCCATTTTTCTTCTTCCTACTCTTAATTCTCTCTCTGTGGTTATATTGCTATCGAGTTTCTGCTGGTAATGAGGTTGGCTTTGTTATTGTTGGGTTAAAATAGCGGTTATGTGTCAGATACCGGTTTATCATATAGGGCCGATTACTGAATTGATTATCTAAGGTGTTTTGGGTTTTGAAATGGCTGAAGCTTCGAAAGGTCGCGTCACTATTACTCTCGGCCGTACTGGTCAGGTATTTTTTTTACGTTTTATCAATTCAAATTGGGATTTTGCTGCTTATGTAGGATGTTTTTTGTTTGATTGCTGCAGTTTTTTAAAAATCTATTTCCGCCTTTTGTTATATTGTTTTCTTATAGCCGTTTGATTGCCGAGAAATTGTGGGTGAAAAATATGTTCTGAGATATGTTTATGACATATTGACTTAATCACAGGTGGTGAAGAGAGCTGCAGCTGTATCAGATGTTAAGTATGCTGATCCTCTGCCAGGTGCTGGAAGTAAGCGCTCTGTGAGAGATAGGTTAGGAAGTAATTTGGACAGTTTATCATCACGTGGAAGCCTATCTAACAATAAACGGTATGTTTTTCTTTCATCTCAATCTCATAACTTAATATTTGGTATTAGTTGAATAATGTTGGACTTCTAATTCTTCTTCTTCTTCTTCTTCTTCTTCTTCTTCTTCTTTTCTATTTTTTCTATTTTTCTATGTGTTTCCTTGTGGATTGGAGATATTGTAAGAACAGTACTTAATTCATGTGAAGTTCATCACTTTGATATTGCTTTTTACATTTTTCATTTTCTAATGGAATGCAAATATTGTGAAGGTATTATGGATCATGTAAATGGTGTCAGGCGAACTTTGTAATGTTTGTTGCGAGTTAAATAATGTTGTACTTCTTCATTTTCTTTTTTCATTTCCTCGTGAACTGGAAAGATTGTATAGTACTTAATTAATATTTGGTTCATCACGTTGATGTTGCTTTTTATTTTTTATTTTTCATTTTCTAATGGAATGTAAAAATTGCCAAGGTATTATAGAGCATGTAAATGGTGTCAGGCAATTTGTGGTAAGGTTGAAATTGAATCTGCTCTACTTTATGGATGATAGAGTCACCCATGCCTTTTAGAGTGGCTAGTGCATATTTTCCAGTACCTGATTTTATTTTAGTAGCAAATGTGTTCCTAGGGCATACACTTATGAAGAAAATTTTGGTTATATTTATTTTCTTGTAGGCAAAGAGGAGACAGCTATTTGACAAGTTTGAGTGGTAATGGAGTAGAAGGTAATAAGCTCATTGTTCAATCATTTAGTTTTTCATTTTTTGGACCCATTTTTGGAGAATTGACCTTTGCTGCCTTTGAATCATCAAAGATTCTTCTCACGTTGATAAGGACGACCTTCGATACAAACTCATGCAAAAAAGTGTATCTAGAAGAGCTCAGAGCAATTATGATGAGAAAACTGTGGACCTCCGTGAAAAGTTGTCTAGGACAGTTCAACCTCCAAACCCTCCATATGGTACAATTGATACACGGAAACACATGCCTGATCTGAAGAGCACCAGTATCTTGGGCCGTATTCCTCCTACAAGAAGCGCAGATGATTTGCCGCGGATGGATTCTTCAAGAAATTCTTATTCTCCTTGGACTTTGGATCACATAAAAAGGAGATCTCCAGATAGAATTATAGGTAGCTCTAGGGGTTTATCCCCACCCAGAAATGTGGAAGACCTTCCAAGAAGGCCTTTAAGCAGGACATATGATGCTCCAAGAACAGTTTCATACATGAGCAAGGATGCCTATGATACTCCAAGGCCTGTTAGTAGTTCCATGGCTTTGATGACAAAATCTGTGATGCCTCCAGTATCTGCGAAGCCTTCTGTACCTCCTATGGGTCAACTTCCTCCCCCTAGTGGCATTATACAGAAGAGCTCATATGTGGTACAAGTTTCTTTGCCTTTTTTCTTTTGACCGAAAACTTAGATGGACATGCATACTATTTTTTTGTCTTTTGTATATCATGACCTGATGTGCTTCATATGAGCAATGGCTACAGTTAGCTTACCGAAAGTAAATATTATTTCCCCTGTTTCTTTTCTTATATTCATTTCCAAATATTCATTATTTTTGCTGGTAAAAGTTTTCTTTATCTTTAACAAGATGTATCCTTGAAGTTCTTATTGAAGGGTCGTGACATGATGTCATATGGTGGCTTTTTTGTTTCTATTATGTCTTCAAGATCCTAGTGTTTATATCATTAAGCTGTAAACTTTTTGGAGGCCCTAAACGGGGGAAAGCCAAACTTTGGAAATGAAAAGAGATCAAGGGGTTCTCTGGTGGGATAATTGCCACTTGTTGATTAGTCAAAGGAAAGGGACAGTTCTTATTGATTTATGTACATGATATGAATGACCAAAGAGTGTCGTTTTTGGTGACCTTTTTATAGATAAAATCAAGTGGTTTGGGAACTACAGAAAATCGATGGCTACAGCCAATAGGTTGTCCATGCAGGAAATTCATTTTTCTGTAATTGTTGCGATGGATTGAATTTCTTGTTATTGGCTAGGTGCACTAGGAAGCGGGAGAGTTCAGCTTTTTGATCCTACAAGCATTGGATCTGTCATTTATGGTCTTCCTGACTTTTATTTTTGAAGGGTTGGAATTAGATTTAATTATGTAGATCTGCACATTGAGTTGCAGAATAGATTTTATTACCTGCTTTAAGCATTTCAGCTTTTAAAACAAATGTAAATTAAACCTAGGTTAGCTAGTTTAGGCACCCTCGTCAATCTTTTATTTGTAAATTACACAGAATTAATAATTCTCAATAAAAAATTTGCAATTTTTTTTATCCTTTGCCCAGTTGTGCTGTCTGTACTGAAGGTTGTACCAAATGCATAATGCAGTCAGTTAGCAACTT
This sequence comes from Triadica sebifera, assembly GCA_023653625.1. Lineage (NCBI taxonomy): Eukaryota > Viridiplantae > Streptophyta > Magnoliopsida > Malpighiales > Euphorbiaceae > Triadica > Triadica sebifera. The sequence goes on from CM042900.1 coordinate 26,128,600, forward strand.
CTGATTCTGGCCTTGTGTTTGGTTTGCACTTGCTGAGCTTAAAATAGCCTTTATAAGACTAAACAAAGAGGGTGCATTTTAGACTATTGTGTTCAGAAAATTTACTGATGTGATTCCCGTCAGATTGACTTGGATTTGGGATACACAAGTATGTTAATGGGTGAAAATTCTCTTTTCGCACAATTTTTTGGAGTAAATTTTATTGCCGTAATGCTTGTTACTTTGATATGCGATCACTTTTTGCAGCATTTCCGCTTCCTTCTGCATTAGTAGGATAATTTCATTCTCTCGTCCTTTATATACCTCTTTTGACAGTGCATTTGGTTAAATTATTAGCCTACCCCCAATTTTTGTATATGGGCTGAAATTGATCTCTGATTTCTCAGTATAATGCTTGGAGACTAGCAACTAATCTAGTTGACTCCATTTGAAACTTCTAGGTGCTAAATGCTATGAGTATGGCTAACTCTTGGTGTATCTTTCTTTTTCTTTTTGAAACATTGATCCAGGTTATTTAGTGGTACCTAATTGCTTCCAAAGAAGATTAAAAATTTTATTTTTGAAACTTGGTCCCAGGTTTGTTTTATGAAAGCTAATTGTCTGAGAGGAATAATATATTCTGTAGAGGATGTCAGTGTATTTTCCATGTAATGAGATGAATGAAACATATTTTATATTGAATTGATTTTTTCATTTTCTTTGTTCTTCAACAGTTCCTCTTTCTTCTCGAAACATTTTGGTTTTAGCCCTGAAATCCAGTTTTATATGATTTAGCTTGTTTCTGCTCTTCGCCTGCCAACACATTTTAATTCTCTTTCTATCCCTTAGATCACAATTTCCATAGATTCTTTGTTTAGTGGACGGTTACACATATTTATCTCTGTTTATTAATTTCACATCTTTTGGTAGGTTACCTTTGAAGTTCAACTTTTAGTATATTATGTGTGTATACTGTACATTTGAAACATTTGCTAACCTAATATATTTTTAATTGCCATGTAGGGTGAAGAACAACAAACTGTTGAAGGCTTGTTGCATTCACTGCGACTGGGAAAATATGCCATTCTTTTTAAGGCTGAGGAAGTATGCTACATTTCCTTGTTCGAATATAATGATTTAGAGAAAGGATAATCCTTTGTTTACTTTCTTTTTCTTCCTTTTGAAAAAAATCCTTGTTAATCTTCTTATGGGTATACATTACTTTTGGGTTAAAACTGAAGCATGAATATCACATGTAGTTTGACCTCTTGAACTAAAGCTTAGTACATTGAATTGACTTGTGTTGCGTTCTTTATATTGGATATTTTTTATCTTTTAGTTTTGCAAGGCTTGGTGTGGCATGCCATGCCCAGAACTACAATTGAGGAATCACAAGGTTCAGATTTCGATTGTTTGAATCCTTCAATTCCCATGCAATAACATGTCATTCATATTTTAGCATGTTTGAGGTGCTAGAGTCTCAAGTATTATAGTGGCAGATGTATGTATCTAGTGTCATTCTTTATGTGTGTATGCCCTTTTTTTCCCTCTCTTTTAAGATGTATTTGTTAATTTTTGCATGGTAACATGATGAGAAGTTTTTTGGTAGGTCAAGCTACTAGTTACCAATATTGAACTTTTTGAAGGATTGTTGGTTTGTTTGAACGAAGCGTAGGAAATAGTGCTGTTTATCACTATTGTTTTTCTGATTCACCTGATTCACATGTATTTGATGTATTGAACAGGTGGATATGACTGCATTGAAGCAGATGAGAGAAAATGACCTCAAAGAGCTAGGAATACCTATGGTAATATTTTGTGATTTTTTTCCCAGTTATATTGGGTACTGGCCTGCACTTTGTGTGTTAATATAGTTCATATATACTTAATCTGCGACATTCTGTCTCGTGTATTTGATTTTTAATATTTTTTTTTTCCAAACCTCATTGCAGAAGTTAGTGAAGTGTGCATGATTATCTGCATTGATTTGCCTTTACACAGCAACTTTTTTTATGAAATTTAGTGTGGTCAGCTCTGTAAAGCATTAGAAGGACATAATTTGTTCTATTTTCTTCACTGAGTTCTTATCATTTTTATTCTTTTCCTCCTCAGTTCTAGGCATTAAAATTTTAGTGATAGCCATACATTCTATCCTCTTTTAAATTTTGAGCAATTGTCCTTGCTGGCTGATTTTAGATGTACAGAGAAAATACTAAGTTCGGGTGGACTTGGTAGATTTTAGACCTGAGCATATGTTGTCTGACTATAGTGAAGACATTAAACTGTGAAATGAGGGGGTTGTGGTGCCTCATTGTATTTATGGCTAAAAAACTGACTGAAGTTGGTCTCTGATAAAATCTTGGCTCTTTTTTAGCTAATTGATTTCCATTATTTGCTAGTTGCATGAATTTTCCCCAGTTGAAGCAAAACCTGGGGCCATATACTGTCACTTTTCAGTGGAATGTTAAAATTAAAACACTTAAATAATTCTTTCTAAATTTATCTGCTGGTGATTATTAGATTTAATGTGTTTGAAACAGTTGAAGAATTGATTTGGGTTTTGTTGCTAATGGTGTCTGAATTGCAGGGGCCAAGGAAAAAGATTCTTCTAGCTCTCTTGCCTCGATCTAAAAGACAACATTGAAAAATTATGTGATTACTTTGGTCCAGTTGTGTGATTGGGTGGCTCATATAGTACCTTTTCCTTAAAGTTCCGCCCTGAATTTCTTCTCAGATTAGAATCCAAACGCCGTGTTAATCACTTAGCAATTTTTCACGATTGATCTATAATTTGATCTGAGGCTAAATTAAATTTTTGAGTTGTAGAATGTTTACTAATATTGTTAGATTGCTTATCATGTATTTTTGTTTTGATTTACTCTTTTACGAGGACCTGTATTCAAACTATATCAGTAGAATTTGATCATGGTCGGTCACATGCGGCAAATTTGAAGAATTAACTTGGATTTGTATGTTAGTGCAGTTTAAAACTTATCCCTTGTGTTAAATAGCTAGCGGTAGGCGGTGTTGGGAGAAAAAAAAAATTTCTGAGTCGATATTGAACCAAATAAATGAAAAGAATAAGTTAATCGAATTATTGATTTCTATATAATTTCACTATGCTGATTTATACCATTTTGACTTTGAATTATACTTACAAAACCATTTCATTAAATGCTATTTTTCCCATATTTATTTGTGTTCATTGTATTTGTGTGGGTGTATTTTTATTTTTAAAATAATATGTAGAACATAAAATTTATGAAATTTTGTGGTTTTTTATATGCATTTTTATATTTTATTTTGAATGTTGTTTAACATGTAAATATTGTTAGCTGAGGAAAATGAAATATTTTATAGTATTTATCGTCCAAAGAGAAACATGTTTGAATGAGAGATGTGAAAAGCAATAACCGAACATTAGTCCAATACAAAACGTTGACTATTTTAACTTAAGTACATTTTAGGAGCATTTATTTATAAGAAATTAGTTTGGTTTATTTTATTTATAACTATTCTGAATATAATTTTTTTTTAACTTAAGAAAAAAAAATATAAGTTATTTTACGAATATGATGCTAATTAATTTTAGAGGTTTTTTGGTTTAGCTGTTTGAAATCATTGTTAACTGATAGTTGATTTAAAAGTATTTATATATGTTTGATAAAAATATATTATCTGTTGTTGTTTAGTATTTATATATTAAATAACCATTAAAAGCTAAATCAATCATTTTCTTAATTGCTTTTACTTTTTCTAAATTAGCTGTAATTTATCATATTGAGAAATCTTCATGAAAAAAAAATGTCACCTAATAATAAAAAGAATAATAATAATAGGAAAAAAGCAATGCAGAAAAAGGTAGCTATCATTCTTCATTCTACAGTTCTCAAAATTTTCTCCCATTCTCCCTCAACTTCTAAAGAAAAAAATAAATTGTGTAGCTTCTCTTTTTTCTTTTTCTTTCTTTTTTTTTTTCAAAAAAAAAAGTAATAAAAGGAAGGCTGTGTCTAGTTTGCCTTAGTTCAGGCTTCAGGATAGATTTATGGATGGGTAAATCCATCTTCTCGAAATGTAGCTAAGGAAAGAGGTCACCTGTCTAATGTAAGCTTTATCTTCTACAATTAACAAAATTTCTTCTTCTTTTATCACGCTGGATGTTCTTCGGAATAGCTGTTGTACTGCCTCGTATACTATTCGAAGACTCTTGGCCCTTGATTTTTCTATAATTCAAATCGATCATGATTTGTATAATTCTGCACCAGGTTCTCCCTGAGCGCAATTTGGTTTTATTGGAATTCAAATTTCGGGGGCATGTGTAGAGTATCTAGTGTATTCTAAAAATATTTTAGAGGAGCAGATTGTGGATTTTTTTCTATTTTCTAATTCCAAATTAGGAACAAAGCTTTCATGGGCTTGAGCCAATTCTAGAAATTGTTGAACTAATTTACTGAAATATTTACCCTTTTCACCGGCAGTAGATGGGACGAAGGAGGTTAATCTGGCAGGGGAATTTAGTTTCGTCAATTTAGATTGAGAAATTTTAAAATCTATTGATTTTATAAAATCTAGTAAAATCAATAAATTATAAGAATTCTATTATTTGATTTGAATATAAATTTTATTGATTGATGATGTAATTTTTCTAGTATTCATGTTTGGTTCAATAACCATATGGATTTAACAATTAATTTTCAATTTTAACATTTATTAAATATTAGTAATTTATCATTAATTAAGTATTTCCTAGTCTTTTTTTAACACTTTTATATTGAATTATGAAATAATATAATTCAGAGTAAAATTTTTAAAAAAATGCAATTAATAAAAATTATCATTATTGTCAAATTTGAAATATGTTACAAATTTTTTTACTCAAAATTATATATAAACTTATTATTTGTAATATATTTATGAATAAATTAGAACTCATTAATATTTTTTAATTCATATTCAAACTAATATTGATAAAATAAGTGAAAATAAAAAAAATAAATATTGATAAATGATTTTTGCTGTGTTTTTAAGTTTAATGATAGTTTTAAAATACTATTAATTTAGTATGAACAATTTTAAAATAAAAAAATCCGTTAACAATTTTTAATGGATAAAAAATTGTAAATTTTAAACCTTTTCATTTAGATAAGAAATTAAATACTTAAAAAATAAGAAATTTTGAAAGAGAAATTTTTTAAAATTTATAAATTTTGACACTTTTTAAATTACTATAAACTTAATATAAATTTATATATTATTTTAATTTATTAGTTTAAAAAATCTCTCCGTCCAAACACTTAAAACTCTTTATGCTCTGTCTATCTAATTTTTGAATAGATGTGCATTTGAAATGAAAGTTCTTTCTGACTCATTAAGACAAGAAGCTCTTCATTTCAAATGTAGAAATTAAAATCGGAAGATCATATCATATACATTGTGGCCATTTATTATGTCCTATAGGATCCTGAAACGCCATAGAATTGATGTCTGCACCCTCATTGTTTAACAAGGTGACATGTGCCTTTTCAATTCTGTTGGAATTGTCTATTTGTCAATCATAGAGTGAGCCATGACATTTTTGTCTTTCTTTGCAAAAAGAAAAAAAGAAAAAAAGAATGATGCATGGGATTGGAATTTCTCAAAATAATGATGTAGCCCCAAGTCATTTGCCACGTTATTCTCTTCTTTTTCTAAGGAATGGAGTGGCCTAACTTTGTCTTGGTCAAGATTGTACCATAGCCTTTGCCATCTTGGAGTCGAGCCATACTGTGGTTTGGCTTCTCTGTTGCTGGTTTTCTAAACAGTCAAGCATGATGATATGATGTTAATTCGTTTGATCCCTAAAAATCAACTACTTAATTACCATTGATCTGTCAAAGTTTTCTTGTTTTATTTGGTAGTGTTTGTGCTTTTCGAGCTTCCTGGCAATGTGATGATTGATAAATAAGTCAACATGGGTTAATGTGTTATTACATTATGAGTGAGTTTCCTAGTTCCTTCCACTGCCCTTTGCCTACCTGACATGACTACACTATGCATAACCGATCTTTCACACCTCCTTCCTTCCCTATCCTTTTCTTTTCTAGAAAAAATAAAAATATCCCAAGTCTTTTCTTTTCTACCGGAATAAAAAAATGGCTTCACAACTCTTGCCACTAAAAAGTTTCTGTTTCTTGAAAAAGAAAAAAAAATTCGGCTTAATGAATGTATTCACAATTTTATTCTATAGTAGTTTCTTTCCTTTGCAGTTCTTTTTGGCCTAATCTCTTGGATTGAAATTCAATTGGAAAGTAGAAAAGGTTACAGCAGGGAGAACTCATATTTTGATATACATTTCAGATATGCTATAAAATGGTATGTAAAGTCCATGTAATTTAAACATTTCACAACAATCCTTGCCTTTTCATGGATTACGGTAATTTTCTTTAATCTTAAAAAAATGATAAATTATTTTCTTGCGTTTTGCCTTGGTCAATCTTGGCATTCTTTGCAGTTTCTCTATAAAATAAAAATATTTTTTTGGATTTGTCAATAAAACAAGTATAATAATCAATCAATTAACCAACAAACAACCCACCCACCTAGCCACCATAAGCCAATCCCCTATCTTTGGTTTAATTTTATTCCACATGTAGGATAGTGAAATGCTTGATGACAGCATGCCTAATTGGAATTCTTCTCCTAAAGTAAGAAAATAATTTGAATAGACTGGAAAAAGGAGTGGGAAATTGATGAGCATGAGAGATCTAATGGTGGAAGAAGTTCTCCAATGGAAGATTTAGTTAGACAATGGAATAAAAACACAATCTAATAGTTCTTAAACATTGTCTCCAAAGTTACAAAAAGTGGGGTCCCACTAAAACAACTGTCCAACACAAATGTCATTGCTTCTATATGTATATTATAATATTAATAATTTGATGACTTCATTCACCTTAAAACATATGCTTTTAGGTATATAATACAGGTTTTGCCTTATCTAAGAAGATATGCTCAGATCTTATTGAAGACCTCAATTTTAGTATATATGCTTACATCATTACCCTGATCTTGTTATATTCTTTGTTTAGCAACTACAAAACACTTTTATTTTTTAATCATGTGGGTGGAGAAATTACCAAGAAACTTCATGAGATGGGAGTGGGCACCCACAACTATAACATGTGGATAATTTTTTTGAATTTTTATACATAATCTCAGGGAGAGGACAATACATATATCCGCATACTCATGGTTTAATAAAATAACAAATAATTTATAATAACTTTTAAGATAAAAATATTATTTAAAATAATAATTAAAAAGACTATAATTTGAATATATCGTTGGTAACGAGTATAAATTTTAAATTCTTATAAAATATTATTAAACTGTACATAAAATTTTAAAAAATTAATATAAAAATATTTCAAATATAGAAAAAATTATGCAGCATATTGCACTATAATATTTAAAATTTATACCGTATCAAATGAATTGGTATTATCTCAAAAACAGAAATAAACTATTAATTTTTTTAAAAATATTTTTAAATATAATTAATTAAAATTTCAAAATTGTACGTAATTTGTTCTTACTAAAAGAATAATTTTAGATATGCATTTTAAGTACAGCGGGAGATTTGTTGCAAAGTTAGACCCTTCCTTCCAGGTGATTGCATCCCCATCTTTCTTTGACTTTTGTTAATTACAATTAATAAATTAACCTTTATGCCTTATTTAAGCATGGAATATTTGTTTTAAATAATCAAGGGGTATTATAATTGCATGCTTTTTATTAGTTTAATATTGCTTACAAACCATGGAATTCCTCGTTGATAAAGCACACTGAATCCTCTTTGATGGAGAAACATTTGAAGTGTATCTATTACAAAATAACTTTTTTTTAAAAAAAAAATTATTCAGTATTGCTGCACGAGACGGCTTTTATGATCTGACTTTTCTTATTCTGTATTTTTTTATTGACTCTTGGGTCTATTTTTTATTTTTATTTTTTTATGCTGTTCATGATTATAAAACCAATACTGTTTTTAGATGCAATGCATCGTTGGAAACCATATAGTTTACTATATAAAGAAGAGAAGCCTAACAACTAACCGCTGCGTTAATACTACAAATATTTCTTTTCTTTCTAACTGAAAGACAAATGGATAAGGAGGCTTCTAATATCTTTTCTTCCACATTAGATGGAGACAATTGCCATTTTGCTGAATCCTGTGTTGAAAAGAAGCTGAAATTATTTGGCTTCGAGCTGAACCTGTACAGAAATTATGAGAGCTGCCTGAAAGGTTCTGCAGAAGGTGATGAAAGTTTAAATTCTTCAAACACTGTTTCTTCTGAAAGGGAGAAATCTATCAAGGAGAAAAGCTTGACAGGGGATCTTGATGATAAGAAGTTCGAGTGTCAGTATTGTTTCAAGGAATTTGCAAACTCGCAGGCTCTAGGCGGTCACCAAAATGCCCACAAGAAAGAGAGAATGAAGAAGAAGAGATTGCAGCTTCAAGCCAGGAAAGCCAGCATCAGCTGTTATCTTCAACCTTTCCAGAACAACCTCAATTACAATTGCCATGGCTCAACTCAATGGTTCTATGATCCTTCCTGCTGTACTCCTGAATTCACACTGTATGAAGAGTCTCAGATTAGTTTCAATCCATACGATCAAGATTCCCATCTTAACGGGTCTCAGGTATCAAAGTGGTATGCTGTGCCTGCTCGGACTCCATTCCAGCAAGAAACTTGTAAACTCACTTTAACAGGAGCTGATAGATCCAGGGAAAATAGGCCTGAAATTAGAAAGCCTTCCCCTTTGCCTAATCCCAAGCACCCTTGTAAATCTTTGGATCTCCAGTTAGGCCTTAGCTTGCAATCAAATATCCAGAGCTCCACCTGAACTGGGATATAACATGTTCTTGTTTAGGTTGACCCCCCACCACACTTTTTCTTTTAATTCGCTCTTAGCGGATGGGAAAAAAAATACACAAATGATCATGATAAACCGGTAACACCCCACAGATTGGTGTCAATGACATTTAAGAGAAAATTATTTATTTATACATAAATAAGATTGTCATCTATAATTCAATGTCATCATATGAAATGAGACAGCACTTTGTTGCTAATATTGAAGAAGTTGTTTTTTCAGCCGGAAAGTCTGTTCAGGATTGGAGATTTTAATGTATTCAATTTATAGTTATTCATTTCTGTGTATTTACAGCTATATATATATAATCATGTAAATTCTGCGACTTGCTTGCAATTCTTTTGTTTTTTAATTTGTGCGACTAATGTATTCTGGTGCTGTTTACCATGAGATAAAATTTCTTCCCAGATGATTCATGTCTCTCCCATGTTAATTAAAGAATGAGAATGAAATCATTGGACAAATAGTCTGATGGTTAAGTCTCTGACTCGTGCTACAGTAGGTTAAAGTTTTAGTTCAAACCTTATAACCTCTCCGCTGCGGAGAATTGCAGTGCAACTGAATTTCTTATTGCTTGGGAAAATTTTTTGTATTCCTTGTTCAGTTTTTGTTGCCAAAGTCACATCTCTTGCTGCTGCAGGAAATTTTAATCTTCAAGCCTCTAACGTTCCCGGTTATGTTTGATGAAAAATATTAAAAGCTACCTCACCAAAATATATATATTGAAAGCTAAAAATTACTTGTCAAAATGCTTGATTTAAGGAGTCGAATTGAAATTCGAAATCAAGATCTTCCATTTCTAATTAAGGTTATCCTATATGGCCCAGTCAAATTAACATGAAAAAAAAAAAAAAGCGAATTTAAGATTCAATTAAAGTTAGAACCGGAATAATCGGTATATAAGAAAATTTCTAAAAATATAATATATAAGTTTATAGTTGGTATCATATAAAATAAAATATAAAAATAATTTATACAAAATTTGTTTTATACACAATAATATATTCCAAAGAGTAATGTCTATAATTTAATTAATATATAATCATACCCAAATTAAAATAGAACAAAATAAATACTAAAAATTCACAATCTATTATATAGTTGAGTCTCATCATCATCCTGTGATTAAAAATTGCAATTTGTAATAAGAGTCCCGAATATAATAGTTTAAAATTTTAACTTATAATATTATAAACATTTAACTGTTTTTTTGTGAATAAAGGTGAATTTAGCTCACAGAAATAAGAAATAAAGGAAAATATGTTATACATGTAATTTTGAAAGGCTAGAGAGGTAAAAATATATTACATTTTTCTGTCCAATAAAATTGATCCCCAGAATAATTATTAAAATTTGGAAATCAATTATTAAATATCAATATAATTTATTCACTTTGAAATCAATGAACATTTTATTTGTATAACGCGTAGAATGAGAAAATTGCAAAATTGGGAGAAATGTCCAAATCTAAAATAAATTAAAAAATTAAAATTTAACTAAAGAAAAAATTTTGCTTTCCCCAGTGCATAAAAAAAAAAGGAAAAAACTTTACGTTCTAACCACAATCGATTTTGTCAATTTGCTCATTTTGGGAAGCAATCAAAACTTTACTCTCTCTCTCTCTCTCTCTCTCTCTCGTGAGGCTTTAACTCTATCTCTCTCTAAAAACGACACCATATGGACCCATCTTCTTCATTCAAACTCGCACACCTAAATTACATCTGCATCACCAACCAACCCCCTTTGTTTCTTTCTATTGTCTCCCACCATAATCAAACTACTTATCTACCCTTTAATTTCCTTTTCTCTCTTTAATCTTTAGACCATTTTCTTTCTTATTTTTTTCCACTATTTCTAGGGAGAGGAAATGAAGGGTTTTCATTTTACTAACGGGGAGAGGAGGGTGGACGAGGAAGGAAATGGCGGAGGAAGTGACGTACGTCGTTTCAAGAGTGGTGTCTCGGCCAGTTCGTTGAGTGTGGCATCTAGGAGCGTAGGCGATCTGAGTTTGACTCGGAGTGCAACTTGTCGAGCGATTTGTCTGACTCGATCTGACTTTTTGACTTTTTATCTCAGCGATGAAAACGATTTGAATGTCTTGACTTTCGCGGAGCTGAAATAGGCTACGAGAGGGTTTCCACTCGTCCAAACCGGTCCGAGTTTACCGGTTCTCGGTTCACCCGTCCGGGTCACCGGTTGTGACCGAGTTATATATCATCCGGTTCTAATATTCAAAACCGCCCGGGCCAGTCCGGTTTTTTCAACTAAGGTTTTAATCACTAATTCAATACTATCAAACTAAACTAATTAGTATAATCAATTTGTTGTGTGAACTTACCTTCAATTTATATTTCAGCGAGATCACATGTGATTATTAAGTATATCTTAATATGATCTATTATAGTTCTATAATTAGTTACTAGAAGAAGATATTATTTGGCGATTTTTTTACAAATTGAGCATTTATTAAAAAAGTTTAAATAATTCTCACAAAAAAAATTTTAAGGAAAAAATCATTTTTTTTCATACTAAAACTTGTAAAAGAAAAGAAAAAGGTGGGTGTTTATATTCATGGCTTCCTGCATTACGAATCAAGTCTTTAATTGTCAAATCAATGTCATTGCTATATTATATGGGAATAATTTAATGTATGATTAGAGACATCCAAATAATGGAGCAAATGATGATTATTAGCATCATATTATTTGTTAATCACAAATTAAAAGGGTTAATTAGACGCTAGGAAATATTAGGTCATATAAACTGAAAGAGTTTCCCCTTTCTATCCCATAATGGAGTTCCCGACATAGAACTTTTTATTTATTTATTTATTTTTGAGAATTCCTAAATAGTAATTAAATGTTAAACCCCTAAAATGACGAGAATGTTTCTCTTTGTCATCCACTCAGTTTTAAATGTCCAAAGTGCAATCCAACTAACTTCATATCTTAATTTTAGAATTAAGATTCGGATTTGACCTATTCCTTTTTAATTGGATATGGTTGGACCGACCTTTTTTAACCAAAAGAATCATAATCTTCTATTTGGAATTTGTTTTATGTCCTTTCCATTATAAAAGAATCTTCCATTCTTATATATATATATATATATATATATATATATATATATATATATATATATATATATATATGTAACATTCTCGTGTGAATAAGTAGCCGTTCCATTTAAAAATATTGCCATGGATGTTGTTTTTCTTCTTCCATCCATTTAAAATATTGCCATGGCTTGATGAAACATTTTACAAAATATTGGATTGTTTATTTTGGCAGACTTACGTAGATTGATTTTCCATGATATTCATAATAAATGGGTTTGAACTTTGAAATTCAAGATGGTTAATATGGGTCATATATAGCTAGAGAGATTGAAAGTTCAATACCTTGTTTGTTTCTTTATTTTTATATATCTTTTGAAGAATAATTATCCAACCGAATTTATGAATAAATTTATAAAAAGTTCGAATTGTCATATAAATTGTTATCTTAAGTGTTGTATCTGTATTTTAATTTTGACAATTAAATTGAGAGTTACTAAAATGCTTATTTGAGTGTTGTTTCGTAAACATTTAAGTTGTATAAACATAGAAGACAAACACTTGGTGAAAAAAGAAAATGTAAAGCATAACTATAATTCACAACCGTAAAAAGAAATATTGCCTGTGATAAGGTTTTTGTAACCGCATTCGGAACTTTAGTGACCGTGAATCCAACCGTGCTAAAAATGTTGAAAAGTCAGTGGTCTTGAAACCCAAAGTGCGACAGCGGAACTTATCACCAAAGAGAAAGTGTGATCAAAGTAATAGTGATTGCAAGATTCAAAAATGCAAACTTCGTCAAAGGAAAGCCAAGTATCAACTACCACAAATCCAATAGAAGCGCGACTGCAAAAAGGCCCACGACATTGAAAGGATGATCACGACAGAAAGAGTTATAGCACAAAATTAATATGAAGTTAACCGTTGGAATTTGAAGTCAATCAAACCCAACCATGTATACGAAAAGCTAAAGAAATCGTGACTAAAAAAAGAAGTATGACTGCGATTTTAGATCTGACAACAAAAAATAAAAGTTATAAAAAATTAAGTATTGCAAGAGAAACATTAGAAATTTTAATTTAACAGCTTTTTGGAGGTTTTAGGCTATAAATATCTCATCTAAAGGCTATTGTAATTTTAAAGAACAATACCCTATGTCAAAGCTTTGCCATTTTAATTCTCTAATTCTTTGTAATCTTTTATTGTATTTAATTGTGAATGAAGGAATAGTTCAAGATAGTCATAAAACACTTAGAGTTAAGGTCAAGAGTGAGTCTAGATAAAAACTATTAGGTTGTATGATAGGTTATAAAGAAATGTTTAGTGGGATTAAAATATGAATCATTGTAAAAACACTTGAGATTTATAGTTAGCTATTATCAAAATTCTACTAAAGTTGAGTATGAGCCTTGGAAAATATCTATATTGTGTGTGAGCCTGTAAAGCACTCGGAATAAGTTTGGAAATTCCATTATTATAATTTGATGATAAGTGAGTGAAAAAATTTTGGGGGTAAACGTAGAGATCGTTTTGCCCAAACTACTATAAATTATTTGTTTTTATTTTTCTCTCCATCTCATTATTGTTTATTTAGCTAAACTATAAGCTTTAGAAAGAATCTCATTAGCATTAAAGATTTCGACCAATTCATTTCTTTCTTGCTGTATATCTTCTTTACATTAATAAAATAATTATAATTTTGCATACACGAAAATTTGTAATTAAGTAAATAAATTGATTTATATATAAATTTATTCACACACCTTATTTGAAAAAAGTTAATAGTGATGTATGTTGAAGATTAAGAAAATTATCACAGTTGAAGTCACAATTTACAAAGCCGAATTGAATAAAAAAAATCAACTTTTCATGTGAACGAATTCGCAAATTATTTATAAAAAAACAATAATAGAATGAAAAGCATTTTCCCAAAAGAAATCGCATTAAAATGTCATATATCCTGTCTACAAATCTTGACAAAACTAAGAAATGTTTTTAAATTAACATATTCACAATGACTTTGACAATAACTTATGAATAAAATTAGAATTTATTTTAAATAATCAATATATATTATCATAATGATATAGAAGTATTATTTAATTATATATGCCAATAATGAATGGATTTTAAATGTTAAAACCATGATAGTTCTATTTATATATGTTACACGTTATTGCTCTTATAAATATTGTTTCTTTTTTTTAAACACAATGAAAATTAAAAATTATTATAACACGTGGCGTACTGAAATAAACATAATATTTAAAATCAATTTTAGTAGCTGAATCTGTCTTCCTCCCTTAAGCGAAGATAATCTCAATTTACTTGCAATCTAACACTTCTTATGTTATTAAAAAAAACATGTTTTCATGCAGAAACATTAATGTATCCAACCTTTTTTTTTTGTTTTCGAGAAAAAGATTTGGATATCGGCCAACTAACCTATAATTTAATAAATAAAAAATCAAGATGCATTGTCTTTGGCCTAAGATATAAATAAATAAATATTACCCATTTGTTGAATTAGGATAAGAATTGAACTTAAAAGATGAATATATTAGCTATCTTTAGTTATGTTACTTGTCTTAAGTATTTTAGTTTTCCTTTTATTTTACTACAATTGTTATGTTATTTAATTGGTTTATCTTATTTTAAAGCATTTAATTAAGAGAAAGGTTGCAATTGATGAAGTTTCAATCATGATTCCCAACTTCTAGATAACCTTAAGTTTTCATATTACTTATTATTATATGCATAGTAAAAGTAAACATATATTTCTAATTTCTTATAGCATACAATGTAATATGAAATGTGATAGAGACCGTTCAAATTTTGTTATTAGAAAAAGTGCAGGGGAAACCAAAAAAAAAAAGCATCTTTTGGTTTCTAAATTATAAATTATAATTTTATTGGGTCCTTAAATCATTCTTTTATGTTTTATTAGGTTACTATAACAATAATTTTAGTACAAATTGTGCCCAAAATTGACATATTAAATAATTGTTTATGGACCCAACATGTTGTTAAATTTTGTTAATGCTATCAAATTTAGATGAATTATTCAGAAAATCAATAAAAAAAGTTTACAAACTAAATATTTTACTATAGTTTAGATGCATATATTTGTGTTATTAAATAAACAAATTAGACATGATCTACGGTAGATAATGGGCTGGGCTTTGATTTAAATTGACAACATTTTGGTTTGGGCCGAACCCAAATGCCAAATCTCATCCTCTATAAATAGATAAATTAGAGGAAGTTACGCCATTTCTCTATCCCTGTAAACGCAAGATTTCCGCCCATAGCTCCGATCACCAGCAGTAGCCATCACTTGGTTGAAATCAGCAGGATTCATTAGCCGTTGTTGCATAAAAACGCCGTCCACATTCTTTTAACCGGCTTCACAAGATTCCCGCCAGCATAGCATTTTCAGTATCGCCACTGATCTGGATTACAACTGTCCCTTTGGCTTGTTCAGCATCACATCTACAGTCATCTTCAAAGAATTGGTAAATTCCTCTCTCCTCTCATCGACAGCTGCACATGATTAGACATTATATTGTTGTAATTTTGTATGACTTAATTGAAAGATTGTCAGTGCCCTTTCACATTGGTCATTCTCATATTTATGTTGGTGTTTGAGTTGCCACCTATTATACTACGAGTATTTTGCTATGATTATACAGTGAAGGCAACCGAAGCTGACAATTGATTGCACTCAGATTCAAGATTGTAGCCTCCGTTAATGAGTCATCTGCTAGATTGTGAGCTGTATGAAAGAGAGTATATGTTGAATGTTTGGAATGAGATTTAAAATGGATTTCTTACCACAGATGAGAATCAAACAGTTTCTAAGTTTCTTTAGGTAGTTGTTCTCTTAGCTAAATTCATCATACAACTAATAAGTGTTTCGTAATAGTTACGTGTTCAAAGTAAAAGAGACACTACAGACATTATACTGTTTTCCAGCAAGGTAGGAGTCGGTTTCAGGGTGGGAAAAAGAAAACAGAGACAATCATTCCACATTAATTGATCTATGGCTTTCTCCTGTCAAAATTTGTTCACTATATATTTTTGGTTTCAAGTGTTGGATTGTGCTATAAAATTCAAAATATTAATTGGGTTTAATTCAAGTTGATACTTACTGCATCCGGAAATTGTAAGTTCAACAATTATCCAGTGCTTTATAAAATATTATGATGCTAATTAATTTGAATGATTTTGAATGATTTTCTTAACCATACAGGACAGTTAAGTATGGGAAATTTGTGATTGAAACTTAATATTTAGGATCTACTTTATGATAGAATAATTGCACCCATAATCTAATATAAAAAAAAAAAAGAGTTCTAATCAAATTTAGTATTCATATTTCTATTTTGACATATAGTGTGACATGGCCTTTTCTTTCTGCATAGCATTTCTATACTTGTGTGCGTGTGTATATAACCATAATTTTGTGAACATAATTAAGCAATGAACTGCCGTAAAACCCCATGCTTGCTTTTAAAATTTAAAGCATATATTAAAAAGAACAGAACGTACCTAATTCGTAGCCTTTTTATAATTTATACGTCACACTCTTATCTAAACTTAATCTGTATGTATAGAGCTTAAAAGTCCAACAATATCTCATTGTGCAATTTTAACTTTATTGAATATCTAACTACACCCACTCAATTGTACATGGTTTTATAGTTACTTTAGAAAATTATTTTCTTTTCTACTCAAATGCCCCACCTGCCTCTGTATTCTGTTTGTGTTTTTTCTCTCAATATTTATTGCATAAAAAGTCTTATTTATTTAATATAAATGTACTAAAATTCAATTAGTATACTATAAATATACTTAATGTATATATATAGTATACTATTTGTATTAATATACTCAATATATAATGATAAGAAAGTAACAATTTTTTAGATTCATTGTAAATCAGATGGCTCTAGTCCTTCCATACTTATAGCTCAAATATAAGGAGTTCACTACTTAAAGAGTGTCGCCTAAAGGATCATTTAGACAACAAGGTTCGTTCATCCGTTCCCACACAAAGATGGTAGGGTCATTCCTATATTCAGTTCCCAGTCTGGAATGAAGACTAGAATTAGAATTGAGCACATACTTTTAGAGGCAATGATGTTATATCATGATAGTTTCAGGATTATATATCACACAATTATCCTGCAGTGCTATACAAAAAGAGTAATCATGGATTTCTTATCTAAAGGAATATTTTGTTAGCTTATATAACAACCACCGAGCTCATAAAGTACGAATAGTTGATGTTCTTAAACAAGACAATGTGTAAGCCACCCAGTTCCATAACACACATATTAGAAAATTATGACCTTGAATCTAATACTAAATAATAACCTGGAATTTTTCCAAAGTCAACAATCATGATAAACATGAAAGTGCAATCCTCAGGAGAAACTGAGAGAGTCAACGCAAAATAATTAAAGAGTTATTAAAGTAAATCATTAGATGAACCTTCTTCATTTGACAATGCTTTGTTTGATCCAAATAGTCTTTGCTTAATTAATTTCTACAAATCACAACTTTATTGAAGTCCATGTGTAATAGCTAAAGGCCTATTAACTTTTGAAGTGTGATACTATGGCCAACCTGCTAAAATTAATCATTTCCATGATTAGTCACTATCTGGGTACTTAGTGAGTATGAGTTGTTTTAGATGAGATATCTACAGGAATTTTAACACTCTTCGATATAGTCCAGAAAATCTCTTAACTATACCGACAGATACTACAGATTATTTTATGGAAAATTGATTAAACTTAAACTTTAATATACCTTAACTTCAATTTTTCCCTCTCTAAATACATAACTCATAGGTCATATTTTACAAGTATTACAATTCTTGCCCCCTTAAATAATTTTCGTCTTGAAATTTACCTGTTCTGTCAAATTAAAACAATTAAGAATACTAAGCTCTCATCACATCCTCACTTTCTCATAGTTTGTAAGCAACTGGTCCAATCATTTAAAGGTTCTCATAAGGTCTAATAAATTTAGAACTCAATTTGTCTTTTTTTCCGAACCGAAAAACTTTCTTCTATGGAGAGACTTTAAGAAACACTTTGTCTTTCACTATGTACTCAATATTTCTCTTCTTAAGATTTGCGTGTGACCTTTGTCTATTTAAAGATGTCTTTAAACAATCCTGAATGATCTTTACTTTCTTTTGACTCTTGCACTAATTTTGGCCCCACTAGCTTCCTTTCGCTAAACTTGGTCAAACATAACAGTGTCTGACACCTTCTACCATAAAGTATCTCGTAAGGAGCCATATAAATGTTCGACTGATAACTGTTGTTATAGACAAATTCCATTAATGGTAGATATCTCTTCCAACTACCCTCAAATTCTATAACGCAATTTCTCATCATATCTTCTAATATCTGAATCATTTTTTCCGACTAACCGTCCATCTGAAAATGAAAAGTTATACTAAAATTGAGCTTTGTACCCAACATTTGCTATAGACTTTTCCAAAACTGTGATGTGAACCTTAGATTTCTATTCGATATGATAGAAATTGAAACTCCATGAAGTCTTAGCACTTCGTTCACATATAATTTTGTTAGTCTATTCAACTGATAATCTATTTGGATAGGTTAGAAATGAGTTGACTTCGTTAACCTATCTACTATGATCCATATGGCATCATACTTCCTCGATGTTAAAGGTAAACCAATCACAAAGTCTATTGTGATCCTTTCCCATTTCTGTTTCGAAATAGTGATTGGTTGTAGCAACTCTGATGATACTTAATGTTATACCTTGACTTACTGACATGTCAGACATCTTATAATGAACTCTGTAATCTCTTTCTTCATTCTTGACCACCAATATTTTATCTTCAAATCTTGATACATCTTATTGCTTTCTGGATGCATTACATATATGGTCTCATATGCCTCCTTTAGGATCCTCTATCTCAAATCTAGTATATTCGATATACATAATCGGCCCTAATAGTACAACCCACTATCTGATCCAACTGAAAATTCAGGTTTCTCCCCATTGGATACTAACTCAATCAACTCAACTAATATGAAATTATGCCTTTGTGCATCTTTAATCTCCTGATTCAAAGTAGGTCGAGTGTGCAACTCTGTCATGAACTTTCTATCAATGCATCAGCCATAATATTGGTCTCATAATTGTCAAATTGAGATTCAAACTGAAAATTGAAATTGTAATTTTGTGAATCAAGAATCGAATCGAATAGTAAGATTCAGTTCACATTGATAATATTAATTAGAAATAATATATTTCATAACTTCAAATATAACAATGTTAATAATAATACTATCATCCATCCTCAATTAACCATATCCAAAAAAGAAATAAAAATTTAAAATCTAAATTGTTCTCAAAACTAATCTATAAAGTCATCATCTTCATATTTAAGGGAATTATCATCTTCATCACTATTTTTGTTTTCCAACATAACCAAATCCATTTGTTCTCCTTCATATTCATTTGATTCACCATCGTGAAATATGTCTAAATCTTCAATCATCTCATCTTCAATAAGTTGTCTCTTGTCTTGTCTATCATGTTTTAATTTCCTTGACCTTATATAATACAAATCATATAACATAAATATATGAGAAGTTAATTTAAAGTTTCAATCCCATTTATTCTTAAAAAATAAAATTCATACAATTTTTTTTTACAATACCTTGTTTTCTTTTATTGTTTGGCCTAACTCCTCTATCATCTTCAAAACATTCATTTACATTCATCCATGAATTGTCTACCGGTAGAGAAGGCTTTTCGATTTCGGTAACCTATTCATCATGGGACTTCATATCACTCAAACAAATAGGATCATATGTCTCACCTTTTGTCTCTCTCTTTGCTTGCCTTAATTCATGTTAAATATTGTATTTCACAAACACAAGAGCATTCAATCTTTGTTGTTCTAAATGAGTCCTCTTTTTGGAATGGACATGCTCAAATGTGCTCAAATTTTTCTCACATCATGTAGCACTTCATGTGAGACTTAGAACCCTTATTGCAAGACTTTGAAGCTCTTTACATTCTTTTCCATAACTTTCCCACCTTAAAGCTAAAATTTCTTTTTTTTAAAAAAAGAGGGTCAAATGGATTTTTTTTTTTTATAGACAACAACATTCAAAACTTAATAATCTAACAAATAAACACCAAATTAAAATAATATCCAGTTGCTTCTTGTCTCTAATCAAAATAGTCATGCTCATGTCAAACATTTTTTCTCCTTTTTTGAACTTCTCTAATTGTTAATCAACTTTAATCCTTGATTTGATATCCATAAACATTTTTTCTATTATCTTGTATAAGTCAACTTTTACTTTTATATCCGCATCAAATGAATCATCATATTGAAACTTATACAAACACAGTAAAAATAAAGTTAATTTTTTATATTTTTGGTGTTTACAATATAAATTTGAAAAAAATATTTAAAATACTTAGGATTAAAAAAATATCCTGCAGCATGAAGTGTTATGTGAAGTTGCAAATCTCATCTTAAATCAATAATGTCTCGAATGAGTTGATACTTTGTCTTTTGATGATTAAATTTTTTTGCAATTTGTTCATTGGCTCTATCCATAGCTTTTTATATGTATCCCATTGTCGGTTTTGTATTGCCATCAACAAATCTTAAAACTTTAACAAGTGAATTCACACACTTCAAACAGAATTTGATTGATTTCCAAAATTTATCATCAGATAATAATATTGCCCCCACTTTTTTGCATATACTTTATAAGCATATTGACTTTTAGCTCATTCTTCTGATGCAAACATAGCTCTAAGAGGAAGCTTGTTTTCCTCAAAACTCTTCATTATGAGAAATGATGTAGCAAATTTTGTTACCCCGACTCTTTTTAACTCTTTTTTCTTAAAATACTTCCTAAATAAGGCAAAAACCTAAGCATGTTTATAAATATAAACACAAACTTCCTTAACCTTACTAATTGTATCCTTGAAGATGGTCAATTCACATATATCCTCCAATATATTGTCAATACAATGAGCAATACAAGGAGACCAAATTTTTTTTTTTCTATTTGCCATTAACAAATCACATATTGCCGCATAAGCTAAAGCACTATTTGTCACTACTTGAACAACATTTTTTCTCTAATTTCCTCCATTAGTGAGTCAAGCA
Organism: Triadica sebifera; assembly: GCA_023653625.1. Classification (NCBI taxonomy): domain Eukaryota; kingdom Viridiplantae; phylum Streptophyta; class Magnoliopsida; order Malpighiales; family Euphorbiaceae; genus Triadica; species Triadica sebifera. The sequence goes on from CM042900.1 coordinate 26,149,740, forward strand.
ACTCAAACAATTTATATGCATCTTTTATCACATCAGAAGTGTCCACTGATTTAAGAAAAACTCTACCACTTAGACTATTAATTAAGAAATTAGTGAGAGATCTATTCTTTTTATTTGACCATCCATCAGACATTAAAGTACATCCAGTTTTTCTCCACTCCTTTTTATATTTTTCTAACATCCAATATGTTTGGGTTTACACTAGCCCGAAGTTACAAAATACATCATAAAATATAAATACATAATCTTAAAAAGTTTATTCAAAACCATGACCAATATCTCATGACATGTACAAAAAAATCATAATATATGTCATGAATAACCGACCCTGTCTAGATTCACTTCAACTGAACTCTGTATGGGCACCATTTGTCGACCAGTCAATATTGGTTTATCGGCTCCAAACCTGCATGTAGAAAATTTACATGCTAAGCAACATAATGTTTAGTGATAGATATGTGCATAAAAATTCTACATACTATTATGTCATATCATACCAACATCATGTTTCTACATACTAATATGCATTCATATGTATTGTACCTTATTTATCATATATACATGCCTACCTATACCATAGGCATAAAGATATAACCATGCATATCACATTTATAATCATATTCCATATATAACCAAATTACATTCAAATATGATTACTGACCATTTCCTTATTATCAATTATCGCATCCTTTTGGTTCATTTCCGTCCAAAACTTATCATTTTATATTATTTACCTTTTTAACTTTGCCCAAGACTCTAAGCTTGGCTATTTTGATGCAAGTTGTGAACAAAAATACTCAATCCGAGTTTAAGCCATATTGACTAAAAAATATAAGCAATGCTAGCAAATCAATGATAAAGTGTGCTCACAACCCGAGCTTAAGCGACTTTGTCCCTATATCAATATCAATATATCCTACGGTTCTATAACCCCCTAATAGTATACCATTTATTCTATGTCAAATTTAAGATTAGAGAACTGAGCATTTAAATTATTACCTTTATCTTTTAATTCAGTTTATAACATGCTATTATCCAACATTAAACACATGCACCTAACCTCATACACGTGTACATTAATGTATAACATATGATTAAATAAACTATCATATAAGATCATAAATCAAAATGTGCATATTAGGTATTTACTGTTTCACGAGTGCCTTACCCGTGAATCAATATGTGAATAAAAGTTCATTATTTACGGGCGTGAAGTATATTTTCATGACCATAATACCATGTTTTCACAACTTTCTGACCCTGAAACAAATTGAAAAAATCTAGATTTAAGCATGTTATTTTATTCACAATAATATCAATTGTTTTCATTGTTTGTTAAAGATTTATGATTTATTTTGTTAGTTTTTTTTTATTGAATTTTAGATTGTGTTCTCCATAATGAAAATTTATGTCATCATCTATTATGATGTTTGTTTTGTTCTCATCTATTGTGAGGTCTGATATCTGTGTCTTGATGCGTTTTTATATTTGGATGAAGATTTTCTACTTATTATTGTCAAGTTAGACCTGTCTAAAAACACAATTGTTTCACAATTTAACTCATTTAAAATGATGACTATAAGATCCTTTTTTTTTTGTTATATCAACGTCAAATTCCCAATGTTATTATTCAAAAAGTTTGTCAAATTTAACATGTTATTAGACAAGTCACTTCATCTTTTAATTTTAAATTTGCACTGATTTTTTTTATTATAAATGATTTTCATATTATTATTAAAAAAATAATTTTATATCATGTCCCATTCTGTTCTAAGTTTACTCTTTTTCTTTTTTTTTTTTTCTTTTTTCCCCCAAATAGTTGAATATATCCTAATTATTTTCTTTATTGATATCAAATTCTTAATCATCCTAGTGAAATTATTTGTTTAAAGCAAAATGAACAAAGAAGCGGTGTTATATCCTTGTCGTTTTATGCCAAGCAAAGGTGTTGGGTCACCTTTAAAAGTCAAATCTCAATCCAACACTAAACCACTAAATTAAAGTAACAATAAAAATAATTATAAAAAAATACTATTAACAAAGGAGGATGGATTTTATGAATAAATTCACGAGATAAATTAATTATAATATGTTATGCATATAAAGTTATTATTTTATAAATATGATAAATTATAATTGATTTGATATATATATATATATATATATATATATATATATATATATATATATATATATATATATATATATATATATATATATATATATATATTAATGATACAAACCTTATCAAGAAAGATCCCTATTAATAACCCACATGTTATTATTTGCATAATTGCATTGATCTTTTTTCTCTTTTTTATGTTTCCTCTATTTTATTTATAACCAAAAAAAATCTTTTTGTTCAAGTAAATCCCATTAGTAATTATGATGATGGATCCATTTTTTCTCCCATTTTTTGACAATGGATGGTAAATATACATATTCATTAGTGTTATAGTATAATGTGTAATTTATTTTCAAACTAAATGTCAATTCTCAATTTGTTGGAATATATATACCACATAACGCCAAGTAATGCAATTTTGAATTAAATCGTTTGAGTGTTGAGTCAAACCATGAACAATGCATATTTTGTCTATTAAATTTATAAATTTTTCGTTGAAATTGACTCTTACTTGATTGAAATAAAACAGTTTACTGATGGAAAAATATCAAAAACGAAAAGCATAGTTTAGATGAAATCAAAATTAAAAAAAATTAATTTAAACAAAATAAAAATTAGAGAGTTTTATTTCAACAGAATAAAAGTTATAAAGAACAGAAGTTTTTATCCATGTATTGACTCGTAATTTTTATTTTTTAGTTAATTAATTTGTTTGTTTTTTTTTAAATTAAAAGCAATGTATTTAAATGCATTATCATTTCCTGAATGAATCGATGCTTAGATCATAATTCTTAATTAGAGAGTAGTTGGATCCAATGATTCTCCTTCTGGATTTCATCGTACTGTAGACAATGACTTGTGACTTTTCTGGAAAGATAATCCTCATCTACAATGTTACCAAATTGTATTGTTTAAGGCTGTTTAAGTAAATATAATTTCATTTCCGCTATAGAATTCAAAGAAAATACCAAAGCAAACTATTGTTATAATTTATAAATTAGCAAAATTTACAAGAAAATAAAGAAGAATATTATGTAGCAAATTGTAGTTTTTTCTGCTGCAGATAGCAAGAGCCATTAAACTTGTGTACAATAAAATATTATAATTTTGTGAGAAATCAAATATGAAAGGAAAAATGATTATTTATTCCTGATATTTGTCTTATTGTATTAGTATTTCTAAAATTCAAAAATTATATGATCGGTCTAATTTATTCTATATTTTATTATATTATACTAATATGTAATTCTATTATATTTTTTATTAGAAATACGTTAAATTGCGATAAAATGACAAATAGAAAATTACTATTTATTTTAAAAATTTGACACATTGTATTTGTACTATTTTAAGCAGAATATAATATTCTTTATTACTAATGGTGAATGACTTAAAATTTAATATATAATTTTTAAATTTTAGAAGTATTAAGATAATATATCAAGATAAAGATGGATTTTCTCAATATTAAATATCTGAATTCTAGTTTTAATAACCAAATTGGAATTTAACAAAGTAGGTATCCAAATCTCAAAAATGCAAAATCAAGGAAGAGAGATAAAAATAGAATTCGCATTAAATTTGGTATGAATCGTTAATTTTGTAATTAGACAAATAATCTCACTTTCCTATGGTATTATGAGCATTTGTTAATTGTGATTTGTATAAGTAATAAGGAAAATCATGATAATGTAATAATGATTAATGATTAATAATTAGGGTTCCAAGTTTTAGTCTCAGAGATTGCGATTTCAATATCAATGAATGTGAAGCTTTTCAGCTTCGATGACGCAAAATCATCGTGTCTTTTATAATTTCTCTTTCTTCTTTGCTAAATTCAAAATTCTACATTTTAAATCTGCAAACAAAATCCCTTATCTTGCTCCCCCTTTGCGCAGTACGCACCCCTTCCCTCACCTGAGGCCTTAATTTATTGCACGCGCCCGGCGCGCTTGTTGTTCGTTTTGACTCCCACTTCCCAGCATTTTAAAAGAGTGTCTATAAAAGAAAAACCAAAAAAATAAAATACAATAATACATTTTGGTGACGTATTTTGATGCGACATTTATTTGTTTGGTTGTTGTTTTTTTAGTTTTTTCGAAATTTTAAGAGAGTGTTTGAGATTATTATTAGTTATCCAAAAAGTAGGTTTAAAATTTTTTTAATTTAATTTACTGGTTTTTTAAATTTTTTATAATTTTTTTTCTCAAAACTGCTTCTGGAAAAAATATATATTTAACTGTTTCTATCCAAAAACAATTTTCAAAATTTTAAAAATTTAAAAATAATTTTTTTTTTCTAAAAACATTTTTAACAAACACAATATATATCTCATATTCTTTGCTTAAATTCTTATTTGAAATAAGTTAAGAGTTCGCTTATGAAGATTAGTCACAAACGACTAGCAATGATAGTCAATGACAGTTAGCTGTTAGGGATTAATTTTTAATTTTTAATTTTATTAATCAAACATTCAATTCAGCTTTTGAATTATTGGACCATTAAAATTTAAACTTACAAAATACTCAATTTAATTTTTTAAATCTTCAAAAGTTTAGTGTAAAAAGTGAACCAAGTGGACATCACATTAAAAGTCTACTTTGAACAAGGTATGAAAGTTTAATGTCTTTCATATTGGATTATTTATAAATATTCATGATTTTGTTGGCAACATATCATCCTACTTTTGAGGCTATAAAGTGTAGGTAATAATATTTGAAATCTCAATAATAGATGTAAAGTTTTTGTTTTTATTTTTATTTTTGTGCTAAAACATTACAGTAAATGTAAAAAATCAATTAGAAATAATTGATAATATCAGAATCAGAAAGATTTAACATTTTTACGAATAAGATAAAAAATGCTTAAGCACGATTAAACTTGGTTCCTACTTGCCTAAGTCTAATACTAAGTTGGATTTAAAAAAGGAAAAACAAATAATTAATACGGAACATAAATTAAAGTTCCTTAATTTAATACGAATCAAATTCAAATAAAAATTGGCTAGGTCTGCATTTTTGCAAACACCAAACAAGGAGTTAGGGGAAGGCACAAGGGCAAGAAAGGCATCACGTGCCGGGACAGCATGAATTCAAAAGAATTTTTCTTTTTTCGTCAAAGAAATTCAAAAGAAATCAGTCACATGGAAGCGCAGTGCCAGCGTGCCCTGTACGCACCCTGGCGCTCTTTATCGAAATGGATATCCGTTTTTCGAAATATTTGATAAAGACTAGTAGAAAATAACAAAGTTTTACACCTAATATCCCCTCCATTTTCTTGTTCACTTGTCTCTATCTCTCTCTTCCCATTCTCTCGAAGCTCCAGCTCAGGGGGTCCCATGGAGTCTTTCTCTCTCTAGGGTTTCTCTAAGCTCTTAACTTTCTCTCATAATAGCGTTAATTTCCTGAGAAACAGCATGGCAATTTGATAAGAATGTCTTTATTTGGTGAAACTTCTGGTTTTTGTAGAGATTTTTAGTTTTTATTTTTCGGAGCTATTCGAGTTGAAATTTCACTGTTGATTTGGAAATGCCGACTGGCCGGTCCAGGCCGGAGAATCAGGATGGGGCAAAGCAACTCCGGCGGGACCCATATGAGGTCCTTGGCGTCTCCAGGAACTCCACCGACCAGGAAATCAAGAGCGCGTACCGAAAAATGGCACTCAAGTACGTGTTTTTTTATCTTTTCTTTTTTATGAACTTTCTTTTCTTTTTGTTGGTTGTTTTGTACTTTTTCATTTTCGGAGTCTTTTGGATTTTTTTTTTGTCAACTGTGTAAGTGCTCGTCACTGAATGGATGGGTGTTGGAATTAAATTGGGTATGTGATTGTTTGATAGGGAATAGGATGTTCCATACAGCTGGAAAGCTGCTTTGAATTATATGCAAAAAAATGTTATTTTAACAAATCTGTAAGTTTGTAGCTGTTTTCCTCTTTGAATTGTCAATTTTTAGTATAACATGGACTTAGTTGGGGACTGAGGATTAAAACTTTAAGCTCCATTATAGTATCGAAACGATATGGTAGATGATCCCTAGGCAATTAAGCAATTCACTTGCTGCACCCGGAAGAATTATCAATGATCGAGGTTTGGCTGGATTGCCTTAAATTATTTGTCGGAAGTGCTAACTGCCCGGATATTTAGAAGGCAATGAAGAATTCCTGATGTTGGGCCTGCATGGACTGTACAAGTTTATTTGAAAAGAAAATTGGAGATCTTACCACCTTTACCGATTATATGCAGGAATAAGTCAACCTATGGATAAATTCCAAGAGACTGCAGATAGGAAAGAGAAGGGTATTACAATATTTGACATACTTCAAGGATTTAGAATAAGGTGCGCTAACTGTGCATGCAGGTCTAAATATAGACTATATGATATTGGTAGAAGACCCATCGAAAATTGAAGTTGCCTAGATATGGCTGGGTGATGTTAGTTTTCTCCTAGGAGTTAATTGCATTATGTGGCAGGATGCAAAATGGAAACAATGTGTATCAACTTAAACACAAGGAAGTGAAGGAAAATGGATTGTGTCTCAAACAAAAAATATAGCCAGATGAGAGATTACATGCTTTGCTACCTTGAGCTAACTTTCATTAGTAATTAGTAGATTGTGATATGTAAAGTTATAGCTCTTCACAGATATCTTTACAACACAGCAGCCCTTCCATATCCTAATGTTAGTAACTGTAAAGAGTTCCATTGCAACCATATCTCAGTTCTACTTGTAGGATATTCAATTACATTAAGGTTATAGGGTTTGTTATGGAGCGTCAAATGGACCATATTTTGAAAGACTCATATAGAATGTTAAGTTCTGTTAAGTGCATACATACTGGAACCCTTATTTTTTTAGACAATGTTATAGCAGATATGTTATGTGTTTATTATTTTACATTTTTTATATATATTTTTCAGTTTCTTTTTAACATTTTCCCTTCACTAAGCAAGACATCAGTCTCTTTAATGCCAATAAATATACAATTTCAGGTACCATCCCGACAAAAATGCAAATAATCCTGAAGCAGCTGATATGTTTAAAGAAGTTACATTTTCCTATAATATCTTGTCTGATCCAGACAAACGACGCCAGTATGACTCTGCTGGATTTGAGGTGAGATACCCAGGCAGATGACTAAACTTTAGAATTCAGATGGTAGGAAGGTCCTCTGTATTCTTTCCGGGTTAAATGTTTCAATCTGGAGCTTCTGAGTTGTCCAGGTTTCAGACCAACTAATTGCAGCTAGAAATGTGCTAAATATGTTCATTGGTAGAAATTATTGTGACATTTTAGCATCAAGCATGATCTTATTGCTGTTATCAGGCTGTTGAATCAGAAAGTCAAGAATTAGAGTTGGATCTTTCAAGCTTGGGCACTGTGAACACTATGTTTGCAGCACTTTTTAGGTAGGTTTAGTATGAATTTCTGCCAATTCATTCATCAGTGGGCTCTCTCTTTCTCCTTCCCCCTCCCCCTCCCCCTTAATAATTCTCATTTCTTAGTATATCATTTGATTTCTGGGTTTCCCTGTTTGTTAAATAATAGTAAACTCGGCGTGCCAATTAAGACCACTGTATCAGCAACTGTCTTGGAGGAGGCACTTAACGGGATGGTCTCTGTTCGTCCACTTCTCCTTGGGCAAAATATTTCTAGGAAGGTTAGGAATTATGTTTGTTGGTATGATTATCAATTTAATAATGTGCTAGAGCTCACTGGGATTATAACATTTTCAAGCAGGTTGAAAAGCAATGTGCTCACTTCTATTCTGTCGCAATAACAGAGGAGGCAAGATCTGGATTTGTATGTCGTGTGCAATCATCTGACAAAAGCAAGTTCAAGGTTAGCAAAAATCATAAACCTTTGGTGCACCCATCATATTTAGAATTGCCATCATGACACAAGTTGGATGTGCACGAAATTTGATGACTGTACAGTTTACATGCCAAAAGAAAATTTCTCCAAGAGCAAGAAATTAGTATCTTTGTGGGAAGAGGGTGTAAGTATGCATAGTTGAGGAACAGACATCATTATTACTGCAATTACTCTGGTTGAAGGTACAAACTGCTTAGTGAAGTAATATTGGTACTTCTTGAAAGTATTTTATGTTTCTATTTGAGATCATGCTTCGGGACTGCTTTTGATGGAAATATGGGTGTACTTGACTTAATGAGTACATGGGGACCTCTGTGGATTTATTGTGTAGCCTTTTGATGAAACGGCTTATGAAAAATTGCTTAGAAAAGTTTTTCAATTTTATGGTTGCTTTTTCCATAGAGCTTTGTGAGCAAGTTAAGAATAGTGGTGTTGTAAAGATACTATGACATGCATGCATATATCTGTGTGCTTTTATGTTGGGTTTTAATTTTGAAAATTGTTCTCTGCTATGAAGCAGAAAATTTTTGTTTGGCATCTACATTTTCAATTCTCAGCCTTTCACCAATGAAGCATGTGAAGGAAGGCGTGTTGAGGATTTTATGCCTCTATTCTGGGCCTGTGGTGCATTGGGGCCTTAAATTTGTAAAATAAATAGGAATTGGATGATGTGAACCAACCATTGGGACTTTCTGCTGAGAAAGATAAAAGCATATCACGGTATATATTTATATAATTGTGTAGAGATTGAACTACAATTCTCTGGTTTTAGTAGATTTCTATAGTGAAGTTTTATCCAGTCACACATGCAGAATTCAAAAATCAAGGCTGATCCATTGAAGTTATGGTCAAGACTGAGTTAAGTTTAATTGATAAGCAAGAGTTTGACAATTGATATACTTTATGAGAAAATGAATAGCTAATTGGCATGGCAAGCCATTGACTTCTTTAGTCTTTGGGAGTTGGTGAGTTTTGGCATTGTGATTCTGTTACAAGATAAGTTATATCTCTTTCATGGTAAAGCGTACAGAGGGGAGGCAATTGAAGTGACAACTTTAACTACTGATTGACTTTTAAGGGAATAGAAATGGAAGGTGTAAAGCTTCTTTATGCAATGTTAGAAGAAATTTTCTGAAATATTACCAACCTATTTAACCTACCTTTCCTGTATCGTTTTGATTTTTTTTTTCTGCTGGTGCATAATTTATGCTTTCTTAATTGCATTGATTTTCAGATGCACAAACAATCTGTGTTCCATTTGCTAATGGTTTCTGATAGGGGTGTTCAAATCTGGTTCGATGGGTTGTGCGTGTTCTGGTCCAGGTCAATTATAGTAATGGATATGGATCCATCCATTACTATAATTGATTTGGACCACAGCCTGTGTAATCCATCAAACTGTATTTGAACACCCCTAGTTTCCAAAGTAACTATCATATTTTATTGAGTTATTTATCAATGTTGTGTTAACGAGTCTTACTAATTGGTTGCCTTTCTGCAGCTGTTGTATTTTGATAAAGAAGAAAATGGAGGACTGAGCCTTGCTCTACAGGTAGGAGGCATGCCTCTGTTGGCTTTGTATTTTTTTTCTTACAAATAAAATTCCTGGTCATAGCATCTATATACAAATGTGAAGTCTGAGCATAGACTTCAAAACTCAAATTTAAATTTGCGGTAGTTCATCAATCATCAAATAAGACTTTAAGTTTTTCAGTGGTTTTCCACAGAGAAAATACTTATGAACTGTTTTTCTTTTTGGTTCTGTTTGACTTATATCAGGCTCAGTATCTTTTACTATCTTGTTGAACATCTAATAACATGTTGGGAATAATGCTTATAACTAGAAGAAAAAATAAAGAATTCTTCTTGAATAGACAACACATTTCATAACTCATCAGATGATTCTAGAGGCATTAGATGTTATACCATGGAAGCATGAATCTAGGTGAACTATGTTTAGCTTAAGTTAATTATGTCTTTATTAGTCTTGTAATTGTATTCAATTTTTAATTGAACCCCTTTTCTGTTACTCTTTACATTTTGCATATAGGAGGACAGTGCTAAAACTGGAAAAGTTACATCTGCTGGAATGTATTTCCTCTGTTTTCCTGTTTATCATTTGGATCAGACTGCCAATTCGGTGAGCTGGTGATATTGTTAATTGATTGCTGTCATCTTTTTATACTAAGCTTCCATTTGCTCAAATGTTCTCGGCTTGGTCTTCTAAATGGTTTTGATTTCAGATTGCAGCTGCAAAGGATGCTGATGCTGCCTTCTTTAAGAAATTAGATGGCTTTCAGCCATGTGAAATTACTGAACTGAAGGCGGGCACCCACATTTTTGCCGTCTATGGTCAGTTCATAAACTTTCTTGCACTTTTTAGTTTGTTGCACTCCTTGGTCCTGAATTTGGATGAGCTTGACTCCAACGTTCATATTCTGGCTAATTTTGTGCAGGTGACAATTTTTTTAAGAGCGCAAGCTACTCAATAGAAGCTGTTTGTGCTGCACCTTTTACGGAAGAGAAAGAGAATCTTAGAGCTGTTGAAGATCAAATTCTTACAAAAAGGGTGGAAATATCTAAGTTTGAAACTGAATACAGAGAGGTCTGCATTTGGCTTGAACAACTGCATATCTATGTATATTTTTCTCATTCTCTCAAATTTTGACATTTAATGTTTGACAGGTGTTATTACAATTTACAGAGATTACCAGTAGATATGCTCAAGAAATGCAAGAGGTGAGTTTACCCATGAAAACTTTGTTCCAAATGCTGTACATGAAGATTGAGGTTTAAGTGAATAGTTAAGTCTCTAATGTTTTATCTTCATATTTTTTTTCTGCAGATTGATGAGCTTCTTAAACAAAGGAATGAAATTCATGCCTCCTATACAGTTGCTCCACCAATGAAGCGGAGTGCAAGTAAGAGCAGAAGCAAGGGTCCCCTCGGAGAGACCAAAGAAGATGGGCAATTAAGAGAGAAAAAATCTTCACTGAGGGACAGAAGTAAGAAAAAGAAGTGGTTCAACATCCATCTAAAAGTAGACAAGAGAAAGCCTTGCTAAATGAGGTAGTGGTAAGGTCTAATGATATATGGATTTTCTCTCCTAAATCTTCTGATCTGCATTTAAACCTAGCTTAATTGCTTAATTGTAATTTTTTTATAATCTAGGTGGATATTTAGAAGATGAATCATACATGTGCACAGACATTAAAGTCTCAGCTGTTTCTCCGCGCTCTAATTTGTTCTAATGGCCTGGCACTTATGCAAGCAAATATTAAGGTTAAGCAATTCCTTGACCATTTGTTAATTAATGAAGAAGTGCAAATGATTGTTGCGGTGGAAAAATGCTCCGTTTCTCCAGCTTGTCAGAGGATGAACACAGCCCATTGTTATTGTAAAATTCCTTTTTGTCCCCTCATTTTATCTACCATTCTCTTGTTTCTTTTGCCTCAGTCTGTACGCAAGCACAACTGTAAATTGCATAATTTGTTAATGGAGTTCCTATTGACAGCTAATGGGAAATGGGAAGAGTAGCCACTTTTTGCATGTTGACATGTTATGTACTTCCTACTCGATGGATGGATGTAAAAGTGTTTAGACTTCTTTAGTATTAATACTAAGAGCAATTAGGACGTCATTTGCTATCTTCAGCTGGACAATGGGGCCTAGGACTGTACACGGATGTATTTTTCCGAATATGACCGAAAAACTGAAAAAAAGATCTAGAACCGAACTGTATTGTTGACTTTTCGACTAGAACCAATCTGTATTGTACCGTTGACTATAATTTTGACGGATTTGGATCTTTTAGTGATATCTGGACCGATAGCTGTACTGAATTGTACCGAATTGTTTTATAACCGAACTTTACTGAAATAACTGATATTTAAATATTTATAATTTTACTATATATAATAATTTATAAGAATGAAATAATTTATATCATTATACAAATATAATATAACTTAAACTTTTAATTAAATATACTTTAATTCATAAAATTAAATTATAATAAAATTTATATAACATTTATAATAGTAAGGAATTCAAATAATTGAAAATTTTAAATGCTAAAATGTTTTTGATGATTGTGTAGAAAATTGAATCAATAACTTTCATGTAAATTTAAGATAAGTTTATCATCAATATAATCAACTATCTTTGTTATTAATATATAAATAAAAAAATTATTTATAATATATTGCTAATTTCATTTTTTACTATAAATTTTTTTATCATTAATTATATTTTTTAGCATTTATAATTTATTTTAATTTTATTATATAATAAATCTACATTATATTAATTATTTGGTAAATTAATTTAAGTGAATCAATTATAAATAACTTAATTTATAATAAATGTACTATAATTATATGATAAATCAATATAAATTATGATTTGTTCTAATTATATTATAAGATTTTTTGTCAAAATAATTATATTATTTTAAATTTAAATACTAATATATATTATATTATTAAATAAAAAATATATATTATATTATTAAATAAAAAATATATAATTGATATATTTAATAAATTTATATGTTTATATACTTTATAATTAGTGAAAATATTATAATTATATATATATATTAAAATTAAATAATCACAAACATATATACTTATACTTATATGCTTATACTTATACTTCTGAGTTTATATACCTAATAATTTAAATTTTAAATATATATATATATATATATTATCAAAATAATTATATTATATTAAACTTATATACTAAATAATATATATAATTGATATACTTAATAAGTTTATAAGTTTATATTTTTTATAATTAATAAAAATATTATAATTATATATATAGTTTAAAATTAAATAGTCATAAATATAACTGATAATATATTTAATAAATTTATATATTTTATATATTTTTATAATTAATATGCACACTATAATATATATATATATATATATATATATATATATATATATATTAAATAATCACAAACATACATACTTTTACTTTATAACTATTATACTTTTGAGTTTATATATCTAGTAATTTAAATTTTAAATATTATTATATGCATAGCTTATTATATATATTATATTTTTTATCAAAACAATTATATTATATTAAACTTATATAGTAATCTAAATTATATTAATAAATAATATATATAATTAATATTATAACACTCATTATCTACCGTATACACTACCGTACATGGTCAGATAAAAAATGATACAAGATATATTTATTTAAAATTATATATTATTAAAAATTATATATATATATAATAGAAATTAATAAAATAATATATTAATTTTACAAAATAAGATAAATTTTCGTTTTCTCATTATTCTTATATTATGGTTTTAATTTATATGCTCATGCAAATAACTTAATATATATATATTAAAATACATCAAGTGAAATATATAAAATACATATATAGCAAAAACCGATCATTTACGAGTGACTGCTACTGCTGCTTGATTCTATAGGTGAGATTCACTGATACTAACGATGAATTTTATGTACACATCTCTCGCTGTTTAGCTCTATTAAAAGTTACACAAGAGAAAATAAACTCTTGTGGTGAGTATAAAACTAAGTGGTGCAAAAATTTATAATAAAAGTCATTTTAAATGAAAATATACACTAAATCAACAAAATTCTAAAAAAAAAATTTCATGTATCAAAACTATTAATAAATTATTTACTTATATATATATATATTATTAAATAAAATTTACCAAAATCAAAGTCATCGGTATTAATACCACAAGTATGTATTAAATGCAATAAAAAATTTAATCATTTATTAAAATAAAAATTTTATCCAACTCATATAATAATATACCATAGACCTATATCTAGAAAAACAAAAGGTACCGTCAAATGACGGAAATCTTAAAATTTAAGATAACCACAAGATTAGGGTTAAAAATAATCATATAACCCCAAATAATATCATCTGATTCAAGATAACCACAGAACCAGTTTCGATCCAAAATAATCATATGATCGGTAATTAAATAATATGTATGGTCCAAGATAACCACATGAGACACATAATACCTCTCATGACCAATATATTCACATGCCATGAAATTTCTACACTATTGGTATGCCAATAATTCTCTAACTTATTGTCTAGACTAATATATGAGTTTATCGACATACATAAAATATTAATTTCTCATACAATTATTTAATAGTATAAAAATTCACCACATGAAAAAAATAAATTTATTTTATTAAAATCTCATATCAACATATTTATTTCATATCAATACACTTTCTTTAGTAAAACATTTTATTTTTATCATAAAATATATTTTCACGAACTTTCTAAATATTTAATATTCTCATAAATGTTATATATAAATATTTTTGTAAAATATAAATCAATTTCATATCAAAAAAATATATAAAAATCAATTTAAATTGCAATAGACTTATATTATAAGTTAATACACATATCTCTATGATAACTTACTGAAGACTACCGGTTTGTTTTCTTTTCCAACTCCTGGTATCTGCTTTAACGGTGCACCTAAATAACCATTAAATTACTAATTGGTTACCGAGCCAATATAAATTACTAAATTTAAATAAAAATTAAACTACTTATTTAATTTTTTCGACTATCACATTTACAAATATTTTTCTATTGGTCTTATTTCACGTTATACACTACTAACGCGAAATTTCCAAATTAATTAAAATTTTCTCTTCTATTCTAATGTTCTTTTCAATTTATTTACTTTTTCCTTCATATTTTTATTTTCTATTTTTTTCCTCCAAAAATCTATTTCCAACTCAAAATTTTCTATTAATTCAATAAATAATCTAAAAATTTCAACTAAATTTCTATAATTACTATGACCCATTATCTTCCATTTTCCATCACCAATTTCACAAAAATTACATTCAATAATTCCCAATAAAATTTTCAATAATTATGCCAAAAATCAAAAAATTCACCAAAATTTCTATTAAAATTGTCTCCCATTCCAAAAGTTAATTTCCATATATCTCCATTATCATCATTTTAAGGCACAAATCATTCAAAATATTATTTTTCAAAATTTTGGCTATAATTATGGAAAATTCCCAATAATTTCATAAAAATTCCTAAAAATTATTCTCATTAATTTTCCATCATATCTATTATCCTCAAATCTCATTCTATTTATTTTCTATTTTTATCTAATTGATCGTTTATTATGAGCATTTTTATGTGATGATTGCAGATTTTTTATAATACTATTAAATACCAAATTTAGATTTTATGCACTTTTTATTTAGTTCAAAATATCCGAGAACTGAATTGTTTTGTATTGTATTATTTAGTACCGAAAAAACCGAAAAATCATACCGAATTATCCCAAATTTTCAAGACAATACAATACGGAGATTTTTTATTTTCAATACAATACAAAACTTAAATTTATAGATATCCGAATTTTCAAGACAATACCGGAGATTTTTCAATTTCCGAATTGGACCGGACCGTATACACTCCTAATGGGGCCAAATTAGCCCTGAACTGGGGGCAAATGTACATTTGAGCTTCATCGTCTTTTTGGTTTAATTGGGCTCTTAAAGCACGATTTAGGGGTCATAACATGTCGATGTGAATACGGAAAAAACGATGGGTTTTATTTGTACATTTGCCTCTTATTGAGGAGCTGATTTGGGTCCCTATTTAATGTTACAATTGCTCAGATCAGATTTGTTTATGTAAAAGAATTCTTTAGATGTAAAATTGTACTCAGAATCCTCTTTTTTTTTTAACAATTAGCTTATTTTTCAGTTAATCGATTAAAATTCATGCCAATTTTCGAATTAATAAAATTAAAGAGAAATCTATTAAATTTGCCCCCCACCCCCCAAAAAAAATAGATATCTATTAAGACTGAAAAATTAGGTAAACGTTTAGTTTTGCTTGCTCATTATGCCAAATATAAACTGCATGAAACTTGTTTTGAAGGCAATAAATTTTCCAACTTCGACAACTGTGATGAATCATATGATTCTAATAATATTTAAGTTTTAGACTTAAAGAGTGTTCAATTGATCACACCTAGGGTTTATCTTGACTTATAAACACTAGTGAACTTCCTGAAATGCACCATCAAAATCTTAAAAGCAGGAGATGAGGTACATCCTTTTGTAAGTTGAAAATTAATGAGGTTGTCCATAAAATATGTTTAGAATTTTTTTAATTTAATTGACTAATTTTTTTAATTTTTTATAAACTGTTTTTCTAAATCTGCTTTTGTAAAAAATAACTATTTACTTGATTCTTCTAAAAAGTAATTTTTAAAACTTAAAAAATTAAATTTTTTTCTCTAAAAGCGATTTTCTCAAACAAAATGCCAAACATAAACTAACTTATTTACCAATTGTCCTTCAAAATGTTTAGGTTTTCTCAGGTCCGTATATGATTATGGTATGTGCAACCTTTTGAAATATTAACTTATTTAATCTCTTCATATTTCTAACTACATTTGGACAATTAATTCTTAATGTTTTGAATATTATTTAGTTCATTAAAAAACAACATATTACAAGTTGAACCTTTTTTTTTTTTACATCTTTATGACTCAATATTTTTATACCATAATATGTTATAATCATGGGAACTTCAATATTTCTTTAAAAAAAATTGACATTTCAATGAAAAATTTTATTATTCCGATTAACTTTTTTTTTTTTTTAAAAAAAATCCAACTTTTGAGTGACAGGATTTTGTTCTTGTAGCGTGATTGGTTTTTGTTATGACACAACATCAGAAAATATGTAATGACAAAAATTGTACAAAGAAAAAACAGCCACGTTTTCCACGTAAAGAAATATAATTAAACAAGGAAAACACGTGAAATAAATTAATAAATAATGGCATTTGCTTGTAAATCTCGTATATCCATCATTTGCATATTGACAAAGGAGACTACTTCTTCCCCCATTGTTATTCTAATCAACAACTTTCTTCCTTCTTTCGTTTTCTTCTTTCTTTTTCAAACCAAAGCGTGGTCACAAATATGCAGTCTTTGGTTTTTTTTTTTGTCATTTATTTCTTCTTTTTTTTCTCATAAAAAATAAAGGGAATAGATTATTATTGAATTTTTTTCAATCTATATGAAAATAAAAGTAATTGGTCTTTTCGGGATATTTGAGGGATTATTATTATTACTGTTATTACTATTATTATTAGCCGCATGAAAAACAGAGAAATTTTGTAATTATGATAAATTTTATTGTAAAATTTTAATGGTGAATTTTTGTTTCGTAGATTGAAAATCCAATTGTCGATGAGTAAATAAATATGTACAAAACATGTGAGTTTATTTCTCTTGATAATTAATCGATCAACTCGACACTGGAAAGTATTGATTGAAAGTGGAAAAATTGTGATTACGTGAATATTAAATCAAACATTTGAAAATTATTATTCTTAATTATTTATGAAAAACATATTTGATATTTCTATGTACTTCGAAATTATTTAAGAAAAAATTTGATATTTTTTCATATGAAAAATAGACATTCCAATGGTTTTGCTTATTATGATTGTTAAATAGTTTGAATTTGGGAGTTCAGCATTAAAACAAATTTTGAATGGTTCCCATTTTTATGAAGAATGTGTGGTGGACAAATTTTGAATTAAACCTTATTATATATTTCACGTGCACTTTTCAACTGCCAGTTTTCTTCTGTACATCAAAATCAAATAATAGAAAAGTGTCACAGCCTACAATGCAAAACAATTGGATGCACATAAAACGTGGCAGAGTAACTGAGGAAGATTGGCCTATCATGAATCGCACGATGAACCAATGAGGGTCCCACTCCCGCCCAAAATTCCAAACCCCCCATCCCCCCACTCACACTTGACACTCTTAACTTCTAAAAGACACGTGTTTATCACGAGTCGTAAACATCAGTATGATTAATAATCAGCGAGCCAATTCTTTTTTGCTTTGCTGTCAATATCTCAACCATCGCCTACACTACACTACTTGTCAAATATCAAACACGTTGTGAAAATTATTCCATCCATCTAAAAAATAAAAATGCATCCAATTAAATTTTTTTTAAATGCACCGTTCCACCATTTGCTAATGAAGACAAAATGTTTTGATTGGACGCCACCTTCTTAATAGTTGTAATTACTATTAGCAAGAAAAATAATTTTTTAATCTTAAAAATATCTAAATTTAAAAAATTTAATTCAAAAATCCATTAAAAATAGATTTCGATGAATGAAAATATGATATAAAATGTCACATAATATTAGAAATATAATACTAGAAATATAATGTAAAATGTCACATAAAGTTGAAAATTTAGGTAAATTATCATATAATTTTTGTGTTAAATTTTAAAAATTTATATTTTTTTCTAATTATATTGCAATTAACGTATAAATTTAATTACTAGAAATAATTTTTGTTTCAAACTTTTACAAAAAGTTAGATGGACGTTCTTAAAATCAAATTTCTCTAAAACTAATGTAACACTCCTTCTATTTGTATGTAACAAAATTCATTCTACCGGAGTGATTGCTACTGCTGCTTGACTCCATAGATGGAGTCCACTGATACCAGCGACGCCTATTATCTACACACTTAT
The DNA here is from genome assembly GCA_023653625.1 of Triadica sebifera. Lineage (NCBI taxonomy): Eukaryota > Viridiplantae > Streptophyta > Magnoliopsida > Malpighiales > Euphorbiaceae > Triadica > Triadica sebifera. Next base: position 26,168,353 of record CM042900.1, read on the forward strand.
TGCCGTTTAGCTCTATTAAAATATACGCAAGAGAAAACAAACTATCGCGCTGAATGTAAAACTCAGTGTTGCAAAAACTTATAATAAAAGTTACTTTGAATAAAAATATACACTTTAAAATCAATAAAATTATAGAAAAATAAATTCATGTATGAAAACTATTAGTAAATTATTTATTTATACATAAAAATAGATATAAATCATTAAACAAAATCTACTGAAATCAAGTCATTGATATTAATATCACAATTATATAATAAATGTAATAAAATTTTAATCATTCATTAAAATAAAAATTTTATCCAACTCATATATTAATAGACCATAAACTTACCCCTAGAGAAACAAAGTGCTATTGTCAAACGACGAAAATCTCAGGGTCCAAAATAATTACAGGACTATGATTAAAAATAATTATATAACTCAATTAATATTATCTGATCCAAGATAACCACATAACCAGTCTCGATTCATGATAATCACAAGATTAGTAATTAAATAATGTATGGTCAAAGATAATACATGAGTTATACAATACTTCTCATTACCAAAATAAATACAGACTTTAGAGTTTATACCCTATTGACATGTCAACAATTCCCTAACTTACTGTCCAGACTAATATATGGATTTATCGACATATATAAAATATTAAATCATTTATCGACATATATAAAATATTAAATCATTTATCTTACCAAAAATTTTATAAACATAATCATTATTAATTTTTCATACAATTATTTAATAGCATAAAAATTTACTACACAAGAAAAATAAATTTATTTCATATAAATACACTTTCGTTACCAAAATATTTTATTTTATTTTTATCACAAAATATATTTTCAATAACTTTCCATACATTTAATATTTTCATAAATATTATATATAATTATTTTCTAAAATATAATTTTATTGCATGCCAAAAAGCATATAAAAATCAATTTAAATCACAATTGACATATATTATAGGTTAATACACATATCTTTAAGGTAATTTGTAGGAAATTACCAACTCATTTTCTTTATTTAGTCCTGGTGTCTTTTCTAACGGTGCACTTTAATAATTATTAATTTTCTAATTGGTTACCGAGCCAATAAAAATTATCAAATTAAAATAGAAATTAAATTACTCATTTCATTTTTCTGGCTCTCACGTTTATGAATATTTTTCTACATATCTTATTTTATGTTATACACTACTAATGCAAAAATTCCAAATTAATTAAATATTTTTTTTATCTTAAATTTTTTTCAATTTATTTAATTTTTCTTTTATATCTTTATTTTCCATTTTTTTCTCCAAAAATTTACTTTCAATTCAAAATTCATATTAATTCAATAAATAGTCTAAAATTCCAACTAAATTCCTACAATTATTTTGACCCATTATCTTTCATTTTCCATCACCAATTTCACTAAAATTACATTTAACAATTTCCAATAAATTTTTCAATAATTATGCCAAAAATTCACCAAATTTCCTTTTAAAATTTTATCCATTTCAAAAATTAATTTTCACTTCCAAACACTTCATATAACTCAATTATCTTCATGTTAAGGCACAACTCTTTCAAAATAATTTTTTAAAAAATTGGCCATAATTATGGAAAATTTCCAATAATTCCATAAAAATTTCTAAAAAATTTTCTCATCAATTTTTCATCATCTCCATCATTCTCAAAACTCATTCTACTCATTTCCTATTTTTTTCATAATTTTCCTACAAAATCTTAATTTTTCCATAATACTAATTCAACTCCAAATCATCATCAAACTTAAAATTAACTTACAGCAATTATTCAAATCAATTTAGAATCATGGAAATTTGAAAGAAAAATGAAAAAAATATTGCCTCAAATTTTCTTGGAATTTTTAGCCAATAATTGATTTTTCTCCACAAATATTTATTTCACTCTCACATAATTCTTTATACTTCTTTATACCTTGATGATGGTAATCTATAAGAAAAAAATTGAAAAAAATAAAGTAAATGGCTATGATGGTGGTGCAAAGGAAGAAGAAGAATAAGAGATTTTTTTTTATATTATGAAATTATTAATTTTTTGTCCACTTTTTACTTTATATACTTACTTAATGCTTAATTAATCTTAATTCTTACTCCAATTGATCAATTAAAATTAATCAAGAAAATATTTTGGTTTTTATCCAATTTAATTCAAAATAAATTTTGACTTTGAACTTTTTCCACCTAACTTTCCAATTTTTTTTTAATTTAATCATTGAATAAATTTATTTTCTTAAATTTCGTATCTCAAATGATCTTATCTGCTCAAATTGAATAGGTCAATATCCTTAAAATAATTTTATCTTCAAAATGGTTTTCTTCATTTTGCAAAACGATCACTGGTACGAAAATTATATTTTTGTGATTTAGTCTTTTTACTAAATCAATCATATAAAAATTCATCTGTAGTCCCGATTTATAAATTATCAGTTTTAAAATAGAATTTAATTGCGATCACATCGGCACCCTTGCGATCGTGAACATATTTTTCTAACTCCCAATTAGAAAATCGGACTATAAACCTCTACTATAGACTATATTTCTACTTTTCAGACTATAAATCTTAAAATATAATCTTATAACTTCACCTATTATTTTAAAATAATATTTTTTTTATATTTTGATATGCTTAAATCAACTTTTGATTGTCGGACAAAAATTTCGTATTTCAAACTTGATTTATTGTCTCGATTTACATGTCAAATATGAAATCGCATCAATTGAATTAAATTTTAATATTAGATATTATTATTATTATATAAAAATAATTTTTCTCCTATTTATTTATCTATATTTAGACTCTGATTGATACGTATTTGTACTGCAGTATAAATAACAGAAATATCCATTTATAATCAGAATTTTGATCGCGTGACAGCTAATGTCTCCAAACCAATAATAGCATTTAATAAAATCCATATTTTTTAAAACGTATTAAATTATATCATGCACATATTTTCCTACAGCGGGAGCTGTTATTTATACAAATTTATTTGAACAAAATGTACAATCTCACGCTATAAATAGTGTGAAATGACTTATTTATCCATTGATAAACAATTTAGAGTTTTTTTTTTCCCAAGCAAATAAAATTAATTGATCTTTTTCCTTTCCCTACATAAAAAGCTCAATTAATTTTATATACTTTGAGGGAAAAATTTTAAATTATAGAATTTTTGTCAAAGAATAAACGAATTATTTTATATCATCTATAATGTGAATTTATAAGTTTTGTACAAACAAATAGCTTTTCCCTTAGCTTAAATGAAAACCAAACTAATTAATTTTATTACAACTCTTACAAATAACCAAAGTTCAACTTACATACTTATGTAATTATTACCATATTTCTTTAAAAATTTTGAATTTAAATTAAGCACGTGAAAAACAATTTATTTAAAAATTTTGTCAACATCTTTTATTTTTATTTAAAAAAAGATAAAGAAAACATTCTAATTAATAATGTTTAATTTTGTAAACTTAATTAACCGCTTAAACATTATTCTCCATTTAAAAATAAAATTAGACATTATAAAACCTCATGAATCATATTTAAATTTGTAAAGAAATTATTATTGCATTTATTATAATTTTATGTTAGTCTATTGATGATATTAATATTTATCTTAGTAAGATGAGTTCAATTTTAATCCTTCAATCTAAAAATGAAATATCATTAAATTCCAATAAATAAAATAACCATTCACATGATTTAAATCTCAAAATTAGTTTTTATCTTTTAATTCAAATATAACTTGCCAATTGTATATATATATATATATATATATATATATATGACCAAAAGTGAAATTATTCAAATTCAATTTTAAATCATGTTTCAATCATAATATTTTTTTTTTTAATTTTGATGAGTCAATTAATTTGTAATTACGAATTGGTTGAGAATCTTGAGATATAAATATTTTAGATCTCCAATTTTTTTTTTTTGAAACTATTTTAGATGTGAATTTTGAGGAAGATGCAACTTTTTCTTTTTTCAACTATCGTTATTTTATCATTATAATATATGAAAATATAAAGAAAATCATTTAGCAGATAAAAATTGTTTTTTGGAAATAATGTATATATATATATATATATTATTTGTGTGCAGTAATAAATATTATTTTTGTGAAATTCTAAAATTGATAAAGACAGAATAAGAAGATTGTAAAGGAAATAACAGGAATATTTCGGAAAAGAAATGTTGAAAATATCCAATTAGTTTATGCTTATCTTGACTAATCATTTTGGTTTTGGGTGCGCATTATGAGAAAATTTGAAAATAAAACGTGTTTAATTGCAAAACGCGATTTAATCACGTTTTACTGAAAAATTATTATTATTATTGGGAAAATTACTTAAAAAAATCCATCTATTTTCACTTTTATATTAAAATAATTTTATTTTATTTTTTAACTTTTATATATATATATATATATATATATATATATATATCTTCAATTTCATATTAAATATTTTCTGGAAGTAATTTTAATTTGGCTTAAAAGTGTTGTACTAATGTGACACACTAAATCTAATTTTTTTATTTAATATTGTTGATATATATTAATAATTTAAAAATATCTAAAATGAACTAAATTTTTGTAAATATATCTATATATGTACAAATCTAGCTATTAGAAAACTTTGCTTCTAAAATTAAAAAATAATTTAAGTATATATTGATATAAATATATTTGTTTATAACTAATCGTTTGTAGGTTAGATTTATATAGACATTACTAGATTAACACATACATAATTTTAGTATGAAAATTGTTTATATAATTAGATCAGTGTAAATCTATTTTAAAGAAAAAATTAAATGTTATATATATATATATATATTAATACATGACGACAATGTTAAATAAAAAAATTAGATTCAGAGTGTTATATTTTCTTCAAATCAAATTAAATATCTTTTCTCGTTATATTTGAAATAAAATTGAAATAGAATTATTTTGATACAAAATACAAGATTGAAAGTATATTTTTTTAAGTATGTATAATTAAGAGTTAAAAAAATGAAATTATTTTAATATAAAAAAGAAATTCAAAATAGATTTATTTAAAAGTTAAAAAAAAGAATTATTTTAATAAAAATGTGGAAGTGCAATTTTTTTTGTTTGGAAAATGCCTTTTTTTTGGGGGGTGGGTGGGTGATGTAGTTGAAAATTATTTAAGACTTACGATTTACGAGTTACGATGACAGGACTAGAATAGCGGACCCGGCATATATATGAGGCGTATAAATATCCACCGGCTTTCAGAAATCCTCTGCAACTTGGCCATGGCCCTTTTCATTCACCTTCTCTTAATCTCCATAGCCACACCTTTCTGTTTTTCTTTCAACTTTGAATCTCCATCCCTCGAAACTTCCTTCAATTCTCTTACTTCCATTAAACACCAGATAATCAAGCTTGCTAATCTGGAAGAGACAGTGAATTGGATGAAGAATATTAGGCGAAAAATCCATGAGAATCCAGAGCTTGCATTTGAAGAATTCGAGACGAGTAAGCTTATCAGGCATGAGCTCGATCAACTTGGTGTTATTTATAGATGGCCCGTGGCTCGAACTGGTGTGGTCGCCACTATTGGGTCTGGTTCGCCACCCTTTGTGGCCTTGAGAGCTGATATGGATGCTTTGCCTATTCAGGTTAGTTCAGTTTATTTACGTTATGTATTTGTTCAAGTTTGTGATTTTCCCTCAAATTAGATGTAAAGCAGATGAATATTTGAAAAATCGTGATATGCATGTAAGAGGATTCTTATTTACATTTGTCATTAATACTTAAAAAATGGGTTTTGAGAGAAATTAGATGCACAAATAGAATAAACAGCACTTGTTGATTGTGGCCAGGCATGTCTGCTTTAGAAATTTCATGTACAATGAATAATCAAGAAAATAGAAACTATATTTAGTTTTCTAATACCATCTTCCAATAAATTTCGCATGTACTTCACAAAAAAAAAAATGATTATGCTGCCTGGCTATATAGGAATTGACTGGATGGGAGCACAGGAGTAAAGTGGATGGCAAAATGCATGCCTGTGGCCATGATGGGCATGTTACTATGCTTCTTGGCGCTGCAAAAATACTGCAAGAATTGAGACATCTGTTGCAGGTAAATTTGGAAATTTGATGGAGATTTAGTTGATTTTAGTATAATAGGCATAAGAGTAGAAAATTTAAGTAGGTGACTCTAAATGCAGGGCACTGTTGTCCTTATTTTTCAACCAGCTGAGGAAATAGGGGAAGGGGCAAAATCCATGGTTGAAGAAGGGGTGCTTGATAATGTGGAGGCAGTATTTGGGATTCATCTGGTTCAAAGGTATCCCACAGGGTTTGTTGCTTCGCGGCCTGGAGAATTCCTTGCTGGGTGTGGTGGTTTTAAAGCAAAGATAAGCGGTAAAGGGGGTCACGCAGCTGTTCCTCAACAATCTATTGATCCGATTTTGGCAGCTTCAGCATCAGTAATTAGTTTACAACAGATAGTTTCCAGGGAGGTTGACCCTTTAGATTCTCAGGTACCAATCAATTAAGAGACTGATTTCTCATATTTTTTTATGTTTGTGTTGCTGCAGAATTTAGATTCTCACTCATTGTTGAAATTTGGATGCTACAGGTAGTCTCTGTGGCCATGATCAATGGCGGGACTGCATTTAATGTGATTCCAGATTCGGCTACAATAGCTGGAACATTCAGGGCTTTCAGCAGGAAGAGTTTCAAGGCACTCAAGGAAAGAATAGAAGAGGTTGGTAACTAAGCCTTGCTTTCCTTGAATTATTGTGTAATGGGCGACTGGCTGCGTAATATTTGATAAGTGGATAGGGGGAATTATTTGGATGAGAGTATTCTCTTTTTATGAAGAAAGAGAATTTTCAGTTTGTTGACTTGAAATGTTGGATAAATTCGTGACAGATAATCAAAGCGCAGGTGGCTGTACATAGGTGTTCTTCGGAGGTTGATTTCACAGGAAGTGGAAATCCAACACTTCCTCCAACAGTGAACGATCCATCGGTTTATGAACTTGCACGGCGGGCCTGTGTTGAAGTAGTAGGAGAAGAGAACTTCGGAGTAGCTCCGACGTTTATGGGAAGTGAAGATTTTGCTTTTTACCAGGAAAAAATACCTGGAGTCTTCTTTTTTTTAGGTATAAAAAATGACAAACTTGGATATATACACCCACCCCATAGCCCTTATTATATGATGGATGAGGATGTGTTTCCCGTTGGTGCTGCCATATATGCAGCCTTTGCTCATTCCTTCCTTTCAAATTTGACAAGAAATTTGATTTCTTTTTGATTATCATGAATATCATGATAGAAGTTTGATTTAAATTTTTTGCATTTTTTTCTTACTTTCATTTGTTTATGATCTTCTTGGATGGTGCAAGAAACAAAAAATACTTAGTGATGCTACACTAATCAAATGGCATGACAATATTATTATTATTATTATTATTTGAAAAAAAGATTGTCTCAAACTTTCAGTTCCTAAAATCATAAAAATTCTGTATCATAGTATATTTGTTGACAGAGAAAATTTTACCTTCGTTCATTATCGGTTCCTTTTAGAAATCAAACTTTGAGGGTATATAAATTGTGCATAGTTGCATACACTCCATCGATTGCAGAGATTCTTCACCAATTGATTGAATAGAATCTAATTAATCGGATCAACCGAGTAGATAAAATCTATCTAAATATGTTTAGTTAACCTTTAATTGCATGGAAGGTCGTTTAGTCTTAATATTAATAGATTATTTTTTCAAAAAGTTGGATTAGTGCTCCACAGCTGGCGATAATTGCTGTAGATCTTGTGTTGTCCAATTTTTTCAAAACTTCCATTTGATAAACATGGATACGGATAAAATTTCAGTACATAATTGTGCACTTAGATTTGGATCCTAAAATTTTTGCTTATCTAAATAGGGTTTTTATGAACCAATCTAGCTAAGGAGTGCTTATGAGTCCAATACGTAATGCTCAACTATTAATATATCACTAAGATAATATTAATATTTATGCTGGTGAGTCAAATCAATAATAAATTATTATTCTTTTTTTTTCATTCTCACTGTACAGAGATTAAAATTATTATATAATAAATTACTATACTATCTTTTCTAAAAATATGTATTTTATCTCTAAATTATTATTCCAATAAAATTCATTTCTACAAGACATAGAAAAGTCGAAAATAAAGCTTCTTTTTTATTAGTTATAAAAAACGTTAATTAGAGTATGACAAATTCATTTTTTTATTGGTTAAATTTTATCATTAATCAACTCTGTCATAAACTAGATTTAAATAAAAAATTTCCATATCCGCATCAATATCAATAAGAACTAGCCAGGCAACTGATAAAGAAAAACCATAGACACTAGTCCTGGTTTTAGAACACACCGGAAATCAGCCGCTTCGTCATAGCCTTTATCTCTGTTCTGCTGCTCCAATTAGCACGTGTTAAGAATCCATAGACCCCTATGCGCACCCAGAGCCACTTACATCTATAGTCTCTGCTTCTACTCATTCTCTCTACTTTCATCCTAAGGTAAAATGCAGTCGTTGTTCTGATCGTGTATTATCGTCATTGTCACCTTAACAGCCAAACACAGCAAAAATCACAATCAATAATATTACAGAAACAATGTACAGAGAAAAAAAAAGTGAAGGATATGGAATCCTTGAGTACTCTAATCAAAGGAATTTTAGTCATTGAAGTCTTTTCGTGATGCCCTAATCACTTCAATGACTAAATTACCCTTAGCTGTTACTGATTTGTTTTTCTGAATAAAAAAGAAGTCAAATGTAATTCATCCCTTGCATAAAGAGCGATTTTCTTTTCTTTTTCATGTCCTGAATTATAATTTAAAATTCTTTAGCATTGTTTTCTTAATGTTTTAATATATTCTTATTTAATTACTTATTATCAATTCTAAAACAATATAGAGGTATATTACAAATGTTCTTTTATATTTGAATAATAATTGGTCAATATACCTAGTTGAATGTCATTTTTGTTTATTTTTATAAAAAAAATAAAAATTTACAATTATATGCCTTGAATTTAATTATTTATAAATTTATTTCTATATTTTTAATATTTACATATTTATTTCTCGTGTCTGTGCTCTATACTTTTTAAAAATATCATTTCTAGTGTCTATTTCTGTGTCCATGTTATATTAATATTTATGAACAGTATTTATTATCTTTTATATATTATTTTTTTCAAGCTTTGAGTGACACATACTATGTTTTTACGCAGATCTCATAATATTATAAAATGCAAACATGTAGCATTTATAAAATAGAGAAAATAATAAGAATAAATTAATAAGTATTTCTTGGTGTATTTATGTACGACTTGTAAAACTTGAATAATTTGAATAAAAAATAACTTTTATAATTAATTTCATACTTATAAAATAAAAAATAAAATTTATTTTTTATATTATTCATTTGATATATGAATGAATACATAAATTTAGTTTAAAAGGAAATTTATGCCTATATATATATATATAGGCATAAATTAATTGAATAGGAGTAATGGGAGAGTATAGGAAAGGGAATAATTAAGATGATCACATCGGCATATCCATTGCAAAGAAACTTCATTTATATGCTTAGATTTAATTTTTAGAACCCATCCTAAAAAAAAAATTATGGGTATATTAATATTTAGAGGAAAAGGTTCACAAAAATGTCATGAAATTTTGAGAATTAATTTTTTTTGTCATATTAGTGCTTTGTGGTTTCGTTTCGTTACTTTATTCATGATATTGTTAAAGAAATTGAAACCATGAAGTACTGCCTCAACATAAAAATATTGTGCGATTTAACAATTTGACATATAATATATAACTAGATTTAAAATTTTGAAAAGTCACATGATAATATTTTGCCCAAAAAAAAAAAGATTTAATGTTAAAGCCGCACTTTGTGATTTTAATTCACTAACGTTATTATATATTTTTTAAGGAATGAAATCACAAAATACTATTCTAAAAAAATCATTATAAATATTAAAGTGCGAAATTAAAACAGTATTTTCGTGAACTTTACTCTTATATTTATCAACTAAAAATATTTTAAAAAAAAATTGAGTTCCGTTGATGAATTGGGCTCTCTAAAATGTGACTGAATGAACTTAATTAGGCCCATACAACATTAATTAATTCGAGTGAAGAAGATCGACTTGTAGTTGGACTCTTTAGCCTCAGTTCATTCTTGTCTTATCACTTTTTTGTGGAACTTCAATTCCTCTCTCAGCCGACATGAATTCGATCGCGTTTCTGTCAGGTGAGAAAGGATGCCTATCTACTTTTTTTTTTTCATTTTAAATTGAAATTACTTATCGTTTTCAATTTCTTTTTCAGATATTAGAATATTAATTTTGATATTATGATTGAAAACGATAAATTTCTAAATTAAATTAAGTAATAAAAACTTTAGTTATTGAAATTTATAAGTTGGCTTTTTATTTATTTTTTATTGATAATAGAAGCATTATTTTTTTTCCTCTTGTCAAGAGGGTTGCTTATTTATTTTGTTTGTTTTAAAAGTTTTCCAGCCTTTCTATAAGAACTTTTTAAAATTAATTGGATTTTATATTGAACATAATTTTTTTTTTACTCTGGACATATCCGATAAGATCCAGTTCACAGTTTGTATGAATTAAACAAATGATTGATATTCACAAAGTAATACATTTCCAAAAAGCCATATATTCTTCTTAAGGACAAACAATTATTATAATATCGGTTAATCCTTATTATGTCAAATTTTAGAAATGTGTTTAAATAATAGAATTAAAACACACATATATTATCCAAATCCATTTGGGTCTCTTTTGGATCAAATCTTACCTTGTTTTAAAAATATTTAGTCAAGTAATTTTCTATTTCTTTTGGGTTCGAATAAATTTTTCAAGTGGATTTAGTTCAGGTTAAAAAATATATAACTATAAATATAATATGCTTTATTTTTTATATAAAAAAAAAGAACTAATGTGATAGAGTTTATTATAAAGAGATTTCTATATTTCTAATTAAAAATATATTCACAATTTAAATAACAGAAAATCACATGGAACACATGTTAATTGGTTAATATATTTTAAATGATTATATGAGAGAGTAGTGCCTTGACAAGCCAAAATTAAAAGAACCTTTTTTTTATGCTACCACCTACCACTGTGGGAAGGTATTTAATACGAAATATTCAAAATTCCATATTAAAAGAATTTTTTTAATTCTTTCTGAGTTACAATTGAGAGAGGGGATCGAATTTAAGTTACTATCAACAGTGGTGAATTCATGAATTCAATTTAGAAAGAACAAATTTATATATTTTTATTCTAAATTCACACATTAATAAAATAAAAAATTATAAAAGATAAAGACCGAATTAAAAATAAATAAAAATTTCAAACTATAATTTTAAAGGGTTGGCAGTGGCAGTGGCCCTCATATTTCACCCACTAAGATCACCAGGACCCTCTAGGATCACCAGGATAAGCTTGTGGGCACCAAAAGAATCTTTTGAATGCAAAAGAAGAGATAATTATTAATAGCTTTAAAAAAAAAAAGCTAATAATTAATTACTTAAAAAGTACATAAACTTTCTAAAATATGGTTCACATCACATGCTTACAACTTGCAATATGTTTTTTTTTTCTTAAAAAATTCTTAAAAATATTTCTATACAAGTTTTTTTCCCCTTCTTAGAGTGTGCAAGAATTCTTTTAATAGTGCTACTGTTCAGTTCAAATTTTGACCTGAAAATTGAAATGGGGTATTTTTCATAACTTTTGAGGATTCTTTTTTTTTTTTTTTGTACAAAATAAATTAAATAAAGTAACAATTTTTTTAGCCGAATTTTTTGAAGTATTGACATGCGGTTCTATAGTTGACATAATTCGAAAAAGACTAATTGATCCAGAATATGATTAAATCCGTTTCAAATATTTTCTGAATTTAATTTGATCTATACAAAATTAGAAAATCGTTACCACAATTATGGAACTAATTTAAATTAATTTTCTTTCCTTTCAAGAGCATATTGCTATGTTTACGTTGAATAGCAAGTGTTGAATTAGAAAGGAACGGGGTCAGACCAATAATTATGCGACAAAACATTGCGTTTTTGTCGGTAAGGATAATTAATAAAACTGTGGAAGTAGAGATGAAACAACATTGAACTAACTAGGTTTGTATACAAATCACACAAGAAATTGTGTGAGCTAATTCTCTTCCTCCATTTCCTGTACAATTAATTAATTGTAAATATATGAATTAAGAAATTCAAATTTATATGCAACCTGAATATTTGTGAATCATATAGAATCCATGTAAAATCACGTAAAATCCACATAAAGCACTACTACTCATAACTTAATTAAGTATTTGCTGACTTGGAGATGAACTTAGGTACGGCTACTATGAACTTTGTTGGTAGCTTTAATTGCTCCATGCTAATGTGTATATATCATCTTTGTTAAAAGGGAATGTTTTGCAGAAATGCGTGGAATTATTGGCTAGGAATTGGAACATTAGAATTTCTCATGTTTATAGAGAGGGGAATAAGGTGGATTACTGTCTTGCTAACTTTGGATTCATGAATCTTGATCGGAGGGAACCAATTTGGATCCGTCCTCCTCCTGGGTGCTGCTCTTTTTTTTAGGATGATGTTATAGGAATTTTCTAGTTTCGTAGGGTTTCCTGCTAGTGTGCTTTTCTTTGAGTTTCCCTCCCCATTGTACTCGTTTAAAATTAAAATACATAAACCCATTTAGTATTATTTGAAATTACTTGATATCCGTTTAATTATAATATTTAAAATTAATAAAAATATAAAATTACTATATAAATTTAAATTAATTTTATATAAAATACAATCAAATTAATATGCAATTAAAATATAATAAAAAATAAATTACTAAAATTTAAAAATAATAAACATATAGAGTATCCATTATTCGTAATTTGTTTAATGTAGCGGGTATTGAGTAGTCAAATACCTATACTCATACTCTATTCGAATCAAATACAAATGTTAAAATTAATATTCAAACTCATTTTATTCGCTATCTAAAGAATTGAGATATCCTAATAAACCCTATTTATTGTCATCCCTATTTGTTGAAAAAGTTTATCTCATCAAACAATCAAGTATTTTAGAGAATTAGATGTTTCACATGTATCTTAGCAAAGAATTAATTAAACATCCATATATGAAAATTGTGCACGTTTACTAAAACCTGCGGGTTAAAAAAAAACTGTTTGAATTTGTATGCTTTGAAATTACAGGGACGAAATATATATTAAATCAGCAACTTGATATATTATAAAATACTGTTTTTTATTTCCTCAAAAAGAAAATATTGTTATATTTTTTTTGTTTGATTTTTATTTGGCTGCTTGTCCCGTTCTAGAAGAATAATATTGCAATTTTTTTCCCGCTGCTTGCATTAGAAAAAAAATTACAATTAATTTACATAATAATAATATTGAACGTATGTTAGCTACTTTTAATTGTACTATTGTCTGCCAATTCTCTCTTATGTCATTTTCATCTACACTTATATTTTTCTTTTTTTTTTTAAAAAAAAATCATTTTTCTGTATGCTTATCGATGGACGGTGGACGGCACATCATATACGACTAGTCGTTCAGGGAAATGGCTGTCCTTCAATAGTTCAATTGCCTCAAACTGCCACGTAGGAAAATCATATAATCATATATCCTATTTATATCATGGCTAACTTCTCTTTCCTTGTATTTTTTTTTTCTCAAACATTTTAATTTTTATTTGAATATGAAATTACTTTGAGTATATTGAGTTATATTTTCTTATTATATTTTCTTATAAAATGTCACACATTTAATAATATATTTACATGAGGCTGTTGAAGAAAATTAAAACAAGAGGAGAGCCAAATTAATCTTCCGATAAGCCTCTATTATTTTGACAAATAATAATAATAATAATAATAATAATAATAAAAGACTGCTAAATTCTAACCAGCAGTCGGCTAACTCAAATTATATCATTCCAGTTATTAAAGAGTGTTATAATCAACCAATAATATATCACTATAGTCAACCAATAATATATCACTTTTGCACTTATATCTAAATATAAAAGAATATTAAAGCTAAAAATATTTATAAAAAAAATTGGAGCCACAACTTTCTTAGGACAACTATAAATTGTGCACAGCCACGAAACAAACTAGGTGGCTTAATTTAGACCGTAAAATTCATTAAGTTAAAATCTTCCACGTAAACAAAAAAATCAGAGCATCTAAATTCGTCCTACATGTAATGTAAGAGAGAAATCTAGAATCATCCCCACCCTTAACTATTTGGATTCTATTTTTATTACGAAATAGAATTACATCTAATAATTTAAAAAAATTAAAAAAAATAAAATACATATTTTATGTAAAAAAATTTCTAACAAATTAGAGTAAAAATTATGGATAATTATAAAAAAAATTCACTATAAAATAAATAAAAAGATTACATATTCTCTCTAATAATTAAAAAAATTATAATCTCTCATATAAATTAGGAAAATGATAAATATTTTTAACTTTTTATTTTTTTCTCTCTCGAGCTCTCACTTGCTCTCTTGCTATATATTTTGAAGGCAAAAGATTGTATCTTTTATAAGCACAATTACTGCAAAGAATTTCAAATATTTCAGTCATTTGTCTCTTATTTTTCAAACTGTTGAAAAGTTTTGTTTTTAGTGCAAAATTTTTGAAGGTCTAGTTCAAAGATTAGTGGTGGTGATTGTGTGGCGGGCATTATTCTTCCAACAAATCTTTCATTTGAAGATTCGATTGCATTAATTATATATTCACATCATTTTTTCTTTCTTGTTATTTCATGTTGCTTATGTTTTTATTAGACCAATAAAAGATTGACACCAAATAAACTTGTCAGTATTGACTGCTTTAGTCAAAAAATCTGTTAGGTTGTCTTCTGTATTAATTTTCTACATATTTATTATTTCTTCCTTCATTTTCTCACGAACGAAATGATATTGCACTCGAATTTATTTTATTTTTGAATGAAATGTAGAATTATTTGTTAAATGCAAAACACTCCGACTATTACAAAATAGAGAAATTTTTTCTTGTTCTTGTCTGAGTTCCTCCATTGTCATTTTTAACTAAATTACTTATTTATTAGTTTGTTAGCTGCTACATATTCTGCTTCTGTTGTTGACGTAATCATAATTGACTATAGTTTTAAAACCCAATTTATAACTCTATTAGCAAGTACAAATATATATTCGTTAGCAAGTACAAATAAATATTCGTTAATAAGTACAAATACATATACAATGATAGATTTATTTTTATCAAGATTATCTGCATAATTTGAATCAATATATCCTCTAACAATAAAGTTTGATCCTTCATAACACAATGCAATATCAGTGGTCCCCTTAATATATCTCAAGACCCTTTTCACTCCATTCCAATACTCTTTACTAGGATTCACCATGTATCAACTAATCATTTCCATTGCTTATGCAATGTCTGATCTTGTACAAATCAAAACAAACATTAAACTTTTCACTGCTGATATATACAATACTTGAAATATCTCCATTCTTTCTACTTATGTGATATGACTCATACCGGAGGATTACTTGAAATTAACAGAAAACGGGACAAAAATTGGCTTATAATCTTGCATATTAAAGCGTCGCTTACAATCTTGTTCAAATAATTCTTTTGAGAGAGCTAAATCTTCTTATTACTTATGTCTCGATGAATTTGCATCCCTAAAATTTTATTTACTGATTCTATGTCTTTTATTTTAAACTTCCTAGTCAATTGTACATTTAATTCTATAATATGATTTTTGTTAAGGTCTTCTACCAACATGTCGTCTACATACAACAGTAAAATGATAAAATCATTTTCATCAGACCTCTTGAAATATACATAAGGGTATGTATTAAGCCTGTTGTATCCAAGCCTTATGAAGAATGAATCAAATTTCTTGTACCAATACATTGGCGTTTGTTTAAGACCATATAAAGATTTGTTTAACTTGCAAATCAAGTTCTCTTTTTTTCTTTCTTCAAAACCTTATAGTTGGAGCATATAGATTTCTTTTTCAATATCTCCATGAAGAAAAATAGTGTTCACATCTAATTGCTCTAGAAATAAGTCAAATATAGTACACATTGTTAGGACTACTTTGATTGTTCTTAGTCGTATCACTGGAAAAAAATATCTCATTGAAATCAATGTCTTCTTTCTGAGCATATCATTTCACCACCAATCTTGCACGATACCACTTCACTTGATCTTCGTCATTACACTTGATTTTATACATCCATTTGTTTCCAATAACAGAACAAGTTTTCAAGTTTTATTCTTATGAAGAGTTTCCATTTTTTCCTATATTGCTTTCATTCATTGCGATGTATCTGAATTATTCATTGCTTTTTGGAGAGTTTATGACTTTCCATTTTTTGTTAGAAGACAATAAGCAACATTGTTCTCCATAATATACTCGGAGTGCCAAACTGGTTATTTTCTAGAGCGATCTGATCGTCGAGATTATGGCGCCTTAGAAACAACTGATTCTTGCTCCTCGTACTCTAGTTATATTTCAGAAGAATTTTTGTACTCAACTTCATTTTTCATGTGTACTACTGTAGTCTTTGAATTTTCTTTCACTATACTATCATTTATTTCTTCTTTTTGTTGTTTATCTTCTAAAAAGATAATATCCTTACTGAACACAACTTTGTGGGTGCGATCCCCCAGGTAATATCCTTTTACTCCATCAACATTCTCTAATAATAGATATTTTTTAAATTTTGGATCCAGTTTTGTAGTTTCTTGGGTATTGTACATCACGTATTTAGGACTTTCAAATATATGAAAGTTTTAATAATCAATCTTCTTTTTAGTCCACATCTTCATCTGTATCTTCAGTTAAATTATTGTTGATGAGGTTCGATTTGTCACATAACAAACAGTATTTACTGCTTCTGTCCAAAAAGATTTTTTCACACCTGCAACTCTTAATATTGCTCTTATTCTTTCTAACAATGTTGTATTTATTTGCTCTACCACTCCATTTTATTAAAGAGTGTATACTATAGTGAATTGCCTTTTGATACCTTTTTTATTGCAAACTTCAGACAAACTCCTGGTTGGTGTATTCTCCTTCATTATTTGTCCTTAGACACTTTATCTTCTTTCCAGAATCAAGTTATACCCGCGCTTTAAATGCTTTGAAGACTGAAAACACATTTATCTTCTTCTTGATATGATACATCGAACATCTTTTAGAATAATAATGTATGAATGAAACAAAATATTTTGTTCCATCTAGAGACATAACTGGTGCTTACTATACATCAGAATGAAACAATTCTAAAATTTCATTACTTTTAGAATTTAATGTGTTAAATTCAATTTGTATTGCTTATTTGTAATACAATATTTATAGAAAAGTAAAGATACATTAGTGAGACCTGGAAGTAGATTTTGCTCGACAAGAATTTTTATTTCTTGCTCAAATATATGTCCAAGTTTCTGGTGCCACACCATTGAAAATCTTTTACTTGAACTACTTGAAGCAATTAGTGTTTCTCCTTCTAGCAAAGTTCATCTCTTCAATATGGATAAGTTGACAGTCGTTTTTTCTCCCTTCATTAGTACAAGCGCATCTCGAATCACCTTCATGATTCATTTTTCAACTTAAATTTTAGAACCCAAGTCATCAATTTGACCTAATGACAACAAGTTCTTTTTTAGGCCTTCCACATGTCGCACTTATTGAATAGTGCGTATTGTGCCATCATGAAACTTTAACTTGATGGTTCTAATATCAACAATCTTTAAGGCATGATCATTACAACTATACACAAATTCATCAGAGACATTCATATTGATGGAACTATTCTCTTTGAGAGGTTATGCGAAATGTGTTTTCCGAGTCAATGAACCACATATCAACAAATATCTTTCTGCCTTCATTAGTTATCGCAGTTTCACAACACAAAACATTATCCTCATTTGATGTGTTGCAACATTTCCTTAAGAATTTGAATTTTTCTTATTTAAATTCCAACAATCCTTCTTTAAGTGACCCTTTTTCCATAATGGTAGCATTTTAGATTCTTTTTGCTTATTGATTTTGATTTACATTGATCTTGGTTCCCACTTGAGCCATGTTTTATTAATCTCATCATCGTTAGGGTTTTTGCTTCTTACGAACTTGCCAACTTGTCCTCCGTGTTCTTACATTGATTTTCTTCTTCAAGAATAACAGCTGCAACATCATCAAAACTCAAAATGTCTATGAGAACATTATTTATTAGATTGATGATAAATTAATCATACGAATTTGGTAGACTTTGAAGAAGAAGAAGTTCAACACGTTCAGTTGATTCTATTTTATAATTTAGTGATTTAAGTTGAGAAAATAGAATATTCAACACATTAATGTATACGAATTTGGTAGACTTTGAAGAAGAAGAAGTTCAACAGGTTCAGTTGACTCTATTTTATAATTTAGTGATTTAAGTTGAGAAAATAGAATATTCAACACATTAATGTGTTGTCACTGAAGTAAATTATGACATTTACAGAGTGTACAATTTTCTTTTAAGAAAAAATTTGTTGTGAAATGATTTGGTCTCGTACAGTTTTGTGAGATTAGTCCAAATTTTCTTTGCTGTTTTCTTCTCCTCTATGCTTGACAATACTTCATCTGCTAATGTAAAATAAAAATTTGCAATAACATTTTCATCCATCTCATTCCACTTAGCACCATCTTTGTATTCTACCAGCTTTTCATTGATAGCCGTCAGATAATTATATTTTCTCAAGATAGCATTCATTTTAAATTTTCACAATGAGAAATTACTTTCATTGAATTTTTCAATATCAAATTTTGTTGACATTGCTTTTATAATAACCTGTAAAGGTAAATAATAATTTAACTTATTTTCTAATGTGGATGATCCACTTATTAATAACAACCATAAAACATACGATAAATAGATATTAACATCCAAATCTAGCTCTGATATCACTTGTTGAAGAAAATAAGGACTGAATAAAGTAGAGTTACAGCTAATAATTTAAAAAAATTAAAAAGTAAATAAATAACATATTTTACATGAAAAACCTCCAAACAAATCATGATAAAAATCATGAATAATGATAGAAGAATTCATTATAAAAAAAAATTACACATTTTCTCTAATAATTAAGGAAAGAACGAATACACTTTATTATAAAAATTAGGAGAATGACAAATATTTTTAACTCTCTCTATTTTTTCTCTCTCGGGAGCTCTCCCTTACTCTCTTGCTATATATTTTGAAGGCAAAAGATTGCGCCTTTTATAGGCACAATTGCTGCAAATAATTTTAAACATTTCGGTTTTTGGTGTCTTATTTTTCAAAGTGTTGAAAACTTTTGTTTTCAGTGTAAAATTTTTTAAGGTTTAGTTCAAAGATTGGTGGTGGTGATTGTGTGGCGGGCCTTATTCTTCCAACACATTTGACATATGTGTGACTCATTTAATGTAAAGATTTGGATGAATTCAAAAAACACTAATCCTTTTATCTTTCTTTAAATAACTAAAGAGATCTTGCACTATCCAATATTGATAAATTAGTAACAATATTGATAAATTCAATATATTAATTTCATTACATCTTTACATTCAAAATTTTAATTTGAGAAATTTTTTCAGTTAAAAATTTGAAAATGAGTTTTTATTTGTTCTTTTTACCTATCTTTTAGGCATTTTCTCTCTAGCATGTTTATTTAGGATACATGTTCACAATCCTAATTCTAAAAACTTATGAGTTTGATTTGTAGCATACACAAACTTAAAATTATTCTTATGCACCCAAACTTACATTGGTTAAAGAAACTGAAATAAATAATTTTTACTCTCTCTTATATTAGACAAAACAAGAAATCTTTTATTCACTAACTATTAACATAACAATTGATAGTTGAAAAGTTAAAACAAATACTATAAAAAAAAATCACAAAGTGTGAATATAAAAAATTTACCTTAAAACTCATAATTATTGTTTTCTTTTATGAGATTTGATGAAAAAAATAGTAAATGTAGAAAAAGAATTGAATGTATAGAAAGAATAAGGTGAAAGATGAATGCTAAATACACTTTCCAATTTGTGACACTTTCTAACACTAATTTTCCGATTGTTGGCTAGTGAAAAAAAAATATTTTTCATTAACTAATCAGAAAATAAATATTATTGTCTTTAATATTCTTCTAAAGTGAAAAGTAAAAGAAATATGTTAAAAAAATAAAATGATATATTAAGATTTTTTAAAAGGAATGTCAAATTTACCAATATACTCTTAAAAAATTTAAAAATTTCAAGGAGCTCATTGCCCCCTTGACCCATACATGCCTCCGTCACATTCTTAACTTAAGTGCTTAGTTTGAAAAATATTAATTCAGATACTTTAAAATTGTACTCTCTCTCTCTCTCTCTCTCTCTATATATATATATATATATATATATATATATATATATATATATATATATATATATATATATATATATATATATATATATATATATATATATATATATATTGCATTAATAACAATTTGTTTTTCTACAAAACATGTATTATTAGCTCGTAAATTGTTGCCCAGATATTAGACCAAGAAGGGGGGTTGAATTGGAGTTTCTAAAATTAAACTTTAAAGTGCGGAAATAAAATTGCTAATTTTAGAAGGGATAGAGAAAATCAGACCCAAAGATTTATAGAGGTTCGGGTATTAACAAACTCTACTCCTCTCCCCAATCGCAATTGGGAGTTTTACTAACACACTAAGTGTTACAATGGAGTTTTACAAGCTCACTCCCAACTATGGTGTTTCTCACAATGGCTCACACCTAACCCAGAAATCCCTTGTGTTTTAATGGCTCACACAATAACCAATTCCTTTGTGTTTTACAGGCTCACACAAACAATCTACACTTGTGTTTTACAGGCTCACACAATAACCTACACTTTGTGTTTTACAGGCTCACACAAACTAACCCTTACAAGTGTTCTTCTCTTAACCCAGAACTACCCAATGCTCACTTGAGTAAAGATTACAGAGAGAACCACTTATAAATCTTTATTGCTCAAATATGAGGAGCAAAAAGATTTTTACAGAGAATAGATTTGTTCACAAAGCATAAAAATACATGATAGCTTGTGATTTGAAATATATACTAATCTTTTGTTTTTCTTATTATTCTCTTATCACCCTCTTATTTCTTAATGCATAAATGACTTTCATTTATACTCCCATGGCTAAATATAGCCGTTGGGGTGCATTAATTTAGAAACTAGCCGTTATACCAACCAAAAAATCGCGCCTGACATTTTTCTCTTTCATTGGTCACGGGCGTGAATATGCTTGTCACGGGGGTGACAATTCTTCCCAAGCCGTGACTGAAGTGGTGACCTTGGTCGTGAAGCTCTCTGGAATATCTTGACATAATTCGTCACGGGCGTGACGTTAATTCGTCACGGGCGTGACACTCTTCCCAGCCGTGAGAGAAGTGGTGACTGAAGTCGTGAAGCTCTCTGGATGAAATTGAATATATCCTTCACGGGGGTGACACCTACATTCACGGGGGTGAACATCTTCACAGCCGTGACCAAAGTGGTGACTCTGGTCGTGAAGCTCTCTGGTTGAATTTACACAACTCTTCACGGAAGTGACACCTCTAGTCACGGGGGTGACTGAAATGCTTACTTCATGGTTTTGTTTTTTTTCATGGCCGTGAACTTCAAATGTTGGTTTTGGTAACGGTTAGCTTTCTTCACGGGGGTGACTCCTTGAGTCACGGCAGTGAACATGCTACTTCTTACTTTTTATTTCTTTAAGGATTATTCTTCCAATTCTCCATTCTTGCCATTTTATGTCCTGTATAATATACTTTCAAAAACAAGTATGTTAAATACAATACTGCTATATTCTTTATTATCATCAAAATGACGAAAATACCCCTCAAGGTTAACAATCTCCCCATTTTTGATGGTGACAAATAATCTAGCAATATGTAATTTTGAGAAGTCTCCCCCTCAAAATATACTTAGGATAAAAAATTATAATGTGCAAGAATAGTAGATAAAGATGTAGCATTTAACTTGATTTTAAGTATATGCAAGTTATATGAGAAGTATATCCAATACATACCATAATTCCTTTTCAAGATATAAAGTGTATGTAAGGTGTATTTAAGATATATCATGGCATGTTGTAACTTTCTTTGATAAACAATTCTTATATTGCTAGTTTGATACTACTTTCCCTTATCATATTCTATTGCATATGACATATTGCTAGTTTTCTCCCCCTTTTGTCATCAATCAAAAAGAATATGTAGATTGAAGTAAACAAAAGCAAATATATATTATGAAGGAAAGAATACAAACTAAGAAAGGAAATTTAAGATTTCCTACATACCAAGCAAACATAACAAAACAAACAAAAACAAAACAAAAAAAAATGATCAAACATAGCAAATTTAGGCTACACTCTAGCCTATATCCTAGCCAGACATCCTATCATGAAGCCTAGCTACTTCAGCCTCAAGGCTGTCTATCCGAGACTCCATGAAGTCCTTGAGGTTTTCCAACCTCTCGTCCATGGAAGTCTGCAGCTGCTCGAAACGTGGTGCCAAGAGGTCAACCACCTGCTGCGCTAAAGACGGTGTGGAGGCTGAGGACTGTCCAATGTCCTGCTCGATGACTGGAGTTGTTTCCTCAATCCTAGCCCTCTTCTTCTGCTGGACTCCCTGGAGGCCTGCTTTAAAATCCTCTGTGTCATGATCTTCCCAGATAATTTCTCCAATAGTATCAGTGAAGCGGTAGAAGATATCATTTTGAAAAACGATTCTGACAGCTGCTCCCATCTTGATGAATGACTCTACATCCAACCTATCTCGTGGGTGTGCAGGAATGATGTTGAAGTGGTGGTTATCCATCTTCAAGTAATTGAGCTTCACTGCCATATGAGTGACATAAGCCCCAATCAATATATCTCCTGTGGGCTTGGTAGCGATTGAGAGAAGATGGTTTGCAAACCATCTTGAGAGTGCCACTGTGACTCCCCGTCGAGCCATCTCGAATAGGAAGAGTTCTGACTTCCTAATTGTTCCATTGCTCTCTCCCCGAGCAAAAATGTTATAGGTTAGAAACCTATGCAAATACCTGTGTACTGGGGTCCTGAGATGTGTGCTCTTAGTTTTCTTGACAACCCAGCTGCAATCCGTGCCAAAATGTGTCCATGCTGCAAGGGCAGAGAATTCTACCTTAGTCTCATTCAGAACGCCATCAGATGGTAGGTTGAATAATTCTCCAAATGCAATGGCGCTGAGGGTGGTTGCATTATTGCAGAGTTGGAATTTCACCACTCCGGTTGGTGAAACCTGTAAGGTGCTGAGGAATTCCAGCGTTGGCTCCCGTAGAGTTGGCAGATGAATGTCAACAAATTCTCGTAGATGACAGGCTTGAAGTTGCGCTGTCATAGCCATCTCGAGTCCGAGATTATGGACTATCTGCCATTCGAAGGACCTTGAAGATAAAATTGGTCTCTTCTTCAAAGTTGCATACTGGGGATGACAACTTTCGGGAATGATGTTCATGAGGTAATCTGAATACCTCTTTGGTGCATGAGACTTATTTCTCTTCCCTTTTGATGAAGCAGACTCCATATTTGAAGATTTAGTAGTTGAAGGAATTTAAGAAGATTTTTTTTTTACAGAGAGAAAATATGATGAAATACCCTAGAAATGTCTGTTTCTTGCTGAAGATTCAAACTTTTAATGGTATTTATAGTGAAATTTCAAGACTTTGGGGTCGGAATCTTCAATGTCTCAATGAATGAGAGTGAATGAGAGCGGTTTTGGGAGTTGGAGAGTTGAAATGAAAAGTGTAACCGACTGTTTTCTTATATATTCGATACATTCACAGGCGTGACTTATGGTTTCACGGGCGTGAATAGTCGTGTTCACGGTTTGCTGAAGCAGTGTTCCACCCATGAATGAAAGTGTGAATAAGTTCACGGGTGTGATAGATGAACATCACGGGCGTTAATGATCATAGATCACGGGGGTGAACATATTGTCACGGGCGTCAACTATTGAAGTTCACCACTTATACCCGTGAAGCAAGCCGTGAAACAAGGGGTGAAAGCTTCTGTTAGTTTGGGGTGTAATTGGTCACGAGAGTGAAATTATGTCACGGCCGTGAGGGATCTTTACCACGGGCGTGACTCAAGCCGTGAAACTATGTTTCACCACTTGAAGTCGTGAAACATGTCGTGACCCGAAGCCGTGAACGACACTGCCTCTTTGGGACACTTAAGTCACGGGCGTGACTACCCTATAATTTTCATCAGATTGAAATTAGGTTATGCAACAATCATTTCAACAAAAAAAAAATTTACTACATAAAGCATAAATTCTCATCAAAAAATTTTATTTTACAACTTGTGATATGTTTTTGATATCATCAATTAAAATTCCTTATTCTTGTAATCACAAGGTTAATCCATCAATCATACCTAGTTCTCTTCTAATGAAATTAAATCTTTCCTCATTTAAAGACTTAGTGAAAATGTCTGCTAATTGCTTTTCTGTGCATACAAATTCTAATTCAACATCTCCATATTGAACATGATCTCTAATAAAATGATGTCTAATGTCAATATGTTTACTTCTAGAGTGTTGAATAGGATTCTTTGAAAGATTTATAGCACTGGTGTTGTCACATTTTATAGGTATATGGTTCATCTCATGACCATAGTCCTTAAGTTGTTGTTTCATCCAAAGAATTTGTGTACAACAACATCCAACTACTACGTATTTAGCTTCAGCAGTTGAGAGAGCAACTGAAACTTGTTTCTTGCTAAACCAAGAAACCAAACATTCTCCAATGAAGTGACAAGTACCTGAAGTACTTTTTCTATCTAAAAGACTACCAGCATAGTCTGCATCTGAATATCCTATAATATAAAAAGATGAATTCCTAGGATACCATAAACCTAGATGCAATGTACCATGTAAATATCTTAAAATCCTTTTTACAGCATTCAGATGAGATTCTTTAGGACATGATTGAAATCGTGCACATAAGCAAACACTATACATAATATCAGGTCTAGAGGCAGTTAGATATAAAAGTGATCCGATCATACCTCTATAAAGTTTTTCATTAATGCTCTTACCCTTTTCATCTTTATCCAATTTTGTTGATGTGCTTATAGGAGTCTTGGCATTTTTGCATCCTTCCATACCAAATTTTTTGATTAAGTCTTTGGCATATTTGGATTGGTTGATGAATATGCCTTCATTGCTTTGTTTGATTTGTAGACCAAGGAAATACTTAAGTTCTCCCATCATACTCATTTCAAATTCCCTAGTCATGCACTTAACAAAATCTTGACAAAGCAGCTCATTAGTAGAACCAAATATTATATCATCAACATAAATTTGAACAATTAGTGTCTCATGCTTATGTTTTTTGATGAACAGTGTAGTGTCAATATTTTCTTTTGTGAAACTATTTTCTAATAAAAAAGAACTTAGTCTCTCATTCCAAGCTCTTGGTGCCTGTTTTAAACCATACAAGGCTTTTGAAAGTTTAAAAACATGATTTGGCAAATCATAGCTTTCAAAACCTGGTGGTTGTTCTACATACACTTCTTCATCTATACAACCATTTAGAAATGCACTTTTCACATCCATTTGAAAAAGTTTGAAGTTCATGTGACATGCATATGCTAAGAGTATTCTTATAGCTTCTAATCTAGCTACAGGTGCATATGTTTCATCATAGTCTATACCTTCTTCCTGATTATATCCTTTTGCAACAAGTCTTGCTTTATTCCTGGTTATTAACCCTTGTTCATCTAACTTATTTCTAAATACCCATTTGCTGCCTATGATTGGATGATTTTTTGGTCTTGGTACTAGGTTCCATACCTTATTTCTCTCAAATTGGTTAAGTTCCTCTTGCATGGAAATTACCCAACTTTCATCATTAAGAGCCTCGTCAATGTTTTTAGGCTCAATTTGAGAAATAAAAGCTATGTCATTGACTAAATGCTTGAAATGAGATCTAGTACTTACTCCTTTTGATAGATCACCAATTATTTGCTCTTTTGGATGATTTCTGTTCATTCTCCAATCTTTTGGAAGTTCTTGCTCCATTTGTTCTTGATTTTGAGGTAGTATATTTTCTTGATTATTTTCTTCTTTTCCATTTTCAATGACAAGTTTTTCCATATTATCTACAACATCATCAAGAGCACTACCTTTCACAAGATCAAGTCTACTAGATTCATTAAAAACAACATGCATGGATTCTCCCACTATTAATGATCTCTTATTAAATATTCTATATGCTTTGTTGGTTGAAGAGTATCCTAAAAAGATACATTCATCAGACTTAGAGGAAAATTTTCCAAGATTGTCTTTGGTGTTTAATATAAAACACTTGCATCCAAATACTCTAAAGTATGATACCAAGGGTTTTCTTCCATTCCATAGCTCAAATGAGGTTTTGTTTAAAAGATGTCTTTTGAAAACTCGATTTGAAATATAACATGCAGTGTTTGTGGCTCTGCCCAAAAATAAGTTGGTAATTCATATTCATTAAGCATTGTTCTTGCCATTTCAATTAATGTTCGATTTTTCCTTTCAACAACTCCATTTTGTTGAGGTGTTCTAGGAGATGAGAAATTATGTGAAATGTCATGTTCAAGACAAAAACTTTCAAAGTTTTCATTTTCAAATTCTTTTTCATGATCACTTCTTATTTTTGAAATGCAGTACCCTTTTTCATTTTGAACTCTTTTAGTAAAGTTTTTGAAATTTTCAAAAGCATCACTCTTTTGAGCTAAGAAAATTATCCAAGTAAATCTAGAGTAATCATCTACGATGACAAATGCATAATGTTTACCTCCTAAGCTAGCAACTCTAGTAGGTCCAAATAAGTCTAAATGTAAGAGTTGAAGGGGTTTTGACGTACTTACAATATTTTTGGCTTTGAAAGATGACTTGTGTTGCTTTCCTCTTTGACAAGGATCACATGTCTTGCCTTTTTCATATTTAACTCTTGGTAATCCTCTTACTAGCTCTCCTGTGCTGAGACTTTGTATTAAGTCCATGTTAGCATGACCAAGTCTTCTATGCCACAGTCAAGATTCATCACTAGTAGTCACAAGACACTTAGAGGAATTGTTAGATAGTTCATGTAAGTTTATTATGTATGTATTGATATCTCTATTTCCTTTAAATATTTCTTGACCATCAATAGAGATTACAAGACATTCATTTGAAGTGAAAATTACTTTGTTTCCGTTATCACATAATTGACTTACACTTAATAGGTTATGTTTCAAGCCATCAACAAGTAAAACATCCTTAATAAAAATAGTACTATCAACACCAATGGAGTCAATGCCAATTACCTTACCCTTTGCATTGTTTCCAAAAGTAACTTTACCTCCATCAATACTTTTGATTTCATTGAAGAGTTCCTTGTCTCCTGTCATATGCCTTGAGCATCCACTGTCTACTAGCCATGCATTTTTGTTTATTGTGGACTTGAGGCATACCTACAAAGTTAGAAATCAAGTATGATATTTAGGTACCCAAATGAGTTTGGGTCCTTGGGGGTTAGCACATGAAGGTTGCCAATGAGCCTTCCTTCTCCAGCAATGTTTATTTATGTGACCTATTTCCATACAATAATTACATTGTTTAGGTCTAAACTTGCTTTTTGGTCTTGTACTATATTTAAATGCCATAATTTTATTAATATGATTTTGAGAACAATGGCATGCACATTCATGATTAATTTGCATTTCTCTAGATGCATGCTTCTTATACATAAAGGCATGATTAGTCTTTTGAGGATTGTTTCTTAGGTTTACTAATCCTTGATTATTCCTTTTATATATAGAGGGATTAGTATACTTATTCTTTGGTGCTTTTCCAGCAAGTGTGGAGAAGTGAGGTTTTTTAGGTTTGACAAATATAGTTTTGTTAGAAGATGATGATGTGTCTTTAAACCCTAGACCATGTCTTACTAAAGGTAGTCTTTGAGACACAATGAGAGTGTCTAAGCTCTCTTTACCCTTGTGAAATTTAGAAATGGAATTTCTAAGTTCTTCAACTTCATTTTTCAAAGTATTGTTTTCTTTTAAAAGTGAAGCTGTTGAGGGTCTTGATGAGTATTCATCTAATGACTTTTGAAGAGATTTATTAGATGATTTAAGCTTTATGTTCTCCTTTTCTAAGCCATCTATCTTATTTTTCAAATTAGAGATATTATTTCTATAAGTACTAAATTTACTTCTATATTTCTCTAATTCTATATTTAATTCTTCTATTAGGCTTTGCTCATCATCATCATCATCATCACTATCACTATCATTATCACTACTATCATTATTGAAAGAGTATGAGTGTAGTGATCTTACTTTGTCCGAGATGTGATCCTCAATAGCCATGAAGCATAGGTTGACCTCTTCACTTTCATTATCATCTTTTTCGCTTGATGAGCTTTCGTCATCCCATGTGGCTTTGTGACCTTTCTCCCCACTGTCTCTTTGGAATTTGCTCTTATGCTTCTTGAGCCTTGGAAATTTAGGTTTGATATGTCCTTTCTTTCCACATTCATAGCATTTTACCTCTTCCTTACTTCTGTGTGTATCATTTGAAGTTTGTTTGAGGTTTCTTTGCCTGAATTTTTTGGAATTGCTCATTTTCTTCTCAATGATTCTTTTTAATCTTCTTGAAAGGATAGCGATGTCCTCATTTTCATCATCACTCATTTCTTCATCATCTTCACTTTCTTCTTGAGATTTTGAAGTAGAGGCTTTGAGTGCTAATGGTTTTCTTTTCTCTGACTCTGCCTCAAGCTCTCTATCTCTCTTTACTGCCATCTCATGTGTAAGAAGCTTGCCAATCAGCACATCAGTGTTCATGATACTCATATCTTCATTTGCTTCTTCTATGCCAGCAACTCTTGAACCATAGTATTTAAGAGTAAGAATTCTCAGGATTTTATTGTTTACATCTTCCAAACTCAGATGCTTCCCAAGTTTCCTCATTCCATTTATAATGGATAGAAGACGATTTGTCATGTCAGTGATTGACTCATTGGATTTCATCTTGAAAAGCTCATATTCTGAGGTTAGAAGTTGAATCTTCTTGGATTTGACTTGCTTAGTTCCCTCATGATAGTTCTCCAATGTCTTCCACATACTGTGTACTGTTGAGCAATGCTGTATTCTCCCACATTCTTCAATAGATAATGAGCTTGATAGAATTGTCATTGCCCTCTTGTTTTTGAAATTTGCTCTTCTTTGGGGCTCTGTCCAATCGTCTCTTGATAGGATTTCCTCTTCACCATCAGCTCCTCTTCGGGTTGGTGGTGTCCATTCTTTTCGTACACTATCCCATACTTCAATTCCTTCACTATCCAAGTATGTCTCCATCCTAAACTTCCAATGGGCATAATTTGCTCCATCAAAGTAAGGTTTGAGACTCTGGAATCCTTCACTGGCCATATCTTACTCTTTACTAGCGCTTTTTAGGCTTCAATGCTAGACAAGGCTCTGATACCAATTGTTGCCCAGATATTAGACCAAGAAGGGGGGTTGAATTGGAGTTTCTAAAATTAAACTTTAAAGTGCGGAAATAAAATTGCTAATTTTAGAAGTGATAGAGAAAATCAGACACAAAGATTTATAGAGGTTCGGGTATTAACAAACCCTACTCCTCTCTCCAATCGCAATTGGGAGTTTTACTAACACACTAAGTGTTACAATGGAGTTTTACAAGCTCACTCCCAACTATGGTGTTTCTCACAATGGCTCACACCTAACCCAGAAATCCCTTGTGTTTTAATGGCTCACACAATAACCAATTCCTTTGTGTTTTACAGGCTCACACAAACAACCTACACTTGTGTTTTACAGGCTCACACAATAACCTACACTTTGTGTTTTACAGGCTCACACAAACTAACCCTTACAAGTGTTCTTCTCTTAACCCAGAACTACCCAATGCTCACTTGAGTAAAGATTACATAGAGAACCACTTACAGAGAATAGATTTGTTCACAAAGCATAAAAATACAAGATAGCTTGTGATTTGAAATATATACTAATCTTTTGTTTTTCTTATTATTCTCTTATCATCCTCTTATTTCTTAATGCATAAATGACTTCCATTTATACTCCCATGGCTAAATATAGCCGTTGGGGTGCATTAATTTAGAAACTAGCCGTTATACCAACCAAAAAATCGCCCCTGACATTTTTCTCTTTCATTGGTCACGGGCGTGAATATGCTTGTCACATGGGTGACAGTTCTTCCCAAGCCGTGACTGAAGTGGTGACCTTGGTCGTGAAGCTCTCTGGAATGTCTTGACATATAGAGTCACGGGCGTGACGTTAATTCGTCACGGGCGTGACACTCTTCCCAGCCGTGAGAGAAGTGGTGACTGAAGTCGTGAAGCTCTCTGGATGAAATTGAATATATCCTTCACGGGGGTGACACCTACATTCACGGGGGTGAACATCTTCACAGCCGTGACCAAAGTGGTGACTCTGGTCGTGAAGCTCTCTGGTTGAATTTACACAACTCTTCACGGGAGTGACACCTCTAGTCACGAGGGTGACTGAAATGCTTACTTCACGGTTTGGTTTTCCTTCATGGCCGTGAACTTCAAATGTTGGTTTTGGTAACGGTTAGCTTTCTTCACGGGGGTGACTCATTGAGTCACGGCAGTGAACATGCTACTTCTTACTTTTTATTTCTTTAAGGATTATTCTTCCAATTCTCCATTCTTGCCATTTTATGTCCTGTATAATATACTTTCAAAAACAAGTATGTTAAATACAATATTGATATATTATTTATTATCATCAAAATGACGGAAATACCCCTCAAGGTTAACATAAATG
This sequence comes from Triadica sebifera, assembly GCA_023653625.1. NCBI lineage: Eukaryota > Viridiplantae > Streptophyta > Magnoliopsida > Malpighiales > Euphorbiaceae > Triadica > Triadica sebifera. The sequence continues at coordinate 26,199,431 of CM042900.1, forward strand.
AATAAATTTATTATTTATACAGATATGATTTAAACGAGAATATATAAACTAGACAGAGTAAGAGAAGAAGAAGAAGAAGAAGAAGAAGAATAAGGGATAAAGCAATAAGACACATATACCAGCTCCATTATAATACTTTCAAAGAGAATGCACGTGCAAGTTTTGTGGTATTTGACTATTGACAGGTTCTATATGTCTCTATCTAGTGGGACGAACATTCGAAATATTCGTTTAATTAATTTTTTTTTCTTACTTTTTAATGTTTATTCTTATTTGTAACATGAAAAGGTCACTTATGATACATACATGCCTGTGCTTCTAAATGCTGGGAAGTGAGCATCATATTCGTCTTCTGTATTCCTTCTATATATTTATACTTTCGTCTTGAAAAAGTTTTCAACTGTTTCATTTTCTTTATTCCCCATGCACTATAGATATGGTGTATTGAAACTCCACTTGTTTTCACTATTTACAAAATCGAATCAGAAAACATTAACAATATTTTCAATATGATAAATTGATAATCAGTACTAAAGAATATTTGGAATTAAAAAAATAAAAATAAAAAACCAAACTAAATATAGAATGGAATAGTATGGCAGACAATTTAGCCTATCAATTTAACCTCCTAATATTAGGATTAAATAACATTTTTGTCCTTACAGTACAAATTTCACCAATTAAGCTCCTAAATTTTGATTAAGGGTCCATTAACCCCTTTTCGACATCAAAGAATCATTACCTCATTAACAACACTGCTGATGTGGAAAAACACACCCAATCAATTTTCAACACCTACCACCCTAAATCGGTCGTTGACCTCCAACTGTTCTTCTCCTCTTCTTCTTTCTCTTCCTTTGCTTCTCTCTTTTATCTCCTTTCTTCTTCCCTACAAACGACCAGCAAATCTTCTTCTTCTCTTCTATATCATCAGTACGAACCGCCATCTTTTCCATTTTACCATCATCGCCTTTTCCAGCAACAATAAATTGGCACCATCCAACCCACCACTACAAAAAAAATTTCCTTTTAGTGACGGAAATTTTCATCGCAAAATGAAGAAATCTGTCACCAAATGATTTTAGAGACGGTTTGAACCCGCGCCAGCTCTCTTACTGCTGTTGCACTCTTTGCCACTGGGCCACAAAGTGAATTGTGATGCTCTGACTAGTATAAGATATAAAAATATGTGGTATTGTTTTATTAGAAATATATAATTAATAAAATGGAATATAAATATTTGAATTTTTATTATCAATATATCTTATGATAATTTTTTTATTGATCATGTAGAAAATTATTTTAATTAAAAAATGAATACATGTGACTTTTTTTATCTATTTCAATTTTAAAAATTAAAATATATTAAATAAATCTATTCTATTGTTTATTAAAATAATAAATATGAAAAATAGATATTATTATTTGAGACTATTTTTTAACATTATTATATTTAATGTGAACGATGAATATTACTCACATTATTCAAGAAACTTATACAACTAGTTGAATTTGATCATTAGTATTTCATGATAAAATTTTCATATAAATTACATTTAAAGTATATTTTAATTGATAATTGATTAATGCTTGTTTTAATGTACATTTTTATTATCTATTTAACTATTTTAATTTTTAAAAACTAAAAAATATATAAATAAATCAATTTATTATTTACTAAAGTAATAAATATAAATGTTATTATATTTAAGAAATTTTTTAAATATAATTATGTATTAATTTGAGTTATAAATATTATCTTAAACAGTATATGAAATTTATACAGTATAAATAATTTTCACATTTTATCATATATAAAATATGTTAAATATTATATTTTAAAGTAATTTTACTGAACTATTTGAACGCCAGAACATTCTCTGTCTTTTTTGATTTATTGAGCATGCTCGGATTTGACAACCTTGATTATTACGACCTCAGCAACACGGTTAAGGAGGTAACAGTCGTTGATGCCGTGAGGGGTAAATGGACCCTTAATCTAATCTTAGATTTAATTAGCCAAATATATACCAAAGGTGTTATTTAGCCCTATTATACATTAGAGACGATTTGTACCTTTATTCACACATTTGTATAAATTGATTAGACTGATTCACATATTTATCTGATTTTTTTTAATTCTTTTAATTGTAGATCTGTTTAAAAATAAGTTTATTTTTTTAGTTATTACTATTTTTTGGTATTCTTCTCTTATTTGTGTGTTTTTTTTTTTATAGAATTAATAATTTTACAAATTTTGATGGCAGATCTCTTGGGGAAGAAAGATTATCAGAATTTGAGCCTAATGGATCTCTTCTTTATTTTTTTCTTAGGGTACTTCTAATGCTTCGAGCTAGAGGTGCTCAAGTGCACATACGTGTTGTTTGGCTCAATGGTTATATAGCAAAAAATCAATTTTTATAATACTTAGACATCATCTCTCTCTAGGTATGAGACTTATATATATATATATATATATATATATATATATATATACTGGTGTGTATATTACGATTTTTATAATACTTTGGCTTATTGGCTTTGAATAGAAACATAGAAACTATCCTTAAAAGGGATTAGATTGATTCATAGAAATAATAAATTTTAGTTTAATAATTGGTTAATGATATAATTAAGAGATATTGATTTCCATATATATGAAATATTTTTATGATGCAAAAAATATGTTTAATATAAATTCCATTAGTTTAAAATTTTTTAATATAGTATCTGAAATTAATTCAACTAATTTAGAGTGTAGCGTATCAAGTATGATTTCAAATGACAACTATGCATTTTTTTCAAAAATATTTAAAATGATTGTATATTCAAAATTCGAATTCAAAACTTCTAATTAAATTTGAAAAATTTCGTATTAATTCATCTACATTTTTTAAATTCCATTAGTTTAAAATTAGTATATCTTAAATAGCACACTTTTTGAATATTGAGCATGATTTAAAACCACAATCATAATATTTTTCCTTTTTTTTTTAAAAAAAAAAGAGAGAGAGACGGAAGAAAACTTAATGGATAAATTTATAGGTGGACATATGATATAGATAGTTAACCACCCAAATAATTATGAATTTATCGGGGTTTTGTTTATTTGATTTCTTTTAAACAAAAAAAGGTAATAGTAGTGTCTTATCAGAAATGAAAAATTGGAGAATACTGTAAAACTTATCATTGATGAATGATAAGATAGCTAGCTAGCTATAGAAAGAAGACAGGAAGATATGGATGGACAAAAGAGTGCCAATTTTGTTCAATTTTCATTCATTCCTATGCATAAATTAGACAACTATACTTCCACTAGTAATAAGAAAATAATTAAATTAAAATAGATAAGGTTAAGATAGCATTTAGAAAAGAAAACTTGTATATATATATATATATATATATATATATATATATATATATATATATATGCGTTTACATCAAAGTTTTGAAATTATTTTCATAATTAATTATGGGATTGAGAAAGTAAACCAATCAAAAACTATAAATAAAAAAATAAAAAATCTCTAATATAACTTTTACAGTGAAAAGAAAGTATTAAAAATGAAATAATTAAAATGAAGAATGGTTGAGGTTAGCGAAGAAATGAAGAACACGTAAGTATAGAGATGATAATTTAGATCCGATTTGTAGTGTTCTGTTCTGATCTCGCTTTGAATGAGACGAATTTTTTTATAAAATTTTTTTCTGCCTCTGCTCCAATTATTTTATATATATATATATATATATATATATATATTTTAAAATAATAAAATAAAAATATAACATTTATTTAAAATAAAAAGTATATTTTTTATTTAAATAATTATATATTTAATTAATTAATTAATTAAAATTAAAAAATTAATAAAAATCAGAGAATAAGATAAAATGGAAAATTCTGGTCTTTGTGTGGTGCAAAGACAGGAATTCCACATTTTTTTCATTGAAAATAGAGCGGGATCGAAAAATAGAACGGAATACCGGGAACTGAAAACGGCGTTAAGAACCGGCCCTTTGTGATTCCTACGTTCATTAATTACATAATATTATTAATTGATGACGTCAGCTGGACGAGATCAGCAGTGACGCATTAAGAGTCGGCAGTCGACTAGCTCCGCAGCAACGTCTGATCGTGGCCCAAATGTCTCGTGGAAAACGGCCGGTTCCCATTCATCTTTCGACTTTTGTTAGGAGAACCTCGTAGAACGCAAAATCCGTTTTTTATGATTATCATCAGCTTCAACGTAACTTCATTTTCCGTTTCCTTTTTCTTTTACTTTACGTGTTATTGTCTCTTTATGAATGTTGTTATCATTCATTCCTCCGGTAGAAAAATGCTAAACAGCTCAGATTGAGTTATGGCCTTACTAATTATCACTGAAGTTTCTACATATTCAAAATATGACAACCAAATCTCTATAGCTAAACAAAAAATCTTATCATAATTCCCTTCCTTGAGCTCTTTTATTAATTAATTAATTATATATTTTTTGTCAATAAAGTTCAATTTTATTTGCAAAGAATAAATATATAAAAGGGATAATTTCAAGAAAATACCTAATGTTTTTTTTTGCTTTTTGTCAATTGAACATTTAATATTAAATTTTTATTTTCAGTTGGAAACTTCCATTTATTTTTTCAACAAAAAATTTAATAGTGTACTATTTGAAAATTTTTGCTCCGATTTTTTTTTTAAAGAAATCCATTGTAAATTTTTTATTAATTCTAAAAATAATAAATTTTATTTTTTTTAATTCAAATTAGGCTAGATATAATTCATAGTTTACAAATAAAATTTCTTAGATTTTAAAATTGCTAAAATTTATTACATTCATTTATTAGCAAATTAATTTTAAAAAATGAAAGTACGAACGATTAATATAAGAATTTTGATTTTTAAAAAAAATAATTAAAATTTTCTCTTTTAACTCATCATATACGTGTTGTTTTGTTACTGTAACATTAATATATATATTTTTGTGTGTAATCCAAATTATATTAAAAATTAATGTATGAACAAAAATAAATAGTAATACTACAATAAACAAATAAAATGTATTTGAGGAGTTAAAGAGTAAAGTTTATTAATTTTTAAATTACTGAAAATTTTTATTGGAAAAGTCCATTGTAAATTTTTTTTTAAATTGTTCACCGTTAGATTTTTTAAGAAAAAATTGACTGCCAATTTAAAAAAAAAAAGAATGTTAGATACCCAATTAACAAAAAAATAACAAAAAAAGTATAGCTCAAGATGATAAAAAATGAATTAAAAAAACTCTCACTGAAAAAATCAAAATTAATGAATATATATTTGATGCTACTCTGAATTTTCTTTAAAATTTGGCTTTCTTTCTGTGTTCAATCTTGAAAAATTAAGGCAATCATATATTACTTATTTTCTAAATAGGTAGGTAATTAGATAGGAATATTAAATTATTCATATTAATTTAAATGAAAAATTAGTAGGGTGTGGGTGGCTAGTGGCTACCAATATTAAAAAGGAAAATTTTATATTTCAGTTAAAAAAATTTATATAATTATGATCCATCAATTATATTTAAAAAAGAAATAAAAACATTCCCTCTTCTAAAGCATATGGCATATCGATTTTATTGGATAAAAATATAAAACTATAACAATGGCATCATCCTTAACTTTTACCATTTTATTGTTATTTTTTAAAAATAAAAATGTGAAGCACATGACCTAACTCCCAACCATCAAATTAAGTACAAAATAAACTCATTTTACGTACATTACACATGGGGTGATATTTTCATTAAAAAAAAGAAAGGTGATATTGACTTTCTCCCCTAACTTTAGGGCTATTTTTTTTTTATCACGAGGTCTAATACATAGTGGACTATACAACAGCAAATACTATTCGAAATTTTTACAAATTTATATCTAAATATACGAAATTGAAGATATTTTAGTCATACTATTATAATTTAGGGTATTAAAGGTTTTTCTTAATCCACCAAAAGTGGCATTTTTATTTTGAAATGAATGGAGTTTTTTACTTATTTATTTATTTTAGATTATTCAAGTTAATTTTTTTGTATTCATAATTAGAAATTTTTTGTCCAAATCGAATACATGCATGCATCAAACTAATCATGCATATTAACATAAAATCGTTCAAAAAAAATACGTTATCATATAAAATTATTCTTTTAATATGATAATTTATTGGATATATGCAACAAATTAATTATAAATTATCTGAAAATCATATCTTAAGATCCCTGAACTACTTGTATTTTATTTAAAATCTATAAAATTTGATTTTATCACATTGAGTTTCTGAACATTTTTTTGTTTTTGTTAGAACTTAGACTGTAATTAATGTATGAAATTCGAATCCATTTGCTTTTATTTTCTTGCGGTCTTAACACAAAAATACAAAGCTTTCATTATATAGTAATTTGTTTTTAAATTTGGTAATTTATTATTATTTAGTGCATAAATAAATTTATAGAGCTGATTTAGAAATAAACATTTGAATAGGAATAAAAAATATGTATTAAGAAAAAAACCGACAGTGTCTTATTCTGGCCTATAAATATGAAAAAATGGTGAGAAACTGAGCAGGCAAAGAAATCATTAAAAAACAAAGAAAATGAAGGAAACAGTGTGCAAAGGGCATGTAGTGGTGGTTCCATATCCAAGCCAAGGCCACATTAACCCTCTTCTCCAATTCGCCAAACGTTTAGCCTCAAAAGGTGTAAAGGCTACGTTTGCCACTACCCATTACACCCTCACCTCCATCTCCGCACCTAACATCGTCGTCCACCCCATCTCCGACGGCTTCGATGAAGCTGGTTTTGCTCAGGCCAAGGACGTTGCCTTATATCTCAAGGCCTTCAAAACCAACGGCTCAGCTACTCTCTCCCAACTTATACAAACATTTCAGGACTCTGAATTTCCTGTCAATTGTATTGTGTATGATTCTTTTCTGCCTTGGGCTCTTGATGTAGCCAAGCAACATGGCATCTATGGCGCTCCTTTTTTCACCAATTCCGCCGCTGTTTGTAGCATTTTCTGCCGTTTACACCATGGCCTTCTTCCTCTGCCTCTACACTTGGAGGAGGATAAACCTTTACTATTACCCGGTTTGCCTCCACTGTACCACTCTGATTTGCCAACTTTTCTTCGTCTGCCTGATAGCTACCCAGCTTATTTGTCTATGAAATTGAGTCAGTTTTCTAATTTGGAAATGGCTGACTGGATTTTTGCAAACACCTTTGAAGAATTGGAGCCCAAGGTATATTAGTATTATATAGTATTGCTTATCAATATAGTGTTTCGCCTTAAATACTTGCAATAATGTTAGTAATTATGTGTTCATAAGCAGGAGACAGGAGGTGTATTGAAGCTCTGGCCCGCGAAGTTCATCGGTCCGATGGTTCCATCAGCCTATTTGGATGGCAAGATTGAAAAGGATAAAGGGTACGGAGCAAGTCTATGGAAACCACTAGGAGAAGAGTGTGTCAAATGGCTAGAAACAAAGCAACCTCAATCTGTGGTGTATATATCTTTTGGAAGCATGGGGTCTTTGACAGTAAAACAGATGGAAGAGATTGCAAGGGGGTTGAAGGAGAGTAACTTAAACTTCCTGTGGGTTGTAAGAGAATCAGAAATGGATAAGCTTCCTATTGGGTTCATAGATTCAACAAGGGACAAGGGTCTGATAGTGAGTTGGTGCAATCAGCTTGAAGTGCTAGCACATGAAGCCATAGGCTGCTTCGTTTCGCATTGCGGGTGGAATTCTACCCTGGAAGCTCTAAGCCTTGGGGTGCCAATGGTGTGCATACCACAGTGGACTGATCAATTGCCTAATGCCAAGTTTATTGAAGATGTTTGGGTGGTTGGAGTTAGAGGAAAGGAGGATGAGAAAGGGATTGTTAGGAAACAAGAATTAATTAGATGTTTGAAGGAAGTAATGGAAGGAAAGAGAAGCCAAGAGATTAAGAAGAATGCAAGAATATGGAAGCAAGTAGCTAGTAGAACAGTTGATGAAGGAGGGAGCTCAGATAAGCATATTAACGATTTTGTAAACCATTTGCAGTTCGCTAACAAGAAAGGAGAAGCAAATATTTTGAATGGGTATCATTAGAGCTTTGATTTCACCTGTTCTTTGATGTGGGTTTACCATTTTCAATCATCATTTAGGGTGTGCTCTGTTCCTATTATGTATTTCCTTTGTAGTAATTTACATTACAGCCATGATTGGATTGTTTTACAAGACAACAGCACTAAAAATAGGGTTTAACTAACTGGTATCACTCAAGATCATTCCTCATTTCCGCACCTTAAAGCCACCCCTATATTGTACAGATGGTTTAAAGAACGACGGTCTTAATTGTAGCAATTATAAGATAGTTCTTTTTTTTTCTGACAGATAAATAAAAAATTCATTACTTGGAAACATTTGCAGCCAAAGCTATTCACAAGAACTAGGGTGGATTGACACTCAAAAAACATACCATATGAACCAGTCAATTATCCAGATTTAACCTTCACATAGGCCTTGATGTTTAGCGAATATAGTGGTAAATGACGCCATGAATAATTGTCCCATCATACACTTTGAATTCGTGCGTTTGGAAAAAATATTTTTTTGAAAAAATATAATTTTTTTAAATTTATAAAAATTAATAAATAAATATATATTTTTTAAAACTACTTTGAAAAAATAATTTATAAAAAATTAAAAAAATATAAATCTGCTCAGCAATCCGGAACATTCATAAATGTGATCTCCTAACTCTAACAGTAGAGGTATCAAAGGATGTTGTGACAGTTGTATAAAAAAAAGGAAAAAAAAAAAAGGAAGGCGTGACAGCATCAATTACAGTTATTCTTTACTGAAGAATAGGACCCCGAAGATATGAGGTCGACATTGCGCATTATCTGCCAAAAAAACCAAATAGCCTTTGAGGAGCGTATAGACTTTGGATTCCTCTGTTCTTTGGCTAAGCATACAAAAGATCGGGTTGGCGTTTCAAGAAAAATTTATACCCCCCCACCACATGATAAGAAAGAAATGGAGCTCGTTAATTCAAAAAGCAGCGAAAGAATGACGTTTTAATGTATCAACGGACAATACTCGCCCACACCAGCTCTATGAATAAATGCATGATTCTATAAACCTGGCAGGTTGTATATCTGTTGGATTGGTTTATGAAATTTTTTGAAAAATTTATTTTAGCCAAGAAATATCACTTATTTCACTCAAACCTCCCCATCACCATGCGGTGGAATTAATACTGTGCTATAAACTATGGCAACTCAAGTACATATTTTGTTGAAAAACAAAAGGCCAAATAACTGCAAAATGTAAATGCCCAGTTAGCATAATGGGTAAAATTCATTTATCTAGACAAAGGAGGATTGAAAATGAAAAGGCACTCAGAGAAGAAATTCATTTACAAGCGATTCTTGTTTACGGCGTGGCACTATACGAGCGAGGAATGTCGAAGCCGTTAGGTTGATAGCTGAAGCCTGAAAGTGAAACCCGCTTCAACATTTTAACTTCTTTTGATAACAGAATCTGATATAAGAATGTCGTCCCACAAATATTGAACATAAATAAACAACTGAATATAAATGCCGTTGGAATGAACTGAAATAACAATAATAAAAAAAACTATACGACTAGAAGTAGTTTTCTCTCTTCATAACATTTACCCTTAAGCTGATACCTCACAATTAAGATGGCAGATTACAACTCCAGACCTCTCCATTTTCTACCCCTTTCGGAGGATAAAGAGAGACTAACTGGAGTGGACCGAATTTAAGATGATGCAGGCTAAAGGCCACAATAGACTAGTCAGACTGTCAGAGGGGCTGCCTTACCACCAGAATTGACCGGAACATGCAGATTTATGAGATAGAGAGAAGAGAGGAGAATTCTATTATTGATACAAGTCAACATGTTTCTGCAACAAAATTTATATGTACATCATGAAAATCATAACTATTCAGTAGACAAATGAGCATGAGCCTCTTTATATACCTAGTTCTTTAGGTCTTCACAATTTCATTAGCTGATACATCCCTCGCCCTATTGGAACCTGTTATGATAAGACAACAGCAAAATTAATCTTTTGGCATGCTACCAAGTTAGTTAAAACATTATTGACCAATCTATGACATAGGCATGCTACCAAGTTAAACTTTTGGCATGCATAAGCAATTGGTGCCTAGTTTGAGAATTGACATCTGATACTTATATCAAATGGACAATGATTTTCTATCTGCGAGGTATTTTTGAGTCTTGAGAGATTGTAGACAACTAATTCACTTGCAGCTTTGTATACAAACTAAGAACTTAGATTCATATTTCAGAAAACCCTAAAGTGAATTTATTGGAGAATGGACTAGCATATTGACACCGGCACAATCAATTCATAAAGGAAAGTTTTGTGAAAATGGTTCGGACTAATGAAGGGCAAATTATCTTTTTCCCCTGAAAATCCTAGAATTCCCTTCTTCCCCCTACTCTAGTCTACAAAGGACATATTCCTGTCATACAACTGAACTAAAGAACAAGACAATTCAAGATAATACTCCACCTCTCTTCTTAAGTTTATTTCTGAAGCTTCTTTTTCTGCTAAAAGCCATCTCCTGTAGCCATTTGAAAACAAACCATCATTCAGGATGTTGCAAATCACCAACCATAAAAATGAAGTACATGGACTTAAAATGGGTACTAGAATTTGAATGCTTATATTATATCAATTGTCGGAATGATAACTTGCACTAATACCATTGAAAAAGCAACCACCTATACTGTTTCAGAAAATGCAAATTATTGCCCAAAACATAATTAACTTATTCTTAAGAAAAACAAAACTGTTCGTTGGTCAAAAAGCTTCCACAACCAGAACTGCAAATTGAGAAAATTACCATAGGCTGTCCAAGTTTCTTTGCCTGACGAATTGCGTCAACAAGATCTTGATTGGATTCAGTGTACAGGCTAGAGACAAGTCCATATTGACCAGCTCGAGCTGTGCGGCCAACCCTATGCAGGAAATCTACAGCAGAGGTGGCAAAATCTGCCTGGAAAACGCCAACAGTTTTCAGAAGTAAACTACTTTTAGTACATAAATCTTGCTGGCAAAGAAAGTTCAATGAAACGATTTTAGAAATTATCCACAAAAGACATGCTAGTCTTTCAATAAATAGATTCAGGAAAATAATCCACAGAAGACATGCTAGTTTTAAGGAAAGGTTTCGCCCAATGGAAGATGGAAGAGATCATCTAGGGAAGCTGAGGGTAAGAGGTTAACCAAAGTGGCAATAAACCTTTTAGAGTCAAATTGCTGGGTTTTGACACTCCAGCATTTCAAACAAATATTAAGTATTCTATTAACATTTCACCCCTCACAATTCAATTAATGTTGAGTATTCTATATATCTGAGTTGCAAAGGGAGCGGATTAGAAACCATTAGGTCATGTATTTATGTTATCATCTAGATTGAGATGATACATGCTACGACTAGTGGTTATACCTGCCTCATGAGACTATAATCCTAATGCTGCCAATTGAATGGTGATCGGGTTGACTGATCCTAAAATCCTAAACATAGTTTAGCCTCCTGCTGCTGATTAAATTCCGGAGAAATTTGGATGTCTATCTTGTGATTTTGTTTTGCCATCATGGTCACTTCTCAGCCAAACTAATATAATTGATCCCATGAACAGTATATGTATGTCTATCATATAAAATAACTTAACTTAGCACATGTTTGGGATGGAGAGCCCCATTTTGCTGATCTAGTTTTAAGGACTGTTCACAACTTTCTACCCAATGAATATAGTTCTATGCTTCAAAATTTTGCATTTCCGGATAGGTTTCCTGTTATCACAACGATAATACAACAAATGCATAATCAAGTACCCCAAGTAAATAGTCAATAAAAGAACCTGGATAACATGCAACACATTTGGAACATCAACCCCACGTGCAGCAGCATCAGTGCATACAAAAATTCCTCCTTTCTCTCGGAAATCAACTAATGTTCGTGCACGGTCCTCCAAAGAAATGTCTTTATGGTATCGGTAGCAACCAATCCCAGCTGTCTCCAATATTTTAGCTACTGCTTCAACAGCCTCAACAGTGTTTGCAAAAACCATTGTTCGACTCACACCAACATCGAATTTTGATCTTTGATTCACAGCATTGATGAGTGCATCCACCTGAGTATCAACAGTAACTTCAATCCACTTCTGTTCCAATCTGGAAGGGAGTAGCAAGCATAAACTACAAAATCAATTTGCTGAAATAGCAGAATATGAATTATTATTGTCATCATATTTAGCAGATACATGTTTAGAAAATCACCTGACATTCTAAATTTGGAACTGAAATATAGAAGAAGCAGGGCCAAAATAATTTGAATCCGTGTCAAAATTGACTACTTATTTCTATTTACATTACAAAGGCTAATTCTATCATCACTGATTAATAGAACAAAATAAGTCAAACTATGAATTTTGAAAACTGTGTTAAATGTGCTAATTTGTATAGCACTGCATCTAATCTGAACGAAGATAACAAATATTTTATTATTCAAATTGCACTCATATTAGGGTTATTGTGCTTTAAGGGCTGCCTCTTTGTTGTGTTGCATAATCATTACAACAATAGGTTAAAATTTGGGGGTTTGGGGTGCAATATAGTGAGGTTTCCACATCAAAATCAGTAGAAATGATACCATTCATGAAATAAGTACATAATTCACTAAAGCATCACAACAATTCATCATTTATTATCCACAACGAATTGGAAATCAATTGCCTCAGCTAATATAGTATTTGCACCTTTCCAACATGGAAATGGAGGGTTAAACTAATGCACTTAGAAGAAGCGTGATATATTCATTATTTAACATAATGGAGAAATATTGAGTGGTCAACTTCAAGTAAACCAAATCAGTTAGGCAAATCCATAGGACCATAACCATCATATCAGTTGTTTATGAAGATAAATTTCTGAATGTAACGGGTGTTGTTCACTACGAATTTAGATTTTCATATCCCTCCGTGTTAGTTAGTTCATTAGGTACGCCCAGCACATACACATTTTTTAGAATGAATCCTGCTACCATGAAATGAATGCATAACGAGAGACGAGCTAGTGTATAATGAGAGACAAGCTAGTGGACAAATTAAGTAATTTGCAACAAATAGCAGACACAACAGGGTGTGGCACCTAGGGTTGTGACAGTGAAGGTAGTTCCCACTAATCCAATTGGCATCAGGAAACATCCGTTTCAACACAGCTCCAGCAGTTTTTTTTCCATTAACTGCAAGGGTGGCCGCAACAAAAATGTACTGTTTACTGCGTACATAATCTTTTCTTACTCTCCTCCAGTCTTTTCTGTTGACAAATCCAGCTTCAGTTTCCTCTTTTAAGTCCAAAATTACATCATCTTCAAGATCTTCATCCTCTACCACAACTGTTTCAATCTGGTGCTCCTCAGCATCTTCCAAGCCAAACTCCTCCAGAGAATCAGGACCTAATTCCACAGAATTCTTGGTTGGAGAACTATTTACTAGAGACAACAGCTTTTCATCTAAACGGAGCATGTTTATTAGACGGATAACCTGATTTTGAAAGCTCCCACAGAGTAGCATGTCTGCTTCATCAAACACCTGACAATTATTGCAGATGATAAGTGAACAGAAACATTTCCTTCCTCAACTACCCACTGTTAGAAACTCAAGTCATTTGGCTAATGAGAAAAAACAACAGGTCATGCAGGAAAAAAATACCACATATTGCACACTGCGAATAAAATTGAATCGTCGCTGTTTGTTTGGGTCAATATTGTTCAGAAGAGCAGCTGGTGTTGACACAATAATATCTGGTTGATTGACTGGCCATCCCTGCAGCCAAAATTACTTATTCAAAAACTGTAAAATGTCTATTGACAAACCATCAGAAAAATGTGATTCACACCCTTCCAGTAAAACGTATAAGAAAGATTTTCCAGCAACAGCATGGAGATGTCTATTTTTCATCTAGTAATATACTAATATAATAATCAGTGCATCAGTAGTTCAATACCTTTCGGCCACAGACAGCAGAAACTTTCAAAAGTGGTTCACAATTATCATCACAAAGATCACAAGCCATTTGAACCACTTGCTCACACAACAATACATTTGGGCAAAGAACTAGAGAAAGTCTATGAGAAGGAGCCAAGCCTTTATCAGAACCATTATCTCCATGATTGCACAACTTATCAAGTAAAGGAACTAGGTAGGCGTGTGTTTTGCCACTGCCAGTCTCTGCTGCAACTACCACGTCCTTTCCTGAGAGTATTGACGGTATAGAGGCAGCCTAAAATAAGAGTTACAAGACCATTATAAGATTACAGAAATATGATCTAGACAAGAACTAAAACCGTTAGCAATTACAAATAGAGGGACTGAACAAATTAAAACTTCTTTTGGAGAGGAAAACGCCTCAAATTACAAAATCGCCGGGTGAGCTAAACAACCCAAGTAGTCAGTTTACTATAACAAGAAGTTCCTGTTATTTATGTTGGCATGTAAGCCACTGTTCAAGAAAGCCATTTCGGTTTACCATAGCCCTTTTTTTTTTTTTGCAAAGTGAAATATTCGCTCCTTATTTATCACGACCACATTCCACAAGCAACAATTGCGATAGCAAGATTGACAAATTGTACATAACATCCCAAAAGAACTGCTAACTGGAGCATCTCGTAACCATAGCACACTTAATCATATTACGAAACACTACCCTTCGGTGCTCTATCTTCCTTCGCTTTCTTACTTCTGTTCACTTCTCTTATGTTACTACTTTTAATACTTGGAAAAAAAAATTGCTTCCTGTTCACTTTCCTTTAGTTACTTCCTTTAGAATGCAATTTATACACGGAAAAACGTGATAAGAATCAAATTTCGGCGCTTATATTTGCTTTAAATAGCTATTAGTTCAAAAATTTATATATATTTTTATACATAACCAGACTCACCTGAACGAAAGACGGCCTTTCGAGGCCAGAGCTTGAGATAGCTCGACAGAGCCGATCGGACAAACCGAGAGAAGCCCAGGAAACGCTTTCATCAGCAAAGAAAGTGCCGGTTCCCCTCTTATCTGGGACAACAGCAGCAGCGGCGGTGGAAAAACGCCGATTGCCTCTTCCATATAATTGAACGAACCAAAACAAACGAATTCTGAGGGAGGAAGAAGGAGAAGATAAAGAGGATAGAGAAGAATTAGAGATATATGAATAGGAGAGCTTCAATTTTGAGGAAAGAAGCTTTGGTGGCGATGATGGTTTGTATAAATGGAGCAACGAAGCAGAGCGATAGAGTATCATTTGAAATATGCTTGGAGTTTTAAGATAATGGTCGTTTCTGTTTATTAGTTTGGTGGTAGGAATGGTTGTGATGCGCTAGGTGGAGAGTTCAGTTATGGGGTTTAAGCATAAACCCTTTTCCTTTGAAGGCTTCAAATTAAAGCTTTGGACCTCTGCTGTCGGTAGGGCTGGCCACGGTCTGGTCCCGTCCGTGAACCGGACCAGAACCGGCTTGATCAATTCAAGACCGAAACTGGTCAATATCGGTTCTGAGTTTAAACTTATCCATAATTGTTGGAAAATTGGTTTCGAGCCAGTTCTCCATTTCTTAAAACCTTGAGAACCAGCGGTTCATGGTTCTCAACTGATATTTTTTTTAAAATAAAATATTTATTTATCTTTTTATATAAAAATTATTTTTTTGATGTATTTATGTGACAAAATCCAGTTAATATGAATCCAATTTTTGAATTTATTTTTATTAGTAAGAGTTTGGTTAATAATTTTTTTTTCAAAATATAAATAAATATTTTTATATTTACTGAATTGACCAAATGTTGGTTCATGAACCAAAACTAATAAATTCAAAATCGGCTCTAAACTGTGTCTTAAGCGGTTCCGGAATGATTCAATGAAACTTGAACCATGAAATAGCCGGTTCCAATATGTGGCCGCCCCTAGCTGTCATGATATGGATGGCGAAAATGATGGCGTATATCAGCCACATGTATCTTTGTTATATGAAAAAAAAAAATCGGTTATATTAAAATTAAAGGGTACAAATTCGAAAATCGAATTGAACCAAACTGAATATATTATACTCCATTTTATTTGATTAGTTTAATTATTTATTTAATTCAGTTTATTTGGTTCTGTTTAAAAAAATTAAATCAAATTGGACGAATTTATATATATATATATGAGTGGTGTTTCAATAATTATTATTTTCATCATTTTTATTTTTTTAACCGTTTGATCAAAACTCTAATGCTTCTAATTAATTATACAATAATTATGAGCATTTAATGTTATTTAATACTAAGATTTCTGATAGTTACCCATGAAATCATAAATATTGAAAAACTATATATATATATATATATATATATATATATATATATATATATATATATATATATATATATATATATATATTATAATGATTGATTCTAATTTTTAGATAAAAGAAAAAAAAATCTAGTTTATGGTAATTTATTTTAATTTATGTTAATTGATTTTAATTTATAGTAATTAATAAAATTATAACAATTGATTTTAATTTATAATAATTTATAAAATTGTGATAGTTGATTTTAGTTTATGGTAATAAATTTTAATTTATAATAAATATATTAGTTGATAAAGTAGTGAATTATGTCAATTTATCATATTTTATATTAATATGTAGTAATTTATAAAGTTAAATTAATTAATTATAATGTATATATTGTAATTGATAAAGTTATGATAATTAATTATAACATATATATTGTAATTGATAAAGTTATGATAATTGATTTTAATTTATAATAATTAATAAAGTTAAAGTGATTGATTATAATATATTATAATTGATAAAATATAGTAATAATAAATTAATTGATTAATTTATAAAATTAATTAAATTGAATCGAAATATTTCATTAGGTTAAGTTTAATTTTGATTATTATTTAGTTCAGTTAAATTATTTTAAAAATAAATTGATTCGGTTCGATTTTAAATATAACCGATCAAACGATGACCTTACCAAATAGTCTACTTGACCGATTAAAAAAATGTTTATTTTAAATGTCCAAATCAAAAAGTGAAAAAACCGTTTATCATTTTGTTTTTAGTTTTCTATTTTTTAATGCATTTCATCAAAATTATTTAATTTTCAAATTTTACCCTTATCCAAATCATTTAAAAAATAGAATACATAATTTTTGAAATCACATATTGTAGTTTAGATTTTTTGTTTTGATTTCATAATATAAATATGTAATGCTTGTAATTAGGGTCTATAAGATATGTTTTTGATTAGTGAGAAATGGGGGAATTAAATGGAGTTTTGGAAAGTTGAGAGTTGCTGAAATCTTATGTTTCACGCCCGTGACAATGGATCTCACGGTCGTGAATATCGAATTTTTTTACACAACCGTGATAAGGTTATTCACAGTCGTGAAACGTGAAGAGTTGCTTCACGACCGTGAAAGAGTGGCTCACGCTCGTGAAAAAAGATTTATAGGCATGAAGCCTGGGTTGATAGATCAGGTGAGACAGTTACATTTTTCTCTGTCATTCCCTTTAAATCTGTTCCACATTCCCTGTTAACCAATATAACGCATCATATGCATATTCTCCTTCCTCTAGAACTCTTTTTCTTCCATTGTTGAAGCTTGGAGAGAGCTTGCTTCTATAAGTAAAGTGAGAAAAACAGAAAGAATGATAGAATTGTGGGTTATAAAGGAAAAGTTTGGTTTTTCTTTTCTGGACCATTAGTTCATTTTTCCAGAAGCTAAAATGACGTTTCTTCATTTTGCTATGACCTAAAGAAAGTGCTTGAAGTTTATCTCAAAGAAGAGGACAAGCTTGAAGAGGTCAAGCTTTAGTAAATCTCCATCCTATGTATAAGGTTTGTACATAACAATACTTAAGACAATTACTTTGTATTTTTTGTGTTCTTTGCTTTAAAGGTATGTTTTAGATGATAAATAAGTAGATAAATGATGAAATGTGGGGTTAGTATGCATATGGAATTTTTGTATGAAATTGATTAGATTGTGATGTTTGAGGAACAATTCTGATTAATATTCATGATTAGATATGATATAATCATGATAGATAGCTTGAATGCATGCTAGAATATTGATAGAGTGGCTCACATAGGTCAACTGTAATGAGTATTGCATGTGGAAATGACATGAATTGTGATGCTCTATTTTTCTAAAAAAAATTTCAGATTCACGAACGTGAAAGGTGGGTTCACAAAAGTGAATATCGTGAGATGCATTTTTGTTGCTGAAGCAGACCCGTTCATGGGCAGCTTCACAGTTGGATTCTCACTGGTGAAGGAGTGAGCACGACCGTGAACATGTGTTGATTCATGAATTGAATCACAACTTGTTTCACGGAGAAAATTATACGTAAAGTGGTGTTTCACGGTTGTGAAACTGTTTATGATGAAAATTTTATATGTTTATTTTTTAATATAAATTGATTCGTTGCGAGGTGGTAGACCTCAGTTGCATGCTTATAGCATAGTATGGAAATATATATTGTGGAAATCATGATACTTATATAAAATCTCATAATTGATAATATGAACATATGCATAATAACATGGTAAGCTCAATATTTTGACTAAGACTAGAGCTAAAATAGATGACATGATATTGAAGGTAGAGTTCGGTACTAAATGACCTATGTTGGTTATATATTGTGAAAGTTCAGAGGTTAGTAGATCAAAGTGTCTCGGTGGGTTATATATTTGAAGGCTTATAGGTTAATGGACTAGAGCGTCTCGGTAGATTATATATTTTACAGCCCAAAAGTTAGCGAACAGAGCGTCTCGATGGGTTGAGTTACCCATATCCATTTTAGTATAGATATTAGTAGGTGGGCAAAGGTAAGTTAATTAATAAAATTTAAATGTGATAAACACTTGTATAGTACTAAATGACTATTGATATGTCATGTAGTGATGTGCATTATATATATATATATATATATATATATATATATATATATATATATATATATATATATATATAATTCTGATGACATATCACATAATATACGAGCTAATGCATGTGCAGATTTCAAGGTAAGTCGTTATAGTAGTTCGGTGAGTATATAATACATATTATATTATATGTTGTTATATGTCTTGCACATTGTTATATACTATTAGACACGAGTTGCTTAACATATGGATTTTTCCATGCAAATATTTGAAGCTTATGAGAGAACTGACAGAGGAGGACGCCTAGTAATCAAAGTTAAGGATATACAGTCGGGGTGGGTAATACACTGTTATATATATATATATATATATATATATATATTGTCGTTTTGCTATGGGCTGGATAGTTATAGATTTACATACTGTATTTCAGAAATATGTAGTTTTATAATTACTCATTTTATAAAGCTTTGAGCTTGTGTATGCCCATATGATTTATATTACTTTTATTTTATTGAGTTTGATTTCATAATTTTTAAAATATTTTTATTTTGTTAAGTCATTATAGTAATGGTGCATACAAATTTTAAAAATTATGACGTTTTAACTCATGTACATTGTAGTATTTTTTGATATAATTGAATTTATTTTTAATTATATCAAATAGTGTTATAAAACAATAATTTATAAGGCTTTTGGCCCTTTGCCAGCAACAATCTTATATTTTGGGAGCATTTGGTCGATTCGGTTCAAAATCAAATCAAATTTATAAAAATTGAACTGATATTTATTTGTGAAAATCAAATCGAATAATATTTCAGTTTAATTCGGTTTAATTGGTTTTGTTAGTTAATTAATTAAATTTATATATATTATAATTATTATATTTTATTAATTATAATATATTAGAACCAAACACCATAACTTTATTAATTATGATAAATTAAAACTAATTATCATAACTTTATTAAGTACAATATATAAATCATAATCAAGTAATATAACTTTATAAAATTACTATAAATTAAGATAAAATAACATAAATTATGATAAATTGACATAATCATTACTTCATCAACTACCATAATTATCATAAATTAAATTTAATACCTTAACTTTATAAATTATCATTAATTAAAATCATTTATTACAACTTTATAAATTAATATAAATTAAAATCAATTATATTAACTTTAATAATTACTTTAAATTAAAATTATTTAACATAAATTAGAATAAATTTTTATAATTCATGAATTTGTCCTACTATAAATCAAATTAAATTATTATAAACTATAAATATCTTATCTAAAAATTAGAATAAATATTTAATATATATATATTTCGGTCAATACGGTTTAATTGATTTTTTAACATTAAAATCGAACCAAACCAAATAAACCAAATTTTTAATAGACAATCGAACCGACAAAACAAAAATTGAACAAACAAAATCGAATAAACTGAATTGCGGTTCGGTTTCGATTTTGCATACCATTATTTCTACTTCATCATTACTAGATTCACCATCACCAAATTCGTCATATATTTGCTCCATGGACAACCTACTCCTTTCACCTATTTTGTCAATGCTTAGCCTTGATAACCACCAATAGCCTTTTCCTCTGCCTTATTTTTGCATCACCGACCATATAAATACAATGCCATTTAATAGCTCACATCTTCTCCATCAATTATATTAGCTACTAACAAAGACTCATTTAGCAGCTCATCACCTTTTAGTAAGGCTGCACAAAAATTAACAAAACCAAATGAATTAAATTAATTCAAACTAAAAATCATGATTTAGGTGGTTTCAAAAATGATTATGGTTTTAAAATTTGTATAACCCAATTTTTTAGTTTGATTTTAGATTAAAAAATATAAATATAATAAAACTGAACCGAACTAATAATATAAGACATCTTTTAGAAAATATATATATGTGCATATTAAATTTTTGTGTATATATATTGTAACACTCTCTCTCCTAATTAGAATTAACTCGACTAAATGAGCGAGTGTCACATAAATTGTATGTGCAAAATCTGTAAAAATTTAAATTTTTTTATGTGCACTATGACCATAATGACTTGTATAACACATAGAGTAAAGATAATGCTAAACTTAACATTTAAAATCGCAAATTCATAAAAATATGACTAACTCTTGTCTAGATATTTATAAAAATATATGCATTTAACATAGATTGCATAATTATAATATTTACAGACATGTATACAAGTAAACAACCTATTTTACAATAACATGTACAAAATGCAAAAGTGTGACATGAAATATCACCGACCCTCGTAAGGCCTAATTTGTTGTCTCTGATGTTGGGCTATCTTTTTTTGATCAATTTTTATCTTTGTCTACTAACTCTAACTTGCATGGGAAAAATACTTATATATTAAGCTACTGAAAACTTAGTGATATATATAGATATAAAAATTCATCCATGCAATCACGCATCAAGTCGTATACAATCATTTTATTATATAAACGTTATGGCAAGAGAGATAATCATACTATCATATAACATGCATTATCTCATAGGCGCGATAGTTCATTAAGTTTCACAATATAAACAAGAGTATTTTACTTCTTTAAGAACATATAACATATCAATAGTGTATTATTAAATACTTGTATCTTTAAACATATTTTTCCATTTTATTTCATTTCTAATAACTTTAAAATTATTGTCCAACAACTCTCAATACGAATTATTTAGATATGAATTGTGAGCAGGGACGTTCATCCAAGCTATGCCACACTATCATTGTCATAATTATGTGTCAGTCCATACTCCTAAAGTCAATGACGCTTTCCGAGCTTAAGCCATATTGACTAGGTAAATATATAACTTTTGCATGTAATATTATTGATCATCATGTGTGTCAGTCCAGGTTTCTCAAGTCAATAGCGCTTTAGGAGTTTAAACCACATTGACTAGATAAACATATAATTACAGTCTGTAAACCTCCTTAATAGCATGTCACATATCATATTTCTAGTCTTAGTATTGAGTCTGGACTTTACTTATTCATATTATTCTTTTTTATACTTCATTAAAACATTTATACTCATAACATATATACTTTATTTATGTGTAACCCATCATATAACATCTGTGTACTGATATTCATAGGAGCATGCATTAACATATCATCATAAATGCATATGAATAGTCATTACACTGTAAAAATTAAAGGAAAACAACATATATTAATTTACATAGACTTAACAGGCGTGAACTATATGTTCATGGTCGTGAATACCTCAGTCATGGGAAGCCTACTCATGAACCAAATCGTGAACAAGTCGTGAAAGTTTCTGTTTATTTTGTGCACTTTCTTCATAAGCATGAGTCACAGGTATGAGCTTATTCATCCAATAAGATTTACTGTCGTGAACACCTAGTCACGGGAATGAATATGGATTTTCTAGCAGTTAATAGTATTAAATCATGCATTTATTACAAGTCACATACAAAGTCTCTAATGGTTGTCCCAAAACAACATTTTCCTATCAACATTCATATCAAACATACATTAAGATATCCTAAAGCATCAAATAATATATAATCACTCCATTAACCCTTTTTCATATTCACAAGCCATCCTTTTAAGCATTTATGTTTTTATATGCATATAACCATTCTTATTTACCTATTTAACCCATTAAGTCATCATCATTCACTTCCATTTAATACATATTTAGGTACATTTATTGCATGTAATACTACAAGTATCATAAATACTCATTTAAGGTATACTTACATTTTTCATACAATTACTCACATCTCATGCAATTAATTACATCATTGAACATTGCATTTAATATATAAAGCATACAATTCAATTATCACTTAATTAACACACAATATGCCATAAAATTGAAAATTTGAATGCATATATGGACATACCTCCAACTGAGTATAAAAAATCAAGTTTCTCTCAAACTTGCTTCTCCCTTTAGTGGATTTCACCACCTCATCTTTCAACTTCTATTACATATAACATACTATATCAAAATCTATAACCTTTAAACTTAGTTTTTAAAGCCATAAAAAAGAAAATCCTAACTTTAACCCTTTTAACAATCTTAATCTCATATAAATTTTTACTAACACTTGCTATAACCTTTAAACAACTTAAAGAGGCATCTTTAACCATAAACTCTTAAGATCAAACCATAATCTAACCCATTTAGAAATGAGTCTTTATCTTAAATGAACTAGATAGGATTAAAGCTATGAAATATTGTAAAATGAAAGGAAAATGTGATTCCTTACCTTAATCGAAAGAAACACTGTTGGAATGGAATATTTGTCTCCTCTCTTCCTCCTACGGTTCGACCTCTTTAAGAGCACATTTTCTCTATGTTCCTCTTACATAAGAATTTGCTTAAAACTTAGATATTTTGCTTTAGATTAGGTTTTTATGATTGGGGATCCAAAGAAAACATAAAACATTAGCCCCTGTTGTGAGGAAACTTCGAATTCTATAGTTCATTTTTGATTTTAGGTCACGAGAGTAAACTATTTTTGGAGTAAACTATTTTTGATAGATGAATGCTTTGAAATATTGTGATTGAAGAAAAAATTATTTTACTAATATACAAATTATATTTTAAATTTTCTAAAAATTAAAGTGGTATGCTAAATGTTTATATTTTGGATGATTTTTTTTGTTAATATTTTGATTATTATTTTAAGTTAATGACAATTGAATTTTTATGATATTATAAATTTTTTATTTTTTTCATTCATTTATTTATCAAATCAACTATCAAAATAGAATCTAAATATCATTTGTTTGGATAAATTTAGTAGTATTTATTTTAGTAAAAAGTTAAAGTATTTAAGAATAAACTGTATTAGTTTGGTTATAAACTTTTAGTCTAAACCAATCAAACCAAATCATAAAACACATACTTTTTAGCACCTCTTTTCTGGCAATTACGTTAGCCACCAATAAAGATTTAATTAGTAGCTCATCAATGTCTTCTCTCTACCTTTTTTTTGCTGTTGAAACAAGTGAACTCTTCATGTTTGGTGAAAGTTATTTTTGACTTCATCTTTTGTTGGATTCAGAAGAAAGAACTTTCCATCAAGCCACAATATGGCATTTACCACATTAGAAAATCTATTCATAAAATAATTACATATGCTAAAATAGTTTTCCACCTTCTAGATTGTGTTGATTGAATTTTATTGTCAACTAAAACAAATTTTAGGATATTGATTAATTTCAACATAGAAAATACTACCTAAAACATTTCATTTATTCCAACTCAAAATATACGGTTTAGAATTACACAATTTAAAATGGTTAACTAAAATTATTACTAGTAATTAGTGTATAGACGTATAAATCTCTCTTCATTTCTCATTCCTTTTCGATGTAGGATTGAAAAGTTAACATATCAAACTAGTATTTTTTCATATTTAAATTATTACATTTGGCCTAAAAAATTTCACATGTTTTATCGATGTGAGATTTGTCTAGTGATATTACAGATAACAACAGAAATTTCCAAGGCCACTTTTCAATTTGTAGAAATCAAGAAACTATTGAATGATGAATCCAATATGTCTTAGGATTGACATATACTAATTGTAACACCCTTCAATATAAATAAGAATAATCCTAATTATACAAAAAGATACTACGATGCACATGAGTTAAAAACATCATGCATCAAGATCATGATGACTTAAATGAAATAAAACATTATTAAAAGATTGATTAAAATAAAGTTAAATACATAAATCAAATATACTAGTACAAAGTTATACAAAATGAGTAGTTATAAAACTACATATATCTAAAATATATGTAAAACTATAACTACTCAACCTATAAAACAATCAAAAAGTACAACCATGTATCACGCACCCTAAGTGTATATCCAAGACTCTAATCACTAGGTGTCCTCCTCTGTCGATCCTCCCCTAAGCTTCAAACCTGCGCATGAAAAGTCCATACGTTAAGCAATTCATGCATAGTAATACATAACAATATTCAAAATACACACACATGATATATATATATGTATATATATATATATATATATATATATATGTATATATATATATATATATATATAATATGAATGATATACTCACTGAGCTACTATAATGACTTACCTCGAAGTCCACACATGCACTAACTCGCATACTACATGATGTACCATAAATATTTCATATATATATATATATATATATGTAAAGCACACATCGAACATGGTATATCAAATAACCAACCAGAATTATACAAGTATACACCACACTTATAAGTATTTACTTACCATTCCGCTGCTCGTATACTTATAATTATACTAAAATAGATATGGGTATTCTATGACACTCATTATAGCACTCATAATACCTGTCTGAGTTTTCCAAAATAACTATATGAGAAAAATGATAGCACATAACAGCTACGAGGGAAGCCCACCTGACTAGGCCCAAACCTTCAAAATATCTCGTATATATATAACCTAACCGAGAAAGCTCTCATTGCATATCCATGGGTCTTCAATATAACCCAACTGAGAAAGCTTTCATTGCTTACCCTTGGTCTTTCAAAGTGTCTCAATCGTGACCAATATATGTCATATGACACCGATCTCCCCCCTTAATGGTATGTCATCTATCCTACATCTAGTCATGGTTAGAGTATTAGGCTTATAATTTCATAACACGTACCACATATATTTCATATTGTTCATCAACTATGATTTCTCATAAATCACTACCACAATGTATTATCATACCATGTTATAACATACAACAAGGGTACCCCGTCTCAAAATGAATCAGTCTTGATTCTCATATCAATATACAATTTCTCAAGTAAAGCAACTTCACACTTATGAATAACCTTTCACGGCTATAAAGAAGCATTTCACGGGTAGTTTTCCCATGAACCAAGCCGTGATTCAATCTGTGAATTAGCACACGTTTATGACCAAGATCACCCCTTCATGATCACGAGCATGAACTAAACTGTGGAGCTATCCGTGAATGGATCTGATTCGACAACACTTCACATCCGCAAGTTAGACCCTAACCGTATACGCGTACTGCAGTCGTTTATACTGTAGTATAGAGGCGTACGATCAGATTCTAACTACGAATAAATACATAAAAATTTAATTATATTAATATGATAAAATGAATATGAATTTTATCAAAAAAAATAATGCAATTTCGTGTTATGCACGCAAATCGAGACGATAGTCCGGCCAAAAATTGGGTTTTCCGCTCGATAGTGAAATTATAATTTAAGCATACCAAAATATGAAACAAATATTATTTTAAGGTCATAAGAGAGTTATAAGGTGAAATTTTAAGGTTAAGGGTTTGAATTATGGAAATAATATCCTAAGTACAAGTTTACAGTGTGATATTTCAGATCATGAGCTAGAGAAATGGATCACAATCATAATGGAGTCGATGTGATCAAAATTTAATTTTAATATTTTTAAAACTAATAAATTAGAAATCGGATGACCGATGAATTTTTACGGGTCAAATTAAGAAAAATGATTAACCTGTAAAAACTCGATTTTTGCACCGGTGGTCATTTTGCAAAATCAAAGAGACTGTTTTGAAGAAAAAATTATTTTATAATTTTTGGAATAATTAATTTGATGAAATTGAGTTGTTTGGAGGTTGAATTTTGGAGAATTAAAATTAATCAAAATTAATTGAAATGTGAATGGGCCATGTGTCAATATTATAAGATAATTAATTGTGCTATTGGCCAATGAGAAGGTTGATTAAGGAATTAAGTAGGATTAATTAATTTAATTGGGGTATATATATAGGAAATTAATTAAATATTCTCTAAAATAACAAATTTCCCATCTTCTTCTTTGTTCTCCTCCATGGCCGAACCATCAAGCTTCCAATCCCAGATTTTTTTTTCAATTTTCCTTCTTCAAAGCATATTATTCAAGAATTAAAAAGGATTAAAGTTAGATTGGTGTGAAGAAAAAGAGAAAATGGGGTGAAATTTTGCCAAAAAGGAAAATCAAGCTAGCCAAATACCCATTTGAAGAATGTGATATTTTATTCTTTTCTCCATGTGATTTTGTTGGTTTAATTATTGTAATAATTATTTATTAAATTGTGGTGTGATTTTGTAAATATTTGGTTGATGGAAAAATTAGTGTTTATGGCAAAAATATTAAACAATTAGAGAAAAATAGGAAATGAAGAGAATAAGGCTTAAGGATGATGAATTGAGTGAATAATTGATGAAAATAAATTCTAGAAATTTTTGTGGAATTTTTAGAGAATTTTTATAATTATGGTTAAATTTTGGAAAAATTATTTTGGAGGAATTTTGCCTTAAATTGAAGATAATGGAGTTAATTGGAGTGTATGGAAGTAGAAAATAAATTTTGGGATGGAAGAAAATTTTAATAGAATTTTTGAAATTTTTTTAGATTTTTAGCCTAATTATGGAAAATTTTATTGGGAGTTGTGGAATATTATTTTGGTGAAATTGATTATGAAAAATGAAAGAAAATGAGTTAAAGTAATGATATAAATTTATTTGGAATTTTTAGAATATTTATTGAATTAATAAAAATTCTTGAGTTAGAAATGTACATTAGAAGAATAAAAAAATAAATGAAGAAAAATAGTTTTAAGAGCCAGAAAAATAAAGAAAATAAAATATTATAATAGAAAATTAATATTTGAATTTTTGGTCGCACCGGAAAGAATGATGACGACCAAAACCGGAATTTATGCATTAAATATGCATAATAAGAAAATTTTAAATTATAGGATCTTGATATTCGTAAGAGCGAAAAATTTAAATTTTGCAAGATTATATGTTGTAAAGGGTTCAATAGCTAATCGAAA
Organism: Triadica sebifera; assembly: GCA_023653625.1. Taxonomy (NCBI): domain Eukaryota; kingdom Viridiplantae; phylum Streptophyta; class Magnoliopsida; order Malpighiales; family Euphorbiaceae; genus Triadica; species Triadica sebifera. The sequence goes on from CM042900.1 coordinate 26,227,331, forward strand.
ATTTTTTATCTCTATGAGCGACATTGGACTAGACGCCAACCCGAGATAAAGGGAAAGAGTCGGCCAATACCGGCAGAGCGTAAAGAGGTTAGTGCAATTACTTTTATAATATTAGTCATATAAATATATTTTATGTGAAAATTGAAATTTTTGCAATTATTGAGTTGAAAATATATTTTTGTATTCCAAAAAATTTAAATGTTAAAAATTCTATTTGATGATAATTATTTTGGTATGGAAAGAATATTTATAAATTTTATGAAAAATGAAGTGAATTATGAATATGAGAATTTTTTGCACATTTTAGCTTAGATTGAATTAGGGTATTGTTGTCATGCCAATAGGGTAAAAATTATGGTCCTGTGCATTTCTGTGGACCAATGAAATATTGTGATTATGTGTATTTCTGTGGATCACGTGATACAATTGTCAGTCCTGTGCATTTCTGTGGATTGAGTCAAATTACATTTGGATCATGTGCATTTCTATGGATCCTTTTGATTATCTAGGAGCAAGTCTATGATGTTATAATATGTGGGTATATGAAAAATATATTATTAAGAACTCAGCTATATTTTGAATTATAAAAATATTGTATTATGATATTCATAGAAAAAGACATAAATTTTGAATTGATTTCATTTTAAATGTATATTTTATTTTAATGATTATTATTATAAGAGTTTTTGCACCACTGAGTTATATACTCAGCGCGAGAGTTTGTTTTCTCTCGCGTAGGTTATCAGAGTAGCAGAAAACGTTCTGACTTGTAGATAGAGACACTGATTGGAGACCCGTATTATGGAGCACAGCAGTAGCAGTGGTAGCAACGCAGAGCGGGTTGATCTTCTTATTATATTTTGATATATATATATATATATATATATATATATATATACAAGTTTTTAAATTTCATTACAGCATATATATAAATAAAATAAAAATGTGTGTATGTATAATATTTTAGTATATATTTTAAACTTCTTATATTAAATATGTTTAAACTTAAAGAAGTATTTTTGGAGAGTTTTATTTTCTATAGCACCTCTTATCCGTTCGGTATACAGATGGGTATACGGAATGGTAAGGGGTGTTACAAACACAATTTATTTTCATGACATTCACGCCTATGAACTTGAAAATTTTTCCAGAAAAATAGAGCATCACATTTCATACCTCTCTCACATGCAATACTCATAACGATTGACTAATGTCATGCAACTAAAGCAAAAAACATAAAAATATGCTACATAAAGATTTAGATGTGGTTATGTACAAACCTTACACCTAAGATGGAGAGTAGCTAAAGCTTCAGCTCTTTAAGTTTGTCCTCTCCCTTGAGATGGATTCTCAGCTCCTCTACTAGATCCTAGTAAGATGAAAAATGTTCTTTTAGTCTCTGGAACTCGAACCAAAATCCAAAAATATGAAAATCGGGTTCTTTTCTCAAAGCTCACAAGATCCCTTTCTCACTTATCTCTCTCACTTTACCCTCAAGAAACTTGATCTTCCAAGTTTCCACAATAGAGGGAGATGGAATCTGGAGGAAGAAAAAGATACAAATGGTGTGTTAAGTTAGTTAATAGGGAGTGGAGAGTTGATTGAATGAGATGGCAGAAGGAAAACGTGGTTGTCTCACATGCCCATACTGCCTAGGCTTCACGGTCATGACTCGTCTTTCATAGGCGTGAACCTCTCCTTTATGGTCATGAAGAAACTCTTCATGATCGTGAAAAACTCTATCATAACTGCTAACTAAATCCCGATATTTATGGTCGTGACACCCATTGTCACGGACGTGAAATATCTTATTTCAGTAACTCTCAAACTTTCAACACTTCACTTAACCTCCAACTCTTACTAATCAAGAACATAACTTATGAACCCTAATTACAGGTGTTACACTAATTAAGCGCGATATTGCCTTATTAGCTGAAAAATTGCTAGCTTTTTCAAGATACCAACGACTAAAATCTCTCTTACTCTTGTTTTTTTTGCAAAAGATGTACCATAAGTGTGTGAAATTTTCTTCCTTTCCACTTCAAAAAATAGCTTGCTACCACAAATTAAAAATAAAGGCTCAAGTATAGAAACTAATTTTTCCATATTGATGAGTGAGAAAACCATTATCATGCAATCTATATTGATGAATCCATTATCTCCATTATATATATATATTATTTACATTTTTTTTCATATTGAATGATTAAGTATTAATTTAATAGTTTATTCTTCTTTTAGATGACAACCATTAATCTAAGAGATCAATTTTAGTCGAGATGAAGTTGTGGAGATTAGTCAAGAAGACTCCATATGGTCTACAAATTTTATAACACTAATGGAGGAAGAAGTTAAGAGAGGCAATAGAAAAACAACCACTTTTACTAAGAATGCTTGGAAATCTGTTTTGAAGGGATTGAAGGAGAAATTAGGGAAGCAATATACTTAGATTCAATTAAAAAATAAATAAATTTAGTGCTCTTAAAAATCGATGGAAGGATTTTCAATAGGATTTTTAAAGAAACGAGAATTGCATAAATAAGGCATAATATATATTTATTGACTTTTGCTTTTATATTTTAACTTGGGTGAATATGTAACGCCCACAAATTTGTCTAAATTAAAATAAGTATGTGGTATACATAGAAAACACATGATAGATATAAAAATTTAAATAAATTAAATAAATGACTAAATTAGAAATTAAAATAAATTAAATTTATTGATATGATAAATTTGATTAAATTATACCACATAATTAAATTGTATTTTTGGTATAAAAAAATTAAAGATATTAGATAAGGAAATATGTGAAGATGATGATGATGATGATGATGATAATAATAATAATAATAATAATAATAATAATAATATTAAAAAAAAGTGAACAGTAAACAATAAAACGGGTTAGCAGAGAATGAAGCAAAAAAAAAAGAGCAAAAAAAACGTGATTTAGGAGGAAGTGGGCTGAAGTCTTTTTTTGGTCATTCTTCCAACTCTATCTCTCTTCTCCTTCTTCTTCTTCTTCATCATCCCCTTTTCTTCCTCTATATCCCAGATCAAATTACTCATCATTTTTTTCAAGTTTTGTATCAAAAATCAGTCCAATTAAATCTGATATTGGTAAGAAATATTTTCTCCATGATTATTGTATTATTAGAACTCTTTAGGTTATATTTTTACAGGATATTGCACTCTATTTTTGATTATCTTGTGACTCGAATTTGGGGATGTGTTAAACATAAAAGTTGTTCATCTATGTCTTGTGTATCTCTCTGCCAAATTTCATTGAATGATTTTGAGTATATGAAGAGATATAGTTATTGGGGTGAAACTGGTTCAGGGAGATGTATCAACTATATAACTTACGGTTTTTGTAAAAATTGATCATCTTAATGGCTTAATCTGAAGTTTTGTAAAATATGAAAGTTATAGTTATATATGTTTTTGAGGTCTCTGCCAAATTTCGTATAAATTTCTTATGTGTAGGTTGAATTATTCTAAAATGAACTATGACTATTCCTGTATTGAGTTGGTTTTATATACCTGTGCAGTTCCAGTAACTTCGTCCTTAAATTTCACCTATGTTTAGATCGAATTAGCCAAAGTGAAAAACATGAAAGTTTTACTCCTATGTCCTATCTAAATTTATGTGAAAGTCTTACCTTAAAATGTCATATATTTTGTGAGTTATGAGCTGAACAATTAAACTGGTCGAGTTGATAATCTATGTTGAACCAGTTATATATCATTCAATATTTGAGAACCTTAGAGACCGAATCTGGCAATGAGTTAAATATAAAAAAATGTTCCAAATTAACTTATATAACTTTATAAAAAGTTTCATAATAATTGAATCTATACATTGAAAGATATGAATTTTTAAATGTGGTACCTCGAAACTGCCTAAAGGCTGAGAACATAGCAATATTTAAAAATATACCAAAAATTGTGTAATAGTTCCAAAATTCTGAAATTTTAGTATGTTTTAGTTTTATATGTTATATTTAATCATGATCAAGAATCATATAAATTGGATAAGTGTAGAAAAATTTATTCATCCAACAGTCTAGAAAGGTCATGTTCTAGCTTATAAGAAATTATAGTTATTTATTTAAACTATATTAAGAATAAATATTTTATCAATGTATTAATTATTTATATTTTCTAATTAGGGTCTCAACAAGAAAAAGAGCAATAAAAGTAGACAAACTCCAAATTTTAGATTTTGGAAAAAGCTCCATTGAGGTTTGTACATATATGCATTTTAGTTTGCCTTGTTGCATGCTTGTGTGTTAATTGAATAAGTGGCATATTTGAATAATGTATTAAAATGTGTAAATATGAAATGAATTGAGTGCTTAACCAATGAAATTTCATGTTAATGCTTGTATGGACATGTGGATGAATGATTGATTGATAAAATGTAGGAAATTTTGGTTTATAATATGTAACATAATATATTTTTCAATATATATTAGTATATGATTGATTAACAATGGGATAATTATTAATGGTAATTATTAATAATTAGGACAATAAAGAGTGAAGTTAGAAAGTTATGTATGACATATGTATTTGATATGAAAAGCGAGGTTATATGACATACTTGGACTCATAAAGTTATTATAAATTTTAGTTTTGTATTAAAAGATTTGTTGGCTTTGATTGTATGGAGAACTAATTAAAGTATGTCAATATTACTTAAATAGTTATATATAATGGAATATCATATGACTATATGATTTTAAAATTTTATAATCATATTTTCATTATAAATGTAATGGGAATATTGATTCCAGCAAATTAATATATAAAGAAAATAAATAAGTAATAACATTAATTGCTCAGTTCTCAACCTGTGGACTAATTAGGGATAGATGGTGTACCATTGTGGGGGCATTACGGTACCGATATTGATATGGTTTAGGAATAGTGTGGTATTAGCTCCGAGAGCACCCCTGTCCTAATTGTACACAGATGATGTGATTATACTCGGTCATGAGGCTTAAGCTCCACGAGTGCTCTTGACTTGAGACTATAGTGAGTAGGGTGCTTAAGCTCCACGAGCAGCCTTACTACACGCCCTATATCCGGACAGTCCGGGAATGAGATTTGGGTTATTTATATTATAATATTATATATAAAATAATTAAAAGACATACATGTACTTGTTGAAAGATAAAATGTGTGAAATAACATGAATTATAAATATTCAGCATTAATTATAAATATTTATTAAGGTAAGCTAAATTTATAATTGAGTTATATATATATATATATATATATATATTATCAATAAATTTGATATTATTGTATAATTATGTGGTTGTCCCTCTATAATGTATGTTATAATATTGTGTACTATATTATAAATTATCTACATTGCATTTTGGTAATTATATGTTAAAATATTTATGTTTATATGGATTGAGATTTGAGTTAACTAAACAATCATAATTTTAGGAAAATCAATTAAATTAAAATGAGTTATGAAAACATGAGAGGAGGTAGAATGTTTAATAATTTATATATTACATATGGTTGAATATATATTGTTCATTTCCTGATACAAATATAATGATAATATAATGGAACATAAATTTTATTTTAATATAATATTTTCTAAATTTTATGCAATAATTTATTTAAATTATATCATGATTATTATGACATATGTTTGTGTGACTGCATGAGAAAACTTAAATGCTTATATGTACCACTAAGCTAGAAATGACTTAGTGTGAGTTTTTCCCGCGCAGGAACTGGAGGTTGCAAGTAGTAAACTGTGAAGTTGATAGAGAAAGCACAAGTCCATACTAGAGGAGACGCATCAGAACTGGTTGAAAGTCGAATGCATATTATTTTTGTATTTTCTTTATTATCATGCATATGGGTTTGTTGGACATATTTTATATATAGTTAAGAACATATTTTGTACTTTGGTATTATATATATATAGTTAGATGTAAGGTAAAAACCATTAATTTTGATAGTTAAAATGAAGTATAATATTTATGTAACATGATAATGTATTTGATAATTGAATCCATATGTATATTTAAATATTAAAAAAAATATCAATTTAGTTATTAAAAAAAATTTAATTCAAACTAGTTTCATTCAGATTGTCTGTGTCATTCCACTTATGTAATGAGATTACTCCTATTATATAGGCAAGATGTCACAGAATAAGCATGCTAGTGAAATTTAAAAAGATAGGATGCAAATAATATTGAGAAATTGTACTTGATTTATGGTAATACAACTTCTAGTGGAATTCATGCTCATCCTTCTACAAAAAAAAGTCCTATTAGTGAGGATGAAAAAACAATAAGAAAAATAAAAATTGAATAATTTAGAAAACAGTATAATTTCAAAATGAAATGGCTATAACATTGATTATAATGGCAACAGATTCTAGGGGGGAAAAAATTAATGGAGCAAATGATAAATGTAGGAATTTCAGGTGTGTTCAAATAGTAGATTTCAGTCAAGCCACGATCAAGAATCTATGTTGAATTGCATCAACTCACTTGATACACTTGAAGGAATTGATGGCGAAGACTATTAAACTATTACATGATGATCCATCATGGAGAATTTCATTTTTAGCTCCGTCAAATGAAAGCAAAAAAGATTTGGTGTGAGTTTTTTTTTTGGAACCTTATATTAGTTTTTCTTATGACTTTTTATTTTTTATTTTAGAATTTTGTAAAATGCATAACGTTAAATAAAATTATAAAATTTGTGATTTGTTTATCTTATAAATGTTATTTTCATTTTTTTTTCTATTATTTATTTGATGAGATTGTTATAAATCTTTTTGTCATTTTTGTTTAATAAAAGTTAGCTAAATATATAATCTCATTTGTTCTTAAAGTTAGATTTTGAATTTTGAGAGGATCTACAATGGACTTAGAAGAATTCTTCTCAGATGATGAAAAGATTGAATAAACATTAATAATTTATTTTAATACTGAATATAATATAATATGCAAAGGGAAACCACACCTCCAAAGGATATCCAAATTAACGGGTGATGAGTGGGTCATTCAAGTGTTGAATGGTCATCCTGATATATACCATGACTTGTTTAGAATGAATTGATATATTTTTATTAGTTTATATGAAAAATTGAAATGAAGAGAAAAATTCAAAAAAAAAAAAAATTCAAAGTTTATATCAGTTCAAGAATAAATGACCATATTTTTCAATATTATTGGTCAAAATGAACATTATCGGTTTATTGGAAATAAATTTCAATATTCAATAAAAACTGCATCTAACTATTTTAATAAAATTTTAAACAAATTATAGTTTAACTCATGAGATTTTAACAAATTACAATAAAAAATAAATTTTTTAAAAAATTAACATTTTACCTAATGTCATTTGATACTGTATGAATTTACAATATTATAATGCAATATATCGCATGATTTTTTTATATTTAAAATATTTTTGTGTGAATTTTTTAGAGTTTTATGTATAATCTAATGATTTTTTTATAAGAGTTTAGAATTTTTATTTATTACCAACAACTATAACTGTAGAACAATCAGTACATTTAAATTTCAGTCTTCTTAATTGTTATCTCAAATAAAAATGATAGTTGGACTCGCCCTCATGGTGCTCCGCTCCAAGCGGAAATGATTTTTATTATTTTTATTCTCTACCCTGAATCCAAAATTTTTTGTGTCAAGAATCGGACATACATCCTCCATCCAATCTCGACTCCGAATATTTTATATATATATATATATATATATATATATATTATTTATATATATTTATATAATAATTATTTTTATTTTAACATAATTGATATTTTTAAAAATTAATAAAATAAAATAAAATACTCATTTAAAATAAAAAAAAATATTTTTTATTTAAATAATTATATAATTAACTAATTAATTAAAATAAAATAAAAACTTTTAATAAAAATCGGGGATCAAGTCAGAGTCAGAAATTTCCGTTCTCATATGGTGAGGGATGAAAATAAAAAAAAAATTTCCAACAGAAAAATGGGTGGAGTTTTAGGGCTTGAGTTGAGGAACTTCACTCAAAATCCGCCATATTGTTACTCTTAGTCTCAAATAATATTTTTATTAAAAAATTTAGATAAATAATTAATTTTTCAAAAATTAACTTTTTTAATTTATTAAAATTTCATGGAGACAAACTGTAATTTTGTTTGCTCCTAAAATATATAATTGTTCCTCCATCTTACAATCATTTTGGATTTCTGTCTCATTGGTCTTAGAATCCATTTCCCAAGTGAAAAGGACTTGGGATATATTGCAAATTTCTCCAAATTTTGGATCATTGTTTTTTACCGAGAATAAGGCACTCCCTCTCATTCTCGTCTCTTTTCTCTGATTTATGCTATTTTATTTTTATCATTGAAAAAACAATTATATGCTTTGCAAGTGAACTAATAGGATATTTTTGGAACTCTCATATTTTCAAGAGATAATTTTGATTCTTAAATTTTAGTTTTTTTTCTATTTAATCCCTCAAATTTTATTTCGTTCTATTAAGTCTCTTAATTTTTATTTTTTATAACCCCTAGATCCCCAATTGATTAATTGAACGGCATAAAATATGTTAATTAGCTAATGTTAACTAAAAGAAAGTTAAGAAATTTAATAGAACAAAAAAAGACAATAAAAAAATTAAAATTCAGTAACTAAAAATATACCCTTTTTTTTTGTCTAAATTAAATCAATCATTATCCTTTTTTTTTAACAGAAGAAGATTGTACTACAAATTATTCATCATATATATATATATATGTCCTAATCAAATGAATTTTATTACATAAGTAGTCTCGCGGCTGGATTTAAATCTCTATGCTTTAGTGTCATAAATAGAGGGTTCAAACGTTGATATTTGATAATTCCATTATAACGAAAAAATTATAGAAAAAATGTTGAAGATAAACAGGTTTATTCTTTTGGAATTTTTTTAAGAAATTCTCTCTTTTTTTTTTTAAATAAGATTCAACCATAGCCTAATGGAACTAAGAAATTGTCCATCTCACAAATGTATTCATTTGTAGTTTCAATTGAATGTTTTTTTTTTTGAGGATTTATAGTTTCAATTGATGATTTAACATTTTGTTAGGCAAAAAAATAATAATGACTAACATGTATAATTTTTGTCTTACAAAAGTAAACAAATTTATTTTAAGCTTATTTCCAAAAAATAAAAAAAGGATTAAACTTTTAATGCGAGTTAGTCAAAATCCCAAGCCAGAACTAAAATTTTGTTTTATTTTATAGAATGAACAAAGTTATACTTGAGAGTTGAGACAAACCACTTCCCAAATCGAATGGTTTAACTTAAATTACGACCAACAAATTTGAATTCAAATCTAAATGTGTGTATCAAGCCCTGATTGGGTACTGGAATTTCTTTCTTTTTCTCAGATATGTGAGGAAAATTATTGTTAGTGTGCCATTAATTATAAAATCTGTTCACAAATGACAAGTGAATCAGGTATGATGATCGTATTGGAACAGGCTGTTTGTTCTGTTGTTCAAACGGGCAAGAAAGGAGAGTTGCAAATTAGGAGCCATGATGCCACACACAGGGCATAAGCAAATCCCACATCGCTAGACGACCAATGATGAACATTGTCTTCTTATAAAATGAAGTTCGAAGGATCGAAATAATCATACCTTTCTCGGCCTTTTGGCTAAGATCAAGTGTAGTATCTGTTCTTATCAGTTTAATATCTGATACGTGGGCCATGTGCTCACACGATATTAAATTAATTTCTTGAAGGGGAGGCTCCGTTAAGGTAGCTTGCTACTGGGAATCTCGAGTGTCGGCCTAGCGTTGCACTGCAGCGGGGTCCTGGCGCACCCCACCAAGCATAGTTTTCAATTGTTTTTATCTATATTAATGCTGCAACTGCTGAATGATTGATTCGGACCTCCATTCTTTTTCATTCCATCTGGGATCTCAAAAGAAGAGAGTGGCATGCATCATTAACATGGAGAAGCAGAAGTAAAAGAACATACATTTGTTTTCGCTAAAAAAGTGCAACTCACTTTCAAGCACTACTTGACTATCTGATTTATGGTTACTCTCATGCGCATTAATTCGTTTTTTTTTTTCCGGTAAGACGAGAGAAGATAGTTGTTCATAAGCAAAATAACACTACAAGAGGCTGAAAGAAGAGAACAGTAGATACTCATTGAATCCACATCGTAAAAATAATCAAGCTGCTGAGCAGAAAGTTACTAACATCTAAGTTTGCGGTACGTTTGCGACTGGGGCAATGGCGCAGCTAGTGAGATTCATTGGCATGTCAATTGCTGGTTGAAAGCTATTTCCCCCTCCCTCTGGGGTAAAGCCCTACGATTCGTAGTTGAAAATTTTACTAATTTTGCAATGTAATTCATTTATATTAAAATTAACCAAAATTTTGGACGGTAACTCGACTCTAATATAATACCTATACGTGTCGCGTATTGATTTCGACTCTGTCCTTTGAAGCAGTAGATAATTAGTCGATTATTGTAGAAAACTGACGCAACCAGGTGAAACTCTTAAACATTAATGGCGCCAAAGCAAACGAAGAATGGAACTCCGTCTCCTGATCCAAACGGGATGTTCTCTCGAGTGATTTTCTTCTTGGTGGAAAACGGAGTTCGGCCTCGCCGATTACAGGTTTCTCATCGTTTTTTCTCAATAGAAACTTGTCATTAGTTTTTACTATTTAAATTGATTTTCAATTTTTTAATTTTTGGATGATTTAAAAGATTTGGAAGCAGAAGCTAGTACAAATGGGGGCTACTATTGAGACTCGCTTGTCGAAGAAGGTAACCTATGTTCTTGCCACGAATTCTGAGGCGCTTCTCCAGCAAGTAGACAGAGAGCGTTTAAAACGGTTTAAAGGAGTGAGTTAATTTCAACTTCTATTATTCATTAAATTTCATAGTCGAACAATTTCACTAGAGTTACTATGAGCCTATGAACCATGCCACTTTCTCTCTATCTATTATTTTTTCCTGTCAAGTGTTTATCGGAAATATGCTCTGTGATTAGAATTTCGGGGTGACTTATTGTTGGAATCTTAGGTTTCCATTTTCGTGTTCAAGTTGTTTGAAGTGCTGATAATTGATATATACTACTTGTTGTTAGAGACTCCTAATTTACCAGTGGCTGGAGGATAGTTTGAGGCAAGGAGAAAAGGCATCTGAGGATCCATACCTTTTACATGTTGATTTGGAGGGAAAAAGTGATCAAGACGAGTCTTTTGTTAAGGAATCAGTTGATGGAAACACCAGTAGCGATGAGCCATCGCTTCAGAAAAAGGTCAGGTCCTCTTTTGAGGATTTCAAAAGTTTTCAAGCACATAGCAATGAGGATGCAGAAAAGAGTGCTGAAAACAAAGAATCTGATAGTCCGAGAAGTCATGACACCTCATCTCTGACTTCAAGCCCTGCAATTATTAGTCCAAAGACCCACAGTACTCCAAGCGGGGATGTAAGATATACTAAACAAGAGTTACATATCTGTGTTAAAGTTCAATGCTTTTCTAGTTGTTTTTCTGTGTGTTTGAGTGCGCACTTGGATACATGTTATTTCATATTTTAAATTGATGAAAATTGGCAATTTAGTTGTAAGAGTAAGTGGAATGATTTTTAAAATTAAAACTCAGAAGTTATAATGGATGTACTAGAGGTTCCCCCCTCCTCACCTCCTGCAAAAAGGGTTTTATTATTTACTGATCAGGTCCATGTGTTGCAGTCGTCCTTGGCATACTGTCCACCTGATCTCAACAGAAACATCACTGAAATATTTGGAAAACTAATCAACATATATAGGGGTGAGACTTGTTTTTTACCTCTTTTTATGCTCTTTCAGCATTTTTTTTGGGTTAGTGTTGTTACTTTTTCACTGGTCTCATGTGCTATTTTACATGTCAATGCAAAGCAATGGGTGATGATAGAAGGTCATTTAGCTATTACAAAGCTATTCCAGTTATTGAGAAGTTGCCTTTCAAAATTGAAAGTGCAGACCAGGTCAAAGATCTGCCTGGGATCGGGAAGTCACTGCAGGATCATGTGAGTTGCATCTCTAAGATTGAGTTACTACATTGATCAACTATTTACTTGTTTGATTATATTTCATTAGCTATCTGTTTTATTTACTTCTTTCCTCTCTCAATTTTAAGTACATATAAATAATATAATGACTACCTTTTTCCCAGCTGTATGGTCTTTGTTTAAAAATTTCCCTGGGAAATACATTTGTTGAGTTATGATTCTCATGAAAAAATACTCATTTTAATGCTACAATTTATTCCATAAACTTGAAATATTATCTGTAGAATTTTGTAATTGATGAATGCTATCTAAATTGTGTACCTTTGCTACAGAAAAATGCATTTGCCTGTGAACAGATTTCTTGCTCTTCTGATCTTGCTTGGAAAAATTACAGCTGGCATTGGAATGTGCTTGCAGATACAGGAGATAGTAACTACTGGTAAGCTGTCCAAGTTGGAGCATTTTGAAGCAGATGAGAAGGTATTTTTGAAGGTTTCCCAAGAGAATATTTCCATATATATAGATTTCACTTGTGTCTATTCCTGTGCAGATGTATTCAGATTTTGCATTACAAATAGATTTTCACTTATGCATGCATGTGTGTGCACAAATGCTAAGAGAGAATTTACAGAACCTACATAAACATGTACGTACACAGTATTGCATAGAAGTTTGTCTTCTTTGGGCGCATTCTTTGCTTGTCTCCCAAATCAAGACATTATATTATTATAATCATTACTGTCTCTCTCTCTCTCTCTCACTCAAATAGACACATGCATAAGCTTGCATGTAAGAACATATGTTTTGAATTTTGACTTATGATCTGATTGTAGGGTGAATCTTTTGCTTTGCTAACTGAATGAAGATTTTATGCTTATTATGGCAATAATTTCTTCCACTTCTTATTAATTTCTATGACTCTTAATGATTTACAGGTACGGACAATTAGCCTATTTGGGGAAGTTTGGGGTATTGGTCCAGCCACTGCCCTTAAATTGTATGACAAAGGATACCGTACACTAGATGACCTTAAGAATGAGGACTCATTGACACATGCACAGAAGATAGGATTGAAATATTTCGATGATATCAAGACAAGGATTCCACGAGATGAGGTGTGATCATTTTATTATTGCACTGCCTTTTTTTTTTTTGGAGTTCAACTCATTTTGGGTTGCCTTGCCTTGAAATTTTTTATATTAGTTATTATATGCAGGTTCGAGAAATGGAACAACTCCTGCAGAAAGTTGGGGAAGAAATATTGCCTGGGGTGAGACCCTATAACTTGTTTGCTGAGCTGGTTTATGAGTGAAATTGATAAAACTTGAAAGGGTCAGTCAAGGGGTAAATTATCTTGGTTCAATTGCTAATGGAAAAGGTTTTGAGTGAGTCAGTATCCATATTGCCTTGCTAATTTTCAAGAGTATGAAGGATTCTTTGTTGGGGGCAGGGTGGGAGATGGGGTGTTATGGACTTACTAGCTTCTCAAAGAAAGATGTACCTTTATATGGAGAAGCCATACTAGACAAAAATGCCACTCTAAACTTTAATCAGGGTTGTGGATAGTATTCTGCTTGAGTTTGTTGATTTCTTTCTTCAATGTTTGATGTGTGGAGTTGGATGCTTGGGTTTAAGTTCTTTCGAATGAGCACAATGTTAATCTTCCAGCTTTCTCATCTATGGGGTTGCAGAATATAGTATTAAAACTTACTTAAATCATATGCCTGGATCTTTATGCATTATTTAAGGCAACTATATTCAGGAAGATAGTGTCGAATATTGATTTACCATTTTGTTCCAGACTTGTCTTTGAACGTTGTTAATACCTAATCTGCATGCCATATACTGTGTCCTTTGACCGGAAAGTAATTTCAGAAGGTGTAGTTTCAATGTTTTCTCTTTAAATTTCTTTTTGAATTTTGCATGCCTTTGGGATGCTATTAATTAGGTTGTTGCATACTCATATTTTGAAGGCCAGTTGAATCATCACAAGACCATTAGGACATAGTGTTTTTGGAAATCTAAATGCACGTAATTTACTAAAATATTTCCCTTCTCATGAGGGAAATAAGTGGGAAAGGAGAATTAATAATCATTGATTTTGATATTAAATAATCAAAATGTTAGACTGATAATGATGGATTTGATTTTCATAAATTTCTTTGAAGATTCTTTGCTATCTTTCTAGATGCAAGTGAAGTTAATTCCTTAACGACCATATCTCTCCTGTTGTTCATAAGAGATGAAGTGATTTTAATAATGTCTTCAATAGATCTAAGCTTCACATGGTCATAACTTTGACTTTCATGTAACTGTTATTGGTCCTTGCTTTTGTATCTTTCTTGAAGGTGGTTGTTATATGTGGAGGATCTTATAGACGTGGAAAATCATCTTGTGGGGATCTTGATGTGGTAATCACACACCCTGATGGGAAAAGGTAAAAATCTCTCTTCTTTTTCCTCACACTTTACGTATTATTTCTTCTCAAATTGTGCAAATTTGTCATTGATCATGTCTGTGATTCAACATATGTCCCATACCTATGCATCAATTATTTATTCTGCATTCTCAATATTTCAGAAATCCTTGTAGTGGTAAGTAAAATTTTTATGTAGTTTAATGAGTTCGGGTTTCATAGCAATTCTATTTTTGTGAGGATGATAAATTGATTTTTATTGTGATCATCAGTTAATACTAGGGGGTGTTTGGGATTTCTGTTGGATGTCAAAAAAAGTAGGTTTAAAATTTTTTTGATTTAATTTATTGATTTTTTTTAATTTTTTATAAACTTTTTTTTCTCAAATTTACTTCTAGACAAAAACATTACTTACATGTTTCTCTTCAAAAACAGTTTTCAAAATGCAAAAAACTTAAAAATATTTTTTTTTTCCAAAAAGTGTTTTTTCCAAACGCAGTGCTAAATATGGCATGATTGATTGTGATCATCAATCAGTACTAATATAATTTTTGTCGTCATTCTCAAATCTCAATGAGTTGTGTCTTACTACTTTAGGCTTAGCTAGAGAACACATTCTCAGGACCTCAATCAGTACTAATATAATTTTCGTCATCATTCTCAAATCTCAATGAGTTGTGTCTTACTACTTTAGGCTTAGCTAGAGAACACACTCTCAGATCCTCAGCAATCTCCCTTGTCAAATATAATGTTGAATCCTATGTAAGGTCATTAAATATTGAAGATAATGGTTTTATTCTGTGGCTGTAATTTTTATTTTCAACTGAGGATTGATAAGTTTCATCTTCATAGTAATTCTTATGAAGTTCGCTTGGTACTCCCAGTCATAAAGGTTTTCTTCCAAGATACGTGGAGTGTTTGAAGGATATGAAGTTCTTAAGAGAAGATCTGGTTTTTAGTGTTCACAGCAAAGAGGTATATATTCTATGGTCGATTTTTCATTAAATCAATTTTTGATTTTCCAAAACTGCTAGCAACTGGTGGTATATGCCAACAATAATCAGTGGGAAAAGTACCTGCATTACCAATGATAATTTTTTACTTATTTATTTCCTTGTGTAGCATATTGAATGATAATTATTGCAGGGGGGAAGTACCTATGCTGCCAATGATATATATATATATATATTGCTTATTTTTTCCCTTGTATAGCATATTGAGCAGTAATTAGTGTAGGGAGAAGTACCTATGCTGCCAATGACAATTTTTTTGCTTGTTTTTCCTCAGTATAAGACTGCTTGTGAATCATTGAATCTAGTCAATTTTCATGTAGTTTGCTTTATACGAGTTGAGATAGTAATATCTATAATCTTAAAAGTCAATAGAAGTTGAAATTACGAATTTGTAGGACTTTCTAAAACTTGCTAATAGTTTTCTGAAGTACATGGAAGTCCATTATGTGCTAAATGAAAGGATCACCGAGTTTCTAAGTAAGAGCATAATAGAGATTTCACAAATTAGTTTTTAAGGCCATTATTGTGCGAATCATTTGGGCAATCTTTTCTTAGAACTTAGATGTGTCTATTGACTTGCAGATATAGAGGCATGCCGGCTAATTGACTGTTGTAGTGATCTCTTCACTTGAGGCCCTTCAATCTGTTGTACGAGCAGTTTTGAGCATTTGAAATACATAAGTATCAAATTAGTTCGCTGTACTGCTATACCTCTTCTACTTAAGTGACATCACAAAATGTCACGTGTCATGTAATCTAGTTTGCAAGAGAACGTAGCTAAAAAAATTTATAGTAAATGGTTGCATGAGACACTAATGCTTGTTATTTATTTATTTATTTTTGAGCGGAGAAAGACACAATTCATGTTTACTCTCTGTTTTCAGAATCTTAATGACCAGTTGGGAATTTGAACTTCATTGCTCGACACCTTGTTGAGCTCTTCAGCTGTTTCCTCTAGCTCAATTCTCATATTACATGCTGCACGTAGATTTTTTGCCATGTGTTTGAATTTATGCTTTGGCTTTTCACTTTTGCCACTTTGTAATGTGAACAGGGCACTGATTCAGGTGTTGACACATATTTTGGTCTTTGTACATATCCTGGACGAGAACTGCGACACCGTATAGATTTGAAGGTAAATTTGATAGATGCCACTTCAAATCTTGTTTCTAAAATTTTTTCTTTTGTTTCTCTTTTTTTACTGTTATTATTTTTTCCATGATCATATCTTCTTCTGGTTTGATTCTCCAAGTTGTTTTGTTAACTTAATTTGTATAGCCGTCTTCTATCTGGTGTCAGTTCCCATTGTCCGAATGAATTGCAGTTAAGCAAATAATTGACTTGACTATTTGTGTGAATTCCATATTTTAGGTATATCCGAGGGACATATATGCATTTGGTTTATTAGCATGGACTGGAAATGATGTGTTAAACAGAAGGTGAGTTTTACTTTTGAACTTCAATAAGCCGGAGTATTTCTTGGCTTTTATGCAGTTCTCCTTATACAAGAGTCTCTTGGTTTATTTGTTTACAGATCATATCTTTTTAATTGAAGTGGGATTGTTTTCTAAACTAATTTTTCATTATCAGTTTTCCCTAATTCCAAATGTCCATACGTGCAATTGAGAAAATATTACACTTAAAGATTCTACAAGAATAAAACCATGGTTCTTAAAGCTCTAATTGAATCTTGCCTGATGATATATCTAAACTTTCTGTATGGCTTTGTGTGAATTATTTGATAATTCAAATGCAGGTTGAGATTGCTAGCAGAATCCAAAGGATTCCGGCTCGATGATACTGGGTTATTTCCAGCTACTCAAGCAAGTGGCAAACGGGTAATGACTTGGCTCTCACCATTTTCTACGAGCTTCATGACTGTTTTCAGATTATTTTAGAAATGTTAATTCTGTCACAGGGTGCTAGAGCGACCATAAGCCTGAGGTTGGACACTGAAAAAGAGGTGCTTGACTTCCTGGGATTTCCTTGGCTTGAACCTCATGAAAGGAACCTCTGAGATGTATATAGTTTGGGGGAGCAAGAGCATTCTGTACATAAAGAACATATCTAGGAGCCAACTACTCTACCTGACCTTGCATAGTTGAGGTGAAAGGCAGTCATTTTGGATGGTTGAAGTAAAGACCTGGTTCATTTTGCTGGTTTTGACACCGAAAGAGATCCCAAGATTGGCTTCTAGCTTTTTTTTTTTTTTTTTTTTTTTCAAATTATTATGCATACTCTCTAGCATATAATCTGGTGTATGTAAGTAACTTCTGAGTCCCCAAAGGATGTACGTAATTTTTGTGAATGTATATTAAGAGATAAATATAAATCACATTACAAAATGGATTTTCTCCATTGTTCTATATCATACAACCTTCTCATTTCAGCACTCAGAAGCTAAAGTACTATGCAATCCAATTGGAACTCGTAAAAGGACTAAGAAGATTTTTGCGTTGATACATCCGCCTATCCGCAGGCGCAGATGATCGAAATTCTCGAACTATATTCCATGACTATAGATCGAATGAACGTCATATGGAAAACCATTGATCAAAAAGAAAAAAAAATAAATCCAAATAATCCAATTGAAGAAGGATCAGTGTTTTTCCCCTTTTGTTGTTATAAGAATTTTTTTATTAGGAAAAAAAGAATGTAATATTAGTGAAACCATAATAAACTACCATAATTGAAAAGAATATAGTTGTAATTTTTTTTTTTGTCATAGGGAGAGGAAAACCCTAGGAGCCAATAAAGAGTCACTTGTCTCACCCAAGAGACCCTCATAAAATCATCATACAGAATTTGCTTGAGTCTCAAAGGGGGATGACAAAAATCAATCATTCAAAAAGTAGGAATTAGATAACCAATCCACAACTTTATTTCCTTCCCTAAACACATGCTCAATACATAACTTCTGTAAGGAAACTATCAACTTGCAAAAATGAGTGAACTAAGTTCACATATTTTACAAGATAAGAATACCCCATCTTTAACTAATCCACAACCAATTGAGAATCAACTTCAAGAATCACCTTGTGATACCCCTTACTACTAGTAAGAGTAAGACCCTTACTGTTGTTTGGTACATAGCATTACTTAATTAAATCTCATGATTAGTTACTAATCTCATATTTGGTTTAAAAAATTAAGTTTGACCGAGTAATTCTAAAAACTTACTAAACTTATAAAATGAATCTTAACTAATACCTACTCTCCTATCTCTTTACAAATTCTTTTCTAATGGGATTACTAATCCCTTTATTTATAAAAATGGAAACCCTAAACTATCCTTACTATTTTACTTTTTTTCCCCAAAAAAAGCCTTTATTTTAGTTTTGAGTTTATAGCTTTTAAAAGCAAAATCAATGATTTTTTTAATTTACATAAATACTCATTTGTTTCATGAGGGTTTTTTTTTATTAAAATTAGAAAAGAAAATGATTTCTAAATTTTATAATTTTATACAATTAAATTTTTTTAGTTTAAAATTTATTTAGATGGCTTCTTTAATTATTAATGAAATTTATTTAATTAATTATCTTTAAAATAATTAATTAATAAAAATATTAATTAAAGCTCGAGAATTGAGCACGTCAACTTAATAAAATTATTCAAACCTATACAAGAATGAACCAATTAAAATTACATATGAAATAGAGAAAAAATATTGATAGTTTGAAAAAACAAAAATCATACAATGGCAAAAGAAGTAAAACTAAGAATAATACATGGTGTTTTATTCAAAGAAAGCTATAGATAAATGTCTATATATGCGGCAGAATAGTAAATACATCATCTAAAAGAATACCAGCCAAATAGAAAATGTATTGAAAATGATAAATAAAAAAATAGAAATTTAACTGTTTTTAAATATAAAGTAAAATATATTTAAATAATTTATTTATTTTGTTAATTTAACTGTTATAAATATTATAAATTTGGAATAGTTAATATTAAGATTAAAATATTTCTACTAAATGTATTAACTAAGTTCAGTATTAATATTAATTAAAACCATAATAACACCTACCAAAACAGTCAAGGATAAGACCTCTCCCCTGCAGATGAGGGATTACCTTTGGAAATTGGAACAACCAATATAGTTGTAATTTTTGAAATTTGTTCATTAGTGATTATGTTTAAACGTGGAATTTAATTTATCCTAAAGTACAATCATAGTATATAAAATTTGTAAAATTATCGCCCATTAATGACCTCAAAAGGAAAATGTCAAGCATTCAAACCCCTCGAAGCCAAGGAAATAGAAAAGAAAATATAGACAAAGGGAGACATGGTTTCGTGGAGCAAAGCTCTTACTTCCGGAGCATTTGACTCATGCTCTCTTTTCTCTTCTTCTACCTCGCGTCCTCTTCATTTCTTTCTCTGCATTTCTTCTTCTCCTGTTGCTATCACTCAACTAGTTGCAAGTTCAGGTTTTTCCGCGCCAGCTGACTTTACTAGTACCAGACTAACTCAATCTTACTTATACCCTTCAATCTGCAAGAAGAAGGCAGCTAATCCCATTTGCAGAGCAGCAGAATACAAATTTCCTGACCCAATTCCCGAATTTTCTGTTGCGGCAAGTCTTTTTTTTCGGCACTTGGTGTGCATTTTCACTCAATTGGCTTTGGGTAGTAACTCATTTGTTTCTCCTTTGTTCAGGAGACAGAGAAATTTAAGACCCATCTTCATAAGAAGCTCTTGAAGAAAGACGTTTGTGGAGATTCAATTGAAGAGGTGGTCGGAATCTGTACTGAGGTTGTTACTTTCGCTTTTTATGGGCTTCTTATCTTGTCAAAATTTGCTCTATTTTTTGTTCATAGATTTCATTTGTGTATAGTAATTTATGTTGGCCTTTTATGATCATCCAGCTTGATTAAAGCCTATTTCTGGTTGTTTAGTTCAGAATACCATGCGGGATGAATTTTGATTATCTTGTTTATACGGATAGATGACACTTATGCTTTGTGAAATGATATTGTAGTTTTTGAAATGCATAAATGAACAGTTTCAAGGGCGCAAATGTGACATATACTCTTGGTAACAACCTACAATTAGCAATGGTTTTTGATAAAAATGAATGGGTGTGTGGTAGGACCAAGTAGCCAACTTTGTTGCCTGGGCATTATTTTTGTCTGAAATATCAGGCTTTAGTTAAGATGCCTGGCTTTCCTATAAGGATTATCTTAATAATCCTTCTTAACATACTGGTTTTGTCGTTTCTATCATATATCTGGAATGTTGCAAAATCTGGTACATCCTGCAAGTAAATGTTATTTTTACTATTATGTTATAACTTTTACAATCATGGATGAAAATAATGGGCGGAGGAGAAAAACCCGTTTGGGTGATTTCATTTTCCTTTGTTTAAACATTTATTTGCAATTGATAAACTTGTTTTGTTTGCATTATGACTTGAAACAGAAAAACAGGTTGCAAAAGAAATAGAAAACCATAACAAGTGGTTTCTCTAGTTTCAATTTTCCATAAACCAAAAATAAGGAACAAAATTGATACCAAGCAGATCTAATGCAAGTGTGTGTCATATATATCTCGAAATTGGCACCAGTAATGTGATCAAGGATGTTAGTACAAAAAGATTTGTTAGAAATAAATGTGTACAAGTGAGCAGGTGATCCCAATATATTTTGAGTATCTGAAAACCATGTGCTATCTGTTGTATTTAGAAACAATGGGAAAACTATGAGTGGGTGCTTGCTGGAGTCCAATCAGTAATGTCAAATGCAGCTATTGATCTGCTCTTTTTAGCTGATTTTTATGTGTTGTTTTTGCTATACGGTCTATGTGAAAGTATAAAGGTCTATGCATGCACTATATGATATTGCCTCTTATGTTTCTCTACAGATATTCAGTACTTTCTTGCACACGGAGTATGGTGGTCCTGGAACGCTCTTGGTCATACCTTACATTGACATGGCTGATACTATAAATGAGCGAGGTTTGCCTGGAGGATCACAATCTGCTAGAGTGGCAGTGAAATGGGCTCAAGATCATGTGGACAAGGATTGGCAAGAATGGACCGGAGGTGACAATAATTGACTGAATAACTCCTAATCCATAATTTATTAGGAGTTGTGTTTCATTGTTCTAATGTCAGTTGACAAAATCATCGAGCAGTTTTGATTCGAGTTATGCACCTATGAAGCAAGTGAAAAATCATTAGTGATTTGTTACAATGAGGAAAGGAAAACATACTTTGAGCATGTTTTGTACGAGTAATAATAATATCTGTACTGTATCATGAGACGATATTATATCATCATAAGTGGCAGGCCTTTGATTGGAATTTGGAAGCAGCTTGGTTAAGCTGTTCAATTTTGACTATGAAAATGTGCGGCTAGTCTGGTTCTTTTATCTGAATCTCAGTCTTCATTCTACCGAATATCATTGCTTGCTTCTGTTTTTTTCCCCTCAAATAAGTTTTATCACCACATTGTCTTAGCATTTTTGAATGCAACACCAAAGTTATTTTTATATAGCAGGTAGGTTTCCATGGATGATAAGTCATAACTCTAGTAATCAATGTAATTTCACATCAAGTTGTATATAATTGAGTTTGATTGGATAACTAGATGGGTGTTATATCATTCGAGTTGAGTGAAGGTTTGTTTTAATGAAACATCATAATATTTCAGTGCCAAAGCTCAATGTATCCAATACAATGAACATATTATGGAGACATTTGGATCAACTGATTGAGATAGCAGGGTGAGATTTTCTAATTAGCTGTTGATAGCTGATAGAAACCTCAAACAACTATTATTTAAAAAAACTCTATTTTAGAAAAATTCTAAAATAGTTGGAACATTTTTTAATAAAATTATATAATTAATCTCTTCAAATTCTATATAATTTCCCCTTACTAATTAAGTTGAGAATTGTTCTCAAAATTCATATCCTAATGTGTTATTCTTAAATGTTGTATTTTTTTTTGTCACTATACTAAGTTTCAAGAAATTATTTAGCACTTTGATGTTCTAATTACAATGAATAAGTGACCTTAATGATACATTTATGAAATCTTTTTATTATTATTAAAATAAATAATTTCATGAAATAAGTATTATACTATGTTTTTTATTTTTTGATTTATTTAAATACCATAAAAAAATATATTTTTGAATTAAATAAAATATACTTATATGGATAATTTTACATACAGTTCAATATTATTTTACCAAACATGTATCAATCAGCTATCATTTGTCAGCTACACTCAATATCAAAACTAAACAAAACCTATATTAAGAATTTAATGTAATTTTATAATCTAACATGTATGCAAAATAAGTGTAAGATCACCGTAGATGGGCCCAATATTAGAAGTTGTGGAGATTTTTGTCATTAAAAATATAGTGATGAGACTTAATATATTTATGTGAAAGAATGATCATTCTTAATTTAAGGGGGCAATATGTTTTATTTTGTTGACTTAAGAAGCCATATATTGGCTATAAATTTGGGAGTTGCTGCGCATGTTTAGAGAGTTTATTATGTGAGCTTTTTGTCTTTAGAGTTGCAGAATTTTAGAGAGTTTTGAGAGGTATTTATAAGATATTTGTGTGAGAAAAGATAAAGAAAAAAAGAGAGAAAGAAAACACTGCTTTTATGGTTAAAATGTGCTCTTATGTTTGAGTTAATGCTTTAGATTTGTTTATGTTTATCCTTTGTTTCTTCCTCTCTCTAAACTCCAACACACACGGTAGCAATCCATCACGAATGATTATATAGTCAAGCTAGATGAGAAGGCTTGAAGCTTTTTAGTTGACAAGAAAGGCAAGGCCACCCAAATATGTGTGAGCTACCCCACATCGATTAAAAAAATCCAAGCCAGCACATGAGATTTACTATATAATGATTCGTAACTTCAGGACCTAACTCACGCAGCCGTGCGGTGAGCACATAGCGAACTATTCTTTCGCCTTTTACTAAAGAATACCGTGTGCTCGCCGCAGATAGCGGCATACGCCAATTTATGGAGGGTTAACCTGTCGAAGGGTGGCCCTACAATCCAACATAAGGTTTTTTTTTTCATTACGTTTCTACTGATTGCGTAGTTAAATTTCTCAATAATAATAAAATGCTCTCCCTTGTCTTCTGCTGTATGCCAATATAACATAGTTAAGCAAAAATATAGCTAAACTGAAATTTACAGATTTGATCAACTTCTATATATAATTTCATCCCTGTCTATCAATTTGTCGAGCACCTTTTTATCTTTCAAAACCAATCATACCGTCTTTTGGCAACATAGTCATAGAATGCATCCTGGGGGGAGTTGGAACTATCAACAGTGTGCTTAAAGCAGTGTAGGGGAAAGGCAACTACAGGCTACCCTGAGTGCAGCTGCACTCAGTGTTAAAGCAGTGTGCTTAAACCCTGCTTTAAGTATCAACAGTGTGCTTAAAGCAGTCTATCAATCTGTCGAGCAACTTTTTATCTTTCAAAACCAATCATACCGTCTTTTGGCAACATAGTCATAGAATGCATCCCTGGGGGGAGTTGAAACTATCAACAGTGTGCTTAAAGCAGTGTAGGGGAAAGGCAACTACAGGCTACCCTGAGTGCAGCTGCAGGACCACAAAGACTAAATTTAGTTGAGAAAGAAACATTCATGCTCCAAGGTACAACGGAAGAAATTGCAAGAGTTGACAAAATCAACACTCATTGTGTATGTGTTAAAATGTTGATGAGCAAAATAATTGGAAGGCTCATCCTGATTAAAATGTCCAGAAGAATTCACAAGTTAATAAAATCCATCCAGAACTTTCAAGCAGTTATTTTATCAAGTTCAAAATCTCTAATGTGATAAATTTAGCATGCTTCAAACAAACAAAATAGAATATTAAAACACACGTGTCTATCATCTTAACCTTCAAAAACAAGTCTCATGCATGATTTGACAATGAAAACGTTCCATCCTCTTCAACCAAGAAAATATTCATCCATTGTTGTCATATATCAGGCAAAGGTAATATCATGGAAACTAAAAATCTATACATCTCATTTCCATTGCAGTCTTTATCCTTTGCTGTCTTTTTAGAAAGCAACTCTTTGTTTGGATGCTGATGCTCAAAAACGACAATAATCTCAGTCAAGGGAAAACGGAAAAACATCTTATGAACCTTCTAATCAAGAAGCATGTACAGTTTGGGTATCTGATGTCTTTCCTAGATTTCTTATGATGAACAACTCTCAAATATGCACCTCAATTCTTGAAGTGTCTAAATTTAAACTGCAAACAACATTCCAAAGGTAAATAGGTCAACAAAGCAATTTAGGCAATGGTTTCAACTATCAAATGGGGATTTGTTTTAAATAGCCTATGAATGCTATATACATGAAATTTCCAAATTCAAACAGAAAATCCTCTAGATTTCCAGGCAGGAGAGGTCCTTCTGTAAAACAGAAAATGTTCAGAACACTATCTCATGGTTGTATCAGAATATTAAACATTGACATCATATCATTTATGAAACTATCTTATAGGCAGAGCCTCCTAATCCATAATTTATTAGGAGGTTGTGTTTGATTGTTCTAATGTCAGTTGACAAAGCTCATCAAGCAGTTTTGATTCTACTTATGCACCATGAAGCAAGTGAAAAATCATTAGTAATTCGTTACAATGCGGAAAGGAAAACATACTTGAGCATGTTTTGTCCGAGTGATAATCATATCTGTACTGTATCATGAGACCATATTATGTCATCACAAGTGGCAGGCCTTTGATTGGAATTTGGAAGCAGCTACGTTACGCTGTTCAATTTTGACAATGAAAATGCGCAGCCAGTCTCCCTCTTTTATCTCAATCTCGGTCAGCATTCTACTGAATATCATTGTTTGCTTCTGTTTTATTTTCTCCTCAAATAAGTGTGTATCACCACATTGTCTTAGCATTTTTTAATACAACACAAAAGTTTCTGTTCTTTTTTTTAATAGCAGGTCGGTTTCCATGGACTATAAGTCATAACTCTAGTTATCAATGTAATTTCACATCAAGTTGTACGGAGAAAAGGGATGTATATAATTGAGTTTGATTGGATAACTAGATGGGCTTTATATCATTCGAGTTAAGTGAAGGTTTGTTCTAATGAAACATCATAAAATTTCAGTGCCAAAGCTCCATGTGTCCAATCCGATGATCATATGATCATTCATCACATACCAATTATCATATTATATTAAGAATCTAATGTAATTTTTTCATCAAACATGTATGGGAGACAGTGTAAGATCACTGTAGATGGATCCAATATTGGAAGTTGTTGAGAATTTTTACATTAAAAATATATTGATAAGCGTTGTTAAGATATTTATCTAAAAAAATTGTTATTCTTAAATTAAGAGAGTAATATTTGCTTTTGTTGACTTAAAGAAGCCATATCTTGGCTATAAATTTGGGAGCTGATGTGCATGTTTAGAGAGTATATTATGTGAGCTTTTTGTCTTTAGAGTTGCAGAATTTTAGAGAGTTTTGAGAGGTATTTGTAAGACATTTGTGTGAGAAAAAAAAAAAAAAGAAAGAGAGAAAGAAAGAAGACACTGCTTTTATGGTTAAAATGTGCTCTTATGTTTGAGTTAATGCTTTAGATTTGTTTATGTTCATCCTTTGTTTCTTCCTCTATCTAAACTCCAACACACACTGTAGCAATCCATTACGAATGATTATATAGTCAAAAGCTAGATGAGAAGGCTTGAAGCTTTAGTTGACAAGAAAGGCAAGGCCACCCAAATATGTGTTAGCTATCCCACATCGCTAAAAAAACGCAAGCCAGCACATGAGATTTACTTTATAATGACTCTAACCTTTCTTTCATAGTCACGCAGCCGCGCGGTGAGTACAAAGCGAACTATTCTTTCGCCTTTTACTAAAGAATACCGTGTGCTCGCCGCTGATAGCGGCATACGCCAATTTTTGGAGGGTTACCCTTGCTAAGTGTGGCCCCACAATACAATGGAAGGTTTCTCTCCAGGTTTACGGTCAGTGTTTTCTACAGAAAATTCTAGGGTTCCGATTATTAATAAAATGCTCTCCCGTGTCTTCCTGCTGTATGCCAACATAACATCGTTAGGCAAAAGTATAGCTAAACTGAAATTTACAGATTTGATCAACTTCTATATATCATTTCATCCCTGTCTATGAATCTGTGAACAACTCTTTATCTTTCAAGACCAAGCAACTGTCTGCCTTTCCAAACCAATCATACCGTCTTTTGGCAACAGTCATAGAATGCATCCCTGAGGGGAGTTGGAACTATCAACAGTGTGCTTAAAGCAGTGTAGGGGAAGGCAAATGTGAGACTACTCTGAGTACAGCTGCAGGACCACACAGACTAAAATTAGTTGAGAAAGAAACATTCATGCTCCACGGTACAATGGAAGAAACCCGAAACAGAAGAAATTGCGCGAGTTAACAAAATCAGCAATCGTTGTGTCTGTTAAAATTTTGATGAGCAAAATAATTGGAAGGCTCATCCTGAATAAAATGTGTAGAAGAATTCAAAAGTTAATAAAATCCATCCAGACCTTTCAAGCAGTTACTTTATGAAGTTCAAAATCTCTAATGTGATAAATTTCGCATGCTTCCAACAAACAAAATAGAATATTAAAACACGTGTCTATCATCTTAACCTTCAAAAACAAGTTTCATGCACGACTTGACAATGAAAACGTTCCATCTTCTTCAACCAAGAAAATATTCATCAAATGTTGTCATATATCAAACAAAGGTAATATTATGGAAATTAAAACTCTATACAGCTCATTCCCATTGCAGTCTTCATCTTTTGCTGTCTTTTAGAAAGCTACCCTTTGTTTGGATGCTGATGCTCCAAACGACAATAATCTCAGCCAAGGGAAAACGGAAAAACATCGTATGAACATTCTAATCAAGAAGCATGTACGGTTCGGGCATCTAATGTCTTTCCTAGACTTCTTATGATGAACAACTATCAAATAAGCACCTCAATTCTTAAATTGTCTATAGCACAAACTGCAGACAACATTCCAAAGGTAAATAGGTCAACAGAGCAATTTAGGCAGTGGTTTCAACTATCAAATGGGGATTTGTTTTAAATAGCCTATGAATGCTATATACATGAAATTTCCAAATTCAAACAGAAAATCCTCCAGATTTCCAGGCAGGAGAGGTCCTTCTGTAAAACAGAAAATGTTCAGAACACTATCTCATGGTTGTATCAGAATATTAAACATTGACATCATATCATTTATGAAACTATCTTATAGGCAGAGCCTCATTTCAAGGGGTACTGCTATCGCTCGTTGTTCGGAGGTTATCACTGAACATCAATTTCCACACAAGCTCATAGAAAAAGATGCAGAAAAATAGTTAAAACAGCATATGATTAAAAATGATAAAGAAAAGAAAAGACAAAAACAGAAGCATTATATATTATATTTATTCCCATCAAGAGAAAGTGAATAGAAAATATCAGCCTCAAAAAATAGCACAAGTTTTGAATATTAAAATGTCAATGAACTAACAGGTGGATGCTTGATGGTATAAACCTGGGCCTTCAATGAACAGAAAGCGACACAGGACATCCTCTCGATCAAGACCGCACAATCTCAAATATGGCTCAGCAGCTTTGCATTGGACGCAACAGAACTTGATCTTCCTATATTTATCTGCTTCAATCGCCCACTTCACACCTGTTAAATAAAAAGGGCGAAGACATGCAAAGAGTAGTTTGGGATCACTACATAGCAAGCCAGAATTGCACTTTGACAATCAGACAACAACAAAAAGTAACGGCGATAAAGGCACAAGAATGATTGTAGTAGAAGAAAATGGAGATTGATAAGCTAGCTAGAACCGAAAAGAGAAGAATTGAAGCCTGAAAAAAAGAAACCTGATTAAGCTAAATCTCTTGTATACAAAATTTATGATGTTCGCCTCCGCAGTGCCATCATCAAGGAATAAAGCCTTAAGCCATAATTAAGCTGCACAACTTATAGCACTGTTTTTTATTTTATTTTTTCCGGAACACAAGTTTTTCTCTATTAGTTTCTTCATTTGTAAAATTTACCAAAACATAACAAAGTTTTGAACTTCCAGAAAAGAAAGAAAATACTGTTTTTACAACAAATATTGGCAAAATGGTTACCAATAGGCTCCATCACATTCCAGGAATGAACACAGCAATCAACTGCACTATCATCTTTCAACTGCAATATTAACTACAAAGTTAGCTCTAACACTCGATGTTGGCAGGTTATTTAAAAAACCCAGAAAATGAAACCCCGAAAACGATGGAAGAGTGAGAGAGTAATTACTGCGGTGGCAGAGATGGCAGACGCCATCGTAGACTATGAGCGTGTCTGAAGGAGAGTAGGTACTGTAGTTGGCTTCACAGTAGACGAAACAGAGGCATCTGGCTAAAGCAGATATTCTCCAGCAGTGTCGGCAACTTCAGCCGCATTATCTGAAACGACGCCGGTTGTTGATGGAGATGGGGATGAAGAAAGCAAACGATCCATCAACAACCAAGCGTAAGAAGAAGAAGAAGAAGATGAAGAATATATTGCAGTCAAGTTCGAAGCTTCGTCAGCATCATTTTGATATATTTAGTAGATCCCAAAAAATAGGAGTTTTCAAGCCATCTTTCTTATTCTCGACTGGAGTATAACTCCAAAAGTATAGGAAAACATCAAATACCTTTCTTGGCAGCCAA
Source organism: Triadica sebifera (assembly GCA_023653625.1). NCBI lineage: Eukaryota > Viridiplantae > Streptophyta > Magnoliopsida > Malpighiales > Euphorbiaceae > Triadica > Triadica sebifera. Next base: position 26,256,546 of record CM042900.1, read on the forward strand.
GTCCATGTCGGTTAATGAGGACCCACCACATCCAAAATGATAAATTGCGTCGATATTAGCCGTCTCCGATGGGTGAAAAATCAACTCTCGCCTACCTAATGTTTGTTTAAGCTAAGACATCTAGGTGTTGTCCAATGAAATTTGATTTTATTGGAAGCTTTTAATTATAGTTTCTGGATGATAAATATTAAGTGAGATCGTGTTCAAACCAATGTAATTTGTATAAATAAAGTATTTGTGGCCACCTGTTCCAATCACGGAGTACATTATCAATGCACAAGCAGCAACACAATTAGGGAAGAATAGAGTTGTGAGAGGTTTATTAGTTATACACTAACGAAAACACAAGGACATAGGTATAATGCTGAGTGAGGAGTTCGACATTTTCCAGCTAGCTTTGAAGCGTGTTGAAGTTGACACATCTCCAGCATGAGGCATGAGCACATTTAGACACAATAGGTGGCGTAGAGATAAGCTGCAGCTAATACCACCTTCTTCAACTTCAAAAGAAATGATTTGCACCAAAAACAGCAATTCAAATGAAAAAAGCACCATCTATCTTAATCGTTGTGAAGTACTACACACATTCTTCTCGAACTTCACCATCTGCACCAGGAAGAAAATCCATGGTTACTCAATGATTCGATAATGGATAGCATTTAAATTTAAAAGAGCTGGATGAAATGGGCAAATCTCACCAGCAAGCTCTATGGCCAAGTTTGCTTGAGCGTCAGCCTCAGAATTGAATTCCTGAAACACAAATAAAACTGGGTCCGGATAATACAAAGAACCAACAAAATGAAATAAGCAGCAGAAGTAAATTAGACCCCCTCTCGTTCACATTCAACTTCTTTACTAATTATTGCAGTTTGTTTAGGTCTCTAAACTCTTAGACACGTGAGCTTATTTTCCTACTTTTATATCCCTGTGAAAGAATGGTAACCCCAAGGGAGCAAGATACTGAAACCTTCATCTTGTTTGGATTCAGATGTCAGACGTTACTTTGATAATGTATCTAAATGTAAGCCAATAGGTTCAAGGCTGTTCTAAGTGCATATACACCACACAAAGGCAACTAAAAGAATGGGGGTCAGGTTAATTACAGCAAATGAAGTTGCAACCCTAGAAACGAGGAACTAGCTTAATCAAGCTTTACCGGCTCTTGGATTATGGATTGCAAAAATTTGCAGTTTAGGTAAGAACTAACTATAGTTTTATATAACCACGCCCTCGTTTTGTTCTCCATCAAAACAAAAAGAGACTCAGAAAAAGATTGAAAAAACCAAACTAAATTGTGCTCAAACAAGCATAATAATTAAGCTCATGATTTTGCAAATGTCGCACATTAGGGACTAAACCCAGCTCAGAAATATGGGCCCACAGTAGAATACAGTTCACATTAACATGTGCAAAAGCCTCTTCAATCTTTTATACAGAAGTTGCTGATGATGACAGATTGAAATGTTCACGGGCACTTAAAATCAGCCCACTAGATCATGGGAACAAATCAGAAATGTAATTAATGTTGGTTTTTCCGAAGGATGACATTTATATCTGTCCTATACAGATAATGAAAGGCTGGCAGTAAATTATGAGATTAGGAAATGGAAGCATGTTCTCACAAACACGAGATACAAGACAAGGATCATAAAAGTACAGGATAAAATTTTACATACCCTTAGAACATGGCTGATTTGGAATGAAACAAATTTATCCTTTAGCAATTTAGCCTGCGCATAGAGGTTAGTCATGCTTTCATGTTTGACCTTCCATAAACCCTGAACCTGTTCCATATTTTTCCACATAAGATTTCGACAAATGAAATAATAATATGCATCTAGGACTATCTATCATGAATGATAACCATGAATTATGTAAACATATGCAATATGAACCTTTGAGTAGTGAGATTTTAGTGGAATTTTTTTTTAAGTTCACAGTCCAAGCCAGATAAGAGAAGGCAATTTGCTCATATTCCAAATGATTTCGCTCATTAATCTAAATTAATCTAAGCTGAAGCAGAGACACTAACATCAAGTTTTAATTTATTATCCCAACATTAATCGTGTTCAAGAATGAGCAGATATATTGGCTGTCTCTTCATATGCAAATGCATGCGTTTAACTCAAAATGTTAAAAAGCTCAGATATTTGCCAATCCGACCCAATTTTCACAAGAAGAATGATAGATGCAATATTTTGTGCATTGGCACATATTCAGTCACAAATGAAAATGGACACCAAGCAACCAGTTAACATATGATAATACAGACAAAACCAACCTGCGAACAGACAAGTTTGGAGTCTCCTTGGACTTGAATTTTTGTATAGCCCTTTTTAAGAGCATATTTCAATCCTAAAATCATGGCTCTATATTCAGCCACATTATTTGTTGTTTTGCCCAATCCTTCTCTCAATCTGCATATCTACATGAACTGGAGGTTCAGAAAAAAGGAACTACTAGTGAGATGGGGATACAGAAAAGGGCAAAATGCATACCAAACTTCCATCAGCAGCCCGCAACAAAGCTCCTGCCCCAGCTGGTCCAGGATTTCCTCTTGAAGCGCCATCAAACTCAAGAATACAGCAGTGCTGCAGATAAAGAATCATGTTATATATATTACCAACTTAAGCATATTTAAGATTGCCTCATCTATTATTTGGAGTACCAACTTCTAAATAAGGCTAAACTATAAGGAAAACATTGTGTTACTGACATCCACTCACGGGATCATAAGACAGTGCCTGAGCCTCACTTTGATTATCCAATTTGGCATGTTTTCTCAAGGGATCAGTTAAATCAGACACTGATCCATCTGTTTCCTGCAATACATACACATGAATCTATCTAAAACATAAAATATACAAAGATTGACAAACATGCATGCTTTTGCAAATAAATCTGCCAAAAAAACTTTTTAAATTCAAGTTACATAATATAGTCAAATGGAATAGCATCTTCTTATCAAATGGAAGTCTGATTTCCTTAAACCCATTAAACACAATAGACAAGTTCTCAGACATACAGAGTGAATAGGTGAGAGAAAGAGAAAGACAACGAACAAAAATGATGCCCGAAGTTGTTTCTTGTGGAAAAGGATAACATAAGGCGATTTTATGTTCCATAGGCAAAGCTAACAATTTTTAACATAATACGATTAAATGACACGAAATGACACAAATTTAACCATATATGGATTTGAGTTAAACGGATATGTGTCATAATCATATCAACACATTTACGAAACCAAAAAAAACTTATATCATAAATGGATTTTATCTGTGTAACTTGTTTAAACACGTTTAAAAATATACAAAATATTTAATAATTTTAGTAATATTCAAAATATATAAAGTATTCAAATATATATAATTATAATAAATATCTATAACATATATTTATATATAAATAAATTTATAATACATTTTGATAAAATTAATTATATTAGTATATTGTATGTATAAATAAATATTAATAAATTATTTTTTATTGAGTAATATATATATATATATATATATATATATATATACTATTATTATTTTAATTTTAGTTAATTATTTTTCTGTTATATATGATATTATATTTATTATGATCATAAACAAAAGTTAGTATAAGTATTCTATAATACAAAAATTGTTAATAATTATTTCATACAATTAGAGTTAATTTTAACTAATATAAAAGTTTAGCAATACACAATTCTAAATCGGTAGTAAAGTTTGCCTTCTACTATCATGTATTGATCCCTTAAAAGATGCAGACTTATTAATATTTTTAATTAATTTCATATTGAGTTGAACTTTTTATTTTATTAATATTAATATAACATAAAATAAATTGCTTTGCTTTGCAATCATCAATATTTCAATTTCACATCGTCATATGGTTCACACTTCACAACGTGTATGACTTTTCTTTCCTTTATAATAATCAATTTCATATCGGTAAAGATAATGAACTGATATGCTAAAAAACTCTATAAAGAACAATTGTGAGCAGTCAAAATTTAACTTATTCAATCGGGCTAATTAAAATTGGTCAATTAAATTGATTGATTTGTGAATAACTAGGTGGATTAACGTGTATAACTTTTCTTTCCTTTGAAATAATCAATCTCACATCGGTAAAAATAATGAACTGATATGCTAAAAAGCTCTATGAAGAACAATTGTGAGCAGTCAAAACTTAACTTATTCAATCAGACCGATTAAAATTGGTAAATTAAATTGATTGATTTGTGAATAACTAGGTGTATTAACGTGTATGAATTTTCTTTTCTTTGTAATAATCAATCTCACATCGGTAAAGATAATGAACTGATATGCTAAGAAGCTCTATAAAAAACAATTGTGAGCAGTCAAAACTTAACTTATTCAATCGGACCGATTAAAATTGGTCAATTAAATTTATTGATTTGTGAATAACTAGGTGGATTGATTTTTTATGTGGATTAATTATATAATTGGTTTAATTAGATATGATTAGTTAATTGTGTTAAACATAATCGTGCATGACACATTTAATGACACGAAACGGTTAAAATCCATATTAATACGACATGACACAATTAATTAATCGTGTTGTGTACGAGTTTAGTATAATCGTGTCATATCCGATTGAGACAGAAGAGAGTCTAAACTCACCATGGCCTGTGACCCCAGCAATTCAAGTGATCTCTTTTTGTTAGGATCGAGTGCACTTGTTTCCCCTTTGGAAAAAGTGGGTTCCTTCAACATAATAATTTAAAGTTTCAATTATACAGGTTAATAATCTGAAACTTTTCAAGCATCATGGATTGAAAAAACAGCATGAAAGATTTTGGTGAATAAATAATATTACTTGGCTACCACCAAAAAAATATTTTTTCACACACTAATCCAATAGTATTAAGGTAGTTTTATGTCTTGTGAATTGTTCATTAATTTGATAAGCTCTATAGAATGAAATTCAGATATATCTGTCCAAAGGAATGTTCCTCAACTACCATACTAGAACCATTCATGTTGTTAAGTTCCCGTCTAATGGGTACAGAATATGGTTTCCCAATATAATATTGAAGAAGCACAGGTGGCTTAAAGCAATAAAAGATTCATCAATCATGTTTGCATATGGGATAATGTCTTAACTGACCTGAAAGGGGCAAGGGAAAAGTGTGCCAAAAAGGTCTTCTTTCAAATCTGCAGCTCTGATAGTGTACAAAGCATTTTGGAGTCCACGTGACATGAGATACTCCTCAGTGTCCTTAGATAAAGAGTACCCCTTGTAAACACTGACAGGAAGGTCGCATATCTAGCAAAATAAAAATTGAAAAATCTTTTATTCCAGCTAAAGTAACATTTTTATTTGACATAACACACTGAGTTAACATGTCCTATTGATCAGCAGCTTGGCCTTTAAACTAAAATATAAGAGAGCAGCAACCAGCAATGAAAACACAATTAATTGTTTAGAACAGGCATTATGCTGTAATGTAAGCAACTTGAAACTAGAAAAAATAGCTGGAGAAAACACTTCATTTTAAAGTTATGACCAACAGAAATATAATAAAATGCATGATGTTTGAAGATTGCAACTGAAAATAGCAAATGAAAAGAAAGAAAGAAAAGAAAAGAAAAAGAACAATAGAAATTCAGCAGCAATGAGTATATAATATTACAGTTTCCGCCTACAAACATGCTTCAGAGTTGAAAGGGAAAAAATATGTGTCTGGTGAAGCATTAAGACCTATGAGTGAGGTAATATGTTTTGTATAGAAGATCTTAAAAGGTAATACTGACAACAATGCACAAAAATTTGATATCATACAGTAGAAAATGGGAATGAGTTAGGTAAACAAAATCTCAACAAGTGGCCAGAGATCATGCTACACTCCAAACGTTAAATTTCAGCACAGCGAACCCTCATATTGTAAATTAGTAGAGCAAAGCAAGGAAATTAAAGAAAGAAAAAGCAATTATGTTTTTTTATTTCTTGTGGTTAATCTAGTCAGTGCGGCTATACCCCGTAACGAAAGTAGACGCAGCACAAAAAAGAGAAGGACCAATAATAAGGAATATAAGATCAAAAAGACGAAAATTAAACCAATAGGTAAGACTAAAGAATTACCGAAGTTCCAACTTGAGCCTGACAATCAGCGAAGCTTCTATAAACACCAACAACATCGCCTTTGCGCACAACAAAGAAAGCATCCTTCTCTTGCTCCATAACTTCTGGCTCAGGATCGGATTTCCTCTTACGCGGAGCTTTTACAGTAGCTTTTCTGGACGAGAAGCACTGAACACGAAATCTAGGTAACACAAAATCCAAATTTACTGTTTTAAGTCCAACAGGCTCAAAGCTTCTTTTCCACAGGGGAGTAGAACATTGATACGAAGCACTCCGTGAAGTAAAATGGCTTGCCCTTCCAAATATGGCCGCAGTGTACGAAGACACACGAGATAAGCAGCTCATCACAATGTAGTTTTCCCTAAGTTTTTCTGGAAGCCAAAAAAAATGACATTAGAATTGCTTAATTTACGCTACAAAGATTTTTCTAATCAGTAAAACATTTATTTTCCCGTACTTTCTCAGCAACCAAACAATGCGGAAAATTATTTAATAATGACAATCAATTAGTTAATAAAGAATTGGAAGGAAATAAAAAGGGCTATGCAGAATAGTAACATTACCACCAGTAGACAATTCGATGAAGCTGTGATGAGAAGCGAGAGAGCTCTCCCCACTTCGGTTCACGCCTGAAAGACAGAAAATTATTAATGGAATGAAATGTATGCAACTGAGCTTTGGGTTTTGGGGTTTCCGGTGATCATAAGGAGAATGGGCTCAGTTGGTTGTGTGAGTTTTTTGTAGATGTAATGGGCCTAAGATCCATGTATGGTTCAATAACCTTTTTGATTTTGTATATATATAATTTAATTTTTTTAAAAAAAACTTTTTTTTTTGTTTTTATACTTTATGATTTTTCTTAATTAAATACCTAAAACTTTTACTTTATACATTCAACTCACAAAAACTCTTAACTCTTATTTTCAATGATACACGCTTCTAAAAAAATTAATGATAAAATACTGATGTTGTCATCAAGAAAAATAATTTGATGAAAATTTAAAAAAAAAATTATGAAATTTTTTTAGAACGAAAGTTTCATCGTCAGGGTTCAAAGTATATTAATTAGCCCGAAAAGCAACAAAGAAAAAAAAACTCATTAAGATTTCATTATCTAAACTCATCAAGATACTTAGAAATTTGAATGCATAATACATATAATATGTAGGCGAAAATAAAAATTTAAGAGAAAATGTATATAGTAAGAGTTCCATGGATCAAATTAAAAAAATTGCAAAACACAAGAGCCAACCTTTTTCCTTTAGTTTTTTAGACCGTCCTAATTCATTAAGGTTGATAAGTTACAATTACACTACAAAAAAATTTATATTTATCAACATATTTTACCAATAGATTGAATCCGTTGGTATGTTAAAAAAATTTTAAAAAAATTATTAACAGATTACCAATGAATTACCAATAGAAATTTACCAACAGATTTGTATCCATTAGTAAATATTGCGCGTCTGATTACCGTCAAATTTACCAATGAATTACCAACGAACTTTACCAATAGAAAATAGTTTATTAGTAATCTGTTATTATTTTTATAGTTACCAACAGAATATTCCGTTGGTATTTACTAATAGAAATTTTTCGTTAGTAAATTCATAAATGTCAACAGAAAACAATCCGTTAGTAAATAACTATAAAATATTCTTATGGTAAATAACAACATCTGTTGTATTTACCGACGGAAAAAATTCGTTGGTATTTACCAACAAATTATATTTTGTTGGTAATCTGTTGGTAATTACTAAATACATAATCCGTTGGTTTTAATGACTAAATTAGTTGAATTGAAATTAATTAATTGTAGATTAATCAATTTAACTCAATTTAATTAATTAAATTATAATTTGAGTAAATTTAATTAATTAAATCTCATTTTAATCAATTAATTTCTAATTTAATGAATATAAGTACAATTAAAGCTAGTTTAATTAAATAAATTAATTGAACTTTAATTTAAATCAATTAAATTAAATTAATTAATTGAACCTCAATTTTAGCCAATTTAATCAAATTATTTAATTGAATTTGTATTTAATCAATTAAGATTCAATTTAAGAATGATTTAATCAATTTAAGTTTAATTTATCAATTGATCTCTAATTGATATTTAATCAATTGAAATTCAATTTATATTCAATTAATAGGTTGAACCATACTGAAATCAATTGAATCCTAATTTAATTAATTAAACTCAAGTTTAAAACTATTAAATCTAATTGAGTTCAATTTAAGAATGATTTCATCAATCTAAGTTCAATTAATAAATTGAACTCCAATTTAATAAATTGATTCAATTTATTCTCAATTTAATAAATTTAAGTTCATTGATAAATGAAATCTTAATTTAATCAATTGAACTCCAATTTAAGATTATTTAATCAATTTAAGTTAAACCTTATTTAAGTTGGAATCTATTTAAATTGGAATCTATTTAAGTTAAATCTCATTTTAATATATTGAACCCAAATTTATGTTAATTGTATCAAATTACTCAATTAAATCTTGAATTAATCAACTAAAAATTAATTTAAGTTCAATTTATCCATTGAACCCAATTTAATTGGTTAAACTTTAATTTAATCAATTGATTCCTAATTTAGTAAATTTAAGTACAATTAAAGTTAGTTTAATTAAATAAATCAATTGAACTTTAATAAGTCAATTAAGTTAAATTAATTAATTGAACCCCAATTTTAGCCAATTTAATCAAATTTTTTAGAATTCAATGAATAAATTAATTAATTAAACTAAAATAAATAAAATTGGTCTATAATTGATTAATCAATTTAAGTCTATTTAATCAATTAAATCTTCAATTTAATCAATTATACCTTAATTTGAGTCAATTTAGTAAATTAAATCTCAATTTAATCAATTGATGCCTAATTTAATTAATATTAATACAATTAAAGTTAATTTAATTAATTAATTAATTGAATCTCAATTTAAATCAATTAAATTAAGTCTATTTATAAATTACAAAAATGTCAAAATATTTTTTTAAGTTTTTATTATTGATAAAAGATTAAATTATAAAAACGGCAAAACATTTTTTTGATGAATATAAATATAATTGTAAAAAAAAATCATTAAAAAGTAAACTTAATGCTTTCATTAAAAAATTGGCATTTAGTCCCAAAATGCAGCGGGACTCTAACGCGGGCAATGAAAATAGAAATTTGGCCTTTTTCTTTCTCCTTCCTTTTGCAAGTGTTCGTACTCTTCTTTAAAGCACCTAGGTATTCCAGTAGATGGAAGGAGATTTTGGGCTTGAAAAAGCTATACCAAAATGCAAAGGCCAAAGCTGAAACCTATAAAATGACATCCTTCTCCTCTTTCTCTAACCCTAACCCCAAATCTTTGAAGCATTTCCTGCACGAGAGCTCAAAATCCTACAGTTGCAACTCCTCGTCATCCTTAGATCATTCTCTAAAGTATGTTGTTGTTAAAAGACTCAGATTGTGAGCCCATTTTTATTTCCTCTTCGCCATTATCGCTTTCATCTTCATCTTCAAGCCATGAGCATGAAGATCTCTATAGACTTCCTCTTGATTTGGAGAAACCAAGCCTAACTTCAAACGTGAAGCCCGATGCAGAGGGCGGTAGGGGAATCAAGTGGCGTGACGAGTGAAAGAGTTTCAGAGGATAGTCCAAGAATGAACTCATCAGGTAAAATAATTTGAGTTTCCTCTGTTTGCTACCATGCATGCTTTTGGATGAGTTTTGAAGATGATGTTTTAGATGGATTGTGATTCTTGAAGTGGATTTTGCACTTGTGATGATTTTAAATGGGTTTTTATTACGGTTACACATCATGGTTTCTGATTGGAAATATAGGAATATGAATTGAAATTCTTAAGGCATGATTTATTCAGTGTGCACTAATGAATGATAATTATGATGGAATATCTTTATTCGATTGAGTGCATAATAATTGAAGGATTAGTTAAAGTGTTGAAGTAGCAAAAAGTGACTAGGTTCAACAAAGAGTCTAAGAGTTCAAAGATTATTAATATATAATGATTGAACTTCTAAAATTAGCATATTGTTACAGAAAGTAATAAAGTTTTTGGATAATATGATGGTATCGATTTCTCTTTATTGATCTTGTTCATATAGACTTGTCTTAGGAAAACTGATGGATGCTAGGAAAATTATCCTTAGGTTGTCCTCTCCTTAAATATGTTCTAGTTTCTCTGCAAGACTTGTCTTGTGGCCCTCTTTCTCTTTCACTAGCCATCTTTGTTGCAATATTTTTTTTGCACTATTTCCAGTAATATCATTGGAATGCTTTTATTTGGTATTAAGTCTCCCTGACCATAATAACACAAAAACTCAATTCTTATTATATTAGTGGCAAAACTAATTTACCAGTTTTTGTTCTTATGATACAAGAACTTGGAATCACTATTCTTCATATCAAGTTATGTGCAACTGGTGGGAACAAAACGAAAACACTTGATCATAGTGCACAGTCTGCCCTGCGTGCAATTGCTCATTCTGGAATGAAAATTGGTGGCATAGGTAACTGCCTTTATCTTATATCTTTGGTATGCATCCAGTAGCTTGCATTCTATTTTATTCATTGTCCTACCAAATATTTGGTGCTTTTTAGGTGGTTTATAACTGAAGCATATCATATGATGTTTTTTATTGTGGTAGGATTTTGATAGTTTTTTGTATATATGATTGCTCATTCCCTATTTGAATGTTATAACTGGTGGGAATTTGTCTCTCTTTTATGACTGAGATTGCTAACTCTGTTTCCTGTCAGCTTGCACCCCACTGCATAATTGAATGATTTTGCATCATTTCTTTCACCTTTTATCTTATCATCAGATTTCTAAAAAAGGAAGTATCATCCAGATGAGCTTCAATCCCAAGCAATTATAATCCAATTAGTTGAAAAAGTGTTGGTCTAGGTCTTTCACATTAGATGCTTACTTGGAACCTGCTGGTATCTTTCACATTCATCCTGCTCTTCTGCCCCAAGCTATTGACATGAAGAGAAACTTATTTGTTATAATCTCTGAATTTGCATTATCTCATTTTCTTTCAACTAATTTGATTTCCTACTTATCCCTATTGGCTGTTATTTGTGTTTTAAAATTCTTACATCACCTCTTGCTCACAGTTTGTCCCAGTTATATAAATTAATTCTCACACCACCTCTTGCTCACGGATAGTACCATCGTAAGTTTCTTCCCTATTTTTTTTATCTCTTGCAACTGCCATAACTATGTTATTTGAACATTTTTGTTGGATTATTTAACAAAAAAACTTATTGTGATTGTTATTATTATAATATGTTTGAAGTTGGCAAGTTGTTCAAGATCTTGCTTCATACCATATTAATTATTGTTACTATGTGCAATGTTTTTTAGTTTAAAAAGAGGAACTTATGAAGCTCACTGCTACAAAGCAGCCTTGAGTCCCTTCTGTTATGACAAGCCATCGCTACATATGAAAAAAAGGGATATGGCCACCTTAGTACTTGTTATCTTAATTTAGTCATCTATTTGGAAAAAACAATATTTATATTTTGATACTTGTATTTCTAGGTTGTGGAGGAACATGTAATATTATGTGCTCAGAATGTGGTGGGCGTGGTCATCTTGGATCCGACTTGCATGGTTTGCTTTTCTGCCTTGGATTTTGTTGTAATACGATTTACATATAAATGTCACATTTATTGTAGTAATGTAGTATGATTCAATCTTTGATAATGCAAAATTTTCATGTATTTGAGTCAATTCATTTATTAATGTTATTTTTTCTCTATGATTAATGTCTCGTTAGTTTGTTAAATTGGTATTCATTCTCTTTTGGGCAAAAGTTAGAGTTTTATTGATTGTATTTTTTCTTTTTGTTCACCTACACATTAATAAATAAATAAATAATCAATCCATAGTCATTAATAAGCTATTGGATTACAAATAAAAGTTCATTTACTAATAAATTAACAACCGATAAAAAAAAATTTATTAAATTATTAATAAATTATCAACGAATTGAAAATTTATTGGTAAATTATCAATAAATAAATGTGTGAATTTACTAATGGATATGATGTCCGTTGCTAAAATACCAACGAATTATTAATGGATAGAAAACGGATTACCAACAATATTTATATTTATTGGTAATTTATTAATGGATTTTATAAAAAATAAATAAATATATTTACGAGCGGATTTACTTTACTAACGGATTTTTCTATTGGTAAATTATCAACGGATATCTTTTTTTTCATTGGTAGTCTGTTGGTAATCCGTTGTTAAATTTATTAACGGAATTTTTTATGCGTTGATAAATTTAACGACGAGCATTTTACCAAAAAAAAAATTTTCTGTTGGTAAAACTATATTTTCTTGTAGTGTTAAAGGGTAAATATGTGAACAATATTTCTTCTACCTATTTATTACACATCCTGAAAACTAATGTCACTAATAAGACTAATGCTGAATTATATGTTGAAATGTATACCATCCAGGAAAAAGAAATTTAAAAAAAAAAATGATTGAAGAGCCACGCACGACAATAAAAAAAAATGCAAATGAACATACTTGAAAAGGTTATTAACTTCAAAATCTGTTATGTGCTTGGGAGTTGAGACCCAAAAGAAAGTGAGGACTGCGGAGATTATGCAGATTACAAGAGCCAGAACCTAATGTTCATAGCGGCCCATGCATCACATACTTTGTATCCCATTGTGAGATAAGGGACATCCTATTGTCCCCAGAAAATTGTAATTTGCTTGTTATGCATTAGCTCTCTTCCCCTGAAACAAGAGCAGATTGTGATCCATATTTAGTGAACACATCAGTCAGCACCGACTTCTCCTTGATCCTTAATCTGCATCGAAAAATTGACAGTAAATAAGTGTCTATTTTTTCAGAAAACTATAAAAACAGAAAACAATATCACCACCATTGCTTAATTCAGGAAAATCACCTTTTTGCAGATCCTGGGATTTCCAACTTAGGAACCTTCTCTTCTTTCACTTTTGCAATATTCTTTTTCTTAGCTGTCCGGTTTTTGTCTTGTTTCCTAAAGGAACGTGAGCTATTTGTAGGTTCTATCATTGGTTCCACACTCTCGCCAATGTCCAACTCTGATCTGCTGAAAGATTCTACATTGTCTGATACATCTTGCAATTTTACTGTTAGAAGTTCATCTGTGTCTTCTTCAAAGGAAGAATCATCTGTAACAAAAGATGCATTTATATCTTCTTCTAGAGAAGGGACAGTTAAGTTTGACACAGAGGAGCTGCCTGCTGATTCATCATCAGAAGAGTTAGAAGCTTGTGAATTTATCATCGTACACTTTATCTGCTTCTGAATCCTCCCAAATGTCACATTTTGTCCGGAAAATTGTCGGACAAACCTGCCATGAAATACATGCATTTCAAATAAAATGTAAGAAGAGAATTTTAGATCTCTATAATCAAATTAACAATGTCAATTTGATTAAATTTCCACAATGCAACATATCCAGTCTTATAGTAGGTCCATAAACAACTTATATGATTGATGTCATAAGAGGTTTGTATTGCTTTTATTAAGAAATTCCGAATAATGCATTTTGAATTTGTAAATGTGTTGCTCATGCTACTCTTGAAATGATTTAACTAATGAACCTAGAAATATTGCACTTGGTTTACTTAAGTTCAGAAGCCACTCATTTAAGTTTAGCTATATCATGCTCATCTATAGGTTTGTTTAAGAGCTTGCTAATGACTTGTATGGCCACTTTCTAATGTTAGAACTTAGAATAATCTACCTGGAGTGCTTGTTTATGGACTCCAGAGCAATTTTCAAGATTGTTTAATAAATGAACCAGGTCTGAAGATGTAAAAGACATGGCTCCCCTTGTTTAGATACTGGAATTACAAAAAAAAAGACTGATAATTGTTCATTAAGATATCTAACTGACTTCATATTTTCTTAATTTTACTCTATCCAACATGGCATTTACATCTGCTTCATGAATGACATAATGTTAAGAACAAATACCTAATTGACATCTACCTCGTTAAAGTTTTTCAACTGTCATCAAGATCAGGAAAAGAAATCTCACTCTCAGTAAAGCTATAGTGTTGTGCTGCAAAAATGTTCAGCTAATATTCTGCCATTTCAGTTGTATATCAAAAAGGTAAATATACCTATCAGCATCCACTTCGGACTTGAAATCAACAAAAGCAAATCCCTTGCAAATAGGGTCCTTTGTCTTCTTATTTCCAGAAACAGCTGGGATGATATTAACAATACCAGGAACCTCTTTAAACGCTGATTGCAGATCCCTGTGTATGTTCTTTTTCTTTGGAAGGTTGACAACACGCACATGAATGCCACTGGGTACAACTTCAGGTGCTACATCAATTCAATATAGTGCTATCGAGTCAGATTCAAGTCAACAAGGAGATGACACATCACAGACAAACAAAAGTACAACAGAGAAATAACTGTGGACATATTGAACATGCAATTTCAAAGAACCTAAGACATCGTTTTGTTAAGCTTCTTCAAGTACCAGAGAGAATTCAAATAGGATGAAATACCATGTGTTTTCTTGCTTATATATATTTATTTACTTTTCTCATTTGGCATATAAAATTGATTTGCAATAAAACATCATAGATCGGCATCTGCTTATATCAGATTTCTCTACCTATCTAAACCAGGAAAATGGTCAGATGTATATTGCCATTTAGCTTATTGATATGGTTTTGAAAGTAACAGAAGTAGGTGGCCAACTGCCTGTGAACAAACCATGGGTGAGAGATCTGATAAGAGAATCTGCTTATTGGCCTGAGTGGATTTTATTGAGTAATAATCCATAGGGACGCAGTTCAAAGATCAGTATTGCTTTTGGGAAAGGAGACTAGAAAATTCAACCTTAGAGTGGGTTTTCCTAAGGGGATATCATCCCAGTCCTGTAGTAGAATTTGTCCCTCCAGACTAAGTTTTTGCAGAACTTCATTGTCTTTTGGAGGCATATGTCATCAAAATAGACAAATGTTACATCTCTTCATGCCAAAGCAAATATAATATCCTCCCTGTACTTGTTTAATAGTACATCTGTTGCAGTGAATTTACCTCTAATGGTTACATCCATTGCTCCACATATTAATCTTCATCCAATACCCAAGGATCAAATAAGCAGAAACAATCAATAGCTAGCAAATAATGAAGCTTTGCACATAAATTAATCAGTACTCAATTACAATGAATAAGCAAGACAGACCTTCAAGATGTTATACGATGTTGCACATTATAATGCTAAACAAACAACAGTATATATAAAAGCAAATGCACCCAAGAAAGAAAAAACTGGAAGAAAGAAGAGGTAAACACAGACCTTTCTTCTTTTGGTCATCTTTCTTGATTGCAGGCTTGACAGGATTATTTTTAAGGTTATTGATATTAGCAGATTGTGCTTTTCTACTCTGTTCAATTTCCTCGAGCAGCTTGTCTTCTATAGAAGTGTCATACACCTTCCCTTTACCAAACCCACGGGGCTTATTCTCTAGCCACTTTTTCATCTGCCCAAATGGTAAGAACATCCCCTCATCTTCAATATCCTGATCTTCCTCACCGAATTCATCATCCATCGCATCTTCGTCATCCAAGTCACTCATTTCCATGAGGGAAGCATCGGGCTTTCTTAGCTTCTTTAGCGCATAAACACAGAAAATATCATCTCTTTTCTCTAAAAGAGAAGGAAAACTGAAATGGGTACGTTGAAATTGCTGTGGAGAATAGAAGCAAGAGTTGTTTTTGAAGCGGAGTGTGAAGTGAGACATAATTGAAGATGAGTTAGAGACATAGGAGAGATGTTGCTGAACTTTTCGAGGTTCATTTGGTATTAGAAGACAAAAAGAGATTAAATTGGTGGTAGAGGCAGTGGGAGCGGAGAGAAGAGACGATGGATTGCTCAGCATCATTTAGCTCTTCAACTTCGTCTCCTACTGTCCGCTCTGCTCTAGCCTCTAGCCTCTAGCTCCGTGGTGTGAAATTTATGACAATGAATTATTTTTATATATTATTTACCATACCTAATCGGCAACAAGGTGTCGTGGTGTAGTTGGTTATCACGTCAGTCTAACACACTCAAGGTCTCCGGTTCGAGTCCGGGCGACGCCACTTTCATTCTATTTTTGCCTCTCTTCTAATTACTTGGGCTGAAATTCAATTGTTGTACTTGGGCTCCTAAATGTATATTGGTTATTTTGGGCCTGGCTTCAAAGTATTTATATATTGTAATCCACTAATCCATCTTGATTTGGATCCCATGTCCTTGAAGTGGTAGCACGTGAGCATTTGAATGTGCCTGGACCACAGCAGAAGCTGCTGCTCTGTTTAGGTTGTCAAAAGTGGTTGAATCACAGTGATTGGTGGACCAAAAAATTAAAGACTGTCATATAATTATTTTAATAACATGGCATTTTCTCATTGAAGGATCCGATCCAAGCAAGTATTATTCATAACTCGATATTCTACTTGAATTCTCCATACTTGTTTCTTTACACGCAAAATTTAGTTTTAATATTAAAATTTTGTCTTCTTTCCTCCAAATCCAATGACATTTGAGATCAGAACTGATCAGGTGCCTATAACTCATGTTCTGTTGCATACCCTTAACAAATCATACGTACATAGGAGCAAAAATGAGGAGAATCTTGAGTTCATAAATGTGGATTGATTACTGTCACCTAATAGATTAATATTTTGGGCAGGAAAATTGGGGTAGTGATGCTACCATTCCTTAGAAATTGCAAATATGATGCATTGCGTTGAATACAGCAGTAAGTCCCTGGACTGAGAATTTGATTGGAGGTTACCTGTGAAGCTGAATGATTTGCTGCCTTTTACTTTTTTCCATGAAATCGAACCCCCTTATGCTAAGGGAACTAATCACACCTTATTATTTACTACTACACCCATCTTTTTATATTGGCACGAATCTAGAATATAATTTTATACAAGCTAAAGCTTCACAATAAAAAAAAAAAATTGTATCCAAAACATTAGAGTACACGGGTTGGTGGATGCAATAGCAAAAATAACACAAAATCTCATTAAAAATTTTAGTGTAACTGTACCGGAAAGTCATTATGAATCTGCCTGTTCTTTTACAGAACCGATTTAAGTAAGAAAGATATCATAGCTAAGTATGAATGTATTTTAGGAGGGCAATGAAAGCAAAATTAAGCCGCTCTCTTCAAAGTTTAGACCCTATCGACATGCTTAAGTCATATTGTAATCCTCATTTACATGTCCCACTTAAATCAGAAAGGAGAGTGAAGTCTAATATTCAAGGAGTACAAAGTACTTGAGCCTTGAAAGTAGAAACGGAATAATTCAATAGGAAAGCACATGCAATTTCCTGTGAAAACCAATTCTAGGCCAGCCTTTTATCTATTTATTTATTTCTTCAATGGACCATTTTCAACATTGTTATCTAGGGTGCCTATTGGTCATAGTTTTAGGGCATCCACCCTACACCCCAGTGATAGATACACTTCTCTTATAGCGCAACTTTCACCTTAAAAGATGTATTCCTCATTTTCATTTTTTTTCCTTCAAAAAAAAAAGTGGAAGGGAAAAACATGATCGAGAAACTGGTACTTCCATCTGTTTTTTTGTTTTTATCTTTCTGGGTTATAGGTAGGCTTAACAGAGGAAAATGAGCTCTCTATCACAATTCAAAAATGGCTACCCCACAATTGTCAACTAATGTCTGCCAGTTGAGGCCCGAAATCTCCTACCTGACAACTGCTTCTAGTCCAAATAATCCTGTTGAACGATGCTCAATGTGTGTGTACATATACATATGTAACTGATTGGTGATTCTTGGAAGATATAAATGAAGGGGCAGAGGGTCAAGAATAGAGAAAAATAATAGAGAAATAAAACAATAAAAAGAGGGAGGTGATGCTAGGCTGTTTTTATACCCCACAGAGTGTCCAGTCCTCTCCAATTACTATATATTTCCTTGGATGTTGGCATTAGGTAACTAGAGCTTTCCACTATGCCCTTTAGTCTTTTCATTTGATGGACCCTTTTAATGCATCATATTATACTATGTAAATACTAGATTACTAGTCTATTCTATATCTACTTGATACCACCATCTATTTAAGTTTTTATTGTACAGCAGATGTTGGTATTTATAGTATGTACATATATTATTTAAATCAAAAGAAATTCTCATTTTCGGTATTTTCTTTTAATTAATTGATTATACTCATTAAATTAATTTGTTTTGCCCTTATCCACCAATTGGTTGTTGAGATTTCATTTCATATGCCCATGAATATATACAATATTTAGAACCTAATTAATAATATTTAAGTTCTAGTAATTAAGCAAATACCAAACCCGGGTAAGAGTTTTAACTATAGACAAGCCGATTTGTCAGGTACTAACCCAGCATAAGCCCAAAAAAAAATTGAAATTTTTTATGTATTAAGTTGGCCCATCAACTCATATATATGTCAATAAAGTTGACTTATATGAAAGCTCTTAAATATAAAGAAATAAAAGATTCAACAAGAGATTTATTAATTTTTAAATTATATATATATATATATATATATGATGCTATGTTTTAATGTTTACAAATGATGTTTACTACATTTGTAAGTACTTTTTTTAATGTTAGATAAAAAACTAACAATCCTAATTATTTCTATTATAATTATAATTATTTAATATTATTTAATACTAAATTTTATGATAATTACCTATGCCACCGTGAAGAAGAAAATTCATTGATTAGTTAAGGATATTTCTTTGAATCAGGCTTGTATACATATACCTCAGTCTTCTCCTAATTTAGAAGATGTAAATGACTAGGATTAATTGTGGGAAAAACGATGTTTAGCATATTATTATTAAAAACGATAACAAACTAAATTAATTAATTATATGCAGGTTGGATAAAATAATATGTATTAGGTAGAATTAATGCATAAGCTCTAGGCACTACAAAAGGATATATAGATACATTATTAAAGGCATTTGATTAATTAAATCTGCTACCAAAGTATAAAGCATGCTAAACAAGAACCCAATATGTGCTTTTGGTCTTAATTAATAGCCTAAGAAGAAGTCATTGCTGCATCATGTCTTTTTCTTTCTTTTATTTTTTTTTTATAGATACTTTCTGTAAAACCATAATTATTTGCACTGGAATTTATTTAAGAGAAAAAAAAAAGAGCGAAAAAAATTCCAAATAAAATTTTGCCTTGCAATATGGGAGTCAGAATTTTAAGAATTAAAAAAAAAGAAAAAAAAACATAAGCCTCATATTCAAATCTTCCGTTTAAAGGCAATCGATATATAATAGAAAATAGAAAATGGCTTAAAATGTCTTATCGTCGATTATGTGTTAATCCATGTCACCGACCAAAGCTCAAAAGGTGAAATTGGGTCCTATGTATATGCTTATTTTTCGTGGACATAAGCATGGCTAGATAGGAATTGATACCAGAATCCTAAGGTTCTTAAACATCACTCATCTTTTACAGTCATGTTTGGTAATTATTTTTAATTTTAAAAACTGTTTTTGAAAAAAAAATGTAAATAAATGTTTTTTTTTTCAAAAAAAAAATTTAAAAAATTAATTTATAAAAATAAAAAATTAATCAATAAAATTAAAAAAAAAATCTAAACTTATTTTGTTTAAAAAAAACTCAACAGCAATTTAAAACAAATCTATATATGCACACACTAAATTAAGAATTTATTTAAAATTTATATTTCACTTTTTCAAGGAGAAAAAAAAAAAGAGATGAAGAAGAAAGGAGAAAAAAATAAAAAAAAAATAGCTATAAAGAGAAAAATCATGCTAAGTTTGCTTTATGATAGTTTTTTGTCTTTGAGAGGCAAATAATACAAGGCTGAAATAGATAAAAGGGGGAAAACAGTGTTGAAAATGATGTTTCCACTTTATATATATAAGGAAAAAGATTATTATAACCAAATAAGCAATGAAATTAAGATTATGCTATGAGGGGCAAATTTATGATGGCTCCTTTCTGAATCTATGACTTTGCCCATGAATTGGTTAAAAATCAAATAAATGTTATGATTAATTGTTATTCATTTGCCCTTAAAAAAATTCCATTTCTGGCATATTCCTATTTCTCATCCCCAGGTTGGGCAGTCCTGTTTATATCTTAAATTAGTTACTACTATGCCATATATTTATGCATGAATTAATAATATATGATGATTAAACATGTACATGCATCTAAATATAACGGATTTTTGATTGAATTATTCTATAAATTTTATTTAAGAAAAATTGATAAATGCATGCTAGCAAAATCTATATGTAAATCATTTAAGATCTCATAGCTATATAGCATCATATAATTATTGGACAATACCCACAGTTAGGTCACTGTCGAGTGTCAACTATAATTGTTTGTGCAAGAAAAGAAACATTGGTTATTATCCGAAATAAAAGACGAAACAGACAGACTTATATATATTCATATATATTAATTTAGTTATTAGAGAATTATTTCATAAGTTATAATAAACATAAATGAAAAGGAAATGTCTTCAATGATAGATATATTGTTCATGCTTGCTCCCCATCTTCTTCATCCCTCAATTTCATTGAATAAATAAAAAGGTTATTATTTTTATTAAGTTATGTTATTAGAGAATTAAGTATCATTATTATTATTATTAACACCCTAATTTATTTCTATTATCTAATTCTAATTTTAAAAACTAAGAGTTAAAAGATTAAAAGTGATTAATTTATTTTATAATTGTTCCTGAATTAGAAAACGTTTCTTCTGCTTTCGAATAACAATTCTTTCAAAGAAAATTTTATGCTTCTTCGGTGAATATTTTAGCGGAAGGTATAATTTCTTGAAACTGAGGTTTGTTGGTTTTTATATCCTTCATCCCTCCTTAATTAGATAAAATAAATTAATTAATGGCAAAATAAAATGTTGACTTGGGATATTTGACCATTCTTAATTAGTCCCAAAAATATAGTAATTTTGAAAATGGATGCAGCAGATCACAAATAATTGGTGAGAAGGTGAGGTCATGGTGATGATTTATGTGTACTTTGGAATTAAATAGTTTTTAGCCCCAGAAATTGACAAATGAAACTGTTGAGAGATATTATGATATATGTGATCGAAGTTGGACACATATTTGCCCTATCCGACAACAGTTAAATTGCCCACCCAACTAACATTTCTTTTCAACTATATAGTTTTTGTGGGAAAATCAATTGCCTTTTTTTTTTTTTAGAAAAACTAATAATAAATAAACTGAGCTAAATCCTATTTTAATCTGTACTTTTATAATCTTCGTAGCATAGCATATGTATGTAGCTAATTAAAGCCCTTTTCTTTCAACAATAATTAATTTATAGGTGTTTTATTATTCATCTTGCACAAAATTATTTAATCTCCAACACCCGATATCACTTTAAAACTTTCCACTAAAAAAAATAATTACAGCATAATAATATAACACCTAATTAACTTAATCTAAGAAATTGATTCAGTAATTTGTATAATTTTTGATAGGGAAAGGAAAAACAAGGTTTTTCTTTCTTTATATATATATATATATAGTTTTAATAGTTATTACATTCATATTAACTATTTTTTCAACCATTAAATTAAAAATTTATTTGTCTTAATTGTTTTTACAATAATTATGAGTATTTAATATTATAACATTTAATATTATTTAACACTAAAATTTTTTATGATTATTCATAGACCTGTAACAATTGATTTTTTTTCTTTCTATATATATATATATATATATATATATATATATATATGTGTGTATATATATTATTTTAATCAGTTTAAAAAACATAGCACTTTTTTTTAAATATAGTTATTTATTAATTTTATATTACTTTTCTATTTAATATGTCTTGTTATCTTAAATATGATCCCTAATTATACAAGAATATATATATGTAAGATAAAATATATAATTCTAATTATATTAACAAATTTTGTTAATATATGCGGAAAAAAATATAAATCCATATATAAGATGGCTGCAACTAGCACAACGTTGGAGGTTGAAGGAATCTAAATTGTATGTGATTTTGTGTGCTGTTGAAGTGGATGGAAAATTGGAAACCAATTATTATTACGTAATGTGTGTGTATGGGTTGTGCCCATTATCTTCTCCCATACGTACGAGCCATTGCTGACTATATAACATTTTCTTTTTCTTTTTCTTTTTCTTTTTCTAAATGTATATATCATTAAATACATTTGAAAATGGAAAAAGGAAATAAATAAAAATTCAAAGTGCATTTTCGTCAAAGTAAGCAAACAACTTCAATCGGTTGCATTGATTAAGCTATATGTGCTCATTTTTCAATATAAATACAGCTAGCTAATTAAAAGAAATGTGTGCTTGTGGTACACTATTTTCCTGCGTGTAAGAATTACCTGATTAATTGAACAGTTATTTTTAAAAAAAAAAAAGAAAAAGATTTCAGCTAATTGACCGAATTTTGAAAATTAATTAATGTTTGAATTTTAATCTTCAAAGAAAAACCAAGTCACCCACCATAACATTTGTGATCTGATCTCTGCCAAATTATATTCCATCACTTGATTGATGAGCTAGTCAGTCACTCTAGCTGTTACTTGTGACCCTGGACGATGGGTGGATAACTCCATATGTGCAAGCAAGACATTCAGCTTTTTGATTTTACCTTTTTTAAAATTATTTCATATATTTAAATTTAATTTTGGATATTTATACACCTTCAGATTTTGTAAGTTTTTGAATCAAATCTGATAAAATTGCCAAATCAAATCTAAATGAATGGTCTAAATTTGGCAAGTTCTTAAATATGAAAGATTTATTGAGTTAAATGGATATATAACATAAATATGAAAACAATTTTTGACAGTCTCATAGTTTTTTATTTTTTATTTTTAGAACGCTTTCTTTTAAATTGATAAAAACAAAAGAGAATAAGAAATCTAATTCAAAAAAAAACCACAGGAATCCGTCCCAAGTTCCAAACGAAATGGGTTATTATTAAATTTAAAAGTCTACTAATTAGCATGTGTATTTAATTTATCGATATTTTTATATAAGATTTTGAGTGGAATCAATATTATAATCTCACATCTTCAAACTGCAACTTCAACATTCTTAAATTTCAAGCATTAAGCATTAAAGTTACTAAATTTTAATTTAGTGGTATTGGTTTTGTAATTGAGATTATGAGTTGCTTAATTCAAATTTTAATCCAATCTCTTGTAAATAAAAAAAAAATTAAGCACTAATATCCTGGCCTAGTTAACTAAAAATTACAAGTAAACATGCAGAGGGTGGGATAAGAAATTGAGAATTATCTGAATGTGTATGTACATGGCCTGAAGGTGATCAAGAAGACATAATTGGAGGACAGTAATAATAGCAAGCATCCACCCAACACAATAGTTCTAGTTGGAAGATACCTCTTTTAGTTTTAGTTGGTTTGGTTGGGAGGATACCTCTTTTAGTTGTAGTTGGTTTGGTTGGGAGGGTGCATTGGGGCTTCCCTTTAGGGTTCAATTGCTTGCAAGGGACAAGGCGACAGCCACAAAATCCTTAATTAATTGCCTCTTGATGGGAATAAATGAAAAAAGGGTTTTTTTTAATGTATAAATTATATAATTAGCACCTCATAATTTTTTTAATTTAAAGGTTACGATTGAAGTTTCAAATTTGAATTTGAGATATGTAGCTTTATCATTAGGCTAAAATTTATTGATAATTAACACCTCTTAATTAATTAGATAGCAAATAAGAAATTAAGTTAATTAATTTTTTCATGAACAAAATAAATAAAAAAAAGTAAAGAAAAAAATTACATCGGTGGCACTTTCTAAGTTATGTAAAAAGAGAAGTCAGTAATCATCTGTGCGAAAAGGTAACTTAACAATTATTTGAATGTTAACTATGGACCATTTAAATAATTTTTATCATTTCAAGAGATTATGGGCAACTTTTTGCTAGTTCAGAATGTTAAATCATATCCATGAGAGAGAAAAAAGAGGGATGTGGGTTTATGAGTTCAATATGTTAAATCATGTGCATGCTCCACCTAAAGTTTATTAACTTGTGGGGAACTTTCATCATTTCACAAAAATTGTGACTTTACAAAGTGAAAAAACTTTCCCTTTTATGAGTTTTTATATCTACCATTTTTTTAACCAAAAAAAAAAACAACCATTTGTTTGTTAAACTACTTTATAAACCTTAATATATAGTTTCATTCCCACTCTCTTAACAATTTATTATTTATTTCATCACAATTTTCTCTCTCTATATATAAATACTTATCATTTTAGTTCGAAAAATAATTGTAACATCAGAATTTGATTGAATTCTTAATCTGTCTTTTGCAAAATTGAAACAAAAATATTTAATTCTTGCACATATATATATATAGGGTATTTAGTTCAGATAAAATAGATTCAGAATCAAAATAAACTATTCTTATTTATAGAATTTGATTAGAAAAAGAAAAGGAACAATACATGAAATGAAATTTTATAATTTTTGTGACTCCAGCTTGATTGGAAAATAGCCATTCCTCCTCTCTGTCTGTTAATCATAATTGATTCTAGTTAAGCAAAAAATCAACATAAAATATGTTTTTCTTAATTTATTGAACAAACTATTCGTGTATTTTTTTTGTGTGTGTGTGTACTATATAATATGCATAACAAATGTTTCTTACTTTATTTTAGAAAAAGTATTTGAATTTTTTTTGGTAATTAAAGAATTAAGAAATATTAAGTTTTTACAAAATAAACAAAAATTAGAAAATAAGTTTATTATCAATCACACTATAAGAAAAATACAAAATAGCGACGGAATTTAGTAATAGACCTAATTTATCGCTAATTAGTGACGGATCAGAAACGGTATACTAAGTGAGAATGATATTAAAATTTAGAAAAATGTTAGCGACAGATTAGTAAAAATTTAGTGACAAAAATTGACGACAAAAATAATCCATTGCTAAGAATCATAGCTAATTGTGGCAGTAATATTTGGTGCCTTGTGTTGTGACGGATTTGCTACGGAATTTGTAAAAGAATTTTTGCAATGGAAACTTTCCGTCGCTAGTGTAAAGGAACTTACCACACCTACATTTAGCAACGAAATTTAGTCGTCGCCATTCTTGTGACATACTCGGCCGTCGCTAATAGAATGAATTTTGAAAATCAAAACTTTTTAGTGACGGATGTTAGCCGTCACAAATATGGGAATATTAAAAAATATATAATTTAAATTATATATATATATATATATGTATGTATGTATGTATGTATGTAGAAAACAAAACACTTCAATGCTTTGCCTCCATCTTATTCTTGTTGTTGTTTTTTTTGTTACTTCTACTAATTGGTACCATTTTTCTATTATTATCATTTCCTTCAATTCCAATATTTCATTATTTAATTGATTTATGTTATATTTATGTTTATATTGATTGATTAAAATTTATTATACGTGAAGTTTGATATATTAATGTTCATCAATAATTATTATTTGGCTATTAGTTACATAAAAAAATGAAACAAGAAGATCAATATAAAGAAAAATAGAAACTGAGAAAATATTCATAATTTATAGGTTTTAATTTTAATTTTTGATTTTTTCTATCAATTCAAATTTTAACGTTTATCGAAGTTCTCAATTTTATCTTTTTGTCGAACTTTTCCCATTTGTTAATATCATAAATAATAAATTAAAAAAATTATTGAAAGATTAAAAATATGGAAATTTTTATAATGTAAACTCTAATATTTCTTATTATTATCCATTTAAAATCTAATATTTGTTAGAGTTTGCAATTAAAACCTTCAAATGTAATAACACATTGGACTTTTATTGTTAAATGAATGAAAACTTAATAAAATATCCACATAGCAAACTCTAATGAATCGTTATATTACATCCACGATTTAAGACCTAATCATTATACGCGAGTTCCATTGTCATTCGCACTGAGTGGATATAAACGTTATGATCAAAGTCTAAATACGGACATATCAAGTGAAGAAATATTATTTAATAATGGTAATGAAATATTTGGAATAAAAATGAAGCTAATTAGTCGTATTGTTGTGATTTCGTATTTGACACACAAACCGATACAACAGACCAGACAAAAAATGTGTGATTTTTGGCTGGTGATAGAATATTGAAATAAATATAATGAGACATAAAGAGTGTTATATTGAGTAGTGGAAATAATTGTGAGGCAAGATTCTTAGATTTAATACCCAAAATTGCGAAAATATAGTCTCTGATGTGAGTTTACAGTCTAATTTTCTGATCATGAGTTATAAATATGCGTTCACAATAATTTAATTCTAAGATATTTAAAGCTAATAATTTAGACATTGAACTTCACATGAATTTTTACGAGTCTGATTAAGAAAAATGACTATACTATAAAACATGATTTTTACACTGAAAGTCATTTTGCAAAATTTTACAAATTATTTTGAAGATAAAATTATTTTATAGTTTTTTTATATTTAATTTAATGGAATTAAATTTTTAGAGGTTGAATTTGGAAAATTAAATTAAATCATGAATTAATTTAGAGAAAATTTGTGATTGGTGGAATTTTGGCTCAAGTCAAAGATGATTAGTGTATAATTGGGCTATATGTCAATTTAATGAGTTAATTAAAATTTTAAGTGTCCAATTGGGTGTGAGATTAAGAGTTAATGATGATTATTTAAATTAATTTGGGTTATGAAAGAGAATTTTTTCTACTATTCTAGAGTTATCTACAAAAAATCAAAAGAAAATCTCATTCTTCTCCACCATATGTTCAACCACCATAGAAGCTTAATCAAGCTTCTTTCTTCACTTTACATTCACAATATTACAAATATTCAAGTATTTGGAGTAAGAGAAATTAAATTTTTGGTGAAGAAAACAAAATAAATTTTGAGAAAAATCACTTATTAGTCAAAAATTCCAAGAAAGTGGAGGCGAGATTTTCGTTACTTTTCTTTTAAATTTATATAGTTTTAACTTGGGTTGGTGATTGTTTGAAATATATTTGGGATTTGTGTTGAGTTTGAAAGTGTACTAGAAAAGAAAAATTGGGGTTTTATAGAGAAAAATTGAAAAAATTAGATAAAAATGGAAAATAAGTAGAATAAGACTTAAGGATGATGAATATGATGAAAAATTGATGGGAATAATTTTTAAGAATTTTTCTAATTATGGCCGAATTTTTGAAAAATTTGTTTGAAAAATTTGTACTTTAAAATTGTGAAAATAAAGTCAAATGAAGTGTTTTGAAGTGAAAAATAAATTTTTGAATGAAAGAAATTTTTAATATAATTTTTGGTGAAATTATGGATTTTTAGCCTAATTATTGAATATTATTTTGGTGAATTTGGTGATGGAAAATGAAAGAAAATTGGTTAAAGTAATTATAAAATTTTATTTGGAATTTTTAGAGCATTTATTGAATTAATGAGAAATTTTAAATTGTAAATGAATTTTTGGAAAAAAATAGAAATTACTGGAAAAATGGACATAATTTCAAAAAAATAATTATGGAGTAGAAAAATTAAATATTATATGAAGAAAATAATTTTGAGAATTTTTGGTCTTGTCGAGCGACCGAAGTCTCGGGTTACATGTTAAAAGTGTGTAATAAGAAATAACACAGATATGAGATTTTGATATATGAGAGAGGGAAAAATGATATAAGAGCTTTATTTGTAGTAGAATATATGTTAAATGTAATTTTGTTGTTAATTGGGATTTTTTTTCCTTAGAGGAGGAGGTGTTCTCGATGAGTTCCAACTATGTGCGGTACTTTTAAGTTATGTTCACATTCAGACTAATCTCTGTTCGAGCTGGGAAGAACCCTTTTCGAGGTGGAAGCTCTGGCTAAGGAAGCACCTGCGTACAAGGCATGGTTCAAACCTACAACCTCTTAAGCCAAGAACAGAACCATTATCATCTGATATGCACCCCTTGGTTAGTTAATTGGAAATTTAATTGTTATTTAGGTGTATCGTCAAGACACACACCGAAACGAGATAAAGAAAATGAGTCAACAGCCTTCGGCAAATTACAGTAGATGTTGGTGCATTAACTTATAATATAGACTAGTAGTGATTTAAAGTAATTTTATATGTTTTGGTATAAAATAAATATATCGATATGAGATTTTAAAGAAATAAATTCTTTTTTCACGTGATAAATTTTTATGTCATGAAATATTTTTTTTATGATGTTAAATTAAGATAAAAATTATTTATATTCAATTATGAGAAATTGATAATTATATGAAGATAAACTCATATATTAGCTTAGACATTGAGCTAGAGAATTATTGGCATGTCAATAGGATAGGAACTCCATAACCTATGGTTATCTTAGTTATGAGAGATATTGTATGGTTCATGTGTTTATCTTGGACCATCCATATTATTTATTTACCGATCATATGATTATCTTATATCGAGATTGATTATATAGTTATCTTATATCAAATGATATTATTTTGGATCATTCGGTTATATTTGACCTTAGTACTATGGTTATCTTAGAGACTGAGATTTACATTGATTGATAGTACCCCTTGTTTCCCTAGAAATATGTCTATGACATCTTAATATATAGATTGGACAAGTTTTTATTTAGTAAATGAATGTAGTTTTTATGTTTTGATTATATTCTTGTTATGTTCACACTAACGGATTTAGTTTCGAAAAATGTTGATGTTACATCCATTTACTGAAAAATATTTTTGTGTCTATTTTTATACATAAGTATAATAATTTAATAATGATTTTGGTTTATAAAAAAAATTCTTCAAAATTTTTTTAATTTTAATTTTATATGTTATTTTAAAATGATCATTATTATGAGTTTTTATACCATTAAGTTTTATACTTAGTTCGGAATTTTATTTTCTCTAGCGTAGATTTTTAAAAGTGTGAAAAAACGATGAGCATGTATATAAAAGGCTTCACTAGAACTAATGGACCCTACTAATAAAGTCAAATAGCAGTGATAGTCACTTTGCAAGAGTGAGTTTTGTTTATGTACTTTTTATATTTCATCCAATGTATTTTAACGTATATAAGCTATTATGCATTGATTGTAACGCTCGTAATTAAGGTATATAAGTTATGTTTTAGATTAGTGAGAGTTGAAGGTTAAGTGAAGTTTTAAAAGTTTGAGAGTTGCTAAAATCAGTTGTTTTACGCTGGTGACAATGAGTGTTATGACCATGAATATCGAATTTTAGTTAGTAGTTGTGAAGAGGTTCTTCACAACCGTAAAGAAGTGGTTCACGCCCGTAAAAGATGAGTCATAACCTTGAAGTCTGGACAGTATAGACATGTGAGGCAGCTACATTTTTCTTCCTGCTATTATTTTAAATCTGCTCCCTACTCCCTATTAACCAACCTAACACATCATTTACATCTTCTTCTTCCTTCATAACCTTTTTCCTCCATTATTGAAGCTTGCATAGACTTTGTTTCAATAGAAAAAATGAGACAGAAGAGTGAGAGAAGAAGTTTGTGAGCTTTGAGAGAATAGTTCAATTTTCATGTTTTGGATTTTGGTTCAAGTTTCAAAGGCTAATAGGACGTTTTCATCTTACTAGGATTTGGTAGAAGAGCTAGGAGTCCATTTTAAGGAAGAGAACAAGCTTGAAAAGCTCAAAATTTAGCTAATTTTAATCATAAGTGTAAGGTTTGTACATAACAACCTCTCAAACTTAATCTTTGCATTTGTATATTGGTGTAACTTGAATGCATGTCAGTATGACTTTTGGTTAATGAAAATCTATGATATTTGGGATTGATATGTATGATGGGAGTTCCTATGTTAAATGATTGTTTTGAGATGTTAGATGAATTATTTTGGTTAATGTAAATGATTAGAGAGTGTGGTTAGGATATATAGATTAAATGCATATTGGAATATTGATAGGATGACTAACATTGGTCAATTGTACAGATTATTGCATGTGAGGATGGTATGAATATGTAATGCTCTGTTTTCTGGAAAAAATTTCAAATTCACGGGCGTGAATGGTGAGTTTATGGGCGTGAAAGTCATGAAAATGAACTTTGTTGCTGAAACAGAACCATTCACAAACAGCTTCATGGTTGGATTCATGGTATGGTTCACGCCTGTGAAAGGGTAATCACAGACATGAATGTATGATGATTCACATGTTGAATTATGATTTTGTTCATGGGTAAACTACCCGTGAAGTAGTGCTTCACGGCCATAAAATGTTATTCAAGGGTGTGAAGCTAGTTAACTTGAAAATATTGTATGTTTTCTTGTGAATCAAAGTTGATTTATCATGAGGTGGCATACCTCTGTCATAAGATTATAGTATGCTATGAGAATGCATATTATAAAATGATTAATGTGAATTATGGTAATTGAGATATATGATTAAGCCCAATACTCTAACTATGACTAGAGTTAAAATAGATGACATGTTATTGAGGGAAGTTCAGTACCAAGTGACCTAGGTTGGTCATGATCGAGATTCTTTGAAGGCTAAGAGGCAAACAATGAAGGCTTCCTCAATTGGTTTATATGCAAACTCTTTTCCTTAAACAAGTGTTCTGAGAAGCTCAGTCAAATGTCCTGAGGGCTCTGGTGAGAGGTGTAGATTATCTGTATTCATTTTAGTTTAGTTAAAAGTAAAGTGGATAAAAGTAAAATAATTAACTCTACTTAAGTATGATATACACTTGTATGATTTCTAGTTTTTGATATATCATGATCGATATGAATACATTGTATGAGATTATGATGACATGTCATATAAAATGTGGGTTAATGCATGTACGACTTCAAGATAAGTCGTTATGGTAGGGTTGGTAAGTATTTCATGTATATTTTTATTTATCATATGGCGTGTTTGCATGTTGTTATATACTAGATACGAGTTGCTTAATATACCTTGCAACATTTTTTATTTGACTGTATATGATGATGTATTCGAGAGAGTATGAAGTGTTACGTGTTAAGATTCAAATTAATAGAAAAATATTAAAGTTTAAATTGAAAAAAATTGTTTATTGAAAATGGTATAAATTAATTTAGCACTAATTTATTGCCACTAATTTATTTTGTAAATCAAATCCAATTTTAAGAACTAAATCTAAGGAAAATAATTATTTAAATTATTATAAGTAACATTTGTTTGATAATTTTTAATGTCTCCTTTTGATATATTATCCTATTAATTGAATTGTGGCAGTGTACTGAACATATCTTGTTTTGATATATTATCCTATTAATTGAATTGCAATAGTGTATTGAACATCTCTAATCTATAATGACAAACTTTGTGCTTAAATCCACATGCTATGATATGAAATAGAATTATAGTTAATGCATTAGACTAGCTTTTATTTGTTTGTATCCATTGGTAGTAGTAATTAACTAGCTACGATAGGAATAATATAATATTTTTCTTAATTTAATAGAGGTAATAAAAAATAAGACTAGATCATCTATGGATGTATAATTGATTGAAAGATAGTCTTTTGAACCTAGAGTTCATGACTGATATAAGACAATTCATAAATTTGCATGCAATCATCCGAAATTGATGGGCAATGATAGAATAAAATATCTATGTAACCATCGCAAGTGTAAGAATCACATATTTTATAAAATGGATATAGTTAAGTTGCATCTATATATAAATGGTTTTGTACCGGATTATTATGATTAGACTCTACATGGAGAACAAACAATTGAAGTTAATTTGAATAACCATGTCAATTATGTCGATGAACATACTAGTGTGGATAATTATACAGAATCATCCAATCGGTATCATTCCATGGTTATGGATGTTGCTAGCCATGCATTCAATCATCCAATAAGTGTTTGATTGGTTGTTAGAGAGGCCTTGTAATTAAAGTCAACTTACCTATATTATAGATATGAAACTGCTTTTTATGTTTGATTAGTTGTTAAATATCTCATAATTGAAGTCAAATTACTTATGTTATGGATAAAATTATGCTAAAATTTTAATATGATATCAAATGTGTAATCTCTCTTGTTATTGGTTGGTTGTTAGTTGCCTCGTAATTGAGGTCAAGTTAGTTATGTTATTAACAAAACTCTGCTTTTTGTATTTGATTGGTTATTAGATGTCTCATAATTGATGTCAGATTATTTATACTATAGGCGAAACTCTACTAAAATTTTAGCCTGATTTTAAATATTTACTCTCTTTAAATTGATTGGTTATTACAAGCTTTGTACTTGAGAACGTGTAACTTATGTTATAGATGGAACTCTGCCAAAATTTCAATATAATATTAAATAATTAATCTTATATATTCATTGCAATCCAAAAAAGTATTATATGTTGGTTTTTTTCTGTTTCAGAATAATTTATTTGAGATATAGAGCTTGATAGTGCAATCAAACATAAATGATTCCAACAGATTGCATCACATTATAGTGATACTTTAAGCAGGTGGAGAGTATCTGACAATAAACCATCATGAGTCATATATGGTATTTGGGAGAGTTGACAAAAAAAATGGTCCACTCCTCAATTTAGGTAGTGATCTACCATTGCTTCTAAAAACAAATTTATTGAGACGAGTGACTCAAGTTCAGGTCCCTCACGATATACAAAGGGTTCTATATCCATGGTTGAGTATAATGGGCATATAGTATATTGATTATGAAAAAAACTTATTTTGATTTGTTATTCATTTAAATATTAAGTCTGTAAAATGTCTATTAATATTTTTATTTTTTTACTTATTTATGTGTTATGCTTGTAATATTATTATTATTGTGTTGTCTTTGTATTTTTTTTATTAGACAAAAAATTTAGGACGTGAACCAGATCATATTAAACTTTTCGAGGTAGCACATACTAGCAAGACTATTTTAAAAATTGAGTACATACACTAACAGTCTAAGGCTATTGCAGTAAGTGTTTACTAAACTCATAACTCATTCCTATGTAAAAATTTATTAGTTAGCCTTTTCAATTAATTTCATGTAATTTATAATTTCGCTTATCAGAATTTATATTATATGATCAGTTGCATGCCTTTAGAGAAACCATTTTTTAGGCAGTGGAGGGATCCAACAAGCCATGTTAGTCGGATTTGAGACAATTATTTCTAAAGGCAGCTGGTGGCTAGAAAAAGCGGCAAGTGTACGGGATGGACACTAAGGCACTCCATTTTCTATAGTGGTACCTCCTTTTTTTCTCTACTGCTACCTCACTGGACACTAATGCAGAGTAATTGTGTATTACCATTAAGCTAGATATGCAACAGATGCGAGACGAGATGCACGCAAAGATTCGTGAAAGAGATATGCACAAAGATTCAAGATGAGATTCGTGTGGAGCTTTAGGAGATGCGACAACTTATAGCAGAGATATCTCCTTCTACCCAACATTCAGTTCAACCTTCATGGAGAGATCCACATTACTCTAATAGCATGTAAGACAATATATTAATAATATTTTATAATTTTTAATTATCAAATATTTATCATGATATAAAATATAAATTTAAATGTTAACTTATAATTTATTTCATGATTATTTTTCAAAAAAAATTGTATTTTATCCAATTAACTTAAAAGTTGAAAAAATAAATAACAAAAATTATTAAAAATTAAAAAAATTAAAATTTGGATGTTAGCGACGGATTAATTGTTCTCCAAAAATTTGTAACAACAAAAATCCGTAGCTAAATCTCTAGGTAAATTTACTAACGGAACATTAATCCATTGCTAAAATCTAAAGTCAAATTAGTGACAGAAATTTCTGTCACTAATTACCGACAGAATATCCATCCAAAATTTGTCTCTCATTCTCGCATGGAAGCTATTGCGACAGAATTTTCGTCGCTAATTCCATCACTAACATTAGTGATGGAATAATAATTTGTTACTAACTGTTTTGAGAGGAGCAAAACCGTAACGGAAAATTTCAGTCGCAAAATGGACATTAGCGACGGAGTTTTCTACTATTAGAGGCTGATTTAATCCGTCGCTAATATGCATTTTCATGTTTTTCATTTTTAAAAACAATAATAGAAGTTTACTTAATATATATTTTTCTATTACTCATCAAATTAAATAAATTTTTTGGTAAGACTAAAATTTATAAAATTATAATTATATTAAAAATATATAAATTTAGGATTTTCATATTATTAAAAAAAGGACACTTTAAGAATTTGTAGGTGCTTGCATTGTATGTAAGACCATATAATTAATTAGTATGCTCTAAAGGTGAATGAGTCCCAATTATAATTAATTAAATTTTTTTAACATATATGTAAATTTCTTTCAACCTTAATTTGGTAGGATATTTATCTAAATATTATAACCTAATTTCTGCATTCCACGTCATAGGACATTATACAAAATGACCCATTAACCGAATATATATATGCCCATCAAGTCTGATGAATCGATTCATCAAAGGCTCCCATATATATAATAATAAAAGCAGATTCATAAAATGGTAGGTTATAGCTACGTACCCAGCTTGCTACGACCCCCGACAAGTTTCATCAACATAAATGCGAGTAGATACATCATGAAAATCAATAGCCCATATGGTCAATTAAAATATAACATTTTCATAAATTATTTATTGAAATTTTATAAATATGCAATTTAATTTTGTTGATGCTGACCTTGAATTCTACCCACCCTTCGTTAGATAGCATTCTATCAATTGCAAAACTGGCAACGGATTAAAGGGATCGCAATTTTTCCTAGAATATGCAGCAAAAAAGTTTTGTAGTATTTTATTTTCTCATTAAAAATTTATTTTTACAAGTCGATTAGTTGAATTAATTAGAATAAAATCTCATTTTTATTGCCAGTTACACAATATACATAGAATCAATCTATCTACCAAGATTTCTGCTTTAATAACATGTAAGGGTAAAATTCTAATAAAATGTCTCGGATTCAAAATCTTATTTCCATGTAGATAGTAAAAAAAAAAAAGAAAAGAAATAACTTGAGTGACAATAAATTTGCATCATTAGTTATGTCATGAACTATAAAAGCTATTTCCTAAAAGTTGTTTCATATATTCTTGCAAAAAATGTTATTGGTGGAGAATAATTAAAGAAAAATAAATAAAAATTTGTATACTAGTGAATGTGCCATTGAAATTGCTTCATTGGACTAAGTAATAATTATACTATAGAAAAGATTTTCAAATTATTTGTTGTATATGCAAGTGCTTGATGTGTTGCTGCCATACCCACGAGTTGTGCCATCATTTAGTTGCTATCAATTTTGGCTTGAATCTTCTTCACAACTTAGATTTTTCTTTTTTTCGGCCTAGGGTAGCTACTTGCTCCTAGATCCTAATGGAGAAGCCCCATAATTTGACATCTAACTATGTTTCATTGCACGTGTACGGTCATGATTCATTTATTTAACGGCACAGAGAGATGCTGAAATAGTCGAATATAAATTTTTACACTTTATATGTCATATATTTAAAATAAATGTTTACTTTAGCTAGAGTCTAACATATTGAGATTCCTATTATTCATTTGATATTTATTATTTATTGAATGAATGATAAAAATAAAATACTAAATATTTATTTTTGAAAGATAAATAATTTTTTAAATTAGTAGCATCCCATTTTCATTTTCTTTTATAAATTTTCTAATTTTAAGCAACAAGTATAAAAGCTGATTGCAAATAAGCCAAAATTGATTGATACGCTTTTATGACTTTATGCCTCCTTATAGCGAAGATTCTTTCACACCAATAATCGTATTAGTATTTCACAAAATCTTCTAAGAAAATCATATATAACACTTAAATTTATTTATTTTATTATTTTTAAATATATTTAATTAATATAGTTTTGATTTATCGATAATTATGGCAAGCGATTTATCACGTTAAAATAATAAAATAAACAAATGACTCCCTTAGTTCCACTTCGACTGTTTATTTTGATTTTTTTAAAAATATTCATTTAAAAAATAAAATTTTCTAGTATATCTTTTCTCACTATATTTTTATTTATTAATCTTACACATTAAAAATTTTAATATAATAATATTAAAGTAAATATAAGAAATTTATAATATTAATAGTGGTTAATTATTTTTATGTTTTTTTATATAAAAATATAAAAAAGAAGAATGATATAGAATGCATTTTATCACAAAAAAAGATAGAATTCAATTTATCAAATGTAAATATTAAATAACTATATAGTATTTTTCTTTCCCTTCCGAATTAATATTAGAGATACGTATCATACTTGGATATTAATTCTATATTTTTTTTAGAAAAAAAATAGTAGAAGAAAATCTAAATGCATGCCCATTTAGCATTGCAATTGAAAGAACAAATTAATTAGTTTAAAAAAAAAGTTAATATTTTTATTATTTTATAACTTATATAATAAACGAGATAATGATATAATTAATTATTTGGGTGTGTGCCTACTGCCTATATATAGTCCATCTTTAATCACTTTACAACTGTTTTGGTTACTATTAGTAGTAAGTTAAATTTAATCATGACTGATTAATATAATTAAGTATTAATTAAAGCGCGTTTACTTAATAAAGATATGACTAAAAGTTAAAAACTTAACTTTATAAGCTTTGGAATTTTATCCAGCATCCCTACATCGAATAATTAGATACTAAGAAAAAAAAAAAAAATTGCATACTAAGAAAATAAAATAAAAATAATTATTTCAGTCAACAATCTTCAAAAAAAAAAAAGGTTTAAGCAACTACCAATTTAAAACTCCATTTTGTTCCAAAACAAATACTCTCACTCCTCTTTTTACATAGATTAAGAAAATGTAGGTATTATAGTTAAATGACAAAATATTTTATATTGTTTTTTTAATTATTATACCCTTCAATGAAATCAAATATAAGATGAAAAATCTAAATTGATATCGAACATATTTGACAAATGGCAAAAATTAAACTAATAATATTAAATAACACATGCTTAAAATAATTTTCATTGATAATTATAAGACAATTAAATTAGGAGTATGAAACACAATTTATAAATTAATTATAATGTAAAAATGGTAAATGGGACTATATTTTGAGATAGATAAAAAAAAAAGTGGGACTGAATTTAGCTATATTTGATATAAATGAATTATACGTTATTAATAATAGATTTCAATAATAAATACATTTATTTTTAAATTTAATCTAAAAAATGAATGCATTTATCCTTTTTTAATCTATAGTTTTAATTATTTTTTCGAAGATACATAAATGTGATAAAATAATAAATATATTAATTTTTATATCCAATTTTAATAAAAGCACAAACAAATTTCATGAATTAGGTGGATTAATATTATATGAAACATGGGTTTAAGAAGAAAATATGAGAACACGAAATTGGTTGAAAAAGTCCCAAAAAGTTCTTTCATTGCAGGAAGAAATCAAAAGTTGAGCAGCCATTACTCAACCGAACTTGGAAACGTAAACAGTTAACTTCTACACTAATCTTAATCCAAAAATTTCTAACTCCTATCATATCAACAATACGCTCCTTCACTTGGAATTTTTAATTTGGAAATCCGTTTTCCCGGTAAAACCAAACAGCCCCCACACTCCTTTCCGTTTTCCCTTTTTCAACAATATTTTTTTAGAAAAAAAAAACACAAAAATCCAAAAATCCTTAAAATTAAAAAATATATATTTTTTAAAAAATCACATCACCTCATATTTATATCCTAAGAAACACATTGATACTCATATTCATTCGATACAAAACACAAACTAAAAGCATTTCCTCTTTCTCAGTTAAAAAAAAAAAAAAAGCATTTCCTCTTTCTCTTCTCTTTCCGGTTCCTTTCCCGGTGACAGACTCCGGCCAATGCTCTTTCATTAATCGAAGTCTTTTGGCTTCGATTTTATATACAGAATAGATATGAGAAGAGAATGAGAATCCATCCACGGCGATCATGTCACTCTCGTGCTCCGATTGCTTCAACGACCTTCTTTGCAGCGAGGATTCCTCCGAAATATTCTCCGGCGAGTCGCCGGAATGCCTTTCGGACCTCGAATCTCCTGCCTGTATCGAAGAATCGATTGCCAGTTTCATTGAAGATGAAAGGAACTTCGTGCCTGGTTTCGATTACTTATCTCGGTTCAAATCTCACTCTCTCGATGCATCGGCTCGAGAAGAATCCGTTGCATGGATTCTCAAGGTAAACAAAACAACCTTAAGTTTGCTGATATTACTATATTGCCACTACAGCTATAACAGATCTGAGCCGTCCGCTTGCTTCATCGGAGCTATTGATTCATAGTTGAAGTTATATAATTTTATTCGACCAAAAAAAAGAAGTTATATAATTTTATGATCTGCCGTTAGATCCGCTGATATTATTCATGATTGGTGTTGGCGGGCGCATGTTATGTTAGTTCCACTGAATTTTGTCTCTATTCTACTATCATACACATTCACGCTGTTTCGTGTTTGCAGGTGCAAGCATACTATAGTTTCCAGCCTTTGACGGCGTATCTCTCCGTCAACTATTTGGATCGGTTCCTTTATTCTCGTTCATTGCCGGTGAGCTTCTCGTTGAATCTGTTGCAGTTTAAAATAATATTTTTTTCAAAAAAAAATCAATCAGTAAATTTATCTTCCCGGTGCTTCAGCAAACAAAATTTGACTGTAGGTGTAAATACGTTTGACTTATCAAACCATGAAAATGCCGCGAGTGCCTAACTACAGTCTACAACTCTACATTGTGTATCTCGTGCTTGTATATTTTTTTCAAGTTAATTATCGAAATTAAAAAATTAAATAAACGTTCAGTTAAAATTCCATCCATAATACCATGCATTAATTAGTTTGATTCCATCGATGCAGTGTTATTAAGTAATAAAGTTGGAATTAACATAGTCAAAAAGAGTAATTGAGTGGCTGAGGCCTGTGCGCCTTTTTTCTAGGGAATAGGTGGGTATTACAGAAATGGACTTTTAAATATTCACTTTTTAATTTCTGATTGGATAGTGAGAATTAATTTCTGATTGTACAGTGAGATGAGAAAAATTTTTTAAATAATTTTTTTTATTTCTAGATTTTACCAACTAATTATAAAATGATTTTTGAAAAATGTTGAAAATTAGTGGTATTCTTATTGAAGACATCATCACATCATCTGACTGAATCGTTATAGGAGTTTGTTAAGCTTGCGTTAGGAGTTTAACTACAGTGTAAAAACTTTATTGGAGTGTTTATTATGCCCTCGTAAAGTCTTTTACTGATATAAAATTGTGCTGGCACGTGGCAATACTTTCGATATTTTCGTGTACAAATTAACAAAATATCCTTTGGGTAAATTAACCTCAATCACACAAATTATCATCACCGTAATTTATTTGATTTAATTATTGCCATTATTATAATGAATGATTAATTATGTCGATTTCATAAATAACTTTTTCCTTTATCTTTTTTTGTTATCATTGCAGCAAACAAATGGATGGCCAATGCAACTTCTATCCGTTGCTTGCTTGTCATTAGCAGCTAAAATGGAGGAACCACTGGTTCCTTCCTTATTAGATCTCCAGGTATATATGTATATATACTTATTCTCATTCTTGTCATCTCTGTATATTTACAATATATAAATGGTTATTAAGCCAAGATTAATATGTATAAAATAGCTTAATTAACCTAATAGGCATAATAATGCTTTAAAGGTTGAAGGTGCGAAGTATATCTTTGAACCCAGAACAATCCGAAGGATGGAACTTTTCGTTCTCACTATATTGGACTGGAGACTGCGATCTGTAACACCATTTAGTTATCTTGATTTCTTCGCATGGAAGATGGATTCATCAGGAGCTTATATTGGGTTTCTAATCTCACGGGCCACAGAAATCATTTTATCAAATATGCAAGGTAAATAATTTCGTATGTGGAAAACCATGCATGCAAGAATACGCATATATAGTTGGCCCATACTGAAGTTATTGTTTTTGTTTTACGGGCAATGTCAACAGAAGCGAGCTTTCTTGAGTATCGGCCATCAAGCATCTCAGCTGCGGCGATACTCTGTGCAGCCAATGAAATACCAAACTTGTCACTTGTTACTCCTGAACATGCTGAATTATGGTGTGATGGTCTAAGCAAGGTAAGGAGATAAATACAATTACTTAGTACACATACAAAATGATTATGATTGCGATTCAGCATATAACACTTGCTACAAACTCGTACTTCCAACTCTAAAATATATGTAATTTTTGCAGGAAAGGATCATCAGTTGCTATAGGTTAATGCAAGATCTTGTGCTTAACACTAGCCGAAGTAAGACTCCCAAAGTCTTACCATTGCTTAGAGTAACAATCCGGGCCAGAATGATGTCCAGTGACTCATCTTCCTCCTCAACTTCATCATCATTATCATCGTTTTATAAAAGGAGAAAATTAAATAGCTGCTTATGGGTGGATGATGACAAAAGAAACTCCGAGTAAGGCAAAAGAGAAATTTATTTCTGACCAAAAAAAAAAAGAAAAGTAAGAGAAGGAAAAGGAAAGGAAAGAAAAGAGCAGAAAAATGGTGGTCCAAAGTTATCTAGAATCCTCAAAAATATTTTCTTGGAGGGTTTTGAGGGCAATTTGACTCGAATGGTGCAGATTATTTTGTGTATATATGTGTGAATTAGAGTTTGGTGAGTTTGGCGGAGATTTATTAATTTTTTTAGTGGGGTTTGCCATTCATTATTAATGGCATTGCAGATTCCCAAGGGAAAGGGGATTTGTTAGCTTAATGTTTTTGTGTGAGAAAGTAAGGGGAAGAAAGAGAAAGCTCCTGTTTTTAAATATAGTAGAGAGTCATGGAGTGTGAATGAAGTGGGGTGATGAAATTCAATGGCAGCATCGATTATTGAATGAAAGGAAGTAGATGGTGGGACCTTTAAAGAGAAAAACGAGCGAAGGAAAAAAAATCTAAGGGGTTTGGCGCAAATAATTAAGGCCGGGGTTGAAAAATTAAAAATGGAAACCTTGAAGTCGGAGTTAATTAATGGAGAAAAAAGAAGTAAAAGCTCATCTTGGCCACCATCATTTTCAACACTTCTGCTTTTGGTAGGAAAAATAAAATGGCTCTATAAAACACATGTTATGTTTATAGATTTTGAGAGTGGTTTGTGTGCACATGCTCATGGGTGCATGGCTCACACGTGTGTATGCGTGCTTTTTTGGCGGGAATTGCCTCTTCTAAAATGGCCTTCACCTTACCCTTGGCCAAACCATACTATATATATATATACTACTAAGGCTCTTCATCACGTGTGTGGGGGCTACACGTGTGTAAACTTTTTCTTAATTTCATTTTTTCATTTTTTGTTTATTTCAAGAGGAGAAATCCTCTTTAAGGGGCCTAAATTAACTTTGGCCTGACAGATACCCGAAGGTCTTTGGGGCCTTTCACGCGTGTTTGTATCTGATATTCTCTGATTAATATAATAATCCAAATAAGTATTTCTTTTGCCTTTTCTTTTCTTTTTTCTTTATGTGATGAAGAGCATGTGATTGATAATACAAATTTTGTAGCTTTGCGATTTGTTTTTATTAATGTATCATATGACTTTTTTAATAACAAGGTGTGGAATTTAGCGAAGCAGTGAAGGTCCTGGGCAATATTGAAGCGACTGCTCGGTCCCTCTAGCAATAAAAGAGGTTTCTTTCATGAATATGACTGCTTGCCCCTTATTAGCTATTGTGCCCTCTCGTGACCAATCTATGGCTTCTTCCTTTTATTTCCCATTAGATATCAGACAGCTCTGCCTCTTTCCCAACTTCATTGCTCAGCTAATTAATATTATTTATTATCAAACACCATATATATCCCTTAATTGATCCATCATTCATCTTCTTGAATTGCGCATTGGTAGTTTTTTTTTGCTGGCAATCTACATGCTGCAAGGCTGGACACATTTCACTATTTCAGTGGGTATAATAGTTAATGGCATAATTTTTTCGTAGGAAAAAGCCAACAACTTTAAAATCTCCTTTACGTATATATTTATAAATAATAAGAATAGAAAAGGGCGAAGAAAGATGTGGTATATTATTTTTTGCATGCAGTAACATATATGGTTTGGGTTTTATAAAGTAACCATGCATGCATCTCAAAAAATATAAATTATGCCCATCATTCTATCATGCCATACTTTTAATCTCCACTTCGATCCCATGAAAGTAGCTAAAATTTAATTACATATTCATTGACATCCAAATTATATATGCCAGTATATATGGACCATATATAGTAGTTAAAATAAATAGCAACTCGTTTCTCTTGGATTTGCC
Organism: Triadica sebifera; assembly: GCA_023653625.1. NCBI lineage: Eukaryota > Viridiplantae > Streptophyta > Magnoliopsida > Malpighiales > Euphorbiaceae > Triadica > Triadica sebifera. The sequence continues at coordinate 26,299,072 of CM042900.1, forward strand.
TAAGATATGCCTCGGATCCATCTAGGACCGATTCAGGACCACCTGATCTAAACAAATTTAGGGTTTCCACAAGATATTTCAAACGAAACATGTAAATGGATTAGAAACTCGATTTTTATATTTTTAGCTCGCAAGTCCTTTCCTTTTAGTTCGTTCCAACAATGTGTGGATCCCACTTGCAATGGTGTCGGAATCCACTTGGTGTTTTAATATCTTTTTGATTCTATTATTATTATTATTATGGTATCCGGAGCTGCTTACTGGCCTATTAAATATAATTTAATACGTGTCACTCGTTAGATAAGCTTGGTGTGAGCCATATATATATATATATATATATGAATTGAAGATTTAGATCATGTGTGTTTGGGATTTTTAGATTTTTTTTATTTAATTATCTAATTTTTTATAAATTATTTTAAAAAATATATATATTTTTAGAAAAAAAATTATTTACCTTTTTTTTTTAAACTATTTTGAAAACTTAAAAAAATTAAAGAATATATATTTTTTCAAAAAACGCTTTTCACGAAGTAATGCCAAACCGGGCTATAAATGGCCATCGAAAAGAGCACACATCTTAATTCCCCACTAAAAATTAGGAATCATTAAAAACCAAAATGAAAAAAAGGAATCATTAAATAAATTGAAATTCTAGTTTGATGATCACTAAGATCAGAAAGTGGTAACTATAATTAAATCATTATAGCCCCCATCTTGAGTGATAACTGATAAGATAATTAAAAATAATATTAATCAAAATTTCTATATGGACAAAGAATAGGACAAGCATCCCTCCTTTAATTTAACAAAGTCATGTTGGGTGTGCCGTGTGCGTAATACGTATGACCTAAATTTAAATATGTAAACTAAACACTATTATGTCTCTTAATGGATATTTCTTTTCGCCATATCAAACTAAATTATAATATAATTTAGTGTTAAAAAATTAATAGATTATAATTTTTTTTACGTTCTTATTATTTTTATCAAATAACATACTATATCATTTAACCCCAAAATTGACTTTTTAATTTTTAGCAGTAGTTCTTTTATTATTTTGAATTGATATTGTTAATTATTTTGAATTGATATATATATATATATATATATAATTCATTTGCATTATATATTTAAATATATTTTATTTTAATTAATATAAATATGTTCTTTTTATATTATTTTATATTTTTCAACTAATTTTATCAAACACTTTTAATTCGATCAGTTAGTAAATTATCAACTACAACTAGATTATCAGTTAATTTTACCAAACAGAGCCATTGTCTTGTAAAAATAAACTCATTTTTATTTTTCACCTATCCTAATTAAATTATAAGTCGCTTTCTTTTTTTAATAAAATACAACGATTTGTTAATTTTTTAATCTTAAATTTTCTATTTAATGTGTCTAATTATCCATAAATATGAATTGTGATTTCTTAATTTTTCGAAATGCTTTTAATTAATATAATAAATATATGAGAGCTTCAATCATATTAATTGAGCCTAATTTTATTACACAGAGAGAGTAAGACGTTTTCTTTTCTTGCTGAAGACACGTGATAAATAGTTAATTAGGGGTAATTAAGTAGGGTATAATTTGCCATGCGGGCTATGAAAGCAACAAGTAATCAGTCAGAGAAAGATGGTGACTTTAGGTCTTTTTATTTGATCTAAAAAAAAGTGGAAAGATATCTATTAGGGTTTGGAGATTTTAATTTGTTAGCAATTTGGTTCCCACCATTATGTATCATAATGCCAAATAGTGTCATACAAATTAAGGTTCCTAATTAATTATTGATGATTAACTTGTAGCCATAATTCACCTATAATGGTTTAATATGAAAAAAATATGGATGTGCCCAAAAAAAAAGTAATAATCACGCATAGATTCATCGACTCAATTAATCTAAATAAGAATTTTTTATTTTTTTATTTTTGGTTTGGACCAATAGGAGAGTAACACGTATACCTGAAAAAAATATTAACAAAAAGAAAAGCACCAAACGGCCAACGGCTGTTACTTTATTAGATATAAATTTTGGAAGAGGATATTGACAGCAGCTGCATGCCCTATACGACTAATACTCTTCTCCTTCATATTCTCTTAAGCCTTATCTAATATTCCTGCACAGGCTTTAAGTTTTCTTCTTTTAATTTCTTTTTTTCTTTAAGGGAAACAGAATGGTCTTTAAAGTGAGGAATCCTAAGTATAAACCAAAAAGCCAAAATTTCTTTATCCCTCCCAATGAAAGGTGGGCTAAAGGAGAATAGTGAAGGCAGCAGAATCTTGGCTCTTTACCTGCTGAGCTTTTTGTTTATTTATTTGATTTAAGTTTTTTTTTTTCAAATACAAGAGGGAATTAAAAAAAGAATTCGTAGGAAAAATTCAACTTTATTAGGTGGCCATGACAAAAATGGAGGACCCCTAAAATTCAGCTTTTGAAGATGATTTTTAGTTGTAAAAACGGTGATCGTGGGGTTGCTGTAAAAGATGTATAGGCCCATTGGCCATTAGAAGTTAAGGGTTCAAAAGCTAGAATCATTCACACAATATTGAAAATATAGTTTTTGTGATTTTCTGCTGAATGCAAGACAGCACTACTCTCGAGTCCATTGGCTACTCAAATGTCACCATCCCATGTGTGATTTTATTTATTTAATTTTATCCTTTGATATTTAGATAGGTAGAAAAAGCAAAAAAGAAAACATTAAATAAAAGGAATAAATAATCATATATATATATATATATATACACACACGTCCCTTGTAAAATTTACATTTTGTCTGTTTAATACGAATGTTCTCATCAATTGTACACCTAACCATTCATTTTCCCATAAAACAATCTTCAATTTTATATGTACATATAAGGTTTTTAGATAGTTATTGTCAATAATAACAATATTATATGAATTAAACCAAATTAATGAATTGTGTATGAACTTTTTTTTTGTCAATAAGGAAAATTTTATTGTCTAGAAAACTATTCAAAGAGACATAAATACAACCGGGAAATGGCCAAGCTGAAAACTAGTCATCTAGAAACAAAATCATTAGCTATGGATATAATTTTCTAACAATTTCCTATCTAACTCGATAGTAGTGCAGAAAATCTTATTATATATTGCAATTATACTTACATAGATGGGATTTATTACACACAAATTCAATCATTTTTTTTTGTTATGCAATAATACTTATCTATATCGGTTTTATTATACACCAATTCAATCATTTTTTTAATATATGTTAAGTAATTTTTAGTTGGCATACATGAAGAAATATTGATAAATGATAATTTAATTTAGGTTAGAAAAATAGTTGTGAAAACTTTCTATATATAAGAACAAAATATATACTGAAAGAACTGAGAGAAGTCTTTATGGGAAGATGCCGAGAGGAGCCTGCTGGGAAATAGGCTTTCCAACTCATAAGACCTCCTTTGGATGCCATGAAAAGAAGCTGAAAGGGAAGTATGGGAGTGACTACTCTCGAGGGACGTTGATGTCTTTTTTTTTTTGTGATAGTGCCCTTTCCATTCATTAAGAGTGGACACAAAAAGAGTCTTCTCTTCAATCATCAAACTTAAATGTTTTCACCACCCAAAACCCTATTTTTAAATTTTAGTTTGTATTCATTGAATTTTCTCTTTACAAACATATTAAAAGATTGATATTTGTATACAGATATATATAAATATAAATATTAATAGTCTAAAGTGAAAGCTGATACAATGATAAGTAAAATAAGAAAAGGGAAATGGGTACTACTATTAGCTACCCTAATTGCACAAGCTTCCAAATATGGCATGGATTTACTCCGTTTTGGTCATTAGGGTAAAAGAGAAAAAGAAAAATAAAGTGGATTTGATTCAATACATAAAGAAAATTTGCTGTTTAGCCGAAAGCTTTGTACTCTACAAGTGATAGAAAATTATAATTGTGCATCGAGAAATGTAATTAAGATAAGACCCATTTTTGTACAAGGTGGTCAAGCTTTATCAAAAAGATTTGCTTCTATATATCTTTAGTCATTGTTGGTGGATATATAGTAAATTAAATAACAAAAAATTAATAAAGACCCAATAGTTCATATTAATGGTAATCTACACATCTCCTTTTTCATGGTTTAATGTACTTACATATATATAATTATAACTCCTAATTTTTTTGTAGCACGTGCAATAAGATATACCTAAAGCAATACGAGCTTATAGTGCACTCCGCATCAATCTGGCAAAGTGAAATTATTTTTCAACTTGACGAAAGGAAAAAAAAAGAAGAAAAAAAGTATGAAGGAAGCGAAGATATTAACCTCTCATTCATATATATATAAATTTACCAATGGATTTTACCCATTGGTAATTACTAATAGAAAATATGTGGAAAAAATTCTAAAATATTATCAATAGTTTACTAATGGTTTACCAACCGAAATTTAGTAATAAATTTATATCTGTTGGTAAATATTGTGTAAAAATTTGACGTCAAATTTAAAAACGGATTACCAATGAAAAATTTTATTGGTAATTACCAACAGAATTATTCCATTGGTAAATTAATAAATACCAATAAATGAGTGTCTGTTGGTATATTTTGTTGGTAAATATCAAATAAAATTTTTTAAATAATTTTTTATTTATGTGATTATATCAAAAATTAGAATTGAATGACTAAAATTCCTTGAAGTGAAATTGATCAATTAAAGTTAAAAAATAAAATTAGTGTTCAATTGATTAATCAATTTAAATCAATTTATTATGAACCATAATTTGAGTTAATTTTATCAATTAAATATCTATTTAGTCAAATAGTTTCTAATTTAATTAATATAATAACAATTAAAGTTAGCATAATTAAATTAATAAATTAATTTCAATTGAAGTCAACTTATTTAAATTAATTTTTCAAATCTAAATTTATATTAATTTAATTTAATTATTCAATTGCATTTCAATTTAAACAATTGAAGTTCTATTTAAGAATGGTTAATCAATTAAATTATAATTAATAATTTGAATTCCAATTTAATCAATTGAAATTCAATTTATGTTTAATTTAATCAATTTAAATTCAATTAATCAATTAGAAATTTATGTCCAATTTAATCGATTTAATTTCATTAATAAATGAAATCCTAATTTAATCAATTGAACCACAATTTAAATCTATTACCCTCATTTAATTAGTTAAACATTAATTTAATCTATTGAACCTCAATTTATATTAATTGAATCAAATTAATCAATTACACCATAATGTAATCATTTAAAGTTTGATTTAAATTAAATTTAATCAATTTAATTTTAATTAATCAATTGACTCCCAGTTTAAGCTTAATTTAACTAATATTTACTCAGTTAATCAATTAAATCCCAATTTAATCAAATTATTCAGTTGAATATCAATTTAATAAATTAAAGTTCAATTTAATAATGGTTTAATTATTTTATATTTAATTAATTAATTGAAATTTAATTAAAAATTTTAAGGTCAATTAGTTATTTTACCAATTGAGCCCTAATTTAATCAATTAGACTCTAATTTAAGACTATTAAAGAAATTTAATCAGCTAAATCTTAATTTAATCAATTGAAGTTTAATTTAAATTAAATTAATCAATTGAACCCCAATTTGATCAAATTAATTAAACTCAATTTAATCAATTTAAGTTTAATTAATCAATTAATCTCTAAATTAATCAATTGGACCCCAATTTATAATTAATTGAATCAAATTAATTGCTTGAATCACAATTTATTACTACCTCAATCATTTATTGATAGAAAATTTTAAAATAATAGGAATAAGAAATAAAATTTAATTATAATATGAATTAAAAAAATATTGTTTAATTTATTAAAACATAACAAAAATACTTCACATGTTTTAATTTAAATAAGTATTTTTCTACTCTTAATTAAAATGAAGAGAACAAATTAAGTCCATGAAATGACATCCTTTTTCTTTCAATTCCCATATTGAAAACACTATCTTCTCCCACGTAATTGAAAGTTCTCTCATCTAAAAAACCTATCCAAATTGAAAGAAATGTTTTTCGCTTCTCCTTACCACATATGACTCCCAGAGGCGTTCAAGAACTCATTTGTTATTCTCCTTCCTTGCAAAAGGCTTTTGTCTTCCTCTTTAGTTGCTAGTTCAACTTTCAAATTCTAAGAGATAACGTTACTACCCATTATTCTCTCTCCTTTTGTGTAATGCTCATAAATAGGGTCTATAAATTGTATTAATGGTTGGTCAGAGTTATGAGTTAAAAAAAATATTAAAATATTTAAAAGTTGTTAATTTTGATATTTCACACATGTGACAAGTGGTATCACAACTGTGAATGTCGGATCTCCAGTGAACAAATCATGAAGGTTAATCACGACCATGATTAGGTGGTTCACACCCGTGAAGGATGAATTACAACTATGAATCCTAGGCAGACATGATAGGTGAGGTAACTGCGATTTTCTCTCTATCATTTTCATTAAATCCAGTCTCAACCCCCTGTTAACTAACCAAACACACCATCTTAACCTCCTTCTAGCTCCAGAAACTTTTTTCTCCATTATTGGAGTTTAAAAGTCAAGTTCTACCTAAGGGAAGTGAGAGAGAAAAGTAGGAGAGGAAGCTTATGAGTGAATAGATCAGTTTTGTATTTTTTGTATTTTGTCTAAATTCTAAGAGTCTAAGAGAATGCTTTGTTTGTGTCTAGGAGCTAGTAAAGGCGTTGGTAGTCCCTCTTATAGGAGAGGACAAATTTGAAGATCTAGGGTTTTGGCTAAGCTCTATCTTAGGAGTAAGGTTCTACATAGCCACATTCAAATACTTGAGTTGCATGAATATGTGTTATTTGCCTTAAATGCATACTGTTAGTGGTCAATAGGGTGTTAAATGATATATTTTCAGGTTGATATGCATAATGAGTGTTTTTATGTTAAGGTATATTTAAGATGATAATTTTTTGCCGATTGATGTAAATAAATATTGTTGACATGATATATGACTTGTATGCATGTTATAGTGTTGATAGAGTGACTGACATTAGTTAACCGTAGAGATTGTTGCATGTGAAAATGGTATGAAATAACTTATTTTGTTTGCTGGAAAAATTTCCAAATTCATTGTCGTGAACTTGTAGTTCACAAACGTGAATATTGTGAATTGCATTTTTGTTGTTGAAGCAGACCCTTTTTCGGGTAGTTTCACAATTGGGATCATTGTTTGGTTCACACCCATAAAAGGGTGATCATGGCCATGAAACTGTTGGTGATTATCATAGTGTGATTCACGGGCAAATTGTCTATGAAGGTTATTCACGACCGTAAAAATGAGTTCACGGGCGTGAATATGTGAAACTGCATTTTCTTATATTTTTGCACGTGGATAAAATTGATTCATTTTGAGGTGGTATACCTATATCATATGGTTATAACATAGTATGAGAATACATGTTATGATTTTTAAGAATCATGGAATATGGATTAATTTGCGATACAGAATGTTAAGTGTATGATAAACGGTTAAGTCCAATACTTTGATTAAGACTAGAGCTCGAATTGATGAGATGCCATTGAGGGGAGACTGGTACTGGGTGATGTATGTTGGTCACATTCGAGATTCTTTGAAGACCCAAGGTTAAGTCAGATGTGCTTCTTTCGGTGATTGATATGTGCACACTTTTTTTCTCAAACATGTGTTCTAGAAGGCGCAGACAGATGTTTTGAAGGCTCGAGTGAGAGTTGTAGATTTCTCATATCCAATTTAGTCTAGTTATAATTAAAATGAGCAACAAATTGATTAAAATAAATTTCTATGTGAAGTATACACTTGTATGATTAATATATGATATTTTGATATGCCATATTTGGTGTGTGACATTATATATGATATTATTATGGTATGTCGTATGGTAAGTTGGTAAGAATATAATGCATATTGTATATATCATGTGTTGTGCTTTACATGTTATATACCACTAAACATTAGTTTGCTTAACATATGAGCTTCCCATTCGCAGGTTTGAAACTTAAGGGAGGAACTACATAGGAGGACGCCTAAAGATCAAAGTCAAGGAAACATATTTGGGATGAGTGATACAACCATTGTAATGTCCGATAATTTAGGTCACGGTTGCAGTTGACCGAAATCTGATTTATCAAACCAATCGGAGTCTAAATTCGGATATAAAAAAAAATAAAAATGATAATAAAATATTAGAAAAATATTTTGGATATTATTAATTTAGAATTTTGAAGTTCGGAATTAAAATTTGAAAAAAATAATTTTTCGCTGAATAAAATTAGAAATTACAGTGTTTTTGGCACAAATATTTTAAGAATGCATAAAAATTGAATATTGTTTATCTAAGAAAATGAATATTCTTTGGATTAAAATAAAGTAAGAGTAATTTAAATTAATGGATCAATGAGAGATAAAATTATCTAATTAATCCTAACAACTCACTTAATCCAACTATAAAAGTCAACTTTCACATTTTTGCCTTTATTCTTCTTCTTCCTCATCTTAATCAAACCAATTTATCTCATTTTTTCTTCTCTTTTTCCATGATTGTCTTGCCCCCCATTGCGACTCAGTGAGAATAACCATCAAGTGAGTTCTAAAGCACCAAACATTTCATAATAGCAAATAACAAGTATAATTAATACATACTTTATACTCCATTTCATCAGTCAATAACATATAAATATAGATAAAATCAAGTATTCAATATTTGCTCTTTACTTGTGCTTATGCTTATACATTTTATTTTGTTGTGACCAGGTTAAAGAGATATTGCCCCGGGTTTCCATGTGAACATTAGTCATATGAACATTTGCATTTGCATGAATTGGCTTCCGGACCAGTATGACTTCCAAATGTCATAACTTAGTCTATAAATAACATATTAAGCTTAAATTAGTACCAAAATTTATCTAAGACATATACCTATAACTTTCCTGTTTTGATCATTTACAGAATCGATCTGTAAGAAGATCAAAATAATCAAACAAGTTTTAGGACCTGTACAGAGCACTCAGTAGACAGTTCAAATCATGAAATAGTCATGGTTCCATTCACCATAACTCAAATATTACAAGACCTATGAACCTGAAATTTGGTATACAGATCCATAACACATATATCTACAATTTTTATGCTTTGAGGTACTTCAAATATTAGTTTTAACATACCCAAAACTAACAAGTACAGTAGCTAACTTACTTAAAGTTCACATCCAGACCAGTTTCATTACGAAGAGGATATCTCATTCTATACACCACATCTTGCAAAACTATTTATATATCCATAAATCTAAGACATAAAGGAACAACTTTTATGTTTAAAGATTTTCCAGAATCAATTTATATGGATATCAAAATCGGGGTGCAAATCAGTGTCTATTAATGAATCTTAGCAACTCAAATCAACCTTATAGCAATAAGAATTGATTACTTACCAAGAACAAACTTGCAAGGGATCAATTTGCCTCAAAAACCAAGTGAAAAAGGAAGAATTAGTGGCTGGAACTTGAGAGAAAATAGGTTGAAGAAATGAAGCAAAGAAGAAGAAGATAAGGAAAGAAAAGGAAGATAATGGAGCCTAATAGGTTAAAAGTCACCTACCCCATTTGCGTTCTTTTCTTTTCTTTGCCGTCCATCTTTCCCTTTTTTTTTTCTTTTTCTTTTTGCTGTATGTTTTTTTTATTATTATTTTTTTTTATTTTTATTATCATCATACATATATACATACATATACATACATTCATGTATACATATATACATTTACCCAATTTTACTAACCAATAATAAATAAATATATAATCTAATCACTTATTTTAATTTAATTAAATTAATAATGTCAAATTTTTATTAATTCAATCCAGTCCCTTTATTCACTTAAATATTAATTTCATGTCATTTTCATCTATATTATAAAACAGACATATGTATTTCTATACAATTGTAAAATTTTTGAAAATAAACTAATTGTATGTCATGAATATATTTAAATAAAAATGCATATTATGTATGTATTCAAGTGATATATATGCAAAATGTATATGTGCAAATGAGATGCTGTAGAAATGCATATAGAAAAAGTTAAGGATGTTACAAGTTGGTTAATATTAAATTAGTTGGACCAATCAAGTTGAAATTAAAAATTTTAACCAAACATGAAAATTGTGAAAATTTGTTTCATTAAGGGCTCAAAAATAATATGTTTATTTATTTATTTTTAATTTTCCATGGCCATTTGTAAAAAAAAAAAAATTGATACAGTGATACCGCAATTATGTTGATTAATATTTGTTAGTTACAAAAGCATGAAATTGATTTATATCAAAATTATAATTAAAAATCTAAATTTGGATTAATATTATGTAAGGAAAAAAAATACCAATATCAACATCAAATTAATTATATGTTAAGAAAATTATTATTTTAATAGCGTTGTTTCAAAATTTGAGTTAATTGAAAAATCTTAAAATTGATTCATAAGGAAAATTCAATCAGAATATTAGATATATGGTTTTTTTATTATACTAATGTTTTTATTATTATTGAGTAATAATTTTAAAGGATGCGATTTTTGTTCTAAGTTCATTAATTTAATAATTAAAAGCATAGTATAATAAAAATAAATTATTAATAATATAAATATATTATTGCTGGCAAATGACAATGTGATGTATGACCAAATACGTGACCAAATGATTGGTGAATAAATATACAAAAAAATCTTCTTTTATTTCTCATGTGCTTAATAAGATGTTTTAAAATATATACTCTATGTAATACATTAATTTAATAATTGTAGCTACTATAGTGTGGGTAGAGAAAATACTTAGTACAAAATGACATTTTTCCTATTATTTTTGTCCCAATTCAAGACTAAAACTACTTCACATAATCTCTACAATACCCAAAACAACCAAACACACTTTTATTTATTGTAAGATTTAGTGGGCCCACCACCAATCATTTGAATAAACTTTCACAGCAAAATAATATGACCATTGTTTTACCATATCTTTAGCAATTTTATGTCTATAAATAGGGCTCCATTTGAAGGCACAAGTGAATTGCAGCGAAAATAGCGAGAGATCTCATGAGAGAAAAAAAATAGAGAGAGCTAAAGAAAGTGAAGAAAGAAAGAAAGAAAGAAATAAATATTGTTATTTTTCTAATTTTTTTAGAAAAAGTATAATTGTTTTCTTTTTAAATATTAGCATATGTTATAATTTCTTATTTTTTTTATAATAGAATTCTTCTATCTATTTCGTAATTTTTATTTTGATTTGTTTGAGAGTTTTTCTGTAACACACTTTGATATAATTAAAAATAATCTCAACGATACCAAAAAGATGTTACAATAGACATAAATTAAAACGTCATAAATTTAAAACTTTGATGCATTATTATCATGATGATTTAAAGCAAAATAAAAATATTCTTAATGTCTTGAAATATAAATCAGAATAACAAAAGTTTAAATACAAATTCGTACAGGCATACACAAATATAAGATTTTGCAAATGAGTAGTTACAAAACTACACGTTTCTGATATAAAAACATATAAATCTATAATTATCCAACTCAATAAAATAGCCATAAATATAAAATGATTGTATCACCCACCCTGAGTATATTCTTTTAACTCTAATCACTAGACGCCATCCTTTGTCATTCCAATGCTGCCTATGAAAAACCTATACGCTAAGCAATTCATGTCTAGTGGTACATAATAACGTGCAAAACATATAACAAAATATATTTAATATGCATGACATATTTACCAATCTACCATGACGACTTACCTCAAAGTCCACACATACATCATTTTCTACTTTATATGACATATCATCATATTCTTATGCATCCAACACACATCGTATATGACATACAAAATACCCTATAAGATACAAATAAGTATATATCACATATAAATACAATCATTTATTTTACTTTTTTGTCCATCTTACTCATAACTAGAATAAAATGGATATGAGTAACTTAACCCACCAATTAAGTTCTCATTGTTTACCTATGGGCCTTCAAATATAGCCCACATAGAAAGCTCTCATTGCTAACCTCTGGGCCTTCAAATATAACCCACCGAGAAAGTTCTCATTGCTAACCTCTGGGCCATCAAATATAACCTATCGAGGAAGTTCTCATTGCTTACTTTTGGACCTTCAAATATAACCCACCGAGGAAGCTTTCATTACTAACTTCGGGGCCTTTAAATATAACCCACCGTGGAAGCTCTCATTGCTAACCTCTGGGCCTTCAAATATATGACCAACCTAGGGGAATCGATACCAAACTTTTCTCAATGACATATCATCTATTCTAACTCTAGTTCTAATTAGAGTATTAGGCTTAACTGTTTTACAACATGTACCACATATGTTTCCATATTGTCCATTTTTCCATATTTTATATAAATTTGCTGTGATATCTCACAGTTACATTCACAACATGTATAATCATACCATGTGTTATCATACAACAAAGGTATTTCACGTCATAATGACTCAATCTTGATTCACATGCAAGGGCATATAAGATTTTCAAATTAAGCAGCTTCACACCTATAAATAACATTTCACAACTGTGATGCACTACTTCACAGGTAGTTTACTCGTAAACCAAGCCGTGATTCGTCTTGTGAATTAGCACACATTTATAGGTATGAACCAAATTGTGAAGCTGCCCTTGAACGAGTATGCCTCAGCAACAAAATTTATCTTCACGACATTCACGCTTGTAAACTCTCTGTTCATTGCCGTGAATTTGAAACTTTTTTCAGAAATCAGAGCATCAAAACTTCATGTCATTCTCACATGCAATATTATCTGGGGTTGACTAATGTCAGCCATCTTATCAATACTCTAGCATGCATTTTAGTCATTTATCATAAATATATACTTTCTAATTATCCACATTAACCATATTAATTCATCTAACACCATAATCTAACATATTCACCTATATCTTCTCATCATTCATATCAACTCACGTTATAACATTTATCTATTCACTGATCATTTATATAATATATTTAAGGTAATTAACATAGAAATATGAAAATAAAAGTCTTTGGTGTTATTATGTACAAACCTTACATTTAGGATGAGGGAGTCACTACTTTAGCTCTTCAAACTTGTCCCCTCCCTTGGAATCAACTTCCAGTTCTCTCCAGGTCCTAGGAAGATGAAGAACACTTTCTTAGTCTCTGGAAATCTTCCAAAACCCAAAAAAACTTAAAAACCTACTCTTTACCCCCAAGCTCACAAGATTCCATTTTCACTCCCCTCTCTTACTTTACTCTTTCAAAACTTGATATTCAAAACTTCATTAATGGAAGATAAATGTTTTTAGTAGTGAAGGAGATGAAGATGTGACATGTTGGATCGGTTATAGAGGTATAAGAGCGGATTTAAAGAGTATGGCAGAGAGAAATATGTATTTGCCTCACCTGCTTTGTCTGCCTAGACTTTACAGTTGTGACTCCTTTCTCACGGGCGCGAACCTCTCTTTCACGGTAGTGAAGAACTTCATTGTAGTTGCTAACTAAAACTCGATATTTATGGTCGTGACACTCATTGTCACGGGCGTGAAACAATAGATTTCAATAACTCTCAAACTTTTAAAATTTCACTTAATTCTCAACTTTCACTAACTAAGAACATAACTTATATACTCTAATTACGGACATTATATTTCTACATAAAATATGATTTTTTCCATTTTTTTATTAAAAACACTTTTTTTGTTTTTAAATTTTTTCATATCAACAATTTATATTTTAATTTAACAGCTTATTATATATAAATGAAACAGGGTAGATAAGCTATAAGAGTTAAATTTCATATAGTTAATTAAATTTAAAAATTATTTTTGAAGAAAATTGAACATATATAAAATAATGGAGGCATATTAATACTTGATGAATCAATATCCACTAATTGAAATTGACGTTCATTCTCTTAATTGTAATTGAATTGCAATTAAACTCGGCCCAATCTTTTAAAAAGGATTGAGCCGAATATACAAATTATACAAATAAAAATACGGGAGAGAGAAAAAAGATGCAGGGTCATTTGTCTGCTTGGCTAGTCAAACATGGACTAGTTCATAGATCTTTGGGTTTTGATTACCAAGGAATAGATATAATATGTCAAATTTAAAACTATTTTATATTATTAATCAAGGTTAAATCAATTCGGATATAATTAAGTAATTGTGGCTACATAACACATACAAATTATGACAATAATTTTAAAAATGAAAGGAAGAATAGTAATAAGCAATAAATCAATTGATTTTGCAAAAAGTTAGATTTCATATTTAATTAGATTCAAAGGTTAATTTTGAAATGAAAAATTATAATTATAATTTTGAAATGAAAAATTATCGTAATCATTCATAATAAAAAAATGAAAAATTATAATTATAATTTACTAATAAGTATATGATATTTTATTTTTATTGAATTCATATTTTATAGTTAGACGAAAAGGCAATCATATTTTAAAAATTAATTTTAAAAAGTATCTCATAAAAATAAAAAGAAAGTATAAACATGATAAAACTATATTATTATGAAAAAATATGATAAACTAAATTCATTTGATTTAGATAATTCTTTTTCAAAAAAAAAACTAAAAGTATTTACGTAATAAAATTCCCACAGTCACAACAAACATTCAAAAGTTTCTAAAGATAAAACGAAAACATTGATTAATTGCATGACAATAATCTTTCAGATTTATAAAATAAATTTCACATATTATTTAAATAATTCTATTGCTAATATTACTGTAAAAATTCACATATTTTACATTCCGACGCAACGTAAAAGTTACATTCTAGTTAAATATTACATTCCGATGCAAAGTAAAAGTTACATTCTAGTTAAATTCCGACGCAACCAAAATTTCATTACCTCTCTTGTCATGGGTTGCAGTCAAAGTTAGTACGTGCTGATGCCATAATTAATAACAGTCAAAAGATTAATGTGCATAAATTACTGTTATCCAAGAAAAAGGAATAGAGAAGAAAATGAAAAATTGGAGCATAGTACAAATTACATACAATAAAATTACTTGAATCCAAAGTTTGTAACCCATTTTAGGAAATATATATATATATATATATATATATATATATATATATATATATATATATAAGAGAATTGATGGCTTCAAACGATATCCATTAAGCAAATTGGATTTGATTTGTTAATTCCAAAATAAAGGATGGGTTTATTTACCAGACACCCTTTTTGTTCATCTTTTGAATTTTTGTTTAAAGGTGGTTTCCTCATTTGGTTTGAATGAATTAATTATCTGTATTTGTGAAATATTTAATTAATTAATCTCATCTAATGAGTGATTTAGACCTTAAATATTTAGCTTTATCAAGACATTTTATATAATAAATGCTAATATGTCTATCCAACTTTTAGAGATTTGGTAATTTGGACCCAACCTGATATATTCTGTATTGATCCTATCACGCGGGCTAGATCTTTCTATAAAATTTTTTTTTATCTAGATTTCAAATTTTTTATAATGAAAATGGAACGGAGATGATGTACATATTTCTGCCTAATTATATATATATATAAATAATTATTTATATTTTAATATAATTAATATTATTTAAAAGATAAAAATATAATACTCATTTAAAATAAAAAAAATATATTTTTTAAATAATTATATATTTAATTAATAAAAAAAATTTAATATTAAAATAAAATAAAAGAAATTAATAAAAATTAGGCAACAAAATATGATCGGAAATCTCATTTATTTTTTTTCTTGTAAGGAATAGGACAGAATTTTGGAATCGAAATAGAAGACGAATAACTCCCTTTTGCCATTTCTACCCACTTTGAACTTCATATTAGACTTGAGTTAGAAAAGTTTTAATAGTAACGGATTTGCTTTTAATCTTATATACGGACAAACAGAGAACAGCATCGACTTTACATCACAGAGATTAATGAATAGATTTGTCAAAATTTAAGTCGAAGCAAATAATTCTTTTTTTTTTTCGCAACTTTTTTTTTTTGCAATTCTATTATATTTTTACATTTTTCATCGATTTTACATGTTAAAAAAATTACGAAACTTCTTTTCTTTTCTTTTCTTTTTTAAATTTAAGCTTACTGAAGTAATATTATTGCATTAATTTATTCATAATTAATATATACGTGTTCAAAACTTATTAGAAAAAAGCGCCATGTCTGCAGCAACTTTTTTTTTCTTTTTCTTTTTGACAATAATAAGAAAGGGAAAATGAATACGTTGGCCTTTAAATTTTATGTAATTAAAATTTTTAATTAAGAAATTATTTTATTAACTATTAATTCCGAAGTAATTTGATTCTTTAACTAAAAATTTATCCAATTAACTTATTGATCAGATGCTAAATGTTTAGGCTTAAAATTTATTTAATGGACTCTCTAAATTATCATTAATTAAATATTAATTATTTCATATGTAGGGACTAAATTAGTTTAAATTTAATAGTTAATGAAGTTAATTGAGTAAATTTAATAGTTACAAGGCTAAAATAATTCAAAATTGAGAATTTAGAAAGTCAATTAAATATCTTTTTTTAATTAAGAGACTGAATTGGATAAATAAATATTTTTTTGTTCTTTTTCATTTTGCTGTTGTTAATTACATCTTTAGCATGTGCTTTATGAGATGTCCTTCTCTTAATATTGTTTAGATATGTGTATTTTAACCTGATACATTACACTTTACTATTCACTTTTTTTTATTAAAAAAAATACTATCCTTTGAATATGATTTTATCACAATCCAAAATTTCAAGATTCCATGATGCGAAATTAGAATTATACAACTTCTATTGGTATGTCATTGTGTAGCATATGTTTATTGTTGTTCTACATTTAATTGTAAATCCTAAGAATCCACTCGTGACTATTTTATAGGTGCATTTATTTTTTTTTGGCTTTGAGACCACTTTAATTATTTAAATGCCCTAAAATATATTTTGCATTTAATATCATATATTATGTAGATATGCAATAACAAACATACATTAAAGAAAAAAAGAAAAGCCAATGTATATATTTTTTTTTTATTTTAGGTCGGAGTATTTCTCTTCAAAAAAAGAAAATATCGATTTATTATATATCTATACGTCAAAGGTTTAAAAAAAATACAAATTTATATTATTTAAATAATTTATAGCTTTATATTAATTATTTTAACTATGATATTTCATGTTTGTTGATACTTTATCTCTACTAATCTTCGAAATTTTAGTTTCCATTTATACTACTTGGTAAAACTCTATCAATATTTATATGTTATATAGAACTTCCTTATAGTGTCATATAAAACTCCTTTATGGTATGTATTTATGCTAATGATTCTTACATTTATCATGAATTTATAACTACTTTAAAATCTTAAAATATTAACTAAATGATATATTTTCAATTTCTTTTTTTTTTCTATAGTAAAGTGATCCATTTATATTTTTTTAACTATATTTTTTATGGGTCTGCATTATTTATACTATTTGTGCTTTAATTTTATATTATTTATTGCATTTACTGTCTGAAATTTTTTCCCTTGCATTTAATTGTGTCTTTCCGTAGGCAGGGCAAGTTTTAGTTCCTTGCGCTTTAAATTAATACACTTAGGTAGCCTAGCCCACTCTTGGACTCATAATGCGCCTAGAATAAGGAGGCCTTATCGTAATAATGGGCCTCATCTATGCCATTAAGGGATAACGTGGGTTCTGAAATCAGAGGAAAACAGTATCTCACCTGCTCACTTCACATGGCCCTTCTCTACAGTGTATCTGCATCTCCACTTCCTCTGTCTCCCGCCAAAATATCAATCTCCACTACTCCTCATATCCAACGGATACCTTGCTTTATACTTGAACCATATGCTCCTTCCTTCAAACCCATATCGAGGAACCTTCCCAGAGCCACCTCCACTCCCCAGAAGTACGTTTACCCTGACCCCATCCCCGAATTTGCTCAATCAGTGAGTGTTTATGAATTGATTATGCATCCATATCTCTGTTTTTTTTTCTTGTATGCGTTATTGGTTTCGGTTATTGCAGGAGACCCAGAAGTTTAGAGCTGAGCTGTTGAGCAAACTGTCCAAGGAGAGGGACACATTTGGTGATGATCTTGATAAAGTGGTTGATGTTTGCGCGGAGGTAAATTTCATTCTTTTCTTTGCTTTTTGTTTTTTTGGGGGTCAATTATTAACTTGATTATGCTTTTTTTTGTTTGTGGTGTTTAAGGAGGTATCGAATGTTAGTGATTTTTTTTAGGTGGATAACTTTTTAATTTGGTTGCAATTAAGCAATGACTTATAAACAGATATTTGCATATGACCTACTCGAGGAAATGTGTAAGTGAAGCTATGAATTAAAGTTATAGAGTTTGGGGGAGTTTAGCACTTGCCTTGACTAATGATTAGGAAGTTCATTTAATGTTTTTTTTTTTTTTCCACAGGCGTTAAACATTAGTATGGTTTCGTAGTTAGTACTGTTAGTATCTAAGAGGAAACAAAGTGCTGAACCCAGCCAGCAGAGGAAAGATCTTCAATTTTCAGGGTAGGGGGTTCGAACTTGAGCCCTCCTCCCTCTCACACCATTAAGTTATGAAATAATTGTCTTCCTTAAATGTACCCTGACTTGCTGCCTGGACCTGATTGAAACTACTGTTTCATTATTTCCTCTGACCGGAGCTCTGACATAATATGGAACTATATCACATCTTATAGCAGCTTTTATTATATGTATATGTATATATATATATATATATATAGAGAGAGAGAGAGAGAGAGAGACTCACTGCCAAGTCATTGAGGGAATTAGTTGGTTCAGCACAAATAAGCCTTCTGATATTAAGGATCTTTTATTGCTCCCAGAGATGAGTAATTTATGTAAATTTTAGTTATCGAGATATCTAATTGATATTGGCTAGTTGAGAGAGTTAACTCTCAAGGAAAACTGATATTATACCAGCAATATTGATAATTAAAGAAGACAAGGGTTTTATTCAGAAATGAGATTTTCTTTTCTCACTTGAAATTCTTTTCATTACTAATTTGAAGTACCAATAAACATGGTATGATCATGAGTATATCTGCTTCACATTGTTTTTTGCTTCTTGCATTATGTGAAAAAAAAAACTTTATTGAAGAATATTTTCATTCATTTTCACTTTGGTTGGCTACATTGGGATAGGAGGAATTTGGAATGAAGAGATATGGAATTGTTTTTCAGTTTAAATTACTTCAACAGGGTTGACAAGTAAAGGGTAATCTTATTCTTTGTATGGATGCTTCTTTGGTTTAATGGAATTTACAAATTTGTTCATAAAAAAAAAGGGTTGACACATCACAGGAATTCTTTCAACTATAATTTCCTCTGAGATGATATGTACACTAACATTTATTTGAATAACACTTTTAAGTGCATCAATATATCCAACCTCATGCAACATATATATGACAGATCTCATTCAAGAAGTTAACAAAAATTTTGAATTCATTTCCATTTATTTCTCTGGAGGATTTATTTTGTGGCATATTTTGATGTGTTGCAGATGTATAACAGACTTGATTTTTTTTTTCACTCAACAATTTGATGGGTGGATCTATTACCGAGAACGTGTTTCTTATAATATGGTGTGCTATCCTTATGGAATTAGCAGATGAAATTTTCACATAGCAAAATTCATCCTGTAGCATGTTTTAAAATGCATAACAATGGGGGGCCGACTGATCTCTGTAGGGATGTCTGAGAATATATCTATTTATTAGCATACATAAAGCTTCAACAAACCCCTGGGGTCCTCATTTATGGCCAACATATTCGCACTGAAGTAGAAAGATATCCGTATTTGTTATAGAGAACATTCTTATTCGTTAGGGTACTAAGTTATAGCAAAAACCTAGATTAACATTCATGTCAACATCCACACATTAAAATGAAAACCACACATAAATAATGTTCAGCAAAATTTCTAACGTATTTAAAGGACTTAAGTGCAAGTTTTCGGGCCTTTTGGTATGCGTTGTGGTCAGTTTTATCCTTCCAATGATATGATATGTGGTCCTTAGACTAAAAGTCTGTTGAAAAAACTATTGGAGAAGTGATTGTCTGATTATGATGACAAGAAACCATCTTTGCATGTGTTGAGGAAGGAAACACAAGGGCAAGGAAATAATTCTGTTTGAAAATCCAAAATGCCTCTCTCATAAACTGAGACGAGTAATGCTTAATTCCGATGGCCAAGAAAGTGGGTTTTGGCTCAAAACACGAGCACTGGCTCAAATCTGATCACAAGATAAATGACAGAATTAGCTTTTTCCTGGAAATTTGTGGATATTGTCAGGCATTTGGTAGAACCAGTTTGAGGCACATGCTTAAAGAAAATGGTATGGCCATTTGGTGGGGATGACTATGTAAGCAAGAGCTATGGGCATTTGGTGGGGCAATTATATTTTAAATTTCTCTTGCTAAAACCACTGAGGCTTTGGCCATCCAGCTCCTTGTATCTCTTTGATTTTACGTGGTTTAAGTCATTAATAGCCCACCCCACCGGCCAACCCCTATCCCCCTTCTCCCCTCTTTGTCTAGACATGAAAAAATCAAACATTTCATGCTATTTATCTGCTTAAGAAAATGACATTGATTGAGATTTTGATTTAAATTTGCTTTCATGAAAATTTAAATGTCAAATTAAACAATTCTAATATTTTACGCAACAATGTGCAATCATAACAACACTTTAACCAAAACACAAAAGAGGAATGACTTTGCGTAGTGAACAATTGCTTATGATGTCTGTACACAGAGCTGAGGAAATAGTTTTTTTTTTACCTTTTTATTTCCTTTCCTTTTGTATGTTTGAATTTACAGTTGCTTTTTTATTATATATATATATATATATATGTTTTAGGTTAGCACATGGTGCTGGTCGATGTTGGTAGTCAGAACTCAACTCTTGGACCTGATTAATGGAAATGGGAAACCATAGAACATAACCTGATCTCAAGCTAAATCTTGGTGTTGCCGAATGTGAACAAAAAGACTATTTCTACCCAATTCCCTTATTCTAAATATAACCCATATGGGTCGTTAGTATTTTGAGGCAACATGACTAGTCGACAATGATGGTAAACATCAGGATTGAAGCCATAGTCAAATCTTTTTAGCCCATATTACCACTAATTCAGTTATGGCTTCTCAAGTACTGATTCATTATAACATGATCAACCATCTTTTTCTTATCTCATAGGAGCCTTGCGTTTGCTTGACTTGATAACAGTTAATAATTGATCCTAAAAAGAAATATCTGGGCTTAACAATAGTGTAAGCACTTTAACAAAGACAACGCCATTAAGTGATTCTAACTTTTTGTGCATGCCAAGTCCAATGTTAGCAACATCAACTTGTACTGTGCTACCTGTGTGTTTGAAGCTTTGAGATTATAGCACAAAATTTCAAATTTTCTTTTGATGCTAACTAGCTTGTGGTATTGGAAATAGATTTTTAGTGGCTTCTTGCACAAGGAGTATGGAGGACCAGGAACATTATTGGTGGAGCCGTTCACTGATATGTTGGTTGCCCTTAAGGAGAAGAAATTGCCTGGAGCACCTTCAGCTGCTAGAGAATCCTTGTTGTGGGCTCAGAGCCATGTTGATCAGGACTGGGAATCTTGGAACTCAAAACCTACCTAAGTGAATTTCTCTTTCTTGGATTTACAAGTTCTTTCCTTTTAATTAGTGATGGAACTTATGACCTCATGTAGTGGAAATAAATCAACTCCAATACTGTTGAACTAATGCTCATTGAGAAAATATTTTCTTGTAAAACAATGTCAGATCCATCACTCTTTTTTTTGTAGCTATACAGATTTCTTATTACTCTAAAATGGTTTAAAACTGGGAGCTTTGGTTTACAATGGTTTTGATTTGATAATCCCTCCCCTTTGATGGAGTTAATCTATTTTGTGTGTACAAGGAGTCCAAATTTGACCAGTCTCTGTAAATTGAGGAAGCAATCAGTTGTAATTTTTCATTGGCTATCCAAGATTTTTGCAATTAGCTCGCAGCCTCGGAGATGCTCTGTAATGATGGGCGCCATGACTTTGACCTCATCACGGTGGCGGAGTTGTTGGCCGGTGCCCTTAGTCGGTGTCTTTCACGTTTCGTGGTCTGAAATTAGCATTATCACAATGCTCAATTTTCATGAACAAGAATGAAATATTTCAAAAGTGAATTATACTCTTTGTATGATTTACAGTTGTGTTCTCCAGCCTCTACGGATAAAACACCAGAAAAATACTAATAAAAGACAATCTTATTCGATTATCTTCATGTCCAAATGAATAATAATCCTTCATTCTGATCAAATGATAGAATGAAATTGGTAATTAATGATGGAGAACTATAGTGAGAATATTAATACCTGATGAATTTTGTCCTTATCCCTGTGAATGTCAGGTTTGTTTCCCGCCTCACAATCTGAACTCATTTCCTTCTCTGAAGCCATTTGAGGCTTTTCATTTACTGATTCTGGTTGCTGCCTCTTCATTTTTGCATACTTCTTTGCCCTAAACACCTTCATAACTTCTACAACCCAAAAACAAAATACAGAAAAATTAGAAACTGAAAACTGGAAACTTCAAAAACAGCCATAATAATTAAATAAAAAGTGGTTTAAATTTGACATTCTCAGTCTCAGACCTTGAGTAGTAACAAGGCGATAAGCATGGCCAAGAGCAAGAGTATCACTAGGCCTAAGAAGCTTAACACGAGTGAACTGAACAGTCTTGTTGTGTTGATTATTAGTATGAGTAGGTTCCCCAGAAACAGCAGGCAATGGAATAATCAAAGAAACATAATGACCAGGATTGGTTTTCATGACTTCACTAGCTGCAATAGGCCAATAGAGCCTCTCAATCTTCCCACTAGGGTGCTGAATGACCAAGGCTGCTGCATCTATGGCTTGACAGTTTCCCATGTCTGATCTCTCTGCTAGCTTGCTATAATTTCATGAAAAAATGATTTAATGAAGAAGAAGAAGACGGAGAAGAAGAAGGAGAAAGAAAGAAAAGAAGGAATTAGAAGCAGTCTCTTTCTAGACAGCTCCCACTAAGACCACACCTCAGGCCCTAACAAATATAAGTAAGGAGTATGGCTGTAAGGGTGTCTTATTCAAGCAAAGGCAACTCTAAGCAGGCCGTCTCTCTTTTTCCAACTAACTAAATTCTTACGTGGTGAATTTTATCTTTTAATTAATCTTTTTTTTTTTAATTCAGATAAAAATTGACATGTTAAATTCTCTTCTTATTATACAATTAATTGACATTAAAATAATTCACACCGGCACGCTTTCGGGGACACGTGGAGAGACGTCAGATGATGGAAGCATGGCTGGACATGTCCGGCGTTGTCTATGGAGTCGACGGCTTTTATTTATTTATTATGTTTTTTATTTATTTGGAAAAAAAAAGGAATTATTACAAGAAGATTAATTAGGATTTATGGGTTTTGGCAATTCTTAGTGGGCGTTTTGGTATTTAGCTGTCTAGTGGACCTTTTTTTTTCCCGGATAATCGTCAAGATGGACTAGCAATTTATCCCCTGGGATTTTTTCTTCTTCTTCTCAATCAACCCTAAATTCTTATTATTTTTGTCATTGACAAAATTTGTCAAACTTAAAATAATAATATTAATTCTGATGATCATTTCATCTATGATTTATACCCACAGTAGAGATTATTTGTATCAATATTTTTATTTTTGTACTAATACTTTTATGAGAAATGAGTATATATCATTCCACTTTTATAAAAAAATTAATTAAGATATATATATATATATTATGAAAAATTTATTATTATTATGTGGTTTTAGGTGGGTTTAAAATAAAAAGGGTCAAAGTACAAATATAGTCCTGAGGTTAACCTACTGTCAATTCCACCCCACCGAACCAATTTGTTCATCAGTTGCCCCATTACTCGGTAAACTCCCCTGGATCAATAGCATTGGATCAGGAATGTGCCCATTTGACTATGAATTTTTTTTTTATTGTTTTTAATAATACCCTTGATCTCCCAACTAACAGTAATGACACATCAGCAGATGAGCTATCTAATAAATTATTATTTAATGCCAGCGAAGACTTCACGCGGACGCCACATCATATAATATTAAAAAAATGATAGATTTAAATAATAAATCTTAAAATTAAAAGAAAAGAAAAAAATAAATTACATTAAAATATTTATTCATAAAATCCCTAAATCATCTTTTCCATCAAAAGTCGATAATCTCTAGAGAAGCTTGCTGACAGTGGATTTGCGAGCCAACTTCTCAGTTACGACGAAGAATATTTCCCTCAAAGCAATCATGACGAAGTAGTATGAAGAGTGAATATGAAAGCGGAGGGCACACATTCTCTAACTCCTTCGAAATGTGAGTTTATTTATTTATTCATTCTAACATTAATAAAGTCATTAATTTGACTTAGCTTTTTTTCTATTTAAGATTTATTTAAGAATTTAAAAATGATAAATTGTTGAACCATGAAAGTATCTCCATCATTTTGATTATAACAAATAAAATAACAATAATATATTTAATAATATTTATATTCTAACTGTATTAAATAATATATACTTTGATTAGAAATTAAAGTAAGATTAAAAGACATCTTTTGAAAATAAAAAATCGAAAAAATAACAAAGTCATGCCCGTGACTACTAATGTTATGCCCGTGAATATAGCTTAGCGCCAACTTTTCAACATTCAAAGTTCACGGCCATGAAAGATAAAACTAACTGTGATCGATCAAGTAGTCATGCCTGTGAAAGACACTCACGCTTGCGACCAAATATATCAAATTCTTCCAAAGAGCTCAACAGCCAGTGTCACCACTTAGACCACAACTTGGAAAAATATTTACGCCTGTGATCAAACACTTATAATTCTTCCAGAGAGTTTCACGACCAAAGTTACCACTTGGACTATGGCTTGGAAAAATATTCACGACCATGACACATATACTCACGCTCGTGAACGAAGACAGAGAAATATGTTAGGCACGAAATTAGAGTTGGTTCAATAACTATTTTCCTATTAAATGCACCAAAATGACTATAATTCACAGAGGGCGTATAAATGCAAGTCATTTATGAATCCCAACAAGAATAACAATAATTACTTTGTATCTTTAATCTTGTTGTAATCTTGTTCATTAATTATTTTTCTTAACAAACATCTATTCATCGTGAAAACCTAATTGCTTATTATTTCTAAGCATTGTAGGTTGATGAATGTTTTCATTGTAATCAATTACTCAAAAGTGAGTTTGGGTATATTGGGTTAAAAGTGAAACACTTGTAAGGGTTTATTGTGTGAGCCATAAAACACAAGGAATTGGTTTTTTGTATGAGCCATTGAAAAACATAAAGGAATTTCTAGGTTAGGTGTTAGACATTGAGAGAAATATCATAGTTAGGAGTGAGCTTGAAAAACTCCATTGTAACACTTAGTGTGTTAGTAAACACCCAATCGAGATTAGGGAGAGGAGTAGGGTTTGTTAACATCAGAACCTCTATAAATCTTGTGTGTGATATCTCTCATTCCTTACTCTATTTAATTTATTCTGCACTTTCAAATTAAGCAATTTTTATTTGCTAACCAATTCAACATCCCATTCTTGGTTCATTATCTGGGCAACAATTTATATTAGAGCTTGTCTAGTAACAAAGCCTAAAAAGTGCTAGCAAAGTTTAAGAAATAGCTAGTGAAGGATTTCAAAGTCTCAAGCCTTACTTTGATGGAGCAAACTACGCTTATTGAAAATTCTGGATGGAGACATATCTCGATAATGAGGGAATTGAAGTTTGGGATAATGTTCGGAAAGAATGGACACCACCAACTAAGTGAGGAGTGGATGGTGAAGAATAAATTCTTTTAGCTAATTTTAAAAACAAAAAGGCAATGACAATCCTTGTAAGGTTTCTATCTATTGAAGAATGTGACAGAATTCAACATTGCCATATCGCATATAGCATGTGGAAAATATTGGAGAATTATCATGAAGGAACTAAACAAGTTAAATCCAAGAAAATTCAACTTCTCACTTTGGAATATGAACTATTCTAGATGAAATCCAATGAATCTATCACCGATATGATGAATCATCTTCTAGCCATCATCAATGGCATGATAAAGCTTGGAAAACATTTGAGCTTGGAAGATGTAAACAACAAAATTCTGAGAAGCCTTTATCTCCAAGACTATGGTTCAAGAGTTGCAGGTATAGAAGAGGCCAATAAAGACATGAGCGTCATGCCTACCGATGTGCTTATTGGCAAACTTCTAATGCACGAAATGACGGTAAAAAGAGATAGAGAACTTAAAGCCGAACCAGAAAAGAGAAAGTCTCTAGCACTAAAAGCCTCTATTTCAAAATCTATAGAGGTAATTGAAGATGATGAAGAAAAGAGTGATGAAGCAAATGAGGACATTTCCATGCTCTTAAGAAGATTAAAAAAATAATTGAAAAGAGACTTGACAATTCTTGAAACTTTAAACAAAGAACCCTCAAACACTCATCAAATGACTCTCAAAGAAATAAAAAGGAGGTAAAGTATTATGAATGTGGGAAGAAAGGACATATGAAACTAGAATGTCCAAAACTCAAGAAACACAAGAAAAGATTTGAAAAAGATGATGGGGAGAAAGGTCATAAAGCCATATGGGATGACAAAAACTCTTCAAGCGAAAAAAATGATAATGAAGGAGAAGAGGTCAACCTATGCTTCATGGCTTTAGAGGATCACTTCATGGATGAGGTAGGTCCTTCTTACTCATACTCTTTTAATGATAATAATAGTGATAATAATAGTGATAGTGAAAATGATGATAAACAAAGTTTAGTAGAAGTTTTGAACCTAGAATTAGAAAAATATAGAAGTAGATTTAACACTTATAAAAATAATATTTTAGATTTGAAAAACAAAATAGAAGCTTTACAAAAAGATAATTTTAATTTTAAAACTTCTAATTAAACTCTTCAAAAATCATTAGATGGGTATTCCTTTAGACCCTCAACTAAATCTTTGCCTAAAGAAAACAATATTTTGAAAAATGAAGTTGATGAACTTAGAAACTCAATTTCAATGTTTCATAAAGGGACAGAGAATTTGAATACTCTCATAGTTTCTCAAAGACCACCTTTAATAAGACATGGTCTAGGATTTAATGAAACATCATCTTCATTTCACAAGACTACATTTATTAAGTCTAGTGCACCACAAACCTCCACAATTGAGGTCATAGCCCTAAGAGCTAAAAGCATGACACACAAAAAACTCCCTATTCAAAAGAAGAATGGTCAAGAGTCACTTGACTTATGAGAGAAATCTCTAAAGGCCAATCATGCATTCATGTATGAGAGGCATGCACCTAGAAAAACACATATTCATCATGCATGTGTACCTCATTGCACACAAACTGATTTTAAAGGATGTTGAGACCAAAAAACATGTCAAAACCAAAAAATTTATTTAAAGCTATACAATGCTATTATTGCATGAAATTTGGTCATATCAACAAACACTGTTGGATAAAGAAGGCTCATTGAAGACCTTCAAGTGCTAACCCCCAAGAACCCAAGTTCGTTTGAGTACCTAAAAACCAAAATTGAATTATGGTTTTATAGGTATGTCTCAAGTCCACTATAAGGGAAAATGCTTGGTTTGTAGATAGTGGATGCTCAAGGCATATGATCGGAAACAAAGAACTCTTCAATCACATCAAAACAATTGATGATGGTAAGGTAATATTTGGGAACAATGCTAAGGGTAAGGTAATTGGCATTGACTTTATTGCTATTAATAATACTACTTTTATTGAAAATATTTTGCTTTTGATGGTTTGAAATATAATTTGTTCAGTGTAATTCAATTATGTGATAAGGAAAACCAAGTTATCTTTACCTCAAATAAATGTCTTGTAACCTCTTTAAGTGGTCAAGAGATATTCAAAGGAGATAGATATGTCAATACTTACATAATAGACTTACATAAAATTTCTAACATTTCCTCTAAGTGTCTTATGACTATTAGTGAGGAATCTTGACTATGGCATAGAAGACTTGGTCATGCAAGTATGAAATTAATTCAAAGCCTTAGTAAAGGAGAGTTAGTAAGTGGACTTCCAAAAGTCAAATTTGAAAAGGATAAGACATGTGAACCTTGCCAAAGAGGAAAACAACACAAGTCATCCTTTAAATCCAAAAATGTAGTAAGTACTTTTAAGCCTCTACAACTTTTGCATTTAGATCTTTTTAAATCTACTAGAGTTGCTAGTTTAGGAGGTAAATACTATGCTTTTGTCATTATTGATGATTACTTTAGATTCACTTGGGTAAGTTTCTTAGCTCAAAATAATGATGCTTTTGAATCTTTCAAAAATTTTATTAAAAGAGTTCAAAATAAAAAATGCTATTTGATTTCTAAAATAAGAAGTGATCACGACAAAAAATTTGAAAATGAAATTTTTGAGAACTTTTGTTTAGAATATAGTATTTCATACAAATTTTCAACTCCTAGGACATCTCAACAAAATGAGGTAGTAGAAAGAAAAAATCGAACCTTAATTGAAATGTTTCGAACAATGCTCAATGAGTACGACTTACCAACCTAATTTTGGGCCGAAGCTATCAATACTATATGTTATATTTCAAATCGAGTTTTCAAAAGACCACTTTTAAACAAAACTTATTTTGAACTATGGAATGGAAGAAAACCCATGATATCACACTTTAGAGTATTTGGATGCAAGTATTTTATATTAAACACCAAGGACAACCTTAGAAAATTTTCCTCTAAATCTAATGATGGTATCTTTTTAGGATACTTTACAACTATAATTCACAGAGAGAGTATAATGCAAGTCATTTATGAATCCCAATAAGAAGAACAACAATTACTTTACATCTTTAATCTTGTGGCAGCCTTGTGCATTAATTATTTTTCTCAACAAATCTCTATTCATTGTGAAAACCTAATTACTCATTATTTCTGAGTATTGTAGGTTGATGAGTGTTTTCATTGTAATCAATTACTCAAAAGTGAGTTTGGGTATATTGGGTTAAGAGTGAAACGCTTGTAAGGGTTTATTGTGTGAGCTATAAAACACAATGAATTGATCTTTTATGTGAGCCATTGAAAAACACAAGGGAATTTCTTAGTTAGGTGTTAGCCATTGAGAGAAACACCATAGTTGGAAGTGAGTTTGAAAAACTCCATTGTAACACTTAGTGTGTTAGTAAACACCCAATCGAGATTGAGGAGAGGAGTAGGGTTTGTTAACACCTGAATCTCTATAAATCTTGTGTGTGATATCTCTCATTCCTTACTCTACTTAATTTATTCCGCACTTTCAAATTAATCAATTTTTATTTGCTAACCAATTCAACCCCCCTCATTGATTCATTATTTGGGCAACATATATTATGGATCATATGATACTGAATATATTGGAAATTAGTGTTTTGTGTTCCCCACTATGTTGTGTGTTTGTTTGTTTTCCTGGTTTAGGGTTTCTCTATAGCAAATTGATTCAATTTATTTTTGTATGTTTTGTTATTTATTATTTATTTTGCTTTTTTTTTATGGAGTTAATTAGTGTTGAAGAGGAATTACATTATGCTGCACCTATGGAAGTTAAGATGCATTTTGGGGGTTATTGGGAATTAGTTTAGAAATTAAAATACATTGAATACCATACTTCAGTTAAGTATAATTTTGATGATGACTACTTTTTCTTGAAAGACTTATGAGATATGTATGTGAGAGATTATAAACTTAAAAACTTGTTAAGGATTCTAGCAGTAGAATATAAAAGTTATAGTTTGGAGAGTGAATTATTTTATTTGGATGGGGATAATGATATCAAAATAATTTTAGGCATGACATATCCAAATTATAAAGATGTTGTCCATATATAGTGATGAAGTCCAAATAATAGAAAATATAGTAGTTGAAGAAGGGCCAAATAGGGTTGGAACATTGTATGATTTCACAAGTAGGGTTGGAAACATAAAAGGGAATTGACATATGCAAAAGGGTGGAAGCATAGAAAGGGATGCAAATAAAGATGAAGTTGTCAACATAACTGTCAATGTCAATATAGAAGAGGATGCCAACTTAAAAGGAGCCACCAACTTAGAATGGGTTGCCAAAATTGTTATATTCACTGATTTAGGTCTCGACTCGTGCGTGTTGTTTAGTCGACGTGCTGGATCAATCAGAGTCTAAATTTAAAATTTAACATAAAAATAATTAAAATAATAGCATATAATTATAAAAAATATCTAATAAAGTGTTTAAAGATATTAGATTAAAGTCAAAGACTAAAATATAAAATTTCAAAAGTTTTGAGATAAATTTACAATTTACCAAAAATTGGTGGATCAAGTGAGATAATTGCCAATTAAATGAATAATTTTGGATACAATAATATATGTTGGCTGACCACCATAAGAATATGAGGATTAACATGTTAATTAACATAAATTACCAAGTTTTATGATCAAATTATGGGACCCACATGTAGATTTTTAGCTTATTTTTCTATCTTCTTCTTTCCTTCTTCCTTATCTTCTTATCTTCTCATTTTTTATGCATGCCAAACTAGCCCATGCCTCCCTCATATTCCTCTATAGCCAAAAGTTTATCTAGTAAGAGAAAGAGAGAAAGTATAGAGAGAAAAGTGAGAAAAGATCATTTTCATGCATGAAAGAGTTTGAGAAAGTCTAAGAGAGCAAAAAGAAAGAGAAAAATGCAAGAAAAGAGGAGAGAAAAGTACTTCAAATTTCGGCCAATGAAGAAAAAAAGTGAAGGTAATGTGTTCTTCTTCTTCTCTTTAATTTATCTATAGGAAAATAAGGTTTTGAACTCATTTAATGCTTGTTTTTAAAGAGATAGGGTTTATAATTTTAAGAGAGAAAATAGTTAAAGAGGTATGATGAAGGAAGGTTTTTGATGATATTTTGTTTTATGTATTTTAGGAACACAAGTTGAAAAGGAACAAGTTCCAGGAAGTAAAAGAAAAGAGAAAGAAACTTTAGGAGTGAAAGGATAATGAAGATAAAGAGGTAAATACATAACTTAAAGGTAATAACCTATAATTTTGTCATGAAATTGTATGATATGAGCATTTGGAATGTTAAGTAGGGTTTAAATTGCATTTGATTAGGATTAAGATATTCTAAGTTGACATGAAGAATGTAACATTATGTGAATTATTGGTTTGTTTAAGACATGTTAGGAACTTGATCATGATAAAGACATGTAAATAATTATACAATTGTATACTATGTTGAAAACTTTGGGAATACGTGTTGCTAGGTTTAGGATTTTTTTGGTAAGCTTTGAAGTGAATGTGGAAAATGGAATGTAATTTCTAGCAGTTAGTCATGGGCAAGAAACTTGAGTCTCAGACGTGAATTGCTAAATTTACGGGTGTGAACCAAGGACTCATGGACATGATTTTTGTTTGGAAAAAGTATTATTCCTTCCAAATTCATTCACAACTTGTGGTAAAACATGGGAGAATGGGTGTGAAGATATTAATCACGAGCATGAATAATGAATCACGACCGTGGATGCCTTATTTTCAGTAATGTGTTTATTTGTTAATTAATAAATAATTTCAAATGAATGATTAAGATATGGAATTTTACCCAATAAAATTGTATATATGTAACACCCGTAATTAGAGTCTATAAGTTATGTTCTTGGTTAGTGAAAGTTGGAGGGAGGGTTAAGTGAAGTTTTGGAAGTTTGAGAGTTATTGAAATCTGTTGTTTCATGCTCGTAACAATGGGTGTCACAATCGTGAATATCATATTTTACTTAACAGATGCGATGAGGTTCTTCACGATGATGAATAGTTTCTTCACATCCATGAATGAGTGGTTCACACCCGTGAAATATGAGTCACGACCGTGAAACATAACAGTATGGGTAAGTGAGGCAGCCGCATTTTTCTTCCTGTCATCCCTTTAAATTTGCTTCCCACTCCCTGTTAACCAACCAAACACGTTGGTTGAACCTTTTTCTTTCTTCAGAACACTTCTTCCTCCATTGTTGAAGCTTGGAGAGACGTTGTTTCAATAGAGAAAGTGAAAGAGAATAGTGGGAGAAAGAGTTTGTGAGCTTTGTGGGAAGAGCTCAATTTTTACATTTATGGGTTTTGGTTCAAGTTCCAAAGGCTAAGAGGACATTTTTCATCTTGTTAGGATTTGGTAGAGGAGCTAGGAGTCTATCTTAAGGGAGAGAACATTCTTAAAAAGCTCAAACTTTAGCTAATCTCCATCCTAGGTGTAAAGTTTGTACATAACCACATTCAAAGCTTATTTTATGCATGTGTATGTTAGTGTGATTTGAATACAAGTTTGGGTGTTTGTTGGTTATTGAAAGCTTATGATTTTAGGTTGAAATGTATGTTGGGATATTGTTATGCTTCATTGAGTTTAAGATTGATTTTGATTTGTTTAAATCAATCTGTTGTGATGTTAGAAGTGGTAGATAACATGTGGATGTCTCAAATGCATGTTAGATTGTTGATAGGGTGATTAACATTAGTTAATCTTAGAAAGATTGCATAAAAATGGCCTTGCTCTATTTTAGTATGAAATTTGGAAAATTTCCAAATTCATGGCCGTAAATGTCGTGGAAATGAATTTTGTTATTGAAGCATACACATTCACGGGCAGTTTTAAGATTGGGTTCACGGTTTGGTTTACGCCTGTGAAGAGGTGATAATGACTATGAACGTGTACTAATTCACAGGATGAATCATGGTTTGGTTTATGGGTAAACTACCCATGAAGAGGTTATTCACAGTTGTGAAAAAGGTGTTTACGGGGGCGAAACTGCTTAACTTGAGAAATTTGTATGCTTGCATGTGAATAAAGATTGAATCATTTTGAGGCGGAGTACCTCTGTTGTACATTATAACATGGTATGATAATACATTTTATGGTTGTGATTTATGAGAAATCATAGTTTATGAATAATATGAAACATATACGGTATGTGTTGTGAAATTGCAAGCACAATACTCTAACTAGGACTAGAGTTAGGATAGATGACATGCTATTAAGGGGGAGATGGTACTAAGTGACCTAGATTGGTCACGTTTGAGATATTTTGAAGGTCTAGGGGTAAACAATGAGAGCTTCCTCAGTTGGGTTATGTTGAAACATTTTGAAGGCTAAGGAGTAAGTAATGAAAGCTTCCTCAGTTGGGTTATGCTGAGACACTTTGAACGCCAAGAGGTAAGCATTGAGAGATTCCTCAGTTGGTTTATGAACGGTATGTTTTGAAGGCTTAAGGTTAAACTAGGTGGGCTTTCCTCTATATCTATTATGTGCTTTCATTTTCCTTAGATAGGTATTCTAAAAAGCTCAGGTAGGTGTCTTGAGGGCTTTGGTGAGAGCTATAGATTATCAATGTCCATTTTTAGTCTAGTTATGATTAAGGTGGGCAAATGTAAGGTAATTGACTCTGTTTAAGTATGGTATACACTTGTGTGATTTTTTCAGTTGTTTGATATGCCATGTTTGATATGTATATCCGGTGTATGAGATTATTATGGTATGTCATGTAGAATATGAGCTAATACATGGGCGGACTTCAAGGTAAGACGCCGTGGTAGGTTGGTAAGTATATCATGCATATTATATATATATCTTGTGGTGTGCTTTGCATATTGTTATGTACTATTAGGCACTAGTTGCTTAACGTATAGGCTTTCCATGTTCAAGTTTGGACCTCAAGAATTGATCACCAAAAGAGGATGCCCAATAATAAGAGTAAATGATACACAGGTGGGGTGGGTGATACAACTGTTGTACTTTTATAACTACTTGTTTTGTGAAAACCTTTGGGCTAGTGTTGCCTGTTTGATTAATGTATTTAACTTTATCTTATCAAGCCTTTTAATAAAGTTTTATTTTTATTTAAATCAACATGGCCATGGTGCATGAAAGTTATAAATTATTTCGTTTTAACTTATGTGCATCGTAGTATCATTTAGTATAATTGGATTTATTCTTAATTATATTGAATAATGTTACAATATATCTACATGTTTAAGTGAATATGTAATATATTGCATATTGTGCATATGGTGAGATCAAGAAAGCTAAAAGACTATGAAAATTAGGAAATAAAAGAGACAATAATCATATAAAAACAATGATAACACCCTAGAACATATAACGTTGAATTAGAATATTGGATGGTTTGGCATACCAATCAAAGGTCATATAGTATGTCGTTGATGACATATTTATTATATAGATGATAACACTCATATTATGTTGGTGATGACACTTGTACAAATATACTATTATGCTCGGATGACGATTTTATTATGTCTAGATGGCCAATTCCTTTTTATGATTATTGGTTTAGTCATAAATGTTACGGGTGAAAGTATTCAGAGAATGATATGAAGAATATTATATAATTTATACTTGTTAATTATTGATATATGCAAATGAATATAATAAGATAATGTGTATTTATGAGATTATGACATATATAATGCATGTAATATGCTATATTACCTTATTTATATGCACCACTAAGTCAAATGCTTAACATAAGAGTTTCTCTCGTGTAAATATAGCAAGGATAGATAATAGATAGTAAATAAAACTAACAGAGACCTAATCCAATACAACAATCATATTTTGACATAGTGAGTTTCACTTCTTTTGTTCTTTTTGATATATAACTTTCTTTTATGTATATGTAAAATACAACTGCTTTCTAAATAATATTCTTTTTTATATAAAAGTACATAATTTTCTTTTATTATAATATTATGATGTGTCAAAAAAAATGGTTCCATTTTTCAATAGTTAACAAGTATATTTCCAAGAGAAGTTAACGTAACATTTCTTCATTCGAACACTTGCTGCTGGGGTAAGGGGGTGTTATAAAAATGGAATTAAATACACAAATTAACAAAATTGGGGTAGAATCATTTTAAGATAATTATGGAATTGGTGTAGAAATAAGGGACAATGATGATATAGAGATAAATGAATATGAGAACCTGAATGTAAATATTGATGTCACTGATTCTGAGGAGTGGGATAATGGTAGCAGTTTTGATGAAGACTTTAATATATCAAATTTAGATTCAAAATATGAAATTGATTTAAAATCAGATTGTGAAAGTGAGTCAAATACAAACAATGAAAATAATGATAATGATGACTCAAATTAAAATGAAAATGCAAACCTTAATGTTGATGATCTGGAAGCAATTAGACAAAGAATGCTTCTAAAGAAGAGGGTGAAATATGATGACAAGGAAAGTCAAAGTTATTTTTATGTATGCATGAATTTCAAGGATGTGAATAAGGCTATATATTTATGTGATAAATATGTAGTGTCTAATGAGATTCCTTTAAAAAATGTAAAAAGAGACAAAATTAGGAATAAGGCGAAGTGTTTCAAAAAAAATATTGTCCATTTGTTATGTATGTTTCTAAGGTTAGGGACAAACATGGTTTATTTATTAAAACATTAAACCTGGATCACAAGTGTTGTAGGATTTTAAAAAATCCTAGAACGAGTGCCAAATTCTCGGCATCATATTTTAAGGGTGATAAGCAAAACAAAATTAGTTATAAGTTAAAAGACATGAAACATGATGTTGAGAAGCATTTGAAAGTACATTTTATGTAACATCATTAACTTTTTCCATATGCATTTCTGCAGCATCTCATTTGTGCATATGCATTTTGCATATATATCACTTGAACACATGCATAACATGCATTTTTATTTAAATATATTCATGACATACAGTTAGTTTATTTTCAAATATTTTACAATTGTATAGAAATGCACATGTCTGTTTTATAATATAGATGAAAATGATATGAAATTAATATTTAATTGAACAAAGAAACTAGATTGAATTAATTAAATTTAATATAGTTAATTAATTAAATTGAAGTAAATGATTAAGTTGTATTTTTGGTATTGACTAGTATGTCTAGATACATGTAATTGTATAATAATAATAAAAATAATTAAATAAAAATAAATAAAAATAAAATTCAAAACAATAAAAAGGAAAAGAAAAAGAAAAAGAAAAGTCAAAAAAAAGGAAAAGGGGTCGGGTGAAAAAGAAAAGGAGGAAAGGAAGACATGTGGGGGCTTTTAACTTATTAGGCTAAGTCTTTTCTTTTTCTTTTTTTCTTTTTTTTCTTCTTCTTCCTCTTTGCTTCATTCCATTTCTTTGAAGTTCCAGCAATATTTTTTTTCTCTTTTCACTCCATAAATTACAGCAACAAGGTTAGCCAAGGGTAATTATAGGTGAGTAAATAATTATTTTGTGTTAAGCCTGATCATGGTGTTTAGGGTTCATAAATAGACAGTATTTTGTGCCATGGTTTTGATGATCTTAGAGATCGAATCTGAAAAAGCTTAAAACATAAACATTGTTCCTTTATGTCTTAGATTTATGGATATGTAAACATTTTTTCAAGATGTGGTGTATAGAATGAGATATCCTCTCTGTACTGAAACTAGTCCGGATGTGAACCCTAAGTAAGTTAGCTACTGTGTTTGTTAGTTTTGAATATTATAAAGCCATTATTTGAAGTATCTCAAAACATAAAAATTGTATATATATATGTGTTATATATTTGTATACCAATTTCAAGTTCATATGTTCTGTAAATTTTGAGTTATTGTGAATGGAACTGTGACTGTTCTATGGTTTGAACTGCCTACTGAGTGCCCTGTACAGGTTTAGAAATATGTTTAATTATTTTGAGCTTCTTACAAATAGATTATATAAATTATCAAAACATAAAAGTTATAGATATATATCTTATCTAAATTTTTGTTCTAATTGCATCTTAATATGTTATGTATAGAGTAAGTTATGGTCGTTATAAGTCATACTGTCCTAAAAACCAAATCTGTTATATAGCAGTAAAATGTTGCCTATAATTTGAGAGTCTTAGATATATAATTGATGAAAGTTATAAACATGAAAAATGTTCCATTTGCACCTATATAAGTGTCTGTAAATTTTATTACAATATGAGTTATATATCATAAGTTATGAGGAGATTAAGTTGGTACCCTGAAACTGCCCAAGGGCAGAAAACAGGGCAGAAAACATAATACGTTTAGAAATTCCACCAAAAATTGTACAATGATCTAATTGGTCTGAAATTTTAATATGTTATATAATTATATGTTAATGTTAATTAGGAATAAGAATCAGGTTAATTGGTCAAGTACAGAAAATGTTATAGTCAAAACAGTCCTATAAGGTCACACTGCCTCATAAGAAAAATTTTAATTATTGATATGAATAATGTATATTAATTTGTTTAAGCCACATTAAGTTTCTATAGTCATAAATTAACTGATTATATTTCAATATTAGGCTTAAGAAAAATTGAAGATATACAATAAGGGCGTAGACAATAAGTTAAGGGTTGGAATCAAAGAAAAAAAAGGTGAGTCTAATTATCAATTGAATTCTTTAGTGCATATGAATGTTGCTTGCTATGTGATTCATATGATTATGATGATTTTTCCTTGATAATATGAGGAGGAATAATTTGTGACATTTGTGGTACATATAAGGTTGTATACTTGTGATATATTTGAGGTATATGTTTGACATATGATATATATACATGGTATATGTATAATATATGTAAGGTATATGTGTTGGCATATGAGGTATATATATGATATATATATGGTATATATGATAAGATACAATGGTTGATAAATATATAAATACAAGTGCATATGCATAATGACTTAAAAGAAGTTGTGACTAGTTAATCGACATTACAAAGCAAAAGAAGAGGCCTATGACCCAACAAATGTGCAAATGAAACAAATGATCAAGCTAGCTAGCAAATGCAAATGCAAATGCAAATGCAAATGCAAATGCAAATGCAAATGCAAATGTTTACATGACAAATGTTCACATGGAAACTCGGGGCAATGTCTGTTTAACCTGGTCACAACAAAATAAAATGAATAAGCATAAGTATAAGTAAAGAGCAAATAATGAATACTTGATTTTATCTATATTTATATGTTGTTGACTCATGAAATGAAGTATAAAGTATGTATTAAGTATAATTGTTATTTGCTATTATGAAATGTTTGGTGCTTTAGAACTCATTTGATGGTTATTCTCATTGAGTCGCAACTGACCAAATTGCATCATTTTCAGGTAGAGAATAGTAGTAGTTCATATTGAGGTGCATATAAAAGTCATGGATCAAAGGTCACTGGCCAAGTCTCCTCACTTTCTCTTCTTGCATTCCACATAAGCATAAGAACATATCATTTATATTTGGGGGTTGAATACTTGCATATGTATAATTACAATGAATGTGTACTAAGATATATATATAAATGGATTCAAGTTGTAAATTTACTAACTTTTAAACGTAATGTTTAAGTTATTAATATATGTGATGTTATAGGCTATAATTAAAGCTTCCGTATTGATTGTGAAATTATTATTGATAATATAAGATGAGTAAAAGAAATTACTATCGTTGTAAACATGAATTTTATTTTATTCTTGTTTCATACGTGATAATTTAATATAAAAACAACATATGCGGTATATAAATGTATAAGGTGTTAGGTGTTACATTTTACATTATCCAAATGAAGAGAGCCAGGATAATGATCATTAAAAAACTTGATGGGTCATTTAAAGATGAGTTTGCATGCATTGAGACATATGAAAAATGAGATAAGATCGAGCAATCCAGGGAGTTGAGCTATTGTTAAGCTTTGTAGAGAAAGTTTGATGCAGGGTACAAGATTTTTCAAGAGAATGTGATTGCAATAAGGGTTGGAAATAGGGTTACAAACCAATTATTGGGTTACATGGGATCTTTTTGAAGAGCTTATATCAATGACAAATTTTTATGGCAGTAGG
This sequence comes from Triadica sebifera, assembly GCA_023653625.1. Taxonomy (NCBI): domain Eukaryota; kingdom Viridiplantae; phylum Streptophyta; class Magnoliopsida; order Malpighiales; family Euphorbiaceae; genus Triadica; species Triadica sebifera. The sequence continues at coordinate 26,338,162 of CM042900.1, forward strand.
GACAAATGTCATGAATCACATTTATTCAATTGCTTGGGCCATGATGGAGAAGAAAAATAAGGCAATCTGGGAGTGATCTATCAAATGGCTGCAACAAGAGCTTGAGTTTAGTGAGCATTAGCAATTGACAATCATTTTAGAGATGCAAAAGGTAAATGTTTTATTTTTATGCTTGTGTTTACTTGCAAAAAATTTGTAACACCCGTTGAGTAAAACCTAGTTAATAAAATGAATTAAGAGATAAGTGTGTTTAAGGGTTTGGTTAAGGGAAAAGAGTTAAAAAGAGATAGAAAAGTGAAGTGTCATGTATTCACGTCTGTGAATTTAGAGTCATGACAATGAATGATATTTTTAGGGATCTTCATGCCCATGACAGAGATGTCATCTTATGAACATCGTTAGGTATAAAAAAAAGAGTAACAATTCATTATTTTCTCTCACTCATCTGTTACCCAGAAAACTCTAGTATTCAAAGTTTCCCTTCACACTATAGATGTTACCCCTTTGTTTCCCTTCAATTCAAAGTCTTAAAACACAAATCCTAATATTAAGAGTAAGAATTAAAAGTTTTAGAGAGAGATAAGCGAAATGAAGCTTGTGTTCTTGAGAAGACAGACCTTAAGAAAGAAGAAGGGAGTTCAAAAGCCTTATACCAAGTGGTGTTTCCTTTATTTTTGGTTAGGAATCGCATTTTTCCCTCTCATTTACAAGTTTTTACCCTTTTACAAGTCAAACCCGTTTTTGGTAGAAACTCATTTCAAAATGGGTTAGGTTTTAGATGGGGGTTATAGAAGTTAAGGGGTTAGTTTGAAGGTTTAAAATTAAGGTTTATTCTTTTATGTTTATGATTATGGTTGATAAATGTTGATAGAATGATATTATATGTGTTAGGACTTGGAAGAGGAGGTGGTGAAACCCACCAATAAGATAGACAAGCTTGATTTAAAGCTTGGTTTTTAAGGCTATGTTAGAGGTATGTATATATATGCATTTAAATTCTAAAATATGACATGTTATGTGAGAAGAAGATATTTGATAAATGTTTTATATGCCATAAATGCTAACTTTTGATTGTGATAAGCTTGAAAGATGTAATTAATGTCATAATAGTTAAGAGAATTGAAAGAGAAGTGTTATAATGATTAAGTAGAAGCCATGATAGAAAGTTCATAATAAATATGCCCAATAGTGCATCTATGAGAGATGGTATGATAATGGCTTTTATGATTAGATGAAGTAATGTTAAAAGAGCTGCAAATGCAAGTTTGGTAACATAAATGCTTGTTAGGTAATTTAACGAGTATAATGTTGATAGTTAAGGAATGTTTTCTATAATAAATGCGTTGATAGTTAAGAGAATGATGTTAAATGGATATTAAGGCATGTTTAAGGCATGAAATATTGATAATATTGATAGGAAGAGGTTTTTAATGGTCAACCATTATAGTCTTGCATGTGACTTATTTTAGTGTCATAACTGATGGAAAATACAGATTCACACCACTGATAAGGGGTTCATGGCCATGAATCATTAACCCAATGAATATCCAAATCAGACAGAATGTTTAATGACTTAAGTTACCATTTGATTCATGCATTTAACATAGAGTCAAACCCGTGACTTTTTTTCACACCCGTGAAAGTTGTGTACTTCATAGCCAGTAGCATTCACGAGCACGTTCACAGTTTAGTTTATGAGTATGGGTACCCGTGAATGGAACCTTTACGACTGTAAATATGTTGTTCACTCTCATAAAACCTGTTAAAATAACATCTGTTGTTTTTTCTTCAATGATGCATGCAATGGTTGTGCACATGTATGCTCTATATTTAACTACAAATATGAAACACATGATTTCATAAATGTTTGTACATAAATGATATGGTGATCTTCCATATGCTTAAAAGTGTATATGCAACAAGTTGAATGCATGATAATAAAATATAACAAAGGAAATATGAACAAGTTATATCCATGATCTATACTAGGACTAGAGGTAAGATAGATAACATGCTATTAAAGGGGTTTACAATATCTTAATATTATGATATATGGATTTCTTTTAAGGACAATGTGGTTTAAGCTCGGAGAGAGCTATTGATCCTATATTGCATGCAAGTTATATATGTTATATAGTCAAAGTGGTTTAAGCTCAGAGAGAGCTCTTGACTTGAGGAGGTTGGATAAGTATACATGCTCATAAGCAGTGACATTGTGGCTTAAGCTCGAAGAGAGTCCTTGTTCACAACTCATATCTGAATAGTTTAGGTAGAGAGTTTTGGAAAAAAAAATGTGATACAATGAAAAAGGTATAATAACATATGATTTCTATGGTATACAGATTATATGTCACTTATGCATGGTTAAAGAATATGATGTTATGATAACTTCTATGATATGAAGTATGATATAATATAGAGAATATTTTTATTGTCATGTATTGGTGTACATGATCATATATGACATAATACATGATCATATATGACATAATAGCATGAATATAAAATGTTATGATATGTAACATCCCCTTATTCGAACAACATGTGTCCAGATAAGAGAATATTATGCTATCTTTAGTAAAAAAATATCACTTTTTTTTTAAACTTTACATATTATAAAAGAAATAATATCCATTATTTATACAAAATATATTATTTACAAAACATGGAGTTTACTTCATAAAACTATAAAGAAGATTCATAACAAAAATGTATATAAGTTGTGTAACCCATAATGTTCGAAATAAGCTATTTTACTAAACCATGACTTTGCTAGCTTTATCTACGGTCTTCTGCTTACTTTTTGCTATATCTGTAAGAGAAAAACTTCTACACTAGGTTCTAGACTTAATGATGTATATAAAGAAGGCTATATACTATATATATACAATATGTCATATCACAACCTTCTGCATGTATAAAAAGTTAACATATGTGAATCCCATCACAATCTTTATATGGTTCTCTTTTGTAATTGTGCCCATAACACATAAAACTGAACCAATAATTAAGATAACAAGGTTGGTCATTCAGATATAATAAAATTATCATTCGGGCATAATGGTATATGCATACAAATGTCATTATCGATATAATATATAAGTATCATCACTGACATAATATGAGTGTCATCATCGGCATAATATAAGTACCATCACCATCGTAAAAAATGACCTCTGATTGATGTGCCAAACTATTCAATACTCTAGTTAGGCTAGGTATTATAGGGTTTAACTTGTGTTATCATAAAGTTCACATCCTTTTTTCGTTGACAATCTCATATTTCTTTTTTTTTTGTTCTTTTCCTTATACACCCACTTAGTATAATATGATTCATGTAGCTTCACATTTTCACTTATATACACATACTAATATTTACAATTTCATTAAAGTATCATTCCATCTTGATCTCATACTTGAATTTCTTCATTTATTAACAAATAAATAACTTACTAAAAAAATGACATTCATGACTGTGATTCATTGTTCACGTTCGTGAACAATTCAAGACGCATTGCCTCATAACTGTGGTAGAAAGATTCACACCCATGAACAATCTCACACACATGATCCAAACTGTGTTTCAAGCGTGAATGAATCTAAAATGAACAGTATCATTTTTATGCAAAAGTCATGCTCGTGAGTCATTTATTCACGTCTGTGAATAATACTTTACATTTGTGACTAGCTGTTAGAAAAACACTTTACTTTCCACATTCATTTCAAACTTTACAACTCATCCTATATCAGCAAACATGCATTTCCAAACTCTCAGCATAGAATACAATCACTTTACTATTATTTACACATCTCTAACATAATCTAACTTCTACTATATATTAAACAAATCAATGAATCACAATGTTTCACACATATCATGTCAACTTAGGATTTCTTGCAATAATCACAACCAAATGCATTATAAACATTAACTAGCCTACCAAATAGTCATAGCATACAATTTTATAACAAAATATAGGCAATTGTCTTAAGTTATGCATTAACCTCTTTCTCTTCATTTCCATTCACCGTTTGTGTTTCCTTTTTTTTTCCTTTACTTGCTTGAGCTTGGTTCTTTTCTCTTTGAGCTCCTATAACATATAAGAACATCATCAAAAGCCTCATTTCATCATAAATCTTTAAACCTTATATTTTCTCTTCTAAAACCCTAAACTCTATCTCTCTTAAAAAAACTCTAAATGAGCTTTAAACACTACATTCCTTTAGAGAAAAACATAAAAAATAAGAAAAATCACCTTACCTTCACCTTTTTACTTCCATGGCTGAAACCTTAAGGTTTCTCTCTACTATTTTCTTGCTTTTTTCTACTTTTTTTTTTCTCCCTTAAGTTTCTTCAAGCTTTGTTGCATAAGAAAATGGTTTTATATTGTTTTTCTCTTTCTACTTCCTCTCTTTCTTTCTCTAGAACCAAGCTTTGGCCATGATGAAATGTGAGTAAGGTGTGGGATTGATTTGATATACAAAAAATGAGAAGAAGAAAATGATAAGAAGGAAAAGAAAAGGAAAAAAAGAAAAAAAACAATTTGTCAACATTGGGGTCCCACCATAACATTTAGTATTTTAATATTTAGGCTTAATTAACATTTTAATCCTTTATTCCCTATGATGGCTGGCCAAATTTTATCTTTGGGTCCAATTTATGTGTTTAATTAGTAAATATGTCAATTAATCCTCCAATTTTCAGTAAATTACAAATTGAACCAAAAACTTTTCAAATTTTATATTTAGTCCTTAACTATAATCTAACTTATTTACACACTTAATATGCTTTACTTGACATTTTTCATAATTATTAATCATAACTTTAATTATTTTCTATTGAAAATATGAATTTAAAATTCGATCAGTCCAACGCATTGATTTAATAACACGCGCAACTGAAGATCTAAATTAGTGGATATGACATGATATGCCTTATTTGATGCATGTATGAAATTTTATGTCTATATATACTACTAAGCTTTTAATAGTTTAGCATGTGGGTGCTACGAGCAGGTTTTAGAGCCTAGTAGATAATAGTAATTGATGGGAAAGGAAAGCTCATTCAGAAACTATAGATCAGACTCACCTTAGGTCGGTGATATTTCATATCATCATTTTGTCTTTTTGTACATGTAAAGGGTTATGGGTTGTTTACATTTGTACATTTCTTTTATTTCAAGAAACATGTAATTTTGAATATGATCATATATTTTGTAAACATCAGGCCAATTTAGCCCAATATAATTTAATATGATGTTGATCTTTGAATCAAAGAGGTTCTTTTATGCAAGTGATGAGTTTGTTTAACTAGTTTTATATGCAAAAAGAGTTTGAGTTAAAGTGATTTTCCAAGAAAAGAAAAAGTTTTCATTTCTCATAGGTTTTTAGTAATATGAACATGTAGCATTCACTCATTTAGTTTGATTTATCCTAATTAAATGAGAGGGTACTACACAATTAGTTGATGTTTTCATGAATTTATATGCAATTGTTTAATTATTTCATTAGGGATTGGTTCATGCTACTCTCAAACATCTACCAAAGGCTGAACATAGGTTGTGTGCTAGGCGTATATTATCAAATTGGATCAAAAAGCATAAAGGTGAAAAAATGAGACTTCGTTTTTGGTGTTATGCTTGGAGTACATTTAATGAGGAGTTTAAAGAAAGTCTAAAATAGATATGTGTATTAAGCAAGAAGACATTTGAGAGATTAGTCACATATCCACCTCAGCCATGGTGCAGAGCCTACTTTTCATCAAAGTGCAAATCTGATATGTTTGACAATAACATAATAAAGAGTTTCAACTTTTGGATTGGGGATGCTAGACAAAAATTGATAATATCTGTGTTGGAGGACTTTAGGATTTAAGTGATGAATAAGATAAAAGATGATGAGTTTTTGTATAATAAGTGGCACATAAATTATAGACCAAAATGCACGTTTGTGTTTCAAGATAACTTGAACCTTGCTACTAGTTGTATATTAGATTTCAATGGTGACAATGGTTATGATTGACTGAAGCAGGCATCAGACACACAATTCAATTTGATAAAGAATAATGCATATGTAGGGCTTGGTAGTTGACTAGGATTCCTTGCCCTCATGTCATTTATGCATTGCATATGGTGAAGTAGATCTCATTACAAAGATTCATGAGTACTACAATAAAAATACATACAATGCCACTTATGAGCATAAGTTGTAACCTATTAGAGATAAAATATGATGTAGATATGATAAATTTCAGTTTATTGAGCCACCTCCATTCACATCAAGCCTTAAAACCTTTCCTAAAAAAAGAGAACATATTGAGACACTTAGAAATATGGATGGTCTCTAAAAGTTATCTAGAAAATGGATGATTGTGATATGCAATAGATATAAGGATATAGGAGACAATTGGAAATTATGCAAACTAAGTATTGATATATTTTTAATGTGTATAGGTTTCATAATGCATATGGATTAATAATTGCATATGAATTTGATATGCACATTAATTTTCATGTATAGATTGGGGGACTAGATATTGTTGTCAAAGTTGCCACTGATGAAGATACGGAAAGACTAAATAAGAATGCAACAAGTGATATCGGGCTTGCTCCATCAAAACCTGTATGTCAAACACTAGTTTAACACCAACTGTTCTTACTAATGTTTCCATACCTGATAAAACAATATAAATGTTGAAGAAACTGATAGTTCAACACTAATTGTACCTATTCCATCAAGCTTTGCTTTATCATAAATTCCTATTAGAAATAGAGGAAAAAGTAGAGGAAAAGAAAAAGGGAGACATATAAGGGGTAACATGACAAATGTAGAAAGTAGTAGTAGGGCTGGAAATACTAATTTGTCAAGGAATAGCATGAGAGGAATGAGTGGTAGGACTTATATGGGTAGCAATAGCAAGAGAGGTGGCAGGTTTGGACAAGGTGACAAAAGTGGGGGAAGACAAGAAAGAGGATTTGGGTGCTATTAGACATTAACACTAGGGACCTCATATACAATATAAATTATTTAAGATATGAATATTTTTTTATTAATGAATTATAAAGATGACAATTGGACCTATCCCGAACATGATGGTTTTTTTATAATTTTTATCCCTTGCCCCAACTCCGAATTTTTTGTATCGGTCTAAATATTATATATATATATATATGTAATATTTTTTTATATTTTAACATAATTAATATTTTAAAAAAATAATAAAATAAACTATAACACTCATATAAAGTAAAAAATATTTTTTTTATTTAAATAATTATATAATTAACTAATTAATTAAAATAAAAAATATTTTTAATATTAAAATAAAAATTTTAATAAAAATCGGAGATCGGATCGGGGTCGGAGATCCCTGTCCCTATGTAGTTCAGGGATGGGGATCAAAAAAAAATTTTGACGAAGAATGGGATGAGGTCGGGGAATGGGATGAGTTTTCAAGGTCAGAAATAGAGAACTCTATCCTAGATCCGCCATGTTGTCATTCCTAATGAATTAATACATTGTAATTTATTGTGCATTCTAGTCAACCAAGTGAGAGGTTAATGTCAATAAATTCATATGGAGCAACAATTTTAGAATCTCAATAAAGTGATTAGATTGATCTTGAAGTTAGATTCTCAATTCCTTCAGAGAAAGAGACTAGGATGGCAATAAGAAATTTAAAACCACAAGCAACAGCTTGGCAAATCAGAAATGTACACAATCAGAATGCAATGACCATGCCAATTGATTTGCCCTTTAAACCTATGGGATTACTATGGAGGGGTCACTCTACCATTATCTCAAGACAACTTGAAGAGGAGAGTCAGCACAAACTTAGCAAACTAAAAATCAATCAATCTCTCTAATTTTTGAACTCGTATTTTTTTAAATTTTTTTAGTCTATGCTGATATATACAAATGTCCCACTAGTTTTGTATATAGTATTGGCAAGGATGTGACTGTTATGTCCATTTGTGTATGAAATGCCTTATATTTTGAAATGCCAAATTATTGTGCTATTGGCATTTATGGAGACATTATTATGCTCATTTGATATTGCAACTTTTGAAATATTTGCATACTTTAATACCAACTTGTTTGGAATTTATTTAAATATATCAATTGTGTATTGATTTTAGTTCTATTTTTTTAAAATTTTTTTCTTAAATGTCAACATTTCTTTTCATATAGTAGACCTTTTGACATGACATTCGAGAAATAATATCTCTATTCATCATACCCATAAAATTGCACGCCTAAACAATAGAACCTCATAGCCCTATATAGACAACCAACTTCCTTCTCACAGTGATACATTTTAGCAATAACTAGCTTTCTTCTTACAGTGATTCACTTAAGCACATTTAAGCTCCCTATTCACATTTTATTTTTCATTTCTTAGTAACGAGTTCCCTCTTCCATATTGGATTTTCACATGGCATCAATCCTTTTCATATGCCACATAATATTTAACATTTAAATGGTCAACTTTTAATATAACTCAAAACATAAGACAAAAATGTAACTAAATACATTTTATTTCATAATAGTACATAATTTGTTATCAACTACAATTACAACCCTAAAGCATTCATAATACTAACTAAAATAGAGAATATAACAATCCATACATAGCTACCCCATAAACACTAGCAACCCATACATTTTAAATCTCCTTCATTTAGCCAAATAAAATTAACACATCCAAGAAAATTATCACAATTGCACCCAAGATGAAAAGCCTTCTTTTGCTTCTTTAACTCCTCTATCATATGAATTTTCATATCCAATTTAATCTTCAAATCATCAAGTTCCTTCCTCAAAATGTGTAACTCACGACCTCTGATTACATATTGTTGGTCTAATTCTTTCCATATGTTGGAATAATAAGAAATTTTTTTCATTATCACACATGTTATTTACCATTAATTTCTCCTTCAACTTTATATTCTCATTCAATAAATTATTTATCAAAGACCGATATCTTTTGTTATCTATAGGAGGATCACGTCAATCAAGATATTTGCATTCTCCTTTCTAAAATACTTACCCTAAATTTTCCACAAGTGTAAATTTTCTTTCAAAATTTTTTCATGTCCTTGTTGTAAACATAACTACTATAGTATTACAAAAACACCTTAATTTTGGTCCATCATAATCAATTTTCGGTTTTATTATCGACCATTATCATTACTACAACATGAGATTGATAAGGGGTTGAAGGCATATGGTGGCTGGAATCTCAACTATAAATGACAAGGGACTTTGTAGAAGAATGGAGAAGGGATAAGAAGGAATTTTAAAGATTAGATTAATTTTAAGATTAATTATTTTTTAATCTAATATGACATAATCCATGTGGAGTGTATGTTGGTATTAAATAATAATTTATTGGATGATCCATTTATTGATGTGTCTATTAGGTTCCCAATACTTTTCACATTCATAAAAAATAAGAGTTAGTTTTAGGTCTGGTTGCTATTATGGGCTATTCCTTTAGTTGAGTTATATTGCTAGGGTCTGTTAATAGTAGTAATAAGATTAGAAAGAGGTAATTAAGAGATTTTGGTTGCTTAGTTATAGAGTGAATGAGTAGTATTTTGTGTTGGGTTGTTTAGGGGAAAAACCATTCAGGTATTTTGTATGTTCTTTATGACTTAGAAGAGTTTTAGGCATTCTTGAATTTGCCTATGTTGAATGAAAGTTTCTTTCCATATTTGTCCATTTCATCTCATCCTTGTTGTAAATCACCTTTCTCTGAGCTGAACAATTGTTGCAACTAAAATGAATTTAATAAAGGAGGAGTTGGGAAATTTAAAAGGCTTGATGGAAAATATGACTACCCAGTTGAGTTGAATGGTAGAAATTACTTCCAAGTTGGATCAGTTCTTAAAGATGAATGAAGAATCATCGAAGCATGCATCCTCTTCAGGAAAGGGAAAAAAGAAGAATGGGAAAATGTCGGTTTTTTATGAATGAAGTGTTCAGACCATTTCTGCCCCGTTTTATGTTGGTTTTTTATGACATACTAATTTATAGTGCTACTCTAGAGGAACATTTGAAACATGTCTCTTGGGTGCTAGAGCAGCTTTGTAAGCATAAGTTGTATGCTAATAAGAAAAAGTGTGAGTTTGGGCAACATCAGTTGCTTATTTAAGACATGTGTTTTAAGGGAAGGGGTAGCAGTGGATCAATCAAAAGTTAAGGCCATGTTTGACTGGTCGAGACCAAAGAATACTATAGAGTTATGGGGATTTCTGAGTCTCATAGGGTATTATCCCTAGTTTATGGATGAATATAGGAAAATATCTTGGACACTCACTAAATAAATTAAGAAAGATTTCAGTGGGCAGATGAGGTTGAATCTGCCATTATTTCTCTCAAGAAAAGAATAACCACAATATTAGTCCTTGCTATGCCTGACTTTTCTAAACCGTTTGAGATTGAGACAAATGCTTCAGGGTATGACATCGAGGTTGTTTTGATGTAAGAGTGCAGACCCATTGCTTATTTTAGTTAAGTTTTAGGAAAAAAAAAACACAATTTAAATCAGTGTATGAAAATGAATTGATGACAATAGTTCTAACGGTTCCTAAATGGACACCTTACCTTCTAGGGTGATGTTTTATCGTGAAAACAAATCAAAAAAGTCTGAAACATTTGTTAGAGTAGTGGGTTATGGGTCATGAATATCATAAATGTGTGATCAAATTGATGGGATACGAGTTTGAGATTCAATATAAGGTTGGAAAGAACAATAAAGTGGTAAATGCATTGTCACATAGGGGGGTTTGAAAGAATGCAACACTATTATGGTCCCTAGCTGGCGAGATTGGCCCAAATTGTAAGAGGAAATTTAGGGTGATGTATTTTTAAAGAATATCATGGCTAATTTGCAAAATAGAGAAATACAGCATATGGGATTCACTCTTTAACAAGACTTGGTTTTCTATAAGGCTAGGCTGGTCATACCTATTTAATTTTTCAAGAATTTCATTCATCACCCATTAGCAAACACTCGAGTGAAACCAAAGCTTACAAGAGAAAAGTAGTAAAGTTATATTGGGTGGGTACGCAATGAGACATCGCTGAAATGATGGATACTCGTTATGTATGCCAGTGGCATATAAGCTTACATTCCTCTCTAGCAGGTTTGCTTCATCCTATTCCATTGCCAGCTCATGTGTGGGAAGAAACAACCATGGATTTTATTAAAGGATTACCCAAGGTTAGTGGTGTTTCAGTGACACTTATGGTTGTTGATCGATTCATAAAGTATGGGCATTTTGGGACTCAAATTGTTGCACCCTCTGCATAGACATCCAAACGCCACATGACTAGAACTGAATCTATGTGTCTTAATTAAAACTTTTCAACATATTTTCATGTTAACAGTTTCTTTTTTGAATCATTCTTATACACACACACACACACACACACACAAAAACACACACACACACACACACACACACACACACACACACACATATATATATATATGCAACTATTCCTCACAACCATAATCACAACAATAATAACTTGGGCATAAAAATCCCTTATTACAAAATCTGTGCTAAATCAAACTTATACCAAATATATGCCTTTATGAAAACATGAATTTATTGTCTCTATCCCATGATATAAGGAAAAATAAATAAAATGCATGAACAAAATAACAGACCCAACTCGACTCAACTGATTAGCTTTGTTTTCTCTTCTCGTCAACCATAGTCTACTGCTCCAAACTTGCGTGCAGAAAAAACCCATACGCTAAACTATTGAAAGCTTAGTGGTACATATAAATATTTAAATTTTAGCATGCATTCACATATTACTATATCATTCATGTTTAAAACATACATGTGTTCTTGGCCATATTATCAACATGAAATATTCATAAGATAACTTAAATATATTAATTTGCATCAACATATATAATTGATTTTACTATCAAAATAACATTACACGTCATCTAACATATCCATATATTATCATGTATTCAAATTTACCAATTAATGTATTCAAATTTACTAATCTCTATAAACTGTGATTAACTTTCTGCATTAATGGTTTCTTCTTTCATAGAACAATACTCTAAATGTGGACTATCCGGATGCGGGTTGTGAAATATGAACTCTCTAATATGAGTTTAAGCCATTTGCTCATTTTTGTGTTTGTCTGTAATGCTACCATTGAGCTTCTCAAATCAGGAGTACACTGACACGAGCTTAAGTCATCCTGATGAGCAAAGACTGCATGCATATGAGTACAAGGATGCTCTAACACAAGTTTAAGTCACCTTGTCCCTAATCCGGATATGTTACCTCTGAGCTTTTCAAATCATGAGCACTCTGACATGAGCTTAAGCCACCATAGTAAACAAATATAATAACTGCATGCATAATTATTTCTACGGTATTGTAACATTTTCAATGGCTTGCCACTTATCCTAACTAGTCCCTGAATAGAGAATGAACATTTTTATTCATATTTTGGTTATCAATATCAATTATGCCATATTTCATAATTTCACAAGATCATCACATATCATGTTGTGATGTAAAGCACTGTGTGCATAATCAAGTTCCTCAGTCATATTATCATATTGAATGCAAACTCATTTAATCATGTTAAAGGTATATGCATATCATACTCATTTAGTTTCATCACATAATCCATTTATGTTTTTCTGGAAATAGGGCATTCATGGGCGTGAATGATATATTTACGGGCATAAAACTTTCTGTCACAGTTCGTCTACTCGTGACTCATTCGTGATTGGATCTTGAACCTTTATAGACGTGAACCTTTATTCACGGGCTTGAAATTCATACCTTCACAGGAGTGAAGCTTTACTTCACAAGCGTGAATTCCTTTCATGGGTGTGAAGCTTGGCTTCACGGGTGTGATTCATTACACAGAAATAATATTTTAGCACTGATTTCACCCAATTTCACACACAACATGCATAGGATATAAAACTAACCAGTGTTAGCCATATCTATCAACACTTTACATATTCCAGCTACCAAATTCAACTATAGACATGCATTTAATCATACTTCATCAAATCAAATTAGGCTCAATGCCTTGCATATCAACCAAAGTGACATCCTTTCATGCTTAATTGATATTAAATCAATTTCAACATATATCTAAGCATCTAATAGTTAGTTATCATGACACTAGCAATACCAAAATAATTATTTCATATCAACAATCATTTCATAATCATCATTCATACCACAAACACAATATTTTTGAATAAAAATGGTTATATATATAAACCTTAATATTGGAGCCATAATATTTTATACTCTTGTGTCTACTGCCTCTGGTGGACTTCTCCACCTTTTGTTTCATCCCCTAACACGAAATTAGAGGCTATATTAATATACAAATTTTGATATTCTTCTAATTATGCCATAAACTAACCAAAGTCTTAACTTTTAATTGATTTAAAGCTTATAAACCTAACTCTCACATTAATCCAAAGTGAAACTATCAAAGTTTAACAAAAACAACCCCTCTTACCTTTATTTTGATGATAATAGATCGGTTATCTACGCTTCAAAAAGTGTTCCAAAGCTTATTGTCACACACCTCGATTTATACCAAATTTCTTATTTTTATCTATTTCAAACTCATTTTTGGGTGGTTATTTCAAGTTTAATCAATTAGAGTTGAAAAGAGAATGAGGGAGATTTGTTTATGAGGTTTCTGAGTGTGGTGGTTAGGGTTATGAGTGATTTTATGTGAGTTTCCATAAAAAATACGACGTTGGCATATTTAAACCTGCAGGTCTTCACGGGCATGAACATTTGAATCACGATTGTGAAGATCCTCAGCTTTTAAAACTGCTCACGACCGTGATTAACACTGTCATGGGTGTGAACGATATAAACTTCACTTTGAGTTACCTTCTCATTCTAGATGTAACAGTCCTTACCCGATATTGGATCGTATTGGAAAGGTAGCATACCGATTGGAGTTGCCTCCTCATTCTACAATCCATCATGGTTTTCATGTATCTCAACTAAAGTGTGCCAAAGGTGAAGTGATTTCTTCTTCTCTTTTGCCACCACAATTGAATGAGAATCTAGAACTTATTGTTGAACTATCTAAATTGCTTGGTGTATGCACTAAAGATGGTGGACAGGTCAGGGAACTGAAAGTTCTAATTCAATGGAAGGACATACTACTGTTTGAAGCAACATAAGAAGACTATCAAGTCATGCTCACCTAATTTTCTGAATTTCACTTTGAGGACAAGGTGCTTTTATGAGGGAGGAGTAATGTGAGGCCCCTAGTACATTTTATATATACAAGAAAGAAGAGAGGACTTTAGTGAACTAGGCTCTTATTAGTTTTGGGCCTGGTTACTGTTATGGGCTCTTTCTTTAGTTGAGTTGGGCTGTTAGGGTCTGTTAATAGTAGTAATAAGATTAGAAAGGGGTAATTAAGAGATTTTGGTTGGTGAGTAATAGAGTGAGCGAGTAGCATTTTGTATAGGGTTGTTTTAGAAAAAGTCATTCAAATATTTTGTACGTTCTTTATGACTTATGAGAGTTTTAGGTACTCTTAAATTTGTCTGTATTGAATGAAAGTTTGTTTTTAGATTTGCTCATCTCATCTTTATTATTTTTTCATCTCATCCTTGCTGTAAATCACCCTTCTCTAAGCTTAACAGTGTCATTAGTGTTAGTTGTGGGCAACATGGACCTCATTTCAAAAGATCAAGAACATTAGTAACAAAAAACAAGTTGTGGCAATATTGACAACAATGTCTAACCTTAAGGCATTGTTTGAGAACTTTCCCCCTAGGAGAGTGAAAATAAAGAAAATAAATTTATTTTTCTTTTTTATTTTCCTCTCCCTCTATCATTTTTGACAATTTTTTCTTAAGGAGGGAAAATATGGAAGAAAAATAAATTTTATTTTCCATCTTTATTTTTTTCCATTATGTTTTGGATTGAAATAATATAAGTAAATAACAAGAGAGATGAAAAAAATAAGACTTATTTTTCTTTATTTAGATAATTTTTTATTTGGATAATTTTGTTATGAGAAGAAAAAAAGTTTTATTATTACATATTTACTATTTTGCATATTATTTTATAAAATAATATTAATAATCATAAAAGTAATTTTATTAGTAATAGTGATATTTTTTGTCAAATTTCTTAAATTTTCTCTCCAAAAAGAAGAGAAATTGAAGAGTAGAAAATAAATATTATTTTACATTGTCTTCTTATTTTCCTTCATTCCTAAATAGAGTAAAATAAAAATATATAATTATTTTCCTTCTATCCAATCACTTGAAAAAGAAAAATAAAATTTATTTGTCTTTCCTACCTTATTTTCCTTCATTCTCAAACAAGATAAAAATCAAAATAACTTCTCATTTTATCTTCTTATTTTCATCCCTCCATATTTTACTTCCTCCAAATATCGGCTAATAGCATATTTGTATTTTAACCCAACAAATGAGCAGGCAAAGGTAGAAAGAAAGAAGGTGGTGTTGTCGGGAGCCGTGAGAGGCAGATTCCTTTGGAAGGACAATGGCGGCCCGCCACTTTATCCGCGTTTGCCAATGCCCTTTGGCTCTTTCCTTTGTGTCCAATTTCACCATTTTTTTAATAAACGAATTTCCGATCTTTTTCTGAAAGCAAACAAATTTCTAATTTTAATAAAGAAAGGTTGGTATCCTTTTTACTGTGGTTAAACTTCATTCTTTACTTCGATTCTGTTTTATCATTAATTTCTTGTATTATCATATTTATGAAATAGATTTGGCCTTTTTGGATTAGCATTAGCAATTTAGTCCTGAGTGGGTTGTGATGTAAAGCAAATCCACTATGTTCAAATCAAAATTAATAAAACATTTTAAGCAAAACTTTTTTTAAAGTTCTAAAGTTTAATGCAATTTAAATTTAACATATAATATAATGAATATTTTCATAATATGCTTTATCTAATTATGTTGGCAACGTGAACAAGCAAAAGTCTCAGCTCCTTCTTGCTAGCAGTGTGGAAGGTGACATGGAACAAATCATTATAACCCATATCCAATTAAATAAACAAAATGCACTAATATTTATATTTTTTTTTATATTTCTAACCAATTATATTTCAAATAATTATATGTATTATTTATTATCATTAAAGAAGGTGGCAGCCTGCCTTCCAATTGTCTGGATGTTTTGGGCCAAATCCTACTTCCCTTGATGACCATTGTGGTTGGTTTTAGTGTTCTGTTCCATTTCATATATAGCCAATGACATTTCTACATAAATACCATAGAAAAAACATACTTATAATAGGAATTACAGCTGGTAGGTTCGGGTGGAATTCTCCATTCATATCCCCATCCCTATAACTCCCATCCCATTTTTTATTGTGAAAAAATTATGATTTACATTCCCGCACCATATGGAAAAGTAAATTTTTGATTCCGGTTTGATATTCAATTTTTATTATATATATATATATGACAAAGAATGTATATATTATCCTCGTTATAAAAAATTTCAGGATCAAAATAGGGCTACGGAAATGAGTCTAATTCTCATTCCTAATTTATAAATATACTTTTTTATTCTCTCATTTAAAAAATATATTTTTTATTTTTTTTAAAAATATTTTTTTATTACAGTATATATTGAATCTATTAATATATATACTTATAATATATTATTATTATGTGCATACATATTACATAAAAATATATTTATGGTATGCAAACTAAGTAAACAGAAAATTTACATATTTACCTCCAAATTAATGAATTCTAAAAAAATTTACAAACTACATTAAATTAAAATAAGTATGTTAAATATCAAACATATTAAAAAATTATAATTAAAATATGCATTTAAAAAAGAAGAAGCATTTTGAAGTAATAAATGTAAAAAAAATTGAAAGATAAAAATTTAAAAAGTGACATTTTTTTTTGAAACTTTCCAAAAGCAGTAGAGCATTTTTGAGAAAAAAAAAAGTTTAAAATGTAACAAATTATGTAATTTCCACTATCATCTATATGAGTGGCTTAATTTAAGACGGGTTCGAATAGGATAGTAATTGAATTATTATTTTGACTTTTGAGTTCAATTTCGTGTCAACACTCTCTTTCAATTTAAGAAAGCTCATTGTACTGATCTGGTTCAAAAATAAAATTAGAATCAAATTTTTTGATGGACTGAAAAATAAATAAAAATTTTAATTTTAATTTTTGAACAGTAGTTTAAAAATTCAAACGAATAGCAAAAAATTATGAAAAAATGAAATATTAATTGGATATTATATTCATTAATGTGTGATGATATATATAATCATATAATACATTGCTTCAAAAGCACAGTATTATTTAGAATATCTACTAAGTACCATTGTTTTAATAAAATTTATATTTTTAGCGATAAAAATATATATTTATATATATACATATATATTAGTTGAATTTGACATGCACTTGCCTAGTTAACTAATAATTACCAGGTTTTTTTTTTTAAAAAAAGACTATCCCTTAGACACTTAACTAAGGAACAAAATTAATTTGAGAAATTAAGGTGTTTGGTTGAATAGCGGATTTATAGATAATTTTTTAAAAAAAAATGAAAAATTAAATAGGAATTCTAGAAAGTAGAAGTAAATTTATTTTGTTCAAATATTAATAATAAATATATAGAGTATTATGATTGGTTATTGGTTAAAATCAAATATGAAAACTGGGTTGCTATTTGAATCGAATTTTATTTGATTTTGAGCGTTTTCTAGGGTGCATTATTCAGATTTGATCATTTTTTTTATTGAATTAGTTGAAAATTTCTTTGTATTTAAGTCAATTTTACGAATCATGAATTCCAATTGAATTTCCATACCCCATAAAAAATTAAAATCTTTAATATCATGAAGAAAGAGAAAATCAACTATCCAAAAATATCACAGTTAATTAGCTTCAACACACGGAATATGTTAATTCAAAGTCCAAATCAAAATAGTAATTATACAAGTTTTATCACTGGATTAAGTGCAAAGACTTAGCTAGGTGAGGAAAGAGAAAGAAATCTTTGATGATAGGATCTTGGTTTGACTAATGTAAATCTTGTATAAGATATAACTATTTGAATCCCAATGTTTGAAAAATTTCCTTGTATGATTCACATGTGTAAACATCTCTGATTTAATGTCAATCTACGCAAGCCATGTGCGATGTTGGTTCAAATATTAAATGGTGAAAGATCAATCTCTTGATGTCTCTCATGGGGCACTGCATACCCTAATTTTAAATGGAAAATGGTTATTCATACTTCAATATTAAATGGGTTGGGGTCTAATTAAATTGTATATTACTAGTGAATGAAATTCAAAAATCAACAAAATGTTTATGGATTGTGCCTTGTGGGGGCAACAAATTTAGGTATGGTATCTTTGTGACTTCTCTTTTTAAAAACATTCTAATTTTCTAATTAAATTGGTACCAAACATTGGTCTAGTGGGGTTATTGATTTATTTTTGGCCAAAGATATGATATTCAAAGTTGCTTTCTTTACATTCTTCCCCTTTAATGCATAACACAAAAAAAAAACATTCAATAGTATTTTTATTTTTATTAAGGAATGTCCACAAACAAGAGATGATTAATTGATGTTGAAGATTAAAGAATGAAAATCTGAACTATTTGTCACCTGTTGGAGGGATATATATTCATGTACAGCTCCAAATATAGAAACATGAAGCAAAGTTCTGTTACAATACAACCATTATACAAGTTCTTATACATTTTCTTTTTTTTTTTTAAAAAAAAATGTATTTTTGAGATTGAGAAAATATAGCTACAAGAAGGTGGGTAAAAACCTGGCAGAGGCAGTCATATATTAGCACCTTCTGTCTGTTGTCTTTATCGGTTAAACAAAATGGCAATAAATATATGTTTCACACTTAGATTTATTTTGCATTTCCCTTTCTTCAAGAATTATACAATGCTGGACTTTGCCTCCTATTTCTTTACCATCTCTCTGTTGGGATACTTTTCTTGTTCATTATTTTTCCAATGTTTTTAAATTACTAAAAAATTAGAAGGTAAATTCTGTTAAAGACTAAATAAATTCAAAATTCAAATGAAGTTCAATTTTAAAATAAGTTTCAAAAATTTAGAAATAATTTTCTAAAATATTTGTTTAATTTTTTGTTAGTGTGGCCTTGTATTTGGCAAACATAGTAGAAAGTTACAACATTAATATTACCATAATCCCACAAAAGGATTTATTAAATGAAAATGATAGTTACTTTTAAAGTGCTGCTAACTTTAATTTGATGACTCTACTCACTATATATAAAGCAAAAGAGTTTAGTTATTATTATTCTTTACATTAGAAGATCTCTGATAGGAGCACTAAGAAGAGATGATTTAGATTAATCTTAATATATTTCACAACTACCTATCCCATTTAGGGAAATGGAAAATGTTGTAATTTAGCAAAATGTGTCCTTTACGAATATTAAGAGTACAATATGGTTAGAATCACTAAGATTAAAGGTCAAAGATGGGGGCTGATTATATATATATATATATATATATATATATATATATATATATATATATATATATATATATATATATATATATATATGTATGTATAATCACATATTGATGATAATTCTAATATTGATGATTTTAAGATATTAGGTTTCACTAATGATAATAGAAATTTTTCAACCGAATAAAATTACATGCTTGATTAAAAAAAAAAAAAGTTTTGTATGTTAAGTTTGAAACCCACATTGTGAAATTTTCCCTTTATGTATACTAAGGAATGAAAATATATATTCAATTCAAGGTGGGCTAATTACTAATATATTTACAGAAGCAGAAAATTCAAAAAGTTTTTAATATATGTAAAGAAAAATCCATTAAAATATACTCTTCATGAACTCTTGAAGAGTCATGAAGATTTGGAAGTGTGATGATCAAGAATTGGTATATTCTCTACTCATTAATGGAGCATTTTAAAGGTGTTTTGAGTAGATAATGCAGCATCTTCATTCTTCACTGCATTCCAGCTAGTCGAAACCTAACTTTAAAACTTACAAAATTGGAATCACTCACCAACTTTAGCTATTGTGATGGGGACTTGCCTTGGATCAACACTAAAACATGGAGCACAGTTTTTTTTTAATTAATTTTAAATTGTGTGCTATGCTACAATATTTAAATTCCAGAATCAAACTAAATTTTTTTTTTTAAAAAAAGAAAAAAATATTTTATGTTTATGGCATGATCATGATCAGATTTTGGTATGCAATTTTATGCAATCATAACTTTATGAAACCATAATTGGTTCAATATAAGTTATGAGCACGAGCCAAAGAATATGTTCACTGGCCATGTTGCAATCACGTACCAATAGAAATTAAAGTTCAAGCTCAACAAAAATATTTCGATTAAAAAAAAGCTGAACAAAAAATATTGAACTATGTCTCTATTCCATTTTTTTATTACATTTTTATAGAATATCATGATTTCTTGTAAAATTTCGCTTAATATATATATAGAGTCATGTTTTAATAGTTACAGTTCCATTTAATATATTTTTTTCAACCATTACATCAAAAATCTAAGGGTCATAATTAGTTTTTCAATAATTATGAGTATTTAATATTATTTAACACTAAGCATTATGATGATTACCAATGGAACCATAGCCATTGAAAAATCTCCAATATATATATATATATATATATATACACCCATTTGTAGATCAGGTTTTCTAATAAATTGGAAATTAAACTTAAAATGGAAAGAAAAAGATTAAAGGAAACTATTATTATTATTATTATTAACACCTTAATTTTTCAAAGAACTGCATGAGCATCTAATCTTATAGTATAGTTTATTACTTATTACCAGCTTTAATTCACATGGTGATGTATTACTAATTTTCATAACTCACATATACCACAATAAATGAAGGTGTTTAAAAATAAGAAAACGTAGATATCCATATGTGTAAATGCCTTTTTTTAATTAAAAAAAACTACATGAATTTATTGACGTATTAAGCCTTGTTAGTAATATCAATAATTGTAAACATATTATGATTAAAGTATTATGGTAAGACATATTAGAATGACAGATAAAGGTAAATTCATGCATGACAAAAAGGATTTTCACTTTGATCACTTTTAAAATGGTGATTGTATGCATTGTATGTGAGATTAAAGGTAATTGAGACATTGATTTGAATAATTGATTAGGCAGGACGATGTCTATGATTTTCAATGAATATCAGAAATGGACATGACGAACTGTTGTGGTCACTTTGTCACCTATTTCTTCTATGATTTATCAAATCAAACACTGGTTTGCCTGCTTTTTTGGAGACACTTTCAGATTTATAATGCCCAAATTATATTCCCTGAGGGAACCCATCTTCACTAATTTGTCAGTCACAGATAATTTTTTTTAATTAAATTAAGTACCAAATTTGTCATTGATCACCCGATTTTTCTTTTTCTTTTTTTCATATATTTTTAATCAGTTCCTTCCTCTCCTGTTTTAGTTCTGAACTTCCAGGAAATTTTCTTTGAATTCCAAAAACAAAAGGATGAGGCATAAATTTCCTATAAAAATTTCCTTAATTAAGTTCAAGAATTTAGTTTTTAATGCATATAACGAAAAATCATTGAAAAATAAATATTTAATAAGGAAAAAAAAAGAGAGCGAGAGAAAAAAAGAGGTCTATAGAAACATTTTTTTTTAGGGATACTGTCACAAATTTAGTGTCATGCTCATGATCATTCTCAATTGTAGAATGCATGAACCCACCACCAAATTGGGGGGATATTTCCACAAAAATACAAACTCAATATATCAAACTTCTTGTCAACACTAAAATTTTTGAAGCATTTTATGGAATGCACTGAAACTTTCATTAAATAAACATGAATTATTGACCAAATTCAAACATGATCATGTGAACTCTTCCATAGTTCATATTAGAAATTTAGATTTTTAGTACTCTAGCCTACTCCAAAGATTAAGGATCTCGCAGAAATATATGGGTAGCAAGCAACTTACTCTGTTCAAGCTGAGGTAGGAAAGATGTTGATGGTCATAATAATATATTCTTTCATTTCACCACTTGCAAAACTCAAAAAGATATGAAGTCTGAGTTATCAGTAGCAGGGGACATAAAATTGGAGACAACTAGCCCATCTAGCCAACTCAAATTGCCTTTGCAAATCTGTGGATGGATTATTGTCTTGATTCTTTTTTAGCCAAATCCTAAATATGATTAAAAGTTAACAGACATTATTTGTGGTAATCTGTTCGCTCGAAAAAGGCACATATCCATCTGATAAAGAATGTTAATCCAGCAGACATGAAATTCACAACAAAAGCATACAACCAAAAGGATAGTAGTAGCTTGGCTTTTATGCTAATTCAGTATCACTCTCAACCATCTGACAAAAATTAGAAGGGATGTCGTCGAAACAAGTATTACACATTTAAATTCCCAAGTTCTAGTATTTTTGGAGTTGAAAAAGAAGATGTTAGCAGTGAAACATTTGGGCCCAGAATTACATGTTCGAAAATTACACAGATGGGAAGAACTTGTTGAGGTCGAAAGGCAGGGAATAAAACTCTTCGCTTCTTGTATCGGTCTTGAATGACCGAAATTTGTTCCACCAGTGGATACCTCTATCTTTCTTGTTTGATTGTCTTTATGGTACAATGTGGTATCCAAGAAGAATGCTAACAGGCCAGCAACAAAAGGTTCGGATGAAAACGGCACATTTATCATGTCGTTGAACTGCCACAACATACAAAAAAAAAAAAAACAAAGTTCACTAAGGAACAAACAGAATAAGGTCTTAAAAGTGTTTAAAAAAATGTCTTAAAACCGTTAAAAAATACGAGGTAAGAGTTTGTTACCCATCTAGCTCCAGTGTGGACCGGGCCGTAGCCATTAATAGCTGTATACTCGTTGAAGTATTAATAAGCCCATGAAAATGGAGAAGCCAAGTATAAACCTAGTCCTCGAGCTGTTTAAATTGCAGAACTGAAGGAAACTGAGACCAGCTGAACCCGCTCATGTATAAATTCAAATACAGAATATTTGAACTTCAAGTGTATTATGACGATAAAAAGATTGCATAATTTGAGAGGACATACCAACATAGGAAAAGAAAAAGCAATAGAGAGCTGCAACAATTGGAGCTGGAATTGAAGCAAAGACAGCACCAAATACAAAACCAAGCATAAGCATGTATTTCTTTCAAGATAGAGTTAGAGTACCACTATGAATTGAGAAGAAAATCATGAAACCAGCTGATATCTAACAACTCTTCGGCTGCCAACACGAGTCAGTGCCAATAGACCAGCTTTTTCACTGCAGTTAAACCAAGAAAGCTTCTCATGCCAATTCAAAGAGTAAATAAAAGGATAATTTTGTCAGAAGAATGAGCAGTTATCATTCATTTGGAAGAGAAAGAAGATACTGCTACTCAAAAATCTTACATAGATACTGATGATCCACTCCCAGTTCCGAATATCCCAGAGAAGAGAATTCCAACCCCCTGAGATGAGGACAAAAGCAAATTGGGTCAAACACTAAATCCAATTTGGCATGACTATATATATATATATATATATATATATATATATATATATATATATGATCCTATTTTCGGCTATCTTACTAGATATAGGCAGGTAAAAGAAGGGGGGGAAATGCTATACTGTGTAAGAATGCAACGAGTTTTAAAGTGCAAAAACAAGAGAGAAAATACACTACCAATCACAGAACTTGTACCTGCCAACCAACACTACAGCTGAGTATAGAAGGTGGCAATGGAGTGGCACTTGCATACCTCGACACAGCAATGAAAGCGCCAGTGGACTGTTAAATCATCAAAGGAATCTGGATTTCAGTAGATTTTGAAAATATAAATTATAAAAAGTGAGTAAATTTCAATGGATCATAAATGAATATAATGAGTTAAATCTGGAATAGAAAATGTCATTTGCATAAAAAATTTCTTGTGATTTCAAAAAAAAATCAAGTTATAAAGTATTACGAAGACAACATATTTTTTATAGCATCCAGCAAAGTGACAAGATTAGGACACAATGAAAAGATACATTAGGATATTTTTAAGTTTATTCATGAACAGAAAGACAACGTTCACTAGGCAGTACGGACTCATAGATATGCAGTATGTGCTTTGGTAAGAATGCTGTTTCACAACTGAGCTCAAGGTCTAAGTAGTGTTGCCCACTAAATGAAATAGGCACCACTCCAAATTTAATAATAAATCACGAAGTCACAAGCACAAGTAAGCAAACCTCTACGAAAGCAATGAATGAAGCAGGCATCATTGCAAAGGTCTCTCCAGCATCAAAAGTGGGAGCTCCCCATTGGAAAGGATATGGAACCCTTATCCTATACAAAAGGTGTTATCAGAACAAATGAGGATCAGTAAGCAAAGAAAGCAATTCATGACATCCTTTTTTTTATATGCATGTTAGGAATTTATACAAATTTATGAGAAAAACAAAATAAATTTGGAATAATAAGATACGTAAAATTAATAATATAATTTGACCAATTATGTCTATATCACTAGGCTACTACAGATTTTTTACTGAAAGAAAAAAATTTGCGAAGTATTTACAAATACTACAACTTACAACTCAATTACACCATGAAAATTTGCTCTTAATTTTCTCTCATGAAAGCTTTTTCTCTAACCTTTTTTTTCCTCTCACTTGGATTGATACTAAGCACCTATTGGAATGCTCTATTTATTGATGCGAAACCCCCCTTCTATATGTTTTGTCAACTAATTCTTAATTGACTTTTCTTATTTTTCAACAAATGATGCACCATCCATATTTTCTCAAAAAAAAGATTCATTGTCCATCTTTATTATCATTTATTGCACCTTTTGGTGCATTTGAGTTTGACCAACAATCTTCCACTTCAAGACTGATTTCAATTTTTCTTCACATCTTGATCAGTGCAATAACATTTTTGGTCTTGTTACTCTAGCAGACCAACTGAAGTTGAACACAACTTCAGTTTATCAATAGTCATTGTCTTTGTCAACATATCAGCTAAATTCTTGCTTCACTGGATCTTCTTCAGTACTAATACATTATCTTCTAATAGAGATCTGATGAAGTGATAACGAAGCTTAATATGTTCGATTCTTGAATGAAATGTTGAATTCTTCTCCAAGTGTGTTGCACTCTGACTATCACTATGCAAAAAAAAATTTTTTTTTTGGATCTCAACTCAGTTAAAAAACCTTAAAGTCATATCATCTCTTCACTAGCTTCAGTTACTGCTACATACTCAGCCTCCATAGTGGATAGAGGGACAATCTTATGTATCTATGACATCTAACTAATAGTTGTAGTTCCAACAGTGTATATATAACCGGTGGTGCTTATTCAGTGATTGACTTCACCTCCAAAGTCTGCATCTACGTAGCCTTATACTTTTAACTCTTATTTACCAAAGTACAAACACTTTTCTGCGGTGTCTCATAGATACCTCAAAATCCACTTGATTGTTTCCCAATGAGTTTTTCCTGGATTTAACATAAACCTGCTAACAACTCCCACTACATGACCAATGTCTGGTCTCGTACAGACCATAACGTACATTAAACTCCAAATAGTTGAGTCATAAGGAATCTTAGCCATGAATTCTCTTTCTTCCTTCATTTAAAGAGACTGATCCTTAGATAGACGAAAGTGGTTGACCAAGGGAGTGCTTACTGGCTTGGCGTCACCCATGTTGAATATTTGCAAAACACGGTTGATGTACTCTGCCTAGGATAACTGCAAGAATCCTATCTGCTTATCTCTTATTATTTGCATTTCAAGAATCTTCTTTGTTAGACCTAAGTATTTCATGTCAATCTCCTTTGACAATTGCTTCTTCAACTTTCTGATATTTGAATTTGCTACTAATGTATCATCAACATAAAACAGTAAAATGATATAACTGAACCTATATCTTTTGAAGTAGCAACTGTGGTCAGCGTTGCACTTCTGAAAACCTTCCTTGTGCATGGGGCCGTCAAACTTTTTGTACTAATGTCTTAGGGCTTGTTTTAGACCATACAAACTCTTTTTAAATCTGCACACCATGTTCTTCTTCCCTTCTTCTGAAAAACTTGATGGTTGGTTTATGTATATCTCATCATCTAAGTCTCCATAAAGAAATGTGGTTTTGACATTCAACTATTCAAGATGAATATCTTCAATAGCCACAATACTCAACACTGATGTGATAGTATGAGTTTTACAACGGGAGCAAAAATGTCAATGTAGTCAATTCCTTCCTTCTATTAGAATCTTTTGACAACTAGTCAAACTTTATATCTTTTGGAACCATCATGCTCCTCTTTTACTCGGTATACCCATTTGTTATGAAGTGCCTTATTCCTCATGGATAACTCAGCTAGTTCTCATGTCTAATTAGAGATCAGAGACTTCATCTCATCTTTCATGGCAAGATTCCACTTACTGGCATCTCCAATCTGACAAGCTTCATCATAGCATTCGGGCTTCCCTCCATCACTCAACAAGAGATAGTTCATATATCTCTTGTTAGGTACATAAGACCGAGAATACCTTCTTAATACAGGAGCTAGAGTAGAAAATTGTGGTGTGTCAAACTGCTAGACACTACTTTGTCCAATGAGTTCCTCAGGTTAAGGACTTGTTACAATTCTGTCACAGAACTATCTGAGATATTATCTGTATCTACAAATACTGGTTCATTCTGTTTTGAGTTATTGTCTACAGTTTTATGATCACCCTTTCGTCGAAAATCACATATCTACTACGAATCACCTTTTCGTCGAAAATCATATATATGCCATGAATCACCTTTTTATTTTTGTCATCCCAAATATGGTAGCCAAACTTATCCTCGCCATAGCCAATGAGGGTGCATTTTTTGGATTTCGGATCAAGCTTATTCCTTCATCGATCACTGACATGCACATATGTTATTCAACAAAAAACTTTTAGATGTGATAGTTTTACTTCTTTTTGGCTCCATACCTGTGGTATTTTGTGATCCAATGGAACTAAAGGTCCTCGATTAATTGAGTAAGTTGTTGTGTTGACTGCTTCTATCTAGAATTGCTTTCGGTAGACCTGACTATATACGAATACTTCTGGCTTTTTCTATCAACGTTTGGTTCATACGCTTAGCTACACCATTCTATTGATGCATGCTTGTCATGGTTCTCTCCATTTTGTTCCCGTGCTCATAGCAAAACTTCTTAAATCTGGTGTCTTCATATTCATCACCATTATCAGTTCTGAACTTTTTGATCTTCAAACCTGCCTCATTGTCAACTATCTTCTAAAAGTCTCGAACACTTCAGACTTATACTTTAGAAAGTAAACTCATACCTTCCAAGAGTAATCATCGATGAAAGTCGCGAAATAGTGTTTCCCACCAATGGATGAGACGGTCATTAGTCTCTAAACATTAGAGTGAACAAGCTCCAGCCTTTATTTCTTTATGATTTTGCCATTTGTCTGAAAGCTAACCATTTTCTGTTTTTCAAGTATGCAATCTTCGCACATGTCTATCTCCACTCACTGTAGTCTTGGAAGTTTTCCCTTCAAATGCATAATTTTCTTCCCTTTTTCACTCATATGGTCTAGTCTCTGATGTCATAGATTAGGATTTTCATTGCCAACTGCAACTACGATTGAACAGTGTGCTCCTATTGTCATGTAAAGAGTATCACTCTTCTTGCATCGAGCAATCGTTATTGTACCATTTGAAATATTCCAATCATCACCATGGAAGATTGTAGTATAGCCTTCGCTAGCCAATTGCCCTACTGAGATTAAGTTCTTTCTCAAGTTGGAAATATGTCTGACATCTTTCAACTCCTAAATAGATCCATTCAACTTAATCTTTATTACACATTTACCAACAATAGCACAAGGTTGATCATCACCAATTCTTTTTGTGAAGTAGCATGGAATGATACTCCAAAGTCTAACACCTAAGACACTTCTTTTCTCTCTAAAGAGCATATCAACGCGCCATCACCTCCTGAGGTGGAAATAACATTTGCCTCTGCCTTTGCTTCATGGTCCTTTGGTGCATTATTGCATTGATTTTTGTAATGCCCAATTTTTCCATAATTTCAACATTCGATAGTCTTTGAGCTATGAGAATTATTGGGATTCCTGGATTTGGACCTCCTGTCTTTTGATCTACCTCGGTAATTCAATCTGCCACATCCATTCCCTCTAGTTGAATTTCTTCCTCTTAACTCTGTATGTAAAACTAAAGAGGTTGATGATTCACATGACTTTCTCTGTTGGATCTTTTCACTGAGAACCAGATCAATAACATTGTCAAATTTCAATTTATTGTTTTCCGATGAGCTACTTACAACTGTGACAGTAGCATTCCAGCTTTCTGGTAGAGAAGACAAGAGCTTACACCATCGAACTTCTCAATTTACACTTTTCCTTCGTCTGCTGCCATTGCTCCCACTTGAATTTGACTTCCTTTAGATCGTTTCTCACAATTCCTGCAAACTATCGTGTATTAAAGCACCTCTGTGGACATATTGATACCGTTGACCAAATTTCACTATTCACAAAAATTCATTGTTCATGTGAATAGTAATTGCCATAAAAAGACAAGAAATGCAACTAAGGCTCCGATACAAGTTGGGAAATTACACAAATTCTCCTATAATCAGATTTGTGAGAAAGAAAAATAAATACAAAATAATAAGACATACAAAATTGATAACGGAGTTCGGCTAATTATGCCTATGTCTTCGGACTGCTGTAAATTTTTTTCTGAAAGAAGGAAAATTTAGAAAGTGTTTACAAATACTCAACTCACAACCTAATTACACTCTGAAAATTTACTCTTAATTTTCTCAGTAAAGCTTTTTCTCTAAGCTTTTCTATTTTCTCTCTCACTTGAATTGATGTTAAGCACCTATTGGGATGTTTTATTTATAGATGCAGAAACCTCATTTCTACATGTTTTGTCAACTAATTCTTATTATCTTTCCTTATTTTTTAAATAAAGGATGCACCGTCCATATTGTTTCAACAAATGATGCACTGTCCATCTTTTTTCAATAAAAGGATGCACTGTCCATCTTTTTTCACCAAATGATGCACTGTCCATCTTTTTTCATCAAATGATGTACTGTCCATCTTTTTTCAACAAAATGATACACTATCCATGTTTATTGTACCTTTTGATTTATGTGAGTTTGACCAACAATACAAGCACAAGAAAGTAAAGACTTTAAGTTTATTAAAAAGTTTAATCTGCAATATCCTTTTAGTCAACTCTAATTAAACACTATTTTAGGTAGTCACTGGAAGCAATAAAAACCAGTCTAATCCATATACAAAAGGTGTCAAAAACACATTGACCTAATTATCAAATAGAAAGAAATGCCAAAAATGTCTCACCATGAAGCAACACGTATTATCCCTGCACTTGTCCTGCAGCTTATTTGAGTTTTTGGTTTTGATTCGTATATGCTCTGCCAACAATGAGGGGATGAGCATAACTCTACACAATACCACATAAAATATTACTGCAAAGATATCAAATACAACCTTCTCTCCTCGTATTATATGAGGTAGATACTGTATGAATTTATCAAGATTACTCACTCTATTTCACAAATTTTTTTTTATTTAAGATGTGAGCTAATAATAACAGTCTCTTTTGTAAGGAAGAAAATTAAATGTATAATAACATTTTGGAGTATACCTATGAAAATAACTAGAAAGATAATATGTGGAAATCCAATCTCCACACATTTTGCAAGTTAGAAATCATAAACCCATTGTCAATAATGAATGGCAACAAAAAAACAATTTCAAAACCATAGCAGATATACATGCCAAAGTAAAACCAAATTCATAAAGCCCAAAACCATATAGAGCAACCAAGGGAACAACAAACAGTGGATTCAAGAACTCGGCCAAGTATGACAAAGCATAAATTGATTAGCTGTTTTAATTTGTTTCTTCAATATTACAAAACCATGACTAAAATACCATAGAAATGATAGTACATCAATAAGCAAATCTGAAATTTGTTGGCACAAATCAGGTTGTTAACACAAAAAAGCAAGGATTTACACTGAAGAAAAAGATAAACAACTAGATATGAGAGGAAATTCCAAGAAAAATGCTTCCTACATTTTCAACAAGTAACATGGAACAAAACTCATGCGTATAGGAATTAAAAAAAAAGTATGTTGTAACAAAAACTATAGGAGATAATCAAATGATATGGATAAAATAAACCTTGCAACATTATGTCAAAGGCCACTGAAGCCATGAACAATCTGTAGAGATGAGGCAACAATGAGAGTACCTTAAATTCCACACATTATCTTCTCAAATTTCTGTACAATCATCATAGAGGAGTTGAATTAGTATAATATTATAAGTGATCAAACAAACAATAAAAAAGGCAAGTGGAAATGACAGAAGTTCCAATGAAAAGACTTTTGGAAAATTACACAAATTTCCTTATAATCATATTTGTAAAAAAAATGAAATAAATGCGAAATAATAAGACACAAAATTGATAACGGAGTTCAACCAATTATGTCTAAATCTCCGAGTTGTTACAAATCTTTTACTAAAAGAATAAAATTTTTAAAATATTTACAAATACTCACAACTCACACACTCATAAGAGAAAATTTTTCTTTGGCTTTCCTAGACTACTCTCCAATTGCACCTCCTATCAATGGTCACTTTGATGTTGGGAGCTCCGTCTTTTATAGGCAGAGAATGAGAGCAAATTGTCAAAATAATTTGCACCAAATTTGGTGCAAAAGTCAACAAACAAATGCACCGAATTCGGTGTAGAAGTTTTTGAAAAACTTCACCTCATTTTTTTGTTTTCATTGATGTGGGTTCCACATTTGAGGGACCCAAAAAGACTTTTAACAAATATCCTACTTAAAGACTGATTTCAATCTATTTTCACACATCGATCACTTCAACAATTTTTCTGATCTTATTACTCTAGCAGACCAACTGAAGTTAAACACAACTTCAGTTTGTCGATAGTCACCGCCTTTGTCAATATGTCTTTCTTAGTACTAACACATTATCTCCCAATAGAAATCTAATGAAGTGATAATGAAACCCAATATGCTTGATTCTATAATGAAATGCTAAATTGTTTACCAAATATATCGCACTCTAACTATCACTATGCAAAACATTATTCTCCTATTTGAATCCCAACTCAGTTAACAAACTTTAAAGTCATATTATCTCTTTACTAGATTCAGTAACTGCTACATATTTAGCCTCTGTAGTGGACAAAGTGAAAATATTCTATATTTGTGACATCTAACAGTTGTAGTTCCAACAGTAAATATATAATTGGTGGTGTTTCTTCGATGATCAACTTTACCTCCAAAGTTTGCGTCTATGTAGACTTGTACTTTTAACTATCATTTACCAAAGTACAAATACTTATTTGCAGTGCCTTGCATATACCTCAAAATCCACTTGACTGCTTCCCAATGAACTTTCCCTAGATTTAACATAAACTTGCTAACAACTCCCATTGTATAGCAAATGGTCTCGTACAGACTATAACATATATCAAACTCCTAATAGCTGAGACATAAGAAACTTTAGCCATTAATTCTTTCTCTTCCTCCATTTGAGGAGACTGATCTTTAGATAGGCGAAAGTGGCTGACCAAATGTGTGTTGACTAGTTTGGTATCGCCCATGTTGAATCTTTGCAAAACACGATTGATGTACTCTGCCTGAGATAACTATAAGAATATTTTCTACTTATGTTTTGTGATTTGCATTCCAAGAATCTTATTTGTAAGACCCAAGTCTTTCATGTCAAACTCCTTTAACAATTGTTGCTTCAACCTTCTAATATTTGAACTTGCTACTAGTATATCATCAACATAAATTAGTAAAATAATATAACTGGACCTATATCTTTTGAAGTAGCAACAATGGTCAGCGTCACACTTTTGGAAACTTTTATCGTACATGAAGTCGTCAAACTTTCAGTACCAATGTCTTCGGGCTTGTTTCGGACCATACAAACTTTTTTTTTAAGTATGCACACCATGTTCTTCTTCCCTTCTTCTGGAAAACCTTCTGGCTGGTGCATGTATATCTCTTCATCTAAGTCTCCATGAAGAAATGCAGTTTTCACGTCCAACTATTCAAGATGAAGATCTTCAATAGCCACGATACTTAACATTGATATGATAATATTGAGCTTCACAATGAGAACAAAAATGTCGATGTAGTTAATTTCTTCCTTCTGCTGGAATCTTTTGACAACTAGTCGGACTTTGTATCTCTTAGAACCATCATGCTCATCTTTTACCCGATATACCCATTTGTTATGAAATACATTTTTTTTCTGCAGGTAACTTAGTTAGTTTCCATGTCTGGTTAGAGATCAGAGACTTCATCTTGTCTTTCATGGCAAACTTCCATTTACTGACATCTCCAATCTGACAAGTTTCATCATAGCATTCAGGCTTCCCTCCATCAGTCAACAAGAGATAGTTCATATATCTCCTATTAGGCACATGAGGTCGAGAAGACCTTAATACAAGAGCTGGAGTAGGAGGTTGTGGTGTGTCGGACTGTTATGTACTACTTTGTCCAATGAGTTTCTCTAGCTGAGAATTTGCTACAATTGGCTCTGTCACAAAACTATCTAAGACATTATTTGTATCTACAAATACTAGCTCGTTCTGTTCTGAGTTGTTATCAATTGTTTTATGCATGTCCTTGTACATCACCCATTTGTCGAAAATTATATCTCTACTATAGATCACCTTTTTATTTTTGTCATCCCAAATATGGTAGCCCAACTCGTCATCACCATAGCCAATAGGGGTGCATTTTTTGGATTTGGGATCAAGTTTATTCCTTCTTTGATCACTGATATACATATATGTTATACAACAAAAAAACTTTTAGATGTGATAGTTTTACTTTTTTTTTGCTCCATACCTCCTCTAGTATTTTGTGATTCAATGGAATTGAAGGTCCTCGACTGATTATGTAAGTTGTTGTGTTGACTGTTTCTGTCCAAAACTTCTTTCTATAGACCTGACTGTATATGAATACTTTTGGCTCTTTCTATTAACATTCAGTTTATACACTCAACTACACCACTCTATTGAGGCATGCCTAGCATGGTTCTCTCCATTTTGATCTCGTGCTCATAGCAGAATTTCTTAAATCTGGTGTCTTCATATTCACCACCATTATCGATTCTGAGCTTTTTGATCTTCAGACTTGTCTCATTTTCAACTATACCTTTCCATCTTCTGAATGCCTCGAACATTTCAAACTTATGCTTTAGAAAGTAAATTCATACCTTCCAAGAGTGTTCATTGATGAAAGTCACAAAAGAGTTTTTCCTACCAATGGATTAGATGGTTATTGGTCCCCAAACATCAAAGTGAACAAGCTCTAGCTTTTTTTTTCTTTGGGGTTCTGCCACTCATCTTAAAGTTGATCTTTTCTGCTTTCCAAGTATGTAATCTTCGAACGTCTATCTCCACTGACTATAGACTTGGAAGTTTTCCCTTCGAATGCATAATTTTCATCTCTTTTTCACTCATATGGCCTAGTCTCTAGTGTCATATATTGGGATTTTCAATGCCAGCTGCAACTACAATCGAACAACATGCTCCTGCAGTCATGTAAAAAATGCCTCTTTTTGCCTCAAGCAACCATCATTGCGTCATTTGAAATCTTCCAGTCATTACCATGAAAGATCATAGTGTAGCCTTCTCTAGCTAACTACCCTACTGAGATTGGGAATATTCTTGACATCTTTTAGCCAATTAACACAGGTTAGGAATATTCTTGACATCCTTTAGCTCCCAAACAAATTTGTTCAACTTAATCTTCACTACACTTTTACCAATAATAACACAAGGTTGATCATCATCAAAGTATACATTTCTAAGATTTTTAGGAACATACCTCTTGAAAAATTCTTTCTGTTAAGTAGCATGGAATGATACTCCAGAGACCAACACCCAAGACTCTTCCTTGCTCTCCAAAAAGCATATCAACGTGTCATTGCCTCCTGAGGTGGAAGTAATATTTGCCTCTACCTTTGCTTCCTGGTCCTTTGGTGCACTATTGTACTGATTTTTGTAGTGCCCGGTTTTCCCGCAATTCCAACATTCGACAATCTTCAAGCTATGGGAATTACTGGGATTCCTGGATTTGGACCTTTTGTCCTTTGATCTACCTCAAGTTCATTCCCTCTGGTTGAATTTCTTCCTCTTGACTCTGTATGCAAAACTAAAAATATTGATGATTCACCCAACTCTCTCTATACTAAGAACCAGATCATGAACATCGTCAAATTTCAACTTATTGCTTCCCGATGAGCTACTTACAACCATGACAGTAGCATTCTAGCTTTTTAGTAAAGAAGACAAAAGTATCAATGTTCATACTTCTTCATTAAATTCAATTCCATCGAACTCAATTGGGTTGTGACTGTGTTGAGTTCATTGAGATGTTGAGTTACCGATGCACCTTTCGTCATTCACAAATTGAATAAACGCCTCATCAGGTGTACTTTATTTGAGGTCGATGGCTTCTCATACAAACTGGAGAAAGCCGGCATAAGACCCGCTATGGTCTTTTCTTTTGCTATGTTGAAAGCAACATTGCGGGATAACATTAATCGGATAACTCCAATGACTTATCTATCTAGAAGAATTCAGTATTCTTCCTTCATAGACTCTAACTTCTTCCTTGAGAGAGGTTGATATAGACTTCTTTGATAAAAATAATCATCTATTTGTATTTTTCAAAAGTCAAAATCCGCACCATCAAACTTTTCAATTTTTGTTTTTCCTTTATCTGTGGTCATCGCTCCCACTCGAATTTGACTTCCTTTGAATTGTTTCTCACAATTTCTATGAACCATCGTGTATTATAACACCTCCGTGGATATATCAGTACCGTCTACCAAATTTCACTATTCATAGGAATTCATTGTTCATGTGAATAGTAATCACCCCGAAAAAGACAAACAGAACCAAGGCTCTGATACCAATTGTTGGAAAATTATGCAAATTCCCTTATAATAATATTTGTGAAAAAGCGAAATAAATGTGGAATGATAAGACAATTAATAACGAAGTTCAGCCAATTATATCTACATCTTTAGGCTGCTATAGATCTTTTATTTACAAAGTATATATAAATACTCACAATTCACATACTCGTCAGAGAAAATTTTTCTCTGGCTTTCTTGGACTACTCTCTAATTGCACTTCCTCTCAATGGTCATTTTGATGTTGGGAGTTCTTCCTTATATAGGCAGAGATGGGAGAAGATTGTCAAAATAGTCTACACCAAATTCGGTGCAAAAGTCAACAAACCATGGTATAGGTCTCACATATGAGGGACCCACAAAGACTTTTAACAGAGACCTCTTGGGGATTCAATATATCACTATATCGCCCAGCCAAAAAAATTGAAATGGTGGTTGGCAAATAGGTATAAGAGCCTCCAATAACTGCAGGTAGTCGAGCACCAAACAATGATTAGAACAATGTGTTCAATCCAACAACAAATAGCAATGTTTGAATCATCTTTGCTTTCTCTTCCTAAAACAAAGATTTGATTTATGATCAAAAGATTCATATATGGGGAATAAGAAGTAAACAAAGGGAAAAAATATGGCCATTGAAGCTTACATTTCCACCTCCTATCTGAGGAACTAGAGAAGTATGAATAAGCACTATTGTTCTAAGCATCACCAAGTAGTGTTGAAATCCAAGTAGAATTGTCTCAGCTGAGTTGTGGAAATAACCCAATAATGTAAATTCATCAAATCAAGAATAAATGTAATTTGAATTCTAAAATGCATGTACATAAATGGGTTCTTATGGGCATTGTTAAAAATGCAAAATACAAGCAATTCCATATGATTACTGTTAAAATATATGATTATTTTTCCCTAAAAAAATGTAGAGAAGTGTATGATTTGCATACAAATGAATAAGAACTATGAATCAATCAAAAAAACAGTGGGTCAAAAGATAAAAAAGAGCATTATATTTGAAAATAAATATATGCTTAGTGCAAATGGTAATCAAATAAAGCAAAATGAGCCCTAATGCACAAAATGTGTAATGGCCTTTAGGGGATGGGAATACTATGAATTTCTACCTTGATAATTGGCTCCGAGTGTGGATAGTAATCTTATTGGTTTGGCTCAAAATGAAGTGCCAACTTATCTTTTTTTCTCATTCGATCTCCTATTTTGTTGCTACGGATAGGTCTTGGAATTGGAATTTATTCTCTATTTTTTTTCTCACTTTGTTTTATTCCTTATAGAAGTCACTCTCCCACCCAGCTCCAATCTGGGTAGTGATACAGCTTTTTGGGCCCTTTCTTCTTTAGGGAGTTTCACCATTAAAAGTGCTTACAATTTACTCATAAGGGATGAAGTTGATGGCTATAATATCCCTTGGAACTTAATCTAGAAATGAAGAGTTCAACAATGGATTAAAATGTTCTTTTGGTTGTTTTTGAACAATGGTATTATGACCAATTTTGAGAGACACCACAAACATTTTGGTTATTCCAGCTTTTGCCAACATTGTGTTGATGTTCCTGAGACTAGTATTCACCTCCTATGTGACTTCCTAGTTGCCTCCCAATTCTGGAATTTTGTTGTTCCCGCAAAGCTTAAAAATGATTTCTTTGATCCAGGGAAGTCACTCCATAATTGGGTTTTCTTTAATCTAAAAATTTCATATTTAAAAGTAGAGAATGCCAGCTGGTCGGTTTTATTTGGGACGGGTTGTGTTATGAATAAAATTTGAATTATTGTCGTTTTAGTTAGTTGTGTCATTTTGATTGTTATGGTTTTATGCATTATCATTTGTTTTGTTGTTATTTCTTCTACTACCTAGTTGGTGAGCTGGCATGTACTGCTAGGAGCCTGTAATGGATATATCAACATCATTCCCTTAGATGCTACTCACGCTTTTGACATTTAATGAATAGAATTTCCAATCATTCTTCCTATATTCTTTTTCTTCTCTTCCTTCTCTCTATTATCTGTTATTCTACCATTTTATTTCTGCTAGATCAGGTTGATTCAACTTTTAGTTGGAACATTTAGTATCAGAGCATCGTTCCTTGACCTCTTCCCAAGTTGTCATTGATAGCTCCTGCAAATCCAAAATGTAGTCACCATGGCTAATTGGCTATTTCGGAGAACACCATCTCTTAGGAGTTGAAAAAGTTTGAGGAATCCATTCGTAACATGGTTATGGGAATGTTGTAGGGAAACAACCAAAAATAGGAGCAACTATTCATTAGAATAGTTAATGAGCTGAAAACCCTTATTTCTTATATTAATACTAATCCTCAAAATCAGAACCAGTCCTCTGTTTCTTCGTCCAACCCACCTCTCAATAATAACTCTACCATGGAAACCTAATCCAATGCTTATGCACCCCTCTTCATTGACCTTAGCAAACAACCAAATCAAACCATTAATGGAAATCCTTACCATATGGCCACTAGATTTACAAAAATCGAATTTCCCCAGTTTGTCGATGATGATTTAGAATGGTGGTTGTTTAGAAGTGAGAGGTTCTTCCAAATTGACAATACGCCCTAAAATGCTAGAGTGAAGTTAGCCGCAATTCATATGGAGTGTAAAGCTTTGTAGTGGCATCAGTCGTTTGTCAAGAACAGGAACAGGAAAGAAGAACCTTCTTGGGAAGAATATGTTGAGGCTTTTAATGGGAATTTTGGAGAAAAGATTTATGAGGACCCATGGCAGACCTCAAGGGACTAGTGCAAACAGGGTCTCTATAAGAATATTTAGAGGAATTTAACATTCTCTCCAACAAGGTAACCTCACTGAAGACTATTATTTAAGTTGGTTTTTGAGTGGCCTAAAGGATGAGTTAAAAATCCCTGTGAGAATGTTTGCTCCTAAATCTTTGCAACAAGCTTATGCCCTAACTCGTATGCAAGAATCATATTTACTAGCCATTAAATCAGCTAAGATCTACATGCACAAACTTTATCAAGCCATTACCCTTCCTTCTTCAAATAGCAATATAGCTACCAAAACCTCAACTACTAGTTCAAAGCCTCCACTGCTACCTACTCCAACCACATTCATCAAACAAAACTTCCCACCTACAAATGCCAAATCAAACTTATTCTTATCACCAAACACCAACAAGTT
Source organism: Triadica sebifera (assembly GCA_023653625.1). Taxonomy (NCBI): domain Eukaryota; kingdom Viridiplantae; phylum Streptophyta; class Magnoliopsida; order Malpighiales; family Euphorbiaceae; genus Triadica; species Triadica sebifera. The sequence continues at coordinate 26,376,467 of CM042900.1, forward strand.
CACACCTTCGAGAACCCATAGGTTGATAAATGAGGAGATGAATGAGAGAAGGGCCAAGAACTTATGCTTTTGGTGTGATGAGAAATTTGTTCCAAGAAACCTTTTCATGGTCTTATTATGAAAATGTAGAATCTGAACCTACTATTTCATTGCATGCTATACAGAAATTTATGGGAAAGGCTTATCAAAGTATAAGAGTGATTGGTGATCATAAAAGGACGCATATTCACTTGCTGATTGATTCTAGAAGTACCCACAATTTCTTTGATTTATTGGTGGCTAAGGGATTGAGTTGTAAGCTCCACTCTATTGCACTTATTGGTATCACAGTTGCCAATGGTCAAGAGATGTTTTGTACCAGAATTTGCAAACAGTTTCAGAGGGAAATGCAAGGCCACCACTTTGTTGTTGACTTTCTTGTGGTACCATTAGGGGGTTGTGAAATGGTTTTAGGCATTCACTGGCTTTCTACCCTTGGAGATATAACTTGGAATTTCAAGCAGCTTCAGATGGCATTCTCTTTCAATGGCCAATCCCATCAACTTCAATTCATTAATTCTACTTTTGTAAAAGTGGTATCAGATTGTGCTATGGCTAAATTATTGCAGCACTACCCTACTTCTGTTTATGTCATTTAGATGCAGGAAAAGAGATTCCATCTTTGTGATACCAAGCTCAATTCTTGTGATACCAAAGACCAAACTACTATGGTAAGGGCTCCAAAGCTTACTCAACTCTTATCAGAATTTTAATCCATTTTTTACGAGCCAAAAACCTTGCCTCCTTATAGAGTGCATGACCACAGAATACCTTTGATAAAAGGCTTTAAGCCTATTAATATCAGACCTTATAAACACTCCCTTATTCAAAAAACTGTGATAGAAAGCATTATTAAGGAATTACTTAAGAGTGGAGTCATCCAAACTAGTCTCAGCTCCTTTTCTTCTCCAATAGTATTAGTAAAGAAGAAGGATAATAGTTGGAAGATGTGTATTGATTATAGAGAGCTGAAAAGGCAAACAATCAAAGATAGATACCCAATTCCTATAATTGAGGAGTTGTTAGATGAGCTATATGGAGCCACAGTGTTTACTAAGGTGGACCTTAGATTAGGGTACCATCAAATCCATATGTACCCTGCGGATATATTTAAAACAACTTTTATATCCCATGATAGACACGACAAGTTTGTTGTAATACCCTTTGAGCTTACTAATGATCCCTCCACCTTCCAAAGTCTTTTGAATGAAATTTTTAGACCCTACTTAAGGAATTTTGTCCTTGTATTCTTTGATGATATACTCATGTACAATAGGGATATGCTAACTCATTTAGATCATTTGAGGGAAATGTTCCAAACATTAAGAGAACATCAATTGTTTGTAAAGAAAAGTAAGTGTTTGTTTGGTGAACCTTCGGTGAAGTATTTGGGGCACATAATTAGTAAGCAATGGGTCTCTTGAAGCAGAAGATGCTTTTGTTAAGCTCAAAGAGGCATTAGTCATTGCCCCTGTGCTAGCACTACCCTTTCCTGATAAGCTATTTGAATTGAGGCATATGCATGTGATTTTGAAATTGGAGTAGTTTTAATGCAAGAATCTCATCCTATAGCTTATATAAGCAAGGCTTTAGCTCCTAGACATCTATCACTCTCATAGAACTGTTGGTTGTTGTGTATGTAGTTAAAAAGTGGGACCATTACGTAGCTCACAGATACTTTTTAATTAAAACAGATCATCACATTTGAAGTTTCTACTGGAGCAGAGGATTACAACTTCTCATCAACAAAAATACATTACAAAGCTATTTGGTAATGATTTTGAGATCTCATACAAGAAGGGTCAAGGAAAACATAGCACCTGATGCCCCTAGTAGACTTCCAGTGTAACACTCACTTACTCTTTTGTATCTTAATCAAGTAAAATAGTATCTCCGACTAATTGATGTTGTAGGACTTATAAACCTACAACCTACATAAACTAATTCACATCTCATGATAAGAATTGATATATATTATTTACATACATCAACTATACTTTTTACAATATGTAAATTTATACCTGATGTTATTTATAGACATATATGCTCCAAATATACATGATGCACGACATGACTACCATTGTTAGTGTTACTGCTGCACTATTATGGTGGAATCACTAGATTTGTGAACTCTTGTCTATATGTATTGCATTTTCGTTACAGGCACTAAACATGCGTGAGAGAGACAACTCCCACGTTGAATTTTAACTTGATAGTGCAAATCTTATAGTAACAGTCATTTAAAATATAACTTGAAATTATAATTTATTTCAATCAAATTTCGCAATAAAAAACAATTATAAATAACTATTTTCTTTTTAGAATTTCGAATAAACCGATTTTACATGTACATATAACATATAATTATTTATATTTAAAGATAATTTCATCAATGACATCACAAATTATAGAGAATTCGCTAAATAAAAATCACATCCATTCACTTAGCAAATCTTTTATCATACCAATATATTAAAACACTATAGACCTACCCCCTAGAGAATCACGGGGATATCAAATAATAAATGCATCAATCATATGGTCAAAAACATTAACATGACCAAAGTCTATTTCATATGACCCAAGATCATCATAGGACAGATAAATTCACATGACTAAAGAATAATAACCCTATTGGGATACCAATAAAACTCTAGTTCGCGTCTAGGCTAATATATGGGCTAAAATCAGAAAGTTTCAAGAATTCATTTATTTCATTTCAAATTGATATAAAATAACAAATTTTCAATAATAATTTCATAACACATTTTTATTTTATAACATAAGATATATTTAATTTAATAATAAAATTAAATACGTATTTGACTATTACTATAAGAGTTTGCACAAATCTGATTTATATTTTTTCTCACGTTAACTGAATTTTTTTCCTCATTCAGCTCGGACACTTATGGCATCCACGTGCCTAACATGAATTATTTAGTAGTCACTTATCACATTTATACTAGATTTATAACTTACCTCAAATTAAAAGCCTCTCTAAGATAACAAGACAGATTTTTAATGTACATTCATTTGGGTTCGGTTCCATCAAATATAACAATGTCGGATCTAAGATCACATGTTATGGTTTTATACTGTAGTTAGTTGTTTATGTGTGGGTCACATATACATTATATTCAATTCACTACGCTTCTATCATTTAGGCTCTCCACTCCAAAATTGTCATTTTTCACTTGTTTCTTAATACTTGGCTTTTGTCTTGGTGTCTTTCAAAAATTAATCTAATAGGCCTCCACGTATCTCACCTCCAATATTCATTTTTCGTCTTCCTTCTGTTCTGCAATATATATAATGGTCCCCCAATTCAGCTTAATAATTCTCCCTTACTAATCATATTATTTTTTTTAACTCTATCTATTTTTTTTAATTATACCATTAATTAACTTATTATTAGCATCTCCATGTCCTCCATCACACTTTATCTTTAGTTCAAAGCTCCATTCCCACTTACAGTTTATTATCTACAACTCAACCAAGTTTTCCTCTTATAAAGCCTTTGGTCACAACTTCTTAAGGTCCCAAAAGGAAACTCACATCTTCAATTTGATTCTCCCAAATCTTGGTCAAACAAAATTTCTACTTAAAATCAATTCTTTCCTTAATTAACTTATTCATTTAACTTAATTTCATTTTCATTAAATTAATTAACATATTAGTTAACTAAATTTTAAAATTTTCTTTTCAGCACCTTAACCAAACTCCATATACCCGAATTCTATACAAATTCATCTTACAATCCATATGTCTCGGTCCACATACAAGTTTCACTAAATTTCCAATTTCCTAAGGTTTGTTTCCTATGTGTCTCGGCCTAAGAACTATATTTTGATTCCTCATTCCTCACTTCTTTACTTTGGCCAAGGACTTCATTTCCTCGCACACTAAGGTTTTGCCAACTTAAATTGTGTTCTCTTTAATTTTCTAACCTAAATTATTCTTTTTCCATTTAATTAATTAATTAATTAAATCCACTTTTACTGTTCAAGTCTTATGGTCACATTCTCCTTGCTTTAGCTTTGACCAAACTTAACCCAATGGCCTCTTTGGCTCTCGGTTTCCCAAGTTCTCTTTCATAAATTTTTAGCCTTTACATCTCGGAAATCCACATCACTTCCTCTTGGTGAGCTTCGGTTATTCCATAATCTAACACATACTATTTATCCTCTAAATAACAAAAAGGACACAAAGAAAATAATGAAATCAGATTGTCTTAACTGAAAAAAAAAAAAAAAAAGAAGATAAATTTGAAAGAAGAAATAAAGGGAGAGGGTTCGGTTAAAATAAAATCAACAATTGGCTTACCTATTGGTTTCCTAACAAAGTCGAGACTCTCCTTGATTAATTTTCCCATTTTTCTTGCTCATACATCAATATGCAAGACCACTTGCAATACCTCCTTAATTTGAACTTTACATGCATCAGTTACTCCTTCAATTTCGTGCCATGGCTGAGCTCAAATAGACTTTTCTTCTCTAAAATGTGCCTTGGCTTCACCCTTAAATCATGTCAAAATTTCATACTTTAGTTTAACTCTCCATAGCCCTTAATTGATCAACCTGTGCTTCCTTATTTTAATGATTGATTACAAATATTTGAAGAGAAGATGATAAAGGTTAGAGAAAAGATTGACTCAGTTTGAACAAGAAATGAAGAAAGGGACGGTATGATAAAGAAACAAATGGAAGAAGAAAGTTTTTAGTTTAGAAAGGAATAATACTTTCTCTCCACGTGGGAGCCATGCAAGTGACAATTAGGAATTAAAGGAGTTGCTACGGGTGTCAATGAAGAAATATGGAAGAAAGAAAGACTTGTAAATGTATAGGAATAGTTTAAAAGAAAATGTGTAAAGTTTTTGGTCAATGTGTACCCATCTTCTTTTGACTTTTTACTAATTATTAACATTTGTTTAATTGCATGAAAGACATGTGTAGTCGTGCAGTCTTCATTATATGCTTAATTATTGTTTACTTTAATTTAATCATGCTTAACTTAATGATTTTCTAAATCTCCTAATGAGCCCTCCATCTTTTCTCTTTTCTTAATTATCTGCACCTAAATTTTAATTTCTCCAATTTGAAGCCTCAAACAAATGAATTTTAGTAATTAAATACAACAATATGCACATTATAAAATGACCTTCGTCACGGTGTCTTCAATTCTACAATTCATGCACCAATACAAAAAATTACATTTTTTTTTGTTTAATGCAGTCTTTTCATTCTACTCAATTAATTAGTGTTAAATATTTGTATTTAAATTTCTTACATCTATTAATTCTAAAACCAAACTCTGATTATACTGCCACTATTCCGATCGCGAATGCATTTAGTTTTAGATCAATCTGACTATTCTGATCTTAAAATACGCTCCTCAGTTGGAGTCCAAATTTGCAGATGTGACATTCAGCACCTGAGCTAGCTGCCCTCACTCTTTCATCCCCAGTCAACAACTTATTGCCTGAAATTTAAGCTAGCTGGCAGAAAGATTCTAACATTCAGGATGTGATTAAAGCTTTGCAACATGGTAGCATGCATCAAGGTCCTTATTCTTAGGTGGATGGTATATTGAGAAGGAACGGAAGACTGGTAGTGGGTAATGACCCAGGCCTAAAACAAAAGCTACTGCATATTATGCATGATTCAGCTATTGGAAGGCATTCTAGAATGCAAGCTACTATTAAAAGAATTATGCTACTGTTTTATTGGAAGGGCTTGGAGAGGGATGTGAGGAATTACATCAGAAATTGCACCATTTGCCAAACTTGCAAGCCGAAAAATATCAGTACACTTGGGTTATGGCAGCCTCTATCCATACCAGAGGGGATTTGGACATACATTAGCTTGGATTTTGTAGAAGGACTTCCTAAGTCTCAAGGAAAGGATGTGATTTTAGTAGTTGTTGACAGACTTAGTAAGTATTCTCATTTTATCGCCCTCAACCACCCTTATTCTGTTGCCACTATTGCTCAATTGTTCCTTGTTCATGTGTTCAAGTTGCATGGTACCTCTTATTCAATAGTGAGTGACAGGGATCCTATATGTATAAGCTCATTTTGGGAAGAGTTGTTCAAGCTACAGGGTGTGGAGTTACTGAAGTCTACTGCCTAGCACCGTAAAACTGATGGTCAGACATAAATTGTTATCACATGCTTGGAGACTTATATTAGATGCACGACAGGTCAAAATCCACATCAATGGTGCAAATGGCTGCCTTTAGCTGAGTGGTGGTACAACACCAACTTCCATTCAGCAATACAAACTACCCTATTTGAGATGGTATATGGAATGCCTTCTCCCATTCACATTCACTACTTCCCAGGAGATTCTAAAATTGCTGCAGTGGATGAATTCCTTCAAGATAGGGAGTTGGCTTTACAAATAATGAAGTTTCATCTAACAAAGGCACAACAGAAAATGAAGCAACAGGCGGATCAACATAGAACAAACCGGGTATTTGAAATTAGGGATTGAGTTTACTTGAAGCTACAACCTTACCAACAGCAAAGTGTAGCTCAAAGGAGGAATGCCAAACTTTCACCTCTGTATTATGGGACCTACCGCATAGAGGACAGGATTGGAACAGCAGCATACAAGCTTAATTTGCCCCTAGAAGCATACGTTCACCTTGTCTTTCGTGTCTCCGAACTCAAGAGATCTGTTCCCTCTTCTGTGATTACAACTACTGCATTACCAGTGCTTCCTCGTTCACCTCCAGCACCTATAGCTATTCTGGATAGGGAATTGGTAAAAAGGGGGAATCAAGCTGCAACTAAGGTCTTAGTGGAATGGTCTGGTATGCCTCTGGAAGAAGTAATTTGGGAGTTCTTTTATGACATCCAGCAGAGATTCCCCAATCTCAACCTTGTGGACAAGGTTGCTCAAGGGGAAGGAGTTGTTATGAATAAATTTTGAATTATTGTCGTTTTAGTTAATTGTGTCGTTTTGGTTGTTTTATGGCCTTATGTATTATCATTTATTTTGTTATTATTTCTTTTGCTACCTAGTTGGTGAGCTGGCATGTACCGCTAGGAGCATGTAATGGATATATCAGCATCGTTCCCTTAGATGTTGCTCACGCTTTTGACATTTAATGAATAGAATTTCCAATCATTCTCCCTAGATTCTCTTTCTTCTCTCTATTATTTGCTATTCTACCATTTTATTTCTGCTAGATCAGGTTGGTTTAACTTTTAGATGGAACAGGTTATTGGTTATTAAGGAAGAGAAGAAATGCAAATGTTTTTGGTGGTGAAATGCAAGTGTTTTTGGTGGTGAAATGCAAGTGTTTTTGGTGGTTATCAACAGGTGGTTCCTCATCTGTTTAGGGAAGCTGTTCATCAAGCCAAGTTTAGTAAGGATGCTTTAAATCTTTTAGAAGCTGGTTCAAATGTTTCTAGAGGAATGAGAGTGAATGTTTGCTGGAGCTGCCCACCTGGTAACTTTTATAAATTGAATACAGATGCTTCTATCTGCAGCAATAATGGCATCTCCTATGGAGGTGGTATTATCCATGACAGTCAAGGCGCTTAGAAAGCAGGCTTTGTCTCCAACATTGGTATGTGTCCCATTTTAAGAGCTGAGTTATGGGCTATTCTCCAAGGCATTGAGTTTGCCAGGGGCTAAAGATGCACTAACATCCTGGTGGAAAGTGACAATTTCATTGTTGTTGGTATGATTAAAGGAACACACAGTGTGAATGATAGTTGGACTTCCATTGTGAACAGTATTAGGAACTTGATGAACAACTTTTCCTCCTTCCAGATTAAGTATGTGAATAAAGAAGCAAATTTTGCGGCAGATTTGTTGTCCCATTATGCCTACAACTTCTCTCTAGATCCTCACTTTCTTCATCCTCCTCCTCATGAACTCAATTATTGGTTGCTTCATGATGTTTTAAGTGTGACCTATTCTAGATAATTTGATGTTTTGTTTTGTGGTTTAACCCACCTTTTCTCACCAAAAAAAATAAAACAAAATTGGAACAGCTAGCATCATAACACAAATTGGTGATGAAAAAAACAGACAAGTAATAAACAACAGTAGCTAAACGGGTCATGATTACTTGAACAAAGCAATGTAATTATTGCATGTTTAGTAGTTCCTTACTACCAGACAAATAATATCTTTTGGCCTAACCTGGAAATTAACTTAACATGAGGAATTAGAACACATCCAAAAATATTGAGAAAAAAAAACTCGCGCCAAGGAAGAGGGCTAGTAATGCAGTAAGCAATGTTAGGTGGCTGATTCGCTGGATGTGGCTGCAACTCTTCCTGTTTTGGCGGCGACACGGTTCCTCCTCCACCTCCAGCCATTTTCTCTCACTATCTCCCTCTTTCTGCTTTCTTCCTGTCCCTCTGTAACAAATTTCTTTTAAGACTTTATTTGGTCTTTGCGCACTAGAAAATCCAAATCTCCATGCAAAACTCTGATCCCAAATTCCTTAAGAAACCCATGAAAACCCAGTATCACAATTCCCAAAAGAAAAAGGAAGAAAAATCACTACCACCCTCTACCCAAACACTCAAATGCTTTGTTAAAACTTACTCAAACGCGTATCAACTGATAAAAATGGTGAGCAAAACAGAGCGAGCAAAAATGGCAGAAAAGATAAACGCAAAGCCTGAAGCAGAATCAAAAGGCTGGAATTTGCAGTGAAAAAGAACACAATATTCTACAACTTTAAAGTGCACCCTTTCTGTCGTGTTTTCATTGCTTCAGAGTTTCGCCTGACAATTCCTACTCAACTGTACGCATCCTCGTCCAGCTAACTCGTATCTCTCTTTCCACTCAATATATAATAGTCTTTATCCTACTGAAATGATACCACAAACTAATCCTGTAATTAATTATGAATTAAATATTCGATAATATAGTTATATCATTCAGCAACTGACTTTGTTCCATCTTCTTGATCTACATTTTGGAAAGACTGATTTTTTGTAGATTATCAAGAATTTGGTATCCCATTTGAATGAATGAAGAAAATTGCATAAAGTATGAACCTTTTTTGTTTCTTTGAATTGAAAAATGGATTAAAGACAGATTCATTCTCGGCTAAAGAAAATTTAGTAGCTTCCACTTGCTGTCAAACTCATACACCCCGCGTAAATTCAGTGTTAAATTATGCCATCATGGATAACACTTAACACTAATATTGCTAAAGAAAAATGGATGACAGTTAATGAAACAAGATTTCTAGTTCTACTGCGAGAATCAACAATAATCTATGTGGCTTTATTTCTTTCTTGGGGGTGCAGCTATTTCAATTTTAATTTTTCACTTGTTTGGGATAGAGACAAACATTACACTGACACCAATCAAGCACCTCCACCTACGTACTCCGCTGTATATCATTCTTTTCTTTCCTCTCTATTGAAAATTTTGCTTGTTTTGGTTGCTAAATTAGTAAATTATACGTGTTTTATTCATTGAATTACTAAATTTTAATTTTGTATTTTATCAAAATTAAGTTTATATATATTGATGGAGAGTTTATAGTTTGCTGATTAAATAAAAAATAAAACTGAATGGCATAATTTTGATAGAATAAAAGCTAAAAGAGAGATTTTTCGTGGGTTTTTTTTTCACACTTAAATTTTTTTATGAACTCATAATACAATAGCTAAATTAAAATCATTGGTTGAGATAATTCCTTCATCAAACCTTAGTCCCTCCAAGAATCTTGATGCTTAGAGTTGTGAGATTTGGAAATGGTTTCATTCTGTTGATGAAAAACGTACATAATCACAGACATTAACTTCAGTTTGGTGATCCACCGCTAAGACAAACAAATGAAAGGCTTGATTCCCCACCCCCCAAAAGCACACCCTCACACTGTCACAGCTTCCTCCTGCCCTTATTTATCACTATTACTAATTAACTGTTTCATTCACTTCTTTTTTTTTTTAAATTAGATTTTGATTAATAAACTTTAAAAAAAAAAAAAAAAAGCAAAAAGGGGCAAAGGGCATTGTCTGAAGAATAGGGTAAAGGTTGGTGGACAAAATTCCTTCCCAGTTCCCTCCATGTATGGATTTTATCAGTCTGGAAATCCCTCATTATTCTCTTAATTCTATTACAAAAATCCAAAAATGTGAAATGTGATTGCTTGCTTGTTGATATGAAGATTTGCTCTTCAAAAGACCGAACTTCGATTTTATCAAGTCAAAACTAACGAACTCGATTCATATGTATTAAAAAGATTTTCAGTAACAAGGTATATATTGTTTTTATAACTGAGAAAGCAAGCTCAAATCTGAATTATATGACATTAAGTCTAATTAATCTTTATATTCCATTCACTATTATATAATATAAAATAAATCTAATTAGAAATTTACAAATCCTGTTATAATACTTGCTTCAGGATCATCAGGGCTAGAGCCGAAATGTGTAACTTTTTCCTAACTCTTTTGAATCAAGACTATTCCATAGAATCACTTGTTAAAATTAAAATTTGGTAACTGAAAAATAATTTTTTTTAATTCATTTAGTTTCTTTTGGTTCAAATTTTTTTTACTATAAATTCCTGAACCCCAGCTCTGTCTTGCATTCCCTTACTGGTGTTTTCATATTTACTTTCCCTATAAAGGTTAGGCAGTGTTCATTTTAGCACTTCATTATTTTTTTTAAAATATAGCTAAAAATATTGTAATAAGAGTTGATCTTTTGACATTCCAATCTCTACACCCAATTTTCTGTCTTTTTTTCCCCCTTCTTTCATCCTATTACTAATGAAGATGGGATTGATTTCATCTTCGCAACTGCATCTGGACTGCACAAGCCATTTAATTGCACATTACTGATTATTTATTTATTTATTTATTATAATATATCTTCTAATCTTCATTTATGTTGTAGTTATGGATTGAACTTGCAGGTTACAATTTATTGGGATATAACTTTTAATCTTCATCTATGATATATTTAAGATATTGAACTGATTCTCCCCTCATCTTACATGCATAAGTTTTTTTATATATATTTTTTTTTACTTTATTTTCATTTTTAATTTCCCGGGTTATTTGTTTTATTATATATTCTTCTGTATTTTGACATGCCGTTTTTATCTATACATGTTCTGTATTTGGGTGTTATTATCATTTTATTCCAGTAACTGATTCTCTTGGTAATTAGTATTGGAAAAGTATTGAAAACTCATATAGAAGAAGATGAACAATGTATTTCAGACTGTTTTGCACTTGGTCTAGCCATTTACTGCTATGTATTTGAGATGGATGATTCTCTTTTTGGTAATACTCTTTTTGCATTTTTTTTGTTCCAATAGATTGTAGTTTTCTGTTTTTGTTTACTTCCCTTAGACTTCACTGTATTTTGATGTCTTAGTGTATAAAAAAAATCATGAATTTCAATTTAAATGCATTTATAACATCGGTTTGTTTATGTTCCAATTTTAATTATCATTATATATATATATAACAATAGTTTGAGATGAAAATGTGCCAAGAACAAGTATTAATTTGTTTGTGCTTGTTTGACTACTGATTTTGCTTGCCAAGATGGAATTAAATGATTTTATACCTCACTGAAAACAAGAACCATCCTCAAGTCCACCATTTTGAATTCAGACCGCAATTAAGTAGGTAATAATAATTAATACGTTGGATAAATTCGTAATTTCCGGTTTGTTAAATAAAATTATACACATTCATTAAAAATTGAAGAATGAATCCATATGCAATTTTGCCATTTCACTGTAACAATCACAGTTTGCATACAATCATATTTCCAAACTCTAATAAAAAAGACAAGAATTTTTGCACAAAAATAAAAAATCTTGAAAAAATTGAAGTCTTGCAAGAATCATAAAAATTAAAATTAAAATTTAGTATTAACCATAACATCACATCCTATGCATAATAATATATATATTTAATGCAAGTGAGAACTAAACCAGATGATTTGAAGAGAAAAAGAATAGTCCATGCCTTAAAGAACACTGATAGTACATAATCTATTGGAGCCAAGAACGTAAGTCAGAACCATACAAATCCTATAATACCAACAACAAATAATCCATTATTTGATAGTATCCATTTAAAACCACCCAACATGTTAATATAATTTATCATTATTTTACATTTTGGTGATAATAAACACATTACAGCTGATATATATGTAATAATAAACATGTATAGAACATATAAATTAATATGCATTTTTATGTTTCATGTAAGAGCATTATTTATCAGAAAAAGATTTTAAAAAATATAAACTACAAATTTTTTATTAAAAATAATTCATATACTGATATTACTATTCGAGTTTCTCTTTATGATATTTTGTATAACTCTATTAATATTTATACATTATATAAAACTTATTTATAAAATTGTATTATAATATATATTTATTCTAATGACTCTTACAAGCATAATTAATCAAAACGTACAAAAACTATTAACTAAAGGTTATATTATCTTTGTTTTTTTTTTTATCAGGTATTATATACCTTTATTGTTACTCCTACACTTTCATTAACATTTTCTATATGAATTGTCTAAGTTTTCCTCTTCCGATGCAATGCAAAGGCTATTTAGTAGTTAATCATTAAGCATTACAGCCCGTAAATCCTTCCAAGTTAAACTAGCCAAGGTGGTATGGGTTACAAATCCAACTAATCATCTAATATACCATTTCAAATATAGTAGCTGAAATCTTCAACTTAGTGTCTTAGGACCAGACCATCCTATTCCTACCATCATCACTAGCATTTCTTTGTGTGTGTGCATGTGTTCGTGTCTCTGTGCACGAACAAGAGTACTGATTCATCCCCTAATTCTCTCTAAGTTGACAAGAGGCAACATCTTCTTTCTAGCTTCTAGGTTGAAAGAAAGCACTGCCTCACATTCTGCAACTCTGAAAACAGTTACCTACAATTATCATTTAAGGAAGAAAAAACTACATATAACTTGCTACATAACCACTTATGTTTAAATGGAATTAAGTAAGAATTCAATAATGGTAACTGTGAGAACAATTCTTCTGAGTATTAGGTGGCAAATTTATTCGCCATACAACATCCACAAGGACATCCAGCAGAATATTAACTTGCAACAGCTATTGAAAACTGGATAACCTGCCATCAATCCTCCTCATGTGGCAAAGAAACAAAACTGGAAAAGCCACAGGCAGCACAGTGAAAGAATAGCTGCTAATTTATCATATGCTGGAAACTGTCAATATAACTTGCGATTTTCTTAGCATGGAAACATGTTTTCTCAGTTAGTGTCAAGCTAAGGTTGGGCGTGCAAGCAACATACCCACAACAAGTATTTCTCAAGGTACCTTCCCAACAGCAAAGGATGCGTAATAATTACTGACTGGCACCACGAACATGCAACCTTTTCCTCTCTAACTCAAGCTGAAATGGATTGTACATGAACAAATAAATTTTGGCAAATTTTTCTAGAAAAATCCAAAATTATTTCATTTTGTTGAATGTCTTACCACTTTCTTCACCCTTTCATTAGCAGCAGGTGTTCCGCCAATCACACATTCGGGGAGATAAGGACTGCTAACACGCACTTCATTCATAACCACTATGGCAGTCTTCTCCCAACGCACTGGAAGCCTAGTTATTAAAAATAAGATTTATTATTAGATCTGGTAATCTGATGATATTTAATAGTACCTACACAAACCAATTTCATAATAGAGATTTAAAAACATTGCATGACTAAAGCTTGTTCAAAATCTTTGAGCTATGCTAAAGAAATATATAGTTTGATGGAACATGTTGTCTGGTACGAAAGCTCCAGATAGCAAAGTCCATTATTGATTAATGATTAATCAAATGCCAACTCATAAACAAGGAACAGTTCTTATAGTTGACATAATGACTCCATATTATTACAGCTCCAAAATTTCACTTAATGCAAAAGATTAAGCCAGCACAAACGAAAGAAACTTTCAATACATCTCAACAAACTGATGGAGCTGTGACTAGAGGATTTTCAGGCATATTTTTAATCAGTACTCAGCTAGAACAGTTTTAGGAGTTTTCTTCAACATGCAGGTACATAACATTGAATTCTGATCATAACTGTTATGGTTTTGATTTCAGTCATCACACATTTGCAATTAAGTGGTTATTTAATTTGTGACTTCAAGTTGTAGGAGAATTATATACAGTGACAGAATGATTTTGTAGTTTATTACGTGACCTGGGAATTCTTAAGAGGCTCATGCTTTCTTTATTTGAATCCAGCTCAGTCTCTGAGAGTCAAAATATCTTGTAGAACTTGAAAGTCTAACAGAACTAGGAAGTGACTGACAGTGCCTGTGAAAACCCAGGCAATAAATTATCTTCAATGACTTGTGGTAACTTAATCCAAAGTCACCAATTAGTCTTTTAGAGGCACAAATGCACAGCATATCTCCTTCTTCTTCACTTATTTTTCCTCTTGATTCTCTCTTTTCCAAGTTCTGCTGCTAAAGGATTTTCTACCGGAGCTCCTAGCAACTAGATAGCATGCAGACATACAAGATCTTACTTTTGTTCTATGATCTCCAAATCATCACATCAAGGCTCCAATCTAAGCCGTGACTCCCAAGTAATGACTCTTCACTAACTCAAACACACAAAACAAACTGCAAATTTAAATATCTATCCGCTATCCCATAAAACCTGCAGCTTGATCTCTTTCATTTCATCAACCTTTCATCATCAAACCACAAAATTTTCCAACCACATTCAAATCCTGAACTCATGCATACTATCTCAACTTAAAAACTGAAATCCCCGATAGAAATAACCTTAGTCCTTCAAAAAGTGCACAAGGTACATTTCTCTATTCTGTTCAGGATGAAATGAAAGTCTCCGTGTGTGGGCGCATATATATATATATATATATATATATATATATATATATATATATATATATATATGCCAGATAAATCTTTTCACATCAAACTTTGAATTCCCTTATGCTACCAGACACATCTGCATCCTTTAGGAGTTTCTACTTGACACTGTTGTTAGAATCGGATGATTCTCGATTTGAATCGTCCGAATTGATACAATTCCTATATAAAACGATTCGACTCTCTAGTAAGAATCAAAATTAGCACTGAATCGCGTCAAATCATCTGAATAGATAGTGAATTGTAAGAATCGGTCGAATCGCACGATTCTATCAGTTCATAAAATTCAACATAATTAAAAGGGCCAATCAGCTCAAAAGACAAAAAAGACCTACTAAAATCCACTTTTATTAACCAGAAAAACAAATAAAAATAAAGAAAAAATGGAACCCTTATGAACCCACTTAAATTTAATTAGAAAACAAACAAAGAAAAAAAAAAGAGAATACTAAAAGTGATACATATGTTATATGAATTGCTTCGTTTATTATTATTAGTAATTAAGTAGTATTTTTAGGTTTAGTCATTGCTACATTTCAAAACTATGAAATATATAATATAAAGTATGTTCTTAAAAATGAATATATATTATTTCTAATTAATATTATCAACATGAACTGAATCTTACGATTCAATTCAATTCTTGATTCTCAATTCAAAAATTGACAAATTCAATTCTCGATACGAATCTCGATTTGACAACTCTGCTACTAACTCAAACACACAAAACAAACTGTAAATTTAAATATCTATCTGCTATCCCATAAAACCTGCAGCTTGATCTCTTTCATTTCATCAACTTTTCATCATCAAACCACAAAATTATCCAACCACATTCAAATCCTGAACTCATGCATACTATCTCAACTTCAAAACTGAAATCCCCGATTGAACTAACCTTAATCCTTCAAAAAGTACACAAGGACAAAGGTACATTTCTATATTCTGTTCAGGATGAAATGAAAGTGTCTATGTGTGTGGGCGCATATATATATATATATATATATATATATGCCAGATAAATCTTTTCACATCAAACTTTGAATTCCCTTATGCTACCAGACACATCTGTGTCCTTTAGTAGTTTCTACTTGACTACTTCATACTATGAAACAAATTCTTATTCAGTTAATAAATTCCAAGTTTTTGTAGACTATCTTTCATCAAGACAACACTACAGAAAATCACCATATCCGTTCAAAATATTCCATATCACCTCCTATAACAGAATCTCTAATGTTTTCAAACTTTACAACATCCATTTTATCTCTGACCATCTGCATCTGTCCATTGCTATGGGGAAAAAAAGAATTCTTAAAATCCCAACATATCTCCAACCAAGCCACTTAATGTCCGATCACTATCAAATTCACGGCAGCATTTCCAAGTAAAAGCACGCACAAAAACCACTAAAGCACATCGAGAAACATAGGTTAGTCAATCAAACAACATCTAAATATATTCATTATAGGATCATACCAAGATAGTTTACATTTTCTATGATAATCACTCTTGATAAAACAATTAAAAGATGGACCTCTGATTCCCCACTACAAGCCAACATATTACCATTTGTTATTAGTAAAAGTGGAAAGCCAATTCTTCAACAAAATATCGTAAATGTACATATGTCTATTAATAACTCAATTCCACTTTTTTATTGGCATAGCCAAACTGAAGCATAAATCATGAACTTTCTGGATAGCAATTTACACGATCATCAACATAGAATAAGCAAGGCATCAAAAGCATAAAACAAGGGCATGACACATACGTCTTAGACAAGGCATCAAAGATGCTCTGCGCCTCAGCGGTAACACCCACCCCAATCCTCTCCGCTTCTGCTTTAGCCTGCCTGCAAATCCAACCCACCTCCTCAAAAACCAGTGAAACTGACCAAACACGCAAAAACACTACAGAAAAGGAAAAAAAAAAATTAGATCCCGAAGTGGGTTTTATACCAATTATCAAAATCACCTTAAAGCCAATTCCTCTCTAGCTTGAAGGCTATGAAGATCAATATAACACTTCTTCACATCAAGTGGGTCCTCAGCTTGACCCAGAAACGAGAACTCTTTTATATAATTAGCTTTCAAAAATCTTATGTTTCTCCTAGTCCCAGCGTTTGATCCCTCTTGTGAAACAAAATAGTTAAGGAATTCAAAAAAAAAACACAGTAGCAGCTAACAAATTAGCGTTAACCAAAAAGGAGAAACAAAGATAAAAGAGGAAGCAATAAGTAACTAGAGAGATAAGAGTAAAACAAGGATATGAAGTACGAGGATGTTGGAAGGGCGGTCGAAGGTGATGACTTGTCCTTCGAATTCGTCACCTAAAGTGGTTTTGATTGAGAGCAAGCAGCCCACTGCGAAGTCCTCGCTGTTGCTTCCTTCCATGGCCGCCCTCTTACCACTCTTTTGATTCATTCACTCGCTGATCAATATTTCATATTGCATATTTCTTTTGGGTTTTATTCTTCGTTTATCAGTTTAAGAGGCTGGGATTCGGTTGTGTTGATCCGGCCCATAAGCCCAATTCATAATCCAGTCCAAGTAAAAAAGGAGATTTTTTATTTATTTATTTTAAGGAAAATCAATGCATTAACTCAAAAGGAGCTTACATCTTTGAGAAGAAGAGCTCTAACAAAATTACGAGCCTCTTCCCAAATCATAGGAGTAACAAAAGAGTGAACAGCCTTCGCAATAGCATGGGCCACTCCATTCACCTGACGTCTACCAAAAACTATACAACTCTGAGCCAACAATTTGCATGTACGCATGATACATTCCAGTTCTGTCAAATCTTCAGTAGTTGTTGAAGGCATCAACAATTCCTTTTGTATCCGATTCAATAATAACATTAGTGAGTTCCGTATCTTTAAACAGGCGAGCAGCTCTTTGAGACAAAAGGCTTCGGCAATATACGAGTTCCAGTAACCCACAGTGGAGTCAGACTTGCAACGAAGACATTATCCCTGACCATCTCATAGGACCATTCCCATGTCCACAACCCCAATATAACCATTAATTGCAGCATCAATATTTACCTTTAGCCAACCTGCAGGAGGACGGGTCTAAAGAATCTGATTTTGAACTTCTTTTTCTGGGCCATTCGTATCTTTTTTACTATTCTCCCGCTGGAACTGAAAGAGAAATGAGAGACATCTAAAAATTGAAGAACTTGGGCTAACGTGTTTTTTGTTCCAGATATGACTATTCATTTGATTCTACACTTTCCACATAACCATGCACAACTTTTCTTGAAAGCGAGAATCACCAACAGCAAACATGCAGTCTACCCAATCAGAAAACTCATTCTCCTGAACACCAATCACTTCAATACCCACCTCCTGCAAGCAATGAATAGCAAAATGATAGTCAATAAAGAGATGAAGGCAGTGCTCCCCTAGGGTACCATACAAAATACAACAGTTATCAACTGGAATTCCTTCAAGGAATAACCGTTCCTTTGTAGGTAAAAAATTCAAACAAGCTTTCCAAAAGAACATTTTTACTTTTGGTGGAATATTTAACTCCCAAACTCGAGTCCACTTGGCATCTGTTACCACACAATTATCCTCAAAGTAATTAGCCATAACAGTTATATACCCAGATTTAACCTTGTATCTCCCTTTTTTCTCAAAATGCCAAATTAAACAATCATCAACACCTTCACTACAAGCTGGCATCTTTAAGATTGTTGAAACATCCCTTGCATCGAATAATTCTTCAAGCAATTCTACGTCCCTCCTGAAACCCCTCAGCTCCCACAGATCACTTACACAAACTTTCCAGGCCCTCATTGATCCCCAAAAATGGTTTAAAACTATTCTTATTAATAATCCACGGGTCATGCCAAATATTTATTTTAGATATCATCTATCCTCCACCTACACCCCTCCACCAAATTTGGTTTAACACTCCAAATACTCCTCCAAACACCTAAATGATCCGATAAAAATCCCCTTCCAGAAAATGTTTTGCTTTGATAACCCTATTCACAAGAGTATTAGGATTAGCAACTAATTTTCAGCCATGTTTAATAAGAAGAGCAAGATTAAAGGACCTCAAATGGCAAAAGCCTAAATTACCATCATTATTCATATCAATCAAACACAATTTTTCCTTCACCGTTAGTTTTAACTTGTAGTTTTGATCATTTTTCTCAATATTGTGACTCATTTATTATTGTCATGCTCTTGCTAAATAATTAGTTTCAAAATAGTTCTCAATTGCTTGTCACATCCCTTATAGATACTAATCTCAAGACTTTATCCTTGCTTGGCGAACCATATAAGTTCAATGTATACCTTGATTTTTTAGATAGTTCACACGAATTTCATAAGATTTTTAGGCATAAATAGTTTTGGCAACCACAATAAGAGTATTTCAACACCATCAAACATGAGAATTCAACTATATGCATCTATGTCTTATACTATAGCTCAATTATTTGAGCTAGAAATTTGTAAATTTAAAGAGGCAAAAGATATTTTAAGAGATACTCACAAGGAATGAAGTTCTTCAATAGACCAATTTCTAACAATTACGTGAAATTATTATGAGCATGCTTTTAAGGTTCTAGAGGTCATGCCCTCGAACAGAAAAACTCAAGAAATCGAGTATAATAGATCAATTGGTCATTATATTGGGAGGCTTAATAGTATTTTGTCACTTTTATATTAAGATTAAAAAAAAATGGCTACAATGAATCAAATGACCATAGTACTGGGTGATAAATCAATATCATACTCTCATATAAGATGGAAAATTCAGCTACAATGAGATGAATGATCATTATATTGGGGAGGGGGGTAATCCAATTCTTTGTCATGGGATTCAAAAAGAGAAAATCGGTTACAATAAGCCAATTGGTAATTTTATTAAAGGGAAAATCAATACCTTGTCATTACATTAAGATAGAAATTTCGACTACAATGAATCGAATGATCGTAGTACTAGGTTGCAAGTCAATACTTCACTCTCATATTAAGATAAAAAAAAAATCAACTACGGTAAGCCGAATGATATTAGTATATAGTGCAAGTCGGTATTTTCCCCTTATATCAAAAAAGAATTCGGCTACAATATACCAATTAATTATTATATTAGGAGAAAGTCAATACTTTTTTCTCTTACCGAAAGACTCAAAAAATCAGCTTTAGAAAGCCGATTGCACCATATGAAGACCTAGATGAGGAATTCAATGATAATAAAAAGTTGATGGATGACAAACAAATGAATGAAGAACTTGAGGGTTCAAATGAAGAACACTTAGATGATTTTCAAATGACTCAAAAAGTTGCCTATGATGAGCTTATTGAACTATATGAAGACTTGAGTGAGATATATGATGATGATAAAGAAACAGTCAGTAGTCAACCAAAGGATAGAAAATTGGATGCTTCATATGAAAACATTAGTTTATTACATTTAAATAATTTGAAGGTGGCTTAAAGAATTATATATGACAAGCCAATATACAATGGTAAATTATGAAATTCATTTTACCAAGACCCGATTATGAGCTACATAGATAAACTTGGTCAAAATTGGCCTCTAAGAATTTTTTTCACTTATGTTTGATGATGATGAAGGGAAAAAAAATGGATAGCATTTTAAGGGTGAGAAGTTGAGATGGATGAAGTTTTATTATTAAGGTATGTTCTTATTGATCATCTTAGTTCTTAAAAAGTTAATTTTTAAGAAAATAGTTTATTTCATTAAAAGACCAAGACAAAGACAAAAAAAATGCATTGTAAATCCACCATTATTGCTTAGCTTATGTAAGTCCATGTTGATAAAAATCTATACAAGCAAGGAGATTTTCAAAAGAAATTGCCAAATATATGTATCAAGGAGAGCATCACATTCAACTAATTCTTTTAAAAAATGCAATTGATATCTAGAGCAACATACTATTGTTTGCAAGTCAAGAGAATTGGTGAGCATATATTTTTATTAAGTTCAATTGATCCACCCAATGGAAGTAGTTTTTATATTGAATACATGAGCCAAGCATGGATGGACATTTGGCGATATATTAGGATTTTTGCCATTTTTAATTCTCAACAATCGACTTATAAAGTGATTAAGACAAATAAAGAAGAATAACAATCAGCTGAATTAGATAATGATCATAGGAAATAAACAATGGCAAGAGTCAACTAATTTAATTTTTGTTAGCTTAATTTGAAAAATAATCATTCAATTTCATTCAATCAATCAATCAATTAAATGACTGTGTGGCCATTGTTTACACACACAAAAAACATCATTTTAGCAATAATTATATCTTTTGGTTAAGTTATGATAAATAGCTTTATTATGATTAAAATCATCTATTTCTATCTTATTAGAACTTTGAAGATTGTGTCTTTGTTTCTTATTGATTTGTAACCGATTTAAAGGCCTAATACATATAATTTTAGGCACCACTACTCAAACTAATCAAATATAATTTTTCTTTTATCACTAGCTTTAGATTATAACACCCATTTATATAGTAGGACATAACTCCACTATATAAGATGATACATGCCTGGATTCTTATGAACCAGTTTCATTTTAAAAACTTTTTCCATCTTATATAACCATATTTGTATATCATGTATAATTAAAATATTTGTATTCCATATATTAGATAAACCAAATATTGTATAAAATAAATTTACGTATCTGAATTAAAACCAAATCATTATTCTCAAAATAAATTGGTTTAGGCAAACATTAGTCATTTATTACAAAACAATCCTTATTTGAAATAATCAATATCAATTACATATTCTTATTAAGAGAAAATATTATGTAAATAAACTATACACATCCCATATCTTGAAACGAAAATAAAATGCATGAATAAATAGCACCAACCTAAATATGGTTCTGCTCTGACAAGCTCGACTCCTCTTCTAGTCAACTCAACTATTTATTGTCTTCAAATATGCTTGCAGGAGAACCGACACATTAAGCTACTGAAAGCTTAATGGTACATTTAAGTATAAAAATTATAACAAACAATCATACATAATCATAGCATATAGCTAATACCTTATAAATTTTGATCATGTCATCATTATTAATATAAAATATAGTATATTTGATCTAATGGTTCGAAATACATGCATGTCATATCAAGCATAAGTATAATCCTTATATTCATATCCAAATAACCTCTATATATATATAACATAAATTTTCATTTTCTAGTTTCATATGTCGAACTACTGGTTTACCGTATATCTGAATTAAATATTTAACTGAACTTCTCAAGTCAATAGTACTCTCACCCGAGTTTAAGTTATCTTATTCCTAAGATAATAAATCTATGTGATAAAATCTATTGTACTATATCTCCCTTCAATGACATATATAATCTATTCTATGTTAGTCCTCCTATAAAGAATGGACATTAAAAATTCATAACCTGATTATTCATTTTATTTCACAATCCTTTTCATATTTTCCTTATGACATTCATATAATACTTCATGAATTAGAGCATATAAAACATTTTCATATTCATGTTCATGTAATCATATTATATCTAAACCTATCTCATTATTTTAGGTGTGTGTGCATACAAATTCCATGTTATTTCATCATACAAATCATCTTTATAAATTTGTATCAGGGCTTCACAGATGTGAAGACCCATTTCACCGGTGGTTTACCCTTGACTCAAGTCGTGATCATTTTTTGAAATATCATTCATGGGTGTGAATATCATGGCACAGTTGTGAATCTACATTCTGCAATATTTTCAGCATTAAATCAAGACAATTAAGCACACCGTACATAATGGCTTTAAAGTTAATCAATGTTAGTCACTCATATCAAACCGAATTAAACTTAATAAAAGAATAAAGGAAACATGATTTCTTACCATTGTTTCATAGAATCAAAATTATTTAATGTTCAATATCGTTTCCTTTCTATATCCCCAATTTTGCTCTTTATGAAATATCACTATATCTCGATTCTAACAATATAATATTGTTAATGGTGTGATTTTTGTGTTATAAGATGAATCTTGTGTTTTTGGTTTGTGTCTGGGGTTTGGTGTGTGGAAAAACGCGAGTGTCTGACAAAAAGACTATATTGTTCAATTTAAATTGCTGGACCTCGTGGGCATGACTACGCCTTTCACAGCCATAAAACTATTAAGTTTCAGAATTCCTATTTCACAATATTTATGGATGTAAACCTTGTGACATCTCACTTTTTTATGTCTTTTTAACTATTTTCATGTCTCAAAATTCATAAACACTTAATTACTACTTATATACTCTTAATACATGTTATTTCTAGTCTCTAATTTGCAAGCATCACATAGCTTGTAATTTTGATATTTTTTCTCAATCTCGTGATCTATTGATTATTATCTTGCGTTTGCTAAATAATTAGTCCTAATATAGTTTTCAATCGCTTACCACAATTCTTATAGGTACTAACTCTAGAACTTTGTCCTTATGTGATAAATTATATAAGTTCAATATTTACTTTAGTTATTGAGGTGGTCCATATGAATCCTAGGTGATTTTAGACATAAACAAACAATAAATTACTTGTTATAAATTTATTTTAGGTAAACGATTTTAGGATCTCATAATTTCAAAGAACCTTTAAGGTATTTGATATTAAAAAAGAATTAGCAGAAGAAAAAGAAAGTATGGTGGTTGAGTGCAGAGCTGATAATTTTGGATACAATATGATACAAATTTTTTATAACAATACGAATACATTTAACTTGTCATGACACGATTAAACATATTTAACAATATATAAAATATATAATGATAAAGTATTTAATTATATATTAATATTTTTAAATATATGTATAAGTTTAAATAAATTTACAATATATTCTATTATAATTAGTTATATTAATATATGTGAATAAAAATTAGTAAATTAGTGATATAATTTGTATTAGTAATAATTATATCGATAATTAAATGTTTAAATTTTATTATACTAATAAATTTTGTTTTGTGCACATATTCGTATGTTTATATATATTATACTAAATTATTAATACATTATAAAAATTAATATATATTTATAAAATTTTAATTTTAATTGTTTGTATTATATATGTGTGTATATATATTTATAAATGTGTTAAATAATTATACAGTATTTTACGATATGTTTAAATCGACATGAATAGTGAAGCTCCAATTAAGTATGGTGAGGGCAATATATTAGTGGACCATAGATTATCATTTTCTGGGTGGGTAGGGAGATCTTAGCTAGTCACTTTGGCCATGATTTTCATTATTACCACCATATAGGGGTGACAAATAGGTGGATTAGGGTGGATATGAGTTGGATTTAAATGGATTAGATTGCATGTCACTCATTTATGACTCATTTATTTATTATATTGGTATCCACATCCATTTAATCCTAATTAACCCTAACTCACTCATTTACTCATTTATATAATAATAATAATAATAATAATAATAATAATATATCTCAAACTTATTTCAAAATTTGAATTTTTCCTCATTAAATATTAAAAATATTATGAAAATATTTTTTTAATTTTTAAATATTTTAAATAAATTATTAATAATTAATAATTTTATTGATTTTACCAATAATATTGCTATTGATGTTTTAAAAACATGTTGTATGTAAAAATAAAAAATTATGCAATTAAATTTATTTACTTTTATAAATATTGATTTTGATTATGCCACTTGAAATTATTATGAAGGTGAATATAATTTAACTTTTTTTTTATCCTCAATGAAATCACTTTTAATTACTTCAATAATGGAGTAGAGTTATTAAAATATTAATTTTAATTTTATTTTATATTTGATTTAGTTTTTTATGTAAATATTTAATTCAGTTTTTAATTGAATTTTTCACTGAATCTTAATTGTTGAGTATATAATTTTTAGATTTTGAATTCAATATTTAAGATTTTTATTAAAAATAACAATAATATTTTATAATTATAATTTTATCATAATATTAAATATATCTAGCTATATATTAATTCGACAACTAATCAAATTTATCAAGTTGTTCTTTATAATTTTTCAAACTTATTTTTAATTCTATATAAATATAAATATTAAATAATTTATTAATTGCTTGTCGTACAAAAAATATTTATACATATAGAAGAATTAAGAAAAGATTTAAAAAATTAAGAGAAATAATAATCTCAAAAAAAATTTCAGAACTGGTTTTAAAAAAAATAGAGTTGAATAGTCATAATAGACTCTACAGATGTCCCCAAAAAAATTGCAAGCAAACAGGAGCGGAACCTAGGTACAAAATCTGTGACAATTTTTTCACAAAGAAAATGACGTCGGACTAATATGACTATAAATTTTTGAAACGCGTCAAGTAATCTGTTTTGTGGACTAAAAAAATTAAATGAATTGAAATGGGTACCCATACTAAACTCTTTAATATTCATATATTAATGGATCAAAATAGATTGAACCTATTTAGTACTCATTTATATTTTAACTACACATTTATTACTCATGCCCTTATTTAAATGGATAGATAAATAGGTATAGATAATCATTTCCTTTCATCTGAATGAAGCCAACTCATTCACAAAATATATATTAGGATTCCCTTTTCTAATTGTCTTTTTAACACTGCTTCTTCTCTGCCATTACATTACCACTCCAATTTATTTATTTTTTTAAGGAAAAAACTTGAAACAAATAATTAATTACTATTTCCATCTCAAAAATTATATTCATTTTTTAATGTCTCAAATTAAAATTCACTTTATTAAAAAAACTAAAACTTATTTGTTAATTATTATTAATTATCCTCTTATATTTTTTTATTACATGGCTATTTATTATTTTAATTACCAAAATAATAAAAATTTATAGTTTTTAATTTTTTAAAACTATGTAGTTCAACTTTTAATTACATCATAACTTAATATTATTTATTATTGGAATTAGCAGAAGAGTGCAAATATATAGTTTCAATTTTTTTCTAAAATACGTAGTTTTAATCACATGACTGATATTATTATTAATTTTTTTCAATTAGAAAAATAATAAATATTTATATGTTTAATTTTCTCCAAAACTATATAGATTGATCACATGACTTATTTTATTACTTATTTTTTAAACTAACATAAGAATATAAAGTTATAATTTTAATTTTGTTCATAATTACGTAGTTTTAATCACATTTATTAATTTTTTAATAGTAAGAGAAAAAAATATATTATAAGTTCAAGGATTGGTTGGTGTGATCTGCAAATTGACTCAGACTTGCAATAACTCAAAATCGAAATGAGTCGAACAAGAAATGACCTTAACTTGAACCCAACCCACACAACCTAATTGCCAGGTCTACTTTTATTTAATGCATTTAATTATTAATAAATATAAACTATCATTTTTTAATAATTTTTCAATATGCCCTTAATTAATGTTAATAAATATTAAGGAAAAATGTATAAATTGCATGCTATTAACTAGCTCTGTAGTATTTGATATCACTATATATTTTTGCTTTTTAATATTTTAAAAATTAAATTTTATTTTATATTTTGTATTATTTGCTTTTGAAAATTGTTTACTTATATAAACATATAGATATAGGATAAAATAAATATGTTGGTTTAAATTAAATAGGATTAAATCATATTATTTTATCAAATAAAATTTAAATAAATTGGTCTAAAATTAATGAATTTTTTTAATTATGAAAGATTTCTTGAATTAATTAAGCATATTAAAAATAAAGTTAGTAAATAGAAAATTATGTTTTAAAAAATTCATATTTTTCATTCGTAAATTTGAAAATACATTTTTTTAAATTGATAAAAATGAAAAATGTAACCAAACACCCGGTTTATTATTTTTTATGAAAAAATAAAAATTTAAGAAATAAATTTTCTTAATTTATGTAAAAACAAAAATAATTTTTTTTCTTAAAACATAGTCAATAATAATTACCCATAACAATAGAATTATAATATCAGATTATCAGTTGTTAGGGTTAGAATAGATATATTGTTGAATTGGAAAATATTGGAAATTGATCTATTAACTTGAAGGCTCTTAATTATGCTATAAGAATGTAGGAATTTTATGATTTATGATATGTTCAAAAAGAAAATTATAATAAAATATAAAATCATATTAAAAATATTTGTCACGTGCAACGCACTTGCACTTATACTAATTAACAACAAAATGCTGCAACACAAGTATTATTAAGTCAATATTAATAAGTTAAAAATATTAATAATAAATAATAATTAAAAAAAAAGCTAGGATACAAGAATAATTTTATAGCTTAGCCCAACTTATATCATAGGAGTAGATCTCGAGAAAAACCTATTACCTCAGTGTGCCCAATTCACCATCAGTCACGTTAGCTTCAAGTTCAAAAACAAAGAGAAAAGGATTTTTCATATTTTATTTTATTTTTTAAACTATTTTATTTTGTTTTATGATATTTTTTTTAAATGTAAGAATAATAATCCAACAGTAACAACTCATGCCAAATTTTGAATGACATATATTAACCGAGTGAATTATTATTTAAATATTGATTTTATTTGTATTTTGTTTTCATCTCTAGCTAGTTGAATTGTTCATCAATCAAGTATCCAATCTTCCTTTGATTAATACCAATTTTGACTAACAATTAGAAATTGATTTTTTTAATTAATTAGTACATCTGTTTGATAATTAATTAATTAATTAATTAAGTAATCATTAAGTAAGCAGTGACATTAATTTTGAATATAGATACTCTGCTTCCTCAGACAATGGAAAAGCCTATTAGGGCCAAAATGATATTCCATCAATTTCAAACACCGTTTAATAACAACTGCTATCTTTGAAAGCAAACCTTACCCTTTTTTACCTCTTTATCACCTAGAATAGTACTAGTCCTATGCTCTCGCTCTCTTCAGAAACAAGCATATCAAAGTTGCTTTGGATCCCTTGGAATAGGGCTTTATAAGCTAAGAAATGGAACCCCCACAAAGAGACTAGGGTTTTTGTTTTGACTTTTGAGACAAGGTAGGTGATGTATAGCATTTTTTTTTTTGGTTGATAATTCTCTGGGGTCAGAGACTTTTATTTATGTGCAAGTAGAGCAGTTGAAGACTTGAAGTTCCTAACAAGGAAACTTCTTTGAATGAGTCCCTCGTGCCACACTTGCCTATTTGTTTGAATATTGATCAATTCCAAGTACATCAGATTGAGTATCAAAGTAAAATACTAGTTTGAATAATTTTGTCTTCTATATTTTAAAATCTGATTCGCTTTAAGCTGATCCCAATTTCATCAGCTTAGAGTATTCAAGAAAAACATTTCCAACAAAGAAAGATTCAATCAAGGGTAAGAAATGTGGCCAAGTTTTTCATTGATATCATTTCTACATACTTCACATTGATTTCATTTGTACATTTTAAATGAACCAAAAAATACCCAAAAACATCATTTTACATCTCTAGTTGTCTCCCCTCCTCTTGTCTTCTTTTAAAGAGAAATAAGCACCACCCAAATGGATCATATCATGAGGATTAAGACAAAGACAAAAACCTCAATGTTGACACATTCCCAAGATCCCATCACTTATTCTTCTCTTAATTGATGCTCCCTCTCCCATCTCTTAGTTACCTCCAGTATTATCTCATTCCAAGTGTCTATTGCCCCTGGTAAGCACCAATGCACACAGTCATTTTGCACACGCTCAGTTACACCATTAGCAAATGGAAATGGGTACATATAAGGTCCGGGGTGACCATCCGGCCTCATTAGTGATAATTTGGTAACATCTAATGCCTCTAATCTCAGATTATCAAATTGCAAAGCTTTTAACTTTGCAGCTTCGACCTCTTCAATCTCAATCTTTCTCATTTCAGCATCCATTCCTTCAAGTGATTTCTCTCCCTCAGGATAAGGCTTTGTTTTTGGGCAAGCACCAAACTTGTCCCAGTCACCTTCAAAATGTGAAGGTGAAAAGGTAGTAACAATTACATCAATCCCATTTCCTTTAGTCCCTTTACTTTCAGTTACAGTATCGATTGTAGTCTTTAGTGCCTTCCTAAAGACGTCATAAAATCCAATTTCAGTGTAATTAAGGCCAGGACAATAATGACAACCCAGTATAGCATCACCTTCATAGTACACTGCTGGATGCAAGAACCAATGACCAATTGATAATACAATCATATCAAATCCATCCATATCAGCTGCCCACCTCTCATCAACTTGATTTAAATACAATTCGTTATGATCTGGACCAGTTTTTGATTTTTCCACACCTTTAACAAGAAATGGTGACCAATAAATGGATACATTGATATTATGAGAATCAAAGTACCATCTGCGAAATTTGTTATCTTCACCATCTCTATACGCAAGCTTAGGGGCAGAGGCAGTAGCTAGCATGCAAAGAAGTGACTCCAATTGGTTCCTAGCCATGGAGTCACCGACAAAAGCTAAATGCTTATTGCTAAAAAGTTGAAGAAATGTGTTGGGGTCAAACCTTGGAAGATTGCATTGGTTTGGTTTCCATCTCCAGTAAAGATAACCCATATCAGGCCTTCCATGGGCGATGCAATTCTGACCTTCTTTGATTGTGCCACAGGTTGTGCCATTGTACAAAGGGCCCCTCTTTTCAGGGACCCATTTGCCATTGGTGTAGTCACAAGGAGTTTCCTCAGCCATTTCCCTTTCTGCAATAAAAGACAATTTCAAAGAATCCTTTTTAGTTTTTAGGACCGAAACAACCCCAAATACCGAAAATGAAGCTTACAATAAAAATAAAAATAATATCTTTAAAGTTTGATAAATGTACCTGGAGAAGAAGAAGAAACAGAGAGGGAAAGGGAGGAGGAGATGACAATGGGATTAGAGTGAAGAAGAGGGCAAGGGTAGAAATACAAGCGAAGCAAAACGAAGAAGATAATAGCATAAAAGGTCCATGGAAGCAGCTTCTTGGAAAGAGAAGGATAAGAAAGGTCTTTGTGTGGACTCATAGTGCTCATTTTCAAGATTTTTCTGCTCCGTTTCTTTCTCCGATTCCTTCTCAGAAATGGGTGGTAGGTTGGCCGGGTAAGGACTGTGGAGGAGAAGACAAAGGAAGAAGAAGAAGAAGGTGGAATGGTTATAAAATGAAAGTGTTTTAATGGAAAAATGGAGTGAGAGGCACATTTTATACTTGTGGTCAGGCCAACTATTTTTGCTAGCCGTGACTCGTTTGTCTTCGTCCCTCTTGCCCTTTAACATCAGCTCTTCTCTCCACTTTCCTGCATTTTTATTTTTTAATGGCAAAATGCAGTATTTAAGTTTTTGTATTTCTCTTTTTCTTTTCTTTTTTCTTTTTGAACTGTTTCTAGTTTTGTTTCTTAATAAGTCCTCATATTGCTCTTTTCGTCCAAAAGAAAAGTAATTTGATTATATTATAATATAAATTAAGAAATTTTAATTAATACGATTGAAATTATATAATTTATTTAATATATTTTCATATTAATAAAATGTATATGAAAAGAAATCTTTGATTATATATATATATATATAGACATAATATGTCCCAATAAAACTATAAAACATTTAGCGGAAAAAAAAAAGAAAAAGAAAAAAATTCAAAAAATGCACTTTGCTTTTTCGTATCTTGAAATAGACAATAATAATAATAATAATATATTAGAATTTAATCATTAACTAGAATTCTGACATAAAACATAATAGGTATAAAAAAATAATTTTATTTTTAAATGCATAATTTACAATTATTATTTAATTATTTAAAATTTGTTTAATTGCAAATAGACAGTCCCCAGTAATTAGATGAGTGGATTGTTGAGACTATGTTTTAACAAAAACATGTCAAATCTATCTCGTAAAACAGTTACTTTAGCAGCACTGCAGAATCGCACAGCAATTATGCAGATTTCTTTTTCATTTTACATCAAATTGATAATAATTGATATTAATTAATTCAATAATTATACATACATATTTAAAAACTAAAAAACAAAAATCAGAACAAGAAAAGATGAATCCCCCATATTACAAAGACCCCCTACCTAAAAGGATTAAAAAAGAAGCAAATAGAGTCAATAACCAGACTCATACCCATCCTTTGAAAGTGATGCCAACCCTACAAAAAAAATAATAATCATATATTAAAAATTCAATTATCATGCCCAATTATTATTATTATTATTGTCTTTCACTTAATCTAATATTCGAAAACTCCAACTTGTTTGGTATGTAAGTAAATTAAAAAAAACAAACTAAAGAGCCTTCAGAAATTAAATATAATACACTTTTTTATAAAACAAAAAATCAACCTCTAAATCATCGGCATAATATCTAAATTAAGTGTATGTGCACCAACCGCTTGGGTTGGAGATCGACAATTTTTATTTACCACTACGAATTGAAGGTTTAGCCAATGCTATGGCCCTCGAAAACTGAATCAGAATTTTAAAAAAAATTAAATCCAATTGATATAATTCGGTTATTTGATTTTTTTTCTTTTTTAAAATACAATTTATTAAAATTTTATACCGCATAATTATTTGGTATAAGTATTTTTCTTTTGTAATAGTTTAGACAATTTTAATTCTTAAGATAGCTTTTAAGAATGAGTTATGTATAAAATTCATTTTCAATATAGTATCAAAACTTCGAGTCTTATAATATTGAGTAATTTACAAATGTCAATTACTTTAGTGGTCTTATAATATGAGTTTTTAAATTTAGGGATAGATATAGGAATAAATTAAATTTGAGGTTTATTTTCAATATGGATGGATTTAATCAGTTCGATTTAATTATTAATACATAATTTTTAAAAAATAATTAAAAATAAAATTAATTGAATAAAAATATTTGATTTGAATTTTATATTAATTCGATTCATTTTTTATTTTTAAAAACTAATTATATTAAATTTTCAGTATTTAAATTAAACCAAATCGCATGGGCTAGGCAATGTTTTCTTGCACTTGAATTTGATGTTGTTTTTATATATGTGGTAGACAATGGATGCCCAAAATGGTATGAAGTGTGAATTAGGTGCAGAGGTCTCAAATTGTAAAAGAATTAAGTCGTTTGTTTGTAAGTTATTTAAATTTAAAAATTAATGAACGTGTTTATTTAAAAATTTATGAATATATATCATATTCGTTTAAAAATTGACAAACATATTTATTTAAAAGTTTATGAATATATTCATTTAAAAATTTGTGAACATAATCGTTTAAAACTTTTATATCATATTTTATTATTGAACTTGTGAGTTAAATTTGAGTTTTTATCATTATTAGTTAACAAGTCGAACTCGAACTAATTTGTTAAATATAATAAACTAGTTATTTATGAATCGAATTGGAGTCGCTCACGAATTTAATAATTTTAAAATGAATCAAATTCGAATTCAAAAATAAAAACTTACATAAAATTCAAGCCGAACATTTTTAAACGAATCAGAACTCATTAATACTTCACTCAATTCTGATTAGTTTACAACTCTAATGATCGCCACATATGTGTGAAGAAGGGGCAGGCATTTGAGGAAGTAGGCTCCTATTTGCAATAATAAATATCGACAAAGGATGAGATGCTATTGTCCTTTGTCACTGAAGACCACCTTCAATCACAGACTGGTATCGCTTATATTTATAATTGAATTGTCCATTTCCATTTGTCACCAAACCTATTTCATTTATATATTCATCAAATATGCAATAATTGTTTGCAAACACATTGAATAATTTATTTCCACCAGCTTCAGATCTAAATCTAAAAATACAACAAATTTATGAGATTGAACTAGCACATGTCACATGCTTCACCGACATCATGGTAAGGGATTTCTAGAATCTTCTCACTTGGCATTTCACCCCACTCTCCAACCACTCATCGTCTGATCCCAGTGTTGATATATACTAAAATAAATATTTGATTATTTAACAAAAGATTGAATAGGAAAAATTTTATTTTTCAAAAAAATTAAAAAAAAAATTTGCATTTTTCTGACCTAACAAAAAAAAATGCATTTCATTTAATTCTCTAATATAGATAAAATAATATTAGTTTAAATAATTGTAAAAGATATTGAATAACATAAGATAAAGAATTTATTTATATTTATAAGAATATAGTTGTATGTAATAATATTTACTCATTTATTTATTTTACTTTTATCCCCTTTTTTATAATTTGTTTTTTTTTTCACATTTTGCATGAGTTATTTACATAAGGTCAACAAAGTAATCAAAAACTACTTTTTTCGATTCCAAAAATTATAATTTTTTTTTGTTTAATGTGGTTAATTTTTTTGTTATATTATTATAAATATTTTTTTCTGCCAATTTGATAAAGTTAACGGTTGGTTTGCTTGAAAATTTCTAAATTATCTATTTTACACAATCTTTTTATATTGTTGGTCAGTGCTTTTTTTTATCATATATTTTTTAGTCTCTTGTTAATATAAGACTAGAGTTTTTTCTTTAAATAATTGGCTTTTTTTACTGGTTATTATATAGAAAATTTCACCAACGGTCAAATATGTCATTTTTTTAAACTATTACACAAAATAACATTGCAAAAAATGTATAATGTAGTCACTCAACTTGTTTTTATTTATTTTTTTTAATTTTTTTAATTTCTATTTTGTTATATTGAGTTCCTAAATAATTAATTTTTTTATTAAATTCTGAAATAATTTTTTAAAAATCTATGTGCAATTATTCATTCATATAAACTAATTGACAAAATTAAGAAAATGAGAGAATATACCTAGAAATCTATTGGAATTATAACATGTTGCTTTATTATCATAGCAATTAACTCTTTTATTGCAATTTTTGCACAAATAATACAAATGATCTCTCTTATTACAAACATCCTCTATTGTAGCATTGAAAATACAGTCTAAACCCTACAAAATATATGATGGATTATTTTTAATAATAATCAATTTTTTAAATAAAAATAATAAAATAAATAATTTATACATATCTGACTTATATTATCAATTACTTGTTTGAGCTGAACTTTAGATACTTCTCTGAATCTTTTGGAATTTGAAAGAAAATTTGATTTCTTCTTTATTCAAAGTCATGACACTTTATATATATATATATATATATATATATATATATATATATATATATATATATATATATATATATATATATATATATATATATATATATATATTATAATGAAATACAAAACAAATTACTATGAATTACTTAATTACTTAATATTAATATTTTAAATATATTTTACATAAAAACTTATTCATGACGAAGTTCATCCACTTTCAATATAATTCGATCAATAATAATTGTTGTAGCTATGTTTGAATTAAGTGGGAGTTGTCCTAATTTTTTAAAAACAAAAATTAATTAGTTTATTGCACTTATTGCAACTTAAATGAATTCAATCATACGATTGATACTAAACAAATATTATTGTTAATTATGCATATAAATAAATATATAACTGGATAAACCAATTTATGCATCTCTTAGAGGGTTCGAGCTTCATCAAAATTCTTATTGTTTTTCATTGTAAATCCTAAAATGAAAATGAAAATTTTTACAAGTATGATAAATAACAAAAAAAAAATTATTAAACTTTAATTTAATTTATATAAAAGATTTTTTTCTCAATACTGAACAATATTATAAAAATTAAACTTGGCATGAACAATAAAAAAATAAAAAAATAATAAATTCATTTTCATATGTAAGAAAAAAAAATGTTACAAGGCCATAGCAGTAGTGGAGCAGAGTCTCATAAAACATTATCACTAAATACTTGTCCATAAATTTATTTAGTTATAGACATTGTTCTTTTTTGTTTTTTGTTTCTTTCCAAATAAATGGATGTGAATAGTTTGGTATGAATAATGAATAATTAATTATAAACAATTTTAATTTCTCTAAAATTGATATTTTTTTTTCCAATTTCAAATTTGAATTGTCATTTTCAATCAATTATTCTTCATTTGCAACGAGATCATCCTATAAAATCAATATTATTTTATCAAATTTGCATATAGTATTCATTAAAAAAATCAAACAACTGAAAATCAAGAAAACAAATAAGGAAAAAACTCATAATTTATTCAATAATTCAAAGTATAATTAGTTTTATGCAACATATTATTTAACGAATAATTTATTAGAATCTAAATTAAATATTAAGATAGTCACCATCTACTTACAGTTTTAATTACTCGTCAGAGTTATTATTTTGTTTTCATTGAAACATTGCATTCATGTAGACAATTGAATCTTCATTTGCCATCAATATTTTTAATTATTAGATTGCTTACAAAATAACTCTTTTAAAAGGAATTTCCAACTTCGAAAAACAAAGCAGCCAAAACACAAAAATATTTTCATATTTCATATTTTATATATATTACAAAGCAAACATTATCTAAGTAAAGCTTATTTATCCACAATATGCAATAAACCTCAATAAATTGCGTGAAAAAAAAATCATAAAAAATAGTTTTAAATCTCAAACAATATAAAAGAAAGAAAAAAGAACAAAGAAAAATGATCAAATTACTTTGCATTAGTAATAATAATTTTTCTTCTTTTGCAAAATCCACTTTGCCTTTGAAAATTGAAAAAAGCACTAACATAGACAACAACTCTAAGAACATTCACACAATCAACATATAAATCAATAAATATAATTTAGTAAGATTAATTAAAGGTCCAAAATTAAAAATATATATATACCTAATATATTTGGGTATCAACATACTCTTTTTATTTTTCAAAAGAAATAAAATTATACTTTTAATACTTTCTTTTTATGCTTTTAATACTATCTTTGGAATGTCAAGAGTATTTTATGTGACAATTGTAAAAGTATTAAAAGTCAATTTGATTCTATTATTGACATTTAAAATTTTGGATGAAGTCTTTTTTACTACTCAATTGTTAATTATATATGTTTTTTCTTTCTCCAAAAAAATTTTGAATATTTGAATTCCTTCTTCAAATTTAATAGTTTGAATTTTGATATCCTTGAAATAAGAAAAATACAATATATTAGTTTTTTTTTTTTTTTTTGTAGAAAAAGGTATATTAATCTATAGTTTCTATAGTTTATTGTCGAATAACTTTTACATTAATTTTTCATTGCTTCTGAGATAGTTGAAACTCTTTAATAGAAATAAATTATGATGTCATTTTAGATATCTACAATAAAAAAAATTCAAACTCAATGTAATATTGCTTTTGAATTCAAAAAATTTATAAATTAAATAACAAAAAAAAAGTAACACTCTTTGATATAATTAAGAATAAACCTAATTATACCAAACAATGTTACGATACATATGATTTAAAATGTTATAAATTTAAAATTTAGATGCACCATGATCATGATAATTTATTAAAAAAATATAAAAACAACATGCATCTTTAAAAGACTTAATAAAATTAAAAGATTAAATGCAATATTTGTATGAGCATACACCAATCCAATGTTTTACAAAACGAGTAGAGACAAAACTACATGTCTCTAAGAAATAAAACATATACATCTATAACTACCAAAACCCAATAAAACCAACAAAAAAATATAACAATTGTATCAACCACCTCAAGTATGTATCATTGAC
Organism: Triadica sebifera; assembly: GCA_023653625.1. Classification (NCBI taxonomy): domain Eukaryota; kingdom Viridiplantae; phylum Streptophyta; class Magnoliopsida; order Malpighiales; family Euphorbiaceae; genus Triadica; species Triadica sebifera. The sequence continues at coordinate 26,413,059 of CM042900.1, forward strand.
TCTGATCTTTCGGTGTCATCATCTGTTGCTGCTCTCTAAACTCCGAACCTATGTATTGAAAACTTATACGCTAAACAAACTAATATTTAGTGGTATATAACAAAATGCAAAGTATAACACATAACATATACAACATGCATTATATTCTTTTCAAATTACCGCAACGATTTACCAGGAAGTTTATACCTGCATTAACCCATAATCTACATGATATACTATAATGCTCTCATATATTAAAACACATATCAGACATAACATATCAAAACATTCAATATTAATTATACAAGTGTATACCACACTTAGCAAATTATCTAAATCAATCAATTGCTCGCTTTACTCATAACTAGACTAAATTGGATACGAAAAATATACGTATCTCACCCGAGCCTTCAGGACATATGCCTGAACTTCCCATAATACTTGTATGAGAAAAAGAGTGTGCACATATCAATAACTGATTAAAGCATACTTTACTTAAAACCTGAGCCTTCAAAGAATCTTGAATGTGACCAACCTATGTTACCTGGTACCAGTTTTCTCTCAATGATATGTCATTTATCCTAACTCTAATCCTAGTAAGAGTAATTGGGTTTAACCGTTTATCACACAATTATCATTTATATATTGCAATTTTATCCATATTCCATGATTCTCATAAATAATAACCATATCATGCATTTTCATACCATGTTATAACTATACGACAGATATATGCCACCTTAAAATGAATCAATTTCATATGACAAAACATAAGAAAATATAATATCACAATTTCACACCCGTGAATTCATTTTTATGGCTGCAAATAATATTCATAGACAGTTTATCTGTGAATTACATTGATTTAACCTCTGAATCAATTACAGTTTCATGCCCGTGATCACTCATTCACGGGCGTGAACCAAACCGTGAGTCAAATCATGAAGCTACCTGTGAATGAGTCTATTTCAGCAATAAAACTTCAATTCACAACATTCACATCTGTAAACACCAGTTCACTGCAGTGAATCTGGAAAATTTTTCAGAAAATAGAGCAAGTCATTTCATACCATTTTCACATGTAATAACTTTTACGGTTGACCAATGTCAGTCATCCTATCAACACTTCATCATGCATATAAGTCATATACCATATTTATAACATATATAAATATTAAAATTAATCAAAATAGCCCATTTAATATCTTAAATATACCATTTTAGCATATTTACCCTAAATGCAATACAACTTAAAAATATGTCATTTATCACCCCAATAACTACTCACAACATGTATTAAAGGTAAATAATACAAAAACATGCAACTTACGACTTTAAATATGGTTATGCACAAATCTTACATCTAGGATGGAACTTAGTCAACACTTGAACTCTTCAAAATTGTTCTCTCCTTTGAGATGGACTTTTAACTCCTCTACTAGCTCATGGAACACAAAAAGTTTCCTTCAGCTTTATGGAACTAGAATTGAACTCAAAGACACCCTAAATTGAGCTCATTTCTCTCAAGCTCACACGCCCTCCCTTTCACTTTTTTTCTAGTGAAACTTGTTGAATCTCAAAAATGGAAAAAAAAGGTCTCTAATGATAAAATGAGATGAAGATGAAGTATTTGGTGGGTTATAGGGGCATATAAGTGGATTTAAAGAAGATGGAAGTAGAGAAAATTGCGGTTATCTCACATCCTTTATCTGTCTAGGATTCAAGATAGTGACTCATCTTTCACGGTCGTGATTAACTTTCATGATTTATTTACTGAAAATCTGACATTCATGGCTGTGACACCACTTGTCATAGGTGTGAAATCCCTTATTCTCTTACACTCTCATTTATTTAAAACTCTACTAACTCCTAAATCTCACTAGCCTCCAATATAACTTATAGACTCTATTTTATAGGCATTACATTTATCTCCCCCTTAGAAAATTTTATCCCCAAAATTTACTTTGTTATTCGAGTTGAATAACTGGGAATATGTAACCACAGAGAGAAAATATACCATCATAGAAATCCACAGGCTATTGATCTTCTATGGCTTTCATGGCATAGACTCTTATCAGCTCCTTGCTTGATCCTGGTATATCCACCATCTTGGAAATGGCTTAACTTGATCCACCTCTGTCAAAATGGGTTTGACCCTATCCCCTAACCTGAGTTGGCATTGAACCCTAAGTTTAAGCGAGAGCCTCCATTGTCTGCAAAGGACAATCTCTCTAATAGTGCTATCGAGATCCACACTTATTGAAAGCCCTTGAGGTTCCCCAATGCTCTCCCATATGGTTTTGACCACATGATGCTCACTCTGGTGCAACATCTTTTCGTGTCTATGTCTGACTACTAGCAGTTGTAGAAATGACTTCTGATGATAGTGCATATCTAGTATACTCTGACAGACTCCTATTTTGACCTTGCCTTTTGGACTGGAAGTACCCAAAACTAGTGCAAGCCTTTTTGCTTTATATCTTAGTATCATTGAAAAATGGTCCCCTGAAGTCCCTCATGGATGACTCATATAATCTCTTCAATTTTATCCTCTTTTCTATAGTAATTGCAGCAGATACCAACTTCACAAAGTTCTCAAGTTGTTGTGAAATTACGTGAAACCCGATCTCATCTCTCATACAATATTTAAATTGGCGACATTTATCCACCTCATCCCCAATAATACCGATCACATACTTGCTTAACCGGGTAAACTCTATCTCCTACAGTGTCATAGTTATGTTCCCTTGTTGTAAGTTAAAAAACTCTCATTTCTTCTCATTTGTATAAGCCATCACACATATTGTTTCTTGAACTCAATTGTGAAGAAATCTCAAGTAAGCGACTTTGGAATCTGAGGCTTATGCAGAATCGACTTCCACCAATCGTAGGCATGCTCTTAGAGGAGTGATACAATATACCTAGCCATATGCTCTTCAATACAATCAAACTCCTCAAAGTCCCTTTTGGTCTTCTTCAACCAAAATTCTACAGCTGCTGGGTTATCCTTAATCTTACCTGTGAAGTTTGAAGTTTGTGGCTCCATACTTCTTCAGCCTATCAATCTGAACCTTAGGGCTCGGTGGTGAAAGAGAAAAAAGTGGTGGTGTCATAATCCGTACCAAACAATGCAACAAAGCAGCTAGATTTTTCATTAGAGAATTCTGAGTTTGATCTGCTTGACCAACCATCGGCTGCAAACCAATATTGGGCTAGTGCACACTAATATGGCTCTACTGATTCTGAGCCCCTATATCAATTTCTCATCCACATCATGTTGTTAAATCTCCATACCTACTCTCTAACCTACACATTAACAGATAATAACCCCACATCAGAGTTATATAGGATAATACTCGCACACGTGATACAACCCTTCACACCTAGGTTCAGAAACTACCTAAACCTAAGCTCTAATACCATTAAATATAACACCATTTGATATAATTAAAAATAAATCCAGTTATACCAAAGAATATTACAATGTATATGATTTTAAATACCATAAATTTAAAACTTTGATGCACCATTACCATGATGACTTATTAAAAAAATATATAAAATATCATACATCTTTAAAAGTCTTGATAAAATTAAAATACTAAATATAATATTTGTATGAGCATATATCAATCCAAGGTTTTACAAAATAAGTAGTTACAAAACTACATGTCTTTGAGAAATAAAATATGTAAATCTATAACTATTCAAACTCAATAAAACTAACAAAAAAAATACAACAGTTGTATCACCCACTCCCAAGTATGTATCATTGACTATGATCTTTGGACGTCCTCCTCTATTGCTGCTCTCCTAAGCTATAAATTTATACATGAGAAGCTCATACGTTAAGTAAACTAATATTTAGTGGCACATAACAATATACATATCACAACACATGACATATACAATATACATTATATTCTTCCTAACTTACCACAACGACTTACCATGAAGTCTGTACATGCATTAATCCATAATTTACATGATATACTATAATGTTCTTATTTATTAAAATACACATAGGTTAAGACATATCAAAACATCCAATATTAATCATACACGTGTATATTACACTTAACAAATTATTTAAATTAATCCATTGCTTGTTTTATTCATAACTAAACCAAATTGGATATGAGAAATATACAACACTCACACGAGCCTTCAAGATACCTACATGAACTTCCCATAACACCTTTCTGAGAAAAAGAGTGTACACATATCAATAACCGTGGGAAGCACACCTGAATTAAATCTTGGGCTTTGAAAGAATCTCAAATGTGACAAACCTAAGTCATCCTATACAGGTTTTCCTTTAATGACATGTCATATATCCTATCTCTAGTCTTAGTCAGAGTGTTGGGCTTAACCGTTTATCACACACTTACCATTTTCATGTTACAATTTTATCCATATTCTACGATTCTCATAAATTATAACCATAACATGTATTCTCATACCATATTATAACCATACGACAGAGGTATACAACATCAAAACGAATCAACCTTGTTTCACATGATAAAACACAATAAAATGCAATATCATAGCTTCATGCCCGTGAACTCATTTTCACGGCCTTGAAGAACCTTCGCGGTCAGTTTACTCATGAATCACATTGTGATTTAACCTCTGAATCAAATATAGTTTCACGACCGTGATCACCCCTTCACAGGTGTGAACAAAACAGTGAGTCTAACCGTGAAACTACATGTGAACGAGTCTGTTTTATCAAGAAAACTTCAATTCATGACATTCACGCCCATGAACCACTAGTTCACGATCATTATTCTGGAATTTTTTTCCAAAAAATATAACAAGTCATTTTATACAATTTTCACATATAATAATCTCTACAGTTAATCAATGTCAACCACATTATCAATACTCCAACATGCAAATAAGTCATATATCATATTTATAATATCTCTAAATATTAACATTAATCAAAGTAACCCATTTAATATCTCAAATCTACCATTTTAGCATATTTACCCTCAATGTAATGCAACCCAAAAATATATCATATATCACCTCAATGACCACTCACAATATGCATTAAAGGCTAATAATATAAGAACATGCAACTTAAGATTTTGAATATAGTTATGTACAAATCTTACATCTAGGATGAAGTTTAGTCAACATTTGAACTCTTTAACTTGTCCTTTCCCTTGAGAGGGACATTCAACTTTTCTATTAGCTCTTGAAACAACAAAAAATGTCTCATTTAGCTTTCTGGAACTAGAACCAAACTTAAAGACACCCTAAACTGAACTCCTCTCTCACAAGCTTACAAGCCATCTCTCACACTCATCTCTCTCACTTTCCTCTAGTGAAACTTGTTTTTTGAATCTTTAAAAATGGAGAAAGAAGGTCTCTGATGATAAAAGAAGATGAAACTGAAGCTGATTTAAAGGGAGTGACAACAGAGAATTTTGCGGCTATCTCGCCTGTTTTGTCTATCTAGGATTCACGGTCGCAACTTCTCCTTCATGGACATGAATCACTTATTCACGGTTGTGATTAACTTTTACGGTTTGTTTACTGAAAAATTTCATAGTCATGACACAACTTGTTATGGGCGTGAAACCCTGATTATCTTACACTCTCATCTATTTAAAACTCTACTAACTTTCAACTCTCACCAACCTCCAATGTAACTTATAAACCCTATTTTATGGGCATTACAAGAAAATAATTGAACTTCAACACTATAATTATAATTATAATATAACATATCAATTATAAGAGGTGAGAGGAACTACATAATTTTTGTTCAAGAAATTAGGTTGGACCTTTGTTGAAAAAATTAAGTTAGACCACGATGTATTCCAATTATCCTATTTCTTTTATATTTATAATTAACAAAATTTAATTAGGAAATAATAAACATAATATAATTAAATTGAATTCTATTTTAATAAAAAGCATCATATTTACCTATTTTACCTATTATTTTAACATAATAATTTTTATTTGGGATTGATAAATCTTAATTTAATCAAATTAGTTTAAATTTCATTATATTTCTTAATAAAATATCATATTTAGAAAATTGGGTGTAATCAAACAACTCTATTTAGTAAAATTGATATAACTATTAAAAGATATATATATATATATATATATATATATATATATATATATATATATATATATATATATAAAACTATTATATTTAGTAAATTATCATATTCTCATGCATGTTGACATTAAAAATTTGTAATTATTAAGCTATTCTATTCCTATGCACGTTGACATTTTAATTTCCAACTGTCTAGTTCCTTCCTTCATTATTATTTGTTTAAAAAAAAATACTAAGATTATTCTTAAAAATTCAAATAAACAATAAATACATTATTGTCTGAAATTTTTCTCCCTAATTAATATATTTATATATAGTATAGCATAGATAATATCAAAATTGACTCAATTATACACGCACACATATATATATATATATATATATATATATATATATATATATATATATATATGTCAAAATATATATTAGTATATTTATAGAGTATAGTATAGTATAGTATAGTATAGTATAGATAATATCTTTAACGTATGAAAATTGACTTAATTATACTTCTTAACGGACTTACCATGTCGGTATTAATAGAGTTAGATTTTAAAAAATTTATAATATAGCCATGTCATCATCTTCTTCTTCCACTTTTTGGTCTTTTCTTCCAAGGCATGTCCAAGGCTCCGAGCTTCAAAAGGTCTTCAACCGCGACGATGAGGCTTCAATTCATACAATTTTTTTTAAAAAAATTTCTTTTTTGTGCGGTAATATTCAGGAGGACAAGTCTACCTTTGTATCCCATCATAAGAATTATAGTAATTTCCTTTTAATTTTAATTCTGGGAATTTTCTTTTTTGTTTAACTTTTCCACTCCACCTTTCTCTCCCTATATATATTATCCCAGAATAAGCAGTGTGTGCTCCAAAATCGATCCTTCTATACCAAGATATTCACATAAACTAAACCCAATTCACTAATTAATCACAAGTTCATAAACCTATAATTCCATGCCAGTAAATTAAACATCGACAACCCTCGAACCAAAATCAGACAAGAGTTGGAAGTTCAAGTTACACCAAATTCTTTCTTTGCAGCTCAAGTATTTTAATGGTAGTATACTGTTTAGAGTTTATTTGTCTTAAGACTGAACCATATGGGCTTTTAATTGTCTTAAGGAGCCAAGCCAATTTGTATCTCCGGCCTGTAAGTTTCAATTGACATCCTGAATTAAGAGAATAACGTCATATCTCAGGCATCTGTTACTGGGGTAGGGTAAGGGGAACTTATGCAGTATGCCACGTGGTCTTGGCCGAATATAATATTCTAATGATAAAAAAAAATCAAACATATTATTGATCCAAATTAATCGTTAGCTCACAATTTAACTGGTGTCATAGGGCTGATTCGAATTTTTTTTAAATATTTTAAGAATATTCATAACAAATAAAAAATTTCCTATGAAATATTTAAATTATAAAAATAATATTGGATTATACTTCAAACAACTCATAATCCAAACATCCGAATTTGAATCCTAAAAAATTCCTAGAATACATCTCTAAATTTACAGTGATCATCAATCCGGTTCAACTATTTATTGGTGCGATCATTTATTGTTTTCCATTTGGTACAAACATATTTTATGTTACTAATAAATTTCTTTTTTTTTTTTGAAGACAATGAATTTCTATTTTAGCCATAAATATTTTAATCGTAGATCATTACTTAGGAGACAGTAAATGAAATTTTTAAGTAATAGCAAAACATTAATAAACTTAAAAATGTTTTTTTAATAAAATGGAATCAGACGAATGACAGATTTTCTGAACTGCTCTTATCGGTTTTCAAAACAATGTCGACTATTAGGTCGGTGCTGCAACTTCCTAGTTCTCTTCAACTTAGGCAATCTCCGATGGAGCATCAAAATAACGTTTATTTGGAATAGAAATAAAAATGACGTTTATATTTTCATTTCCAACTGATACTATATTTTCCACCATAAATGGCGTTTGCTACAGTTGGACGCCATATTTGGCGAGTTACTGTAGCTACGTCATTTTACTATTCTTCTAATTTTTTATTTCATAAACACATTGACACAGGAGAAGGGAAGAAACAGAGAGAGAAGAGAGAGCAGAGGAGAAGAGAGGGAGAAAGAAGATGAAGGATCGAGAGGGAGAAAGGGATCAGGAGGAAGAAAAAGAAGAAAGGGATCGGGAAGAAGAAAGGGATCAGGAGGGAGAAGGGAAGAAATAGAGAGAACAGAGGAGAAGAGAGGGAGAAAAATTGGGTTCATTGGCGTCAATGGTAGTGACTGTAGAGTATGGATGGATGAAGAAGAGAGGAAGTAATTGTTTTTGGTGTAAAAATTGATGTTATTAGTTGGAGATACTATTGCTACAATACTTTAGTGTAAAAATTACATTAAATTGGTGTTTATGGTTGGAGATGGTCTTAAAAGACTTAAAGTAGTTTTTTTAGCAAAATATTAAAATAACAATGTCACCCAGCAATTAGGTATGGATAATACCAAATTACCAATTTAGTTTGGATTCAATCTTGAATCTCCATATCGAATATAAAAAACTCAATTTCTTGTGATTACATCTATTTATTATGAATTGATATATATAGTTCAATTGAATACACTATATCATTGTCACCTCCATGCATTTGGAGAACTCACTTACCAAACCAATCTCCTCTTGCTTTCATGAAAGAAAAGTTCAGCCAAAAATTGAGAGTTGGTTGTTCTCAGTTGTCACAAACTACTTCTAACGAGTTTTCTGAAGGATTAAATTCCGCGAGTACTCTTAATAAACTTTACTTTAATAGTATTGGTCTTATAATTAGAGTTGTAAAATACGAGTTTGAATCCCTATCCGGATCTTTGTACCCAAAAAAAATTTAGCCAGTACATAAAATCGGTTAAACTGTAATAAGGATGTAAGTTTAGGGGTATGAGTGTAATTTGGTCCTAGGAAGCAGGGGCAAAAGTGTAAAACTAATCAATGAGAGACAAAGATCGATCAAACAGACAGATCTGCCATTAATTTGATGAGAAAATGTCTGTTTATCGCTGCAACGAGTCAATGAACAGAAAAAATTGTTTCCACGGTTGCCGTACTCTCATTCTCTCTGAGTCTCTATTCACATCCAGAACCACAGACACAGCAAAGTCTACGCTTCATTTTGTCGTCTTCAAATAAAAAACACACTCTATTCCCTCCAAACAAATCTCATCGTTTCTACACCAAGTCCTTCTCCTCCCCGCACTCTTCTCCTTCAACCGCAGAAACTGCAACTGCTTCAGCAACTTGTTCAAATCTCGAGATTCTTTTAAAACTGGGAAGTTTTTGACCAATGAGGAGCTTCAAAAGCTTGAAACCCTTAAAAAATTTCGATATTATCAAGAACTGGAAACTAGGTCATTGTGTATTCGGGTTATGGGGCCCAAAGAGATGGATATCACTGTCAAATTGCTAGCTGAGTCTTTTGCCGAGTCTGTGTTGCTTCCTTCGGCGTATGTTTCTTTGTTGAGGTTGTTGGTGAAGCAGTACTTGATTGAGAGGAGAGCGGTGATGCCGCATGCTGTTACACTTGTTGGGTTTTATAGATGCAAAGGTGAGGATAATGGAGATGGAGAAGAGGATGGGGATTTGGCAGGGACCGTCGATGTTTGTTTTGATAATAGGGGTGCAAATGCTTCTCCCACTTCACCAACTTCTAAGAATTCTCCTTACATTTGCAATATGACTGTTAAGGAGTCATTTCTAGTTGCCATCGGTTTGGTGTGTAGTTTTCTATCTTCATTTCCGATCCAAAACCAGCTCTGTTTTCGGACGCTGCCGAAAATTTTGTTTAGATTTCCGATTCCACACCATAGGAAAACGGAAATTCCCGTTTCTGTCTCTTCTCTTATTTTTATTAATTTTTTTATTTTTTTTAATATTAAAAATATTTTTATTATTTTAATTAATTAGTTAATTATATAATTTTTTAAATAAAAATAATATTTACTTTATATAATTGATATATTTTTATTTTATTATTTTTAAAAATATTAATTATATTAAAATATAAATAATTATTATATATATAAATATATTTTTTGTGATGGAAAAAGCTTATAAAAAAATTGGGCAGGTCAAATTGCCTTCCCAATCACTTCATTGGTATGTCTCGTCAATTTTTTTATTTTATCAATTGGGTATTTCTACTTGAAGTTATGTTTAATGAGTCATCTTATTGTTTATCAAAATGTTAAAAAAATTTAATTCTCAACCAAGGTAAAATCTTTGATGTTTCTTGGTAACTTAATTTGGAAATTACAATTATTACAGTATAATAACTGTTTAAAGCATGAAGAAAATTACCTTCCTTTCGGTTCATAACATATTTATTCAAGTATTTGAAGTGTAAGTATGTAAAATGGCATTCAAATTTTAGGCCACTTAAAATTTAAGGTGAGCATTTTAAAATTGGCATCCGATTCCGAAGTACAATATTTTATGCTGGCATTGGTTCTAAAATTTTTAACCAAATTTTCTTAATGTATTTCCGATTATGATCTGTATCCATGCATTGACTGAGCCAAAATTGTGACTCGGACCAAATAATTGAGTGACACTCAAATGGAAAATCAACCAACTATATAAATAATGAATTACTGAGGAAGAATTATAAGTGCTTGATATGCCTAAATGAGAGAATCTTATGAGTATAGAGTAGAACTTCATTGCAGCTTCAACTTTGATGACTTTTATGGCAAGATGATAAGTACTTGATGATGTTACGTTGTGCACCCATCATCATCACCTAGCTTCATTAATTTGACATCTTTAGATTGTATAACTTTCTGTGAGAAGAACCTAGGATACTCTGCCGGATTTTTAAAACTTGGGGTGTTTCTGTAAAATTTATTGAACCGGAAGTGTTATTTGTTTGTGTAACTTCCAGGAAAGGCATTGGTTGGAATCTTCTGAAGGCAAGTGAGGAATTAATTTCTCAGACGAGTTGCACAAGAGATGTGTACTTGCATTGCAGAATGATTGATTCAGCCCCTCTTAACATGTATACTAAAGCAGGCTACAGTGTTGTAGGACAGATAGCATATTGGTTCTGTTGATGTTGCAGAGATGCAAACATTTGATGTCCAAGAAACTTCCAGTCTTGAAAAACCCTTCAGAACTTGATTTTTTGGGCTGTGACCGGGAACTTTCTTCACAGTTGGATAGATAGATGCCAAGACATGTTTCTGAGGTACACAAATAGTTGCAATTCCTTAGCTCTCTGCTTTCTCCCTGTATTTGTGTATATATTCATTTTCTCCTTTCTTATTTGATCTCTTGAAAGTCTCTCTTTAAGAAATTTCATGTTTGGCACTGATGACCATATTGAATCTTGCCTATTGCATTTTTCTTTTTCAAGACTGGAATTGTGGTTTGAATTTTTCAGGATATTGTCAGCTGTGGTGATCATAGAATCAAGCTAGGAAGTCGACCTGATCATACAATGTCTCCAAGCTTGTAATTTATCATAAATGTTGTAGGACCTGTGTGTTGCAAGTAATGTGCATCAGTTACTTCCACTTCTTAATTCCATTTACACTCAAACGATCATATATGTATATTATCTAATAAAATATTTGAGCTTGAGGTTGGACGAAAATGGGTTGAAAAGAACATAGAAAGAAAAAAAATAGCGTTTCTGAAGTAGGTGCCAAAAACTCATCAGGAGAAGAATGCTACTGTTTTTATTCCAAAAAGCCTTCCTATTTTTAGCCAATGTATAATACAGAAGCCTTCAAAGACAAAAACATAAATCCTAACTAAATTTTTTTGATACTAGAGTAAGCCATACGTACAGATAAAATGTTTGTTTCCTACTATTGTCCTCTTATGTCATTCTTTTAAGGTTCAGGTTCTTTGCCATTGAATCTGCCTCCTAGATCGCCAATGAGTTTCTTCTTGTGATAAAGTTACCAGTGTTCTTTCTTCTTTATGGGTCTGTTTATTTGTTATATCTCATATATTCCCTAGCCTCCAAGTTCAGCAACCAAATATAGGAAAATAAAGCATTTTTATTGTTAATGTAATACAGTTTGTTTCTGCTAACAACTCATCAGGGTCTATTGGACTATTTTGAACGAATGCAGTGCCGTGCCCAAGGCTTTTGAATTTGTATATATTATCATTTGGAGTTCTTTTACACAATCGGTCATGGAGGGTCTTTCACTGCTTTCAATTCGGACACAGCGTGATGCCAGATTTGCAAACATGGCTATAGATTCCATTGTGAATGAATTCTGACTTAGTTCTGGATCTATCGCCTTACGTAACTTCTTCCGATCATTCAATATATGCCTAACCTGAAACAAAAGAATGTTCACTTACAATTTCAGTCAGCTTCATGCTTAATTTTCTAGTGTCCTTTAGACATGAAGAGAAAAACCTGTGCCTAATAAGAAGAAAAATGCCTACCTGTAGTACAAGGTTTTGATCGGCTGGTCCCTGGCTTAAGTCAACAGCTCTACGTCCTGTCAAAAGCTCAAGAAGAACCACGCCAAATGCATAAACATCACTTTGCAAAGTTAGTTTTCCTGTCTGTCATAAAGAAAGATGAACTAACGTTTGAATCTCACTTTCTATTCAAACCAAACAGAACACATTGTAGGATTTGAAAATAATGATTTTCCATGCTGCTACTTTACTTGATTGAGGGCACAGGACAGCACTAACTTGGCATTATGGTGACTAAGCCCTAATTTAGCTGTGCTGAAGTGGTAAGTTATGGTTGTTAGCAGTTCTCAAAGACTGACATTTCTTATTTCTATTCAACACTGAACTAGCAGTTTCTTGATTTTGTTTAAATGATTACTAAATATCTGTGTTGGACAGCATTTATTTATTTTGCATTGTTTTTAATTGAACAAAGATATCTGTTTAGGTTTTAAAGTCACATGGCGATGAATTATGCCTCTAGCCAGGATCAAAATGGGGAGTCTGCAGGGCTAAAATGTTATTTATTTGTTCTTTTGAAAATAATAAGGCTGATAAACTTAAAGTGGGGTTAAGATTGTAGTTGCAAGTTCAGAATAAGTAAAACTTAAGGAAACAATGATTTGAATTTCTTGGCATTTCTGAGTACTTATGGTAATATCATCTTGTTAGTGTCTGCTTCCTTTGATCGAGGAAAGAAGTAAAAAAATTGTTGGACTTGTGAATTCAGTTTTGCGGACTCATTTGGCATTATGGTCTTAGTTGCCAAGGCAGTTCATAGCTAGTCCTCTGGGGATCAGAAAACAGAGAAGCTGCCGACTTTATTTATGTACTGCATGTGCTTCTGAAGGAAATGGGAATTGTTCATGTGCTGGCTCAATTTAGAATAATACATGAACATAGTTTATTTAACAAATAATTAAAATATTAATTCCAGGTTCATAAATTTATTTTATAGTTATCGAAGTAACAATGAACTCTTGCGTTCATGAAATAGGACCTGTAATTCTGAGTAACTAGTTCCTGTTGCTCTTAAAAACATTCGGGAATGAGGAATTTAACAGATACTTACCGATGTATACTCTGGATCAAAATAGCCAAATGTGCCAAGAACCCTAGCTGTCACATATGTCTCCTGGCCCTCTGGCATCAACTTGGCTAGTCCAAAATCAGATATCTGTGAAGAGTAAGAATAAGAAGTATAGCTGTAGATTATCGTGTTGGTCTGACAATTATTTATGAGGGGTAACTTTGAGGAGAGTTCTCTACTCCAATGACTTCAGTTAAGATCATAAAAGCCCTTGAAGTTTTGTTTGTACCTTGGCATCAAATTTAGCATTTAGGAGAACATTGGTGGATTTAAAATCTCTGTGAACAATTGGTATCCCAACAGCACAACTTGAATGGAGATAAGCTAGTCCCCTTGCTGCTCCAAGTGCAACTTTGAGCCTTAAGGGCCAATCCATTTTCGCTTCCCCAATTCCTAACAAATGGTTTCAAGTATTATATGTGACAATATTTTAAGTTTGACATAAAAGCAGGATTTTTAGTGATACCAACCATTTAAGTGATCTTGCAGATTCCCATTTTGCAGATATTCATACACTAGAAATCTGTGCTTTCCGTCGGCACAATATCCTATCAAGGAAACCAGATTTGGGTGGTTCAGTCTGCTCAAGATATCAACTTCTACACGAAACTCTCGTTCACCTTCAGCTTCTTTAAATGGTGGCAACTCCATTTTCTTGATTGCTACAATCTTTGTATGGCAAAAAAGAAGGAAGTTTGTTCATGTCCGCATAACTAGGTTTTTTTGGTGCTTACCAACTCAACACTCTTTTCTTTTCTATAACCAATTGATCGACTTACTAATATTGTTTGTAATGAAGCAAAATTGAATTGACATCTTTTTTGGAAGGGTCAGTATTAGTGTTATTATGATTTAGTAATTGAAAATGAGAATCTGTTGTTAGAATATTACCTCTCCTGATCGCAGAATGCCCCTGTAAACTCGGCCAAATCCTCCTTTTCCGAGGAAATTTTCATCTCTAAAAGAGCAGGTTGCCTCTTCCATTTCCTTGAGTGTGAAAACTGTGGATCCATGGTGTCTTTTTGTGGGCTGGGGAGTCTGATCCTCAAGTTGCCAAAACTCAATAGGTTTATAAATCCCTGGAAAGAAGATACTCATATTCCACTATGAAATGACTTTTGCAGAATAGGCATATACAACAGAGTACAAGAGACTAGTGCTTATGCTATCAAATGAAGAAGAAGAAGAAGAAGAACAGAACATACAAGGATCTGTGTGATCCTGGGACTTGCTTCGCCGGCGCTTGTTCCATGCAGAGACCAGTCCGAAAGGCATAGTGGTGGTGTCCTGGATGAATTTAACTTCTGTTTCAGGATTTAAAGGAACTATAATGCTTTGTCCTACGTAGAACAGAAAACTGAGCAAAAAACAATGTTTCATGAGAATCCGGAAGTAAAGAGATGTATTTTGATGCAACTAGATAATGCAGATTAGAGTAAAGTCTATGAGTTTTCTTCTAAAGAAAAAGAAGATTAAAATGGAAAAGATTAAGAAGTATAGTCTGCAAAGAAGAGAAGAGCTGATATTAGGAGAATGATCTTATGAGTACGCATTGAGCAAGGTAAGCTAGATTAGGAGAATACTCAACTATATCTTTCAACTAGGGATTTTAGAGAGAGAGAGATGTGCTTGAAGATAAAGGAAAAGCAAAGAAAGGAAAAAGTAGGTATTGCTTGCTTACCTTTGGGTGATACAGTGGATGGAGAAATGGTGGGGGCTTCATCTATTTTTTGACAAGGAAATACAAGCTGCAGCATCTCCCTCCATTCTCAATTTGATTTTTGTTTTCATCGTGAAGAGAGAGGTGGCCGTTGAGAGGCTGCTTTCGTTCCCTTCTTTAATTTTTATTTCTTTTTTAAATTTTCTTGGATTAATCATATATCTCTCCCAATTTTTTCTCACATATTAAATATTATTATGTGAAAATGACAAAGGAATTAGATGTCAACAATAAGTTGATTTCCGTTGATGTGGGATATAATAAAGATCCTTATCTTGGTATTTTCAAAGTCAGTGTTGAACATTGATCATGCATTAAAAAAAAAACATAGGAGGCTGAGAGTGCTTTAGCCCTAGAATGGCCTGTCCTGAAAGATGACACATTTGCTTAACACAAGGTTTGTGATTAAGGAAGCCTTCTCGTTTGAAGGAGCTTCATGTTCAACCAGCCTTTGGTAATTCCAGTTGTTCTCTACAGTTTACCAACAATTAATATTCTAGAGCTAACAAATACTTTTTCATTGAAAACTATAATAAAGAGGAAAAAAAAAAGAAGAAAAACCTTTAGTAAACCATGCCCCGTTTCAACAGAATTTGATTTTTGAATTATATTACTTAAAAAGTTTATAATCATTATAAATTTTAAACTAATAAATATTTGAGGTGAATGAGAGACAAGAGGTAGCTGTTATGACCTTATTATATGGCCTACACACAACATAATATTAATAATAAAACGTAAGTAAACCATAAAAGACAAATAGCTGTTGGTTTTTGTTTGTATGTATAGATTGATAGTTGCTTGGGAAAATTTCAAAAATGCAAAAAAATGTTATTTTTCTTTTAAATTTACATTCATAAGTTCTTTCAAAAATATCAAAATTAAAATTTTAAATTTATCAAAACTCAAAAATCTACCAAAATCTCATGAGACCTCCATAATCTTGTGCAAATTGTGTAACCATTTATTCTTCTTGTTTGCTTCTTGATTATTTTCAATATATTTTTTTCTTATTATATTTTTGTATTAAAAAATATATGAACTCAGTTTTAGTTTTTATAGATTTTATTATTTTAAAGAATATTATTATTTTATATCAAATTAATGGTGGTAACATCTATATGATTATTAGATTTAACAATTAGATTATTAGATTCAAACTTAATAGGTTGAAAAATCATTAAAATCATTTCAAAATTAATAACAATTGAATAAATTTTCAGGTATACTTATAAAATTAATTAATATTTCATAAATGATAGGAAATGTTAGGAAAATATTAGATAAATATTGGGTAAGTATTGGATAAATTTTGAGTAAATGTTAATAAAAGATGAATGCTAGCCAATTATTAGGTAAATATTGGATAAATATTAGGTATTTGTTAGTGTATGTCAAACTAAAATCGATATTATGTAAATATTGGATAAATATTGAGCAAATACTGGATAATTATTTGGTAAATATTTGATAAATATTGAGTAAATGTTTGGTAAATGTTGGTTAAATGTTAGCAAAAGATAAATATAATTATCCAGTATTTGCCTTTGGAGCTTGATCCAAGTTTATGCAAAATTCAAAGAGGAAAATTTGAGTTTATTTATTATAAGAGAGACATAAACCAATTAAGTTTTAAATTTTTGTAACGTGATTGTTGATGCAATAATTTCTCAATTTATATATAAAAGATGAATTTATTTGAAGAACTCCACAATCTAAAAGTTAGAGGCAAACCATTCCTATTTAGGGGGTATAAATGAAATTTACCCTAAAAAGCTTGATTGAAAGACATATCTTGACCCCGTCTGTATATAAAATATTTTAATGATTACAGTTTCATTAAATATTATTTTTTAACTGTTAAATAAAAAATATAATAATTCTAATTAGTTCTATAATAATTATCAATATTTAATGTTTTTTAATACTAGGAATTATATAACTATCGAAAACTCTTATATATATATATATATATATTACATAATTGATTAAAAGGAAAATACTAGATATTTGTATTTTTTGCACTTTCATTCCTTTTTTTAATTTTATATTAACTGTTATACTATCTCTCCCAACTCTATTATTATTATTATTATTATTATTATTATTATTATTATGTGAAAACGACTAAGGAATAAGATGTCAACAGTAAGTTGATAGCTATTGATGGGGGATTTAATAAGGATCCTAATCTTGGAATTTTTAAAGTTACTGTTAAACATTGATCAAGCATAAAAAAAATATGAGCATGTAATACTAGTTTCACATCAAAATTAATGGTGTGTAACTATAAATACTAAATAGCTTATTAATTTGACATATATAATACATAAAGTATAATGAAGGAGCATTTAAAGAAGATGCAAAAAATTAAGATTGAATCATGGTAAATGACATGTTTTTATGAGAATAATAATATATAAAATTTGAATAATTATATACAGTGGTAAAAAAAACTCAATACATTCAAGGTGGTGTGGACTGAGTATTACATGGCAGAATGAACATTCATAATTTTAGTACAACATCTAGAACATCAAAAAGCAAAATTTGAAAAACATACATTTAAGATGAATACAATATAAATAAAAGACTTAGTAAATCATGTACTTAAGTGAGTAAAATCAGTATAAACTACAAAATTAGTGTTATTTTTTTACTTGCTAAAAATTGGTCAGCTTTTTTTTTACTATTAAAGTAAAAAAACAAAAAATCTTGGAATAGAGTAGTAATAAACAGATAAGTACCTTAAAGTGATGAAGATAAATCCAAATACAATAAAAGTCTGAAAGACATAATAATAAAAATAGTTTGAATAAATTTGTGTTAAAAAATTGATAATGAGAGAAGTTTGGAAGTGCAAAAAAATGGGCACAAGACTTTTTATTTATAGAAGACAAATATTAGATAGAATGTTAAAAAGATAAATAATGTTAAAAGTCAAATGCAGTTAAGGAATGTCAATTAATTTTCTAACAAGCTAAAATCTATAAACATTTTAGGAAAAGCTACTTATTCAGTCATATGTACAGAGACATGTGTGACCAACAATTACCATAGCTAGAAATAAATTAAAAAATACAAATAATAAGAGATTAAATTGCTAGGAAATTAGTATATAATCTATAGAGATTAACTTACATATATAAGCAACTAATTATAATCATATAAAATAATTAAAATAATATCAAATCTTACCATATCTAGAGCTTTTAATGCACATGATTTTTCAACTATATCATATCTAATATTATAAAATAATATAAAATCTTGATATATCTAAAAAATTAAACGAAAAAGATTCACTAACTAATCAATATCTTAAATTTAAAAGATATTCTCACATAAATAGCTAAAAAAATGATGTGAAAATGAACAATTCATTGTTCGGATTCAAAGTAACCAATAAGATAACTATGGATAATGGAAGAAGAATTTCACTAAAAAATAAATAGAAGATTACAATTTTTTTTTAAATTTAAGAAAACAACATTTACAATTTCTCTTAAAAATTAGAAGAATAATAATATTATTAATTTTTTTAACTCTTTTTTCTTTCTCTCCTCTCTCTCTATCATTCATTTTTCTTTTACTTGATTTGGGATGTCCCTTGTTACTGCATGTTATTTACTATGTATATAATTCCCTAGGCAATGAGTCATAAATAAGTGGCCAAAATTGATTTTGTTGTCATAACCATGTAAAATTTATGGCTCCATTTTAATCACATGAAAAAAATGCATGGGCTTGGGTTAGATTTACATAAAGAAATACAATTTTTTTATGGGTTTGGATTAGATTTGTCTTTTAACATATGTTTGAAATTTTTTCACAAAAATAATATTATTTTTAAAAAATAATTATTTAAAATATTTACTAACATATTCATTAACTTGCAAATCCTTTTGTGATAGGCCAAAAGACTTTTTCAATTTCTTTTGTTTTTGTTTTTTTTTTGGGTGGGGAGACTTTTTCATTTTAATAAATTTTTAATTGAACACACTTATTGCTTAAGATTTACTTGTTGTGAAAAATTAAGATCGGATAGAACATTGTCATAACTAATAATTTTAGAAAAATAAGAATAATATGGAATACATATATTTTATGTGAAAAACTCTCGAAGAAATCAGAATAAAAACCACGAAAAAAAAATATAATAATTTCACTATGAAATAAAAAGGGGATTACAACATTTTCCTAAATTTAAAGAGAAAACAATTAAATTCTTTCTCAAAAATTAGGAGAATAACAATTTATTATTATTTTTCCTCTAATCTTTCTTTTCTCTCACACTTGGATACCTCTCACTTTTACTCCCTTGCTTGCTATGCTCCATTGCATCAATTGAATGGGTATTTATATGCACAAATTCTTGCTCCTAAGTAAACCACATTTGGCCATGTTTGTGGCAATTTGTGGTCTCACAAAATCTTTCAATAATTGGTGGTGAGCTAAGAAATTTTTTCAATAAATGAGTAAATTTTCCACATCAATCAATTTATGGCTCTATTTTGATCACATGAAAGAAATGTCACATTTGCAGCAATTTTTGGCCTCACAAAGTTTTTCAATAATTGGTGGTGGACAAAGGAAATCCTTCAATAAATGATAGAGGATGGCACAAAGATAATTTTGGAATATTATGGTAAAGTCTTTCAATAATCGACAGTGAGTCAAGAAAATCTTTTAATAAATGATGGAGAGTACAAAGGTAATTCTAGTATATTAGGATATCATACAATTAGGAATGATAACAGAGCGGGTTGAAGACAGAGTTCCCCATCCCCGACCCCGAACTCTAGCCCGTCCCCTTAATCCCGTCCTATTTTCTGCTGGAAAAAAAAATTTAGGATCCTCATCCCCACACCACACGGAGATGGGAATTTTCGACTTTGTTCTGTTTTTTAATTTTTATTAAATTTTTTTATTTTATTTTAATGTTAAAATATTTTTTATTTAATTAATTAGTTAAATATATAATTTTTTAAGTAAAAAATATATTTTTTACTTTAAATGAGTATTATATTTTTATCTTATTATTTTTAATAAATATTAATTATTTTAAAATATAAAATAATAATAATAATTATATATATAAATATATAAATATTAATTAGGGAGGAGTCGGGCTAGGGGATGTAAAATTATAGAAAAAACTGTCTCGTTCGGGGCACGTCCAAATTGTCATCACTATATACGACACCTTTTTGATAATGCTTAATAGATGAAGGAGAGGATCAATATAATTCTGGTGGGACTGTTGATTGAACAGTGATGAATGAGATAACTTTTAATGTATAAGAATAAATAGAAGGCTGAAAGTGGTTTTAGTTTAGAATGCTCTGTCCCGAAAGATGATACATTTGCTTAACACAAAATTTGTGAGAAAGGGAGCCTTCTCTTTTGAAGGAGCTTCACGTTCAACCAGCCTTCGGTAAATCAATTTGTTCACTACATTTCACCAATAATTAATATTGTGGAGCTAACAAATATTTTTTCAATGAAAATTAAAATAAAAAATAAAAAACCTTTGTTGTAATAGCTTGATAATGTGAGAAGATAGAAAAACATGAAAAATTTTACGTCACTTATTTATAAACATGCTAAAACCTTTATAAAGGTTTTGTATCAAATCAATATTTGAAATGAGAAAAAAGTTTAATATTAAATGTCCACTGATAATACTGAGCACTTGGGCAAGTGTAGAGTAAAATAATAATTTTATTTATTTTAGATTTTAAAAAATTACAAATAGATGTCTATTTATAAGGAAATATGTTTGTTCGTAAAAAAATATGTCCGTTCATGAAGATATTTGTTAAAATGTGTCAATTCAAACTATCATTAATTACCTCCAAAATTCTAAAAACATAAAAACAATGATATAATATTTTTTTTCTTTCAAATTATTCTCATAGATGTTCTTATAAGAAGTTCTTAATCAATTCTCATTATTAGCAATTTTTCATAGTGAAGCAATTAATTCTTTAAAGATAATTTTCTATACACGTCTCAAAGCTTATTATACATCACTCACGGTTTCTAAGAACCTTTACTAATTACTAAACCATGCCTCTTCAACAGAATTTGATTTTTGAATTATATGATTTAAAAAGTTCTTTGTCATTCTAAATAATTGGAAGCAATTGAAATTTTTCAATACATATTTATGATGAATGGGAGAGAGGCCGCTGTTATGACCTTTATACTGTCCTACACAGTACGCACAACATAATAATAATAATAATAATAATAATAATAATAATAATAATAATAATAATAATAATAATTTTTATTTGTATGTACAATATAGACATCATTGTTGCTTCAATATCCTTCTGTGGGTTACCAGGTCCATTTGATTTAGGTTTATGGATTTTGTCATGGATAGTAGCTTTTCTGCTTTCTTGGCCTCCAATAGTAGTCTTGCTTTCGTAATTTTATTTATTTATTTATTTGATAATTCTTGCAATTCGTAACTTGAAGTAATGTTTTCTTTTTATAAATTTGTAAAAATAATAATTTCATCCAGTCTATGTTTAATACAAATAAATTTCATAAATAGTAAAATTTGTTTATAAATTTCTGTTAAAATTGGATATGAAAATTATTATATT
This sequence comes from Triadica sebifera, assembly GCA_023653625.1. NCBI lineage: Eukaryota > Viridiplantae > Streptophyta > Magnoliopsida > Malpighiales > Euphorbiaceae > Triadica > Triadica sebifera. Next base: position 26,435,008 of record CM042900.1, read on the forward strand.
TATCATTTTCTTTCATGGTTAGAAGAAAAAAGACAAACATATTAATTTTTAAACTAAAATTTTGAAGTAGATGTAAGAAATCAATTGTAATTCAGTTGATTAAATAATTTTATGAGTCTTTTAACCAATCTAAATTCAAATCTCACTCTTCCACTAAAATTATACTTGATAAAAAAAAATTAAAACATATTTATAAATGAATTAAATCCACTAATTTTGTTAAAATTCGTTTATACCATAATCGAATTACTGCCTTGCTATGAGCTTCATTTTTGTCTTCTTAGCAAGATTCCTAAGTTCAGGTGTCCGATCATGTAACACTCCTTACCCTTCCGAACACTCATCCGTATATCGGACGAATAAGAGGTGCTACATAAATAAAACTTTTTAAAAATACTTCTTTAATTTTAAACATATTTAATATAAAAAATTTTAAATATATACTAAAATATTATACATACACATTTTTTTTAAATATAATAAATTTTTATGCATACACACCCTTTTTATTTTATTTATATACATACTGAAATGAAATTTAAAAATTTACATGCATACATATCAAAATATAACAAAAGACCAACTGGCTCTGGGTGGCTTCCACTGCTACTGTTGTGCTCCATTTAGCGGGTCCCAAGTCAGCGACTCTATCTACAAGTCTAGACGTTCTCTGCTATTCCGGTAACCTACGCAAGAGAAAATAAACTCTCGCGCTGAGTATATAACTCAGTGGTGCAAAAACTCTTATAATAAAATCATTAAAATAAAACATACATTTAATATGAAATCAATTCAAAATTTACGTCCCTTTTTGTAAATACAACAATACAATATTTTTATAATTCAAAATATCGCTGAGTTTTTAATAATATATTTTTCATATACTCACATATTATAACATCCTAGACTTGTTTCTAGGAAATCAAGAAGTATCATATTACATCTCAACTTAGGATCAACAGAAATGCACAGGATCCAAATGTAATATGACTCAACCCACATAAATGTACAGGACTGACAATTGTATCAGGTGATCCACATAAATGTACATGATCACAATATTTCATTGATCCACAGAAATACACAGGACCATAATTTCTACCCTATTGGCATGCCAACAATACCCTAGTTCACGTCTAGGCTAACATGTGAAAAAAATTCTCAAAATCATAATTCACTTCATTTTTTAGATAATAAATAAATATTTTTCCAATACCAAAATAATTATCATCATATATAATTTTTTAACATTAAAATTTCCTGTAAAACAAAAATATATTTTCAATACAATAATTGCAAAAATTCCAATTTTCACATAAAATATATTTATATGATTAATATTATAAAAGTAGTTGCACTAACCTTTTTACGCTTTACCGGTATCGGCCGGCTCTTTCCCTTTATCTCGCAGTGGCGCCTGTCCCGACGTCGCACCTAGAGATAAAAAGTTTCGATTAGTCATTGAACTCCTTACAACATAATATCTAGTAAAAATTTAAATTTTCGCTCTCACGGATATCTAGATCCTATAATTTTTTTATTATGCACGTTTAATGCATAAATTCTAGTTTTGGTCGTCATCACGTTTTCCAGTACGACCAAAAATATAAATATTAGTTTTCTTTTATAATAATTTTTTTTATTTTTCTGCCTCCAAAACTATTTTTTTCCACTTATTTCTTTTATTCTTCTAGTATCCATTTCCAATTCAAGAATTTTCATTAATTCAATAAATACTCTAAAAATTCCAAATAAATTCCTATCATCACTCTAACTCATTTTCTTTCATTTTCCATCATCAATTTCACCAAAATAATATTTCACAACTCCCAATAAATTTTTCCATAATTTAGCTAAAAATCTAAAAATTCCCCAAAAATCCTATTAAAATTTTCTTCCATCACAAAATTTATTTTCTACTTCCATACACTCCAATTAACTCCATTATCTTCAATTTAAGGCAAAATTCCTCCAAAATAATTTTTCCAAAATTTCACCCTAATTATGGAAATTCTCTAAAAATTCCACAAAAATTTCTAAAATTTATTTTCATCAATTCTTCACTCAATCCATCATCCTCAAACCTTATTCTCATCATTTCCTATTTTTTTCTAATTTTTCAAGACTTTTTCCATTAATCCTAATTTTTCTATCAAGCAATTTCAACCAACAACACACCACAACTTCAATTTCTAATTTAAATAACCATCAAACCCAATATAAATCCATATAAATTTGAAGGAAAAGTGAATAAAAATTTACCTCCAATTTTTCTTGAATTTTTGGCCAAAGAAATAATTTTCCTCCAAATTTCCTTTATTTTCTTCACCCACTAATTAATTTTCTTTGCTCTAATTACTTGATTATTGGTAATCTTGTGAACTTCAAATGAAATAAGACCTTAATCCAGCTCCCATGGTGGACGGCCACACAAGAAGAAGAAGAAGAAATGAATTTTTGATATTTTGTAGATTTTTGTCCTATTTATACTCAATTAAATTAATTAATCTTAATTAATTTCTTAACCCATCTTCTCATTGGCCAATAGCACAATCAATTATCCCATAATACTGACACATGACCCAATCACATTTTAATTAATTTTGACTTAAAAATTTTTCAACCAATCAAAATTTTTTTCATTTATATTCATAATTAAATTTTAATTCTCCAAAATTCAACCTCCAAACAACTTAATTTTATCAAATTAAATATTCCAAAAATTATAAAATAATTTTTTCTTCGAAACGGTCTCTTCGATTTTACAAAATGACCACCGGTGCAAAAATTGAGTTTTTACGGGTTAATTATTTTTCTTAATTTGACCCGTAAAAATTCATCCGTCGTCCGATTTCTAATTTATCAATTTTAAAAATCTTAAAATTAAATTTCGATCACATTTGCTCCATTGTGATCGTGATCGCATTTCTCTAGCTCCTAATCTGAAATATCAAACTGTAAACTTGTACTAAGAATCCTATTTTCACAATTCAAATTCTTAGCCTTAAAATTTCACATTATAACTCCACCTATGACCTTTAAATAATATTTTTCATATTTTGGTATGCTTAAATTATAATTTCACTACCGAGCGAAAAATCCAAGTTTCAGCTCGGACTGTTGTCTCGATTTGCATGCATAACACGAAATTGCATTATTTCATTTGATAAAATTTCTATTCATTTTATCATATTAATATAATTAAATTTTTATGTATTTATCCGTATTTAGACTCCGATCGTACACCTCTATACTGCAGTATAAACAACCGCAGTACACCTATACGGTCAGATCTAACTCACGGATGTGACAGATCATGCATTGGATCTATAACTTCATCTAGGTTTTGATTATGCCAATAATATTTGCTCCTTCCAAAATTTGAATTTCCTCTGGAGGGTTTCTTTCTGGTGATGCGGCTGCTCGGCAATTGCGTTCCCCTATTCATTTTTCCTCTTGAAATTTGTTTTATGGACCATTTTTTGATGAGACTGAGAGTCTTTGTTCTTTTTTTGGTGATAAATTTCCATGCAACCTAATTCACGTGTAAACATTGATTCTTAATATAAAGTGGGAAATAGTTTTGTTCATGTCAAACGGATAAAAAGCCAATAGACAATCTAAATTTAAGAGAACTGTAAAAATCAAGGTTCATGAAGTATCTTGCTAGCTATTGTTTATTCTTAATTTGGTGATAAATTTCCATGCAATTTTACTCACATACAAACATTGCTTTAAATATTTGTAGGCCCTAACAGATTGTTGACGTCAAAATTTTTATCCGAAAATACATGGATAGCTAATAGAGGTTTTAAAATGAAAAGAATTAATTGTTAAAATCAGGGTTCAAATTAATAAGAAGAAAAGAATAAGTAATAAATTAAAAAATGCAAACATTATTATTTTTTATTTCTCAAAAAAAAGGAGCTAGCAAAAATTTGATCTTTAATTGATTTAGATTGAAATCATGAATAAATTTATAAATAATAGAATAATAATTGATATATTTTAGGGCCGAAACTTTTGGTTTGGAAGGAGTAATAGGCCTGTAGCAAATGGTTTTTTTTGTGGAATTAATATTTGCATTTGAATTCACACTTCAGCTTCACAGCCGACAATGGATTCTAAGTATCGACTAATTTAGGCCTATAAATATCTTGACAAAGTATCATCAGGCACTACAGTAACGCAACGGATTCTGCATTTTTCTCTCATCTATCCTTGTCTTAAATGGATTCATCAGAACTATTTATTAACAAATGCAATAAAAAGAGTAGACGCTCAACAATTTATTGCACCACCACTACCATGACCCACAATTAATACTTAAAAATATCAACTCATAAATTTATACCTCCGATATATATGTGCATTATTTTAATTTAAAATTTGATAAAAATCTCAAATGGAGTTTCTCTCTCTCTCTCTCTCGCTTTTTATATGAACCAAAAATTATTAATTATTACTATATATATAAATAGGGATTATGTAATAGATTGTTAGCAACAAATGTAAAATCGTTGTATTGTATCTCTACATATTAACAATAATTTCAAATTCTAAATATTTGCAATATCTCAAGGCAGCAAAAGTAGTTATTAGCTTTTAATCCGCCGCTGAAGATTAATAATAAAAATTTTAATGCTTGTTACAAATTTACTTAGCGCATGTAAAAGATACAAAACAAAATTTAAGTGATTGGGGCCATTTCTCGTGGTGGGGCGGTGATAATAGGTGCAATTTTCTTGATGAAATTTGCAGTAGCAAAGAAAGTGGCAGTTGAACTTATAATTAATGCATTTAAAGCTCTCTTTCAAGGCCAATGCTCCACTGCCGCTATATATGCAAGCTAATGTTAGGGTCTCCACATCGCAACTAAACAAAAATCCTTTCTTGCAAATTATCATATCAATGGCTGCCAGTGGAAAGCTTGATGTGGAAATTGAGATCAAATCTTCAGCGGATAAGTTCTGGGGTAGCATTAGGGATTCCACCTCTCTCTTCCCTAGAGCATTCCCTGACCAATACAAGAGCATTGAAGTGCTCGAAGGCGACGGAAAGGCTGCTGGCTCCGTTCGCCTCTTCACTTATGCTGAAGGTACGTAGGCTACATATATATATATATATATATATAAATATAGTGATATTGGAGCTGTTTTCAGGACAAAAATCAGACACTGAAAGAAAAAAAAATGCAGTTTACAATGCTTTTTATTTACATTTTTAGCAACGCTTGTTGGTGTCCCTAAATGGTTACCAATCAATTTTAAAGCCGTCGGCAGAACTTCGTCGCTATAGTTGTGAAAATATATTTAATTAGTCATATTAATATCAAATGTGGAATATTTTATTTTATTTTTCATTCAGGTTCTCCACTTGTAAAGACATCAAAGGAGAGGATCGATGCTGTTGATGAAGCGAAGAGATTAGTGAGCTACAGTGTTATTGATGGTGATCTGCTGAAATACTACAAGAGCTTCAAGGGCCACATTACTGTTATACCAAAGGGAGAAGGGAGCTTGGTGATATGGGTGTGCGAGTATGAGAAGGCAAGTGATGAAGTTGACGTTCCACATATCATTAAGGATTTCGTTGTCAAGAATTTCAAGGAAGTTGATGAATTGATTCTGAATCAAAAGGCTTAATGCCCAACTAATTAAGTAAATGTGTCATACCCCATTGAGATGTGGTATTTTGATCTAGTAAATAATGTGGAGTACTAGCTCTTCAATTTTCTTATATAATTAAGTTCTATATTTCATATATGCATCATATTTCTTATTTATTACTATCTCTTGATTGTGCACTGGATTTTGTTATATAATTGGTGGCACCATCCCTTGTTCTCTTATGAGTTCAATCACAGCAGAAATAATTGATAAAATTTCCATAACTCTGTAAGAAATTATAAAAATTGCTCATGTAATTAGAGCTTTCATGACACAAGAAAACTCCCCAATAATAACAATAATATTAATTAATTTCTGAACTTTTATAAAATGTGCAACTAAATCTCTTTAACTAAAAATTTGTTTAAGTGAATTTTTTTAATTGCCAATTTCGTTTATTTGATTCTCTTGACTATCAATTTTAAATTAATGCAGTCTTTATTCATAAAACAGTTAATAGTTAAATGCGTTAAATAATTTTTTAATTAGTTCCTATATAAAAACTCTTAGCAAAGTAATGATATTCAATTGAATTATAAATTTTGATTTAAGGTTCTAAATTAATTCATAAGTGATAATTATAAAAAATAATTAAATTAATTTTTAGTTTAAATATTTAATTTTGTAAATTTATAGTTTTATTTTCAACAAATTCACAAATTTACAGAGTTAAATATGTTTTTCTCCTAATGTAAAGCATGTACTGAAGTAGGTAATTAAATGGAATCATAAAAAGGCAGGCCCATATAAAAACCAGACCATATGTCAGCCACTGGTGTAAAGGCAATCACATTCAATTTAGGGTCCACATTAATGTCATTTGGTAAAATTTTGATTTCTTGTCCCTCAAAAGTCAACTAAAACTTTGAATTTATTAATTTTCTATATTAGACTTAATTTTAATCCTAATTATTAATTTATAATTCCATTTATTTGATAAAAAATTATAATTCCATTTAAAATTAAAATAAAAAATATATATAGAAAATCAAATTAATCAAGTTAACCTTTAGTTGATCCGGATAATTTTTAGGTTGACTATTATCTAATTTAAAAATTTTTGGATTGATTTATTTAAATTCTAATTCAGAACAAATCAATTTTTTCAGACAAATTTCCATCAAATGAAAAATTACTTATAGAATTTCAGATAATAAGCACATCAATGTTTTCTTTATATAACTAGACCATTATATATCCTTGCTATTAATAACTTAAATAGATCGAAGCACATTTTTATCAAATAATCATATTCTAGACCTATATGAAATCCAATCAAATGATACTTTTAGTGAATATTTCAGTTTAAGGGCTTTTATTGAGGATTTTCATTAAATCTCATATTTTGATAATTATAAACGAGTCAATATATATATATATATATATATATATATATATATATATATATATATATATATATATATATATATATACACACACACTGCAAGATTTCTCTTAAAATATGTGAAAAAAATTGCATAAAAAAAACATAAATTTTTGAACTTACGAAAAACTAGATTTTCAGATATATGAAAAATCGTTACAGGAAAAAATGGTTTGAATTTTCAAAATATACACCAAACCCTTTTCCAACATTTACATTTTATTTTTCTTAAAAAATAAATAAAAAAATTTATAATACATCTTGTTTTTTTTGGTACAACTTATAATACATCTTTATTCACACAGATGACTGTAAGTTTGCCCACCATGGCAGCAGCGCATGATCAGTGGACCAGTCACCAATTCCTGCACCAAAAAAAAAAAAAGAGAAATATTTAGATATATCCTATTATCGAAAGGAGGGTTAGACATTAACCATTTTTACATTTTATGAGAAAAAGCAGGATTATAATAACCAAACTTACTTTGTTGGAGTTGTGTGCTTAAGCATAATTTTGCATAGCCTTGACATTCTAGACTTGTTCATCATCTTGCAGGAGAGGGACCTTCTTATCATCGGAAGAGTGAGCCCTTTCAACATCATCAATCTCCTTGCGTTTTTCATCTTCTTTAGTTTGCCCCCACATTACAGTATAAAACCCAACTCCACATATTACTGTTCCTATCACACTGCACCAGTTCAAAGTTCATTCACACCCTCAAATAATAATAATAATAATAATAATAATAATAAACAAGGAATAGAAAAAAAATGAAGACATAAAAATGTCATATATTGATCTGAATTATAGGAGTTGAGATAATATAGCTGTGATAATTGGGCAGTATAGATATATATCGAGATTTTAGGTTTTTTTTTTAACTTGTACTGGTTGTAAAGATGAGTTCTATATATATATATACTTGATAAGCTGTAATAGGATCAGTTCATGAATTTATTTATTAACTTAGTTTAGGTATCTGAGATTGTTCTCGATCATCACTCTTAAAGGGAGTCTCATGGTGTTGTTTGGAAATTGGAATGATTTTATTCAGCTAGCTAGTTGCAATGAAATCCTGGCAATTTTTGGGTCATTCTACTCTATCCCATTTAGAAGCAGAAGAATATAAGGAGAAAACAACAGTTTTTACCTGCCATAGTGAAGACTATTTGCAAAGAAGATGATACCAAAAAAGGTAGCCCAAAAAATCCTAAAAGGCCGAAACAAAGGCACATAAAAAAGGCCCTTCATCCTTGTAAACGATATTTGAACACTGCTACGAATAACACTCCCAAAGATTGCCTATTTGCATCCACCACAGAAAGAGTTACAATCTATATATATATATTCTCTAGTCAATAGTCAATTAGTATAAGTGAAGTAGAAACTCTTTTATATAATAATTAATTATGAACTTACTGTTAAAATAATGAGAAGAAGATCCATATTAAACTTTAGTTTCCAAGCATTCAAGTCTCTCTCTACAATCAAAGAAAAGATTGCACATTGAATGGTCCCAGCTAAGCTATAAAAAGATGCTATTTTCATCACTTGGGGATATTCTTTGATGGTTTCGAACTGACCAAATAAACCAATAACTTTTATGTAGCTGGGAATAAAACATATATATATGTATATAGAGGAGTCTCCACATTTATTTAATTAATTCTACCTGTATGATGTTCCATATTGCAACACATAAAGAAGAAGCAGCAAGCAATAATCCACCAAGTATCCAATGGTCTGGTGTTGAGTAGAAAACAAAAAGTTTGTGCTTCTGTTGAAGGTTAAGAGAAGAAGATGAAGCTTTTCTCACATATGGGCCCTTGCAAAATTCTACAACTAGTGCTCCCATGATTGATATCAAGCTTCCAATCACTTTGAATTGGAAACTTGAGCTTCTCCATTCTAGCTTTGTCTTCCTGAGATAATCAGGTTGGTTCATTAGCTAGCTTACACAACAGAAAACATCTTATGCCATTTCCTTCGCTAGCAAATATATCAAAGTAAAATTACTACATTCATCTATATCCGGTATTAGGAAAATTTTAATTAAATACGATAATATAGTCCATTCAAAAATGCTAGAAAAAATAGAAAAAGATTTTTAAGTATTATGAGGTGAATAATTAATATTTAAGAACTATTTAACTATATACAGAGAATGGATAACTTTTATTCTCTCAAATTTTGGAGAAATTAATAAAGAAAGATTTGGAGTGATAGTTAATTTAGCTGACCTTTTTTATTTTTATTTTTATATTTTTCAATTACAAGATTCTGACTTGCTATGAGTCAAACTTGCAAACTCACAATTCATAGTTTTTAACATGATTCCAATATCATTGAACTGAAGCTCATTATAATTAGCTTTATCTTTTTTTTTTCTTCATCTTTTTAATATTCATGAATAATGGATAACTCATATCTCTCATCATTTTTTTTCGATTTTCCTTCATATCTCCCGTCCAAACAAAGAAGTCAAGTAATATACTGAAATTTATTTTTATTTTTTCAACTATCCAGTAATCTGCATTCTGGATATGCACTATTTCCTAAATTTTAAGTGTATTTTATACTCAGGGTTCGAATTCTACAGAGAGGATACAAATTATAGATAAAATGTATGTCTTTCTATATCGATTGGAAGATATAACATTTTATTATGAGTTGGAATTTTCTATTATTCGATAAAATAGAAAATTGAAAAATAAATAGTAATAAAAAAGAGAGAGAGCAAGATGAAGGTGAGAGAAACCAACCTGAGAATGATGGCAAGAATGAAGGAAAACGCAGGGATCAAGAGGCCCATTGCACACACAACTATTGGTGAACCGTAGCTCAGACCCAAAAATGCAAGATTCTGTGATAAAGCTATCCTATAAACGCAAAAATACAAAAAAAAAAAAAAAAAGGTAAAACCTCAGTGCGCGAATTAATTAAGCAGCCCTTTGGTTCTAGAGAAAAAATGAGAATATAAATGAGAATGAGAATAAGAATGATTGATTTTAGCAAATTATTTGGTTCATTTTTATTCATTCAAGAATGAAAATGAAATTTCACTCGAATATGTTTAGTTAATCATTTGAATGAAAATAAGAATATTTTTTTTTAAAAAAAATTATTCATATTTTATTCACAGAGATACAATTTTATTCATATTTTTCTTAATATATATCTACAATAATTAGAGATATATAAAAATTAAATAAATTATATTTATTATAACAAAGCATAGTATATAAGCATATATTGAAAAATTTAAGAAATTAATTATATTCTCAAGAAGATAAGTAGGCTATAATTTAAGATAGTGAAAAAGTAAAATAATTTAATTTTGTTTTTAATTTTAGCTATATAAATTTTAAAAAAATTATTAATTTAAGTATAAGTATCTATTTATAATACTGAAATATAATAAAATTAGTTTCTAAACTTGATAAAGAGAAATTTCTGAATTTTGCTTGCATTTTTAATATTAAGGTGTAATCACATAAAATTTAATATTTTCACACTTTTTATTTTTAATAATCTTACTCCGATTTTAATAATTAATTATAATTCCACATTTTAGTAATCGATGATACCATTGTGATGCATCACAGCAATATACCATATATCAAACACAAGAAAGGCGACTAGTTTTTGTTCTGGTTAATTCAAACGTCAACTGGGACACATGATTCAAAACAACGACAAATAGTGGACTGAACAATGGAAAATGGTGATGCAGATTGAGCGTTCCATGGAAGACGACAGCTGAGACTTTTGATTGAGGATTTGGAAGGGAATAACTGATTCCAATTCCTGGGCCAATGAGATTCTCATTCCAGTCCCTATTTTATTGAACCAAACATTAAAAAGAGAATGACTCAATCTCTTTCCCATCCTGGGCTTTTTTCCTTGAAACAAACAGCCCCTAATATCACATGGTTTACCATTATCGTTACCATTTATAACTTCGGTCTAAGGAGGACAATAAAAACATGCATTTTAATGGGCCTGGGAATTGAATGAATAATGTTTCATCTTTAACCACATAGGACCAAGTGGCCTTTTAATTTCCTTATTTTATTTCTCATCAGAATATTCAAAGAATTTATGGGAATCATGGGATCCTGCATATTATGAACCACACAGTATTTGGTGTTTAATTAGTTCTTCGTATCTTCATACTTTATTTAATCTATTTTTCTTTATTAAAAAAATCTTACATCTAAAATTTAATCGATAGAAACAAGATTTATAATTATAATATAACTAATTTTATATTATTTTAAGTTATTTTGATAGAATAATAAATTCTCAATTATTAAATCATCAAATTTTATTATGGTATTAAAGTTCCGAGAAAAACAATTATGACCATGGATTGTTGAATAAATTTTGAAGCCCAAATCGTAAAATGGTTCATACCAAAAATTAAATAAGTATGTAGCTCAAGAAAAGGAAAAAAATTCAAATAAATAAAATAGTGAATTAAACAAGTGATAACTGAAATAAAATCAGAAAGAGAAATATTGAAGAAAATTCCAAATAGAAATTTAATCGGAACTAAATTTAAATTTAAATTATTTTGAAATAACAGTTCACAACAAAACCATCAAATTCTAATATTCTAAGTGGCCCTAGAATACAATACAGTAAACATACATGCAAATTGCAGAAGGCGGCTGCTAAAGATCCCTTCAAAAGGATCCCCACCCATGGGCATGGGCATGGGCATGGCCAAGAATTAACATCATGTAAATGATTCACCAATATTTGAACATCAAAATCAGAAACTCAATTTTTAACCTACTACTAAGACAGAAAGAGAGAGGGAACGCACCCTGTCAAACCCAAGAAGAAGAACCGCAAGAAAAGAGGAAAGGTGAAGAGTGGTTGTTGGACCCTGCAATATTAAAAGTGGTGGGCAAGGTGAGAATGAGAAGAAAAGCAATAGAGAGATAGAACATAGATATTATTATACATAAGGACCTTTCCCTGCAGTGAAATAAGAAGGAATAAGGAAGGAGAATGAGAGTGGCAACAGCATTGGTATATACAACAAATACAAAAGGCCTCATTCCACCTGACATTACAGTCTTAGCCATAATTGTGAGTCCTATTGTGCAGCCTTCCATTATCACCATTACTACAAATGGCAACACTTCACCTATCTTTGAATATACACCCATCATCTCTCTCTGTTCTATCTTAAAAAGACCACAAGATTCTTGCGCGCGCGCGCACACACACCCTTGCTATCTCTTGTATCTGAAAGAGACTACTGCTACTACAAGATTCTTTCTTCCTTCCCACTATCTCCCATATTTACAGTATACTAATGGCGAGCCAGTGACGACATCATTAATGAAAAAAAAGAAAGAAAAGAAAGGTACCCTTTCACAAATTGGTGAGGCGACTGAAGAGAGAAAAAGCTACTCGTGTGTGTGCCTCTAAGCTATAAACAAAGGGGAACGGCGTGACGTGGCATAAATTTCCTCTATTTCTTAGCACTTGTTCTCCTTTAATCAGTCCCTAGATTTATTATTTTGTTATTTTATTATTAACTAATTCTACTTCGTTAATGAAGTAATGGCCAAAAACCTGCAAGGTTTTTGCGGTGGACATTGATAATGGCCCCACGAAAGGAGAGTATAATAATTTTATTGGTCCACCTACCTTGATAAAATCTACGACCACCCAATAACCTAAATCATTAATCAGTTTCTTTTTCTCTAATAGAATCTCGAGGAATTGTGGATATTTAGATCAAGAATCAGCTTTGGGCCTCTGGCTAGATTCAGACTCGTCAACAGTTAGTGGGTCTGCTGCTAATTTATTGCACCCAGATTGAGATTTGATAGCTTACTCCTACTTTCAAAAGGGTGTGATCACTATATCAGCTAATTAATTTTACCACGAATTATTGTATAACACTTAAATAGCCTCAAACCAGCTTCTTCAGCTCTGTATTGACAATTCAATAGTTTTGACTTTTAAAATAAATTAAAAAATTAAATACCATATTGAGGAAGAGAAATTAAGCATCTGATCTATAAAACTAAGCAGCAGAAGCTCAAATAATTAGCTGATAAAAAAAATCTCATAAATATAATATCTTAATTTTGTTTACCATCAATTCCTATTTAAATGTTCTCAGCAGGAATGAAAGCTAGAGTCCAAACATATTATCAGGCTTAATTTTTCTTGTCTATGCCTGATCTATAGTGAACTAAATCAATAAGAAACTACCACATAAAATATCTTATTCTGAATGAAATTCTCTCTTAATTTGATCTGCATAGACTCAATTTTGATTAATGTTAACCTGACCCATTTGCGTATATATAACCCTTAGCCTCAAGTTAGGAAATTATTTATTCATTTATAGGTATTATTTTTCAGATAAAAAATCTAATAATTCTAATTAATTTTACAATAATTATGATGATTTAATATTATAACATTTAATACTATTTAATACTAAAATTTATTTATCTATAAATCCGTAACCATTGAAAATACTTATATATACAGAGAGAGAGGGGAATTAAAACAATCCATAAATTTATATCAAATTTATTATTTAACTACTTTAAAAAGTTCAAAAATTATGAATTTTAGAAAATCACTCACCTACAAAAATTTATTATTTTTGAATGATTTGATTTCTCACCTCCTAAGTGGGAGAATCCAAAATCTACAATTTTTTATTTATGACAGATTGTTGTAATATTTTTTTTTATTTCAAGATTGTCCTCCAGTAAATTAATAGTATTCCAAAACTATCATCGAACCTAAAAATACAACAAAAACTATTTTCTATTTTTTATTTTATTTTCACTTATTTTATCTTTAATGGTTTGAATATCAATTAAAAAACATTAATGAGTTCAATCGAAAAAGAAAAAAAATTAATGAATTATTTTATTCATAAATATAGTATAAATAATGAGTTTATATAGAATTTTGAGCAAAAAAATTATAACATATTTCAAATTTGAAAATAATGATAATTTTATCAATTGCAATTTTTTGAAAATTTACTCTAAATTATATTATTTTACAATTAAATATAAATGTGATAAAAAAATATTAGAAAATACTTAATTAATGATAAATTATCAATATTTACTAAAGAGTAAAATTGAAAATTAATTGTTAAATATATGAATTGTTGTCATTAAATCAAACATGAGTGTAAAAAAAATTACTTCATCAATTTATAGATTTTATATTCAAATCAAATAATAAAATTTTTATAATTTATAGATTTCATAATCTATTAATTTAAATTTTATAAATTTAAATTTTTTTATAGATTTTAAAATCTTTCAGCCGAAACTAACCTTAGTGTAATTCTTATTAATCCAAGACTTGTGCCCACCTGAGAATTCATAGAATCTCACCGGCGATAAAGGATCTCAATAACAAAATTCTAAAATGGAGCCATTCAAGCTGAACTGAAAAAAAAAAAAAAAAAGAAAGGAATGTCTGCAACATTTTTAACTAGAGATTGCATCAGGTACATGTCCTGATCATCACTGCAATTCAATGATCCATATTTCTAGACAAAAAAGTTATTTTTCAAAGTTCATTAGGTATAGAAAAAAAAACAATTTTATTTTTTTTTATTATTCTAGCAGCAAAATATAAAAAAATATTATATTTTTCTGTTTCTAAATACAAATTATTTTTCGGAAACAAACCGTATTTTCTTTATTTGGATAATATTTTTCAAAAAAATATAATATTTTTCTATATTTGATTGTAATACTAATAATAAATAAAAAAAAAGTGAAATGATACTTTTTTTATATCTAATAAGGTATGAAATTTTTTTATTATTTTTGAGATATTTTTTTACTTAATTTTTTTTACTTATTTTTCAGAAACCAGTATTTAAAAAATTCCGAAAACAAATGGAACCTTAATATATATATATATATATATATAGAAAAGGGAATGTTCATCACAGATAGAACTTGTAAGTCACGCGTGCAATTCAAATTATATTTAATCAAACTGCTGCTTATGACAGTGATACAGACACATACACTTGTTAATTATAGATGAATGGAAATGTGGAATTTTCAATATAATTTTTTGGATAAAAGGTGACAATGAGCCTAGCTGTCCACTTCTCACTTTAGTCCTTCCTGAATACACTTCCCCATTTCTGTGTTCCTTTTCTTACATACTTATATCCCTGAACTTGCCTTCCATCTCTACATAAACAGAGACTGTTTATGCTATGCATTTCGCAGCCGACTTCTTCCTCCTTTCTGGTCAAGACAGATAAGAACGACTGAATGAGCATATTAAAACTGAGGTATTATATAAAATCAAACATAAAACTTTCAAACTGTCTCCTTATTCAAGCTCATTATATACGTACCGACAATTGACAAAGAAAAGTATTATTGAGTTCTTAGTTCTTCCCCCAAAAATATTAATACAAATAGAAAACTTCATTCAACAACAATTTTGAAACATAAGAGCCAGGCATCCAAGTTGTCTCCTCAAGCATTAGAGGCGACAGAAAACTTCACACTTAACTTGAAAATTCTCTCTTCATTCAGCTCATTATATATAAATAAAAGGGAAAAGATAAATGTATATGTGCACTAGGCTAGAACTGAATTTCAGGGGACAAACAAAATTCCTCCTCGTAAGAAACTATAGTATTTTAGATTTTCACCGAACTTTAGTATTGGTTTAAGAAAAATGCCAGAGAAATGGAGACTTCTGGCTTTAGATTATATCTGTCTCTGAACTACACTACAGCCAATTATTTAATAGTGCATTGTCACTATTCATGAGGAGCAGCTATAGTTGGGTGGAACCCACATGCAAAGACTTTTCTACCTTCCTTTTTGACATGCAAGCTAAATTTCCTCATCATGAAACTTGGTCGAGCCTCTTGCATTTTCTTTACGAGGAGGTATCGCGGCTTCACTTGGTTCATAAAAGAACTCCACTTCTTTCTTTAAGATTGTAACCTCTCAACTTAAGTTTAATGTTTGGCTTGTAAAAATTTAAAAGAAAATGAGAAGAAAAAAAGGTGAAAAGTGGTTGGATATGTTAGAGGAGGAAGAAATGGAACAGAAAATGGGAAATGGAAAGTGAGGAATGGACGACAATAATGGGAATTTCTTCCTTTTAACTTTTGTTTTATTTTAATAAGTTTGTAAAATGCCACTTGTAACCATTTCTTAAGAAAACAAAAATGAGGATAGTTTGCATGACATGCATATGCTTGAAAGATCAAAAGCTTGCAAGCTATTTTTATGGACCATATAAAGTGCTTGAAAAAATGGGTCAGGTAGCGTATAAGCATGGGTCAGGTAGCGTATAAGCTCCAATTGCTTGAAAGATCTAAAAAATGGACCACATAAAGTGCTTGTTTCACGTGTTCCTCCTCAAGAAAAAAATATGAGAGTACACATCAGTACTGAACTGCCACCCCTCAACAAAGATAGGGAGATAGTGATGGAACCTAAAGCCATTCTTGATAAAAATGGCTTAAAATAGGTTCCAAAATTATCGAGAAAAGTCTTATTAAATGGAATCACCCGTCAAAAGATGATGTTATGTAACGCCCGTAATTAGGACTTAGTAATTAATTCGGATTAAGAAAGATAAGTAAGTTTAAGGGTTATGGGAAAAGAGTTGAAAAGAGAGATGAATGTGAAATGTCGTAGGGTTTATGCCTGTGATAATGCTTTCACGACGGTTATCATGGGCGTAAACCATTACAAAATAAAATTCTGGGTTTAAGCAGATTTACGGTCATGACAGTAGTTATCACACCCATAAATATCATCAGATATAAAATTCTATTAGTTGTTCTTTTTTTCTTTCATGACCTAAAATTGAAAAATAACCATAGAATTCAAAGATTTCTCATACAAGAGACCAATTCCTTATGCTTTTTCTTTGAATCCTAGTTCTAAACACATAAGCTAAAATAAAATATCAATGTTTAAATAAGTTCTTAGGAAAAAAAGAGCATAAAAAAGTGGTGTTCTTGAGGAGTAAGAACCTAAGAAGGAAGAGAGGAGTCAAATCTTCTATTTCAATTGTGTTTCCTTCGATTGAGGTAAAGAATCATGTTTTACTCTCGTTTTACAAGCTTTCATAGCTTTAATCATACCTAATTTGTTTATGGTAGAGACCCATTTTCAAATGGATTAGGTCACGAATGATCTTGAAAGTTTATGGTTAAAGACCCCTATTTAAGTTGTTTAAAGGTTATAGCAAAGTTAAAGTTAGAGTTTTCATGTTTATGATTTTAAAAGCTAAGTTTAAGGGTTATAAATTTTGATATAGATATATTATATGTGATAGGAGTTGAAATAAGAGGTGATGAAATCCACAAAAGGGATAAGCAAGTTTAAAAGAAGTTTGGTTTTTGAGGCTCCATTAGAGGTATGTACATATATCCATTCACATTCCCAAAATATGGCATGTTGTGTGTTAATTAGGTAATAATTGAATTGTATTCCTTCTATGCTAAGTGCAAAGTTCAAATGATGTAATTAATGCAATGAGATATGATATTGAATATGAAGTGTCATAAATGTAAGTGTTCCTTGAATGAGCATTGATGATACTTGTTCTGTATATGTAATAAATGTGCCTAATATGTATTAAATGGAATAATGAATGATGATTCCCTAATAGGTTAAGGAAGTAAGTAAGAAATGATTAAATGTATATGGAATATAAATACTTGATACGATGGCTTATGAGGAAAAAAATAGTAAATGGAATGATTATATGTTTAAATGATGCTTTAACATGATGAAATGCATAATGTGATGAGTATGTTAGAAAAATATTGTCATGGGACAATCCTTAGAGTCTTACATATGACCTGTAATAAATACATGTTTTAATACTGTTAACTACTGAAAAATTCAGATTCAAGCGCATGACTAGATGTTCACGATTGTGAATCTTATCTCACGAATAATGCCACGCTCGTGAAGTAAGTGCACAAAATGAATAAAAGCTTTCACGACTTAATTCACAATTTGGTTCACGGATAAGGTTACCCGTGACTGAAGTCAATGAAGCCTATTTAAAATGATATATGTTATTTTCTTAAATAGTTATGATGCAATGGCTATGCATATGCCTTCATCATGATATGTTTAAAATATGCTTTTATGATTTTCAGCACAAGAATGTTACATGATGAATTTCCACATGAACAAAATATATATGTTATATTATATGAATGTTATAATAAAGATATTAAGAACAAGTAAAGCTCAGACTTGATACTAAGACTAGAAGTATGATAAATGACATGCTATTAAGGGGGTTTATAGTAATGTAGTTATATATTTACTCAGTCAATGTGGTTTAAGCTCGGACAGTGCCATTGACTTGAGGAGTCTGGATTGGCACACATGATTACAGATAATATTGCATGCAAAGTTATATATTTACTCAATTAATATGGTTTAAAATCAGAGAGAGTCATTGACTTAAGGAGTCTAGACTGACACACATAATTATAGACAGTGACATAGTGACTTCAGCTTGGATGAACGCCTCTATTCACAACACATATCCGAATAGTTCGTGTTGAGAGTTGTTGTGCAATTAATAAAAAATAATTAAAAATATAATAAAATGAAAAAAAAAGGTTCAAAAACACAAATATGCATGATTATATCTTTAAGAGTTATACATTATGGTTATGATAACATGTTTATTGATGTTATTCCATCCCATAAGGTAAGGTATTTCACATGATATGAGGTATCACTACCATGCCATGATATTTTATAAGATGTTATAATTATGTATGTTATTTAAATTGCATGTTGAATTTTTATGCCTATATGTACCACTAAGCTTTCAGTAGCTTAGCATGCAGGTGTTTTCCCCACGGAGGTCAAAGCCCAATAGATAAAAGTAGAGGTTGATCAAAAGAAGCTAGTCCAACATCAAAGATAACATATCAAATAGTTGTTTACTTGTATACATGTCTGTAAATGAAAGAATTATATAATTTATGTCGAAGACATGTATTTTTGTAAACCTCCTGATAAGGGTTAGCTATATTTTTATGAAATTGTAATTTAAATGTAAAAGCTAAACATTATTTTTTTATATTTTATATTTTATGCAAGTCATTATGGCCATTGTGCAAGGAAAAAATTTTAAATTTTTACAATTTTTTTTGCATACAGGTGTGTGTGGCATTCCCTCATTTAGCCGAGCTAATTCTGGTTAAGTGAGAGGGTGTTACACGCTACTTGGGTGAATACACAAGAGTTATACAGAGACATCCAATATTATTGAATTGAGCATCCACTCTGTATAGATTAGGAATATGGGCATTCCAACCCATTTTAATGTGTTATTCGTTTACATTCATTAGTTTGTAAAGGATTTAATATAGACTTTGATAGGAATCAAATGGTTGTTCATGTATCTTAATCTTTGGAGGCTCAAGGGAAGGCTTATTTACTTATGTTTTCTCATATAAATCTTTTATCTTCAGCCATTAGAGATCCCATTTTTGTACCAACTCAAGATATGCTAATTGGACTCTATGTATTAACAAGCGAAAATTGTCGAGGTATTTGTGCAAATAGGTACAATCCATGGAATCGTAGGCTAGGAAAGAGTTAATTTAGTTGAGTTTTATTTATATTTAAACTTTTGACATATTCAGGAGAAATTTTCTTTCATCTTGCAAAGAAAATTCATCTACTTGTGGTGTGTTCTTACCCTAAATAGAATAAACACTTTCTACCATTACCCTTAACTGATTGAGACCTATCACATCCTGTCATATTTGAACCTGAAAATTTATTAAGGAAATTTTTTCTATGTAAAGAAGAAAAGTCATAATTTTGCAACCCTTCCTATACTTTGAATGAAAAGATACATGGAGGCAAGTAAAGAACACTACTATTTAAAAGTGAAAAAGTGATCACATTAACATGCATTCTTTTTAATAATTTTTTAATACATTGATTTATATATTTGAAGAGAAATGAGGAGAAAGGAAGAATAAATGGTCTACAATTAGAGACCCCTCCTTACAAGGTTTAATATAATATTAAAAAAGAGTTTTAATGCATTATCTCATCAGCACGACCTATATCTATTAGCTTGTTTGTTCTCTTATGAGTTTGGCTCACTTTTGTGTACCAAAATAGAGATTTAATGAGTTATAAATACAACTTTAGAAATTTAATTAAAAAAACTAAAAAGACTATTGGATGTCAAAACCAACAAAAATAAATTACCTATTCTTTTAATTAGAAAATTATAATAGCGATGAGTAAAGTTAAATTTCAAAGAACTGATAGATTTATTTCTTTAATACAAGCAATAAAAAATGAGGGATTTAAAATAGAAATTAAAGTAATTTTCAGAAATAATTAAATAGCATAAAAATTAAATGAAACTAAACAATATGAGAAAAACTCTAGTAAAAGGTATAATCATCTTTAGAGAAATTTAATTAATTATCAATACAAATAAAATCAATTATATTTCGAATACATTAGTTCTAGTCACTAACACGCTTTAGCGACCAATTTTTTCCTTAGATAATTGATAATCAAAATACGCTTTTTAATTATTCTCTTATTATTATGCAGTCTTAAACAAGCTCTTAGCATTTAACTCAACGAAAATATTATAAACAAGGAAGACAGTTAATGCAAACTAATAAACACATAAGTTTGATTTATTTAAGTCTGATAATATATTTCCATAATATAAGTTGAAAGCTTGTTCACAATCAACTATATTGTTTGTTACTGATATTAAATAAATCAAACAAATACGAATTTGACAATCTAATTAACAAGTAATTTAAATAATAAATCAAATAATAAGCTTTTTATTCAATTCATCAAGCAACTATATCAATATCAGTTCAGAAAATATATGAATAATTGAAATAGAAAATATAAAAGAAATAAGTATATATCTCACAATTAAAACTCCAGAAACTTGATTAACCTTCAACTAGAAAATAGTTAAGTTATTCATGAATTGGAGATTATAACCAAAAGAAAAAGAATTAAGTTTGAAAAATATGAAGGGGACTTGTCAAAAGATAGCTTACAGTCTTAGAAAAAAGAATATTTATAACTCTTATTAACCCTAAACAAAGAGTCCTAATTAAGAAGTAACTCGGAATTAAAAATGTGTCACCGCTTTAACTGAAATTGATTCCAACTCTTCCAATTAGACTTGAAATGCTACAAAATTAAGTTCAAATAAATCATATCTCTCATAATTAACCATAATATATAAAGAAAGACCAAAATTACTAAATTAAGCATATCAAATACAAGGAATTCAAGAAAATAACAAGAATAAAATTGCAAAATATGTATTTAACAAATTTTTTCACACTTGACTCTTGTTTGTCCTCAAGCAAACACAAAACAAACTCATCATCCCAATAAATCATTCTCCATTACCACAAGTTTCAATCAATACATAATAAAACTAAATCAAGACACATTCAAGAAAACATAAGTATCTTATAACATGAGTTATATATATCACCTATACATCTTATCCTTTTTAACAATATCAACAATATCAAAGCATAACTGATTTCAATGTCATCTCATTGATGTCTCTCAATTCACTCAATGTGTTTAGGTTGTATTTCAACAAAGCACTCATATTCAAACAAGTAAGCATTTTCATAAGTTTGCATTCTAATATAATCTTCACTGCCTAAAAATATCATCAAAATACAAATCAATAGGTCTTTAAATTGGGCTATAATGAAGCTTAGGTAAAAGGGTAGAAAAAATGTTCAAATGGTGTAATGATCACAAAAAACAAATAAACAAATTATAGACTTTACTTCAGTTCAATTTTCTACAGCTATTATAGTGAACTAAATAATTAAAACAGTAGCAAAAGTCTTTCAAAATTTTATACTTGATGTTCCACATGTTCAATGCTTTTTTCTTTTTTCTTTTTTCACAATGAAACCATTAAAATGAATTTTCTTGCTACTGTTATAATACTTTCACACTTAGCTTCTCATGATTCACCCTTTTCGGATTATAAACATCAAACTATAGAAAATATTATATAATAGTCTTTAACTTATTCATTAGCACTCATGATCAAGGGTAACAAAATGTATGGTGAAAAAAAAATAAAAATAAGGTTTAATGTGGGTACTTTTGATGTGGTTAAATAAAAAAAAAAAGGGCTAAGGCTCAAATTGGTTGATTAAGGGATAAACAAAAGGGTAATGTATTTTAAAGAAAGCTAAAAGCAGTTAATCTTAATGCCTTCAGCACTTAAATGCCTTAACAATATATGCATACAGTCTCAATCAACATTTAAATGCAAATTCTAGAGTAATCTTATAATTCTTGAATTCACACACATAGAAAATTAGGTAAATGTATTGAATCCAACTCACTCATCTATTGAATCAATCATCTCAGAAGATGAGACACTAAGAATGATACATATGAATCAACCATTTGACATAAACATCCCTCTCATTGTCTCAATTTTATTCCCTAATATGCATCATCAAAAATCATTAAGAGAAAGACAATCATTGAAACAAAAAGTTTGTCAAGTGTTTATGCAAAATCTGGAAAATATTGAAATTTTATTCTTTTTAAAGTAAAACTAAGTCTCATAGCTCTCTAACTCCCTCCTTCCACACTTAAAAACATATATTATCCTCAATTGTGCAAAATTACTACTCAACAAAAATAAAATTGGGAGAAAAATACAAGATTGAATGAAGGGTACTTTCTCAGAGGAGCTGCCACGAGGTTCCAACAGATACAATCAGTAGTTCCAAACCACAAAATTCATATCAACATCACAAGAGCCATAAATCGAATAACTAGAGAAGAGCAAACCTCACATATCAGTAAATAAAAGAAGAAGAGATATGGGCAAACCTATATGGGTGAACAAAATTGACCTACCAATTATTCTTGTGGGAGTGAACGAAAACACAGTGTCTTTAAAATGTGTTTGGAGGCAGCATCGGTTGGAAAAAGAAGATGAATGACGAGTTTTTGATAACTATGATTGGAGCATGAGAAGAAAGCTTGGGTCTGCAATTATAGGTGAGAATAAGCCTTGATTTGAAGGAGGAAAAAAAACCTAGTTTGATGAATTTTAGAGGAAACGGGTGAAGAGAAGTTTGGGCTGCTGTTTTTTTGTTTTTTCCTAAGGTGAAGACAATAGATAATTACTTAGGGTTACTTAGAGTAAAAATAAAATAATAAAAAGTAAAAGTAAAAGGAAGATTTTAACTAAAAGAAAAATAAAAGAAAGAAAAAAAAACTAAACTTAAACATCATAAAGCTAAAATAGTTGTAACACAAACTTATACCATAAATTAAAATAACTAAAATAAAAGAACTAACACAATAACTAAAAATTTGGACACTAAAATCCTAGAATAATAAAAAATAACCATAGCTGAAAAGAAAAAAGACTTCTAGAAGAATATAATAAATAAGGTGTTCTCATATTGTATTTTATGAGTGCTCCTAAAACTAATAAAAATTAATTAAAACAAGTTGAAAAAATTTAAATTGGGTTACCTCTCATTAACTCTTTTTTTTTTAAGTTTTTGGGTAGGCATGATTTTGTATTATTCATCCTGGGAGAATTGGAGATTCCAGAATGAATTCTTCAACATTGTGAACCTAGAATTCTTCATAGAAAGACTTTAGACAATACCATTGACTTTGAAAATTTTATTTGTGAATGAACTTTTTATTTTCACTGCACCAAAAGGAAAAATGTCAGTAATCATAAAACGACTTATCCAACGAGAATGTAACTTACCTTGAAATAACTTGAAATTAGAAAAAAAAAAAAAGAACATTTTGACCAACATAAAATGATTTCCTAGACACCATCTTATCTAGAGCAAAAACTGAATTTATGCCAGTATGTTATTTCATGGCATCATTGATATTAAATTTAATAATATCACCATCAAATTTTATAGTTAAAGTACCTTTATATACATCAATTTTAATTCTAGAAGTTTTCAAAAATGGTCTTTCTAAGAGAATAGAGACTAAATTTGAAGAGTTATCCTCTTTCATGTCAAGAATATATAAATTATCATGAAAAACCAAATTGTTAACCTATATAAGTACATCCTTTAATAACCTTCAAGATAAATATTAGATCTATCTGCAAGCTAAATAATGACACATGTTTCTTTCAATGGACCAACATTCAAATATGAATATATAGAAAGGGGCATGACATTTATGGAAGTACCTAGATCTAACATAACACTTTCAAACTTAATATTTCCTATTTGACAAGGTATAGTGAACATACCAGGATCCTCACATTTAAGAGAGAGTTTTTTTTTGAATTACAGTAGAGACATTCTTCCCCACATTTACTTTCTCATTTTCCTTTAACTTCCTCTTGCTAGTAAACAAATCTTTAAGGAATGGGAATCTACCTTGCAATATCAAGTAAATGAAAGTTTACCAATAACCTTCTGGAACATCTCACATATCTCTTTTTCTTGATCATCCTTCTTAGATTTGGAAAAATGGCTCAGGAATGAAAGAGATACAACTAGTTGAGGTATTAGATTAGGTTGTTTGTTGGACTTTGCCTTGGTTTTCACCTTTTCTTTTTTCAATTCTTCCTCTAATTATAGCTTTAACATATATTCACTAGATGTTTGTACTTTTTTCCACTTCTCAAAGTCATTGAACTTACATTCATTTTGGGATTCATAACAATTTGAGGATGTGACTTACCCGATCTTTGAGATTCCAAATTACTAATTGATGTGGCCAATTGACTAAATTGATTCTCCAAATTTTGTATATTAGCTTTTGTTTCTGATGAAGTTGTTTAGTGTTATTAGCAAGATCAGTAATAATTTGGTCAAATAACATACCTGATTTAGGATGTGGCTGAGACACAGAAGGTGCCTTTAATTGATATGTAGACTGTTGGTCATTGTTAGGCCTAGATCCATAGTTAAAGTTGGGATGATCTCTCCATCCAGGATTGTAAGTTATTGACTAAGACCTGGAAATCCACTAACAACATTTGTTTGTTCATAGAGGTTGTCTTGAAGTTGAGGATAAATGTTGGTAGGATGACCAATAATAGAACAAATACCACATGTCTTCACTTGTTGTCCTGTGACCATCTACTGAACAAGAGAAGTTAGTGCATCAACTTTATGTTCAAAAGAAACAGTGCTTACCTCAATAACCCTTTTTGGAGGTGGTTCTTGCCTATACCCAAACTGTTGTGTGTTGGCAGCCACGATGGCGATAAATTTCCTAGCAACCGTTGGCAATAATCCTTTCATAAAAGTACTGAATAAGGATATTTTCTTCAATTTAGCGATTTGGCCAACTAGCACAAAGTTGCTTAAAATGCTCTCAATACTCATAAAATGTCTTTCCTTGATATTATTGGATTCCACTTATCTCCTTCCTAATGATTGTAGCATGAGATGCAAATAAAAATTTCTTTAAAAATTGTTTCTTCATTGCATTCCATGTAGTAATTAAACTCGATGGTAGGTAATATAACCAATCTTTAGCTTTATCAGCCAAAGAAAATGGGAAAGCACATAACTTGATTTGTTCCTCGCTTACCCCTTGTGGTCTCATACTATAGCATATCACATGAAACTCTTTGAGGTGCTTGTAAGGATCTTCATCTGTAAGTGCATGGAAAGTAGGAAGTAAGTGAATAAGACCATATTTGAGTTCAAAAGCTACCTCTAAGGTTGACTATTGGATGAAAAGTGGTTGCTGATTTAAATCAGGTTTGATCATCTCTCTTAAGGTGAGCTCTCTTGCAGTCATAATGTCTTCTTCTTTAACTTCAGAATCAGAAGCATGAGCACATTTTTTAGTCTCCTTTCTTAAGTAGCGAAAAGTCTTTTCAATCTCAGGATCGTATAATAACGATTATGTAGAAGTGAAATGGGTCATAAAAATAAAAAATAACTAATAAATAAATCTATAAACACCAGTCCCTGGCAATGTACTAAAATTTATCGGGTGTCGAAACCAATAAAAATAAATTACCTATTCTTCTAATTATAAAATTGTAGTAGCAATGAACAGGGTCAAATCCCAAATATCTGATAGATTTATTTTTTTTAAAACAAGTAATAAAAAGATGGGGGATTTAAAATGGAAATTAAAGTAATTTTCAAAAATAATTAAATAGCATAAAAATTAAATGAGAATAAACAATATAACAAAACTCTAGTCAAATGTATAATTGGTCTGGAAAAATTTAATTGATCATCGATACAAATAAAATCAATTATATTTTAAATTCATCGGTTCTAGTCACTAATACACTTTAGCGACCAACCTTTTCCTTAGATAATAGATAATCAAAATACACTTTTTAATTATTCTCTTGTTATTAAGCAGTCATAAACAAGTTCTTATGATTTAACTCAACAACAACATTATAAATAAGGAAAACAACCAATGCAAACTAATAAACACATAAACTCAATTTATTTAAGTTTGATAGCATATTCCCACAGCATAAATTGAAAGTTTGTCCACAATTAACTATATTATTTGTTACTGATATTAGATAAGTCAAATAAATATGAATTTGACAATCTAATTAATAAATAATTGCAATAACAAATCAAATAATAGGTTTTTTTTTCAATTCATCAAACAATTATATCAATATCAGTTTAAAGAATATATGAATACTTGAAATAGAAAAGATAAAAGAAATAAGCATAGATCTCACAATGAAAATTCCAAAAACTTGATTAACCTTTAACTAAAAAAGAGTTTAGTTCTCCATGAATTAGAGATTATAACCAAAAGAAAAAAATTTAAGTCTATAAAATATGAAAGTGACTTGTCAAAAGATAGTTTACAACCTTAGAAAAATAATATTTATAATTCTCATTAACCCTAAAAAAAGAGTCCTAATTAAGAAGTAACTCGGAATTAAAAACGTGTCATTGCTTTAATTGAAATTATCTCCAGCTCTTCCAATTAGACTTGCAAATACTGCAAAATTAAACTTAAATAAATTATATCTCTCATAATCGATCATAAGATATAAAGAAAAATAAAAATCACCAAAATAAGCGAATCAAACTCAAAAACATAACAAGAATAAAAGTACAAAATATATATCTAACAAAGACTCATATATTCTTTTGTCAAAAACCATCATAAGCTTTTTTATCTTATGCAACATACGCGAATCAAGCATATAATTGTCTTCCCTATATCATCATATTTAAAAATAAATAAAAATCCACAACCTCATTCCACTTGTGCTCTCTCAAGTCATTATTTGTTTCTACATATTGGCAATTAAAGTTTTTATTAGCAGAAGCTGATTTGTCACCCCAATAACTAGGAAAAAAAATTAAAAAATGAAAGCAGAATTTTTTTAGTTTGCTAAAGAATTTTCTGCAGAAAATGTTTTTGTTTATGTGGAGCTCTTTGTTTGTCCCTTCTGTCCATCTCCAAAATGTATAATTTACAATTGCATTAATTAGTTAATTCTCTACATATATGATCCACTGTACATATTCATATTAGCTTCCTAATATTTATCAGACAAGGAAACATATCAATTTACCTGCAGAATTTTTAAGACATTAAATCTCTTCAATTTTCGTTTTGCAGCAGAGGAACCCTGTCACTACAGGATGATTCAGAGGTCCCTATGCCAGAGAGGTCACTTGTCTTCTCCTCTTTCGCCTTTCCCCACATCACGCCATAAAATCCAGTAACAATAATGATTACTCCAATTAAGCTGGAGGAATTTTGGAATTAAAACTTGCTCAACTTGTATTTTTCATATTTGTGCAATATAAATAAATTAATTGTACCTTCCAAGAGAAAGTGCATCTCCTAAGAAGATAGCATCTATAATAACAGCAAAGATGATAGCCAAAGGCTTGAAAGTGGAAACATATAGAGGTCCAGTCTTGCTCAGGCACCAAGCAATCAGGGTGATTCGGATTGCTAGCCCAACAACTGCCTGCATATCACAAATCAATTCGCTAACATCTTCATCCTCAACTATAAAATGGAGCTCAATCGAGCTCTCTATGCTCTTTTTTCGTAACCGATAAAGTAATAACTAGTCCATTCTCATCTTATTCTACTTACAGTATATAAAATAGCAACCAATTCTATATTAGGCTTTAAATTCCAAGCACTTGTGTCTTTAACTACTGCCAAAGCAATAATTGCAGGCAGAATACTATTGAAGAAGCAGAGATAACAGATTATGACAAGCACTGCTGGGAATTTCTTGAGGATAAAAGTCTGCAAAAAATGCAAAATGTTGAATGAATAAAGGGAAAAATAAATTTAAAATAATGGTTATTGCTTTTTTTTAAACCTTGGTATTAAGGACAATAAATTTAACCTCCAAAATATAGCAACATGAGTCCAACAAAGCTTCAGCTACGAGGAAAAGCCCTCCAATTATCCACAACACTTGAGGTGACTGAAACAGCTGATGCGGTTCTACAATATGTGAAGGTCTGCCTAATAAGATTGGTGGGCCTTTGTAGAATGTGACAACAAATGCCCCAGCAATTGATACTATGGTTCCTATGGATTTAGCAAGGCAGCTTTTGCTTCTGCAATCTAGTTTTTCCAGCCTAAACCAACCATTTAAACCAATATTATTAGGAAATAAAGGCAGAGAGTTGCAAGAAAGTAAGTTAATTTCAATTGCTGTCAGGTAATTTAATAAATTTCTAGTAATAGCTTTCATGGAATTTAGCAGAACCCGATTCCTTGTGAGCCTCCACATTATCAGGAAATAAAGGGTGAGAGTTGCAAGAAAGTAAGTTAATTTCAATTGCTGTCAGGTAATTTAATAAATTTCTAGCAATAGCTTTCATGGAATTTAGCAGAACCCGATTCCTTGTGAGCCTCCACATTCATGCAAGTGAATGATCGAGTGATAATAGAATTTGTGAACTAAATGACAGGAACATTTTGCAAGATATTTCCATTTGTGAGCTCATATCAGTTGTGAAGATTCCCACTTTCTATTTCTGTCCAACTTTTTTTGCCTTCTTTAAAACAAAATAACATTTAAAGAATGACCTGAAAATGATGGTAAGTATGAAGGTAAAGGCTGGAATGAGATTAAGCATGGCAGTTCCTAATGTAGGAGAGCTGTACTGTAAACCAACATATCCAAAAATCTGGGCAGAACTTCTGCGTTCAGAAGAAAAAGGAAATGTGGATATCAGAACCTGAAGCAAAACTTGCAGATAAATAATGTAGAAAAACATGGTCTATATGCTTAAGGATTACAAACCCAAATACTACAAGCAAGAAGAACTTGCATAGTAAGGAGATGGTGAGTGGAGGCCAGCTCAATCTGCAATCATACAGAACCAATAAATCCGAAAGATAAATAGTTTAAGGCCTAATTCTTGATCATATGATATAATGAATCATATATAGAGTGATGTTGATAAGTTGAAACCTGTGGACTATGAAGGAACAAGGAAGAAGAACAAGACCAGAGAGAGCATCAGAATAGACAATAACGACATATTTGTTTATGCCGTGTGATAGAACTATTTTTGTTACTACCATAGTGCTAACTTGAGCCAACATAGCAACCACCATCCCCATAAAAGGCAGTAAAGACCCCATCTTGCACTGCATTAAACCCATATCTTGAGCATATCTATAGAAACTCTTTGCCCTTTTTGGTTAAATGGTCTTCACCTATGAATTCAAAAGTCTATAACCAATCAGGAGAAAGTAGCAAATATGCACCATGTCAATAATGTCGACCATTTTACTCGGTTCCCATCACAGCACCATCTTTTTTTTTTTTAGAAGTTCAGAGGATGGACCTAACAACTTCTGATACTTGTTTCAATTATTATAAAAAACAACCCACAGACGTTGCACTCTTTAGATATTTTATTTTGGTGCACAGTGATATCTCCACAGAAAAGACTGATAATCAATGGGACTTTATTAGCCATATGGCCTACAAATTTTGAAATTGGATATGCAAATTTATTCATTGATGTTTTTCTTTCCCACTTGAAGATTAGAAAGTGGAAAGAGATGTTTTTGTTCATTTTTTTCCCATTTATCGTCCACTTCTGGCCTCAAAGTTCCAAATTAATTACATCTTGATTTTGAAGGTTGTCATCTAAAATAAATGATATATAAAAATAGCAACCAACTTCACATCAGGCTTTAATTTCCAAGCACTCGTCTTCAACTATGGTTGAATTGAATGGAAGCAAAAGTTATGACAGGACAGTATTGATGAAGAGGTAACACGTTATAATAAACACCACTAGGAACTTCTTGACAAAAAAAAGGGTCTTCAAAAATGAAAAATGTTAGAAAATGATACGCCGACCTAACAATTGTATGCTTTCATCTTCAAGTATTTGTTAAGTGATACTGATATTGCCTGATTTGCAGTTTGTCTTCGAATTAGTCGAGTGGGGTACGCTTTCATCTCTGTTTATTAATCTGAAATCCTCAAATCAAATCATCACTTCCAATTCCCAAATCGACAATTTCTTCATGATAAACTGCAAACCCGTTAATTATCACACTGCTCTGCATTCTGTTGCTTCTGCTGCATCATTGCTTTCATCAGCATACACTGCAAAAGGTATGCTTTCATCTCTGTTTACGAACATATATACTTACTCATCTTCTATAGATTCCAAAATCATCTTCTACTGCATGCCTTTTCTTTCTATAGATCTGTTCTTGTCTGGGTTTTCGGTGATTTACAGTTTAATTGCATGTTTTCGAGAATCTTGAATGGATTTTTTGGGATATCGAGTAGACCAATTTGTCCTGAATTTTTTTTTTATTTTTGAGTGATGGAATGTGGAAATGGGTTGGATTTACTGAGAAAGTGACGAAGGTTGATATTGAATTGGCTGTAGAGAAGAGGAATTCAGCATGAGCTATAAGCAAATACTTAAAAAAAGTTGGTTTTCATGAAATTGAAATGATAGTCCCCGATCAATAATTTCCTGTTGACTCCAAATTTCCATGATGGTGTTCCAGTTGAAAAACAATTAATACCTTGAGATTTTAAATTATTGTCATCGGTTTTGTAATGCGAAATATGAAGTCTTTGTCCACAGACATTGTAAATAATACATTGTTGTGATTTTATTATCATCAGTGTGCATATCTTAAGCAATTTGCAGTTGAAATTATATCTTTGCCAATTGCCTCATATTTCCTTTCTATATTTCTAGATGGATTATTTTCTAAGATTGTGTCTGTTCCACTAAGATCTTCCCAGTTCTTCTATTAGTAATTATTTTGTTCTGTCTCTCCCTAGGGGAAGCACTTTTGGTGACTACAGGTCTTGTTCTTCAGTTTGGTGATATGTTGGCCGGTACCATTGCGAAGGCTAGTGCTTTCCCAAGAAATTTTACCATTCTTCCCTGAGGTTTTTTTATTCTATTTTGTTGATGGATATTGTTTGATTAGTTTCTTGGATCCCTGATCTCATTGGAGAAAGTTCCAGTACAATATGGAATTGAAAGAAACGAGATTAGTACTATCATTCAGGTATAATCTTTTAAGTGGGCAATTATGAATTGGAAAGCATTGTTTTAGCAATTAATTATGAATGGCATATTGGGCCAGCTGAGTTAGCCCGCCCCACAGTTCAGAACCGGCCAGTTTTGTGGTTCCAGAAATATGGGACCAGACTGGAACCGGTTTGGAGCCGGTTTATGAACTAATGGTTAGGTCAGTTTCAATATTTTTTTATTTTTTTTAATTATAATTAATACAATAAATAAATCTAATTCAAATTTAGAAATTTAATTTAATTATTGAAAGAATTTGAAGCAAAAAATAATAATTTAACTTATCAAATTGTTTATAAATGAAGAAAAAAAATATTAAGTTAGAAAAAAGCAAAAAAAATTGAGGAATACATTAGTTCGAAAAAATAAGAATTTTGAGAAAAAAAATATTAACTTATAAAATATTAATTTATGTAAATTATAAATTTGTACAACTAATAAGTTATAAAAAATGAAAATTTTAAGAAAAAATAACTTATTGAATATTAATTTGTGATTTTGTGTAATAAGTTAGATTGCTATTAAAAAAATTTGATTTTGAGAAATTATAAGTTGGAATTTAGAAAGTATTATTTTTATTTAATAAATTATAAAAATTATAACTAGACTCAAAACCTAATAAATTTAATGTTTTATTTTATAAAATAATTAAATATAAAAGTTTGAATTTATTATTACATTTAAAAAATTATAATATTAATAATTGAGTTTGAACTTAATTTTTTATACCATTAATTAAGTTGTCTATATATCATCTTGGAGTTTAAAGGAAATCAAAATCCAGATAGTTTTCTTACCTTTTGAATTTTAATTGTTATCTTTTATTTTTTTATGTTAGTCGTTCTTTCGGTAGTGAAGTCATATTAGTTCTCAAATTTCGGTAGTGAAGTCATATTAGTTCTCAAATTGATCTTTCTCAATTTTTTATTGTTTTAATGTTACTTTGGTCAAATCATCAATACGTGCTTGAGTTTATAGTGATTTGAGAGTTAAACTAGAATGCATTTCATTCAAAATATTAGCTCTCGTACTAAAAATTTGTTTAACCGCAACAGTTGATACTGAACTTGAAAAAATTTATTTTGCAATTTGGGAGAGTATTGGATAAGTATTTTAATGTCGACTCCACCAATTAAGAATAGAAAAATCTTTATATGTTCTACTATCACTAAACTCAAATGTAGTTGTTAAATAAATATCAAGTTCGGGTAACCCGGATGATTATCTTAGTTTTTTTTTTATATTTTTGCATTATTAAATGATCATTTCCTCTAATTTTTATCGATTCACTCAAATCTTAACTATCAGTGCCACTACTACTAGTAGCAGTATGAATATTATTAATTAAACTAAATTTCATAAATAAATCACAAGTAATTTTTTTATATCATTAATAATAGAATTAACACTAATATCATTACTTAAATCTAACAATGAATAATATAAATTCAAATAATCATATAAAACTATCTATTTTATATGTAGGATAAAAAATACAACATACAAAACTAATTGAATGAATAAATTGAAAATAATTCAACTATTTATTTTTTTATCATATGTATAGAATCATGTAAAATTTGATCATTAATACAATTTTGAAATTGATCAAAAATATTAATGCATTCACACAATAATAAATGACATGTTGGATAATAAACACTACTTAAAATATATATTGCATTATTAAAAAATTTTAAAATATCTAAAAATTATTGATAAACATCTCAATATTATGAATATAAATTAATTTATGACACATTATTAAAAATAAATATGCACAATAATTTTCTTTATCCATATGACTCATTGAGTAATTCATATATTGAATTCCAACGAGTAAGAATATCAATTAAAAATCTTTTAGATTTTTTATTTTTTTCATGATAAAATTGAACTCATAATTTCATTGTTTATGGATGTGACAATAAAAATAAAATTGTTACTTTAATTGGAGCAATTATATCACTTAAAAAATTCAAACCATTTTGAACACAAAAATTTAATACATGACGTGCATATCTAACATAAAAAAATTTTCCTCCAATATTAGATTGATATAATGTTTGAATGTTTTGAATTGAGTCGGTATTTATCATCGTATTATTAAAAGAAATTGAAAAAAATTTATAAACTAATCCATATTCTTCTAAAATATTTTTTTATCATTTTAAAAATATTATGGCAGTATGTCAATCATTAAAAACACTAAATGCAAGTAATTTTTTTTATAATTGTCATTTACCATCAATCTAATGACATATAA
Organism: Triadica sebifera; assembly: GCA_023653625.1. NCBI lineage: Eukaryota > Viridiplantae > Streptophyta > Magnoliopsida > Malpighiales > Euphorbiaceae > Triadica > Triadica sebifera. Next base: position 26,468,935 of record CM042900.1, read on the forward strand.
GACTCATGTAAGAATGCATTTGATAATGATCACTTCAAATGTCACTATAAATATTGTTACCCAAATAATGAACTAAGAAATGAGGTTGAATTGGTTATGAAATAAAAATTTCTTAACTTAAATGCGGAATAAAATTAAATAGAGTAGGGATGAAAAGATATCACACACGAGATTTATAGAGGTTTAGGTATTAACAAATCTACTCATCTCCCCAATTTCAATTGGGAGTTTTACTAATACACTAAGTGTTACAATAGAGTTTTTAAAACCTTACTCTCAACTATGGTGTTTCTCTCAATGGCTAATACTTAATCCAGAAATTCTCTTGTGTTTTAATGGCTCACATAATAAACCAATTCCTTATATTTTATGTCTCACACAATAAACCCTTACAAGTGTTTCAATCATAATCCAATATACCCAAACTCATTTGAGTAATTGATTACAATAAAAACACTCACCAACTTATAAAGCTCAAAAATTATGAGCAATTAAGTTTTTATAAAGAATAAAGGTTTTGTTGAAAATAGTTAATGCACAATGGCTACAACAAGATTAAAGATTTAAAGTAATTGTTGTTCTTCTTGTTTGGATTCATAAATGACTTGCATTTATACTTCTTTAACGAATTATAGTCGTTTGGGTGCATTTAATGTGAAAATAGTCTTTGAACTAACTATTAACTTCGCGTCTGACATGTTTCTCTGTCCTCATTCACAGGCGTGACTATATATGTCATGGTCGTGAATGTTCTTTCAAGTCGTGGTTCAAGTGATGACTCTAACCGTGAAACTTTATGGAAGAACTCAAAGTGTTTGATCACGGGCGTGAACATTCTTCCAAGCCGTGGTTCAAGTGATGACTCTGACCGTAAAGTTCTCTAGAAGAACTTGACATATTATTTCACGGGCGTAACTGATTTGATGATTCATGGTTGGTATGATTATTTATGGCCGTGAACTTTAAATGTTAGAGAGTTTGCGCTAAGCTATATCACGGGCGTGAACATGCTATTTATTCTTATTTTGGTCTTCAAAAATTGTCTTTCATTCTTGTATCATATTTTATTCAAGATATATCATATTCAACAAACTTAGAATACAAGTATTGTTAAATACAATATTGCTATTTTATTTGTTAGTATCAAAATGACGAACATACCCCTCAAGGTCCTCAAGGTTCAACAAATACAAACACGTCCTTTCAAATGAGAAACTTACTTTTTCATTAAAACTAAAAAATAAATGGTTCATACTTATCATTTTTATCAATTCTTTTTTTATTTTTTTCATCATTATATTGAAATAATTGAAAAGTAAAAGAAAACATTGCTTACCAGGAAATTTGATTTTGCATTTTCTCAATTCCAATTTGAGCAGCATGTTTATTTTATAAATATTTTCGAAATGTGTCATAACCATCTCTACCTTTAAAGTTGTATGTTTGTGCATAATTATTGCACACAATATCAAATGGCTTATCAGTTTTTTGAATTTTCTTGAAATAAATTTTAAAAAATGTTCAATATTCAAATTTTTGTTTTAGATGATGTTGCCACTACCACTGGACCTAGACCACTCAGTTGTTCATCATTTCTATTTCTTTGGTTTTTTCCAATTGAAATTTCAAATTCCTTATTCTCATCTAAATTTTTAATAAAAATTTTCAAATCAACAATATTTTTATAATGAAATTGTTTCTTCCACTATGGCTTTCTATTATTTATAATAAAATTTTGTGAAAAAATTGGAGAATATTAAAAAAAGTGTAGAAAAAAATAATGAAAAAAGAATTGTAGGATTAAGGAAAAATTGAGAATTAAAGAAATTTGAAGAATTGAAGAAAAAATTGAGATTATGTAAAGGTATAATTAGAGAAACAATAATTGAGAGTGTAATTAGAGAAAAATTAGAAATATATAGAGAGAGAATTGAAATTGAATTGTAGAAAAATTAAGAACTAATAGAGTATAATATTGTGTAATAAATGAAAAATATTGAAATGAATTTGGTATTTATAGAGAAAAAAAATTAAAAATTTCAATTTCAATAATATTTCTAAAATATAATTATTATTTTTCTGTTATAAGGGGTATTTTTATCTTTTCATTATAGTTATATTTTAATATATTTAAAAAAATTTAAGTATGAGCATTATGATTGTGCAGTGTGTCAACGCTGGACGCCCAACAATCTTATGAACCGTGAACCCTCCGGACTAAACCCTTCATCTATTGGACCATGATCCGGACTGGGCCCAAAACCGATTCGGATTGGATTGGATCGGTTCCACGAGCCCAACCAGCCCATGCCTAAGCTGAATAATGAAGGTTTGCACGCATGGTTTAGTTCTTAGTCTACTACTCTTCCCTGTTCTCTTCAAATTTATTCCTTTTAGAGCAACAACCTTCCTAGGGATTGCATATCGGTGTAGTTTTCTTGATTTTGCTTCCCTCGGTGTTATCATTGTTGTGCTCATCCCTTCATGGATGAAGTTCGCTCAGGATTTTCAAGTGCATTCAGTGTTATGATGTTTTTTCTCTCAATATTTACCTCAATATGGAACTTCTATCCACTTGATTTCAGTCTGATTTAAAGTGAAAGTAAAATATGCTTCATCATTTATAAAACTGCAATTTTGAACTAAGGTTGAAAGCTTCACCCGCCTTGGCTTCTGTAAAAAAGAAAGCTTGAAATTGCTTGAGACCTTCCTGTTCAAGAGCAAACATACGGTTGGTATGATAAATATGAGATATGGTTTTGTGGAATAAGGCTTGATGAGAAAATTTTCCCCATCAACTCTTTTTTAAGAACTGATATTATTCCTGTTGCTGTTGTCGCAAATTAGACTATAACAAGAGAGTTTTGAGGACGTGACTAATCAACTTTGAATTATATAACAAACTAAATATAGAGAAAGCTATGGACCGTTAATCATAAAACAGATGAGGTTTTATTCAGTTGAGCATTGTACTATCAGGATTATACTCCAAGCATAGTAGCCTCATTATGTCAAATCAAACTAATCTTGTTTCAGAAAATAGACAATCTTACTAATCTTGTTTCAGAAAAGAGACAATATTTTTTTGCAGCTTGGCAGCAATCTCATGGTTGGGATTATGCAAATGGAAGCAGTGCTCTTCGTTTTCATTCTCAACAAGTTCAAAACTTCCTTTGAATCCGCTCTTCTTCAACTTGTCGAAATAATTCTTGCCTGGAGTATTCAGATGATCTTTCCCAGCCACAATAATCAAAACTTTCTCACAGCCAAGCCTGGCAATATCTTCTATAGGTGGGTTCATTCTAGGGTCATCCAATCCGCCATTGTTTGGACACATAAAAAGCCACATATGATCATCTTCAGTTCCACCAAAATAAGGATGCACCAAAATCACCCCAACCACCTTCACTGCGGTGGGTAATCCGATTGTCCCGACCCGAAATGCCAATGTGTGTGATATGTTGCCTCCTGCACTATGCCCACCAATGAATACTTTCTGAAAATTAGCATTATCATTCAACCATTTCTCTAGTCCATTCCCGTTAACATGAGACACCACCCATTGGAGTGCTGCCCAGGAGTCATCATAGCAGGCAGGTATGGGTCGGGATGGGAAGAGACCATACTCAACGGAGAAGACAATGATATTAGCCTCAGCAGCTAGAGATTTGCAGAAATTGTGGTAGTGAGGGGAAAAGGCAGACAACATGGAAAACCCACCCCCATGAATATAAAATAAAAGAGGGAATTTTTGGTTGGGATTAAGGAGTTTTGGTAAGAAAATGCGGGCAGAGACTTGGGGTTCAGCTGAGATGGTTACGTCTTTGCAGCAGACTCCAGTGACAGGGTCATCAGATGGTGGGATTGTTTTCCAGGAGGAAAGATTCATGTGGATGCGGCCGTCTTTGTAAACCTTGAAGAATCTGAACTCGTGGGCAACTTCATCATCAGTTGATGTCATTGAAGAGAAGGGAAGTAAAGCTTGGTTTTGATACCTATAGTGTGGGAGAGGAATGTGCTGGAGAGTTTATCTTAAGACAAATAGCTCATGAACTGACTAGTATCTTCCTTTCAATACCCGCATTTCTCCCATTCTACCAACCAGTCCAAAAGACTTCATTCTATTTTTGTCCTGTCTGTCCTTCGGAGAAGCAATTTTGGTGACTACAGCTCTTGTTCTCTACTTGATGATATGTTGGTCAGGAGCATCGCAAAGCCTAATGCTTTCACAGGATATTTTACCATTCTTCCCTGGAATAAACCGGGCTTTTTTGTTCTATTTTGGTGATGGATATTGTTAGTTTAATACATTTTAATTGACTGTATTAACTGGAAAATAATAATACTACGAAATAATAATTTGGGAATTTTTTAAAAAGAAAACTATAGAAATTGCTAGCTGTTGAACTTTTAATGATTAATATCAATCATAACTATAATATAAATATATGGATGTGAAGATTTTAAGAAATTAAATAAAACTACATATAATTTGAATAAATGTAAAATCTATATATTTGTAAAAAAAAAAAAATTGAAAGTTCCATGGCCTGACTCATTTTGACCTGCAGAAAACAATCAAAATGATCCAAACCCAAAATAATTAACCCATTAGGACTCCAATTTAAACAGACTTGATCCAACCCTCTCCAAAATCCAGAATGACTTAATTCATTTTAATCCACAAAAGACTAATAGAAAGTGATTGAATGAAAATAATTTGTTTTAAGAAAATATTTTTCAGAAAAATATAATATTTTACTGCAATATTAAAAAAAATCAAAAAATTAAAAAATCAAGTGATATTTTTTTTATATCTAATGAATTTTGAAAAATAATTTACAGTTTTTAAAATATAAAATTATTGTTCTTTATTTTTATGATTTTTTTTGTTAGATTTGAAAAATATTTATTTATTTATTTTTTAGAAATAAATTAAATATTAAAAAATAATTCGAAATAATTTGATTCATTATGAACCGAATCCAAACAGGTCTGACCCGATCCCACTTGTCATTACTCTGATACAGTGTCGAAGTAAAATTGAGATAAAATTTAAGAAAGTCATACGATTTTTCTCACAAATTAGCACATTTCTACTAATAATGGCTGTCAAAAAAGTCATGGCTTTTTCACCTAACACTCAAGACTCAAACAGCTATTACTAGCTGTAGCTTGCAGCCTTCAAAATCTAAACAAAATGTCATTAGCATAGTCTGAACAATTTCACTGTGGTATATTTTGCAGGTTAATCAATGGAAAAAAAAAAGACGTAGTGCTAACCTTCCCAACAAAATTTGAACAGCTTTATTTTTCCCCCTCATAAATTACTCGGTCGTGAGCTTTGCAGGCATCATATCTCAATAAGTACCACCCTGCTGTTCTGAGCATAGCCTTCTTACTGCTTCTTCATGACCTTTTATCTGCATTAGATTCTCTAATTGCATTAAATTATCCGACTGCTTGACCGTAAGATCCTGACATAGGATTGGTTTCTGTTGTATGCACGGTAACCATATGTTATTATTATAATAATAATACTAATGATTAAGCTCCTCCATCCTCAGTTTTTCATTTTAGAATATCTGAAATTCAATTACAAATTGAAGATAGAGAAAGCCATGGATCATTAATCATAACAAAATAGAAGAGGTTTTTATTTAGTTGAGCATGTTCCTATGAAAATGATACTCGTCATTATATGAAATCAAAGCTAATATTGTTTCAGAAAAGAAACAATTTTTTTCTGCAACTCAGCAGCCTTCTCATGGTTGGGATTCATCAAATGGAAGCAGTGCTCTTCGTTTTCATTCTCAAAAAGTTCAAAACTTCCTTTGAATCCACTCTTCTTCAATTTTTCAAAGTAATTTTTGCCTGGAGCATTCAGATGATCTTTCCCTGCCACAATTATCAAAACTTTCTCACAGCCAAGCCTGCCAATATCTTCCACAGGTGGGTTCATTCTCGGATCATCTAATCCGCCATTCTCTGGGCACATATAAAGCCACATATGATCGTCTTCAGTTCCACCACAAAAAGGATGCACCAAAATCACCCCGACCACCTTCACTCCGACGGGTAACCCGATCGTCCCGGCCCGAAATGTCAAAGTATGCGATATGTTGCCTCCTGCACTATCCCCACCGATGAATACTTTCTGAAAATCAGCATGATCATTCAGCCATTTCTCCGGGCCATCCCCATTAACATGAGAAGCCACCCACCGGAGCGCAGTCCAGGAGTCTTCGTAGCAGGCGGGTATGGGTCGGGACGGGAAGAGACCGTACTCGACGGAGACGACAAGGAAATTGGCCTCAGCAGCTAGGGATCTGCAGTAAATGTGGTAATTAGGGGAAAAGGCAGACATCATGGAAAACCCACCTCCGTGAATGTAGAACAAAATAGGGAGTTTGTGGTTAGGGGTATGAAGTTTTGGTAAGAAAATGCGGGCGGAGACTTGGGGTTGGGTAGAGATGGTGACATCTTTGCAGCGGATTCCGGTGGCCGGGTCATCAGATGGTGGGATTGTTCCCCAGTTGGTAAAATTCATGTGGATGCGGCCATCTTTGTAAACCTTGAAGAATCTGAACTCGTTGACAACTTCATCATCAACTGATGCCATTGAAGAGAAGGAAAGTGGAGCTCTATTGCGTGGGAGAGGAATTTGCTGCAGAGATTTATGATAAAGAGAATAGTTCATCTAGTATCTTCCTTTCCTATTTGTTAAAACAGTTAATCTTCCTTTCAATACCAGCATTTCTCCCTTTCTAACAAACAGTCCAAAAGACTTTCTTTTTTCTTTTTCACCTGAATCGTCCGAAGGACTTCTTCTAAAATCTTTTATCCTAAAATTTCAGTTTATTATTTTAATTTTTCCACTATGGTTATATTAAAAATTTAAAATGGTCATAGCCAACAAATGATATGAAGGGCCATAACACCAAGCCTAACCCAATTCCCAAGCATGACAAACCAACATCAACCAATTTGTAACATTTGAACCTGATTTATTATATAAAATCCTCATCTATAGTAAGACAATCCAGGTTCAGTAAAATACAGAAAAGGACTGTACAATTACAATATTTTGTGCATATCTCATAGTTTTCAACTATCAATGATAATTTGATCTGAAAATAAGGACCAATGAAGGATTCTCATTGGCATGAAACATCTTGTAAGACCTCAACTTTATGTTATGTATTTTCAAGTCTGTTTCCTTAAATTCATATTGAAAGCGTCAGATTGTGTTAACTATAGCAGTCCATGGGGATTGATGTTCTATTTGATTGTTACTGTCAACTAGGTAAATTTCCTTCTTTCATTGACAAATAACCGAACAAAATATTTACCAATCTCAAGTTCAAATTTTTGTAGCATCAAACAGGTGCTCACAAAAAAACTCTTATGAGTTCGAATTTCCTTGAAATTTAAGCAGAGATTCATCTAGACATGCTTGTACAGTTTACTATATTTGCAATCCTAGCTAAAATGCTAAACATTTGTGCATTTGTTTAGCAGAAGAGAGGTTTTAGAGCAAGTTGATTCGAAGCTGCAGCCCTTATTGTCTTCAACCATTTTTCCTTCTTGTTTCTTCCCCTACATAAAACCCGAAGGTAATAATAACAGCTCCTATCACACTGCACAGTAGAGACAAAAAGACTAATTACCCTGATTTTTTTCAAAGAAAATAGATTATCATTAATATATCAATGATTTTCAGCATAAAAGGGTTAACTAACTAATGGTCATTAGTTGTCATTTGTAAATATCTTCCAAGGTAGAGAGTATCCCCCAGAAAAGACACCCCCATATATACTGCTATAACCATCCCTAGTGATTTGAACATGGAAGTATATACAGGCCCTTTCCTGTGACAAGCCCATGTATGTACTATGCTTCGAAGTGATACATCAAAAACTGCCTACAAATTAAGCAGCCCAACAAATTATGAAATTCAACTGTCAGTTCCTACAAATCATCAATTGGATTTACTTTATAGCCTATACTACTTACTGTGAACCCAATGGCTACCAACTTAATATCAGGCCTTATTCTCCAAGCTTCAGGATCTTTCTCTGCAATCAAAGTGATAGTGGTTGACAGGATGCTCACAAAGGCACAATTAATCAGGTTAGTGATAAGCGGGAAGTCCCTGATTATCCAGGTCTGCAATTAAAAAAAATGAAAGTCCACCGTGAAGCAAATACGAATATATTGATTAATTAAGTACATTACTCTGTGCTCTACATATTCTGGCATAGTCTAACTGTACAATATAAATTAGTGCCAGGATGAAGCTGTGAGCTGCAAGGAAAAAACCTCCGATAGCCCAGTTTGATGGAGAAGACAGAAGCCGCAACAGAAGCAACTTATTTGATAAATTATTACTCGATGGAGTACCTGTAAGTGGCATACCATTGTATAAAGTAAAAACCAATCCTCCTGCTATCAATACCAGGTGCCAATAGACTTGACCTGACTGCTTTTGATTCTCCAATCTTGCCTTTCCATCCTGAAACCGAAATTTGAATTAGACCTCATTAGTTCTTCAGAGATGGAAACATAACAGGATATTTCAACTAACTAACATTGACAGTACTCCAAGGATGAATGTAACAGCTGGAGTTAGATCAATCATTGCGGAGGCCAGAGTCGGCGAGCTATATCCTATCCCAATATACGTAAACACCTGACCACAACAGCTAAAAGAATGCAAACTAATTCAAGAATTGAATATTGAATTTGTTTTAATATCAGATGCAGGAAAACTAATAGTATATACCTGAGTAGACTAAGAAGTACTATTCTGAAGATTATGGACAGTGTAAGCGCTGGGCCTACTCTTTTTCTGTCAAATGAGAAGGAAAATGTGAGAAGAGATTCAAGGACATGGAAAAGAAATGAAAGTTCTTGAATGTACTTGCCTGTAGAAGATGCAAGAAGATGAAAGCAGCAAGAAAATGGCAATCACATTAGAGTAGACAACAAGAATGTAGCGACTCAAGCCTTTGCTCATAGCTGCTTTAGGTACGATATTCATGCCGACATCCAATAACTCTAATGTAAGCATAATTGCTGTTACTCCTGAACCCCACATTCCTCCTTTTCTTTTTCTGTGTATTTTTGCACAGCTTCAATTATCAGAATGAGTAGATGTATAGTTTTATTTCCTGGAAATTGGTTTACAATTTCTTCAGTAATTAACATGTCATTATAAAAGTTGCCTTTTAGTAGTGCTTTTTTTTTTTTTTAAAGAAATGAGACATTTTCTAAATTTGGATGAAATAAAATAGTGTCGGTCACTTACCGGAGGTGGGGACTTGGTGTGATTCCTTTTGACTATGTTTGCTTTTGTTTGGTGAAAGAGGACGAAAATCCAAGAAAATTTTATGTACACATGTAGTTGATTTCTCAAGCTTGACGAAGTTTCCTTCAGTTTTTTCCTGACAATAACCGTTCATTACTCTTACACCTACTTGCCACAACAAAATGGATTTATTGCGACGCTTTTTTACTGACTCTTTTAAAAAGGATTAAAAAAATGGAAAAGTTAACCCAGCGAACATAATTAGGAATTTAGGACACCTTTGATTTTCATTACCGAAATTAGGTGAAAAATACATTAAAATTTTGGCTGTAAAAATATAACTATATATATACAGCCATCACCATATATCCATCTATATATGTATTCAAGTCCAACTGCGCTTAGGGAAGTGTTTTGTGCAAGAATCCTACACATCTAAACTTTTGCTTTGCAGAAGAGGGACTTTAGGAGAGGATGAATCAAAATTTGGATTTCCTTTATCTTCATATTCACCCATCTTTTCTTCTTGAGCTTTACCCCATAGCACAGTGTAAAATCCAATGGCAATTACTGTCCCTCCAATCAAGCTGCAGAATGATAAAAGATATCTCCCTCACCTCAAAAAGTTAAAAATAAATAACAGAAGTTTTAGAGTGAATGGAAATAAATTGCATCAATATGTATTTTTTTTTTGTGCATTACCAACGGATCTCCAGAAATTCTTGTACTCTGACTAATCTGGCTCAAACTAACTATTGATCTATTATGGGATAGAACTCTCTTGGCACAGATACAAATTTTTAATGAAGGGGTTTAATTGCACAAAATTTGTAAAGTTCAAAGAACAATCAATATCTTATACTAATTTTTTGATGCATAGAGTTGTACCTTCCAACATAGAGAACATCACCAAGAAATGAAACCCCCAAGAAAGTTGCAATAATCATTCCAGCTGGCTTAAACATGGCAGTGAAGAGAGGTCCTTTCTTGCGAACTGCCCACGTATGAACTAGACTACGAAGTGATACAGCAAAAACTGCCTACACAGTTTAGCAGAACACCGAAATTATTACAGACATCAATAACAATTCATAGCTCATACAACTACATCCTTGTTTTTCATATGCTTACCGAGCACCCGACAGCTATCAGCTCAACATCAGCCCTTAGAAGCCAAACATATGGGTCATTCTCTACAACTAAAGTGACTATAGCAGATATCACCGTCACAAAGATGCAAGTAATAGTTGTTATCATCAACTCTGAAGGATAGTCTCTCAGAATCCAGGCCTGGTATATTCCAATTATAGGAGCTTCAATGTCAGCTTAATCAAGGGTACATAAGCTAGCAATGTGGTAACATTCCTAGTTTATACTACAGATTCAAAATTTATTAGCTATAGATGTAAGATTATTGTTATTTTAATTAGATGACAATAGATTAGCAAGAGTTTCAAGTTCTAATTGTTGCAATACGCCAATAACTCACAATAGCGAGAGCAGATGTGGCCACTGTAAACTACTGCCGCAGAATACCAATCACGGTAATTTTAATCAAATATTATAACAATTTTATGCTATATAAATAAATTTTGTAGTAATGTAAGATACCTGGAGGACGTATAATAGTGATAAGCACAAAGCACCAGCGGCACAGAGAATGCCTCCAATGATCCAGTTGGACGGGAGGGAGAGCAGGGTAAGTGAGCCACTTTGGGATGGAATAACAGTGATGGGTTGGCCTTTGTATAATGTCATAGTTAAGGCTCCTGCTGCCGATACTATGGTGCCCACCAACTTAGCTTGGCTACTTTGTAATCTCAAGTCTAGTTTTTCCGTTCTAAAAATCAAAATATATAATGTTTATCAATTCATCATGATCATTTATTACATGTATTTTAAAATTTGAAAGCTAACAAATTTCTTTGGCCTTGAGGGATTTTATTAATTATTTCCTCTATAATAGTATTAGTATAGCAGAATCTATCTACTTTCTTAGTTTAGAAATGAAACAAATATTTAAAACACTAATTAGATATATTTAAAAGTAGATTTGGGCCGGCTTTTGCAAAAGCTTTTAGGATGATTAAGCCTGTTAAAGTCCATTGCAGGTTCAAGCAGGGCCGGCTAACGTGAACTCAAACGGGCTATAATAAAAGGAAAAAACACAATTATTTCATTTAAAATCTAACTTGACATTTTTAATTTAAAAAACTATTCCTCTTAAAATTACCTTTTTTCATAAATTTAAATTTCATTTCTAATTTTTTTCATTTAAATTTAAAACATCAAAATTACAAAATAATAGATAAAAAAAAGAGTAAAATTGAAAATTAAAAAATAGTGTAAAAAAGTCTTTTTTTTTTATAAAAAGTGGGTATAGGATGTAATTTTTTCTTAAAAATATATATAGTTTTTCAAAGTAAAAATTACAGAATTATCTCATTTAGTATCCAACATCACATTTTTATACCAAAAACCAACTCATTCCGCAATTATCTTTTCTGCAAATACAAATTTCATTTCTACACTTTTTTTCATTTAAAGTCAAAATATTAAAATTACAAAATACTAGATAAAAAAAAAGAGTGAAGTTGAAAATTAAAAATAATAAAAACGTAAACAAAAAAGAAAATGAAGTAAAAATGTTTTTTAATAAAAAATTGGTATATGATGTAATTTTCTCTTTTTTAAATCTATTTTTTTCTAAAATATATTATATTTGAACCAGGCTCGGATTTTACATTATATTCCCAAACCTAATCCTCTTATGATCAAATTTTTAACGGGTTTGATCCGGTTTATACATAAAAGTGTATGTCCTAAGTTCAGATTTTTGATGGGTTGAAACTTGAAACTTGGACGGGTCAGTATCCATACCCCTAACTATATGGAATAATTTCCACCGGAAAAGGAGATGTTAGGTGTGCATCTAACATTTGAAATTGATGCCTACAGGAATTAAGAATGATGTCAAAATCTAGTGATGGGTTTTGCATTGATGTTGTCCCCATATTTATTTAAATGAAGACAACACAACAGCCAAGATAATCAGCCGCCACGGATATTTATTGGTAATGGGATAACGCTGCTTCTTGAACAGACATCTTTCACTAAAACGACTAGAAATGAAGCAAACGACACACCTGGATATTATGGCTAACAAGAAAGTGAATGCCGGAGTGAGATCAGAAATCGCTGTGCACAGAGTTGGAGAGCTATACTTCACCCCTGTGTTAAAAAATATCTGAATACAAACACTGTATAAACAGTTTCTATCAGAAAAAGGGAAAAACAAAAAATCATGATCAAGATCAACCAATCATTTTGATTGAAATTCAAGGAAAGAAAATACCAGACAACACCCATAAGAAATATTTTCGAAATTATGGACACTGTGAGTTGTGGGCGAACTCTTCCCCTGATACATTTTAATAAAATAAAATATAATAAAACAAAATGTCTATAAATGGAAGTATCTAAGAATTTCTTTCAATTCATAGCAAGTGATTTACCTGTAGAAGAGAAAGGAAGATGGAAAGAGGAGGAAGAGGGCTAACGCATTTGAGTAAACTATATACACAAATTGACTCATGCCTTTGCTCATAGCTGCTTTCATTATCGTACTTAAGCTTACTTCCATGGCCTCTATTCCCACCATAGCTGCTGTTACGCCCGGAGCCCACATTTTTCTTTCTCCTTAATTCGCTGATTGCTTCTTCCAATTTCTACTGCTACAAAAATTCCGATGATCAACTCCCGAAAGCGGACGAATACTAACGGGCATTTAGATGATTGGAAACGGGGACATTTTGGTCTTTTCAAAGCTTCATATACCGACAAACGATGTCGTGTTTGCACCTGTTTTGTTGCTTATTGGCAACGACGCGATGATCCTTGATTTTTGCCTTCCAAGGGAAGTGCAAGCTGATTTTATTTTTTATTTTTTATTTTATTATTTTATAATTGATGAGTTTTGGCGATGGAATAGTACTAATATCGTTTTCAATATTTCGTCATCCATGAGTCATGGATAGTAACATTCTCCGGATGGTCCATGAGAAATTTTTTCAATTTTCATTTGCCTGCATTTGGTTGATTGTGTATGTTCTTTTTATCTATTAAAATAAAATATCAACAATTGTCAATTAAATTAACGATGAATAACTACTATTTACTTTATACATATAATTATACTCCAATCGGATGCTAATATTAAATTAATTGGAAGTTCTGCTGAGATTGAAATTGCAGTGACGTGGTGTATAAAATTTTATTTAAAAAAAATGGAAGATTTAGACATAAATATGTGCATAGTATGTTAAATAGACATATACGAAAACATGGGTTCACTAAGGAAAGGAAATTCTCGTATGATTTTGTTCCTAATCCTATCGTTTGCGAGAAAATTTCACTAGTAAAAAAGAAAAAGAAAAATTATGAGGGTAAATTATATCAGTGGGGTACACTATTAGATTTAATTTAAAGATGAAAAAATCTTCAGTTTTGTCTTAAAAAATTATAAGAATTATATTTAAAAAAATCTTCATATTATATTATTCCAAAAATACGGAATAATTTGATATAGTCAATTAGTTTTTTCATATTAAATGATATAGTACAAAATAATTTAGTACTCGAATAATTTAATTTTTTTTAAAAAATAAGTAAACTAATTTCTAAAATATATACGCTTGCAATTATTAGGAAATGGCCAATCTTGAGCGAATATTTTTTGCAAATAAAAAAATTAATTCAATAAATTAATTTAAGATTATATGTTGAAGTATAGCCTTCAATCACCGATATGCTTGGAATTATTTCAAGTTCCTCACATTCACTGCAATATAATACAATTGGATTCCATGTTAAAAAAAAATCTAGAAATGATATAATTTTTTCAATTGGAGTATGACACCATCAAATAAAAGCAATTTGACAAAGGCATGCAAATGTGGACTTAGAAACAAAAGCCAATAAGAAAAAAACTTTGTGAAAAATGGTTAGTGCCCCATCCCCACATAGGAAAAATGTTTTATTATCTTTTGTTTTATTTATTAGTTATCTTCTTCTTCTTTTTTCAATCCTCCTTGTTTATCCCTCCCTCATGCATGTATTTATTTTAATTAACAATGACTAAAAGAGACATAAGCAATTATTTAACAATCGTTGAGATATTTATAATTTTTTTATATTTAAAAAATCTACACTCTATTTACATTTTATTTTTTGCACCTTATGCCAAAGAAAATAAAAGAACTTATTCTCTTTATGTATCTTCCACACCTGGAACAAAACTTTATAGCATAGTAACGAAAACTACTAAAATGATATAATTTTCAACAAATAGCATGAACTTCTCATCTAATTCGAAAATCAAAAATAAAAAATGGCATTTTGGTGGCCAAATGAAGTATTTTAGAAGATTAAACATAGAATATTAATAGCTAAATATAGAAAGATAATAATTAAGCCAAAAAATTTAGACATTTTTCCCAAATTTTTCGTCAATAATCCAATTAGTCTATCACTAGTGGCCACATATGCCACCAAATTAAGACAAAACAGAGAAATACACTCAAGAAAATAGGTATTTTCATTACTTAGATACAAAGCGAAAACAATTTCACTCAATTTGATTTCACAATTGTCAATGATCCCCAAATGTGCTCAAGCATATCTCCAAACCCAATAAATTTTTTGCACCTCTTCTTAATAACATATCAACTTCTATTGCTTTAAATTTATTGCGTTAAAAAGAAACATAAATAAAAATAAAAATTAAAGATGAAAAAAAGGACACACAATCAAGAACTTAGTTAATCATGACCGATAAACATAATAAAATTTCCAATTTTCTAACTTCAGCAATAGTTACACAGATAAAAAAAATGTAAAAATGCACATAGATTTGTTCCATCGCTCACATATAATTTCATTCAAGCACAAAGACATATCCTTAACTTTTCTAGATTGGAGATATCCATCAATATTTTAAGAGAAACAATGTAACCCAACTATATTTGTCATCATAACTAAAATAAAAAATTGCAAAAAAAATCCTAAGATTTTCCTTTTAGTCTCTTATTTCAAATTTTATACTTCAAACTATGAACAAAAACAAACTAAAGAAAAAATTCATAATTCTGAAAAGGATAATTATGAGTCCTGACAATGTAGGAGCCTAAGAGATTGAGGAAAAGCTTGGTGGCTAAGACGTGTGGTGTGGATAAGAGAGATTTTGAGCGTGATTATTGGCTGGCAGCAACGAGAGACATGTGGTGCGCGACGTGTGGCATGGAGAAGATGGTATATGGGCATTAGAATTTAAGAAAACATAAGTTAGATTGGACTTTTTTTTAATGATGTTAGATATATTATAATTTTATTTTATATATAAATATATGCATGTGTGTATATATATATATATAATTTGAATTAATATATAAATTTAATATAACATAATTATTTTGAAAAAAAATAATATAAGTGACCACTATAAATTGGGGTTGCTAAATTGACTTATTTTACTGTTGATTGCTAAAATAACTATTACAAATAAGTGGTTGCTAATTCACAGCCACAAACTTTACGACTACAAATATATATAGTAAGGTGTACATATGTTAATATTTAAAATTTGAATTCTTAAGTATATAAACTCATAAATATAAAGTGTAAGTATATAATTTGAAGTATATAAATTTGTGATTATTTAATTTTAAAGTATATATATAACTATAATGTCTACATTAATTATAAAATATATAAATATATAAATTTATTAAATATAGTAGTCATATTTATATTTTATCTGTTAATATAATTTATATTAGTACATAAGTTTAATATAATACAATTATATAATATAATTAAAACAAATAATAATTTAGATTGATTTATCATATAACTATAATATACTTATTATAAATTAGATCACTTTTATAATAGATTGCATTTAAATTTTTTTATAAAATAATATATTAATATAATTTAGATTTATTATATAAGACAATTAGAATAAATTATGAATACAAAAAAATACAATTAATGATAAAGAGTTAGAGTAAAAAATGAAAACTATCAATATATTATAAATATTTTTTGTTTACATATTAATAATAAAGATAGTTGATTGGCTTAATAATGAATTTAAATTATACTCACATGAAAGTCTTGAATTTAATTTTATATACTACCATCGATCACAAAGTTTATAGTATATAAAGTTATTTTTAACATATAAAATTTTAAATTGCTATTATAAAATGTCATATTAATTTTTTGAATCAATTGCTATTATAAAATGTCATATTAATTTTTTAAATAATTAACAAATTTATATTTTTAATTTTATAGTTTAAAGTGTATATAATTATAATTTTAAATTATATTATATAAAAGTTAAAAAAATTTTATACCTAAATTATTTCATTATTATCAGTTATTATATATAACAAAAGTATAAACATTTAAATATCAGTTTTTCGATACGATTCGGTTTCAAAACAATTCGGTATAATTCAGTATAATTTTCAATTCAGATATCACTAAAATATCACTGTTCATCAAAATTAAAGTTAATGGTACAATTCGATTATAGTAAAAAAAAAGAGTTAACAGTACAATTTGATTATGAATCTTTTTAGATGGTTCTTCAATCCGATTTAGGAAGATCTAGGATTCATGTATAGTTGGAAATGTGCATTTGGTCGGTTCGATTTTAAATAGAATTGAATTCACATTAATTGGACCGAACATAATCAAAATATAAACAGAACAACCGAACTGAAATATCACAGTTCAATTCGATTCAATTTCGTTTAATCGATTTCATGAATTAATTAATTATCATAAATCATAATTGTTATCATATTTTATCAATTATAGTAGATTAAAATCAATCATCATAATTTTATCAATTAACATTAATTAAAATCAATTATCATAACTTTATTAATTATCATATATAAATTATAATCAATTAACATATATAACTTTATTAATTACTATAAATTAAAAATAAAATAACATAAATTATAGTAAATTGTGATAACTCATGCTTTTATCAACTATCATAATTATTATAAATTAAAATCAACTGGCATAACTTTAAAATTATCATAAATTTAAATTAAATTTCACAACTTTATAAATTGACGTAAATATTTAATATGAATTACCGTAACTTTATTGTTACTATAAATTAAAATTAATTGATATAAATTAGATTAAATTATTATAATTTATTATTTTATCAACTATCATAAATCAAAACTAATCGTTATAAAATATATTTTCTTTTCTTTTATCTAAATTTTTTTAAAAAATATATGAATATCTCTCTCAATTCGAAAATCCAGGATTTGAATTGATGTCCTTTTATTGATTCCTCCTATACAAAACCTTCGGTTAATTTAGTTTAATCGATTTTTAACATATTCAATTAAATATAAAAAAAACAGAAATTTTTACATACAAACAAATGGAAAATTGAATAAATTGAATCGAATAAATCGAATTCATTTGATTTGATTTGGTGTTGGGTTTCAATTTTGCACACCTACGTACAGCCCTAAATTATATGTCCCATTCCATTATTGATGCTGTACGCTCACTCTATGGCTTTAGGACATGATGTATCTTCTGTTTTTGTTTGTTTTTTTCTTTTAAAAAAAACCCTAAATATAATATTACATATGTACCTTACATCTCTTCTAACAAAAGACACAAATTTATATTAAAAAAATCAATAAATACGTACCTGGACAGGAAGAAAGAAAAAAAAAAAAAAAGAAAAGAAAAGTTAAGAAATAAACGAGAAATTGAATGATACAAGTCTTTACCTCCAAAAGGAGGCAGGAAAAGGGAAAGGACCCAGCCAGTAGGGTACAGTGTATGCATATTGGCAAACTGAATCAATATCTTTAGCTTGTTGAATAACTAATGGTTTCTTTTATGCCCATATCTTTTTCCTTTTTTTTTTTTTAATGCTCACTTTTTTCAACCCTAAATCTGATCAATGTCATCATTTTATTTTTTACTTTACTTTTTTCAACTTAATTCGATATGCAGAATATAATGCTCTTAAATTTATCCATTTTTATCTTTTGAATTCTCAATTTTTTATCTTATCCAATTAATTGAATTCATTATCTTTTATTTTTCTTCGCATTAAGCCCTTAACTAATAAAAAAAAATGATGTTTGTAAATCAGAATCTGTTTAGAGCACATTGGTACTATAAACAACTGATAGAAATTGAAGGTTTGAGAAAATAGAAAGAAAAAAAAAAACCACCATTATATACAGAACCTCTTGGATCTGGAGACCCACCTCTTGAAATATGTATAGGACAGTGAATGTAATGAAATTGAAGGCCGAACTCTGAGACATTTTAATTGTTTTGCGTGTCAAGCACTGAATTAACCGAGTTAACAAGAGAAATTAAGCTAAACTATATTGATCAAAAAATTTCGGGTAGTAGCTGTCGAGTTAATTAGTCAGAAACTAGAGAATTATTAAGGGGTTATTGCACCCAACATTCCTGAATTTTAGAATTTTATTTTTACAAAATAATATTTAAAGACAGTTGGATTATATGGTCCAAAATTCAGAGGCATGAACGCAATTAATCGATTATTAAGAGCTGAATTGATGAGAACAAAACAGCGAGTTGAGCATAATTAGTGTTGGTTAAATTTGGTGTTGCTGATTATTAACTTGAGTAGGTGGTCAGTTAGGCTGTTATTGGCTTCTCTATATAATCTCATGACGTTCAGGCTTATAAATTTGTGTTCTTTATCAACCTACTTGTAATTAGGGCTGAACAAAGTGGAATCTAAAATATATTTTATTTAAATTTTTAATTTTTGTTTCGGTTCGTTTTGAAATTTACAAACTGAGCTAACGGAATTTATTTGTTTACAAAAAATATTACTTTTAATTATAATTAAATTATACTTGTTTCAAAAATCTGAACGTAATATTCCTGAATTGAACTTTTCTCTGTATAACGTATTGTACAAGGTATAATTCTATTTAAATTTGTTTTGTTTTGTTTTATTTATTTATTTAAGAAAAAGGAAATTCAACCATATGGAAATGTTGAAGTTAATTTTAAGAAAGCTGAGGCAGTGAAGGTATTGGGCTTTTTGAGCAACTGTATTGGGCCCCGGGGCTGATCAACAAATACCTTACAAATCCAAATAAACTGGCTTTAGTGGAAAAAACTAACTTCGGTCATACCACCACCCGGGTAAATTATGCTTCGTTCATAATATTTTATACGTGTCATAATATTAATATTTCACAAAATGTTCAGTTTATTTATAAGACAATATTTTACTATTAGTATATTTCATTGTATTCTTCTTTTTCTTCTTATTCACAAATAGAAGGAAAAATTTTATGTATATTCTAAGTCTGTTTTAGAAATAAAAATTTTTAATTTGTATATTTGATTTTATTTTTAGTATTTTTTTTATGTTTTAGTTATTTTTATTATTTTTTTGTGATTGAAAATATTAATTTTAATATATTTGTGAAATAAAATGGTTGAAAATAAAGATATTTAAACTAAAAAAGAGAAATATAGAGAGAAAATCATATTTGGTAGAAATAATAAATTTGTAAGTGAAGAACTTGTAAATAGTAAACGATTTTAGATGATGAATCTGTAGTTTCTATGCGATGAATCTCTAAGTTCAAAACGATAAACCTGCAAGTTGTAAATGATGAATTTATAAGTTTAAAATGATGAATCTGTAAGTTTTAAACGATAAACTTGCATTTTTAAAAGGATAAACTTTTAAAACGATAAACTTGCAAGTTCAAAACGATGAGTCTACAAGTTGTAGTTTCTAAAAAATGAACCTACAAATTACAAGTTGAAAATGATGAATCTATAGTTTCTCAAGGATAAACCTACAAATTATAAACGACGAATCTGTAAATTATAAATGATGAATCTGTAAATTTTAAACAATAAACTTCTAAGTTTAAAATGATGAACCTGTAAGTAAAAATGATGAACTTATAAGTTGTGAATGATGAATCTGTAAATTATAATTGATAAATTTATAAATTCAAAAATAATGAACCTGTAAATTATAACTGATAAACATGCAAATGATAACTGATGGGTATATTTTATATTTATTAGTTTACCAAAATTAAATTTAAAAAAAAATGTACATTTTATTTATATTTCACACGATGCGAAATAAAAAGTCTAGAATGCAACATAGACTTGAATATATGATATAATAACCCGTTACACCACTAGTATTCAGCCCAAACTATTACTCGGAATTACTTTCACATGAAACACAACGGATTCAATGCAACTACAGCATAAAATAATAATGGCTAACATGAAAATGAAATAACCCATTTCAACTGTATGTAATTTAGAATTTATAGTTATGCTGATGAAGTCAACGAAATTCTGTTGAAGATATTTTTTTAAACCAAGTTTTGTTTTGAATAATTTTGGTTTAAAAAAACAGAATCATATTCGAACCAGCAAATGAAATTATACAAGTGGAGGGGTAAAGGGAGGAGGCTGGAAACCGAGAACTCCCACTACAGGACAAGCCTGTCGATAAAGTGAAAACCTCCCCCTGCCAAATACAGGACAAGCCTAAAGTCACCGCTGCTAAATCTGCCACCACATATAGCTTTAGTCTTTTCTGCTCTGTTTTCTTTAGATAAAAGAAATCCTTTGATGGCGATGGATGCCCACCTTTGATTTTGACACTAGATCCTATGATTATACTACGTGCTTCTCTTGAGTTTTTGTTTTAGGACTGCAAACTCTTTATTCCTTTATTAAGAATTTCATTTAATTTTTAAATGAATTTCATCATATAATTTATTTGCAAATTAATTTCTTTATTTAGTATAATTTACAAAAAAATATAAAATTTATTTCCAAAGAAATGAATTTTATGTTTGGTTTGATTTAAATGCCATTTTCTCAAAAATATCTTTATTTTCATTAATAAATATATCTCTCTCTTTTATTATTTTTTTATATGAAAATTTAAAATATGATCATTGAAAATAATTACACAAATAAAAAAAATTATACAGTATTTAATAAAAAAATATTATATTAATTTATATATAGTATTTATTTTAAAGTATAATATTTATTTATCCACAAATCAATACTCCATAAAATATGTGGATTTTCTGGAATTGCTGCATATAAGCATCAATATTTCCTGCTTCACCTGACAACACACAATAACTAGAATTTCTATTTGAAATTGATTCATGATTTTTTCATACACAAGTTAAGCTAATCAAAAAATGACATTTATCTAAAGTGATAGCTACTTTGTATATATGACAATTTATAATTGATTTAGTCCATAATTTTTTTTCATAAATTAAGTTATAAAGTTATAATATTCATGAAATTAAAAGTGTTAGTGTTTCGAACATTAGGCAACTTTTAAGTTATAATATGCATATACTCATCTTCCATTAAAAATGTTTAGAACTTTGAAATTTAATATGCAAAAAACATGCATATATGCAAAAAAGGGTCTAGAACTTTTGCATATACATTCTACCTATGTAAGTATATCTATTATTTTTTATCAAAATGTTGAAGTTGCGTTTGAGTTATTGGTGTTAGACATATATAAATAGCATAAAGCAAAAATGGTGGAAAGTCCAAGGAGATGATCGCCTCTAACGAGTAATTAAAGTAATACCAAAATGACACATTAAAAGGCAAAGTGAGACGAAATGATAAGATCAATCATAGATGAAATCACCTAATGAAGTCAAAGAAAAATAGACTTCAAAAAGAAAAAAAAATAGAAATGGAGTTTTTACAATTTAAGCCTTATTTCTGTAATCAATTTGAATACCAAAATTTACACTTACAATCTAGTCCTTCTACTAGATAAGGTTACATGTCAAGTTACACCTTCATCTATTAAATGGATGAAAATTTGACAAAGGGTGTTCGAATTGTAAGCTCCAATAAATGTTAGAATTTAAATTAATAAAAAATTATTATGCCACGAAGTGAAAAATCCTTCTATGTTGAAAATGATTTTTTTTTTTCATTTTTCAGGAAAAAAGGAGAAAAAAATTACCAAAATCCCCAGTGTCTTAAGATAAGGCAGAGATATAGATCATTAATTCGGCCACCAAACCAAAGCAGGAGATAATGCAGGAGATGTATAGCTGGGCCTGATCCATTCTTACAATTATCAACAAAGCGATAAGAAAACAAGGTACAAAAAGGAAAGGTTTTATCTATTGAAGTAACATTATAGATGTCTGCCAATCGAACGGAAAAGAAAAATAGCTGTGAGCTAATTGGTGAGGGAGCAGCGAAGGACATTTGAGTGTGATTAATAACCCATATTGCTGAAGTTGGTGCATCATTTTATTGAGCCAGTACTTGTAGACTATAACCTCGCATTGCATTAATTCTTTTGCTCACCTCCACTGAATTAATTAAACCATGCATATTCTTTTATTGTTTTTTTTAACTTAAATCTTCTGGTTATTAATTAATTATTGCACAAAATTTTCTTTCACTAGAATAGACCAAAAATAAAAGGAGAGTTTTCATTACCTGAATTTCCAGAAAAAGGGTTTGAGTTAAGAGGAATTGTATATGTATTTATATGCATGACAAAGTGCCTTGATTTAGCTACGATAATTGAATTTAAGATTTAAGAGTTTCACGTCTAATAATTCCAAGTCTTCCTTCCCTCCTTAATTCAAATGAGAAAACTTACAAACGTCCTCATTAATAATAGAGGTACAATTTTCTTATGCACTTCCTCCAGTCCAAAAAGAGATAATTTCCTGTATTTACTGTATTATCTTAACTAAATTCAACTTACTATTGATTTTCTACTATTAAAAATTCAAAATCTTTAGAGTCAACTAATTACTCCTTTTTAAAAGCAAATATTTTCATTCATATGTGTTTTTGGTCTATTAAACTTATTAAAATTTTATATTACTATATATTTTAATCAGTCCATTAAATATTTAAATCCCTATATCAGTTATGCCATAGTAACTAATATATTTAAAATTAGCCTTTCATTTATTTACATAAACCTTTGATATATATATATATATATATATATATATATATATATATATATATATATATATATATATATATATATATATATATATATATGATATTTTAATGGTTACCATCTATTGAGTATTATAAAAAATTTAATATTTTTTATAATTTTTATAATTATTATGAATATTTAATACCATTTAATACTAAAAATTAGTATGGTTAGATTGAAAAATTTATATGTATGTAAATGAGATTTGGTAAAGGAAAGATAGGAAAGCACGTGAAAGTCACATGGAAATGAGTGAGGAATGAAAAATTGAAAATGATAATGATGATGTCGCTCCTACTTTAGGAATGCACAAACAGAGTTGGTTTGGTTCAATCTCGCCCTCTTATCTATTTAACGACGTGAGGTTTGCAAGATTGACAGAAAAGGAGAGAGAGAGAGAGAGAGAGAGAGAGAGAGAGAGAGAGAGAGAGAAGTGATGTCTTCCTCTTTGCAAATATCCCATTGGGCATAGGCCGCGAATAGCAAAGTACCAAAGTACCAACGTACATTTTTTTCCATCATTCCTTTGCTTCCTCAACTAACGCAAACCATATAAAAAAATAAAATAAAATTGTAAAAGCTGAGTATTTCGAGCTTTAGCCTGCTATATGCTTGAAGGGTCCTCCTCCTCCTCCTCCTCCTCCTCCTCCTCCTCCTATCCCAATTCCCAACTCTCGCTGAGTGATGTTTTTCTTTTTTCTTTTTTTTTTTTGTTTAGAGATAAATTTAAACAAAATCTAACATTGAATGTTTTTTCAATTAGACATTTTACATTTTTTTTTTGGTTCAATCAGACGTAATATAGTTTTAATTTTTTTTCTCAATCAGACACTTCCATAACTAATTAGGATTCTAATTGAAAATAATGAAACACTGAGTTTTTTTGAATTTTTTTAATTAATAAAACAAGATTATATGCATTTAAATTACATATGAAGCCAATTATTAGCATAAAATTCAATATTATGAGCGAAACCCTAGAGCCTGACGGCTTAGAAGCTAACCTGTGGAAGATTCCGCCCCCATTACTAATAACAATTAAAAATTTTAATTGTCAACACTTAAGATGAATTATATTTAATAAAAGAATTGAATTATATTTAATAAATGTTTATTGGTACAAATTACAACTTATAAATATAATATTCAATTTTTTTCCATATACTATCAATTCAGCATAATAATATAAAATTTAAATTTAATTCAAAAATAAAAAATACATGTTTAACAATACGTTGACAAGCCATTATTCATATCTAGTTTTCTATAATATCAATTAATTGAAAATTATATATGTTATTCATTTGGTTTACGTCAATGTAACCGGTTAACTGAAAATTCCTAATTTTTTAAAGGTTAATTAAAACATAATTAATTAAGAATATCAAAAACTAAAAACCTAAATGGTCGATTTTAATTAGCTTATTTTTGGTTTAAACTTGTTATAATTTTTTCAATATTTTTTGCAAACATATATATATATCTTAGAGGTTGGTAGTCTAATTAAAGAATTTCATTTGAGAAAAAAACATATATTTTAGCTATTAAATTATGGATGTTTTGTTTATTAAACCATCAAATTTTTTATTCAAATTGAAATTAAAATCTTTAATTTTTATTTCGTCAAGATTAAATCGTTATTTATCGAAAGTAGAAGATTTGTTAATTGAAAAAAAAAAATCGAAGATAATCCCCTAATAATTGAGAGGAATTGATTCGTTGATTTTAAAAAAATCAAAATTAGAGTATTTAATTTAGAAAAATCAAAATAGAGGGCATTAATTTACACAAAATAAACACTGGAGAGTTTAATTTTGATAAAAATAAAGTATGAAGGCCTATTTGTGCAAATGAAAATTCAAAAACTTAATAGAATAAACAAGTGTAATTCAAGCAAGGTGTCAAAATATGTATATTTCTATTTTTGTATACATAATATTGATTTAAATATAAAAATGTCCACTTTTTGAGGATGAAATCCATTCGTGATCATATAATTCCTTTGAAGTTATGATTTTCCATGAGACGATTAGTGCGTAAAATGCCGTTGCCAACAAGAGATTCCAAAACAAAAGGACTTTCTACTATTTGATGAAAGAGGTAGAGGTATGCATTTTAAAACCGAACCAAAACGAACATATTTTATAAAAACTGAATCCAAATATATTTTGAACTAAACATAATCAAACTAAAATATTTTGGTTTAGTTCATTTCGATTTAATCGATTTTATAAATTAATTTATTAATTACTTTAAATCATAATTATTGTCATATTT
Organism: Triadica sebifera; assembly: GCA_023653625.1. Lineage (NCBI taxonomy): Eukaryota > Viridiplantae > Streptophyta > Magnoliopsida > Malpighiales > Euphorbiaceae > Triadica > Triadica sebifera. The sequence continues at coordinate 26,494,650 of CM042900.1, forward strand.
ATCAATTATAAAGAATAAAATTCATCATAATAATTCTATCAATTAACATAAATTAAAATTAATTATCATAATTTTATAAATCACCATAAACTAAAGTAATTTTTTTTTGTAAATTAACATAAATTAAAATCAATTATCATTATTTTATTAATTACCATAAATTAAAATTAGTTAACACAAATTAGACTAAATTGTCCTATATCATAATTTTATCAACTATTATATATCAAAATTAATTATCATAAACTATAGTTTTTTATCTAAATTAATTACTATAATATATATATATATATATATATATATATTTGGTCGATTCAGTTTAATCAATTTTTAATTTTTTTAATTGAAATAACCGAACTTAATAAATAGAAAATCAAATAAACTAAATTCAATTTAAATCGGTTAGATTTTACACAAAAAGGATCTTTAGCCATTCAAGCAATTCAATTGCATTTAAGCTGTAAATAGAGAAAATAGTTTGGTTTCCTCTCTTCAGGCCCATGGCTTACTGCAAACGATGGCCTACCAAACCCAGCAGCCTAATAGGATAAGCATATGCATGCAGGTACCTAAGTTCCACAAAGCATTACCTTTTTATTCATATAGGCTGCCCTTGAACTGGCATCTTCTAAAATTTTATGATTTTTTTAATAATTTATTAATAAAAAATTTCGCCTTTTGCTTCTATGAATTTAGAATTTGGATGTTTTTTTTTTCTTAAATTTCACTCTTTAAATCAATTAAATGCTTCATGATTACGAAAATTCAAACTTAATGCCCTTTCATTCTTCTAATTCTAGCTAACGCCATCAAATCATATAGCACATTTTAGAAAAATAAATATATTTTTATTTTTCTAGAAACTATTGAAATTGGGAGACAATATCTTTGTGATAAATTTGATATTGTGAAACCCACAATTGATAAATGGAAAAATACCATAAGAAGTGAGAAGTGAGAAGTGTGAAGTGAGAACAAAGAGCATCTCACCTACTCTGTGGCCATGCTCCCATGTGCAATCCCTTCTGTAAAGAGACGAAATATAAAATGGCAAAGTACTAGTGCTGTTTGTTTGCCATTGAAATGACATTGGTTGGGGGCACCATATAGTTTAAGAATTAAAAATTATATATATATATATATATAATTATATATATATATATATATATATAATTATATATATATATATAATTTTTTGAAATCATATATATAGATTTAAAATATACGAATCAATATGTAATTAACAAAATCAATAGTTTCAAATATCTTAATTTTTAGAATAATTATATAAATATGTTTTTTATGATAAGCAGATAATATATTTTACTAAAAACCCAAATGATAAAAAACTTAACATATTACAGTCAAACTAACTTAGATCATCATTTTTTTTTCAAAATATTTGACATAGACTATAAAATATTAAGTGAAAAAACCTAATAAAAGAGATAACTATTAGAAATCAAGAACAAGAACAACAAAGTAGCGCCAACTATCCAAACATGATAGAGAAGCTAAAATTCAAAAAAAAAAACATAAGAGAGATAAACTTGAGACTTTATAACCAGACTATAAACTCATTGTCTCTTGAATTTTTTTACTTTGCCAAAAAATCAGCCATGAAATTTTGCTTCCAAAATATATGCACCATAGAGATGTTATGGAACAATTTTTTCAAATTTTTTATGAGAGAATTCAGAATTTAGAGTCCAAAAATTTTTATCATTATCCCTGAATATAAATTTATTTATTTTATAATTTCGAAACAAAATTAGCTGAAATGATAGCGACATGCTGTGTTTTTTTTATTCACACATTCTCGTTATATCAACATTATATCAATAACTACAAAATACAAAATTAAGCGACTATATAAATTTTTTGAGAAATTAAAAATATTGAGATAACTTTTGCATTACATCAACATTATATCAATGACTACAAAATATAAAATTAAACGCATATATAAATTTTTTGAGAAATTAAAAATATTTAGATGATATTTCCTATTAAATAAAGGTTATTAATTCAGAATAAAATATATAGACAAACCGTGGTTGGCAGTTAGCGAGAAGATGCATGAAACTGTGATTGCTTTGTTAGTCCTTTTGAGGTCTCCCAAAAGTGGTGTTGTATAATAATAATAATAATAATAATAATAATAATAATAAAGAAAAAGGAAGAAAGGAGTAGAAGTGTAGGGTAGGGCAAGGAAGGGAAGAGAAGGGCACTTTGTGATAGATATAATGTCCCTATCTAAATACATATGACCCCACATATCTCAGTCATCTTGTCCTCAACCAAATTCACCTTTATTTAATTTAGATGCCTATTCCATCTCTCTATGATTGCATGTCATTTTCAACTTCTCTGTTTGCTAAAGGACCTAACATCATCAATTGACTCATTACCCCCCCTCTCTCCTTCAATCATAGCTTTCCTTTCTAACCTTTTTAAGTTCCCTCTTTCTTTTTTATTTATTTATCATTTTCATCACTTAATTATTTCCAATCATTAAATTCTTATCTTGTTAGTTCTTATTATTACTTAATTCCATAAGACAAATCATTAGTTCCCATAACCCTGCTTTTGGTCTCCAAATCTCAATCCACTTCTGGACCCTTCTTCTCTTTCTGACTAATATGGCAATAATATGCATGAGAAACATGTTTAGTTATATAATATAGGCTTAAATCAAATTCAGCTTTTTATATTTGATATGATTTATCAATTTGGTCTTTATACTTATTTTTAAACTTCATAAAATTTGTACTTAAATATTTAATATATTTAAACATATGTATCTAACATTTAAATACTTATTACTTTTTACCATTTAAATAATTTTATGCTGACTTCAACAATTAATGGTCATCCACCTCAGTACAAATTATTGAAATGATAATTATAAATATCTAATTATATAAAAAAATTCAAATGTAAATAATTGTAAGATAAAAAATAAGCACGAGTTATAACTGATAAATTATGCTAAACAAATGCTATTACATATGATTTAGCCCGCAAATAAATAAACTAACTTTATCAATATGTATATATTGTATGATTGCATGGTATGAAAAAATGAATGAATTTTACAGACAAGTTGCGGTCTTGGTCGGGCAGTAGCAACTTTGTAAGATGATGTTGATGGATGATGATGAAATTGACAGTGATGGGGATAGTGAAGAAATGTTTTAATTTTTTTATAAGCCATGGAGAAAAATGAATCAATTATATATCCATAATAGTGGAAGTGGAAGGTGGATCATTATTATCTGGATCGTCCAAGTAGATCGACTGTTTATGGAAGAAGTCATCCTTTGATCAATCACTTTCTATTTGACTAACTTTGGCAAAATATAGTATATTTCTCTGTTTCTTCCCACTCTCCATATTTATGTCATTTGCACATTATTTTTCAATTTGGATGGCTTAGATTGAAAGCCCAGCTTTTTTTTTTCTTCTTTTAATTATAGCAAAAAAAAATCTCGGCACCTTTTTATTTAAGAAAATAATATTTCGAGCATTATCATTTAAAGTAATTTCTTAACACTAAAATTTATCTCCTCATAATCTTAAAGACACATATCCCTTGCATTCGGAAAATGATATACCTGAATATCTTTCCAATATATATATATATATATATATATATATCGAATTTTTGGTACGGATATTGAAAATGGATACGATCTTAAATCACCTCATAAACTTACTTTAAAAAAGAAAATTATCTTAAGTGATTATAAAGAATACTTACATTATGAAATTAGCGGATATAGATACATATATCATAAAAGACCCCCTCATGCTCGTAGTTGAATACATACTGAAAACGACATTTGTTAGTAGAAAATAACAAAAACAATTACAGACGATTCAATATCAAGACTGTTTAAAAATAACCGTGAACCTACTTTACATTTAAAAAAGCTAGCTCTAAAAGGGGAAGTATTGATTAAACCATTATAAAAATATTATAACGGAATGAGTCTAAACAGTTGAACTTAATAATTATAAATTTATTATTACTTTAAAATGACTTTAGTTGCACTACAATTATAAACCATTTTTCGATCCATTAAACTTCCAATGTGAGATTATACTTAACATTCTCTCTCAAGTACAACTATTTTTTATTTTTTTAGGTTTCAGATTTTACCTACGGAGTCTACAATCATAAAACGGTTAGTCCTTTTATGGCTCTAATGTCATATTAAATTATAAGAGACTAGATAAATGTGTTTGATAATTGTGGATTTACTATTGTTTCAAAATGACTTAAATTAATATAAAATTAGTTGTATCACAATTATAAATATTTATTTCATCCTTTAAACTTTTGATGTGAGATTTTCGTTAACAAAGAATAAGAAGTAATTTCACCATATAAGAAGTTGATATATAAACTCGTACCTTAGAGGATATGACTTGATCTTTACATTCATATTAAATTAAATCCATCACTATAGTTTGGTGCAGTTCTAAAAAAAAAAAAAAAATCAAATGTAGTGCAATTTCTATAATAGATATTTTTATTTATGTTCTGGTTCAGTTCAGAATTATCAAGAATACAGCGCTAGCTGTGACTCATCAAATTCAACCAAAACACCAACTTAAGATGAAAAACCATTCCTCTTCCTTTTCTAACAAAAACACAAGTTTGTCTCGATTTCTATTTTTATTGTAATTGAATTGGTGATGTTGCCTAAATTGAAGATATTTTGGATGGAATATGAATTGATTTGGGTTTTTATTTTTGTTACATACTGAAAAAGTTTAGATGGAATATGGATTAATTCGGATTTGTATTTGTTTACTAGAATTGTTAAATTGAACATGAGCTCTGCCGAAAGTTCATTTTATTGAGTTGGATTTCATTTGAATTATGCTAAAGTTAATGGACAAATCGTCAGATCTCACAGCATATAGGGTGCTTAGTAGATGTATAGCCAGTTCAAATAAATAAATAAGAAAACATAGAAGGATAGATGTACATTTACTTTTGAGAACAACTTTTAAAGCATTCCTGTAAAATTATTTTATGGCATCGTAAAAAAAAACTTTTGAACTAAGAAAACAAACAAATTTAAATACTTTTATCTATTGAATAAGAATTCAACACGTGTACTCCAGGATTTAATAATAGAACATAAAATTTCAGGGTAGAAATATATGGATTAAGATTGCCTCCAGTTTAAATAATTTAAATTGAACAGTTGAGATTATATTTTAAAAAAATTATTTAATAAGATTTATTTTTAATCGTTCATCTGTCCATAAATGACTAAAATCACCTTAATATAATCTATAATATTTGGATGAATTCGAAGGAATTCTAATTTGTAATTAATATATATATATATATATATATATATATATATATATATATATATATATTGTTATCTACCAATTGGCGACAGATATTTGTCCGTGGTTAATAAGTCCATAGAGAGCAATTTTTTTTTAAAAAAAAAATGGTCGGTTCTCAAGTTCTTCCTTTCAATTTTAATGAGAATATTTTCACAATATTTTATTTATAGAGGAAAATATCCGTTGCTAAATTTGAGAGGAAAAAATCATGGTTGCAGAAAGTTCAAATTCCATTTCCTCGTAAAATTTAGAGGGAGATCTTTCCTCCTACTTTTATTATCAATTTTTTGAATTAACTAAATGTTATAACAATATAAAAGCAGCAAAGGGGAATAAATTCCTCTTAACTTCTTTTAATTAATCAATTGCAATTAGGTAATGAAGACTTTGTCTGTGCATTGCATATTGCAGTAACCGTGACATATTAAAATTTACTTTTTTTTTTTTTTTTTTTTTGTATAAGAGGGGGATATAAACCCAAATTACATGGCAACCTTGCGAGGCCAGAAAACACTTGTCGTATCATCAAGAGCAGATGACAAACATTCAGAGGAGTTACTTGCCAACAATGCAGGCTCATTATTTTCGTAATAAACTCTCTCTTGCTACTCTACAATCAATTATTTGAATTACCTAAATATAAATAGTAGAAGTAATAAGAGAGGGAATTAATTTTTCTGCTAATTATCTTAACCTAATATTAATAATAAAAGTACGTAGAAGGGAAACATTAACATTAGCACATTTTTGTACGTAGCACCAAATATACGAAATAACTAATTGTACTGTTTGTCATCATCCATATGGAATTGGCAACAAAATGTTGTCTGCTGGCTTAATTAATACTGTCACAATTCTGTGTTTTTCTTTTATAAACAACCCCACCACAAGTTGCATTTTCCTCATAGCAAAGTCCAGCCAATGAAATCCCAAATACAAATTGTCTTTTTCATCAACCGTAATTCTCAAATTAAAAGAAATTTTATTTATCTCAAAAGGCCAGAGAAACGAAACATATATATTAGTTAACTGAAATGGAATATATAGGGTTTACATAAGAAACATATGGGTTCAGCACTGTTTTTAGAACCAAACTGAAAGTCCTACCAGGGTTAAGATTGAATCATAATTTAAAAGATTCAATTGGGTTGACTCTTGTTTTTTAATTTTTATAATAAAAGAATCAGATTTCTCTCATTCAATCAGAATCTTTTGATTCATCCGAATTTTTTTTATCTGAAACCAATTTTTAAATTGAATCAAACCACATCAACATCATTAACTAGTTGAATTGTTCGATCTGATCCCATTTTATTGTGTCCAGCTAGAAATAACGTTAAAAAAAAAAAGGAAAGAAGGCATTTAAAATTAAACAAAATATAAAAATAAAATTTTAATTTCTATTACATAAGCATACTAAAAATAAAATTTGGAATCACAAAATATAAATCTATGAATAAAATTTTATTTCTCGTAGAATTTTATTCTTTTAGTATAGAGAATTTAACCTTAGCCAAAGGCAGTGCGTTCATCGATAAGAAACTGAAATCCCTCATTATAGAATATTTCTGTAGAATCGTCACCGAGCGAAAATCGATTAGCTACTTCTCTTCTCAGCGTATTCATTTTGATGAGTAGGTTTAGGTTATACAGTAATAAATTTTCAACTTGCCTATTTAGTGGATATAATTAAAAAAAATTTTAAATTATTTTTTGATATTTAATATAATTATTTAAAAAAATATCAATTTAATATATACAATCATATTTGAAATCTATTAGAATACTGTGAATGTTTATCTCATAGATATATATATTTCAATTTTAAGAATAATAGTATCTAAATGAATTTAGTCCTGTGTTCAAAATTACATTAGTAATATTGACACATATTCCGAGCTAAAAAATAAATATATTATTTATTAATTTTGTTTATTACAAATGAAAAAAGTTCAATCACGTCACTAAATTGTATATTATTTATAATATTACTTAAAATTAAATTATATGTTATTTAAAAAAGTACGAAATCTTTTAAGATATTTTTTTCCGCAGATTTTGACTAGATTTCGAACTCAAAAGCTGATAGCTAAGATCAATAGATTAAGTAGCATTACATCTAATGTCAATGTTATTAATTGGTAGGGGTTTGCATTAGGTGACAATCAAACCGAACCAAAATTTGTTTAGAATAGAATCTAACTAAACTAAAATATATAAATTTAGTTTGATTGGATTCAATCGGAATTAATTAATCAATTACTGTAAATTATAATTATCACCATAATTTTATCGATTATAATACATTAAAATCAATTACTATAGATTTATTTTTTCCTTAAATTAAAATCAAATGCCTTATATAACTGTATAAAATACACACTTAAAATAACCCATATCATGATCTTTTCACGTTTGATTTCTCTCTTCCATATCTCTTCTTGTATGCACTCACCTCTCTATTTTCTCTATTTTTCTGTTTCTCTTTCCTATACATATCCATTAGTTGACCGTATCATTTGAACTTGTGGTATAGCATAAAACAATAATTATAGCTATTTTTCACATATTTAAAGTCTCTATTGAAACTAATTTCACCAAAAATTCCAAAAATCATAATCTTGAAACTAATTTGATCCAAAATTTCAACAATAGTTAGAAATTGAGGGGAGAGAGAGGGTAGATACTGGTGGCCCATGGTGAGTTGATGAGAGGGAGAGGGAGAGAGAGAGAGAGGTATTCAAGTATGAACAAAGATAATATGGAAAAAATTCACTTTTAATTGATAAAAAGAATAAGAAAGCAAGAAAGAGAAGGAAGAAATGCTCAAGGTATCTCATGGATTGTTGGATAAAAAAATTATGGAGGTATAAGATAGTAAACAAGGAAAAAAATAATTAATTAATGAACTTATATATACAATATTTCAGGGTGGGGTATATATAGGGCTAGCCATGGGTTGGCTGTTCTCGTAGAACTGGTCCAGTGAACTGAGCTAGACCGGTCATGAATTCAGCCTGGACGGTGGCTCGATATGGGGAATGGTCCAATTCGGGCCCTTCTCCTGGAATTAGAAACCATTGGTTCTAGTTTGGAACTAGCAGTTTCAGTTTCAACCTGATAAATTCATTTTTTTAAAAAGGCAAAGTTTAAAAGATGTTAACAATTAAAATTTAACAGGTAAGAGAATTACGTGAATTTTGATTTCTCTAAACTTTAAAAGGATATGTAAGCACCTTAATTAATGATAAAAAATTAAGTTTAAACTCAATTATTAATATTATTATTTTTTAAATATAAATTCAAATATTTATAATTAAATTTTTTAAAGTAAAAAAAATTAAATTAATTAGGTTTTTAACCCAATTATAATTTTTATAATTTATTAATTTATTAAAAAAATTATTTCTAAATTTCTGGTTATAATTTCTCAAAATCAAAATTTTTTTATAACAATTTAACTTATTACTCAAAATCATAAATGAATATTTAATAAGTTAATTTTTTTTCTCAAAAGTTTTCATTTTTTTATAAAATTTATAATTTATATAAATTAATATTTTATAAGTTAATATTTCTTCCTCAAAATTTTCATTCTTTCTAATTAACTTATTTTCCAATTTTTTCATTTATTTCTAACTTAATATTTTTTTTACTTCATTTATAAATAAATTGATAAGTTAAATTAATTTTTTATTTCAAATTCACCCAACAATTAAGTTTAATTTCTAAATTTTAATAATTTTAATTTTAATTTATTTATTATATTAATTATATAATTTTTTTAAAATATATTGATTTCGGCCCAAACCTGTCTTTCTCCGATTTCAAACTATGACCTAGACTATATATATATATATATATATATATATACCTTCCCGTAACAAGAAGCTTTGGGATTGGAATAGAGCATGAAAATAATAATAATAATAAAAAATAAAAAAACCGCTCCATTAGGATCTAATTGTCATACGGTACCATGGATACAATGCCTAGGGACCTCTATTAGACATATTGGGGATAGGGAAAAGTTTGGTATGATCAGTTGTTGAAACAAATAAAAATTAAAAGAGTCTCTTTCAACATACGCGCATTTTAGTTTTTTTTTTTTTATTTTTTACTTTTAATAATATTATTTTATTTAAGATCGGGAAAAGTTGTTGTTTCTGTGGGTTTGTCTCCACGTGACGACTCGGAGATTTTGTCTATGCAAGGAAAGTTGGAACTTGCAATGATTTTTAAGCATTTGATCCCAAATTCAATACTGTATTTCTTTTAGGTCTCTCTCTTGTACCCCAATGAGATTAATATACAATATATAATATATACATGGCAATTCACAAACGGGGTGTAGCTGCATGCCATTTTGAGTTTTATGTTCAGTATCACTATCATTTTTTTTTGCTTGTTCCTCAGAGTGCATCACTTTGCTATTGGTAAGGAATCGGCAACTACCTTAGGTTTATGGTATCCAGCTCCTGCTTATTTTTGCTCAATAACTTATTTATTTATATATATAATATGTGAGAAGGGAAATTTTTTTTATTTTCAGATATAAACAAAAAAAGAAAACTGTTAATAATGCACAACAAGCATTATGGCTAATAGTCACTGTTTGGTAGTTGAAGGAGGAGGAGCCAATCTTAATGCACAACAAGCATTATGGCAGCAAAAACAGAGATGATGTCCCTTTCTCATTATTAGGTTTTGAAAATTTACAATTCCTTCTTTTTTCCCCTTTTCTTGTAAAACAAATTGTTAATAATTTTCGATATTTTTTATTTTCCAACTATTTCTTTTTTTTTTTGTCAATAGACACTGTTTAGTAATACTAAACTAGATTGTTTATAAAAATAATCTAATTATTTGGTAAAGTAACCTATTTGAAAAAAAATCTAGATTATAATCTATATATAAAAAAAAGCTAGTAGAACTTGCATTCAAATTATAAGTTAGCATATTATAATTTTTCTTTTCATTTATACATTTTTTTATCAAATGACATGTCATAATAATAATAATATAATTATTAAATTATATATAATATAATATAATATATTTATTAAATTATTTAATAGTAATAATAATAATAATAATAATAATAATAATAATAATAATAATAATAATAGATGTGTTTATTATATTGTGATGAAATATTTAATATAATTTTTATATTATTTAATATGTATATATATTATATAATTTATTTATATTATGTATTTAAATATATTTTATATATTATTTTTTATTAATATAAATATATCATTTTAGGTCATTTTACATTTTTCAGCTGTTTTGTCAACTTATTTTACCAAATATTTTTAGTTGAAATTAGATTATCATCTATCACATTTTCAGTTACTAGATTATCATGTTAAAATTAAATTATCAACTAATTTTACCAAATAAAGTTATAAGTAAACCAACTCACTCTTAGTTTCTCCTAATAGCTTGACCGAATCAAATGTAGTTTCATTTTGAACAAAAATAGAAAGATATAATGCAACAACACTAAATTGGCTATGATTTTTCATTCTCAAACAACACCAAATTGGGTTATTTTCTCAACTAATAGTTGTATACTTATTAATTAATGCAACAATTGTAACAACATTCACCCGATTAATGAAAGCTTAAAATTTCAATTTACTCTATTTTGTTATCTTTTATTCATTAACTAGTAATTTTTTTATTATAATATGTTCCACTAATAAGAATAGCAAGTATGGATTGATGCAAGGAGAAAGCAAAGTTTTATATTGTTTTCCATAGGAAGTATCTACCATTCATGGAAAGCTTATGCACCTATAGTTACTGGAGTTAAGGGAAGTTTGTATAAGTCACTTAATTTTCTTGTAATTATAAATATAAATACACATATGGAGTAAACGTGGGATCCTTTTTCATCCATTTCTTGTTCTAGCAAACAAGAACTTCATCTCATAAATCATAGTGCATTACATTTGGTTCATTTCAACTCATAAATCAGAGATCATTCTTCTCTTCTATTGATAATCTTACTCTTATACCATGTGGAAATAATTTGTTGTGAATGTCACAAAATCAGAAATTGGATGCAAGGCTTGTACATAACCACATCCAAGGATTTGTTTGACATGTTTCTGTATTCCTTGCTTTAGATACATGATATCTATGGTCATTGAGTTGTTAAATGTCATAATCTGGAATTAATATGCATGATAGAATTATTATGTTAACATGGTCAAGTTGAGATGTTTGATGAGTTATTTTGGTTAATTTGTATAATTAAAAAGTATATGGTTGTGATAAATGTCTTAAATGCATATTGGAATGTTGATATGGTGATTAACATTGGTTAATCGTACAAAGATTGCATGAAAATAGTCGTGCTCTATTTTAGAATAAAATCTGAAAAATTTCCATATTCACAGCCGTGAACAGATGATTCATGGGCATGAATGTCGTGAAAATAAATTTTGTTATTGAGACAGACTCGTTCACAGACAGCTTCACAGTTTGGTTCATACCCATAAAGAGGTGATCACGACCATCAACATGTGTTGATTCAAAAGAAGAATCACAGTTGTGTTCACAGGGAAAATACCCATGAATAGGTTATTCATGGTTGTGAAAAGAGTATTCACGAGCGTGAATGTGCTTAACTTGAGAAAATTATATGCTTGCATGTGAATCAAGATTTATTCATTTTAAGGCAGAGTACCTCTGTTGTATGTTATAACATGGTATGATAATACATGTTATGGTTGTGATTTATGAGAAATCATGATTGATGAATAATATGAACATATGTGATACGTGTTGTGAAATTCTAAGCCCAATACTCTGACTATAACTAGAGTTATGATAGATGACATGTCATTAGATGACATGTCATTACCAGGTGACATATATTGGTCACGATTGAGATACTTTGAAGGCCTATGGGTAAGCAATGAAAACTTCATTGGTTGGGTTATTTTGAAGGCCTAAAGGTAAGCAATGAGAGTTTCATTGGTTGGATTATGTTGAGACTTTGAAGGTATAGGGGTAAGTAATGAAAACTTCCTCGGTTGGGATATATATGTTTTGAAGACTTGGGATTAAGCCATATGGGTTTCCATTGATAGTTATTCTGTACTTTCATTTTACCTCAGATTGGTGTTCTGGGAAGTTCAACCAGATGTTCTAAAAGCTCTAGTAATAGTTGTAAAGTGTCTGTATCTATTTTAGTCTAATTATGAGTATAGCGTGTAGCAAAATAGCAAGTAAATACTTCTAAGTGTGTTATACACTTATGTGGTTCTGATTGGTTGTTTGATATACCATATTCGATGCGTATATTATATATATGGGATCATTATGGTATGTCATGTAGTATGCGAGTAGTGCATGTGTGAACTTTGAAGTAAGTTATTATAGTAACTCGGTGAGTATATCATGCATATTATATATATGACATGTGTGTATGTTTTGCATGTTATTATGTACCACTAAGCATTAGTTTTCTTAGTGTATGGGTTTTCCATGCGCAGTTCGGAGCCCATGAGTTGATCGCCAGATGAGGATGCCCGATGATCAGAGTCAAAGACATACAAATGGGGTGGGTGATACAACTATTGTATTTTTTACTTTTGTTATATTTTGTTGGGTTGGGTAGTTATAGTTTTACATGTTATATTTCAGAGACATATAGTTTTATAACTACTCATTTTGTATAAACTTTGGGCATGTCACTGCCAGTTTGATATTGCATTTAAATCTTTTATTTCAATTAATTCTTTTATGATATTTTATTTTTTAGTAATCAAGGCCATAGTGCATGAAAGTTTTAAATTATATAATTTTAATTTATGTTCATTGTAGCATCCTTTGATATAATTGAATTTATTCTTTATATTGAAGAGTATTACATTTAGCGGTATCAGAGCCTAGATTTAGTCAGTTTTAAACCTAGGTGGGAAGGATTGTATCGTGTGTATGGGTATTATCCTGTATGACTCTGATATGGGCTATTCTCTATCAATGTGTAGGCTAAAGAGTGAGGATAGAGATCGAACTGCATGATGCAGATGAGTGTATCAGTCCTTCGGATATAGAAGCTCAGAATTAGCCGAGCCAAACTAGTGTGCAAGGGCTGGCTGGTGCACGTCCTCTATACCAGCCGATGGATGGTTAGGCAGATTGGGCTCAATATCCTTTGATGTAGAATCTTACTGCTCTACTGCAGCGGTTGATACAAGTTATTCCACCACCACCTCCACCACTTCTTCAATCGCTACCAAGGTGTATGGTTCAGATTGATAGGCTGAGGAAGTATAGATCTACAAACTTCACATGCAATATTGAGGATGACCCGACAACTGTTGAGTTTTGGTTAAAAAAGATCGAAAGGATCATCGAAAAGCTGGATTTTACAGAGGAGCACATGGCTGGGTATGCTATTTCACTTATCAAAGAGCATGCCTATGAGTGGTGGAAGTTGGTTATGTAGAAGCCGTAAATTCCATAGCTGCTTATTTGAGATTTCTTTTCAGCTTAGTTCAAGAACCATTATGTGCCAAGGGCATATACAGATGAGAAGAAATGAAAGTTTCTGAATTTAGATAGGGAAACATGGCAGTGACTGTTTATAAGAGAGAGTTTACCCAGTTGAGCATATATTCAATTGGTATCAATGAGGACAAGAAGATAAGTGTTGCCAGTTTGAAGACGGTTTAAGAGATGAGATCGGGTTCTTTGTAATCTCACAGCAGTATGAGGACTTCACAAAATTGGCATATTCTTCTATTATGATAGAGAAGAGGGTAAAGTTGAAGAAAGAAGATGAGTCATCCATGAGAGACTTCAAAAGGTTAGCTTATAGTATTGCATAGTTATTGAGTAAAAAGGCTCGGATCAATTCTGGACCCTTCTATTATAGAGGATAGGAATAGGGACAGGGTCGGGGTCAGTCAGGGTACACCAGATATGTACCACTATGAGGAGTCATTTCTACATTTATCAGTAGTTAGGCTTAGATACAGAAAGAGGCAGTACCTAGTGTACAATGTGTGAGATGATCCATAAAGGAGAGTGCTAGGGACACATAGGGTTTTGTTACAAGTGTGGGTCTTAAAACTACTACTAAAGAGATTGTCCATTGTAGACAGTTGAGGCACCCACTCAGATCTAGAGTTCAGTACTGAATCAGGGCAGGGGATAGGGACAGATGCGTTTTGGTAAAGGTGGATCTAGAAAGGTTGTATTTGAATCAGTGAACAGACTAAGAGCTAGCAGAGCACCACGAGGGCCTATTTTACAAAGGCTAGAGAGGATCTAAGTACTTCGGACATGGTTATTGGTATAATTCTTATCTTTGACTCAGTCTTAATTGCTTTAATTGATTCGGGTTTTATACATTCTTATATATGTACTAGTATAGCTGAGCGATATAGTATGTTAGCTAAGAATTTGGATTATGTGATCAAGGTAACTAGCCTTATAGGACATAACATTATGGTGAACTGAGTATACCGAGATTGTCCAATCATAGTCCAAGGGAAAGAGTTTCCAACAAACTTAATCGAATTACCTTTCCATGAGTATAATGCTATCTTAAGTATGAATTGGTTATCTCAGTAGGGTGCAGTGGTAGACTACATAAGGAAGACGGTGGAGTTGAGAATTCTTAAAGGAGATATTATAGTAGTTCAGGGTGAGAGATCCTCACAGTCATCAAAGGTTATCTCTATGATGAAGGCTCAGTAAATGATCAAGAAAGGATGTGAGGCATACTTGGCTCATGTGGTTGGCACCAGGAAGGAAAGTCCAGACCTTAGGGATATTCCAACGGTAGAGAGATAGAGTTCTCAATTGAGCTTACTCTGGTACAACTCCTATATCAGTGACACCATATCGTATGGCTCCATCAGAAATGAAAAGTTAAAGGCACAGTTATAGAAACTATTGGATAAGGGCTTCATCAGACTGAACGTATCTCCATGGGGTGCACCAGTGTTGTTTGTCAAGAAGAAAGATGGGTCTATAAGGTTGTGCATAGATTTTATGCAGTTGAACATGGTGATAATTAAGAACAAGTATCTACTACCACAAATTGATGATTTCTTTGATCAATTGAAAGGTGTTTGGAGTGTTCTCTAATATTGACTTGAGATTGGAGTACCGTCAATTAAGAATCAAGGTGGACGATGTTGAAACGACATCTTTTAAAACCATATATTATGAGTTTTTGGTTATGCATATTGGTTTGATCAAAGCTCCGATAATTTATATAGATATGATGAACCAAATATTTAGATCATTTCTTGACTAGTTTGCTATAGTTTTTCATAAACGACATCTTAGTGTATTCAATAAGCAAAAATGGACATGAGTAGAATTTGAGAATAGTCTTGTTAACTCTTAGAGAGGAGAAGCTATATGCTGAGCTCTCTAAGTGTGAGTTTTAGCTAGATAAGTTTGCCTTTCTTGGGCATATGATATTAGTCGACGGGATTAGAGTGGATCCATGTAAGGTCAAGGCGTTCTTGGATTGGAAACCATCGCAGAATGTGACCAACATTAGGAGTTTTCTCAGCTTAGTAGGATACTACAGAAGGTTAGTCAAGGGGTTTTGTATGATAGCTTCTCCGTTGACTAAGTTGTTATGGAGAGATATCAAGTTCGATTGGATGGATAAATGTCAAAACAATTTCAACTAGCTTAAGAGTCTTATGATGAAAGCTCCAGTTTTAACACAACCGATTCCAGATAGAGAATATGTTGCTTACATTGACACTTCTCACAACAGATTGGGTCAGACATCTTTCTGCAATAGTTGTATCAAATGAGTCATTATGGATGAAAATTCATTTCTAAACCTCCTATAATATTTGGGTAATATAAGGAAACTCCTCATTTTTGTCATATTACGAGGTGGTTTTCAATTAAGAATAGTATTGATCTTGATAAGATCAACTCGGATACCTTCTACTGAAATTACATGACCCAAAAAACTGATGGCTTCTAGCCAAGACTTGCATTTAGATAACTTCTCATACAATTGCTTTTCCTTCAATATCTGTAGTACTATTCTAAGGTGTTGATCATGTTCTTTTCTATCTGGCAAATACACAAGGATATCATCGATAACACACAACCACAAATTGATTAAGATATGACCTGAACATTCGATTCATAAGTTCCATAAAAGTTATTAGTGCATTTGTCAAGCCAAATGACATTACTAGGAACTTATAATGACCATAATGAGTCCTGAATATCGTTTTAGGTACATCTGACTCTTTAATCTTTAGTCGATGGTACCCTAATCGAAGATCTATCTTTGAAAATATGTCTACTCCTTTCAATTGGTAAAAATATCATCGATCGTTGGCAATGAATACTTATTCTTGATAGTCACCTGGTTAAATTTCCTGTAATCAATGTAAAGACGCAAAGTGTCATTCTTCTTCTTCACAAATAACACTGGAGTAACCCATGGTGATACATTGGGTCATATGAAACCTTTATTTAACAAGTCTTGCAACTGCACTTTCAACTCCATAAGTGCCATTCTATATGAGGTAATTGAAATAAGATCCATATCGAGTACTAAGTCAATAGCAAATTATATTTATCAATCCGGGGGTAACCCTTGCAATTCCTTTAGAAATACATCAGAAAATTCACAAATAATATGGATATAAGCCAACTTTGAACTATTTTTTTTGTATCGATCACATATATTAGATAGACTTCACATCCCTTACTAATGAGTTTTATAACTTTCAACACTGATATCACATTATCAGGATATCATCTATTTTCACCCATCACCATTATCTCTATTTAATTTGGAACTCTAATACTCATCTATCTCTTTTCATAATCCATTATCACTTCATGATGAGCTAGCCAATCCATTCTTAATATTACATCAAATTCATGAAATGAAAACTCTATCAGATCGGCTGAAAATTTTCTGCCTTGTATCTCAACTGGGTAACCCCTGAACAATATGTTAACCCTCACAGTGTGCCCTAATAGGTTAGTTACAAGGATTTCAAATTCTAGAGCCTATAATTCTAAACCCTCTCGACCTACTGGTAGTGGTGTGCATATGTATGAATACATCGATTATATATCTATCAATGCTTATATATCATATCCAAAGAGAAGGAATTTACCAATTATAACATTAGATGCATCCCGCTCTTCATGACCCCACATGGCATATACTCTAGTTGGTGCAGCTCTACACCTTTCGGCCTCTCATCTATCTTCGATCTAAACTAGCTAGGACCTGCTCGGCCACTTCTATCTTATCTTCTATTTCGGCATATGCCTTGTCCAGAAATTCTGCATCTATACTATTTCGGTGTTCCCCAAATCTCTACCATATTATAGTAATAGACAATCTATTCTTAGATGGTTTTTAGAGCTATATTTCAAACAAGCTCCTGTTGTCCACCAACACTCTCTTGGGTAAAGATGACCATGGTGTTGACACATTGATAGATCTGCAAATCCATGTGGTACCTGTGTCGGTGCATTAGTTGATGATGAAATAGATCTTGCGGGTTGTCCTCGCCTATAGGAAGGTGGACTTCTGGAACCCCCAACCTGAAATTGACCATTAAAAGTTCTTGCTATCTTTCCATTTGATGGTCCCCCCCCCCCACTTGGTTTGTGGCAAGGGTCTTCTGAACCTTTTTTCTTGTTATGGCTATTGTACTACTAAAAATCTTTCAACTATTATAGCATTTATAAACTCAAAAAGTTCATTAGACGTAAAGCTAAGACCTGTAGCTTAATTGGATCA
Source organism: Triadica sebifera (assembly GCA_023653625.1). Taxonomy (NCBI): domain Eukaryota; kingdom Viridiplantae; phylum Streptophyta; class Magnoliopsida; order Malpighiales; family Euphorbiaceae; genus Triadica; species Triadica sebifera. The sequence continues at coordinate 26,512,810 of CM042900.1, forward strand.
TTTAATCCATCTTCAAATCGTTAGCATTTATCAGCCACTATGGATACAATGCCCGCCATCATACTTGGAAATATGTGTAAAGTCTCTCTCATATTTTGTTATTGACATATCCTCTTGTTTCAACATTAGGAACTCTTTCTTCTTATTATTTGCATAGATAGGGGGAATATACTGCTTTTTGAACTTCTCTAGAAAAAATTTCCAAGTCATGGAATCAGGTGCCTTTGAACTCTGTGATTTAGATCGCCACCAATCATATGGACGATCTTATAGCAAAGACACTGTATATTCAAACTTCTACTCATCATTGCAGTGTAGCTAGTCAAAAACTCATTTAGGTCATTCTAACAAGAACTCTGCCACAGAAGGATCATTCTCCATTTTTTTTAAAACAAAAATCTAGCGCCTCTAACTTTCTCAATCTCTTAAATTATAGCACTAATGGAGCTGGTTGTGTTGCTCTTCATAGCAATCTATCATGTTTCTCATAAGCTCAATTTTGTCATGGATTGGTAATTGATTTCCCACGTGATGAGCTAGCACCAAATTTTGCTGTCGTAGCTCGACGACGACTTGGTCATGATGAAGTCGTTGTCTTAGTAGGCTCATTACTTTTGACCTCTTCGACCATGATAATCGTGATTTCAAAACCATAACCTATCTATATCATAAAATAACGACCCTAATCAGTAAGCAATAACTCATTTACTCAATTGTGGGTACACTCATGTTATAAATATTTTGAAAACTCAATTTTGAAAATGTAAAACTGCCTAAGCTAGACTTTAATACCAAAACTGTAACATTTCGTCACCCCAGCAGTATGTGCCCGGATAAGGGAGAGCTACACCATCTTATTCAAATTGTTATTCAATAAATATCCAAAAACAATATTTTTTAGTAATTTGAAAGAAATAATATACATTTTGTTTACAAACATATAATTTAAAAAACTTAGAATATATCTACAAAAATATAAAAACAATTTATAAACCCAAAAATACAAAAGAACATAATACACAATATTTGGGTTCGGCTGCTTTACTTGATAGGATTATTGTTAGCCTTGTCTACCGGCCTCCACTCACTTTTCTTTAGATCTGCACGAGATGAAACTCCTATGCTAAGCTTGAAGCATAATAGTGCATATAATTATAGCAATAAACAATTTCATGTATCATACAACTACATACCATCATATATATGTCAAATTCTTTATTTATTTTGCTTTTTCTTCATTTTATATATATATATATATATATATATATATATATATATATATATATATATATTAGTTGTGCATATATCATATGATCATTTTATACTGGGGTTTTATCATAACAAATTCATACACATTTTATGCAAATAATTTATCATTTCCTGCTCTATGTAGAAACAAACAATTCATACATATAAATATATATTATACTCTTTATTTCTTTCTCATCTTATTTATGCTTATAATACCTAGGAATCATTAATTTCGATAATGAGATTGGCCATTCAAGTATTTAAAAAAGTCACTAGGCATTATAGTATGCACATACAAATGTCATCATCTACATTAATATATAGGCACTATCACCGACATTAATAATAATGTCATCACTAACATTAATTTATATACCTTCACTCTCATTAATATATGTATCATCACTGATATTAATATATCCCCTAATTGACATGTCAAATTATCCAAAATTCTAGTTTTAAGCTAGGTGCTCTCGGACTTAATTCATCTTATTACTTATTTATTTGTATTTCTTCTATAATAATCTCATACTTCTTTTATTTCATTCATCACATACTTTCTCTCTTTATTAAACTCATAATTCTTTTGTTTTCCTTCATTACAAGTTCTTTTCATATCATATAATGCACGCCAAATCTCATTTTTACTTATTCATACATACAAACAATCTCATTCCATCAAATGCAATATCTCATTTAATTTCATTTGATATTCTATAATGATTATAAAACATACAACTTATTGAAAATAGGGCATTCACGACTATGACTCCTTATTCATGCCCGTAAACAATACTAGGCACATTGCCTCATGACCACGGTTAGAATGTTCACGTTCGTGAATAAGCTTTCACCTATTACCCAAGTCATGTTTGAAGTTGTGAACGCTTCTGGAATGAATAGTATCATTTTCAAGCAAAAGTCATGCCTGTGACATAATTTAGTCTCATCCATGGATTTGACAATTCACGTTTGTTATCGTATTGTCACGCCCATGATTGACTGCTGGAGATTTGCACTTTAAATTTTCTTATGCATTTCAAGCTTTTTCAAGCCACTTAAACACCACTGACATTAATTCTCAAGTTTTTAACATGACAAAAATGTTTTGATCAACATTTTCATGCTTTTATCAAACTCAAATCCTAATATGTGACAATCAAAATAATAATGCACACAATATCATATTTCTCATGTACATTGGTAGTTTTCAAGTAATGATTTATAGTTAAATGTACTTCAATTATTAATTAACATATCAAAGATGCATACAATGCAATTTTATAACAAAAAATAGACTACTACCTTAAATTATGCACAAACTTTTTTCTCTTGTTTCATTTCCACTCTCTATGTCTGATTTTCTTTTCCTTTGCTCCCTTGAGCTCATATAACATACAAAAAAATTATTAAAACCTTCATTTCATAACTTCTATCTAAACCCTATATTATCTCTCCTAAACCCTAAGCTCTCTCTCTTTCACCATAAGCTCTAAATGAGCTCAAAACTATATGTTCTTGTAGAAAAACTTGTAGAAGATAAAAAAAAAAAAGAAACTTTTTACCTTTACTCATTTCTCCCTTTGATAAACTTTTTGGAAATTTCTCTCGCCTCTTTTCTTGTTCTTATCTCTCCCTTTTTCCCTTCGTTAGCTTCTTCAAGCCTTGTTATGCTTAAAAATGTCTTTATCTTATCATTTTCTCTCTTCTCTCTTCCTTTCTCTCTCTATAATCAAGCTTTTGGTTATGAAGGTTTTGAGTTGGCATGGAATTGGTTATAGGATGTAGAAAATGGAGTTAAAATAAGATAAGGAGAAGAAGAAAAGAAAAAGAAGAAAAATCCACATATGGGACCCACCATTTGACCTTTAACTTGATATTTATGCTAATTAACATACTAATTCCTCTTTTCTGTTTATGGTGGTCAACCAACACTATGATTTATGTCCAAATTTTTCTTTTAATTGGCTAATATTTTATTTGATCCTCCATTTTTTGATAAATTATAAATTGACCCCAAAAACTGTTCAAATTTTATAATTTAGTACTTAATTGTAATTTAACCTCTTAACATTTTTAATATACTTTATTTAACATTTCTCATAATTATTAACCATTATTTTTATTAATTCCAGTTAAAATATAAATTTGTACTTTGGTCAGTTTGATGCATCAATTTAATAACACATACGATTTGAGATCTAAGTTAACAGATCTAATAAGTAGTGCTTTGGGGGATACACATTGAACTTTGACTTTAAATCAGAAGAGAAATTTCATGAAATGATAAATCTATTAACTATATTAATAACTAAACTAGATCTGGTGTATCATAATGGATTTACTTTTTTTAATGGATTTCTAAGGATTGGATTAAAAAAAATTCTTATATGAATTATTTTTTATACAACAAAAAACAAGCTCTCTTTCTCAAATCTCTTTGAAAGATTATTTGTAATACCCTCCCATATAGCTAGAATAAATTCAACTATAAAAGAGAATGTTATGATGACACTTATAAAAACTAGTAAGATTTAAAAAATTTTAGAACCTAATTAATTAAATCATTGAAATCTTCTTAGCCAAAAAAAAAATCATATACATTATGTGTGAAAACTAAAGATTGACTTTTCAATCTCAAATCATACTTGTGTAAAAGCCAATTAAATCCATAAAAAATCACTTTGTAGAAATATTTCATCATATAAATAAAAATAGGCATTTGGGCTTCCATTAGCCATTAAAGTTTATAAAAAAATATTTTTAAAGAATTACATGTCTTCGAGAAACATGTACTAATATATTTTTTCAAAAACTAAATATATATATCTTTCCCATGACATGTATAAAAATAAAAAAAATGTCATGTTATATCACCAACCCTTGATTGGGATTATTTGTGACTCTTCAATGGTTATAGTTTTCTTTGTCAACTCCTACGATAGGTGACTCTAATATAGGTATGAGAGAAAATACCCACATACTAAGCAAAAGTTGCTTAGTGGTATACAATGGTATGCAATGTGCGCTTACATATAATTCATACATATGATATTATGAATACATGTTTTCTACTCTTTTCATGCATATAATATATAAACAATATGTTCATACTATTCAATGGCTATAATCACTACAACTTCAAGCCAACATTCATCTTTTAAAACATATAATTCAAGAAATAATATCAACATATTTATGAGCCATATTCATGAGCCACATTCATATATATATATATATATATATATATATATATATATATATATATATATATATATATATATATATATATATATATATATATATATATACGATTTATTTATTCATCTTATTTGATTAATGGACTTATTTAAGTTTGAACTTATTCATACTTATCATACATATAAAGATTCCTAGTTCATTTTCCATGGTCTTGCACATTCACATCTTATTCTCATACTGTATAGTCATGTAATCATGTGATGTGTTCATATAACATATTTCATGTCATTGTACTATTAATTTCATGAGTCTAGTATCACTTATGCTTGTTATTCATTATATTCCATAACATTATACCAAGTGTTGTTCATATAATGAGTGTAGGATTTCATGATTTAAACCATTCAATTTTACATTCAATTTTTTTTTGATGTTTTAAAACCTTTGCATACAAGTTGGGAACCATTTTGCGTGAAAACAGGGTTAGAAAAAACCATTACGAAGAGAATTGGCACTCGTCAAGCATGAAATATGTCGTTGCATGTGCAACAACATTAGGCAACATGTGTCGCGCATGAGGCACCTTGTAGTGCATGTGACAAAAGCCTATCTGGCTATGTCATGGTGTAGCGCTTTCTCACATAACCAAGATTAATTCGATTAAACAAACGAATGCTATATGACCTGTGTGTGAAAACCCTATGAAAATTTTAAATTTTTTTTTGCATCATGAACATGATGACTTATATAAAATATAGAGTAAAAGAAATGCGCAATTTAATATTTAAATTTCATTTTATAAATAAAACATGTTAACCTTTGATCAAAGGTTTACAAAAATACTTATCTTTAACAAGTAATTACATAATTCTTCAATATTGACATTTATACAAGTAAACAACCTCCTTCACTATGACATGTATTGAAAATGCAAACGTGTTACATGTGCTATCACCGACCTGCGTAGGGTTTGATATGATGTCTCTAATGTCTGGATTGCTTCTCTTGTTCAATTTCTACTTATTTACAAAGCTCCGACCTACGTGGAAAAACACTCATACGCTAAGCTTATAAAAGTTTAGCGTTACATATAGGTATAGAAATTCACTTATAATTATACATTATACGTATTTCATGACATCAAGTAAAAATATCATGTCATGACAATAGAATCATAATATCATATGACCTATCTTACCTTGTGGAAGTATAATTCATTGAACATATAAAATAATAACTATAGCATGCAACATTTCATTATGTGCATAAACATACTTGCATACTTACACCTTCGCATTCATTTCATGATATTGTATTTTTTAGTTACTTTAATATATTTGATATTATTGCTCAACAACTCTCAACATTGACTGTTCGGATACGAGTTGTGGACATGGACACTCTCCAAACTTAAGCTACCCTGCCACTATCTGTAAATATGTGTCAGTTCAGGCTCCTCATGTAACATCCTCAACCTTCCCTCAGATGCATTTCTATATATATCTCATTTGAACATGTTTATTTTGCATATAGTTCATTTGAACACATGCATAATATGTTTTTTTGTTTGAATAAGTTCATGACATGTACTTAGCATGTATTCAAGTATTTTACAACTATACTGAGTTGCATGTATTTATTTAAATTATCTAGATGTGGATGATAAAAATTTAAGAATAAAGTGAACAAAGAAACTAAATTGAATTAATAAAATTTGATATAGTTAATTAATTAAATTGAAGTAAAAGATTAAGTTGTATTTTTAGTATTGACTAGTAGTAGGACTAGATACATATAATTATTTACAAATAATAATAATAATAATAATAATAATAATAATAATAATAGACAAAAAAAATAGTCAAACGAAATGTTGACTTGTCTTCTTTTTAAGAAAGGAAGTCTTCTTCCTTATCGCATTTTGCATTTAATCTCTGCCTATTTTCGTTCTCTCTTTCTTCTACTACCAAATCAATAACTTTTCTTCTTGATTTCACACCACATTCCAATGTGTTGGTCACAAAAAATTTAATTTAACGAACAACATAACATTTAAATGTGGTAGTCGCAAAAAACCTGATTGCTAAGCAAATTTAACGACCATTTTTATCTATGGTTGCAATATGCTCCATGTTAATTATAATTAATGTATCTTACTTAAGTCTCAAGATTAATAATTAGTTTTGATTGATAATTATAATAAGCCTCTAAGTGTTTTTCCCCATTCGAACGGAGAATTGGAAAAGATTGATGTCAATCTCCAACTTGTGTCTTGTGGTTGTGGAGGGTATTACCCAACGTAAATACACAAAAAAAGAAATGAATAACTTAAAAATCCTCTTATTTAACAATTAACTAATGTATAATTATTGCGTAAGTAGCTTTGCTTATCCTTTTTTTCTCTATAATTCCCCTATTATTTTTCTATATATTATATTTACATAATATTTCCTTTTTAGTATAGACCTTTCTTGTACAAATAAATTGTCTATGCATCTTGCAAATGCTCTCTCTCTCAAGTCTCAATAGTATAATTAATATTTAGTATTTGCTATACTTTTCTCTATTTTCTAATTTTTTTTCTTGATTTTAATTAAGAATAATGCTAGTAACACTCTCTTTTAACACTATTTTTTCTATTGATCCACTATTTTCAATAAAAAAATATATAACATATTTTTTAAGTAAAAATTAAATATAACATTTTTTTTCTCTTTCATGATAATGACTAAAACATTAAAATCTAATTTTTCATTTATCATTCTCTCACCTCTCTCTTTTTGCTCACATCTCACACCATTATTTATTTTTTATTAAAATTTAATTGAGCATAAAAGTGAGGAGTTTGAAAATGTAATTGATGTAGAATAAAACTAGATATATTTACCTTTTTACTTTTTAAAAAATTACAGTTGCGTTTTATTTTTTTTTTGGAGAAAACTAATAAATAATTATTAATATGGCTAATGTTCAAATTTCTATATATGGATACATATTTGTAATCTAATCGATTTATTAAAAAAATACTTTTAACATTTTAATAGAAAGAAATTTTCTTTTTCCAATCTCAACAAAAACCAAATGAAGACATTCACTACATTACAAGAATGAATAGTTATATATAAATTAATAAAGTTGCATTCGGAGTTTCAACTAGCAATCTCACTGTTTCTAATACAAAATTAATAACACTTAGCTATATATATATATATATATATATATGGCCTAAAGTAGGTTCTCTGGTTAATCATACATGCAATGCCAAATAAGGCAATGTTTCATGCATGAACATGTATCACATCCATATCCAACCTCCTCCTTTTCTGATTCTTTAATCTTTCTTTTTTTATTAATTAAAAAGGGAAAAATAAGATTAAAAAATGGATCAGGAGAACAATGATACAGAACGCCTTGTTGGGAAGTGTTATTCCATAAAAAAATCAAATGTAAAAGGGTAGAAAATTACAAAGTGCTTTGTTTAGATGACAAGATATTTGATCACTTCAAGAAAACACTGAAGTTTAGATTTTTGGAAATCATCTACATAAATAAATCATCAAACATCCTTCTCTAGCCATCAAAAAGAGAGAGTCGTTTACCCTTAGTTTTCTTCTTCAAGACAAAAAAAGATAAAATTTAAAAACCCTACTGATCACATGCTTTATGTAAATATAATATAATATCAAACATTCCAAAACAATCAAATCCTGCCATTCTTCAATCCCATGCCAATTTTTCTGATTAAAATAAAGACATTCAATTAAAAAAAAACAGCAAATTAATAAAGTAAGACAGATTATTTGCCTGCTTTTGAGTATGCATTATTAGATATTGTTGCTATATTGCCTGATTATTCAATCTTTGCATATATTATTTTGGTTGTTTCTTGAAGGATTATTAATTATTTTAATGTGAATTTGGGGATGGGAAGAGCAGAGATTCCACATCCTTAAATGCTAGAAAGGGATGGGGCATTCAGCATGTCTATTGTATATATATGTTGACCAAGACTCTTGTGCTATTCTTTTCTCCCATACCAACCAATTTCTCCAATTCTCTGATGCCATAAGAAAAATTCTTGGATTTGTTATTAAAAACAACAACAATATATATATATATATATATATGGTCACTACAGCCATCAACGTACCATACATAAAAATCCAAACCTCATTTACTTGTAAGTTGTAGTAGCCCCAACATTTGCTTACATCACCAACATCAGACTGTCTCAATTTTTTACCATTTTACTCTCGTTATCCATTCATACACTATAATTTTTTTTAATCTACAATATCAGTGCCCATTTATAGTCCACAAATTGAATTGCCTTCTAAAGAAGCTAAATTAAGGGAAATTATTTATATATATAAGATGGAGAAAGAAAGTTTGTATTAATTAAATAGAGGTTATCAAGATAGTTGATTAATTATGGATTAATGATATACTTATAATGGAATTGGATGTGCAGTTTGCTGTAGAAACAGCAAGTCAAAAAAGCAAGTGTAATGACCTGTCACACTTTCTTGGTGTCAGGGAGAGCTAGAGGAAATGAAAGCACTGAAAGCTCTTTTTAGTCATCATGCATGTCCCTGTTGTAACTTGCACAAACACACTCATCTTTACATATATACATCCATTGGAGAGAAGAAATAAAAAATAAATTAATTTCTTCTTCAATCCATTTTTTTTCTAAATTCATCCAATATTTTTCACTTATTGAACTGTAAACTAATATGAATTCATCTTGAGCATGCCTACTAAGGGGTTAATTAAGTGTCGTTAAGTCAATAATATTTAAATCATACATCTCTAATCAATAAGTTTAACTTGATAATACTGGTCTAATAAATAAAATTGTGAAATCTTGATTGAGTTGGAGTTTTCCAATCAGACCTAAATCATAGATTACAATTTCAGATATTATTAAAAATCTAGGTAGAAAAGAAATTGTATAGAAATGGTATTAATTAATTACTCTATATGGTTGTATGCTTCTTGCTTAAATGCGTAGCTAGCATATAATTGGAACCCAAAAACTGTATCGTTTCCACTTTGCATAAGCAAGGAGACCCTCTAGCCACATACAAAACAAGTTGCACCAATATCTCTATCATGGAGAAAATTCGATCAGTCAAAAAAGAATCATGTGATTTTTGTGCTCTAGCTCTTCAAAAGGGGTGGGGTCGTTTTGTTCTCAGACTCATATTATGTAGACATTTCATAGAAAAGAATAATGTTGTTGATAAATATTTGGTATCCTCCTGGGTATGCACCAGGGAAGAGCCTTCTACTAAGGGAGCAATTTCGCTATATGATGAAAAAAAAACATGTACGTTTTTGCCAGAACACCCACAGAAAACATTTTTTTGTACTGTCAGCCACTAAGACATGCATTACCACATATAATATTATAGCAATAATTTTCGGACTACTCATCAATAAACAATCTGTTGAAATATGACAATCCCACATCGGAAAGATTTCAATTTTCCACCATAGCATTAGCCTATAAAAGGGTTTAATTCCCCTCTTAACAATTCATCCCAAAAACCACAAATCTCTCTACTTATAAGATTGGTTGTATTTTTCCTCTCTCTCTTGTAATATTTCACTTTGTAATATTTCTTTGAAATAGTGAAATATTATTTTAGTAGTGTCCGAGGACGTAGGCATAATTGGCCGAATCTCGTTAAATTCTGGTGTTCCTTTTATTTCTATTTAATAGCTATTGTCGGGTCTTTTACTTTGTGATATATTGTGCTTTAAATTATCTTAGAAAAATTATGTCACCAAGACTCAAGAGTCTAAGGAAGTTGGTTTTTAAGGGAGACCATTTGTGACTCCACCAACTACCTGGGAATTTTTCTTTGTCTTAATTTTTGGCACAATTATTCATTTTGGTGGAAACTAACCCGATTTCCACAACACAATCCCCCTTTTCTATTATCTTAGATGAATAATTTCCTCATTGCAATTTGTGACTAAGAAAATTTAATATGCATATATATAAACATGCATTATTCAGTTATGATAAGGGTATCAGATGTATGCACATTTTGATTTTTTTTTTTAAATTTGAAATCAATAGGGGTGCTGAAGGTTGTTCTTAACGTTTGCCCTAATAAATGATGATGATGATGCTAATAAAAAGAAAAGGGTAATATGGGACTGAAATGAGTGGTAATACCTTAGAGTGTCAGAATGGTAAGAAAAGAAAGAAAGAAAATGAAACAGACAGTGGGGTTTGAAGAGAAAGGTGGGGGTCTGATGGCCATGGAGAGAAATTGGAGCAACTGGTATAATGATGCGGAGTAAGAAATAATAATAATAATAATAATAATAATAATAATAATAATAATAATAATAATAATAAGGTTAGGTCTTGCTGATATTTCCTAGATACATCATAATTGAGAAACGGGTAACTAGGACACAGATAAAAATAATAGTAATAGTACATAGATATTTCGATTTTTTATTTGATTCAAATATTTGAATACAATCTCAATTTCTATAAAATTCTAATGAATCAACTTAATTCAAAATAATTAATTGAAAAAAAATTTAAAAATCAAATCAACTTAAGAACAAATCGAATAAATCAATTCAAAATTGGCTCAGATGATTTAAAGCTAACACAAATCCGAGAAACCATCCAACTTGAACCAATTTTCAGATCCACTAGGACATAAATGGAGGAATTATGAATTAAGAGTATTAGAGTGTGACAGGGACCAGGAAGGCAAAAGGGTGGGCCTTAAGAAATCATTTTGGTAAAATTTAAAGCATGATTAATTACAGTACAAGAAAGGGAGAGAAAGAGAGGTATAAATGGGAGATTTCCCCTGTAGTTGGTAGGCTTATAAAAGGGAACATAGGATGTTGAGGTCTGCCTTCTTTTAGTGGTAGAAAGCTGTGTAGGGAAGCAAAGCAAAAGAAGAAAAGAGAGAGTGAGAGAAGGAAAGTTAAAAAGTCCGTAAATTTGAGTTGTTTGAAAATGGAAGAACATCTCAGCCCATTAGCTGTAACTCATCTTCTTCAACACACACTAAGAAGCTTGTGCATTCATGAAAATTCTCAGTGGGTTTATGCGGTTTTTTGGAGGATCTTGCCTAGGAATTACCCACCACCCAAGTAAGTTCATAATATATACTAATCTTTGATTCTGATGAGAAAAAAAAAATCAACTTATTTGACATTTCTAAATTGGTTAGATGGGATGGTCAAGGAGCGTACGACAGGTCAAGAGGAAACAGAAGAAACTGGTAAATTGTTTCTGGTTTTCATCTGGTAAAATAGATAATAAAATTTAATTACCAGTCTCCAATCTTTTCTAAATTTGATTTGATATTTAATACCCTAATCTAATTTTATGCATATAAAAAAATGACAGGATACTGGTTTGGGAAGATGGGTTCTGCAATTTTAATGCATCAGCAGGTGAAATGAACTCTAATGATTGTCCAAGTTCATCTGTTTATGGCAACTGCGAATTTCAACCCTATCAAGGGCTTCAACCAGAGCTTTTTTTTAAGATGTCCCATGAAATCTACAATTATGGAGAAGGGTATGCAAAAGTTTCCATCTTTAGCATAAAATTTTAAGGGCAATTTAGTTCATATTTATATATGTGTTCTCTTAATTTTAATATATATATATATATATATATATATGACCAGATTGATTGGTAAAGTAGCTGCTGATCATAGTCATAAGTGGATATACAAAGAGCCAAATGATCAAGAAATCAACTTTTTGTCATCATGGCATAACTCAGCTGACTCAGTAAGCCAATAGATCTTCATCTCAAGAAATTTTTAGATATATTCAATTTAATACGTTATCTGTAAACTAATACAATCACACACGTATTTAATTGTTTTATTCACATTGATTGATAATTAATAAACTACATATATATTAATGTGTGATTATATTAGTTTACAAATATGTTGTAGAATGAGTTTATGTAAGAATTTTTCACCTCCACCTCCACCTTCTACTATTTTATGTGATTCCATCCTAAATCTTCTTACAAGAAAAAAAAATCGTTTAATTTAATCTCATTATTTGCTTCTTCCATGAAGCATCCTAGGACATGGGAAGCCCAGTTCCAGTCTGGTATAAAGGTACAATAATAAATTTTATTTTTCCTAAAAAGAAAAAAAAAACTATTTCTAATGAGATCTGCAATTAGTTAACCATTAATCTTCGCAGACCATAGCTCTGATTGCAGTTAGAGAAGGCGTGGTTCAACTAGGAGCTGTCCACAAGGTAATTAACTCTATCAAAAAGCTGCCATCTTTAATTTATATATATAAAAGTATATTCATAAATATATATAGTGTAAATTAATTTGAATATGTCATAAATAATTAAAGGTAATTGAAGACCCGAGCTATGTAGTTCTCCTAAGAAAGAAGTTCAGCTACATAGGAAGCATCCCTGGTGTGCTATTGCCACACCCATCATCATCTGCATTCCCTTCCAAAATGGATGGATATAGCGCACAGGAAGCTGCGTGGCATTATCAAAACTCTACTATTGCACCACAACCAGAGTGTTATGACCATTTTAACCAAGTCCCATTCAAGATTACTCCCTCCATGAGCAGCCTTGAAGCCCTTCTCTCAAAGCTCCCATCAGTGGTTCCGCCTCCTGATCAGCCACCTGCTGCGGTGGCAGCCCCCGGTGGGTACTGCGATTCTCCGCAGCCACAATCTCAGTATCTATCCATTCAAAGACCAGTTGAGTTCAGGGGGATGGATAAGGTAGCCAAAGAAGAGATTGACGAAGATTATAGAGGTGAACATGATCATATAGGTGAGAGTAGCAGTTCTATGCCAGCGGCCTATCGTAGACAGCAATTTCAACACCATCACCATGATTTGGATGTGAGCAGCAGCAGAGCCAACAATGGGTTTTTTGAGTGATTTTATAAATGAAAATTTGTAATGTAGGGAGGGATCAAGATCGATTTCTAAGGTAATCAAGATAAGGTCTAACGTTGTAAGCTTTTTAGTTTTCAGTTATCTTTTTTATGTTCCTAAGGTAAAGGCGAAACCTAGTATATATATATATATATATATATATATATATACATATATCCCAGTTTTAATTTCTAGAATTATATCATATGATATGATTTGCAGGTTTTTCTTGTCTAGACTTAGCTATGAATAAATTTATTGACTAATTTAAGAAATTATAATACTTTTGAATAATTAAACTCTAATGTAATAATAACTAATAATTATCTTACATATAAAATAAATAAATTATAATTAAATTGGTTCATAAATTTGCATGTTATATGCTTAATGCTACTAATATTTAGATCCTCATTTGATGGTATATCTATTCATTTTGCACGATTGAAATTGTAATGCGAGTGCGAATTCTAACCTAAAAAGAGAGAAATTGTGAATTGATATTTAACTAATTTCAATCAATATTAAAATCAATATAAATTCAAGGAAAAACTGAGAACACAAATGTAATATATCCTAAATACAATTAAACTTCGGATAATTAGCAAATCTAACATAATAAATTACAATACTAATGATTGAATTTATAATAAGATATAATCATTCATCAAAATTTTACACCTTAGTTATTTGCATATAGAAGTACAAATATTGTTTCAAAACATAGCAATCAAATGAATTCATTAACATTAATTTTTCATTTATACAATGGTTAATTCTTAACAAGATAGAAACTTTTTGTAATAGAAAAAAGGAAGAATATTCAATTAGAATATGAATATAGAAGTGACAAGAGATGAGTATGGGAATTGTGAAGAGAGGATATTGTGAAGAAGTTGGTTAACATGAAAATTTGAGAAATCTCGTGAAAACATGTATATCTTACCTGTCCCATATTCCCATTTCATTAAATTCCCATCACGGATTCCAACAGGTTTGTAAATAATTACCTATCTAAAGGTTTTGCGGCCTACCAAGTACCACCCTGCGATGCATATTCATGAGCCATGACAAAAACACATACGTCGCGAATAACCAAGAAATGGCGACGACGAAAGCAATATGTCACTAAAATAGACACCACATCATGGAGCAAAATACATAACCATGTTAAAAATATATATAAGCTTCTTCATCTATGCATTATTTTTATTAAAATATTTCGCATCGGTTCATTATAAAATATAAGTGATATTTATAATAATTTTGTCAATTTTCTATTTTTGAATTATGAGTCGGATCTAAAATTTATTTTTAATAATGATATAAAAAAGAAATAATTTGTCAGGTTACATACTAACCAAATACAATTTCTTTAATTTCAGTCACTTGATTTCATATTCAGTGGCGGAGCTCAAAAATATACTTACTAGGGTCATCGTATACATATATATATATATATATATATATATATGATAAAAATGAACTGATACCCAAAAAATCAAACTAGTTCACATAAATAGATAATTTAAATTTTGTATTACAATTGTTTTACAATTGTCCACCACGTGATTTCATATTCTGAAAAACGTTGCAAAATGAACTCATTATCAATACTATCAAATACATATTTCTTTATATATGCAATTAAACAATCATTCAATAATTGATCTCCCATTGGATTTCATATTCGAGTCATAACAATATTCATTGCAGAAAATCTTCGTTCAATACTTGTTGTCGCAACAAGTAATATCAATGCTAACTTCACAAGCAAATAGACTCTCTTGATATACCTTATTTTTCCTTGTATAAACCAACTGTTTTGCAAGACCATCAATTCCTTTCATTGATGACAACGCTTATACAGATCGCATATCAAGAATATAAATATCAAGTTGATTGTCTAATACCCTTAGCTTCATTGATGAAAAGTCATGAGGATAAAATTGAGCAAGAAGAATCAATTTTTCTTTGCCAAAAGCTAAGAATGAATTATTTGGACTCAATCATGCGACACAAAGAAGCAAATTAGTATTTATTTTAGTAAAATGGCTACATTAGCTCTTCAAGTTGCATATCCATTATACTATAAAATAATTCAACTTGATAATGGTGCAAGTATATGACATTCTAAACCTTACATTTGGATCTTCCTTTTAGTTGGAAGATATTTTCCAGTTTTAGGATGTCAATATTGTATTTTTTATAAAATGTACAAACTTTTTCCAATAAATTATCCCATCCATCATCCCTTATTAATTGCACCCTTTCTTTTGATACTTTAACTAGTGTCATAACATTGACAATATTTGGCTTTTTTCTTTACAAAGCTTGACACAATTCATTTATAATTAAATACAAATTCAAAAGATTGTATCAATTCTAATAAGGCATGGGCTTTAGCTCTTTGCTCAGAAATTGAATATTTTCAACAATGCTATCAAGTACCTCTACTATAAAGGAAAACATAATGATTAAGTTCAAAAGTGTGTTATAGTTGAACCCATTGTGTATCACCTACTCTCTTAAGACTAGTTTCTTGATTCAACACATGTCCAGTTTCAAGTTCACCATTTTCAAATGCTTCTGAAATTTTAGCTGCTTGACAATCTCGAAGAATATCTCGACATTTACAAGAAGCTCCAACAACATTCATTAAATTAGCCACCACATAAAAAAGAGACACAATATGAATGTCATTTTTTTTTGTAACAACAACAAGTGTAAGCTGGAGTTGATGAGTAAAACAATGAATATAATATACAAAATTATTCTCTATTATGATTACGGTCTTTAACCCATTAAACTCACCTCTCATATTACTAGCACCATCATAGCTTTGTCGTCGTAATCTTGACAAAATTAAACCATACTTAGCAAACAATGCCTGAATTGCTACTTTCAATTATGAAGCACTTGTATCATGCACATGTACAATTCCAAGAAACTGTTCAATTACACAACCTTTTTTGTCAACATATCATAAAACAATAATTATGTATTTTTTTATAGATATATCACAAGACTCGTCAACTAAAATCGCAAATAAATTATCTCCCAAATCATTGATAATAACATTTATCGTTTTAGTGGCACATCATTTATGATATCTATTTGAATTTCATGAGCCTTCAACTTTAAATTTTCTGGAGCATTTTTTCCAATAATATTATTAATTGCATGAATGTGTTCAACTAGAAACTTTAAAAGTTTATGAAAATTTTCTGAATTTTTTTATTCTTTAGATTCATCATAGGCACGAAGTGCAAGTCTTTAATGCAAAAAGAGTCAAAGACAATCAACTGAAGTAATTAATCAAATTCGATATTGCAATCATACTTGATCTGAATGTCTATTAAGTGTAACTTCTATATGTTGATCTTGTTTCATTATAGATTCATATTTTCTCCAAGCTTCATTATAAGCATTATTTGGGCCTCCTACATTATGTAGGGATCATCGAATGTTTGGCCTTTGTAATTCCCCCGTGTGAAATACAAATATGTTTTCTTAAACTTTCTCTCTTCCTTTAATCCTTATATTAGATCATTACCAAGTAGTTTCACGATCGTATAACAATCTTCGGGTATCTCTGAGAGTTCTTGAGTTAGCAATCAAAACAGGATAAACCCACCGGTGGCCAAAAGAGCCTTTAGGGTTAGTCATACCTTAATCCTTTTGAAAGTTCTCAGTTTTACCCACCATTGGTATCAGAGCCTTGAGACTCTTGTTCTTGATCCAGTCTATGGTGACGAGGAGGCTTTTTCCTTCATCATGGCAGAAACACAAAAATTATCTCGTTCTTCTTCTACTCTTTCTCTACAACCTTGTACTTCTAAAAGTCTTAGTCATCTGTATGAACTTTCCTTCCTTCCTGAAGATTAAAAAATTCAAGAAACAAATATCCCAAATATAAGCCCATATCATACCTTTCAGAAGCATAAATCCTCTTTTACTACCTTCATTAAAACCTTGATCACACAAAAACCTCTATCTGTAAAAGAGTATGTATAGTCTTCCTCTTTTGATCAGTGTCCTATTCAGGGTACTAGTGAGGAACAGTTCATAACTCTTGGAATCCCTTCTGAATTTTCTACTCAGTGGCTCAATAATGGATACTCTCATATTCACTTTGGGGCCATCATACTTGTTTTGACTTATCATGGCCGAAAAGGTTTACCTGTTGTAGCTCGTATTGCTCTACTAGACACCAGGTTTCTGGAATACCAACATGTTGTAATTGGTACCATCCAGACCTCTTTGAATGCAGAAACTGTCATTTATATGTTCTATCTGAACTTTAAAATGAGGCTTCAAGATCCTCATACTTTTACAACACTGAAGGTAGAAGTCCAAATCAGTGGAGTTAAAGATGTAGTTACTACATATATAGTTACTCTTCACTACCAGATGATTTACAGAATACAGAATCATGTTATGGATCTCTGTATCCCAGCCTCTACTGAAGCCTTGAGCATTACTATGGATTCAACTCATGTTCCAAGGGTAGTACAAATTCCAAAATAGTAGACAAAAAAAAGAAATTCTTCAGATCTTTCCTCAATATTGGTTGACCAATTATGAGCTTTTTCATCAAAAGAATCAACCAATGAGTTCTACAAAGCCACTTTTCATAAAGCAAAAGGATGACAGAGTTGAAACTCAATTCTTTTCCCCTGATGAAATTGAACCTCAAGCTAGCACATCAGTGGAGTTTTCCACCCTGTTCATGATGCAACCAATCTTTTCTCATGAGGAAATTCCAATACTTGCTTTCTTAAGTTCAGCACAACCCATCTACCAATCTCATAACAAAAATCACAGTTACTTTGATATACGTGACTGTGATGATTGCTTTGCAGAAAGGATGATAGATGAAAATGAATCATGGAACAAAAAAGCTAGAAAATCAAAGAGAAAGACAAAGTGCTATGAGAAGTAGTTCTTCCAAAAATTTGAAGATGGAGACCATTCTGTTGGCCTGTTAGGATAACCGTCAGGAAAATGCAATTATGTAGTTTTCTATTCACCTCATTTCCATTTCAAAAACCCTTTACCACCTGTACCACTTTCATGGGATGATCCTTCTGATACTTTACCTCCCAAACCTTCAAAACCTAAACCACTACCTTGTTACAAGCTAGTACAAACACCTAAAGTCACTAAACCTGAACTTATGCCCATGATAGCTATATACCAACCACCTTCTCCATCTGCCTATGATGCTGAGTTTCTCCCACTCTAAGAACACATAAACACTATTTGTCTCTTAAGTACAGACTACTCCATATGTCCAACCTTCAATGGTTACACCTGAAGGAACTTTTAAGCCAATTTCTGCAGCATAATCGGTTTTGAACTGGAAAACTCAGAATGCATAGGCACAAAACAAAGTGCTTTAAAGAATTGAAACTAAAGTTGATAAGGTTACAAACAAAGTTTTTGTTATGGACAATAGACAGATCGCACAATATGAAGCGTTGTATAAGCTGTTGAGATAGCTTGAAAGACAACATACATAATTAAAAGGTGAATTGATGAATGTGATCTCAACTAGGTCATATGATTCAACTTTCGATACAAAAACTGTTCGTCTTCAGAAAATTGAAAGAGAGACTGCTTCATTAAAGCAAGATCTCAAGCAAAACTTTCTTAAATCTCCTTCATTTACTGATCCTTTAGGGATGTTTACCTCCTTACATATTCATATTTCACGTCAGCCATTATATACACCAATTCCTATTCATCAACCCTATCTGGCAGAGCTTGAACTTTTTGGTCTCTCTTCAAAGCTATTTCACAAACAGTTCATGGAACAACTCAATCTAGGCCCAAAGCCCATCTCTAGACCAAATCCCAATATCGTTCTAGCCCAACCTATTCCATCCCAAAGAATAGTCCAAACACCTATTGTTGTAAGGCCTGATACACCTCCTGTTGTTACTTTTAAGTCAACCTCTCAACTGGAAAAATCAATTCCTATTCCTCAAACAGTCCCTCAGTCTTAGAAAAAAAATAGAAATAGCCCATTCTTATATGGTCCAACAATCCAAACCTACAAACACCATCACTGTTTTCCTAGAACAATAAGCCCTTCAAAATATTCCCCACCTTGAAAGCCCAGTTACAGATATACCTTACCTCGCTCCTAATAGTTCAGAGTCTGAACTATCTGACAATGAGCTTGACCCAAAATATTTCCTCCCAACACAGTTTATGGCAAATCCAACAACTTCACAGCAAAATGGAACAACTGATCAGCAACCTATTTACCACATTGAGGAGCCCCCAAAAGAGGAAATGGATACAAATGTCCTAGGA
This sequence comes from Triadica sebifera, assembly GCA_023653625.1. NCBI lineage: Eukaryota > Viridiplantae > Streptophyta > Magnoliopsida > Malpighiales > Euphorbiaceae > Triadica > Triadica sebifera. Next base: position 26,532,519 of record CM042900.1, read on the forward strand.
ACTAATCCACAAGTTCCTCCTATGCCAAAAAATGGTCTATGGTTCACATTTGATGATATCCCTCATCACAAATGGAGAGACAAAATCCAAGAAATTTTATGCTTGGATAGAAGTCCAGTAAAGACGTCCCAATTCCAAATTTCCAACCATAATCTTAGAATTCACTTCCGTATTTATAGGGACATTGAGAGATTGGTTTGTACGACTTCTAGAAGTAGCTATGTTGAGATTCTACCATGCTCAGTCTATTGTAGAAGTCCTCACAACTCTTCATGAAGAATTTATTCGCAACACAACAGAGTATGATGAGATGGCTAGAGATGAATACTTTAAGATGAAGTGTTGTTCTTTTCTTCAAAAGGATATTGACAGAAATTACCAGAGAATGACAAAAAGGTTCTACCTTCTTAGTGGAACTACAGATGCAAAACCAGAGAACATTTTAAACCATATTCAATTCCAGCTTAGAGAAAACAAATATTGATCTCAACTCCCTTAGTCTTGGAGAAATTTACCAGAGAATAAATCTCTCAGTTGAGAAGATTTGTGCACAGCAGAAGATGGTCAAATAACTCATGATGTTTGACAATGATTCATCTTGGAAGATGGCGTGCAGGAGACCAGACTTGTAGATAAAGTGCAAAGAAATGACATGTACATGTCCTCCTCGCAAATCAAAGAGATATCACAAGTGGACGCCCCTAGATGATTTTCAATCAAAAAGACACAAAATGAAGAAATTTAAATTCTTCATAAGGCGTAACCAAAAATTCAAGAAGAGTGATAGATGCTATGTTTGGGCAAAAAGGGACATTTTACAAAGAATTGCCCTAATAAGTCAAAGAAATCAGTGAAGATCATTCAAAAGATTCACCAAGTTTCTCAAGTAGACCTTGAAGATGCTGACATAGAATCATTGTTCTCATTGGATGATGAATCAGACTCAAGAGCACTCTTTGCAACTAAATTTTCAAAATCTGAATCAGAGATAGACAATGAGATGCTAAAAGACAAATTACCTTCCCAAAACTTTATATTCCCGGATCATTACATCCCTCCTGTTTATCCCATAACTCTTCTTCCTGTTAGGTTTTGAAGAATGAATCATATTCATAAATGCAACGAAAAATAAAATTTTTTAAAACCCAAAACAAAAGATCATTTTTGTACCATTAAAACTAATTTATATAAATGTAAATGTTAAAAATTATACCTTATAATTTTATTTGTTCTTCAAATCTTCACTTTGTTGGGTTGTAGCAAACCACAACAATCCACACTAGGATGTCTCTAATGATAATCCACGCGAAGAATGAAGAAGAAACTATCGAGAGAAAATGGTTTGAACAAATTCAAATTGCTAGCTTTGAAAGTCTTCTTGAAAGAATTTTTGTTGTCTTAAAAATATTTTTTTTCATAAAAAATATTATCATGTCTATTTTCTGCCATTTGATGTCTTTTCTATTTAAATCAAATTCAAAAATAAGATGAAAAGTCAAAAATGGAGAAAATGACAACTAATGAATAGTAATTGGCCATAATTGACCTAATTATGGCCAATTACAGCTGTTGGCCAACGGATGGAAGCTGCAGGCACGCTGGGCCTGCTGTTGGGCAGCTTGCAGGCCAGCAGCCGCGCGGGTCCGTACGGACATGTGACACTCTCGAACGATTTTTTCGTGCGATCTCATCGCAATCCACCATAAAATAATTCTCTCATATTTTGGATCCTATCCAATACCATTTTACTCATTCTCTATATCTTCAATGCGTGTGACCCATTAGGTTCCCGGTTATGTTGGTCACTTAAATTAACAATTAATTTAAGCAAGTCATGAGCGGTATCTAGCAACACATCATGACCCCCAATTGATCGGAAAGTCAGTAGTTTGACTACGAACCTTTCCATAGACAATTTCTATGCAATTATTCCTTTCACCATTCTATACCCCACTTGGTTCAGAGTATGGACATGTGTCAACTCCCATTAGACTGATTACGTCACGTCTAGTCTAAGTAATGTTAGTTCTTGTCCTTGAGGCTCATTACTCTATTAGATATGTCATTGAAGACTATCTTTATGACATTTCCACTCCGGCCAGAGATTTTTGAGTAATGACCACGACAAGAGGCCATGAGTATACACTCATTCTATCAAGAGTGATGAATCCTTTGTTGGTTAACCAATTACCTTCGAATACCTCAAGTTGTATCCAATCACTACCTTATGAGCTACAAGGAATAGTGTCAAAATACATAATCAATATTCAAGATATCCTTGAGTACCTCAAGTCTAAGGATACTTGCACCATTGTTATGATGCCATTATCATTGACATTTGAATAGATTATAAATATGATTGTCTCATAATTGGTCATCCAATGTACTTAGTTACACTTAGCAAGCATCCACATGTTAACTCTAAACATCTCATGTTTATAGATTATGAGATATACTACTCGATCCAATCAAGGATTGTAACATGTGCTAGTCCGTCTGGATTAATAATGTCCCGTCTCATTAATCCTATGACTAGAGATAATTTTGATACTAACATAATTACACATGATAAGAATCTCAATATCATGATCTCATCATAATTTCCTTCATGCTATGTTATGTATCAAGGACTTCATTAATTGATTTAAGATCACTTATCAATTCATATATCAAATGAACATCAAATTAATGAAAAAACCTTTTATTAATCAAATAAATTTGTATAATAAGTGCTAAAGGTGATTGCCTTTAGAGCACTACTCTAACACTTCCTACCCTTCTAAATTCAACCCTATCAACAGAATTAACATTGTCTACCTTCCTAACACCAACTGTTAATGTTGCCCAACCATCTTACCCAATTCCACTTGTTCCAATAACAGTATTCCCTCATAAGTATGCTAAGCCCATTTACATTTATAGACAATAGAGCTCACAGGTCTATGATGAATCCCTTTTTTCTTTCTGAAAGCTACTGGATTCAACATGATCAACATTTCCAAGTAGCATATGGTTAAATCTTCACAACTTCATTAAAAACTAGAAATCCCATTAAATTGCATATTTTTCTAGACCTCACTATTTGGACACATGTCCTTGGATCAAAAATCTCTGATAAAGATTTGATCTTTATTTCCGGTTAAACAACTTGTCCATTTTACCTACTGGTCTGCAATACAAGAAACACCTGTTACCATTCACCATAATACCTTCCTTATTTACCATATAGTTAACCTTATAGTCTTCTTCCTTGTCCCCAGAATTAATACAAGAACTTTATGATTTCTGTTGTGCTCTATCCCATACAGAGTTTTCACAAAAACATCGTTCACCTCCTTGGACTCAACTAGATTTTTTTTATTACACTTTCCTTCAAAAACTTTGAAAATATCAATCCAACAAAAGCCTTTCATCCAGGAATGTCTTCCTCAGATATGAGACTTGTAATCCAGGAATGCTCTTAATTACTATCAGAAGGTCTAATTCAACTCACAAAATCAAATTGGGCATGCCAAGCTTTCTATGTAAACAAAATGTCAGAACAGGTTCGTGGCAAGAAAAGGCTTGTAATTGATTATAAATCTTTAACTTTTTCCTAAAAGATGACAAATATCCATTCATGGCCTCAGTAAAGGTATTTTCCAAGTTTGACCTAAAAGTAGGATTCGAACAGTTATGAATTGTTCCTGAAGACAGATATAAGACAACATTTTGTATTCCCAACCATCACTATGAGTGGACTATTATGCCATTTGGACTCAAAATGGCACAATCTTTGTTTCAGAAAGTAATGATCCAGATTTATGAGCCTTTGTTACATATGGCTCTAATCTACATTGATGGCATCCTGTTGTTCAGCCTAGATATCAACTCTCATCATGAGACAATCAAAAGATTCATGGATCTCACCAAGGCCCATGGAGTGATGTTCATCCCAACAAAGATGCAATTGGCCCAAACGACAATTGACTTTTTAGGAATGCAATTTTCAAATGGAACTTACAAGCATCAGCGCCACTTGACCCAAGTATTATTAAAGTTCTCCGATGATAATTTGATAGTCAAACAGATTCAACAGTTTCTTAGGATAGCAAATTATATTAGATAGTTCATTTCAAAGTACAGTAAGCATGTGAATCCATTATACTAGCTTTTGAAAAAGCAACCTCCACCTTGGTCGGCCATTCATACCAAGTCTGTCCAGACAATCAAATCAGTTACTCAGAGTCTGCCACATTTGTAGATTCCCTCAACAGGAAAAAGATTACTATAGATAAATGTGTCAGATGAGCATTGGGGAGCCATTCTTTTTGAAATTAATGGAAATAGGAAAGAAGTTTTTGGATATGCAAGTGGTCACTTCAAGAATAATGAACTTCACTATCACTCGATATTCAAAGAGATCTTAGTTGTTAAATATGGAATCAAAAAATTTGAGTTCCATTTGATAGGACACCACTTTACAGTTGTCATGGATTGTTCATTATTTCCACGTATGCTAGACTTTAAGTAAAGACAATTTCTCATTCGCAGCTTTTGAGATGGAAGGAATGGTTCAACAGATACAGTTTCGATGTTCATCATATAAAAGGGGATAAAATCTAATTCCTGATTTCTTATCCCGGCCTTCACAATAAGTTGATCTCATTTCATCATCAAAGAAAATCCCTCTAATATTCTTGGCTTTCAGTTCCCAGTCAAATACCCAAATTTTTAGTCTCCCAGACTTTCCATCAAGATATCTAAAGGATCCAGATCTCAGACATATTCGAAGCTTTGCTCAAAAAATGTTATTCACTTACATGTTTCTTTTCCAGGATAAGTTCGGTCTCCCTAGAAAAATTATCTACTATCCTACAAAATACCCCTAGGTGATTGTCTATAGGCTCTCTACAAAGCTTATGCTTCCTGAACAACTTTGGTATTTATGGTGTCAGTCGACACTTTACTACAATGCAATCCAAATCCCTCTGATAGATTTCCTCCCTTTCATATGCAACCGAAAAAATCTACAGTCCCTACAGGTCAAGTTCTTTACATGGTTCCAATTGCTAAGCTACTGGAAGAAGCTATTTGCTAAGCTTATTACGGATCATTCAAATCCTAAAGTCCCAGAGGAAATTATTGGAATTTTTATACTACATCGTCCTTACATACATGTTGCAAGAATCAATATAGTTGTAGCACTTGGGCATCTGAACCTTTGGAGAACTATTCCTCATGAGGATCCCATGTGTTTGGAAGAAGTCAGATTGGCAATCCATTTGGAGCTCAGACGAAGAAATAACTTATACCATTTGCCTTTGACAAGTTACACATCACTTGGCCCAGACCCATGCAAAAGGATTAAAATGATTCCTTGGCCTCCTCTACTCAAGCCCAAGCTCATAATTGAGGATGAAACTTCAGCAATAGTTTCACATGACTCACAGGAAGAAGGTTTCAGGCCTAATCTTAGCCCAAGATTCATAACCGACTTTGACTTTGAAGATCCACCACCAGAAAGCATTAAAGAAATCGAAGACATTGATGACTGGCCCAAAAGAGACAAGCCCACTCTCAAAGAATTTAATTTGTCACCATCACATGAGCCAATCCGTAAATAATATAGATATTTGCCACTATAATATAATTTTATAAAAGTTGTCATAATTCAGTTGATTTGATAACAATTGATCCCATTTGTAGAAAAAGTATGGTTTGCTTTTATAATGTCTCTTTCATAATGATCATATCACTATCAAGGAATCTTATCTTATCTTATCTTTATTAATGATGTAAGCAGGGACACATGTGTCAACTGCCTTTAGCCTATCTAAGGTATTATGTATAATGTAGGGATCATCAAATGTTTGGCCTTTGTAATTTTCCGGTGTGAAATACAAATATGTTTTCTTAAACTTGTCTCTCTTCCCCTGATCCTTAGATTAGATCATTCACAAGTAGTTTCAGGATCGTATAACAATCTTCGGGTATCTCTTAGAGTTCTTGAGTTAGGAATCAAAACAGGATAAACCTACTAGTGGCCAAAAGAGCCTTCAGGGTTAGTCATACCTTGATCCTTTTGAATTAATCATTGCTTGCTTGTTTACCAATCTCTAACCTAAAAAGATAACAACATAAACAAAATACATCTTTTGCTATATTATATTTTAGCCAATTACCATATTCTTGATACCATTTAGGATTAAATGACGCATTTTATTTCTCAATTTTAGTTGTTTAAAGTTATGATTAAGTGGTTGGCAAGGTCCTTTTTGTAGATAGGCTCTCTTAATTTTTTCTCTATCATTTGGATGATATTCATCATTTTGATGTCTTAAACTGGATTTGTAGAGAGATTTTTTAAGTCAAGAGAAACATAAGAGTGCTTTGATCTAATACCTTTTTGCCTTGCTTCTTGATTATCTAATCTAACACCTTGTTGTCTTGTTTCTTGATTGTTAGATTGTTCAAATGGCGATTTCCTTTTAATCAAATATTTTTCCATCAATATTTTCTATTACAAGAATTAAAATTCTATATTAGAATTATAATAGATGCAAACAATCTACATGAAGAATTGCACAAAATAACAATAAAAAGCTTCTAAAAAAATAAAGTCTCAATGATTTTTCTTATAATTTCTTTCAATTATAGTAGAAGAGTCGAGTGCAAACAGACAAAATTAAATGTGAAGTCTTGATTCTTGAAGATAAAATATTTTATTTTGAGAAAAAATTATTTTTTTAAGAGAGAGAAAGTAAATCTTGAAATTGGGACTAAGAAGTGGAGCTAAATTGTATAAAGAATAAAGTTATTTCTTCTTTTTATTTTTTTACTTTATTTTATGGAAAGATTCTTTTTTTTTTAATTTTATTTCATGGAAAGAAGAGAAAGTTGTTGATTTACTAGGAGAGAATTATTTCTTCTTTTTATTTTTATTTTACTTTATGGAAAGAAGAGAAAGAAAAGTAATTATATATGCAGGATCACTTTCTTAATTTTTTATAGAGTCACTCATTATAGCATTATTATATATTTGACCTTTCAATTTTTTTTTTGTGGGGTCATGTGACCCCATACTTCTCAAGATAGCTCCGTCCTTGGTCATAGTACTAACAAACAATTTGTAAGGTTAGGAATTTACTAAAACTTTTCACTAGGTTAAATTCCATCTTTTTGTTATTTTAGATCAAACTTCGATGTTATATGATCTATTATTGAATTTAATCAAATTAGCATGATTGACAATATTTAGAATATATTCTCTTTTAACAATTAAATAATCTATTTAGCAGTGCTAAAGAAATTAAATATGTTCGGGATATATTTTATCCTTCCACTGTATTTTACTCCATATGTTGACTTTGTTACACAATACTTATCACTTGTATACCATACAAACACTTCAACAATGTACACTACTAATTAATAAAAATATACACAAATTTCTTAATCTTGATTTGTTTTCTCCTAATATGATATCAAAGCTCTAAAAAAGATGTTTATCATTCCTAGTAGCCACTCTTCCACCCTTCTCATCTCTACCTTCTCCCATTCCTTTTCTATTAAACTTACTCAAAAAAATTACTAGCAAGGAAAATACAATTTATACTTTTTCTTAATTATCAAAATCTTCGTGGATTCATTGATGGCTCTTTTCTTTCTCCTCCTAAAACTTTGCCTAACTCACTTGAACCAAATCCTAAATCTGAACAATAGTTCAAAAAGAATCAGATGCTTCATTCCTAGCTCCTTTCATCTCTCACTGAGGAAATATTTCCTTATGTCGTTGGCTTGCTATCCTCTTATAAAGTATGGAAAGTATTGGAAAATGCCTTCGATTCAATTTCACAAAACAAGCAGTTACAACTGCATATTGAACTTCAGGAACTAAAGAAAAATAATCTTTCTGTCTTTCAATATTTACACAAAGCTAAATCTCTAGTTGATGAACTCCATATAACAAGTAGGCCATTATTTACGACTAAATTTAATGCTATTGTTAGAGGAATATTGGTGCACAATAATACAATATCATCATTGCCCTTAACCTTTGATCTGAACCCATTTTTTTCATCGAACTCCATTGCCAACTCATTGCTTATGAGATTCCCTTAAAAAACTTACACAAACCAACAACCAATATTGGATTAAAAAATAATAATCCATAACTATTAGTTATCCATCACTTTCTTCCAACTCTAATTGCCAGTATAACAATCAAAATTGAACTCGCCAAATTTTTTCCAACAACTCTTTTTGCTCTTATGGCCCTTGCCAAATTTGTAGACTTAAAAATCATATTGCAACAACATGTCGTCGACATTATCTCCCCAATAATATGCCTTTTACATCACCAAATAACTCATCTATTCCATCATCATACTATTCTCCTATAGCAAATTTCTCCCATGCTAACCAAGCTATAACATGGTTTCCAGATTTTGCAGCCAATTTTCATGTCACCCATGATATCCACAATCTTAATGTTGTTAATAAAACAATTGTATGTTACTAACAGTCAAGGTATTCCTATTACTCATACTACAAGAAAAATGTTAAATAGCTAGTAATTTTAGAGACAGATTTTGTTTGTCACTAAATAGTGATAGATCAACGACAGAAATGTGAGGGAATTAAATAATTGAAAATTTTAAAATATAATGATAAATTACATATAGATTAGTGACCAATTTAGCAATGGATTTTCCGTCGTTAAATTTAGTTGCTAAATCCGATGATAAAAAGTGGTGCTATGTATAGCAATAGAATTGTGAGAGAATAGTGACAAAATTTTAGTGACGAAAATAAATTTTTCGGTAAAGCTATGACAATTATTGGCTCCTGGATTGATGACGGTTTAACTACGAATTTTTAAAGAGAAAATTCATTTTTCTCTGGTCTCATCTCTCAATTGATTCAATTCTAAAGAGAAAATGATAGATAAATCAATGGATATACCATCAAAATTCATTTTTTTAGTCATACTTTCTTCATCTTTGACCATTATTGTTTTAGACAAAGGTAAAGTTAGAAAATATTCGAATGTTAATTCTCTCATCAAAAAGCAAGTGGTTAATGTGAATTTCTTCTTGGTATGTTTTCGCGTTTACCTGTTTCCCATGGATTTTAGGGATAATAGTCATTTTGATTATTTATATGGTTTGCTATAATGACATTATTGACATTGCAGATGGAGGTGTCAAAACTTGTAATAGTTTCATGGACGTGGGATGGATTCACATTAAACATCATAGACACTTCTGGTCTTGTTGAGGGTGGCTATATCAGTTACCAAGCTTTGAAGTTGATTAAACGATTGATACTACTAAAATGATTTTGGTTCATGATTATGTTATACTTGATAAATTAGTAGATTTGTGGTTCTTTTGAATGTGACTTTTCAAATAAGCAATTCAAACCATTCTTTTATCCTCAAAAAAATTGTTGGCACATGATGCAGTAAGAGTGAAATTAACGGCATGGCCTGTAGAATAATTGTAAGCATGTTTATTGAATTGTTAGAGATTTCATTTTCTTTTAAATTGCTCTGGCAGCACTAGCCGTAAGGTTAGCATTAAAAAACATTTTTTTGTAATACTTAAAATGTAAAGAAAGTTGTAAGGTAGATCTTGAATTGGAATTCGATATAAAAAGTTGTTTTTTAATTAAATATTTTATACAATAACCTTTCCTACTAAAATTTAATTATAAAGCTTTAATTTGTCTTTGGAAGATAATTACTTTAGCTTTTCTCACAATCCATTGCATTTTATGTTAGACTCATGAATTTGAAGCAAAACTACCATAAGCGAAAAATAAATCGCAAGACTTTAATTGAATTTCTGATAGAAAAAAGAAAGGAAAAGAAGGGAAAAAAGATTTAGTTCCACCATTACATTTAGTGACGGAGAATCTATCATCAATCACATGCAATTCGATTGCATTAGCTATTCACTTGAAGACATAATTAGTGATAGATGTTGACATTTAACAACGGAACATATGCGTCATTAAAGCTAACTGTAGATGCAAAATCTGTTGCTAAATAACTAACTACCATTGATATAAAAATGAATTATGTTCATCTCTATTTCGTTGCTAAGCATTTTTAGCGACAAACAATACACTTTAGTGACGGAATAATCCGTCGCTAAATCTATATATTTTTGTAGTGTCACATTGGTAATGCCTCTCTTCACAATCCTTTTAAATCTCTTGGCTTGAATAATATTATACTTCTATTAAAAACCTCATTTCAATTTATAAATTCACCACTGATAATGCTTGTTATTTTGAATTTTAGCCAACACACTTTCTCATATAGGACCAATGTAGCCACCAAGTTCTTCTTCAGGGTCCAAGCGAGGCTGACAACTACAAATTGCACTAGGAATACAACCACCACACCCTAGATGAATGATATCAATGTCCTGGACATTCTAACAAAAAAAATTACAATCTTTTGTTAAAAAACAACTTTTGTCTAGTTTTTCCGATAATTTAGGTCTATATTCTAGTTGTTTATTAGAAAAATTATATCCTTTTCTTTTAGCTTTTGTAGAGCATTCTAGTTTTGATCCCTTTGATATTATTCATTATGATATTTGGGAAACAACTCATGTTCAATCTAGTTTAAGTCATCATTGTTTTATCATTTTTATTGAAAATTTTTCTTGGCATTGTTGGATTTATGTTCTTAAAAATAAAGTGATTTTTACATTTTTTTTGGCAATTTGAGCAACTGATTCAACGACAATTTAATAAAAAAAATTTGTCCTTTTCATTTTGATTGGGGTGGAGAATATCAAAAACTATATTCCTATTTAAAAAAATGGCGTTCTCTATTGCATAACATGTCTCTTTACATATGTTATCACTTGTATACCATATAAAATACTTCAACATTGTACAGTGGTAATATACACAAATTTCTTAATCTCAGTTTTCTCTTAACAAAATACACCTGTGGCTTTGTATTCCAACAACAATGTAAGAGAATCAAACTCTAAGAAATACCAAACTAGACTTGTCTTGTGTCTACATGAAAATAGAATAAAAAAAAGTCAGTATCATAGCTATCTTGTTTTATAAAAGCAAAAAAGGGAAAAAGAAAAAGGTAACATCCCTTTTAATAATTTCAACCCAGAAGAAAAATTTAATGAATTGACTAAAAATAAAATGTGACAAATTAACCCAAATATGTGGCACAATAAATTATGAGGAAAAGTTGAATTTCTTAAATACATTCTTTCTCATATTTGTTATTGAATTAAGTAACTAGGTTATTCATTTTGTTTCCATATATATGTATGATACCAAAATGTAACACCCATCCAGTTAAATAGGAATTCTTCCTATTAATTGAGTAGATACTACTAGTTATTGTTGTAAAAAACCTGCACAAATTAAAAATCTTTTTATTTCTCTGTAAAACTTTATCTCAAATCATATTAGCAAAGTAAAGCTTAATATATAAAGTCATACAACATGCATAAACTTTGATCTCATAGGAGCATTTCCATATAAAACCATACTTGGCATATCCTAACTCATTGTTTACAAAATATAATATATTGAGCCCCTCCTCATAATATAATATATTCATAATTTATCTTAAGTGCATTTTAAAAAAAAGAAAATTTTAAAGTGAAAGTAACAACATCCACTAGTAATATAAAGAAAGAAGAAGAAAATGGTATATAAACATTCAAAATAGTTCTAATACATTTCTTAATGCATAGGAGAAAAATAATAAATTATATCATGGACTCGTATTCACTGTGTATCGTGGTCATGATTTTAAAATGACATTACATTATTTTTTTAGTTAAATGATTTGCACATATTTTGGTTTAAATGTAATGTATTTTTATTATCGAGTCATCGTATTATTTTTCTTCATCATCTTCTTATTCTTCAAAGAGATAAAAGGAAAAAAAATATTTCTCTATTGCAAAACTTTTTTAGAGATAACTTTTTTAATTTGCATAATTAATTATTGTTATTATTGTTTGTGATGAAAAATCATTAGTTTTTGATATATTTGTAGATGAAAATGATTTAAAATGAAGATATTGGAATTAAAAACGAGTCATAGAGAAAGAAAATTGAGTTTGTTGGAGGTTGGAAATGATAAATTTGTTAGAAATATACATATTTGTTATTTAAAACTTGTAGGTTTATTGTTTAGAACGTACAAGTTCATCGTTTAAATTTTTTAGATTTATCATTTAATAACTACAGATTCATTATTTAAAATTTACAGATTTATCATTTATAATTTGCAAGTTCATATTTGTTAGTACTAAATGATGAACTTATAATTTCCAAATAATGAACCTAAAGCACTAAATGATGAACCTATAATTTATAGACAATGAACTTGTTAGTTCTAAATGATAAGTTTATAGCTTCTAAATAATGAATTTGTAAATTCAGAACGATAAATCTCTAAATTTAAAACGATGAATATATAAATTATAATTAATGAATATATTTTATATTCATTCGTTCACCAAAATCTAATGTCGAAAAAATACGTACTTTATTTTTGTTTCACACGTGTTAAAGAAAAAGATTCATAATGTAATATAGACCGGGATCGACAATATAACAATCCTTGAATTAAAAATTTCAAGTTATTACATTGAAGGCTTTTTAGTTTTTTACATGGATGACTATGTTTTCAGGACCCATTGTTTACCAACGATAGGGCTTTACCAATGGAAAAGCCTTCTATTGCCTAAGCAAAGTCCTGTGCAATTCTCTGATTCTGGCCTCGTTTCTGTTTGTTATTATTTCTAGAGCATTCTTGAAATCTTGTTATGGAATTTTAAATATTTGGGTTTTGATTAAAAAAAATTCCTGAATTTTATGGAATTTAACTAATATGTCTTGAATTATTTTTTTAAAAATTTACTAGTATTTTTATTTCATGCGTAGTTTCAATGAGGAACTTGTATTTTAGCGATGAATTTTTATCATTTAGTGACAAAAATTTCTATCCTAAATGTCTTTATTTTTTTGGGTAGTGTAGGTTTGATTTAAGTTTTTGGATTTTTATTATTTAGCAATAGAAATTTGTCTATTGATTTTTATCCGAGGCTACGCATAGTGAAAACGCAAAATTATATATTTATAAAAGAAATTTTGGTTCAACACATATTAGCTAAATTATGTAAAGCTCAGAATTTTTTTTATCAAAAATCCTAAATACTTTTGTTTTTATTTACGTGCTTTTTAGGAATAGTTTTTTCAAAAAAGAAAAAAAAAAAGGAAAACACAATATATGGTGATGTTTTCAAGTTGAATCTTAATATTTTATCGCTAACGAATAATACTTGTGATTATTAACAATTATTAAATACTTGTGATTATTAGCTTTTTTTGTTTTATATTATCATTTCCATTTTGTAAATAACATAGATTGTTAATATGATGGTTGGTGCAACGGGCAGCGGGCAGTGGTTGAGTACATGGCTACAATCTTCAGTCGTAATCCAAATAACGATATTTTAATATTCACGAGTAGCAGCAGTTTTCTTTTTACATAAACAGTTGCTTTCCATTTTTTTTGTTGGATTAAAGTTTTTGTTTCAAATATTCGACATTTTCCAATTATCTATCAATATTAATTATTTATTTATATATTCTACCCTTATTTAAAATTCTTTTTTATATGCCATTACTTATTTGAATAGTTGGTGAAGATTAATTATTTAAAGTAATATAATATTTTACAGATATTTTATACATATTAATTATTTATTGTACAAAAATGATGTCTATTTAGGAATAAAAAATAGTATAAAAGATGTATTAATGCTTTCTGGTAAGCACTAGCAAAATTAGAACTCTTTTTTTCAGCACAAAACTTATGTTTAATGTTGTAAAAACCGGGCAGACTTGATCTTTGGGCTGGTCGATTTTGAACACCTAATCCGGGAGTGATATAATTCGGTCAGAAAACCGTTAATATGGCCAATTGAAGTTGCAATGTCAATCTGGTCATAGTTAATCTAGTTTGATCGGTTTTAAAATGCTTGAAAATGGCACTACTTCTGCAGGAGGGTTTGAGCTCAGGTCTTATAGGTGAACATGTAAACTTTTGAGTATCATAAGTATATAAAATATACTTTAGTTAATTGAAAATTTAGTATATGTTATTTTTTTATTAAAAAATTAGTTTAATTTGAAAATGAATTAATGGCATTTCGTACTAAAAAGTTATGATATAATTAGTATTATATATATATATAATTTTAATTATCCATAAAATTATTTACATTATTTAAGAGTCTTATATATTTCATAAAGTTAAATTTCAGTATTGGTATTTTCAATATTAATTAATATACAGTATTACAAAATTTTACATATAAATTATTTTGATTCCTATTGAAAGCATTTTTTAATTGACAAAAATGATACTTTAATAAAATATTTAAAAATTATTGCGTATTTTATATATAAAATTTAAAAATATGTAAACAAATAAATCCTGTTAATTATTAAAATTATATTTAAAAATATTTTTAAACATGATTATGTATTAATTTAATTTATAAAAATTATTAATATATTTCATAAAGTTAAATTCAACATTTGCATTTTCAGTATTAATTAATATACAACATTACAAAATTTTAGATATAAATTATTTTGATTCTTATTGAAAGTATTTTTTTAATTGACAAAATTTATATTTTAATAAAATATTTTAAAATTATTGCTTATTTTATATTTAAAATTTAAAAATATGTAAACAAATAAATCCTGTTAATTATTAAAATTATATTTAAAAATATTTTTAAACTTATGTATTAATTTAAATTATAAATATTAACATTTTGAACATATAATAATGTATAAAATAGATTTAATAGATTTATTTTTTATATTTTACAGTGTATTAACATGTTAAAAATTATATTTTCAGAAAAATTTATATAAATTGGTTTAACTCAGATTCAAATTTAAACTTTTAATTCACTGTTTTTTCCAGTTTATTGATCGGACCGGATACGATAATTTTGCTTAATGTATTAAAGCAGTACTCATCAAGGCCAAACTTTCTTGGATCTTGCTTCATCAACGAAAAATTAAAAAAAAAATTATTCATTTCACCAAAATTAATCGTGTTGGTCTAATAAGTTTTAACTTAATAATTTAATAACAAGAACGGTGAGAACACAAGTTCAAATTGTGATATAATCCTTGTAACAAAAAATAAAAAAAAAATCCTTTTTCAAATAGCCCAGCTTCGCTTGTTTGCTAAGAAATTGCAGACCCAATTCTGATGTGTTCGCAGAGCAAACAGACATATAAATAAGGGGATGAAACGAGGGAATGTAAAAACTAAGAGTGCGTTTCATATTACTGTATATATTTGAGTTTTTATTTTTTTTTGTTATTTACTCTTTAAAAACTATTATATAAATTTAAGCGTATAAATATAAAGCGAGATAGATATGTAAAACTAAACTTGGTTTAAATTAAATTAAATCACATTATATTACCAGAAGCTTAAACTTGTCAAGTCTTTGTATATGAATGATTTCTTCGATTAAATAGGTATATATAGATAATAAAAAAAGAAGGGTATATTAGAAAGTACATTTTGAATATTTCAGATTTTTTATATTTAATTTCAAAAAACTATTATTTAAATTAATAAAAATGAAAGTAAAAGTTTTTAATTTTTTTTTTAAAGAAAAAGGCAAACCCTAAAATTGAAACAAGAACCAACGCACCCCAAAGCTCCTTCACATCGGAGCAGAGTAAGAAAAATCTTTAAACCCAGTCCTCAAATGGCTACTGTGATTTATTCTTCAAACAGGTTTTTGTTTATACATAACAGAAGCCCGTCATATTTGCCATTGATATGAAACCTAGGATGAACTCCATCTAATTTTTCAAATTCAATCAGTAGAGCGAATTCGCTATGAACTTCTCTTCTACTCAATGTGGAATAACCGAATAACCATGTATCTGATTTTCTCAGTTATCCATGAAAATTTTAGTCGAAAGTTTTACTCGGCAATAATCCTTTGTACACAATAAACTACCAAGAGGGAGCTTCCCCCAATGCATAACTTAAAACCAATCTTCTAACACATTCATCAAAAAAGGAAAGAAAGATTTTAGTAGCATAAATCTAGCTAATAATTAATAAGCTTTTTAAACTCTTGATTACAGAAATCACAAGAAAGATATTCTAAATGATTAAACAACAATCTCCTTGATTACTATTGTTATGTATATAGATAAAGAAAATTTTTCTTAGAAAAATTTAAGATTCATATTGGATTAAGGGGCTCATCCTAAGTAAATTAATCTCAACTAAAATTAAATTTCTAAAATATATTAGCAACTAATAGCTAAATTGTTAGATAAACATATTTAGGAAGACATGGCGAGGTGCCCTAGACTTTAGACTAGTTTTATAAAACCTCTAATTCTCCAATTATGTATTCCAGTATGAAATAAATTACATAAATACTATTTGAAAGTACCTGTCCAGTTTTGGCTTCCTCTTCTCCAACCACCAATATATAGTTGTACTGTGCTAACTGAGCTTCTGTTGAAATATGACAATCCCACATCGGAAAGATTTCAATTTTCCATCATAGTATTAGCCTATAAAAGGGCTTAATCCCCCTCTTAACAATTCATCCCAAAAACACCAATCCATCTACTTCTAAGATTGGTTGTTTTTCCTCTCTCTCTTGTAATATTTCACTTTGTAATATTTCTTTGAAATAGTGAAATATTATTTTAGTAGTGTCCGAGGACGTAGGCATAATTGGCCGAACCTCGTTAAATTCTGGTGTTCTTTTTATTTCTATTTAATAGCTATTGTCGGGTCTTTTACTTTGTGATATATTGTGCTTTAAATTATCTTAGAAAAATTCTGTCACCAAGACTCAAGAGTCTAAGGAAATTGGTTTTTAAGGGAGACCATTTGTGACTCCACCAACTACCTGGGAATTTTTCTTTGTCTTAATTTTTGGCACAATTATTCATTTTGGTGGAAACTAACCCGATTTCCACAACAATTGGTATCAGAGCCAAGGTTACTGAGTTATATGCTCTGTGGTTGCGGCGTAAGCTGATCTTCCACATCAGAAAGGTTTCCTTGGATTCTTGGGTATTCCGCATTTGAAAGCTATTAAATAGTCTTAAAAAGGAAATAGCAAGAGACGGACAAAAATCCACGATGGACACAGCAGCTTCTACTTCATCAATTTTGGCAAGAACTGCTGTGACAAATACGAGAATTGCAGTGGAGATTTTTGATGGTACAGGCCATTTCGGCATGTGGCAAGGTGAAGTTCTAGACGCCTTATTTCAGCAAGGCTTAGACATTGCCATTGAGGGAGAAAAACCAGAAGGTGCAAATGAGAAGGAATGGAAGACAATCAATCGTTTGGCATGTGGTACAATTCGATCGTGCCTGTCCAGAGAGCAGAAATATGCCTTTTGTAAAGAAACTTCTGCAAGTAAATTGTGGAAGGCACTGGAGGAAAAATTCTTAAAAAAGAGCAGTCAAAATAAGCTTCATATGAAGAAAAGACTGTTCAGATTCACATATGTTCCTGGTACCACGATGAATGATCACATCACCAATTTCAATCAACTTGTAGCAGATCTGATGAACTTGGATGTGACATTTGAAGATGAAGATTTGGCCCTAATGCTGTTGGGATCCCTTCCTGAGGAGTTTGAGTTTCTAGAAACTACTCTACTCCATGGGAAAGCTGAGGTGTCTCTTAGTGAAGTATGTGCTGCACTATACAGCTATGAATTGAGGAGAAAAGACAAGAAGGATAGCACCAGTGGAGCAGCAGAAGCTTTGATAGTAAGAGGCCGTTCGAAAAATAAGAATAGGGGAAAGAAAGACAGATCAAAGTCCAGAGTGGGCAAAGATGAATGTGCCTTTTGTCGAGAAAATGGGCACTGGAAGAAAGATTGTCCTAAGTTGAGAAGCAAATCTGGCAAAGGCAAGGCTGTTGCAGATTCAAATGTAGCTGAATGTGATGATTCAGATTTTTCATTAGCATTGATGCCATCAATAAGCAGTTCGACTGCTTGGATCCTGGATTCAGGTTGTAGCCACCATATGTGTCCCAATCGGGAATGGTTTTTCGATTTTAAAGAAATTGAAGGTGGAGTTGTCTATACAGCAAATGACAGCCCTTGCAAAACAACTGGAATTGGTTCAATCCAATTGAGGAATCGTGATGGATCAATCAGAACTCTGACAGACGTAAGATATGTGCCCAGTCTGACAAAAAACCTCATTTCTATGGGAATCCTTGGGAGAAAGGGTTTCACTATAATCAATAAAAATGAAATAATGAAGGTTATATCTGGAGCACTTGTGGTGATGAAAGGAGTTCAAAGGAGCAACAACTTGTATTACTATGAAGGCAATACAGTTGTTGGAACAACAGCAGCAGTTTCTAGTGATGACCAGGAGCTAGAAACAACCAGATTGTGGCATATGCGCTTGGGGCATGCAGGCGAAAAATCCTTGAAACTTCTGGCGAATCAAGGATTATTACAAGGAATGCGAACCTGCAAATTAGACTTCTGTGAGCATTGCATCAAAGGGAAGCAGACGAGAGTGAAGTTTGGCACTGCAATCCATGATACCAAGGGTATTCTGGATTATGTTCACTCAGATGTATGGGGTCCTTCTAAAACTGCTTCAATGGGAGGTAAACACTACTATGTTACCTTTGTTGATGATTGTTCAAGAAGAGTATGGGTGTATACAATGAAGACAAAGGATGAAGTGTTGGGAGTTTTTCTCATCTGGAAGAAGATGGTAGAAACTCAGACGGGCAGAAAGATCAAGTGTCTTCGAACAGACAATTGCGGAGAGTACACGAGTGATCCCTTCATGAAAGTTTGCAGAAATGAAGGAATTGTTCGACATTTCACTGTCAGAAATACACCACAACAGAATGGGGTGGCTGAACGCATGAACCGAACTCTACTGGAGAAAGTTCGGTGTATGTTGTCTAATGTTGGATTAGGCAGACAGTTTTGGGCTGAGGCTGTAACATACTCATGTCATCTCATTAATCGTTTGCCATCAACTGCTATCAATGGAAAAACACCTTTGGAGGTGTGGTATGGAAAACCTGCTACAGATTATAATTCCTTACATGTGTTTGGTTCCACTGCATACTATCATGTTAAGGAATCGAAGTTAGATCCAAGGGCACAGAAAGCTATCTTTATGGGGATATCCTCTGGTATCAAAGGATATCGACTATGGTGCCCAGAGACGAAGAAAATAATCTTTAGTAGAGATGTTACCTTTGATGAGTCTACCATGTTAAAGGTAACAAAGGAGCAGACGGATGGTTCTCCACAGCAAGTGGAGGAAACTCCCAAACAGGTGGAGTTTGATAGAAGAAGAATTGTTGATCCAGCAATTGTAAAGTCTGATAAAATTACTCCTACGGAAGAAGAGGAGATAATGGTAGAAAATGGATCAGATGAGGAAGCAGAGGTTTCAGCACAAGAACCTCCTCAGCAACTTGAGCCAATTGCACTACGAAAGCCGAAAAGGAATATTAAGAAACCTGCTCGACTTGAAGATATGACTAATTATACATCTTCAGTAGATGATGAGATTCCTTCCACTTATTGTGAAGCTATTCAAAGCTCAGAAGAAGAAAAGTGGAGAAAGGCTATGGAAGAAGAGATGCAGTCCCTTGAAAAGAATCAGACATGGAAGCTAGCAAGTCTGCCAAAGGGAAAGAAAGCGATTGGCTGTAAATGGGTTTATGCAAAGAAAGACGGATTTCCTGATAAGAATGATATCCGCTACAAGGCAAGATTGGTAGCTAAAGGCTACGCTCAGAAGGAGGGAATTGATTATAATGAAGTGTTTTCTCCAGTTGTTAAACATTCCTCCATAAGAATACTGCTGGCTTTGGTAGCACAATTTGATCTGGAACTAGTTCAGCTGGATGTAAAAACTGCATTTTTACATGGAGACTTAGAAGAAGAAATCTACATGACTTAGCCAGAAGGATTTAAAGTTGCTGGAAAAGAAAATTTGGCGTGTAAGTTGAGCAAATCGTTGTATGGATTGAAGCAATCTCCAAGACAGTGGTACAAACGATTTGACAAGTTTATGATAAGGCAGAAATACACAAGAAGCAAATATGATCATTGTGTATATTTACGCAAGCTACGGGATGGTTCCTTTATCTATCTTCTCCTTTATGTTGATGATATGCTGATAGCTTCGAAAGATGAAGGAGAGATTCAGAAGTTAAAAGCTCAACTAAATCAGGAATTTGAAATGAAGGATTTAGGGGAAGCTAAGAAGATTCTCGGTATGGAGATAGGCAGAGACAGAAAATTGGGGAGACTTTGTTTGACTCAGAAATAATATCTGAGAAAAGTACTAAAGCGTTTTGGGATAAATGAGAATACAAAACCAGTTAGTACTCCACTTTCTCCTCATTTTAAGCTCAGTGCATCTTTATCTCCGAAAAGTGATGAAGAACGAGAATATATGTCAAAGGTTCCATATGCAAATGCTGTTGGTAGCTTGATGTATGCAATGGTGTGTACGAGGCCTGACATTTCACAAGCAGTTGGAGTTATGAGCAGGTACATGCATGATCCTGGCAAAGGACATTGGCAAGCTGTGAAATGGATTCTACGGTATATTCAGAATACTGTAGATGTTGGTATAATGTTTGAGCGGGATGAGAATAGTGGTCAGTATATATTTGGATATTGTGATTCCGACTATGCAGGTGATTTAGACAAACGTCGATCTACTACCGGTTATGTGTTCACACTTGCAAAGGCACCGGTTAGTTGGAAGTCCACCTTACAGTCAACAGTTGCTTTGTCTACAACAGAGGCAGAGTACATGACAGTTTCAGAAGCTGTTAAGGAGGCAATTTGGCTTCAGGGGTTGTTGAATGACTTGGAAATTGGTCAGAAGCATGTCAAAGTGCATTGTGACAGTCAAAGTGCTATTTGTTTAGCAAAGAATCAAGTTTATCATACAAGGACGAAGCATATCGATGTTCGATATCATTTTGTACGGGAAATTCTTGAAGATGGTGGGATACTACTTCAGAAGATTTTGACTGCTGAAAATCCCGCAGATATGGCAACAAAAGTTGTGACAGGTATCAAGTTTCAATATTGCTTGGACTTGATAAATGTTCTCAGAATTTGAAATTGGGCGCTTTGAAGCGCATTTGGAGACATTACTGAAATTTGTAATATAAGAGTTTAGAGGATGTTTGTTTGGAATTGTGAGATTGTCAAGGTGGAGATTTGTTGAAATATGACAATCCCACATCGGAAAGATTTCAATTTTCCACCATAGCATTAGCCTATAAAAGGGCTTAATCCCCCTCTTAACAATTCATCCCAAAAACACCAATCCATCTACTTCTAAGATTGGTTGTTTTTCCTCTCTCTCTTGTAATATTTCACTTTGTAATATTTCTTTGAAATAGTGAAATATTATTTTAATAGTGTCCGAGGACGTAGGCATAATTGGCCGAACCTCGTTAAATTCTGGTGTTCTTTTTATTTCTATTTAATAGCTATTGTCGGGTCTTTTACTTTGTGATATATTGTGCTTTAAATTATCTTAGAAAAATTCTGTCACCAAGACTCAAGAGTCTAAGGAAATTGGTTTTTAAGGGAGACCATTTGTGACTCCACCAACTACCTGAGAATTTTTCTTTGTCTTAATTTTTGGCACAATTATTCATTTTGGTGGAAACTAACCCGATTTCCACAACAGCTTCTCGTACCTGCATGAAACCACAGGTATCAGTACACAAATTACAACACATTCCCTCTCGTTCCAAATGGTTCATCTCTGGAAATATCAACATTTTAGAAAAGCAACTACTAGAGCTTGATAATATGTAGAAAGAAAACAAATCCTATATACGAATGACAGGCAGATAAATTCCAGATTAAGTGAATGACCCTTATATGGTAGATAAAAGCAGAAAGAATTATGATTATATGCTCTAACCAGATTAAAAGAGCCATAGCAGCACAGAAAATAGCAAAATAATATTTCGATTCTCTCCTTCATTTAAATTAGCAAATTCCCGAAGCTTTTTCCAGAGTTGTACTTTCAACAGAGATTTTCACACGAGTTGAAAGCCAAATAACTTCCGTATTCCATCCATATATGTTCATAAACATTGGTGTAGCAATTTCAACCATTAGTATCATCCAGAATCCAGCTATTCTGCGATTGAAAGCAGCATGTCCAGTTAATATATATGATTATAGAAACCTCTGTCAATGAACCCTATAATGGTTTTGACTCAAAAACTCTATTAAGACCACAGTTCACATTTCTCATAAGCAAATCCGTCCTACGTTTTTCTCATAAAAACCTTCTTTTCTGACAGGAATTAAGTTATATTGGTACCACACTGAACTTGCTTTTTGGACAGTAGTTCACATAAGACACATCCAGGTATGCCATAATGAATCATTGTCACCAGCATTAAAACAGGACATTAGTGATGAAGAATTCAATCTGTACAAGAAAAATATCAGAGGACCATGACATAAGACAATCTGCATAAGTCAATTTCACACTAGGGATAAAGGAAGCACCTTTTTCTGAATCTTTCTGTCTGTTAAGTCAACATCAACATAATAACGAGCTCTATGAATCTGACCCTGCAGCTGAGAAACATGACAAGAAAAAATATAGTTTTGGGTCTTCAGTGTGAAATTAGGATATCAAAAACTATTATGTCAGCTTTAAGGAAAATTACACTTTATATTTCTCTTCCTCTAACATCATACTCCACAATTACCACAACAGTCAAATTTGCATTTTCGTCTTAAAAGCATTGCTCAACAATTTGGTAAAAAATTAAAATACAATTGATAACTAGTGACAACCACGGATATGCTATGCAGAAATAGGGCTGGTAGCAGGGCAGGTGAGGTCAATTTTGATTATTCACTCTAACAGATTAACAATGAACACAAACTTCCAGGAAGGTAGTGAACATAAACAAAAGGCAGCTCAGAAAGGATGACAAAAAACTTAATTAACTTATAATTATGCAGTAGATTTTTTTTAACAGGGTTTGAGATTTTATTGAGTATTTCTAGTAGTGAAGTGTCATTATGCTTGCTTAAGACAAACATGTTTCTGAGAAGTTATGTAAATCATTTTTCTAAGAGTTGGGTGTATTTTCGTCTTTTCAAGCTTTACTATATTGAGCTAGCTAAATGTTTCTAGCATTTGATTTTGAAGTCTATCCTTTTATGTTGAGACCTTGTTGTCTAAGACAACATAAAGTCATTGTAGTTTCTGATGGCAATCCAGCTCCTGAAATGACTAGAACTTATTTTAGGAGTTCAACGCTTTTAAGGTTTAGCATTTACTTAGGATTCATAAACACCTGGAAACACTTAATTTGTGTTCGGGACAGAGTGAACCAAAAGTATCAATATTTTGTTTGTCAACCAGCCAAAAAGCTCATCACTGCATGCATGAAATAATTGCAGATTGAATTATACTCTTAAACGTTAATTCATAACGCATCAGTTAGGCACATATTAAAGGTTCTGTTTCATCTTCAAATTAAAATACAGATACGTTGCAACACTAGAGCCATAAATTCAAATGCTTTAAGTTAGCAGTTTGCACCCAAAAAAGACAATCTCTCCCCATGGAAAATCCTTAATACTATGCATGGCTGTAAGAGAAGGATAGAAGGTGAAGGTATTCTAAGATGAGAAAAGGGAAAATGGAAGGGATGGGAAAATTTTTATTCCCCATGTTCGGAAACCAAAAATAGAATAAGCGGGAAAGAAAGGTAAGATTAAATATTATAAGACAAGAAAGTTTTTGGATTTTATTCAAAATAAATAAAGAATGAGAATAAAATGCAGAAATTGAAGGATCAAAAGAAACATTTTCATTCAATATTTATACAAGGGAAGGGGCAAAAAAGAATTATGATCATTTTCCCTTCCCATCCTAACAAAAATTGAATCTAAACTATTTGAGAGGGCTTTTTTTCTCTCTTTCCCTCATTTACCTCATATTCATGCATTGGATTAAGAGTTGAAGCTCCAAGAAACTTTCAGATTTCACTTCCTTGGTGTGGCACTGCAATCTGAAGGAGATCTGGTTTGCAAACTGCCTGATCCAGTCTTGAAATGTATTTTTGTCAATGAATACTAGGAACCTATCTCCCATGGGATTTTGATCGAGTTAAGCAAATTTGGGTCCTTTGTTTAGACATTGCAAGATTCTGGATTTTATAAAGAGGTCAGCTTAAATTCAATTTTCGAAAATAATCCAAATCTGTAAAGCTAGTTCATAATATAGCTCAGAACCTACAACATTATTTAGGAAACCTGAAAATTTCAGGTCAATTTCTTAGAATTAGTTGGGAGGAATAAATTTAAGAACAGCTCTATATGCAAGTGGAAGCAACAATATAACAAAAGCACGGTTACTATGTCAGCAACACCATACAACCATAAAAGAATCACAATAGAAAGGAAAGGAAAACAATTGAAGTGTCACAATTTGAGCAAATTTTCCCATATCTTAGCACAGAATTACAGAATGCCTGAATGTGAATTGTGCAAATAAATGTTATAAGTTCATCTAGTTAAAGACAGATGGCTAACCTCAACTGCATAGTCCTGGGATTTCTCAGACACAGGGCAGAGAATCGCTTGGCGAGGACTAAGCCAGAAAAGCCATTTCCCCTTTTAATGCTCCAGTAGTATGGCAAACATGCGTTCAACAGACCCAAGGATGGCTCTGTGTATCATAACAGGCCTTTCGCTCTTGGCTTCATCCTCTGCTGAGTAATCCAACTCAAAACGATCTGGAAGCTGGAAGTCAAGCTGCAACCACAGGCTTTATTGAGTGCCAATTCTAAAATAATGCCAAAGAATAACAGGAAGGTATCCAAAATAAAGATGAACAAACTCAACCTGCAAGGTGGCACACTGAAATTTTCTATTCAATGCATCAGATACGCTGATATCAATCTTAGGTCCATAAAAAGCTCCATCGCCTTCATTAATCTGCACAATGTAACCAAAACAGAACCATTTAAAGGAAAAAGCCAACAAAGATGAAAATTTTTCAAGGAAATCACTCAGGCACCCCGAGA
Organism: Triadica sebifera; assembly: GCA_023653625.1. Classification (NCBI taxonomy): domain Eukaryota; kingdom Viridiplantae; phylum Streptophyta; class Magnoliopsida; order Malpighiales; family Euphorbiaceae; genus Triadica; species Triadica sebifera. Next base: position 26,557,688 of record CM042900.1, read on the forward strand.
ATCCTAGAGAGTATAGACAATCTTATTGACCAAAACATGTGTGGAACAACTTGGTGTGACAGGGTAGAATTAGCAAGTGATTGTATTTATCTGCAAGCCAAAACAAAGTGCACTAATATAGGTTTTAAGTAAATTCCTCCATAACCAAAACACCATGCCTTTTTTTCCCTAGGGGGTCGAGGTACTAATGTGATAAATTGTAAATAACTTATGCTATGAAAGAATAACTATTCAGAAATTAAAAAAAAAAGTTTCAAAAATAGATAGTGGCAGCCAAGAGTAAAGGAAAAAAGGCAAGTAAGAACATAAATACCTGCCAAGGCTTCCGAAATTTATCTAGTGCTTCTTTAAGAGCAGCCTCAGCTTTATCCCATGCTGCCAAGTCCCCTAAATATTTCTCCGGCCTCTGCAGTATAGAAAGGATCAAATGGAACCATATAATATCCTTGTTTAATTTCAAAATAATCCGTATAAAGTGCAAACATAAAGAAAATGTGCAGGAGAACTGAAAAGTGAAAAGCAACAGCCAACTCAGCTAACAAAACTGTTTCACAAATGGTCAATCTAAACATAGCATTGGCTGAAATTAAGTACTAATTGTTGGTTTTTAAATATAGCATTGGCTGAAGTTAAGTCCTGATTGTTGGTCTCCAGGGTACTAACAGATATCTATAAATTTATGGAAATATGGTCATGCATTTCACTAGGGAAGGCTTTCCTAAATTATGCTTAGCGTACCTAAGATTGATGAGTAAAAGTGCACATGAACTCCACCTTGCAGAGTAAATTCAATGCTAAGATACTCCAATTTGAGTTTCATTTACAAACATTTAAAGAACATTATCTTGCTAAGAGGATTCAGAAAGACTATATTCAATGTCATGTTGCATTACTAAAATTGTTTCACATAAGCACAGAATGCATAATAGAGAGAAGCAGTTTCATCAAATTTAGTAGAATGTAATCTAATAAAAATTCAAATAGTTCACTTAACTGAACATTCATTTCCTTAAACTATACTATGGTTCATTATGGTCTACCAAACAATCACTTCATTCACATGAATTTGAAAATCACCATACTGTAGATAGCTTCAAGTCATAAGTGAATCCAAATATTGTATAAGCATAATCAATGAAGTCTAAGACACCCATGACTTCATCTTTTATCTGAAACGCATAATCCATAAATCACAACAGGGTTAACGCCAAAGGAGGCATTTGACTCTCTTTCCAAGCATCATTGTAATTTGTATCACCTGTGTCTCCCTACAGAATATATGAGCATCATCCTGTATCCAAAACGAAAAATTAAATTATGAGAATAAGGGAAAAAGCAATGAAATTTGCATTAGACGATTGAATTTGGTAAGTTAAATGCACATTTATAGTGTCATTAAAAATAAATTAAAAAAACACATGTACTGTCAAACCACACGAACAAAAATGTCTGAAATATAAAGTTTGGGCAGTGAGAAAGATAAAGGAAAGGATTGTCAAAATAGAGAGAGTGCAAAGAAGTAGATGAGAAGAAAGGAACATAAAAAGATGGAGGGTTCTAAAAAGATGTATTGTTATCTCATACAATAAGAAGAAAATTCAGGAATTCTTCTTGAAAATGCTCAGGTACAAAGACGTTATACTGCTAGGAGTTGTTATTCTAACGAAAGTTTGACATTCTACAGATCTTCAGAAATCAGGAAACTGTTATCTACTAATTTAAAGTTAATCTCCTATAATTATTGCTATTTGCCAAAATCTTGGGATTTCAATCAATTTCAAATTTCGAATATATAATAGCTCTTATATAGAAAATTACTGCTTGGTTCCATTCTGTTGTTCATTAAATACAATTCAACTAACAAAGTAACTGCCATCTTCAGAATATATATATATATATATATATAAAAGTTTGTTAGATATATATATATATATCTAACAAACTAATTGCCTATCATTCCAATCACTTAGCTGGCAAGCCTAACAAATTGGCAATTAAAACTAAGTAATTCCCTTATTAATCCTCGGATCCTAACACAAAATTCTTAGATAACCAGTATAGATAAAATATTGAACCAGACTAAGGCTAAATTAGATAAACTTCACTACCACATATAATAGTACAATGATAAATACTAAAAAGATAAACAAACAAAAGATAGAGAGGGCCATAAGGATTAAAATAGCCACCAAAGAGTTTTTTCTCCAGAAAATACCTGTTGAAATCTTCTAACACGTGTTAACCCAGTGAGTGCTCCACTAGCCTCATTACGATGCAAAGCCCCAACATCAGCAAGCCGAAGAGGAAGTTCTGGAGACACAGAGCAATCAGGACAAGGATGCATGCAAGAGAAGAATATTATGAGAAAACTACAGTAGAAGTTGCAACTCAAATTTTCCAAGGCAAAGATACAATCTAATATTCTCATAATCAGCATGTACAGTGTAAGATATTATTTTAGAATTTATCGATTTAAAATGGAAAAAAAACATATAATCAAAACAAAAAAAATATTATGATAATATATAAGATATTATTTTATAAAGCACATTTCCGACTAGCAAAATAATAATTAAATAATATTTGTCAATTTATGTCATATTTTGATGTATTTTACCCATTTTGCATGGACATATCTTGCTTTTGATTAACTATGATAGCTTGTACCTAATCTTACAATTCAATTGGTTTTCAATTCACAAAAAGAGTATTTCCATTCAAATCTTTATTTGATAACTATGATCTAATGTTCAAAATGTATACAGGTGAAAAAAAAAGTTTCAATTTTAAAGTAAAATTTAAATGGAAATGAAGCTTACCTCTATATGAATGGAAATTTAAATGGAATTGACACTTACCTCTATATGAACGGACTCTATGTTGAAACATCAAACAGTGACCAGGACAATTCATCGGTTTCAGGCCAAACTCCTGCTTTTCAATCTGCTTCCAACAAAAAGGGGAACGATAAAATATTTGCCCTTCCAGAAGAGGTAGATGTGAGAATGTTCTAATGATTGATGAATTTGCAAACATTTTACTTTGCACCATATAGCAACTCAAGGCTTCCAGTAGCGCACACTTGTGCACAAGCATGCCCATTAATGTATGTACCAGCCCCCAAGTTTCTCTGTAGAACCCACCCTTACCCTATTGCATTTACTAATGAGTTCCACACAAAAGAAACCATGTAGCAACCTATTTCTATTTTCAATAAGCTGGTAAGTTATAGCATAAATAGATAATCAAAAGGCACTCTATATAATTACTCATCAAAGAATAAGTTTAAAGAGGGTCTCACCTCAAGCAAAAACATATTCTCCTTATAATTTGCAGCATGGCCAGATGTCTCCCAAAGTTTCATGTTGTAAATATTTGGAGACTTAACCTGCGAAGGACCATCAATTCAAGCACTGATTTTAAGGATTATATTTATATGCCATGAACAACCAACAGTGACTCCTAACCTCTTCATAGCCTCTCTCTCTCTGTATTGACCTCTTATAAACTCCATTAGTTTGTTATAAATTCGAGTTCCATGTGGAAGAAAAAACCAACTTCCTGGACTGATACATAAAAGATGAAACAAACTAATATCACTTAAGATATGGACTGATTTACCTAGCAATAAAATATGGCCCATTTAGTACCTCAGTGGATGACAAAAGAAAAGCTCCTGCTTTGTACCCAACAATCTATGGTCATACTTCTTTGCTTCTTCTAGCTGTTGAATGTATTCCTGCAGTAAAGAAGTGTTTGAAATGATACCGCCATTCATAACCAATATACAAACTGGTGCTTCCACTTTCACACCAATAGCCTCTTATATCTATAAAAACTTAAATATCTGTATGCAAATAGTAACACTTGTATAGAAAATAAATCAAAGTTCCATGTTTTAAAAAATTTCTTAAGTTTTTTAATGCAAAAATTCACACATCCCAACTAAACCCTGTAACCTAGCAACTAGAGGTAAATGCTTAACAAATCTAAACTATCCTGAGACTTATTTATAAAGCCTTAATAGCATTGGCACCTCAATACTGAAGTCCTTGTTCTTTTTGTTTAAGGAATTGATATTGTTTAATCCCAGCACTAGTTCATAAAAAAGCTGTGTAAATTCTTATAATTTTTAAAGTTACAGCAGACCATTCTGTACAATGAAGCAGCAGGTTATTTTTCTGTTCATAAGGACAACTATTCCCAGACCCTAAAAAAGCTGGGAACCATGTGCAACACAATGCCATTACATGGACACATATGACAAAGAAAAACATGAGTGGATCTCACATACCAATCCAATAGGTCTAACCTCTTTCTTTGTTCCATCATTTATAATGATTAATGCCTTACAATATATTGTTGTCTAAAATATTCCACCATAAAAGGAGTGGCAGCCCGCTAAGAACACTTTAACTTGAAGCTGATATTGCAAAGAATCAATAATCATTTCAAAGCATTAAAATAAAATAAGAGAAAAAAGGCAAATGTTGCAATCTTAAATATAGAGACAAAGATGCTTGATCACATTATGGACCAAAAAGAGGCAAGCAAAGACAATAATAATAGCTAAATTTTAAGATTGAAAAAGACATTTCAGCAACTGAGAATCAGAAATTAAAATGGCTAGTAGAAGGCGTATGGGCAAACACAGTTTTCGAAGAGTGAAAAGATTAGAGAAATAACCTTCAACAGCTTTTGATCAGGATAGGATATCCCATAGACTCTCTGTAAAGTTTCACGATCTTTGTTGCCCCTCCAATAGGCTGAAGAAGCCTGGAATTGTAAATTTATAAGGGTAACAGACTTTAATTGCTAATACGAGTCAAACACAAAAAAAAATACAGATACAGCAAGTAAGCCAAATGTCACCTTCAGACATGCAAATGCTTTCACAAAGGATGTATTTGGTATATGGGGTCCTCGACACAAATCTACTAATGGTCCACATTTGTATACAGTTAAAGTATTGTCTGCAAGATATTTGGTATTCACAGATAACTATATCAGTAAATTTACCTTAAAATTATTTTCGGCGAACATCTCAAGTGCTTGTTCTCTTGATACTTCAATGCGCTCAAAAGGCTGCTTTTCCTGAAATTTAAAAGAAATCCAATTCGTTAATAACATTGAACAGCAACATTATCAATATTTAGAGCATTAAAAAAAAAACTTTTGGCCACCACATCTTTGCATAAAGAGAATCTCAACAGCTTCACAATTGTTGCAAAGTCTTAGGTGTGTTGCATGTGAAGCTCTCCCATCTTATACATATGAGAGAAAGTGAAGATTAAAGCAAACAGGATATATGTCAAGCAAGCTTAAAGACATGAAAAACCAGACCAAGACATAATATCTGACTAAGAAGAGATGTCTTTGCTTTGTCCAAAGAATAACCAATTATCCAATTAAGTATTTAAACCATATTTTGCATAATTTTAAATTTACATGAGAAAGCTTTTAAGGTAGAGAATGAACTGCCTATAATGATAACCAATTCAGGTGACTTTAGCAACCCCTAACTAAGTAGAGGTTCTCAACAATGCATCTAGAACATTCAGACACACAGGCCAAGAGACAAATGAAAAAAGCACCAACTGTTAATTGAACATCTGTTTGTTTGGCAATAATAAGTTGTTGTTTCTCCCACAAAAAAGAATCAGTGACAATCTTATTTGTTTTCCCCAAAACATTATTTCATGGCTACACTTCCACATGCAATTGTAACTTTCATCCTCAATTATCAACATCTAGACACTCTAACCTTTTGACCCGTTAAAGCAGTTTTTCACAAGAAGAAACAGATACATAAAGATTATATATAATAAAAAGAGAAGAAAACTTTGTCAAGCACAACAAGAATCAAATCTAAAGCTTACCAGCAGAACAGAATATAGAGTATAGCAGCACATAACTGCCATTATAATGCCATAAATATATAGCACTCTAGGAGAACAGAATGAGACCATACCGAAACTGCTTTCAGCGCCCCAGCTTCAATTTCTTAAAATGATCTTCGTTTAAGCCCAATTCACCATAGAATGCATCATAATAGAATCCCTGCAAAATTCATGTTGTATTTCATAAGAGGGAAACTTCACTTGCAGTTGCAGATATAATAAACAAAGTAGTGAGGGAAAGCAAAGGAAAGGAATGAGGCCTAACCAAAAATTTATAAGACAAAATGTGCAGGACACAGAGTATAAGGCTTCCCTTTCATATGAAAACATTCTAGTCCAAATTCTCAACATTCATATTTAGCTGTCCACAATTATGATTTTGCTCAACAAGAAAAAACTAAAGATATTTAAGGTGAAAATTGGGCCATGCACTGCACATCCCACTCACATGCTACAGTGTTACTGCTCAAGTCATCACATAAGAGCAAAAGCCACAACTAAAAGCATCACCAAAAGACTTCACAGCTAACAACTTAAATTATTGACAAAAAAGAACAGTTGTACGAGGATAATAAACACATATCATAACAATTTCCTTTAAAGCTGATTGCATTACATGGGCTTCAGTATTACACCCTTTGATGCAAAATTTTCTTATTCTTATCATCCATGAAATTTGAAATTGAATGATGCAGAATGTTAAAATGTTGACAGATATTTAGCTTTCAGCACATAGTCTGTATGAAACTTAACAAAAAGATTTTGAGAAAATTTAAAAATGAATAAATATATAGAGCCCTGTAGTTTGAATTTTAGGCAATAAAAGGATGGCCAATGGAAAATTCCAAATCAAGAAAAAAAAAATACAATAAACATTTTCTTCAAGTGGGCATTTATTTGGACAGAATTAATCCCCAAAATTACAAGTAAATAAAATGATTCAATAATTTGTAACTAAGAAGTAGCAAGTTTTAGAAATTAGTGCACCTTACTGAGTCGAATTTCTGTTGCTATTTCTTTGGCATAGTCTAAGTCAGTATAAGCCGTCAAATAAAAGTGTATCTACTCTGTTATGTCATATCTTTTTACGCTGGGTAGTTGCTTGTTCTTCGGAGAAGTTGTTGCTTGTTCTTAGGAAGAGTTGTTATATTTAAATATATAAATTTCAGTAGTTCAATGTAATTTTATTATGCTTCATATAACAAGTATTCAGTTTATTCTCCAAGTATCAGTATTTCCCTTAATTAACTTTTTGCCCTTTTTTGTGTTATGGTATCAGAGCCACGTTGAAGGTTTTTTTTTGTTTATTTCATTCTTCTTGTCTATCAAGTTCATCTTGTTGGAGAAGATTGAAAGTCAAAATGAAAATTAATGGGAGAAAAAGTTTCTAGCACACAATATGGGGTGGAGAAACTTGTAGGCACAAACTACAAGTATTGGAAAATGTGTATGGAGGCTTTTCTACAATGTCAAGATCTTTGGAATCTAGTTTCTGGTGTTGATGCAGAAATTCCAGCCGACACTCCGGACAGTGCTGAGTCACAAAGGAAATGGAAGATCAAATGTGGAAAGGCATTGTTTACTCTGAGAACATCAATCAGCAAGGAGTTTATTGATCATGTTTGTGATAGTGGTTCACCAAAGGAAGTTTGGGATATTCTTGAGAAACTGTTCTCTAAGAAGAATACAGCAAGACTACAGCTCTTGGAAAATGAGTTGGCATTGTTGAAGCAATAAGGTATGTCAATCTCAGAATATTTCCTTCGCGTCAAAAATATTTGTGCTGAAATCTCTGAGCTAAATCCAGATGAAAAGATTAGTGCTGCTCGTTTACGATGGTTTCTCATTCGTGGCTTGAAGAAGGAATACACGCCCTTCATTACATCCATTCAGGGATGGGAAAAACAACCATCGGTTGAAGAATTAGAAAGCTTACTCTCAAACCAGGAGGCCTTAGTTAGGCAAATGGCTAAGAATTTTAATTCAGAACGTGATGATATTCTCTTTTCAAAAGAAAGGTTTTTTGAAGGTAGCACAAAGGAGAAGGGTAATGAAAATAGTCCACAAGGAAATAAAACTTTTAAGTGTTACAGGTGTGGAAAGACTGGGCATATCAAGAGAAATTGTCGTTTGAAGCTCTCCAAAGCAAATATTGCTTGCGATGAAGAAGAAGATGACTAACTCAACTGGGAGCAATGTTTCACTATTGAAGTGGTTGAAAGAAGAGACAATATTGCTCTGAACTCAGCACCAAATCGAATTGCAGTCAGCTACACCAAAGATGAATGGATCATTGATTTTGGTTGCTCACATCATGTGATTGGAAATGTATCAGGTACCGTTTCTTCTACCTGCAATTTCAATGTTAAGTTCTATAATACCCACAACGAATGCACAAGAGAATTCAGTAAGAGAGTGAATGAAATCTGCAATGGTTATATTGATAAGAAGGCCACTAGTTACAGAGGAAATAAAACAAAACAGAGGAGAATTCAAGAGTCTCCAAATCTCTCCTAAACACCATACTCAAAAATCTCATGCCCTCCCATTCCTCCCTCTTCCCTTTTTAATTCTGAATATTCAGTATCCCGAGGTCTAACATTTCCCGCTGCCCATAGAGCGACCTCATCCTTAAGGTTGAAGGAAGGGAACTGTGAATCAATGGTATGAAAGGATTCCCAGGAATCTTCTAAGGCTGGAAGATCTTTCCAATGAATCAAAACTTCAATCCCAGTAGTAGCTGTAATTGAGCGTACTCCACGAACTTCTAAGGGCTCCACCAAGAGTTCCAAATCAGTAGTTAAGGTTGTTGGAATAGCAGGGACAGATGGATGTGAGCCAATAGCCTTTTTGAGCTAAGAAACGTGAAATACGTTATGGATCCGAGCATAGGGTGGTAGTGTGAGAACATAAGCCACCTGGCCAATGCGCTTCTCAATGGGAAAAAGACCATAATAACGGGAAGCTAACTTCTCATTCCTCCGTTTAGCTAGTGATGATTGTTTGTATGGTTGCAATTTGACATAGACCAAGTCTCCCACTTCAAATGTGACAGCCCGACGTTTTCGGTTAGCAAAGTGTTGCATTTTTTGCTGGGCTTACTGCAAATGGTCTTTTGACTCATCAATCAGGGAATCTTGGTTAAGGAGGAAGCTCTCTACTTCAACATTAGCTGCTGAACCCCACTCATAACGGGCCAAAGGTGGTGGACAACGGCCATAAAAGGCCTGGAATGGAGTAATGTCCAATGAGGAGTGGTAAGCAGTGTTGTAATGATATTCAGCCCATGCTAACCAAGAAAACCATTGGGAAGGTTTGTTCAATGTGAAGCATCGAAGGTAAATTTCCAGCCTTCGATTAACCACTTCGAATTGCCCATATGTTTGAGGGTGATACGTCGTACTGCAGTTAAGCTCTAATCCTTGTAAAACAAATAACTCCCGCCGAAATAGACTCATGAAGACCTTGTCTCTATTAGAAATGATACTTCGAGGAATACCATAAAGTCTTACCACCTCCCACATGAATAACTGGGCTACCGATGGCGCGGTGAAAGGATGCTTGAGGGCTAAAAAGTGTGCATATTTGGTAAATCGATCAACCACCACCAAAATGGATTTGAACCCATGAGACTTGGGTAGGCCTTCTATAAAATCCATCGTGATATCATCCCAAACTTTATCAAGGATGGGTAAAGGCTAGAGTAAACCTGCAGAAGCCATGGCTTCATGTTTACTGCGCTGGAAAATATCACATGTTGTGACATAATCCTGTACCTGTTTCTTTATCCCTTTCCAATGGAATTCAGCCACCAATCGATCGTAAGTTTTGCAGATACCAACATGTCCACCCATAGGGTTGTAATGAAACTCTTGTAGCAATAGTGGAATGTATTGGGAATCGGCGGCCATAACCAATTTTCCCTTGTAGCGCAAGTGACCACCCTCTAATTTAAAGTGAGGATAAGATGTGGGGTCTTGCTGAATAGCCTGGAGGATATTTGATAAAAAGGAATCAGCAACCACTTGTTCCGGTAAATCCCAGAAATCTAACAAGATGAGAGCTATGAGGGAGGAGAGTGTAACACTTGCAGATAGGTGGGACAAGGCATCTGCAGCTGAATTAGTGGAACCTGGCTTGTAATGGATTTCGAAATCATATCCCATCAATTTGTGCAGCCATTTGGTGTAGTCTCCATCCACAATTCTCTGCTCCAGTAAGTACTTGAGGCTTCGCTGGTCTGTACGGACAATGAAGTGTTGTCCCACTAGATATGACCGTCATTTCTTAATGGCAAGGATAATGGCCATCAGTTCACGTTCATAAACAAATTTAGTCTTTGTTGAAGAGCTCAACTTCTAACTATAAAAGGCCACAGGGCGGTTGTCTTGCATTAGAACAGACCCCAATCCAAAGCCTGAAGCATTTGTCTCCACTATGAACTGCTTGGAAAAATCTGGTAAAACCAAAACTAGTAAATTTGTCATTACAATCTTAAGTTATTGGAAGGTTGGATGGGCTGCCTCATCCCAATTGAAGGTGTCCTTCCTTAGTTGTTGAGTTAAAGGCCAGACAATCTTGCTATAATCTTTGACAAAATGCCTATAATAGCCGGTGAGACCAAGAAAGCCTCACAATAACCACAAAGAACTGGGAATCGGCCATTCCACCGTTGCTTGAATCTTAAAGGGATCAGCGGACACCCTGGAAGCATCAATAATGTGGCCCAAATACTCAATCCTGGGCTGATAGAAAACACATTTCTTTGTGTTAGCGAATAATTGTTGAGATTTGGAGAAGGATAAATACCTGCCGAAGATGGTCCACATGTTTAACCACATTCTTGCTATAGATTAAGATGTCATCAAAGAAGACCAGGATTAATTTTCTAAGGAATGGCTGGAACACCTTATTCATCAATGACTGGAAAGTGGAGGGAGCATTTGTTAAACCGAATGGCATAACTAGAAATTCACGGTGTCCTTGATGTGTGCGAAAGGCTGTCTTTGGGACATCTTCAAGTTGGACTTGAATTTGAAAATACCCGAACTTGAGGTCAATTTTGGTGAAGGTAGTAGCCCCGTGAAGCTCATCAAGCAACTCTTCGATAACTGGAATTAGAAATTTATTAGGAACAGTTGCCCTATTCAATGCTCTATAATCAACACAAAAGCGCCAACTCAAGTCTTTCTTCTTGACTAGTAACACTAGGCTAGAAAAAGGGCTTGCACTTGGTTGGATGATACCTGCAGCCAACATTTTAGCCACTAGCTTTTCAATCTCAGTTTTTTGTATGTGAGGATATCGATAGGGTCGAACCGATATGGGAACGGTGCCTTCCTTCAAAACTATAGCATGGTCCTTATTCCTAGAGGGTGGTAAGCCAAGCGGTAAATTAAAGATGCCCTGATACTCCTGAAGTAATTCGGATACAGCAGGTGAGGTTGCCACTACACTCTCTGGTAAGGAGTCTCTGCTATCCAGATTAAGATGTTGACATTCTATTAATATCTCGTGTCCCTCATGGTAGAGAGTACGGTGCATGGCATGTAAGAAAACCTGAGTTTTGCACAATGTCGGGTCCCCTTTTAATTGAACCTTCTTATGTCCTACCATAAATTCCATTGTTAGGTCAACCCAATTCATAAATGATGTATCAAAAGATAGCAAACAATGATACCCAAGGATTACATATGTACTTCCGAGAGGTAAAGGGAAGAAATCAGCAAGAATTTCCACTCCAGGCAGACGAAGGCACACTTGCTGCATAAACTAGTAGAACTGATTTGCTCACCCCATGCCCAGTGTCACCCCGAAATCCCTGGTGGCTGTCAACTTCAGATTAAGTTCAGATACTAGTGGGGAAGAGATGAAATTGTGAGAAGCTTTGCAATTGATGAGAACAATTACTTCTCACTGATTAATGTGACTAAAAATCTTCATTGTGTACGGGGCAGTGAGACCCACTAGAGATGAGAGAAAGTTCCACGGTATCTAATTCACCAAGCATGGTTGCATCCTCTATGGGCGTAAGTGGTTGTTCTTCGGGTAGCAATTCATCTACCTTATTTGCCCATAGAACTTGCAATTCCTTGTTTTTACATTTGTGTCCTGGCCCAAATTTATCATTACATATGAAACACAACCCTTTCTCCCGTTTTATTTTCATTTCCGTATCAGTCAGGCGTCAAAATTTGGGTGGGCCCATGGTGCGGGATGAGGTGGAATTGCTGAAGAATGAGTGAGTGACATAAGAAGAAATGGCAGTAGAAGTTGAGACTGACGGAGAGAGAGACTGATCTTGAGATAGGAGATGAAGTGAAAGACTTGGATGTGAGAGAAGTACCTGAAATTGTAGTAGGCAGTCGGAATTTACCAATTGGGACAGGAGAGGAGCTGCCAAAATGGTGTCGGGCCGAGGCTTCATTATCCGGCCCAATCCTTGAGGTTCCCAAAGCCTAAGTTCTGTTTTGATGTTCTGCTACAGCCCATTCACAAAGGCATTTTCCATCACTATCTCGGGGAGGTCTGGGAATGGAGTTAAGAGAACTTCGAAACTTCGACGGTAATCATTCACTGTGGAGGTCTGCCTTAGAGCTAGAAGTTGCTCCATCAAGTTCCCGACCTAGGTGGATCGAAATCGTTCCAACATCAATTTTTTGAACTCTTCCCATCCTCGAAAAGTTCTATGACTCTCCTCATAGTAATATCAGGCGAAAGCATCTTCTTCTAAACACACCACTACTGCTTGTAGCTTTTCTGCCGGAGAGATATCATTCAACTCGAGGTAATGTTCTGCTTTGATTAACTAGCCATCTGGATTTTTCCCATCAAAGATGGGAAGCTCAAGTTTGCGGGGTAGGCTCTCTTGCCAGAGCCAAGGGGAAGTGTGTTTCGCTACTTCTGATGTCTCTACCATCTTCAAATCAAATATTGTTTTGCCTTTGTCCATAGCCATATTAGTCGAGCTATTGTGGGTCACTTCATTTGGTTATAGTGTGGATGCTTCATCCCGTTGTTTTTCCAGATTGAGATGGCGGACGATCGATAAGAGCCCATCCTCAATCAGTGGCAATCTATCAATGGAGCCATTTAATTTTTCCACATCCAGCTTATCCAAATGGGTCACCACTAGATGCAACTCCAATTGCAGCATCCCGAGTTTGTCTTTCAGCTCCTCCACACGGGTCTCAAGTTTCTTTCCAACAGTTTGGCTTCGAGTTTCCATGCAGGACCATGTTGCTTTGATACCAAATGTCAGATGCCGTTTCTTCCACCTGCAATTTCAATGTCAAGTTCTATAATACCCACAACGAATGCACAAGAGAATTCAGTAAGGGAGTGAATGAAATCTGCAATGGTTATATTGATAAGAAGGCCACTAGTTACAGAGGAAATAAAACAAAACATAGGAGAATTCGAGAGTCTCCAAATCTCTCATAAACATCATACTCAAAAATCTCATGCCCTCCCATTCCTCCCTCTTCCCTTTTTAATTTTGAATATTCAGTATCCCGAGGCCTAATCAATTCCACTCTGCTGCCAAAACAACCAATATTCTGCACTAAGGCACTATATAACTAACTAGTGCCACATGTCCTTCCTTTTCCATTCTTACCCTTTCTTTTTGTGTAAATGACCTTAATAGGAGGTCTAACAAAATGATCCATTATTCTCAGAGTTGCATCAACATAATGGCGAACGAGTCATTGTTACAACTGACAACTCAACTTATCTGGTGGTACAAGAAGGTGTTGTGAAGATTGGTGCTGATGACACAAGTATTCAATTGAATGATGTCTATCATGTGCTAGATTTGAAGAAAAATTTAGTTTCAGTTTCTTAAATTATTGATTTTGGAAAATATGTTTTGTTTGGCCCAAATGATGTGAAAGTACTTGATAATGTGAAAAATATTAGAGCTTATGTTCTCTCTAGTGAAAAGAAAGGCTTTTTATTGTCATGTCAGTAGGGGGAGGCATATGTGAAGAAGACAAGTCAATCTAATAGTACAACAATTTGGAATGCTTGGTTGGGACATGTAGGATATCAAATGCTACAGCAAATTTCTTTGCAATGGTTGTTAAATGACATACCAAATCTTCAAAATATGTACAGGGGTAATTTTGTGAAATCCTACCATGCATGTTATATATCTATAACATGTGTATTGTAACCCTAGTTTTTTGTACTATCAATAAGAAAACCTAGTCGTTATGCTCCCGAAGACATTAAATCTTGTGTTATCTGTGTTCTTGTTGTTTTCTTATATTTTCTTGCTATTTTCCGTTATTTCTCAACAAAGACCAACAAGAACACCAAGTTACAGCGATTGTCATTTCGCCATGGTGTTGGTGGATGATCATTCCAAGTATTCCTAGATATATTTTTTAAAACAGAAGAATGAAGCATTATCAAAGTTCATTGAATTCAATGAGGTTGTAGAAAAGGAGTTTGGATAGAAAATCAAATGTTTGAGGAGCGATAATGGTTGTGAATTCATGTGAGCTAATTTCTTTAAATATTGTGATAGTAATGGTATTCAATGGAAAATGACATATCCAAACATCCCTCAGCAAAATGGGGTCGCAAAAAGGAAGTTGGCACATCTCACATCAATTAGTCTTTCATCACTACATGAGAAAAATCTTCCTAGAGAACTTTAGGCAGAAGCAATTCAATGTGCATGCCATGTGATAAATAGGCTAACCCCTTGGCTAGGTAAAGAAAAGGCTCAATTTGAGATCATGTATAATGTAAAACCAAATCTAAACTACTTTCGAGTGTTTGGTTCTATTTGTTATATTCATGTTCCTAAAACTAATCGAACCAAACTTGATCCGAAAGCAAAAAAGTGTATTTTGGTTTGTTATGATTCATGTAGGAAAGGATGGAGATGCATGGATCCAAAGACGAAGAAGCTTTTCACATCTAGAGATGTTGTATTTGATCGGGTGTCATCTTGGTATCCAGCTCAAAAATCAATAAGATAATATGGAGTTATTTCCTAAAATTAACATACAAGCATCATAGAACGATGATTCTAGTCGACAAAGAAATGATGAGTCTCCAGTTCAAGTTTAAATGATGGTGAGCAAGTAACTAGAAGATCAGCGAGGGAGAAAAGACAACCTACCTACCTTAGATTATGTGCATCTCAATCATTGTACAGTGACATCATGTTTGTTTACAGAAGCATTAACAGAAGAAGAACCAACATGTTATGAAAAAGTGAAGGGTTGTTCAGAATGGGAAGTAGCAATGCAAGAAGAAATTGAAGCCTTAAAGAAAAATGAGACATGAGAGTTTGTGCGTAAGCCAGGAAATTGCACTCTAATCACTTACGAATGGGTTTATCGATTGAAAAATAAATCAAATGGCACAATTGAAAAATTCAAAGCTCGGTTAGTTGCTCGTGGTTTTTCTCAAAGCTACAGGTTGGATTATGAGGAGACTTTCAATCCTGTGGAAAAAATGGTGATGGTGAGGTCCATTGTTTCACTTGCTGCTTTTAGAAAATGGAAGTTATGCCAACTTGATGTAAAGAACACATTCCTTTATGGAGAATTAGATCGTGAAGTGTTCATGGACCAGCCCAAAGGCTTTGTCACCAAGCAATTTTCTTAGCATGTTTACCTATTAAAAAAGGCATTGTATGGTCTTCAACAAGCACCATGCGTTTGGTATGGTAAAGTTGCTCAATACTTTATCTTTTGTGGATTTAAAGTAGCTAATCAGATTCGAGTTTATTTGTAAAATAAGAATCAAAGATGCATTTACAGGTTTTACTATATGTGGATGATATGATAATCATTGGAGATCATGAGCTAAAATTTATCAACTAAGGAACAATTTGTCAACTCGATTTGAAATGAAAAATCTAGGTGAGATTGGATGTTTTCTTGGGCTAGAAGTGGAGAAATCAGATCAGAGGTATTTTATATGTCAAAGATAATATGCAAAGAGTCTCTTAGAGCATTTTGGAATGGGGGAGTCAAAAGAAACGGCTACTCCCATGGAGCCATATCTCAAGCTAAAGAAAGAGGAAGAAGAGTTATGAAGGATGCTAGACGGTTTTGACAACTTGTTGGTAGTTTAATCTACTTAACTATCATAAGACCATAAATTGCATATTTTGTAGGTGTTATTTCTCAGTTTATGCAAAATCTAAGAACTCGTCATTTAGATGCTACCAAAAGAATTTTGTGATATGTAAAGGGTTCATCTACTATGGTCTCATGTACAAGAAAGCAACTGATTTTGTTTTAAGAGGATTCACTGATGCAGATTGGGCAAGTGATGCAATCGGTTGTGTTCAACTTCAAGGTATTGTTTCAGTGGTTTAGTTGTTGTTTCATGGTGCAACAAAAAACAATCTATAGTTGCATTATCAAGCACTGAAGTTGAATACATAGCTGCAACAATGGCTACATAAGAATGCATTTGGTTGAAGTGTTTGATGGAAGATATTTTTGCCAAGGTTGATTATGTTGTTCAAATTTGTTGTGACAATGAGAGTGCTATCAGACTTACTTCAAATCTAGTTTTCCATGGGCGACAAAGCATATTGAAGTCCATCATCACTTTGTTTGTGAGAAAAGTGTTGAATCAAGAAATTGAGCGGCAGGTAATTCATACTTCTAATCAAGTAGCATATATATTTACAAGGGCTTTAGCAAAAGCAAAATTTGAAAACTTTAGAGTTGCATTTGGAGTTGTTGATCGTAAGCATGCACTAAGGGGGAATGTTACAAATTAGTGCACGCGAGTCTAAGTCAGCATAAGCTGTCAAATAAAAGAGTATCTACTATGTTATGTCATATCTTTTTATATCGGGTAGTTGCTTGTTCTTAGGAGAAGTTGTTGCTTGTTCTTAGGAAGAGTTGTTATATTTAAATCTATAAATTTAAGTAATTCAATGTAATTTATTATGCTTCAAATAACAAGTATTCAGTTTATTCTCCAAGTATCAGTATTTCCCTTAATTAACTTTTTGCTCATTTTTGTGTTAGCAAGTTCTAAGAAATTGCATTTGGGAGCTTAGATTAGAACATCTAAATGTTGGATATAAACCAAGAACATCTAATACATTACATTATTATTGGTCACTCAAGTTATTGAGCTATTTGACTAAGTGTAGTAGAGAATTTGAAAAATCATATCATCAACCTAAACCTTACTAGCAAAGCTTGTCAAGTTAAGTGACTATGATGTGCAATAAGCATTTTCCTATAAAGAATTTAGCCCCCATCTAACAAGTTCTGACATCAAGTAAATAGTGTGTCATGAAATCTACAAGGTAGAATTGAATGTACCTCCCCTCTCGTGGTATAGGGTCTAATGCAAAACTCCATCTCTAGTGACTGCAATGCATCATGGTTAAGCACATTCTCAGAAAAGCAGATTGCAGGATTCGTAACAGATTGTAAATTTAGTGATAAGGCAGTTGTTAAGTAACTATGGCGCATTGGTAAACCAAAAAATTAAGCGATGATGATTGTTACCTGACCAAGAATATGAGCACTAGAATGCCAAAAGGTGTCGCACCCTTCATCGCTATCAAATTTAAACACCTTCAGCTCATAATCGCTCTCTAATGACCTGTTCATGTCCCACAAGGTCCCATTAACTTGAGCGATCAAGGCCTTAGCGGCTAAATCCTTAGAAATCACCCTGGCAATATCCATTGGAGTCGACAACCATCTACTGCCTTCCTTCACCATGCCATTGGGCAAAGTTATCCTACAAACCAAAAGAGCTCAAAATCAGGATACAGAATAAATGCATTACTAGATGCGTAAGGGCTTTCGGAGTTTTACTTGATGGGGTCATGGTCGAGAGATTCAAGGCGCGCAAGCTGTTGTGCCTTGATGGCTTCGAACAACTGGATGCGCTTATGGATAACTGCTTGGAGATAGGATTCGTCTTTTGGATGAGAGCCAGCCATAATGGTGGCAAAGTAGGAGACAAAACGGCCAGGAGAAGATTTAAAGACGAAGATAGTGGATGAGTAACGGCGGAGACCGAATAGTAGAGCATCACATAGCATATGATAGAGACAGTGGGAACGAAAAAAGAGAGCGCGTAAGTTAGCCGTTAAAAGGGTTTAGAGCTTTTCTACTCCTGCTTCTACCGTGGGTACCAAGCGAAGCACCGACGTAGTTTTAATGAGCCTGACCTCTAAAAATAGGGCCAGCTTATTTGTGTTTGTAATTATCAGTACAAAGAAAAATATTTTAAGCTCATAATTATCCATTGGTATTGCTTTCGTAAAAAAATGGTTTTCAAGGAATAATTTTTATTTTTAATTTTTTAATTTTAAAAACTGTTTTAAAAAGGAATATATAAATATATATATATTTTTTCTAAAAATATTTTTAAAAAATAATTTATAAAAATTAAAAAAATCAGTAAATTAAATTAAATTAAATGCAATTGTATTTTTATATGATTATATGTATATATATATATATAATGTAAATAATGTTTTAATGTATTTAAATTTTATTATAAAAAATGTAAAAGTAATTTTAAATATTTTTAGTAGCTGAACATGTAAATATATTTTTAAATTAAAAAAATATAAAATTAATAATAATATATATTATTTTACATTGATTATGAAAATATGAATTGGACTCTCATCGGAGCTTTGGTGAGGGGTGTTACAATTTTTGTAATTCAACGTCAATCCCAAAAGCCCTTTTTATAACCAAACAAGTTGAACGTCAGTCTCTGCTGTTAGTCTTTTGAAGATAAACCTGCGTTTTCTCAATTTCTCATAGACTCGTACACCGCAATAAATTTTACAGGCTCCGATAACTCCCCGGTAGCGGTGATTTTTCAGTACTCTCAGATCAAAGAAGAAAAAAGGGTCCGCTGAACTCCTCCTTCTCTGCTTTCTCTTGCTTCAGCTGCATCATTGCTTCCAACAACAAGCGCTTCAAAAGGTTCGCTTTCATCTCTGTTTAGAAACCCTTGTTCTTCTTCAACTTCTTAACTCCACAACCTCTATTGAAATCGTTGCTGGCGATTCTCAGATCAACGCCCCACTCGAGAATTCTTGACCATAAACTGTAAGTCAGGTAATGTCTCTCTCTCCACGGTGCACTTTACTTCTTTAATCTGATGATCAGCATGCAACCTACCCCTCCAATATCAAAGTTTAATTATTTGTTAGGTGCACTTGCTAAGAAGAATCGCTACGTTGATGTTGTTTTTCTGTTCAGACAAAAGAATTCAATTGGGTTATTCCTCAATTTAATTTCATTGAATATTTTGCTTAATTCCTTTTGTAATGTGAAAAAAATTTGTGATGTTCTTGTGGTTTTTGGGATGATTTTGAGGAGGGTTTATAATTCGAATATCCTGACTTTTAATTCTTTAGTAAGGGGAATGTGTACGGCAGATAAAATTGCTGCAACAGTTAGAATTTTCAAGAAAATGGGTGCTTTTGGTTGCTGTCCGGATGTGATTATATGCGATTGTTTGATTAATGAATTGTTTTGAACCAGGAATACAGACATTGATCTTAAGTTGCATGAAGAGATGGTTAATGGCAGTGGTGAATTTGGGATAACCTGCAAACCTAATGTTGTAACTTATGGTTGTATTATAGATTCTCTCTGTAAGGACGGTTTGGTAGAGAAGTCAAAAGAGCTTTTTAAGCAAATGAAGGGTATGGGGATATTCCCAAATGTTCTTGCGTATAACTCACTTTTGCAGGGTCTTTGTTATGTGGGTGAATGGAAAGAAGCCGAATGTTTGGTAATTGAGATGTTGGATTTAGGTGTATAACACCCTTTTATCATGATACATAATAGCGGAGTAGGAGAATGTCATATTTAGTGGTATCAGAGTTAGGTTTAGACGGTCCTAGCCTAGGTAGGTTATGGGATGAGTTGCATGCTACATGCATACACATATATATACATACATAAACTTTGATATGGGCCACATTGTCTATCAATATAGGTAGCTATGGATTTCGGTTCTTGGCAAACCTACGAAGAAAAGGTTGAAAGCAATAGCCCTGCTGATACACGTGTACAGACCAAAGCGCCACAAATAAGTGATGTTGGACCGAATGTAGTAACCCCACAGCAACTGCATACTGCTGGGTCGGTAGATCCAGACCTAGATCCATTATTACAGCAGATGGTTGATTTCTTTCAGCAGAGAACTAGGGCGGCACCACCAAAGATGCAATTTGGCAAGCTTCGAAAATATGGCGCCACAGATTTTCATGACAGAAATGATGATGATCCATCTACTGCAGAGAATTGGTTAGAGAGGACTGAGCGGGTGTTTGAGGAGATGCAGTGCACCGTGGAGCAAAAGTATAAGTATGCTATATCCCTCCTTCAGGAACATGCCTATGATTGGTGGCGGACAGTGCTTCGGAATCCGCAGACACCTACACCTCCCACCTGGGACTTTTTCCTGGCAAAGTTCCACGAAAAATATATTCCTTGGATTTATATAGATAACAAGAAGATGGAGTTCCTCAATCTGAAACAACAGGAGATGACAGTGACAGAATATGAGAATGAATTCATCCGTCTCAGCAAATATGCTACCGGTATCATGATTAATGAAGCGGATAGATGCCGAAGATTTGAAGATGGACTTAATTTCTACATCAGATATCAAGTGACTGCACTGCAGATAGAAGAGTTCCCTAGACTAGTAGCTGCTGCTTTGAATGTGGAAAGGGTAAAAAAAGAGGAGCAGTCTAGAAAGGATAGAGATTCCACGAGACCTCAGTACCAAACTGCCTCAGGGCAGTTTCAAACACAGGATTCAGGTCTAACATCCACTTACAGACGGGGTCAGCTAGTTTGGTATCATACAGATAACAAAAAGGATGAGTTTCTCAATCTAAAACAACGGGTAATGACAGTGACAGAATATGAGAGAGAATTCATCCGACTCAGTAGATATGCTACTGATATCATGATTAATGAAGTGGATAGATGCCGAAAATTTGAAGATGGACTTAATTACTACATCAGATATCGAGTGGCTGCACTACAGATAGAAGAGTTCCCTAGACTAGTAGCAGCTGCTTTGAAAGTAGAAAGGGTTAGGCAGGAGGAACAATATAGAAAGGATAAAGGTTTCAAGAGACCTCAGTCCAATATAGGCCCATCCATCAGTAAGAGGGCTCGGATAACCTCAGGGCTATTTCAGGCACGGGGTTCGGGTTAGACATCTACTTATAGACAAGGCCAGTGGACTTCACCCCTAGTATCTGCACTCAACGCTCCAACACCTACCGCTAGGAAACCAGTAGTTTTCTTTTGATTTTGCATGTATTATACTTTGGGTTTGTATAGAAGTTTAAAAGCTTAGAGTTAATGTAAATATTTATATTTGAGCTTTGTAAGTTAATTGTTGGGTTGTATGTTTTAGGCATAAGTCTAATTGCATTATAAGCTAGAAACATAGATTAACAAGTATCTACGTTAGGCTCTCATTTTGACAATAAACATACCAAAGTATGAAAAACCTGGTTTGAATTTTAATAGAGTTGCTTAAACATGATTTTGATAAAGTTATGAATAAGGCATTTTGATTTCAAAACCATATGCCAATGATGACATAACTTATCTTAATTTTGAGATTTGTCGTGGCACAAGTTGTGTTTGTTGACAAAAAAAAAAAATTATAATTGGTTATGAATGTGTATTTTGATATTTGATTACAAGTCCAAATTGGTATATATGTAGTCTATAAAATAGATGTTATGGTGCCCAAATCTTAATTAGACAATTATAGATCACAGACAAATTTCATTAGAATTAAGGCAATACAAAACCAAATTTCATGGGCTT
This sequence comes from Triadica sebifera, assembly GCA_023653625.1. NCBI lineage: Eukaryota > Viridiplantae > Streptophyta > Magnoliopsida > Malpighiales > Euphorbiaceae > Triadica > Triadica sebifera. The sequence continues at coordinate 26,579,424 of CM042900.1, forward strand.
CATAACAATATGTATATACAGTACTTATTTGCTTTGCAAGAATGGTTGTGTTTCAGAGGCAATGGATGTGTTTCATGGTTTAGATGGCAGCAAGTTTGAATTATGCATTGAAATGTCCAATTGCCTCATCCACGGCTTTTGTAAAACATGGGAGGTAGATGAAGCTATGAGATTTTACAGGAAAATGATAGTCAAAGGAATTCAACCAACTGTTATCACATATGATAACTAGTTGAATGGTATTTCCAAGCAGGTAAGGTTGTGGATGCATGGAAGCTATTTGGGAAATGCAGCTTTGTGGCATCACCCCAGATAAATGTATATATACTATTTATCTAGATGGTCTTTGCAAGAATGATTATTTTTTAGAGGCAATGGATATGTTTCGTAGTTTAGAATAGTGTAAGTTGGAATATGCCTGGAAATATACAATTGCCTCATCCATGGCTCGTGTAAAAGATGGAAGGTGGATAAAACTATGAGATTTTATAGGAAAATGATGGGTGAAGAGATTCAACCAGATGTTATCATGTATAATACCTTGTTCAGTGGCCTTTTCCAGGAAGGAAAGGTTGGGGATTCACGGCAGCTATTTGAGGAGATGCAGCTTCATGATATAACACCAGATAAATATATATATGCTACTTACATGGATGGTCTTTGCAATAATGGTTGTTTTTCAAAGGCCATGAATGTGTTTCATAGTTTTGAAAACTATAAGTTTGAATTATGCATTGAAATCTTCAACTGCCTCATCTACTCCTTGTGAAAAACAGGGAAGATTGAAATTGCTTGGAACCTTTTATATAGATTATTTGAAAAATGTCTAGAGCCAGATGTTGTAACATAGTCATACAATACGATGACTTATGGACTTTGCAAGGAAGAGAAATTGGAAAAGGCAAATGATCTATTCCTGGAAATGGAGGAGAAAGGTTGTGCTCCACATCTGGTCACATTTAATACACTTATGCAATGTTTCTATCAAAATGATGAGAAATCAAAAGTAGTCGAACTTCTTCATAGAATGGATGCACGAAACGTTTTATGAGATGAAAGCATAATCTAAACAGCACAAGATATACTGTCCAAGGATGAAAGTTACCAGGAATTGTTAGGCATGTTTCCATCGTTTCCCATTCAAAAGCAGACAGAAGTTGATATGATGAAGGTTGGTTTAGCATGGTTTTCTGATACGAGGGCACAATGAAATGTGTGAAGGTTGCTTTGTTGATATGAGTTTCTGAAAAGATTAGAAAAGAAATATCATGTCATTGTATTTTAATTTAGGAATTGTTAAGATCATTATAAGAAAAGAAAGAAAGAAAGAAAAGGGCAATTGTATATAATTATTTAGAAGTACAATTACCTCGGTGAATGTCTGAGAATGACAGGATGAAGAATTTCTGATTTGAAAACAAGGAAAAAAAATTGTCAATTTTGCTATTTCTTAGTAGTAGAATAGTCTCCATTATATTTGGTTGCGGAAATCTGAAACTGATGTGGAGCTCTATACATTTCTCATCTCAACAAAATCAAGATACATAGGTAATTTATTGCTCTGTATCTGCTGTAAATTGCTATATTGTTGCTCATCACATGTTCTGCTTTCCAAATTTTTTCCCTTTCATTTATTTATTTTGGCTTTAGAAGGTTTCCCATTCTCACATTTTTTTTCTCACGTTAAAAATTCAACATCAACTTCATTCAGAGGAGATTGCACATTTGCATCATCTTATTAAGCATTGGGATCAACTAAATCAAGAGATATGCTAGTATCATTCTGCATTGAGATCTAAATCTTGAAAGGAGAAAAACAAAATTATGCAAAAGAGCCGGAGGCAATAATTATGAGCTGAACCACTCTTCTACATAAAAACACTCAAAAAGAGCTGGATCATGATATGTCATGTTTATTTTCTTCAATGGATTAACAAAGATAAATTTATTTTTGGAATCATCTATAAACCAAACAAGTTTTCTTTTTTTATTCACTTAAAGAGCTTAAGTTGCTTAACTACAATTTTTCATCTGCAAGTTAATTTCTCTGTTTTTAAGGACAGAGAGGCATAGATCTCATTGCATCCAGTTCTGATATTCACGTTTCTTTATCTTCCTTTTGTGCCCAGATTTCTGGGTATGTTAGTTTACAGTAGAGCTCTCCTACACTGGAAAGGGACATGCTTGATCTCATTTGAGCTTTTACCTTCATAGTTGCCATCATTTTCGGGTTATCCTGTCTTCTTTATTTTATTTTATTTTATTTTCAGAAAAAGGGTGAAATCTCGATAGAAATTGAAATTAGGAGACCTCACAACTGATATGAGGTCACAAATGAAAATACCTTGCATGATGTTCTAGTGCACAAATCCTCTTATCCTTTAACATTCACTTCCATGAATGTGGAAGCCCCACATGGAATTGGATGCCCGTTAAACTCTGTGAAAGTTGCCAAAATTTTATTTACTTGACAGCAATTAAATTTTGTTCTTTTTTAATCTGGTTTTTTCTGGAAAAGCTATATTGCTGAGGCTTTTGTCGCCACTGCATTCCTCGTGCTACTCTTGATTTAATTGTCCTTTCCATCTGTTTCTTAAAAAAAATTCAAGAGCCAGCGGGAGGTTGAATCAATTTACCGATGATATATAATCATGATTTCTATAATGTTTAGGCTGACAATTGTTGATGGTGCTACACTGATATTTGTCACGGATATGTTCCTGTTTACCATTCTAAGCAATTTTCTATTTCTTCTGCAATCTGCAGTCAAAGGCAAGAGAAAAGCATGATAAGGTTGGTTTTCTCTGGTCTTTTGTGAAAATTGAAGCCTGATATAATATTGTCGCATAGTGCTCTTTGTCAGTGTGTTTGTGCATCTATAGTCCATGAAAGTTTATTGAATAAGAAAGTATAGGAAATGAACTCAATAAAAGAAGCAAAAGATTCAAAATGTAAATTATGTTAACCAAAATCGAAATGAAAAGGACTGTAAAAGAAGAAAAGAAAACAATAAAAGAAAAGATGCCCTTTATAAGCTCATGTTTTGCTTCTTTTGCTCTGTTTCATCCTTAATTCAACTGGTCAATTAATCCACATTTTTCTCTTGATAATGGTTTTATATTTGTCGTAATTTTCCTGTCAAATACTGAAGTTTCACACACACACACATAATATATATATATATATATATATCCTTTGAAAATTGGCACATGGCATTTCAAATTTGTTTCCTTCCTTTAAATGGCTTCTTTTGCTTTCTTCACCTGTCAGCTTATCCTTCGCATTCTTTGCTGTATCAATTATAGGTGCATAACCTTCAGCATTGGGCTTAGCCATCACTGCATCAGTTACGGATTTGTAACTAAATTGAACTGATAGTGAGAGAAACCCCATTACTCTTAATTGATTCTCCCGCTGAGCTCCTTACATGGTAATAAGCTATTGATGGATAATTCAATATTAGCAATTTCTTCCTCAAGTACAATCTTTACAGTGGCTATAGTGTTGTCAAGTCTCCTGACTAAGTAAAAGATTTCATTTTGTTGTGTGTTTGTTTCATTTAATTTTGGGGATTTAGGTCTAATTGGTTTCATTTGGATGATTTTTTCAGGAAACATCCCTCATAGAATATTCCAAGGTGCGTTGTAAGCAATATATTTATATTGAGTTACACACACACACGATCTTTGAGCAGTGTACTTATTATTATGCGTGATTAGATGGTCAATGACGGGCAATAACAGCTTTTGGCATGGGGGAATTGGAAGCTAGGAAGCTAGGAAGCTTAAGTATCTGAATACTAGAACTGGAGCTCTTCTAAGGGGAATTTTGATTGAGGGTTACTAACCTTACTTCAATAAATTTTTATTGCCTCTTTTATGGATGGTACAAATTATGGAGCATAATGTTCAAATGTTAAATGTTCTTCAATTGCAACTAAACCTCATGTATGACCCATTTAGATATTTAAATTTTTTTTTAAGAACAATTAAATATTTGGTGCTTATATATTGGTGATGCGTGATCTGCTTGAATTTTATATTGGACATTCAAGTTTTATTGAATTTTGATGTGGGGGTCTGTCTTAGTTTATCAAGAACAAATTTATGTGGATGAAATTTGTGCTATTTTTGCAAGTATTGTTGGATTTTCTGGTACCCAATTCAAAGGTTCTCAATTATTATTTGCTTTTTAAGGAACGCCATTGAAGAAATGATTAGGTTTTATGTGTTGTGTTCATTAAGTTTATATGCCCCGTACATTGATTTTATGTGCTATCACTTACAAGGTGGAGCTTTTAGCTCGAGTTTCTTTTGATATGGGATTAGGAATTCTTCAACCAAAATGTTTTCCACCCGTACTTCAAGCTTAATGAACATAACAGAGATATTAAAAACTTTTAGGTTGATGGATTTGCGATGATTTCATATTTGTATCTATTGGTAGTTATTGTTTCTTTCCACCTGTAAAAGAATTTTTAATGTAGATGTGAATAATTTAGTATTGTTAGACTTGAAAATTTTCTGGGGATATATTATAATGGCTTGCTAAATCAAGTTCAGTAATTGAATCGGAAATGGACTGTTTAAACACAGGCCTAGTAGTCAGTGAAAATGATTCATAGACTATAAATTGCACTAGACTGTTTCCGTTGGCTATCTATTAGAAAAACTTAAGTATGAACTGAACTTGATGAAGACTTCATCTCTATTAAATGAGTTCAGGTAGTTCATTGTTGATTTGGTTTTTCCTGGTCAAGACAATTTGGAATTCAGAAACCTTTTGTATAATTGTTTTTGGAATTACTGTTTTCTCAGTATTTGAATGTTTTTTTTTCAAACCAAATGAATTTATATTAATATCAAAATAAAATACAAAACACAGCAAAACTGTAAACAAAACAAAGACACCTAACTGACAGAGATTTTGCTAGTTAGCAAGAATACAAAAATTCCTATGGCTATATTGTGTATCATGTCTATACATGAATCTACACAAAATAGTCTCTCTAATTCTATGTACAGTCAACATAAAACTAGGCTGTTGTTGTTGGAACAATACTTCATTCCTGATTCTCCAGATCTGGTAAACTGCAGCATTAAAAGTCAATATTCTAATATGACTAATTAAATCTTTCCTGAAGCTTTTTTAGTCAACCAACTAACATCACGGCTCCAAAACAAAATATGTTTATTTATGCATAAAACTAATTTCCACACTTTGCCTAATCAAAGTATAAGTGATCAATAATTTCCATTTATGTATTACAAAACACACAGCTACTAGAATCACAATAATATCATTTGAAAAGTATGTCTCTTGTTTGTAGTCTACCCTTCAAAGCCAACGAGTGATAACCATGAAATAGGATATCTAGTGGGCAACAAAACGTTATAAGTACTGGCAATGGTGAAGGAACCATATCGTTCCAACCTCCATTTAACTGAATCATCACAAGTTCTCAAAGTAGGGAAGTTAGCCAAAATATATTCTCATATATCAGCAGTATATTGATCTAGAGGGCTAGAAAATCTCTAGGATCCATCACGATAAACCTCACAAACCTTAGCATATTTGACAGCTCCAGGATCATTGAAATTGACATTAGGGAAACAGTCCAAAAGAGACATACCCTGAGCCCAAGGATCTGGCCAGAAGGAGAATCTGTTACCATTGCCCAAAGTATAAACAAAGAAACCCTTAATAAAAGGCCTTAACTTCAGCAAGCTTCTCCAACTCTACCTTGAGTCATAGGGTTTAGAATACCCCAAAGCATAATCTCTTATGATTATTAATAGAAACTCAAGTAGCCCAGAGAGTTTTTTTATCAGACACCAAATCTCGTATGTGCTTAGTGACAATAGTTGCTGTCAGTATTTGAATGTTGTGTCTTCTTTTGTTACTAAAAAAAATTGGATTGCATGTATTTAATTTGCGTTCTTGTGTATTGGCGGTCGCACAGTTGCATTTTGCATCATCATTTACCTTCATGTTTGTTATTAACGGCTTCCTTATATATAGGAGAGCAATGTCAATGATACAAACTGCTCTGAAGATCTGCAATCAAGGGGATGCGATAAAAATATTCTGCAGGACTTTTTCACATTCTCAGGATCCTGATGACGGGGTGGGAAAGCAGGTTCCGCTGCCAAGATTCTGCACCTAGGAGCAGAGAGGCAAACAAATTATAGGGAGGCAGCCAGGAGTCCATCTAAATTGTGAGGTACACAATAAGACTAGTTCTTTGCACCTACATGATTACGGATCATAGATTGACGTTCTTAGTCGTGATATGAAAGCCATTCAAAAACAGGTATTTCCTACATTGCTGGAATATACCAGATATGCACTTAGTAATAGACATCAAGTAGAATATATAATGGAGTAAGTTATGCAGACTTCTTTTTCCTTCAAATGAATTTGGTTTGTTTTTGCTCTTTTAATTTAGAATTTTGTAAGTGCAGTATTCGTTGGTTTTCAATATGCTAAGGTTCTTTTCTATATTATTCCAGGAATGAGAAAACTTATAGTGAAGTTTTTGTGAATTGTGCATTAGTGTTTTTTTTGGGTAAAAGAGGGGGCTAAAAACCCAGATTACACGGGGATATCACGAGGCCTATCATTCAGGAGAAGACGTCGAATCTCAGGAGGAGGCTACTGCCAATAATGCATCCCAGCAGGCAATATATCCTATCATTTTTTTCGTTTAGTGTTTTTATAGGCATGACTTTTCATTGAATGATATTATTTGTGCTATTTGAATATCTTCTGACTTTTGATATATATATATATATATATATATATATATATATATATATATTTGTATATTATTCTTGTATATTTATTTGTATATGATATTAAATAATATTGAAAATTACACATATATATATAAATTTGTGCAATTCACAGGAATATAGCTGTGTAGCTAGTTCATGACTGATGCGGAAATAAGAAGAAAATTATAGAATGATCAATGGTTGTATTAGTGTTTTTATAGGCATGACTTTTCATTCAATGATATTATTTGTGCTGTTAAATATGTATATAGCAGAAAAAATTCATACTTTGAGTTTATGAATTTTATAAATTTATACAATTACTTTGATTTCACAATAGAATTTTGTTTCTTCTACTTATCATTGATTATGTTTTTCATCAATAGGGATTAATCTAAAATTCATTCAATTGATTTTTTAACTGTTATTAATTAAATAATTCAGCGTTTGATAAATTGAATTCGTTCAAAGTTGATCATTAATAGAGAACGATTAAGTTGGTTTAAAATTGATAGTTTAAAATTTTAATTAAAAAAAATTAATTGAAAAGTTTAACAGCATAAATTTATAAATTTGAATGACCCAAAAAATATTTATTTTTCTTAAATAGAAACGTCATAATCAAAATAATTGTAAAAACGAATTTGCACGTGTGTGTAGGGCAGAATGTTACAAGGCTATATAAGCTGATAAGCAGCTAACTGATGCATAGAACCATAACTGCACTGTCTCCAAAATCGATTCTCACCCGCAAATCAAAATAGCAATGCAATTTATATAAAGATATCAAGTTGGTTATGGCTAAAGAAAGAAAAAGGGACACAGAGAAATACTAAATACATTTTTTTAAAATATTTTTAAATATTTACATTTCTAATTAATTAATAAGAAATTTTTTTATTTTCACTAATAATTATAAAATAAATATTTGAAATACTCTTAAATATTCACTTTTTAATTAATTAATAAAGAAATTTTTTTTCTGCAATTAAAAAATAAATGTTAAATAGTGTTGTGTACTTGGCATTACTAGCTTTGGTAAAGTTGAGTTAAGAGAAGGTGGGTACCTACCAAAACTATATAGATTAGCAAGTGTGGGTCACCACATTATTTGGGGGAAAAAGAAATATAGGAAGTTGAAAAATGCGAACATGTGCAACCATGTGCGTTTCCGCAACTTCCCTACCCCAGGTCCCCAACCACCTCACCACCTTATCTCATCTCCGCCGCCAAGTAACTTACCATCATTAAAAGATGAGATTAGGTTAATTCTAAGTATAGAAATATTTTTTTAAATATTCTCTATTTTTTTTTTATTGGTTGATTAGAAAAAAAATGAATGAATACTGTAAAATAGCGTTTTAAAAATGAGGGTGTTCTTAACATTTATATTATGAATAAAAATTGTTGTAAATTAGATGGATTATGAGGAGTGATGGAATGTTTTATTGGTCTCTTTCAACTGGCTTGGGAAATTACTAGTAATTTGTTTCTTTCTCAATTTTTGGTGGAGAAGGAAAATAGAGCAACATGTGGATTTTTCTCTCTATTTCTTTTTTACTAATATTTAATTTCAATAGAGGTGGCAAAGGGACCAAAGAATGTGCTTCAATTAAGATGGAACAGAACAAATACTGCAGTATGCATGCTTATATTATGGCAAGAAAATATTGGATAGTGATGGAACATATTTTCCTACAAAATAAAGTTTTTTAAAAAATATAATCTTGATTCATGCTCAAAAATATCAACACTCAATACAATCAATTAATTACTCTACATTTGACAATAATATAGTAATGTTTTTGGTAAAAAAAATAATATAATAATTATTAACATTTCTGAAATTTTATTTTCATTAATTGACTTTTCGTTAAAGTTGAATTTTTAATTTAGACAATTCAAAAAAAGAGAAAGTTTGATCATGGTTATGGCTACCATATATGACTCTTGTATCTTTAAAATCAAACTATAAACAAAAATTCATAGTTCCCAACTTCTCATTTTAGAAAAGTGTGGTTATTAGCTAATGAAATTTGAAACATTAAATTTGTAAAACGGTCTGCATATAATGTAACTCATGAACTTATAAGAGATTTTAGTTTTTTTTTTGTTAGAATACTAAAACTTATTTGACATTGAGTTTGGAAAAAATATTTTTCAAAAAAAATATTTTTAATTTTTTTAAATTTTAAAAACTGTTTTTAGAGAAAAATATGTAAAAATATGTTTTTATCAAAAGTATATTTGGAAAAAAAAACAATTTATAAAAAATTTAAAAAAATTAATCAATTAAATTAAAAAAATTCTAAATATATTTTTTGATACTCAACATTAATCTCAAATACTTTCTAATCAGATTTCTGATTTCTTATTAGTAGAATTAGCTTCAAATTCTTCAATTTAACAAAATTTCGTTATTGATTTCAAAAAATGAACCATGCACATGATATTTTGAAAATATAAAACTCTAACAATTAGAATCAAAATTCAGGTATTTAGTAGTGAGTAATAGCAATTTATCTATTAGTATCTATGTGTGGCAAATGGATGGTCATGATCGATGAGTTGGGCAACTCACATGCACAGTATGGGTTGTAGGGTGCAACAGCGTTGGGGGCTGATGGAGCTAAGGGTCCCTCCACATATGTAATCATAAAAAAACAAATCACTTGATCATATTAATACAACAATATACAACCATATACATATAATTTTCCATCCCTCTGCATTTTTTTTATTTGTTTTTTATTTTCAATTCATATTATATATATGCTCCCAGGAGTTTTTGTGGCTTGCCACAATTAAAGGCGACAATAAGCACAAGTCATCGCCACAATTAAACTCCAGAGGCCCTCTGCAACTGACCCGCCATGACTACCCAATGTCAACCGGGCCATCATTTTAACATTAGCTAAGCTTTTGGGATGCAATAGAATATTGTAGGTTTTTATTCATACTCCCTCCAATTAAAGGAAAAAAAAAACAAATTGATTTGCTTCTTCTTTATATATATGTTTTTTTTAAAATAATCGACTTTTTTATTTTTAATATTATAATAGTTTTTTACTTTTTTATTATATCTCTTTTTAATATATCTTATTATATTAATATTTATGATTTATTTTTTATTTTTTAATAATGCCTTAATTAATATAATGATATATTAGATAATATATATAATTTCAACCATATTATCCAAATTTATTAACCAAAATTTTTAATTTACATGAATCAAAAGTGAGCTCTTGTCATCAGGCCAACGGCCTGGTGGTAGAGCTCTGTTGTGAGCTCTTACGCTTCTCGGTTTCAGACTGCCTTCCCCTCTCACCAACTAACCAATAACCAATGTACCCTTTGAGGGAAAATAAAAATAAAAAAGAAAGTTACTTTATCTCTTTGGGACAAATGGAGTAGCATAAATCCTTCTTTGAAAGTTTTAATTTGGGATAAGGATAAAAATACCCTTAATTTATTTGAGAATTTTCAATTTTAATCTTCATGAATTTTGTGTCTCAATTTTATAATTATCCTCATTCAAAAACTCTCTTTTCTTAACAGTGCTGATGGAGTTAATTCCCTACCTAATAGCACGTATCTCAAAAATAAATAAATAAATAAAATGATTATGGAGTCGAGTCAGATTAGTTAAAATTTATCAACTTCTAGAGACCGATTAATAATGTACTAAAAATAAATAAATAAAATACGCCTTCTAATTCCAAACTTAGAAAAAATATTCATTGATTAACCTACCAATCTTGTTTCTCTTCTTCCTCACAGCTCTTTCTCATCTATCTTTCACAGCCGATTAACAAATCTCCGACCATCATCACCTTCATCAACAACTAAATCAAGCTAGCTAGCATCTTCTTCCTAACAGCTCACCATACTAAGAGTCATAACAGCTCCTCGCAAAATTACATTGTAAATAAAATTAAAACAAAAAAAATATTTAGGAGTAAAATTTTGAGGTTTTCTTATTAATATTAAGAGTAAAGATGAGATAAAAAATCGTTATAGTAAAATTGAAAATCTCCAAATATAGATCAGAGTATTTTCTTCTTTTTCTTGTCTCTTTTAATTTCAACTATCAGCTATAGTAATCTGTTTTTATGTATGTAGATTTTCAAACTAGAAAAAAAAAGTATTTAATTATACTTCGTTGAGGGTATTACATTCATGTTAAACTATAAAAATTCAAACCCTTAAATCAATTATGCATGAATGTCAAATTGTTCTGAAAACCTTTTCAAATATAATATGTTAGTAAATGAGTTTCTATTATCTTGATTTAAGAATCTAATATATTCATTATTTTGGTAAAAGCGAGTTATATTCATTAATTTTAGAGGAGGATGAAAGAATAATTTAAGCAGAAAAGGTTGGTATTAATGGTCAGCATCAAATTGAAGCCATAGCCCATAGGTAGAGCAATATAATAGGTTATAGGACACAGCACATGATCGATCGAGTTCTTGCTACCATCTTCACGAATCACCACAATAACTCCCGCCATATATATATATATACCCACATAAAATATTTTCAACCAAAAAAAAGAGAGTAACACCATCATGATCATGAATTAATGCACAGGTACTGTATATGCATGTATATATAATGGGTTTTATACATCTGTCAAAAGTCATCATCAACCTGCACATGGCTTAGGCTTCAGAATGAGTCCTCGTCATCCACTGGAACTTTCTTAGCCTATGGGGACCGTTTGCTTGCTCATACCCCCATCTGCTAACATTTTCTGGAACTTAAATATGCATAATATCTATCTTTGCCCGTTGCCACAATATCCATTGTGTATATGTGGCTTTTAAGCTTTGCTTGGCACTCTTACTTTTGGTTACTTCTCTGCTTTTATTTTATTTGGAAAATGCTACTTTTTCTAAGTCTTATCCAATATATATTAAAATATTTGTACTTTATCAATCCACATATTTGAGTAATTACTTAACTTGCATTAAAGTACTAATATTTTAATGCAGTTGGAAGTTGAGACAAATAACATTACTCATTTTATTTATTTTAAGTTTTTAATTTCCATGCATCAAATGAAAATAATGCTATTTAATTTAACACCATAAGTATACATGACGAAAATTATGGAAAAGTTTACATATGCCTTATCAGCTTCTTATTGCAGAAATTAAGATGCCTCTCGTAAATATATCCCTTTGCAATTTCATCAATGGTTTTTATCAAAATAGTGATTTGCTCATTCAAGATTTATATAACTCAATCTCATCATATGTCCTTCCAAGTTCCAGGGTAAACCATACGACAATATCGTTAAATGATATAGTTATGAATACTTAATTACTTGAATTGGGTTTACGAAAAAATTTATAAATTAATTAAATCATAACTTAACATATGTATGTAAAATAATAACTATTTTACATATAATACAGGTTATTACTGAATTATTGTATATAATTTTTTTCATGGAGCTAGTCAAAAGAAAAAATATAGATTTATGATATGTTATAGGGATGACAATAAATAGGGTATCCGCGAAAATTAACTTATTTGAACTTGAACCGGATTATATATTCTCCTATCTGAATCCGTCGTAAACCCGTTTAGAATTATAATATTAATACTCGTATTCATCTCAAATATGATTAATATTATCCGATTAATACTCAAACCCGCTTAATTACCCGTTTATTATTAAAAAATTTAAAATAAAATAAAATTCAAACTAACTAAATAATTAAAATTTTAAAAATATACAGATAATATACTATAAATCACTACAAAATTAATTTAAAAAAAAATAAAACATAAAATCCAATTCAACACATTCAAATTAAAATAATTCATCAAATTGTTCAAAAATAATATTAAAATAATAAAATTAAATATTGTTCATTATAATAAAAAAATTATATCTCAAATTTCAAACTCTCATTATATTTGTAATTCATCAACATATAAAAACACACAAAAAATAATCAATTACATCATTATATTCAATAAATTATAATTATATATTATATAATCGGGTTCATCGGGTAGTGAATATCCGTTTGTTTTTACCCGAACCCTATCCAAACATGTAAAAGATTTAAATATTACTATTGAAGTCCGTTCCAAAACTCTAATATGGTTACATATTAAAGTTTAAATAAATCTAGGTAGATACAAATACTCGCGAAATCTGAATCCGCTGTCACCCCTAATATACTACACATAGCAGCCAAATAGGTTGAAACACAGTTTAGGTCTCATTTGATTTAGCTATTAAATAGTTGTTAACTGATAGCCTTAGATCAGTAGTTTATTGATACTTGTTATTTGAAAAAAATAATTGAATTATTATTGTTAGAATATAAAATTACAACCATAGACATCATTTATTTAATTAATTCATGATATATTTTTATAATATATAAATAAATAAAATTATAATATATTATTTATTGGATGTAATTTATTAATAATGAACAAAACTTTATTAGAAAGAACAAAGGCAATATTGAAAGTTGCAGACTTGGAAAAAAATTTCTGGGCAAAAGCAGTAAATACCGCTTGTTATATAGTAAATCGGCCCCATAAACAATAATTGGGTTGAAGACTCTGATGAAGATGTAGACTGAAAGGAAAATTGATCATTCAAATCTCCATATATTTTGAAGTCTCATGTACATGATGTACAATGCCCAAAAAACAACAAAGCTAGATCTAAAATTCAAAAAATATCTATTCTTGAGGTATGTTAATGGAGTAAAGGGGTATCGCATGTGAGATCTCACTGCCCACAAGATTGTAGTTAGTAAGAATGTTATCTTTTTTAAAGATAAACTATAAAAAGAAGAAAGAGATGATAACAAGATGAAAGAAAATTCAGAGACTATGGTAATACACGTGGAAAAAGAAGTCGAATAAAGAATTCTTTTGAAGTAGCACTAGAGCACGTGGAATAAGAACCAGTTGTTTTTTAGGCACTAGAATCTTGACAATCATATTACTTTAGAAAACAACCAGTTTGACACTCCGAGTATGTTATGAAGAGTAATGTTGCATATTATCTTCTAACAGATGATGGAGAGTCATCAACTCTCCAAAAAAAACTGAACAATTCAGATGCATCTCAGTGGATAGTAGCAATATAGAAAGAAATTGAAACTCTTCATAAGAATAAAACTTGAGAATTTATTTCATTACTGCAAATAAGAAAACCTATTGGTAACAAATAAGTGTATAAGGTCAAGCGTAATGGCAAGATCAATTGGAGTTGTATCATGCAATATTGTTTATGAAAGGATATGCTCAGAAAGAAGACATTAACTTCAATGAGATATTTTTTCCAATGGTATGACTCATAACAATTAGAGCAATCCTGATAATGTGAACTACATTTGACTTACTTCGTGCGCAATTAGATGTAAAAACTGTTTTTTTTCATGGATATCTTGAAAAAGAAATTTACATGCTCTAATCTAACGGATTTAAAGAAAAAAAATAGAATTTGGTTTGCATGTTGAACAAATATTTGTACGATCTCAAATAGACGTTGAGGTATTGATACAAAAAATTTGATTCATTCATCATGAGTCTTGGATACAACAGACTTAATACAGACCATTTGTGCATATTTCAAAAGGTTTGGTGGAGATGATTTCATAATTTTGTTATTATATGTAGAAGACATGTTGGTAATATGCCTCAACAAAGATCATATTGTAGAATTGAAAGACACAATTGGCTAGAAAGTTTAAAATGAATGACATAGGACCAACAAATAAGATTCTGAGGATGCAAATTCACCAAGATGGAAATAATAGTAAGATTTGACTTTCTTAAAAGAATTACTTGAAAAATATCTTACAATTCTTCAATGTGCAAGATTGTAAATCAATTTTTACCCCACTTCTTGTTAATTTCAAGTTATTCTCTAGTATGAGTCCTAACACATAAGTAGAGAAGATGAATATGTTTCAAGTTTTGTATGCATTAGCAATAGAAAGTTCAATATTCGTTATGATTTGTACAAAACCAAATATTACACAAGCAATATAAGTCGTTAGTCGATATATGACGAATCCTAATAAAGAGCATTGAAATTGAGTAAAAAGGGTTTTGAGATATATTAAAAGACCATAGATTTTTTATTGTGTTATGGGATATCGGACTTTATTATCAAAAAAATATGTTGATTCAGATTATGCGGGTGATCTTAATAAAAGAAAATCCATAATCGAATATCTATTTGCATTTGTTAACGAAACTGTAAGTTGGATTTCAAAGTTACAGTTAGTTGTGGCTACGTTAACAATAAAAATAGAATATGTAGCAACTACACAAGCTAGTAAAATAAGCAATTTGGTTGAAAATGACATTAGAGGAATTCAGACATGAATAAGAAAAATTCTCTATTTTATGATAGTCAAAGTGATTTGCATTTTACAAAGAATTCAACTTCTCATTCAAGGACAAAACACATTCAAGTACAATACCACTTTATTTGTGAAAAAGTGGGGGAATAAATAGTAAATATACAGAAAATTCATATAGAAAACAACTAGGACTGTAAACGAACTGAGTTGGACCGAATATTAGTGAATTCAAGTTCTTCCTGTTTAAGTTTATCACTGGCTCGAGCTTTTATACTTTGAGCTCGAGTTCAGCTCGTTTGAAAATTATCAAGTTTTCGAGCAATTCAAGCTCGTTTGAAAATTATCAAGTCTTCCTGTAAAAATCTCGTTTATTATACTTAACGATGTTAGCTCAACTTTAGCTCATTAACTAATAATGATAAAAACTTAAACTTAGTTCGTTAACTAATAATGACAAAATCTCGAGTTCAAGTTCGAACTCAATAACAAAATATAATATAATCGAATGTTTGCGAGTTTTTAAACGAACACGTTCATAAATTTTTAAATGAATATTTTTGCGAGCTCGCAGACAGTAATAAATAATTTCAAACGAGCTCAAATTTGAGTTCGAGTTCGGCACGTTAAAGTAATAAACAATTTCGAACTAACTTTTTTTTGAACTGAGACTCAAATAGCTCGTGAGGGACTTAATTTATTTACAACTCTAAAGACAACCTAACATATTTCATGACTTAAGCAGTTGATGCTGACAAATTTACCTGGTGTCGATCCTCTAGCGGCTTAGTAGAAATATAAGCAACATAAAATGACAAGGTAAAAAAATAATCTGAAGATATGATTGACGCAATTAAATTTTTAAATGAAAGATTTATTAAAAGTTTTTAGTGTGGATCCCTCATATGTGGAATCCACGATCAATGTAAACAAAATTAAAAAAAAAGTGAAGTTTTCAAAAATTTCTATACCAAATTTGGAGTAGAAAATTTTGACATTTTGAGCTGTTATTATTGACTATTGTTGCAGCATCTATGCTTATAAAAGACATTCATTTTTTCTCATTTCATAACAATAAGGGAGAGCAAATTGTGAGAGCATCTCAATCTAAGAAAGAGAAAAATAGAGGAATAAAAATATTTGTTATTTGTTATTCTTTTAATTTTTATGAGAAATTATAATTGTTCTCTATTTAATTATTGGAGAGATTGTAATTTTCTATTTTCTTTCATAATGAATTTTTTTATTCTTATCTATAGTTTTTATATCTTAATTTGTTTGAAGATTTTTTACATAAAATTTATGTATTATATTTTATCTTTATTTTTCTTAAATTATTAGGTGCGAAGTAGTACTTTATTTGATTTTTAATCAAAATTTTCTCATATTTCAAAAACAAAAAAAATATGCTAGAAAGATGAGTTTAGTATCATTGTTTTCCAATATGTGTATGTATATTCTCCATTTATATAGATAAAAAGATAAAACGTATGAACTAACAAAAAATACTCCTATTTTTCTTAAATCTATTATATTCCTATGATATGACATATTTTAAGGTAAATCTGCACAATTTTAATATTGATGTATTAAGGTTTCATCACCGTTAACTTATATTTCCGTCCCAAAAAATGTCAATAATATGCCACCTTTAAAATTTTAAGAACAATTCGAAATAAAATAAAATAAATCTACATAATTTTATATTATTTATGAGGAAATCTGCACCTTATATATATATATATATATTAGAAAGAAGAAAGTGCTTTTTGTTTTTTTATCAAAGGAAAATGAAATTTTGTACTTCAGGAAGTTAGCATTAGGCAAAATAAATATCATCACTATTCCACTTGATTTCTGATTTGCTGTTTAAAAAGGCAAAAAAGGTTGTGGCTATCGAATTCAATATATTCCCGTGATTATTACATAACCCATGTTATCTAACGGCGTGCCCACTTGTTGGTTCATCGCGCGCCCATAAATTTTTGGTTCAATGTTAATGGTATTATTTTCGATTTCCGCAAATTTTTTTCTTATAAGAAAATAATTTTCAAAAAATTACACTATTTAATTACTGAATTTCAAATTAATGAAATAATTTTTTTCCAATTAAAAAATAAAAATTGAAATATGATCTGATTAACTCAAAACCAAAAGTGCTATAGCTTGTGAATGTCAAATGAGAATTTATATAGTTAACTAAGGAATGATATTTTTAAAGAGGTCAAAGGCCATTTATTTCCAATTAGAGGGTCTTGCTCGATTACTTGGAAAATCATTCCAAGTAAAAGATTTAATTATATTAGGAAGGGAAGAAAATAATTAAGTAGAGATTAAAAAAAATTAATTTGAGTTTTTAATTTAGAATATAATTTAATTAGGTTTACTTTAGTACGTCATTACCATTAATTAACATCTTCATTTTGTGCAATTTTTTTTGTTATACAAATAACAGATCCCAACTATCAATTAATAGTTGCACTAGCTAATTACTTGTCGTCTCAACCATGCCATACCAATGATTAGAATCATTACATATATTTACATGAGATTAATTACATAAAGTAATGAGATCCATTAATTAATTAAATCTTAGTGCTAAATCAGAAAGAGAAAATTCTCCGGAGATATTAAGAAAACATGCTTAGAAAACAGACATGGGTTAACAATGAACATGTCTCCTTTTGGACCCATCACACAGTAATCTGATGGAAACGTGCACGTTCAATGCATACTAAAAAATGAAATGAGATGAAGCTACTAACTACTCAATGTCCAAATAAAAATTTCCCAAAATCAATACTGTAACAGATAATAATAACAATAATTTCCCCTCATGCATGACTTCTAAAGGTATGCACTGGACTAGTTGGCAGAATATTGTCCACACTCTTATTCAAGCTTAATTAAATGATTTTTCAAGTCATGGAGGAATTGAATCATGAATACCCCAAATAAGAAAGATGACCCTTTTTTTTGGGGGAAGAAGAAGATGAAGAAGAAACTGTTTTCTTATTTTAATTTGATTTCAATAATACATTAATTTCTTGAGTAGAGTCTTTTAACTGTATTAGTATCACTGACAAATCTAATCACACAATAACACATTATTAATGTTAACTAGTGATGAAAATAATTAAAATAATAAAAGTAAATCAAAATCAAGAGAGAGTAATCTTATAAGGTATTAATTTTTTAAAAATAATAAGGAAACGAAATCAAATGTTGGGGACCATATAAATGTGAATTTTTGGAAACAGCAACTTGAGATAAACATCCAATTAAATTCATTACCAGCTTTCCAGTGAATCCAATTTTTGCCAGCCAAACATGTTATACTTCTTGTCAGGTTGATCTGTGACTGTGAGGGACGACGTTGAAGAGGGAGTTGCTAATAAGAGTGTGAATGAGAGCTCCACACTATCACATCCGTAATCAAATCCGATGGTTTAAATCTTTTCCAACTTGTTGAGTGGGTCACCACCATCAAGATTTGATCACATCACCCACGATATCTTTCAGCTCATCTCACATCTGGAAAATAGTTGGACTTGGACAACACTAGGCATCACACTAAGTATTCTTCACCACTCACACGCTCGCATGTGAACTCCTCCTGCTCCTATTTTCCTTTGCTCTGTAATTGAATTTGACAATTGGGTTCAATCAGGCGAGATCAGTCGGATTATATTTATATTGTTGTTTTCAAGTTTATTATTTTTATATACGTTTAATGTCATAATATGAAAGTGTGTGTGTATATATATATATTAATTTGTTGCCCAATAGTTATTCGTCCAAATACCAAATAATATGTGTGTGTTTATTTTAAACATTGTGTATATATATCGTGTAAGCATTTGCTTCTCATCCAAGTATATATATATACTAATGCATGCACTATTTACTTTATATATAAATTCATTTTTTATAAAGAATATATATGTAGAGTAGATAGATTCGGTAAAGAATTATATTTTTTTTTCAAGAATATTGAGAAAAGTCAATTGATTCTCAATATGAAATACACTATGATATATCATGCAAACATCTATCAAACACTTGTACATTACAATATATTCAACTTCAAGCGTAGATAATTGTATATTTTAACAAAAAGAAACTCAGTGTAACCTCTAGTG
Source organism: Triadica sebifera (assembly GCA_023653625.1). Taxonomy (NCBI): domain Eukaryota; kingdom Viridiplantae; phylum Streptophyta; class Magnoliopsida; order Malpighiales; family Euphorbiaceae; genus Triadica; species Triadica sebifera. The sequence goes on from CM042900.1 coordinate 26,598,699, forward strand.
ACAAATTTCCAAATTATGAATCTCCCTATTTAGTATGAGAAAAAGTCTAAAGAAATAAATTTGGAATAAGAAAATTTAATTAATACTAGAAGGCCACCAGAGACTGGTCTCACCGGCATAAAGAATTTTGCTTCTCATGGAGAGATTTTCACCCTGACAGTTCGTGGAAAAAAAACCCTTGCTAGATTATTAAAAAAATAATAATAATACTGGAAGATGGTTTTAATGAAGAAAATAAGGTGACGTGGCTGATGGAAGTGGACACGTGGAGGAATAGTAACTGTCGGGATTCGGGGATTACGAGGACAGATTATATGGTTGAACTGAGAGTCAGTAGGAAGGCGTGAGCGTGCGAGAGAGCTGTCAGACACGTGCGTAGATCGTTGAAAGCTAAAGCGAAAAACGGACCCCCACCCACTCTCCACAAACCTCCACATCTTACAAAACGACAAAAGGATCAGCGTGTCAGAGAAATCCAACAATCCTTTTTCCTTTTTTTTAAATTAATTTTAATTTCATTTCATTTATGTCCAAACAAAATAAACCTCCACCTCCTCTTCAATCTTCATCCATGGCTCGGCTCACATGGCCCCCTCCTCTCCTATATTACTCCAACTATCGTTCCCCATACATAACCCTTTAATTTCCCCCCTTTCTCTTCTCTCTCTGCAAATTTTCTCTGTTAATTAAGTAAAATTAATATATACATTGTCTATGGCTATTAACAGTGGATATAATAGAGATTTTTCGAAGCTGAAGTTGAGGAGGAGACGGAGGAGAGCGGTGGGCCGCCGTGGGGGTGGAAGTAATGTGGAATTGAAGGTGAAGAAGTTGCAGAGATTAATACCAGGAGGGCAAGGTTTGCAGCCGGATCGGCTGTTCTCAAAGACCGCCGATTATATACTGCATTTGAGGTTTCGAATTAATATTTTGCAAGCTATTTCCAAGATTTATACGCCATGTGAGCCGCCTCAAATACACTAGTGTATGTTTATTTTTTTTTATCAAAAAAAAAATCTCCTTTTGTTGGAATATATATATATATATATATATATAGCTTAAGTGGATTAAGATTAGTAAGCTTCTGTAATATGATTGAAGATTTAATTTGCATGTTTCTTTCATTATTATGTATGTAAGCTCTTGTTAATTATGTATTTTTTTTTATTTTTTGAATGGCATGTTAACTATATAATTAATTAATGCCAATGGGCTGTTTTGGAACTGGTTCTTAATTAATTTCTTTAGTGGTTGAATTGTCTGGTCTTGAGAATGTTATTGGTTTATGTGTTCAAATATTAGAATATTGTGAAGGGCGTTGAGCATTAATGATACTTTTTCAATTTTGATTCTTGATCTGTCTCATACATATCACCTTCTTCTCCACTGTCTATCAAGCTAATATGAAAATATCATATAATAATTTTCTCGTTTAATTGATCCATAGGCACCAAGTTTAAGCCAAAAAAAAAATTATATACATAAGGGGTTTTAATTAATTTGATTCCTACTTTAAAAAGTTGCTGGTGTTTGCAACTTTCCTTTTTAAGCAGTTTCATGAAACAGATAGCACTTTTACATTTGTGATTTCTCATGTGTATTATACGTTCTTGGCCCTTCCTCTCTCTCCTACTATACCATTCATAAAACAAAATAAGAAAAAGAAAATGGCAGGAGAGCTCTCAATTTCACAGGTAAACATTTACCAACTTTTATATTTATATATATATATATATATATATATTTAATTTTTCATAATATTTGAACAAACACTAGCTAGCTAGCTAGCTGTTTGGTCTGAGCTATCATTTGATTGCATATTCCAAGCCAATATATATTGCACCATTTTTCCAATATCAATTCTAGCTCGCTTAATTATATTATATCAACTTCAAAAAAATAAATCCAACGTAGCAATATCCAAATAATATAAATAATTTCTCATAAATAAGCATTTGATATATTATAAGCTTTAAAACCATTTTTCCTTCTCATTGAATAGCATTAAAGTACCATGAGATGGAGCAGCTAGTAAAAGTCCTGAACTTGAAGCACAGTTGGATGTCTTTTCAATTTATTTCTTGTTCGAAGAACTCTGAACATTACAGATCAAGTAATTATCATTAGTAATAAGTATAATATTAGAAAATTTCGTAAGTGGCACAAACATTTAAGCTAGCCCAAATCATCCAAATTAAGTTCATTAGTAACCTGTTAAACACAGAAATGTAAGTAAGTTAAAAAACCAGCGGTAACGAACAAAGTAAATTGTATGTTATGTGTTGATGGGCTAAAAACAAAATTTAAAAAAAAAAAATATATATATATATATATATATATATATATATATGTAGAATTGTAAAAATTAGAAAACATTCCTAAGTTCTCAAATTGATATCAAGAGGTCGGCAGGACTGTCGGCAGGAACAATTTATTGGGGTTGTTTCTGTTTATTTCCAATTTGAAGAGGGCTTTTTCGAATTTGGGACCCATTTCATCAAATCGTGAGGACCTCAATAAAGCATGGTTACTAGGGCACACTCTTTTTATTAATTTACGCAATCTCCGACAGTATTCCCGCAACAATTATTATTATTATTATTATTATTATTATTATTATTATTATGGTAAACTTTCAAGAGAGTTTATGGGGAACTGAATTGGAGCCTCACAATATTTATTATTTAGATATTTTTCGTTCTCTCTCTCTATATATATATATAATAAACATTTAATAAGTCAGCTAAGAGATTTATGGTTAAACACAAAAAAAAAAAAAAAAAAAAAAACAACCCGCTACTTGCTATGCAATTTTGGAAAAGAAAATGTAAACTTCATCTGGGCAATTGCTATAATCTCAAAATATTACCTAACAAAGTTTCCGCCATTGTCTATTAACGCTAAAAATTTGAAAATAAATATCCAAAATTATATATATGAAACGAAAAGAGATTGCAGAAATTAAAAAAATTTAAAAAAAAAACATAAATCATGTAAGAAATGAAAAATGGCAAAATAAGATAGAATTTTTTTTAAAAATATTGAAAAAACATTATGTACAACAATCAGAATTTCGGATGCCTTTTCATTAAAATCCTAGTTTTTTTTTTTCCTAATTAATAATTTCAACTATGATTTTCACAAAGTTGAATTTCTCTATTAGATTTTTATCCATTTAGGAATAGAAAAATGATGTGAGCAGCTAGAATCCGTTTTTCAGAGCCTCTCTCCCTTTTTCTTATTTCTCTTTTTCTTTTCACCTTTTTCTCTCCTTTTACATCATGGAAATATGGCTCCAAGCAATATTTTCATATCAAAAGGTAGAAATGCGGATCAAATATAACTCTCAACAACTTATATCAACGTCTGATTTCTTTCCAGAAAATTAAAACTAATGAAATGGTTTGATTAAAATTGTGAAAATTAGGTTTCACCTTATTAATTAAACAATATATATGTGAATTTAATCATTAAAAAAGCACCTATTTTAAAATATAAAAAAAACGTTACCTTTAAGAAAAACACGAACAACATCTAGAAGAAATTAAATTATATTATCATGACATGCCGCTAATCCGTTCTATGTTGGATGTAAATTAATCACACTATAGTCACTGAACTTTACTCTAATTATAGGAAAATTACAAAAAAATTATTTAAGAAAAATTACTAAATTATGTTTTTATTTCACTAAAATTACTTCAGTCAGCTTTCAAATATTGGAAATTGAAAATTTAATATGTCATCGAATTTCGCCTATGTGCTATGTCATTGTCTATGTTGATGACACGTTAACAACTTCTAAAAATTATATCAAGTTAGACGTTGCATGACAAATCTATCTAGAAAAATATGGTACGTCAAAGTTGATTTTCACTAATACTTATTAAACTTTGATTTTTTACTATAAAATCATTAAACTTTTTTTATAAAAAAAAAGCAAAACTTTAATTTTTTTTATATAAATAATTTTTAGCTAAATGTAATAAATAAGCAACTAGAAATTTGAACTGATGTAACATTTAATTCTTCTTATAAACTTCACGACACTTAATTCATGGGTTGAATCGGCCCAAGCTAGGTCTACTAACACCATCCAATGCAACCATTAAGAAACAAAGAAGATAATGAGGAAAGATGAGAAAACACCTAGCCAAAGCCAATTAGAAGGATAGAAACCCTAAAATCAAAGACCTAGGGAGTTATTATATTTTAACAAATATGAAATTTTAATGGATTGACATTAGAAATTTTAGAAACATCATCCCGATAATTGAATAGCTCTTTGATTATGCATTAGAAGATAAATAAATTAAAGGGTTGAAGAAGGAAAGATGTTTTTGAAAATAAGATAAAAATTTTAGACGTTGAAGTATAATTTTTTGAAATTGTAAAAAAGGAATATGTATAAAGATCTAAAGATAAAAAAAATTAAGAGTTAAAATTTACAAAATAAAGTTGAAAAACACAAAAACTAAAAATATATGGGATTCTCCATATGTCCTTTTCTCAAGATTAAATGGATAAAATATGTAACGGTAGTCTACAAAAAATTATTACCTCTTCGTCTCATAAATATATTTTTATTTTTATGTAAATTTAACATCTTTAGTTACTTACATTGTAATTAGTATAAAATTATTAATATTTTTAATTTCATAATTAATTAATATTTTATAAAAAATTAAAATATAATAACTTATATTTATTAATAATAAATCACATATAGAATATATCAAAAAATGAACTATATATATTATAAAAAATAACTATAATTTAGAACCATAGAGGGAGTAGCTAAATTTTCTATTATTTTCTTTTATTTTTAAAAGATAAGTAATAAATTTTAATATTATGAGACTTGCAAAAAAATAGAAATAAAAAAATAAAAGTAAATATATTATTATTTTTTGATTTTTTTTTCAGAAAGTATTTTTTTTTTTATAACTAAGAGTAAGAGGAAATATTTAATGTTTACAGGAGTTTCGAAAAGGGAAAGGGGAATGAAGAAAAAGGGTGTCTAGAAAAGAAAAGGAGTATTTGTGAGTTGACGTGGATGCAATATTTAATAATAAGGATCCACGTCAATGATACGAAGTAGGTGTGTAGTGATTGACTGATGGAATGGAGCACCGCCAAGAAAAGGAAGCTATCTCCCCTATCGTTTCATCACAATTTCACAATGAATTTCAAATGGATATATATATATATATATATATATATATATATATATATATATATATATATATATATATAATTTTGTTTTTTTAGAAAATTGAGAATTTTTTGACAAAGAATAATAATGTGTATGTTGTAATCGCATGCTCATTGAGACAATGCCTCTCGAGATCCAACTCCAAAAAGCTCATACAATATTTTTACCCACTTCTTTACATTTCCTTTATGTTACCAAACAAGAAAAATACACATTTCACTTTTATTTAGGGATCTTTACATAAATATGATTAAAAAAAAGAAGCATATACAAATATTTCTCTTAATTATTTTTCTTTCAAAAATACACTTTTTGTAAATTTTCTTTTTTAAAGGTCCACTTTTACTTTTTAAAAAAATACACTTTTTTTTGTCACGTACATTAATATACAAGTAGTATATTATATTTATACATAAAGTATATTTACAATATACCATTTGAATTTTAGTATATTTATACTAAAATAACTTAAAAAACGCACAGCTTTCCAATATGGTGGCTCTTCTCAGAAAAGTGGCCCCAACCTCCATTTCCATACCAATCTTCCTCTTTATATCAAACATTTATCACTCTTTTTTTTTTTAAGTGTTGCTTGGAACCAACTGCCTCATCCCACCAGGATCCAATTGCACCTATCATTTACAAGTAAAGATTGGAAGCTCCATGTACTACCCAAAAGCACAGCCCTTTATAAAGCTGTTGGTGGATTTGGTGGCCTCCACATCAATAGCCGTTTGCTCATCCCTGTCCCTTATGTTGAGGTGAGGATGACTATACCATCATCATCGCTGACTGGTACACCAAAACCCACGCTGGTCTCCACAAATTAAAGAGATGAGGTGAGTCGTAGAATAATGACTGAAATTGAAGGAGGCAGATTTTCAGGAGCCAAGGAAGGAAGGAAGAAGGAGGAGCTGACAAGGGGGAGCTAGGATGCAATGTGATGAGGTGGCACACGCTTATCGTGAAATGATGCATTAGCTAGCGGCCAAGGAGGTGGAGAAAGGGAATCACAGCAGTTGGGTTTGTGAATTTTAAAGGTCTATTAGGTACGTGAGTTTTTGTATATGGATTGCAGATTGATATTTGAAGATGGGATTGCTTGTGTTAGTTGTAGGCTATGATGAAGTTGTTGCGATGCGATGAAGAGCTGGTTAGAGGCACAGTGGTAAACGGGTTGTTTGATTTTTGCATGGAGAGGAACTGCTACTGTTGTATTACTGGCTTTGGGTTTCTATGCACGTTGATGGTGGAAAAATAAAAATGGTGTATTTTTTAAAAAAATTGTATTTTTGAAGCATTTTTGAAAGTATAATATTTTTGAAAATAAAAATTAAAAAGAGTGAAATGGTGTAATTTCCTCTTTTCTTTCTCTCCATCCTATTTTCCACCTTTCTTGATATAGAATAGATTATTAGAGGTCTTTATTTCTTTAAAAAAAAAAATTCAAACTATTGAGATTTGAATGGTTTTTAGCCAAATAAAATAAAGTTGATCTATAAATTTTAGTTTTGTGATATTAGTCCGATAATCAGATCAGTCAAGTCTCAAATTCTAACCCTCAATTGGACCCCTTTAATAAAAAAATTAAATTTAATAAATATTTAATATAGAATAAAGAAAAGGAAAAAATTCAAAGTAATTCTGAATATAAGCACTAATATAGTAATATGTATATTTGGGCTTAACCTAGCCCAAGATCCGAGCCCAACCATGCATAAACCGGTTTATTCTTAATTAATTATAATTTTATTTTTAGCTAATAATTTTAACGAAAGACTAAGAATGGCAACCGGGAGGAGAAGGGCCCTGTCCCCTAACCCCACCCCGATTCCTGCCGAAAAAAATTTCGCATACTTTTTGATTTATATTAAATATTTTTTATTTTATTTTAATTAATTAGTTAAATATATAATGTAAAAAAAATTTACTTATCATATTTTTATTTTAATATTTTTAAAAAATATTAATTATATTAAAATATAAATAATAAATATATAAATTGGGACCGGATTGCAGTGAGTCTCTAATTCTGTTTTCGTAATAAAAAAATTCGAAATCAGAGAAAAAAAAATACAAAAAATTATACCGTTCAGAATATAACACTGCAGATCGGGTTGAAATTACTATCTCTACAAAAACCAAAAAGACAAAGACAATGACAAAGACGGTCCAGCCGAAAAACGAAAAGAATAATTTAATTAGATTGTTTACGGTGTAGACAATTCCACTGTGAGGCCGTGATGCAAGATGAAATAAAATATTTTGCCTGAAATAATATTTCAATAAGACATTTTTGCCCTTTGACTTAAACTATGAAAATTTTTTGGAAGCTATTAGCTAGTATCTATCACCTATCTTATCAGTCTACTTCACTGCTATTCTCTCTCTACACTTTTCTCTCTACCTTCCAATCTATTTAAACTTCTTAGAGCATTCCCATCCTTGTAAGTGCATTGCCTATTTGGCTATTGCAAACCTAATTGCATGGAGGGATGAGATAATTGTTAAATGTAAGTTTTCAAACATTGAAAAAAAATGAGAGAATTTTATATGAATAAAAAAATTTTATGGTCCTATTTGTATTATTTTATAATAATTTAAATAAAAAATAAATAATCTTTTTTATTCATTAATAAATTTAAAATTAATTAATGTATAATTAATTGTTAACATAATTAATTAGTTAAGTAGATCTTTTAATATAAAGTATATAATTAAGTTAATAAAATTAATTATATTTAATAATATAAATATAATTATGAATATAATTAATATAAAATTAAAGTTAATTAACATACAAATTAATAATATAGTTAATTTGATTAATTTAATTTCATAATATAAAGTATAAAATTAAGTTATTATAATTATTTTTATTTAATAATATTAATATAATTAATATAAAACTAAATTTAATTAATATAAAAAATTAGTAATATAATTAATTTTATTAACTTAATTTTATATTTTAATTACAAAGTTAATAATAATAATAATAATAATAATAATAAATGTATTCTTTTCCATAAATGAAATATTGTGTGCTTCGTTGAATTTTTTTGAAGTTTCATAATTAAATTTTATATGCAATTTATTAATTTTAATATAAATTAATTTTATCAACAAAATGCAAATTATTTAACAATAAAAATATAATATATTAATTATTAATAGTGAATAAAATATGTTAAAATATTAATCAGATTCCACAAATTAAAATTTATATCAATTGTAAAGATAAAATATATTTGAAAATGTAATTGAAATTTTATTGAAATGTCAATAGAGATTGCACTTTGCAGGGATGTAGATGCTCGCTCTTATTCCATAAAAAATATATCTTTAAAATAGAGTAAAAAAGTATATTTTTAAAATAGATTTAGAAAGTAAGTTTTACTCTTATTTTAATTATAATTAATATATTTTTATTTTTATATATTTTTTTATTTTTTATTAATTTATTTTTAATAATATTTTTATAATAAAAAATTATTTATTTTTTTATAAATATTAATTTATATTAAATAAAGTAAAATAAAAAAATCTACTGCATTTGTAAAAACATTTTGATATTTTTATTTTACTATATATATTTTTAAGATAAAGAGTATTATTGTATACAAAAGGAAATTAAAACCTTTCCGAGTAACCTATTTGCTCTTATTAGGGTTTTTTCTTTTCTTTTTTTTAAAAAAAGAAAATTCTCTGCGAAAAGAAACTGTCCAAGCTTGACTGACCAAAATGACTAATGGGCTCTATTAATGGCAGATTTCTGTTTATCAGGGATTGAGGTTGGTAAACTGCAGACCTTTACATCTTTAATTGTTTGAGTCTGAGAGCATCTTTTTCTATGTTTACTTCTATGCTAATCATAATGACCTGGGTTTCATGTTAAAGCAAGGTAAAGGAAAAAAAAAAAAAAAAGAGTTAATTCTGGCTCCAAAATCTCCTACTTAAGCAATCATTTTTATTCCAAAGCTTCTACTTCAAATTTTTGACTTTAAATGAATTGGGTACCTTTCAAATGCAAAAAATAATGTCTTTAGCTTGTATACCTCAATATATGAGTTGGGTTTGATCTCAAAGGAGTATGTTTGGTCTTTTGAGATGGCATAGGGATTTCCCAAGTGTGTAATCCAAATTAGTGAAGAGAAAATTGATGGTTATTTTAATGAAATGTCAAGGATTCAATCTCAAATGATTCACAAAGGTGGTTACTTTGCCCATCCTCCTCACTTTTTGCTTTCTTCGTCCTCATCTTCTCCTTCATTGCCATATAATAGTGATTACCAGAAACAATCTTCTTCTAGTAACAAAATAAGCCCGGCTATCCTTTTTGTCATTGTTATTCTAGCTGTTATATTTTTCATTTCTGGTCTTCTCCACTTGCTTCTTAAATTTCTCGTAAAGCATAGATCTTCTTCAGTTTCTGAATCCAATAGATACCCGGATATGTCGGGGTCTGATGCTTTCCAAAGACAGTTGCAGCAACTATTTCATCTACATGATTCTGGCCTAGATCAAGCTTTTATTGATGCATTGCCTGTGTTTATCTACAAAGAGATCATGGGTCTGAAAGAGCCATTTGATTGTGCGGTTTGTCTTTGTGAATTCTCTGAGAAAGACAAGTTGAGATTGCTTCCAGCTTGTAGTCATGCTTTCCACGTTGACTGTATAGACACATGGTTACTGTCTAATTCCACTTGCCCTCTTTGTAGAGGTACCCTTTATACACCTGGGCTTCCTTTTGAAAACCCAGTTTTTAATTTCGAAGAATCAAGAGAAGAAGATGAATTTACAAGCAATACAGAAAGTGGAGTCTCTCTTGGCCAAAAACTAGCAGAGAATGAGAGAATCAATTCAAGAAGGGTATTTGCAGTGAGATTAGGCAAGTTTAAAAGCTCAAATAGTGGAGCAGTAGATAGGGGAGAGGGAGAGACCAGTTGCAGTAATTTGAATGCAAGGAGATGCTACTCAATGGGTTCATACCAATATGTGGTTGCTGATTTAGATTTGCAAATTTCTCTGTGCCCCAGCAAAGGTAGCATCAAGCTTGTGAAAGCAAGAAACGGACAAAACGGGAATTCAACTGCTGATGGGGATGTTGAAGGGAAGAAGATTAACATTAGAAGTAAAGGTGAAAGCTCTTCTGTTTCCAAGATATGGCAATGGTCCCGGAAGGGTAAGCTCCCAAGTTCATCAGAAACCCAATTGGATTCTTCTTCTTCTGTTGCCTTGGGCTTACCATGGAGTGATACAACTCATTGTACATGAAGGTATTTTCCCTTGCTTTGTTTGTACTCTTCAATGGTGTTACATAATTTAACTTAATCCAATTATTTAAGCATTCTTTTTAGCTTTTTGCTTTTACGTTTCATTTGATTATTGATTTTTCTTTTACCTGGAATGCAGCCTCTGCAATTTTGCATCTTTTAATGGAACACTTTTGCGGTAAATGGTAAAGTATTATTATCTTTATCTTTTGAGAGAAATACCTAACCTATATAAGGCTGAGAATACGCTTCTCTCTTTTTTTCTTTTTAATTGATTAACTTTAAGCCTAACTGGGTTTTAGCTTTACATGTCTTCTGAAGGAGAATGAGATGGAAACATTTTGCAAAAGCTTGATTATGATCTTGAAAGGGGAATTTAATATAAATGAGATGTAGATAGGTATTGCAATTGGGAATGTTAGGTTAGAGTAGAGTCAAATCAAAGGGTGCTTTTTGGAGGGGCATAAGATTTGTCTAGAGTCTCTTTATTAATGATTCCTCCCTTTTTTTTTCTTCTGGGTTGAATGATGTTAATGGTGGGATTGGTGAAAAGTTGTTTAAGGGACTCTTGTGATGAGGAGCCATAATTTGGATCGTTGACACGGTTTGTGGGGTTGTAGGGTCATCCAGTGCCTTCCCAATCTAATGATTCTCCCTTTAAAAAAACAACAAAAAAAGTGAAGATTAAAAGCTGCTTTTTTTATTCTTTCATACCAGAAAGAAAGAGCATTTTTTTTTATTTTACCAAGAACTGCAAAGTTAGAACTAATGGGTAAAAAATTATGGACATGCACTTGGAAAAAAATTATGCAAGGAGTAGGTAATTTAACTCAGAAAAATGGAACAGTTGTGGGTAATAGAGGACTATAAGTAAAAGCAGTTTGATGTTGAACTGGGATTATTTGGCTACCCCACTCCAAATTTCATTAGAGGCATGTGCAGGCTGCAACAGGAGTCTGCTGCGCTGTGCTGTGCTGTGCTAGCTGCCACAACAAGACGGCAGCTGGTAAAGCCAAAAGATCCAAATTGATAAATCAGTAGTTGGTGAGTTGATATCAATTATCATTGTAATACCAACTCCGCGGACACGTAAGTCTAAGATATCCCCTTGTGTCGCCCTCAACCTCCATTTCAAATTTTTAGGTTCTGAGAGTAGGCATAGATTGATGGATAATTGAAAAGAGTATCCTAAGTTAATTATTTGTTAAACCTAAATTACCGAATATGACAAGAAAATATGAAACTTTACTAATCAGCAATACTCTCAAGCAAGTGGATACCTCAAATGTATGTGATCTATAGCCAACAGGGAAGATATCAAAGTTTGAAGATATATTCAAGTTTCAGACTTCAGTGTTCCACATGTTTAGGATCTGTGTACAGCGTTGTCCCCTCTTTTTGCCAACTTATCATGTAATTATCTCCATTTTCTATGAATAAATATTTCGAGAAAACTAGAAAATCAGCCATTGTTCTGTATAATCAATCTTGTAAAGTTCAAGTTAGTCCCAGCTAAGATCAATTGTTGAAATAGGCTACTCAATATAAAACGAAAAGAAAATATAACAAAATAATAAAGGGTACAAAGGCGTATAATGCCTAGCAATGTGATGTGTGCTTAAAGATTTCAATCTCACTACACACCCATCCCAAAGAAAAATAATTATAAACAAATAAACCCAAAAAGAGTTATTATTCAAACTAATCCTCCGCTATAAGTTGATAAATTATTGTCTTAGCTGTGTCGGCTGTTTTTCCTTTCTGAAATTCGTACCAGAATAAAATATTAATTTGAAGTGAAAATGAGAAATGGAACCACTGACTATGAAGACAGCATTTACACTCACTGTTTCAAATTGAAAATTAACAACTATTAACTCAAGCGAGACCTGAGTTCGAAAAACTACACAGCAACTCAAATTTCACTACGGCACCAGTTCGTTCCTCTACGGACCTCCAAAGGCAAAATTCATTTCTCACAACTCCGTACAGAAATTTTGTAATAATGTACACAAATCACCTAAGGAAAAAAAAAAAACCTGAAAACTAAAAACTGAGAAAAGTGTGAGCTATTGGGCACAATCCCAGTCTCGGGCCAAAAATCTCATTAAACTGCTACATTGCTGCCCTCAGGTAGAAGAATAGAAACAATATATTTTACTATCACTACAAACGGTAAGAAGATTTCTCAGAGGACAAAAATATTTAGAGCTAAAGCAAAGCATGGCACATTAATTTCATAAATCCCGAGGGAAGTTGTTGATTTGTCCTTCTTCCAACATATCTTTGTTGTTCATCTTGTACGCTATCCTTATGCGCATCACAAGTGATTTCTGTAAACAATATGAATTATAAAACCATCTAATAATATCCGTAGCCAGAAAATAAGGAAAACCAAGAAGAATGGCATATGATTATGAAAAAGAAATGAGGACTCGGCCAGATTCTCAGTTTTGCTGCCATTGCCAAGCAGCATGAAATTTCTCACATTTCATAGACCAGGAAAGAAAGATGATCTTTTAGAAATTAATAGAAGCCACATGTAGAGTAAGGCAGGAAAACCATTCATGTTGTCTCAATGACTGCAATTTATGGAGACAGATCTTGAAATTGTAGACGGAATATCCAACCAAAATTATTTTTTTCCGGTAAATACACCAGCTATTTGCCACACAACTGTTCAAAGCAATGGATAAAATCTAAGGTGATTAAAAAAGGAAAAAACCCTTACTTAGAATGTTGTAACCAAAAGGAGCATGTGGTTGCTAACAGATAATTACATAAGGCTGGAAATGGTTCGCATCAGAGTGAACCAAAACACTGTTAACATGAAAAGAGTTGAATTCCAAATCCAAACTATGCATAATCATGTCAACCCAAACATAATTTTATGATGCACAAAATACAATTAAATGACTACTGGCAGCCACAAAGTTAGATATATTATGATATTAATGAAATGCCAAAACTTAAGTTATGCCCTAGAATACTGAAACTGGAGTTCATGCAACATTAAAAGAAAATGCAGAACATATACCTTGCCCTGTTGGCTGTTAGTTACTCTCAAATTTTGCATGACAGACCCATTACCACTTGCTGGTAGTGTATTGCTGCTAGCTGAATCTAAGTGCAGCTGAAGAAACTGTAAATTGATAACAAGAATATATCAAAATGGCATGTTCAAAAGAAAGTACAATTTTTCCACAGGAAGTGGATCAAATCATCAATAATTCTTCTATTTGTTGTCTCATTAAGCTTGTGACATCCATGGGTCAGAAGACAGATGTTAAGAAAAAAACCACAAGTACTTTCATGTATACAAGAAGCTCTAAATTTAAAAGTGCAGAAGGGAATGTAGTAAAAGGAACTAAAAATTTGCACTTCAAATGATGTCAAAGTTAATTCATAAGTCCAATACAATATGAAAAAACAAAAAAATTAAATGTTTGATGAACTAACATTTGGAATTACCTTTGGAACTGCTGCCTGGAAAACAAAATCTGTATACACATTAGATGACAAATTGGCAAAAGTGGCTTGGATTAATGTTGTCTGTGGGTTCCCAGGTGACTTTGAGAAGTTGAATGTTATCCTCAAGTTGCTGCTCTCAAATGCAACTATAGATGGATAAACTGGACCATTATTCTCTGTTCATGGAAAATAAGTTTGTTAAGACTTCGATATTAAAAGCCAACAAGAATCTCAAGATGAAGAAAAGTTTACCACTCTTAGAAGGGCTAGGCGCAAAGCCATCCAATAAATCCATCATGGAAGGTCCAGTAGAAGAATTGGCTTTTGCAGAAGGTAAAGGCGATGAGAGTGAATCTAATGTGGCAATTGGTATCTGGTTATCTAGACCAGATGATAATAAATCAGATGGAGATGAACTGCTTTGCACTGGAGGAGTTCCAATTGATAAAAGGTCCAGTAGAATATCTGTTCCAGCTTTTGGAGCATGGTTTGTACCTAGAAATTGCATATAGATCACAAGTTATATGGTTGGCATAACAGATCATAGTAAATTATAGGGATAAACTGTACAACTTGAAAACAAGCTTCTCATTCAACAAAACAACATTTTAATCAATAGATTTTCCTTTCCCCAAACAAAACTTGAAGAAATGTGAAAAAAGTTGAGAATCATTTAGTTGGAATAAAAACTAAAATCCAACTAGAAGAGCATATTTATAAAATATATCCCACCAACATGGAAAATGTTCTAATGCTTTCACAAAAATTAAAAAGAATATGAAAAATTGAATTAATTGTAGTTTTAAATGGTATTGTAAACATAAAAGTCTGCACAACTAAGAGCATACTTACAAAACCATTAAGGCTGTGAAGCTCCACAACAATTTCAACAAAAAAATACAAAATCAAAACCGATCTGTGAGTTGTGTTTTGGAATCTAATATATCCAACATTCATTTATGATATTATGTCAGTGTATTAATACATAAGACTATGCCCTACAACTTAAATACAAGTAGGGTTCATTCAATTAAACATATGGTCTTGAAACCAACTCATATCCAACCAAATTGGAATCCAATTGAATCCCATATAATTCACATTGTGGTTATTCAAGATGGTACAACAGAAACAATGACAAAATAAACGCTATTTCTACTAATGTAGCATTTGGGTCTGCTAGAATGGTTCAACCATTGAAAAGAACCAAAGCAGATTATTGGGAACCAAAAAAGTTCAATTTTACATGATTAACAACTCTAAGGATCCCCAAACTAACCTGTTTGTGTTGAAGCTGGCGATACATCAACACCAAGAAGATCATGAAGGAAGTCACCACTGGAAGAGCTAGGTGCAGGAGCATCATCTGAAAGATCAAGTAAATCTACAAGTGGGGCTGCTGAAGGCTTAGCAACTCCATTTGGAAGGTTAACTGATGCCCCACCAGAAGTTGAAACAGTGGCTGGCAAAGAACCTGCCCTTTTTCCACTGAAAGTAGCCTCATCCAAGACTGGCATCCTTTCCACCAGTGCAGACCTGCACAAACACATCCATCAGCTTTATGCAACCATCAGAACTTTTTAACAATAATGAGTTGATATAAAAAAAAGTTTTGACATCATACCTGATATTCTGGTGCTTCTCAATAATCGAATTGAACTCGAGTGATCTTTGCTGCAATTCAAGCACAAGGTTTCCTTTATGTTGAGCAATTATATCTTTGATCCTCCTAAAAAATTATTCAAAAAACAAACCATACAATTAGATAAAAAAAAATTTCCAGAAATATCATTCAAAAGTACAATTTATTTTTATCTCATAAGAAAAGAGAGGAATTGCAAGATTCCATCATTCATAAAGATAGACAATATTTAGACTCAAATTGAAAATGTCAAATAACGTCCAAAAGGAATGATGTCAAAGTCAAAAAATATTGACATGACAAGTTTCATTTTCATTTCATCATGTAATTAGTTCTCTAGCTATCTGTTTCTGTTTATGCAGTATTTATCACCTTTTTCTTCCTGCTTCTGGATAATATATATTCAGTTTTAAAAAAAAACATCAGTCTAAGCTGATGGCATATATTTCAGATATTTAAAACAGTAGTAGTTGACAGCTATTTTTGATAGAAATAATTACAAGTCACTTATGTAGAATCATGCTTATAAGTATTCCCAATTTGCACTTTCTATGTGGGTGTAGACATCAACAGATGCATATAATTTTTTCTATGGGCTTCCAAGTACTTCATGCAACTCAATAAATTGGAAAGGCCACGAGAAAGAGTTGAACTAAAACTGCAATGGAAGTGACAAAAGTTAACATACTGTGAACAAGATGGAAAGCGGGAAGAGAGCTTCAGTAGAGCAATCAAAGCCATTGCTTTAGTAGTGAGATCAGAGGCATGGCGCTTTATAGCAATTTCAACAACATCCACAGCATCAGATTCTGTTACCTGCATAGCAAAAATAAACATACCAGGCCTTTGAAAGACAGAAAGAACTGCAATACTAACAAAAAATTATCAAACCCTAAGGATCCTCCCTGTTTTTTCCCTGTTTGGTTTTGGTGGGTGAGGTGTTGATGAAAGAGGCTATTTACAAAATTATAAATCTTACAAAGGAACACCATAGACACGTAATTCACTATACAGCAGACAATGAATCAATTTGTTATATATTCTCATACTACAGTTAAGTAATATCTGATAGCAGAGGCAAAAAAAACAGGAGAAAACAATCTAATGCGTTCGCACATACTCATAGGACTTCCACAAGAAATTATAGAAAAAGGAAAAAGGAAGCATATCCATGAGATAACACAAACCCAACTTAACAGTTCCAATGTGTAAATGCCAAAATGAAATTGCAGTTTGCAGTATCCTACATCCCATGTTCAATTAGTAGAAATTTCACAAAACAAAAAAAAAAAAAAGCTTCACAAAAATATTTCTTTGATAATTTTGTTCAGGCTTGTTATATTACTTAACACGGATAACACCATGCATGCTGACTAGTTATATTATTGCTCAGGGCCAATACTACGATGAACATGACATAACAACTTTCTACAAGCTTATATATGGATAGGATTATACTCACTGTTATAGGATCCTCTATGTCAAGTACCCCAACATTGTTAACCAACATGTCGCCATATTCTCCAATGCACCAGACTGCAACTTGAACAAGAGTTTCCTGATGACAATAATTCAACAAACATTCAAAAAGAGTAATATACAAATATCATGCCTATTTTTTCTTTCTTATCAACGTATGCTACATGCTCAAGCTGATAGGTTCACAATATACATCTATGAGCGAAAATTTTGATTACCTGTTCAGCTGATGTTTGAAATGCTCTGTATAATGCCCTAACCGTATATCCATGAAGCTCTGAAGCATTGCTTATCACAACAACAAGGGCGTGCCACACTTCATCTTTTACAAAATTTCCAGCCTACTAAGTATAGCACTAGGATCAAAATTACATACAATAAAATATATCATTGGAAAAGCTTGCTTAAAAGACTAACTGATGTCTTATACTTCAGAGATATGTAACGTGATATGCTTGATCTATTCTTTCATGGCTAGTCTTTCTTCATGATTTAGTTCTTAAATGCACATTTAAAACAAATTCTTTAACTCTAAACTTCTCCTTTGAGTTCTCATATCTCCATTATACAACTTCAAGATGTTTGAGTACAATATGCAGCATATTAGCACAAAGCATGTCCAAAGAGGGTATAAAATTAAACTTATAACCTAGCAATGGGGTGGATCAAGCACAGGGTATTATTATAAACTTAAGATAAAATATATAATGCTAAGAACTACAAAGGTAACTTTTGTCCACTGAAGAAGTTAGAAGAAGCAACACCAAAACAAAAAAGACAATTGTAGAGATAATATCACACCCAGAGCTGCTCTATAGTTTCAGAAGACATCTCCAAGTATATGATTAGTTCATGACAGAACACAAGGAGAATGCTATTGACAGATCATGCCTTCAGTTAAAAGCACCACAATATAATCCTATTTCAATTTATTCAAGCAAATGAAATATGCCCCATTCTGCCATCTCAGTAAAATAACTACAAGTGGTATGTCCAGTAGAATACTATCTTTTTTATTTCAGTGATCCACAATCACAATGCCTTTCATGCAAGAACTGAGATCAAGCGACAAATCAAAACATTAAAATGTTGGAACCAAATTTCAAACATGTAATCAAAACTATGATAAAATACTTGACATTCAGACTTTTACCTCAGTAAGAACCTTGAGCATCTGATCAATGTACCAAATTTTCTCAGGGGAGAACCTAAAGCACCAAAAAGCAAAAAAAAAGTTGACTAAACATCTCAGCACAGTAGTTATAACAGACTCTTATGGAAAATCAATCTAACTGAATTTGATTACATTACCCTACTCTTAGATGTTAGTGGGGCTAGTGAAGCAAATTGTTATGCATAAATTAATATTTTTCTATGATTGAAAAAGTACAATAAATCAACACCACTCCATTTGGACAGATGAAGATTTGAAATGAAAGGATGTTTCACTATGAGTTGAGATTGAAAAATAACAAAATAAAGTATTTGAATGAAAGGGTATTAAATTTGCTATTACTTGAATTTTGTGATTTTTCTCTCTATACACATGTACAAATACACCTTATTTCAAATACACGCCAATCCAAATGAACCCTAAGGGAAAACATTCTGGATAACATTTATGTCAAAACTGAAAATATTAATTATCAATTTTTCATTCAGAGAAAAAAGCAACAAGGTTAGCTTGATAATTGACCATTGTATGTCCCCTAGGCAAAACATGTTCATATGCACCCACGCAATCAAGATAAAAGAATAATAGAAAACGAAGAAGAAGAAAAAGATGTTGGGAGCACATTCAAATCTCTTACTCTTAATACTAGATGAACCATGAATTCTACGCCAAGTCCAAATCCCAAATGCTAGATAATTCATTAATGTTGTGCTCATGAATGTCATGCAGCAAAAGCAAGAATACCTAATATGATATATCAATTTACCAGGATAACAGAAGTAAAAAGAAAACTTTAAAATACTTGTTAACCACACAACTTACTTTTCAACAATGGAGCAAATTTTGGCAGTAAGATCTCCTTTAAATTCTTGATCACTTACTTCCAAATATTCAATTAGCTCTTTAGTCAAAGGTTTTACATTGGTCTCATTCACCAGAAGGTAAACAAGTTCAAGGGCCCTTTTACGGATAGAAGCATCTGAATCCTGAAAGGGGAAGTGCCAAATCAAATTCTTGTCAAGTTTTTCAAAGATTTGCATTTTATGCGCAACAGTAAGAGAAAAAATAAGGGATGCCTCATTTCAGAATATTTACTACTACAGAACTCCAAGAAAATGGTCTCACAGAAATAAACACAACAGAGAAACATGAAGTGTTAACAGAGAAGAAAAGAATCAAGGGAGAACAATAGTGTTAACTGCAAATATTTATGCAAATCAAATATTTCTATCAATCTGATATGTTACAAGTATTGGATGGAAATTTTTCAAGAGAACATGAGTTCAAGATAAAAAAAATTTGAAGTGTGAAAATTCCAGATATAGCCAAAAGTGAATGATTAATTATTTTATAAGGTATCATCCCATAAACTGCTCATGCCCGACTTCCACTTTCCCATTTTTATTGGATGTGGTGAGGGGGGCAATCTAGCACCTCAAAGTCATTAAGACAGAAAAAGCATATTTACTTTACCCACTATACAAAAATTCAAAATTCAAAATACTAAATAATTTACTTCAAAAACATCTATTTGCATTTGTTTGGGTAGTAATGCGTATGAAAAAAATAATCAACCTTCCTATGAATATCACAGGCATCAGCTTATCTATGCAGAACATATAGTGGAATAAATTGTGGAGTGAGTCCAACAACCATTTCAAATTAATCTCCCATTTTGTTATCCATTTCAATTCAAATGTTTTAGCGAATTATGACTTTTTGAAGACTTTCTGCACCAACATGCAGAGAAGAGGAAATAAAGCTTTGTCCAACATGATATTCTGATAATTCTGAAAGACATGAAGAGCAAGTTTGTCCAAATTACATTATTAATATCCTATCAAGATCAGTGATAGTGATAGCCAAAAATGTTCATGGAGACGATGAATTTTCTCTCTCCCTCTTTTTCCCATAAGATTCTTTACTTTCCTGTATAAATAGTAAATGAAAAAAATCAAGGTTGGTACAATAACACATACTTTAACACATTCCAAGATTGTTGCTCGATGCCTTTGCACTGCTTGAGCATCCACTGTAATTGCCTTCATCAGCATGTTTAATGCAACATATCTGGAAAAAAAATCGGACAACAGATAGCAGTATAATATGTGAGAAAAAATTGAAAAAGAAAAAGGAAATTCAAGGTTATAGATCTAAAAATGATAAATCAATTCTGAAATGGAACCATAATTATGTGGCTGAAGCACAACACAACCAAGTCTAATTTCATGTTTCCAGAAAGCCCATATAAGATCAGAGTATCTGACAAACTTTAGATATGTAAACTTTGACTAGAAACAGCCAAGCTTAGAATTTTAAGTTTTGATTCCAAGTACCAACCCCCAACTCACACAGAGGTGCATATCTAGACTGCTATCAAATGCACAAATATGTAACCTTTCTCCCTTCACACGCAATACTCCTATATGCAAATAACTAATTACAAAAGCTCAAGTTAATTGTTTCCCATAATTATGAGGCAATATATAAGCAAATATAAGATCTTTAGAGATAACGTGAACACAATAATTAGAGAGGACTAAAATCAAAAGTCATATTAGCGAAAAGTAAATCTGGAGAAATATACATGTAACTCACCCCAAGCAATTTACTACAATTATCAGAAAAATCAATCTCAAAAGATAACAAGAATGTCAAGATTGACTACTAAATCATATCTGAGTTGAAATATTGTAAGCACAAATAGAGCTAACAATTTTGAACACAACACGATTAATCGACATGACACGACACGACATGGACTTTTCACAATAAGATACGAATACGCCTAACATGTTTATGATACGATTAGACACGTTTAAAAAAATATAAAATATCTAATAATTAAAAAATTATATATTAATATTTTCAAATATATGTATAAGTTTATATATTAATAAATTTACAATATATCATATTATAATTAATTATATTAATATATGTGAATAAAAATTAACAAATTATCTATAATTTGTATTAATAATAATTGTATTGATAATTAAATGCTTAAATTTTGTTATAATAACAAATTTATTTTACGCATATACATGTATGTTTATATATATTTATATATATGTTATAATATACCAAATTATTAATACATTATAAAAATTAACATATACTTATAAAATATTAACTTTAGTTGTTTGTAATTATATATGTGTATATATATATATATATATATATTTATAAACGTGTTACACGATTAAACGACACATTATTGTAAGACACAAATTGTTAGCTCTAAGCACAACCAGCTAGTACAAATGTTGTTGACAAACCTGATATTGTTGTCACGGTTTGACAAGAATCTTCCCAATATATTAATAGCAAGCACTCGTAACCCACCATTATCTTCAATGCTCATGATAGTTTCAACACATTCATATAAAATAGCGTTCCCTGCATTTTTGTTTGACTCAGTTTTTGTTGCCACCTATGAGAAAGTCCAACCGACAAAATAAACAATAAATTGTTAAATGTCAATTTATGAAGCAAATGGTTGGTTAAAAGAAACAATGCCTTCAAGAAACAATGTGCTTTTAGGAATACACAAGATATGGTAATTACGTTGTAAACTAGACAAGTTCACTTCCAGTTAAAAATAAGGACCACAAGAAAAGAATCAAGCAATTATACAAAAAGTGGATGCAATTTAGTAATTGCAAAATGTTAGCCCGTTAGAATTTGGCCTTCACAGCTGACCAAAAACAAGCACTACTTGATATAATAATTTTAACTCATAAAGACCATAGTAATTTTGCCTACTCAAAAATTGTCTTCTGATTTCCATCAGACAAAAGTTCAAACCACATAACAGCTACCCTTATGTCAATATATATACATATTAATAGTACTCCATTTCCAATCCAACTAAGCCCCTTCGTAAATGAGAACTGCAATCATCAAGAAAGCTACCAGAAGACACCTTAAAGAAGCATATTCAAAAATACAAGTAAAAGAAAAAAAGTAAAATTGACCAGATCGGAAAGGATTCTACCCAACGTCCCATCTCATTATAAACAATAACCCACAAATCGAGAAGTTTTCTTTCTTCTAACCACCCACTAATTTCTTCAAAATATTGGAGAAAAGTTTCACCAAAATGTGTCCTGCAATCCACTGAATACTGCTTATATTATCTCTTTTCATGTTAATAAACGCCTTATAAAGATTAATAATAATTTCTTCAACAATTGACATACTTCCAAATGAATCAAAACTCTTTCCAGACTTAACAGAGAAGATACAATAGAAGGATACCAAACATAAATAGTAACTCACCTGAGCAAGTATGTCATTCATAGCATCACTAGCATCGACATCTCCTTGGCCTAACATGCATAAAAGCTTAAGCAATCTGATATGGAGAAAAGGGTCTGTAATGCCAGCAATGTCATACTCAGGTGTATATGGACTGTTCACAACATCTCTTAGAGTTCTGACCAAACCGTCAGTGCATTTCTACACAATGATTTCAGAATTTGTCATAATTGGAGATCAAAAAAAGATTAACTAAAATTTAGCTTTTTCCCTTGAAAAGTTAACTTCACAATGCAGCCATATTTTGAAAAAACCTTTCTCCCAAAAAATGTACCAAAGTTGACTTTTCAGAAAAATAAAAATAGCACATTGCCACTCTATTACCCACATAGACCATACAGTCAAGCTGTAATTGTAAATTATTGTCTTAAAAATAGGATGGATCATGATAGCACCAGATATATCCACAATTCGCACAGACCATTCAGTCTTGATATCATTCTAAGCACCTGAAATTAACTCAGATTCCAATCTCAACATATAGGTTTTAGAAGGTGGATGTTAGATGCATTTTCATAAAAACATATGCCAATGGACAGCCAAAAAGAAAATAAGTCCTGTGATCGATCAAATAATTGAACTCGCTGAATGGGGACAATAAAAAGAAAGCCCAATACTCAATAATATTTAGTAAACATACAAAATAAGCCACAGACAATTACCTTTCTGAAATATTCAAGTGCTTCAGGACTAACTTTACATAGATCTGTACAAAGTTGAATGCCTGTTATTAAGACGCCATGATGTTTTTCTTTAAGTAAAGCTGCAGCAGGATTTACAAAATTTTCTGCCAGATCAGGAACCTTCTTTATAATCCGTATGGAGCATAATGCTGCCTGTATTCATCAACAAGCAGTGGCTGAATCACAAGAATGTCCAGTAAAGGTATGAAATTGGTGAACTAAATCAGATTATAAGCACCAGTTAAAAAGATTCTGCACAAGAAAAGATGTGCAATATCATATCTTCATCAAGAAATTCCAAACACCTAAGTTTGACACTTGCTCTCCTTCACTCAAGAAAGTAATTTATTAAAAGGAAACAACTCAAAAAAGCAAGTTAGGTAAGATGAGTTTGAGAAATCATAGTCTGGGTTATTTTCTTTTCTTTATATTTTGGCATGTGTGAGTGTTGGGGGACTGGAGAGTTGTTTCAAACAACTCTGTAAAAGCTCATTGAATTAGAAACCAAATCACCTCTAAAATGTATATCATGTGAATAATATTCCAATACCTAATAAACAAAAACTACATTTTTTAGAGTATATATCTTTGATTTCTAAAACTTACAGGGTTTCTCATTATTTTCTAAAAATTGGTGAACTGCAGAAACTACAAAATCCATTAAGGAGACAAGCTTACCTTTTTTCGAATGTTGGGATCCCGAAATTGCAGCAGTCTTTCCACTTCTGGTGCAAGATCACGAGCCATTTCTGCTGAACAAATATTACCCAAAGCACAAAGAGCAAGTCCCACAATATATTGGTTTGAGTGATTGAGATCTCTGCAAATAAGTTAAGGTGCTAATATGGAAAGCAGGCTTACTTGTTTCCAATACAGTATACTAAATACTATAAAAAAATATTTGACCATTTTGACACAAAGATAAGACAAGTACATAGAAAAATCATGTAAAGTTTCAACAACAAAATAATGTATAGGATACTGTTTCAATGAGTTTGTGACCAACATTAGAACTTCTTGTCTTTCATCAAGAAGTAACATGAGGCCAAGATAACCAATTCTCTTCTCTGGAAATCCAGCTGATGCAATCAACTTGAGGCACTCCATTTGACCAAAATGTGTTGGATAACCAAGCATGTGAATAAACATGAGTTTTGCCAAGTTACGGTGTCTATAATCTTGATCATTTTCATTGATTGCAGCACGAATAGCAGCACACTCCTTTCTTACAACAGCACGTTCCTCTGCAGCAGTTTTGCAAGCACGTATTGCCCGAATCATATCCCTGCATGGTAACATAGACATTCCCAACTTCTTGGTTAGGTCTACCAACAATCACTGATGAAATTATATAATCAGTGAGTTGCATCAACCATTTTGCTTATTATGACCAGTAAGTCTTATAAAATTAATAATGTACGAATACAACCAACCTAATGACAATAAAAAAATACGCTGCATTTAAGCAACATGAGTTAATGGTTCAAAGCGTTGTTTCTGTTTTGTTAGCAAAGATATTGCAAGGATGGAGAACATGAACAAGAAAGAGGAGGAAAGAAAATATATGTTGTGCTTGGTTGGAAGGTTAATTAGATGGAAGCAAAAACTAGGATTGCTCCATATAGTGCTGCTCAGATCAAGTTACGCCCATATACCATAAGTGGATGGATTGGAAGAGGAAAATGATGCCAATACTATCATGTCTAATAAACACTCCCTGCCAAACCCACTTCTCACTAACCCCACTCTCCATTGCCAAAGAGAATGGATCATTTTCTTTCCTTCTATTCTTAACTACATACAAGATGAAGATTCTCTCTCTTCCTCTAATAACTGCAGAGACACTTCTACTACATCCAAACCGGAAAAGGAAAAGATAGCCTCCCAGTTTTCTCTTTGCAAAATGTTCCAATCAAGTATAACAAAAATCATTAGAATGAATTGTAATAGAAACTATGTCTTAACTCATCTCGGCTCTACCAATGGAACCCTGGACTAGCAATGGAAAATACTTTTAAACTAGTGTCAACTTGCACTATGGACTTATTGGAATGATTTAACAATTATAAACCAAACTTGCAATGCAAAAACTTCCAAGATACATTCATCTTCCTTCAGTAAATCTATAAAAAATAATTCCTCTGTCAACCTACATCTTCTATCATTAGCTGGTTTAGGCTATGTCTTTCTAATATGTCTCATCAGAAGAAATAAATTTGTTGGCCAAGCTTAATTATATTATCTTTATGGCAGCAACAGCAATTTGACAGACAACTAACGAAGCATGCTCAGAACTAGACAAATTGCCACAGAGTTCAAATTTTAAGCATATGATGTCCTGAAACGGCTTCTATGAACCACCCCCACACAAAAAAATAAAAGGCTTTAGAAGGTGAATGTTTTTTGTGCCTTAACCTTGTAAGCAAACATGTTTGATAACTTTCTTTAACTGAAATCTGCTATGCCTCAATTCACCATATTTACCACTGGCCACAAAAAGAAAAGTGCTATAAATTGCATCCTAACCTAACCCATTACAATGCATAGGTTATATCTCCCCATTCTTTCACCCTTTACTCTAATTGTTACACTGTGGTACCTAAAAAAACATTACTCATTCCAACACGATAACAATTTGACATCTGTGAAAGTAATGAGGTGTGCTTCTAGCATAATATACATGGGTACTTTCACCATTTGCTATGAAATTTATATCCTTTGAAGCATTGATAATTATTTATTCTAATTTTGTGTTAGAAATTTTTTTATTTCAAGGTCTTATGCTCAAATAATCATAGCTTCACTTCCAAAAATTATACATGAAAATACCTCATCTGAAATTCTTGCATTTCAATTCTTCAACCCTGTTGTAAGAGTCACATAATGCAAGAGTGGTATATGAAGTGGAAACTACATTCTCTCCCATGTTCTATTAGTAGCTCTGTTGAAGTGATTCTCTGCTCTCCTAAAATACCATCTACAACGGTTGCTATCAAAATGGGGCTTAGGAGAGCTACCCTCCATGTGCAATGAGCATTTTCTTTTTCTAGTATAAGCAAGCAGCATTCAGACCATATAGGTCACCAGATCATTGAGAAGCTGCTGAAGCTCTTTTATTTATTTAAAAAAAAAAAAGTGAGAGATCCTACACCCTAGCCATATACTGAGTACTAACTGGAGGCTAATAAACTGTGACCCTTGCAAAATTAAGGTGTGTATACACTTCCAGTGAGCCAACCAAGGCAAGTAGTTCTCTACATTCCACTATCCTCTAACTGCAACTAAATAAGATCAACTGAAAGCAAAGCCATTGTATGCACTCAAAATCAAATAAGCAAATACCATCACAAATCAACAACCTCCAGCTACCAGAACCAAACTCATGAACAATTCACAGAAAAAAAAAAGGCTGAAGATTCAATCGTAAACATCAAAACTAATTGAATTCTACTTGGGTTAAACTTAGGGCAATGAAATTAAAACCAAAATTACATAACTTCAAGTTCCAGCTCACAAACGGGTTGGTTAACACCAAACAAAAAAAATAAAGAAAATGGAAATTGCTTGCATGATCTAATAAAAAGGAAACAGTAAGATTTATCAACTCACCTCAGACGCGTACCGGACGAGAAGGGATTCATGATTGGGTTCGTTTAGAAGCTTCTTTAATAAGCTTAATCAGATCCAAATGAAAATTTAATAAGACAAGTCCATTAAAAAAAAAACTCCCTCTGGATTTAGTCAGTGAAAATGGATTTACCCGAACTCGATATCGGAGATCCAAATAGGTTAACCCAGGGATCAGATAGATAACAGAGAAGTAAGAAAAGAGATTTGGATCTGAAGACAGAGAGAATGACAGAAATAGTGATTTCCTTTTATTTCTTTTCACTTCGGTGCATATATGATATATGTGCGTTTTCCAGTTTGTCTTTGATCCACAAAATTAAAACAGCAAAATGCGAAATAACACTGAAGAAATAAAAAAAAAACTATACTGTTTATTTTAATATATTATGCGCAATAAAAAGTTTATTTTGCTTGTAGTGATTAGATCACCCACCGGTGAGATTGAAATGGCGAATTCCAGATTTTGATTGGATATTTTTATACAATTGGCTTTTTCTCACGGCTAAAATTTCATTTAGGATTTTCGGTAAAATAAATAAATATAGAGAAATTTTTTTTACAAATTCAATCAACTATTTATATTTTTTATTTTATTTCGTCTCATATATATTAAATTACTTTAATAGAATATAATAATATTTTTAGATAAATATGTCAATAAAAAATATAATATATATAAAGTGAATTTTGCTCTGTGAGTGTATTAAAAATATTTTTTTATAGAATAATTCTCTAAAAATAAATAGTATATTTGTAAAAAAAAATTATTAGAATTACGCTTACAGATAGTAGGTCACCCTACCTGAGACAACGCTTATGTTTTCAGTCCATGGGTTTATTTTTTATTTTATAAAAAATGTCCATTTATATGTTTTATTTTTCACTTAATGGTAATTTTATTTAATAATTAAACATGAAGTAATAAATATCTTGTGGTAATCGGATTAGTTTCCACCAAAATGAATAATTGTACCAAAAATTAAGACAAACAAAAATTTTTAAATAGTTGGAAGAATCACAAATGGTCTCTTTTAAAAACTAACTATCCTTATATTGTTAAAAGAAGTGACATAATTTTTCTCAGATAATTTAAAACACAATATATCACAAAGTAAATGACCCGATAATAGCTATTAAATAGATAATAAAGAGAACACCAGAATTTAACGAGATTCGACCAATTATACTTACGTTTTCGGACACTACTAAAATAATATTTCACTATTTCAAAAAAATATTACAAAGTGAAATATTAAAAGAGAAAAAATATAATCAATTTTAGAAATAGTATATTGGTATTTGGGATGAATTGTTAAGAAAAAGATGAAAATTTTTTATATACTAATATTTTTTTTCTCCATCTCCCACTTCCGACGTGGAATGGAAAATTGTCAAAATTTAACAAACTAATTTCTCAAGCTGATGTTTTTATAAAATACAAGCCCACACTTTGAAGGTTTTTAAGTACTCTTTTAAAATGCTAGGGCTTTTTTTATTATTTTCTCATAATTTTTTTAAAAAAATTAATTAATATAATTAAAAATCAATTGAACACCCATTGACTATCGTTTTATTTTGTTTTTAATTAGACTTTTTTTGTCTTTAAATATTCTAAATTTTGAAAGCTTTCTCCTTATCATTCGGAAAATCATACCTCGAGTCCCTCCAAATCATTGTGGCGTTGGTGGGATCGATATTTCTTACAGAGGAATCATCTCTGTTTGGAACTCCATATAAAGTTTTTTACGCAATCTCTAAGCTGAATCTCAGGTTCTATTAAAAATGCTGTAGAAGGGTTGCATGTCATTAAAAACAAAATAGGATCTTGATTGAAAAAATAAAACTTTAAAAACCCAAAATAGAAAATATGTAAATCTAAGGGGTTTAATTATAAGTTTTGCTTTATTTATTTTTTCTTCCTATTAGGTCTCTAGCATATGATGAAACAAATGATTAGAAGCTCTGTTGAACAAAATAAAAATTCTAAGATTAAGGTTCATTTGTTTCAAAAAAAAATTTCTTCCAGCTCTTATTTTTTAATATTTTATTTATCTAAAAAAATATTTTCTAAATTAAAGAAAAACAACTCAAAAATAAAAATATATATTTTTTCATTTTAGAAAGAAAAAATTATTTTCTAAAACTTATTAGATGTAAAGAAAGAAAATAATATTTTTACTTTTTTAATTTTTTTTATTGTTATAACTAAATAAAAATATATTATATTTTTTAAAAATATATTTTTTTATAATGTTTTTAAAAATAAATTATTTTATTGAAACAAAAAGTAATAATTAAGTATAAAAATATGTTGTCACATAAATTTCGAAAGTAAAATTGTAATACATTGGGGACCATGCAGCAAAGAAAATTACCCTACTTTTCCTTTTCACTTTGGGAACAAACTACAAAGTTAAAAATCAACACTCCCACACTCTCTTTGCTTCTAAGTCTTCGTTCACAACATCTTCCATGCCATGGCCTCTTGTCGCTCTTCTCTCCCTCTTTTCGTCTTCTTCTCCATCTTCATCATCCTCACTGTACCATTTTGTACCCATGGTAAAGTATTATTCAACCTCCCTGTACATATTATTTTTCTTTTAATTCAGATTTAATTATTTTTCTTTTTACTATTTTTAGTTTCAGCGGAGCTTATTCTAGAAGAAGGCTACACTGTAACCACAGTGATCGACGGCTACAAGCTAAACATAAATCCACACGCCGTCATCTCTCGACCCGGATTGTCCGATCTTATTCTCCTCGATTCTTTCAATAGTGTTTTCTATACCCTATCGTTCCCCGTTTCTCCGAGTAATTGCTTTTTGGCTATCGCAAATTCTCAATTAATTCATTTGGGCAATTTTTGTTTAGAGATGTGAATAATTTTTTGCTTTTTTTTTCTAAAAAAATAAAAATTGCAGAGAGTGTGGTTAAGCGGTTATCTGGAAATGGGGTTGCCGGATTATCGGATGGGGAACTGGATTCTGCCCAGTTCAATAAGCCAAAGAGCCTTGCAGTTGATGTTATAGGGAACATTTATGTTGCTGATAGGATTAATGGTACCATAAGAAAGATTACCAATTCAGGTACTTTGCTTGTGTTGGGTAATGGAATTCAATTCAATGGCGGATTATTTCTGTTTGAATTGGATTTTATGTTTTTTATGCTTCACTTGCAGGAGTGACCACCATCGCTGGAGGATACTCCAAGAGAGTAGGGCATCAGGATGGTCCTGCTCAAAATGCAACATTCTCTAGTGATTTTGAATTGGCTTTTGTTCCTCAAGAATGTGCTTTGCTAATTTCGGATCACGGCAATCGACTGGTTCGTCAGATTGCTCTTAAGCCTGACGATTGCGCAACAGCTTCTAAATCAGGTATCTTCTTCTGCAGAATTGGTCAGGGGTAACTTGAATGATTTCAATGCAAGTAACAAATCAATTATCTTGGTGGTTGGCTTTAGCTGGAATATGTTGTTTCTGATTATACTCTTTTGACCCAGTATACTTGGAAAGAAAGGGTGTTTTTTTTCAAGTTTCAATTTTCAAGTTTCTGTTTCTGTTTCTTGGACAGGCTTAATTCCTTGCTGAAATTCATGGTTTGCTTCATGAAGTTTTGTTCACGAATTAGTGGGAGAGTCCACAAATAATTTTTCATTATGTTGTGCAATTTGTATATTTGGCCTGGCCTAATCTTTTATTGCTTTCATTGCAGGACTGGGGATGATTTCGTTTTGGGTTTTAGGACTAGGAGTGGTCTTCTCTTGTTTACTTGGGATGGCCATTGGGTTTGTGGTTCGCCCTTATATTACCTCTCATGTAAGTTGTGTATTTGTACTGTATTTATCCTGATTCAAGCCTCAAGGGATTACTCGCTCATTGTCTAACCTAACTCTATAGACAGGATGGCTCTCCTCCCCTCGGATGCAGCGAGACATGGAAGCTTTTCCGAATCAGCATGGTGAAACCAGTACTCATGCTCTGCTTGAACATGAGAAGCGCACTTCTCTTCTGCTTGAACCTTTCTCATCTGTCACTTATGTTTATTAGGATTAACCCTGTGGGTTCTCAAACTCAATCTTCAATCAAGGATATAGGTGCCCAAGTTTCCAGCAAAGGCGTTCTATCTTTGCTGGATTCTGATGTAAATAGTTTTGAGATAGCAAACTCACATCTTTGTGCTGAACTGAAGGATTTGATAACCTTTAATGGCCCCGTGCAACTATCAAACCCAGAGAATGAGATCTTCAAAGGAGGACAAGATGGATTGAGAAGTGGTTTGTTGGATGGCCACGGAAGGATAGATGCTATGATACAAGCAAATATCATGGGTTTTACTAAGATGCCTGAAGAATCAACTCTAATCACTGGGTCTTTGGTACAGAATGTTTGTTTAGTTAAGAGGAGATGAAGTGGTTAACGGATTCTCGCTGTTTGAATTTTCTTTCCTCCGAAACTCGTGTCTTTGTATTTAAATCTATGCGTTTGGTTATAAATCTCTCCCATTGATGTCAATCTTCAAGTTCCACTTGCTGCTAGTGCTAACTCAAAATATTTGTATGAATTAGGCAACTGAAATTGATTGTTTGTGGGATTAACGGCAGGACATTTGTTGTCTAGACTAAATTCATATATTTATTTATAAATTGAATTACTAACATACTTAATAATTAGCTAAAACTAAAAGAATCGATTTTTATGATTTTTATCATATAAGTTCTTTAGTTTTGACATATTAAGGTTAAATTTTTGTTTTCTTCCCATGAAGAATTTGAATAATATAATCAAAATTTTTAAGTTCATATATTAGTTCATTTGAATACATTAAATTATAAGATAAAGACTTCAAAACTTCAGCTTCAATAAAAATCCTTCGAAAACTTCTCCAAATTCATCTTGTCATTAAATTGCTGTTGATACAGCAACTTGATGTTAATTAACTACTGCCGGTTTTGAGGCACGAAGAGAACACTTTTTCAAGTTGACGTCTATCTCCTTCTATCATTTGTCTTAACTTATATTTTGTTTGACTATTTTACTTCAGATCTTAATGACATGTATATAACCCCGAATCAACCCTTTCCCAGCCATCTTTTTCCTTTAATTTTTTTACCCTCGGCATGTACATGGATTTATAACTCAGATTTAACCAATACCCAAATACTTCTCTGAGGAAAAGAAATGCAACAGGAATCAATATTACACGCAAATATGTTAGAAAAATGGAATAGACATAACGAATGCATCAAAGATAAATTACAAACCCGCAAAAGAAAAGCTAAAAAGTGAGAGTAAATATAAGCGTTCAGGTTTGGACAAAAAAATCATGGAACCAGCAAAAGCAACTTAGCTAGTCACTACTCACTTTCATATATAACACTAACACCAATTCGTCCAGGCTCATCTAGGATTTCAATCACTAGCCATCACATGCAAATGGAACAAAATATTTGCTAAAAAAATGTCAAATGGAAAAAATAACCAAGAATTTTTCCCAGAAGAGGAGGAATCAAAGACAGAAATAATCAGAAAATTACGAGCATTGCTTGATTTCCTCCACCAGTTCTGTAGAAGTGCCACTATGCAATAGGTCTACAATATTTTGACCAGGCCTAAATATATTTTCCCAGGCACTAATAGAGCAGCTCCAACAAATACTTAATTCTCTAAATAAATTTTGATGCCTATATCCTAAATATATAAGAACTAATATCGAAGTCAAATGAGGTTATAACACCAAAATCTCTTTGCACAAGATCAATACCCATTAGTGTAACCCATTGAATTGGTTCGAGAGCGAATGTTGTGGTGATTGTACATGGGATCTACATAATCAACAGGCTTAACAACTGCAGCTTCACGCTTCCCATTCTGTTCTTGAACTGCACCAAACAAAATTTCATCGGTTTTCTCATGGCTCTGCTCATAGCATGTGTGCGGTATGGAGGATTGATACTGGTGATGATGCTGCTGAAGGTCATCATCCCACCCACTATAGAAAGCTCGACCTTGCCTCCATTGATGCATATTTTCTGCATCCTTGGACATGAATGAGTAGGTTTTCCTTGGTGTTGGGGTTCTGGTTTCAATTGAAGGAGGTTCATCTTCATCTGGTATCACAAAGCTGTCCTGCACAGGCCAAGTGTTTGAGTGCTTCTGCTGCTGGTTTTGATATTGATAGCTTAGTTGCTTCTTTCTAAAACCAGGAACTATTCCACCCAGAATTTCAACAACAGATGCCCCAGCATTTGCAAAAAGTTTACTAAGGGATCCAAAGAAACGTTCCTCGTGTTTCTCCTGTTCATCTTCAGTTGGAATTAAAGGTGGCCTTACAGATTTTAGAGGCTTCTGATATAGATTTCCTACAGTAATTGTTTCAATTGCATCCAGATCCTTCAAAGCACATAAGTTATAAGAATTTATGCTCCGTTAGAAAGTTGAAGATGCCTAAATTTAAAAGAAATGCCTTGCAATGAAAATTAGGCTGTCTTTGACACTTTAGGCATGTGTTTACTGATGACACATCTACTGCTACTGCAAGGCAACTTGGCCATGCATGGCATGAAAAGAATGAATACCAACCAGTCCTCGAGGAATTAGTTCCAAAGAAACAGAACCTTTTGTGTCAAGTTTGTTCTCTCTTGACATCAGCATTAAGCCTGGAAAGCTTACTTGAAGCTCATCCAATTACTATATGGAGCCATGCAAGTGCCAAAAGAGATTAAATAAATAAATATTTGAGTTCAAACAACTCAATGGAGAATCGTAAGTACAAGTGTGTGAATCCTGCTTGATGAGTGTACTGCATGGAGTTGCTGAGAAGTAACCATTGATTGAAAAAACAACTTACATTCTGAGAAGAAGTAATTGTTCCTGCTCTATGTTGCAGCAAGGCAAGCATGTAACCAAAGAAGCCGCCTGCTACAAGCACTGCAATTCCTGCAATGATGCAATGCTTACCTAATCTATTATGTTGAGCAAACAATAGAATATTAAATAGCAATGGAAAAGCTTGCTTACCTAGGGGAAACCCACTTTCATATTGATAAGCACAGTCATCAAAATGGAGTTGGATCTCTCTGATAGCTCGGTTTCCTCTGTCTATAACAAGCAAAGAGCAACTGCTTCCAATGTAAACCACATCAAATTCATTAGAAAACTTTGCATCTTCACTTGCTCCATCTACATGACCCCCTCCACAGCTCCATTTGCCTCCAGCAATTGTTGTAACCCCTAAAGGAGGATTTTCAATCACAGTAGGATTCAGTATATTCAGTTCAAACTGTAATTCCCAACGCTTATGACAACCTATAACAATAATAACAATTATACAATGATGCAGAGAGAATTCTAAATGTGATTCTACAGTTGTCTTCAAACCTCCATTTAGATTATCCCTCAGATTTTCCATACAAAGCACAAATAGCATTTACCAGTATCACTGATTTTCCTGATTGCCATATTCATTGTATCTGCAATATAAATATTTCCTCTATCATCTACTGTAAGCCCCTTTGGATGGTTCATCCTAGCTTCTCTGGGCTTCCCATCTACGTGTCCAGAGTATCCTTCAGGGGATCCAGCAACCAGCTTTGGTCTGCTGTCTGCAGCATGATTTCAATCAAAAGAATCATAATGAGAAAAAGAATGTGGAGAACAAAACACTTCAATTATATCATACGTGAAATAGTGGAATTTTTATGAAGAGTATCTTCAAACATCTATCTAATCTTGCTAACCTTGAAATTTTAAGCTCAATTGAATGAATTCTTATATTTGATACAGAGGAAGAACTGCAGACGTACAAATGCATGAGAACTTGTTTGCATGGGTAAGATATTAAAACATCTCAGTTTGAAACAAGTTGCATATTATTGCGCCCTATATCAAGGTTGAGTTTAGTATATCTGCTTAGTAATGGCAAAATAGATCCAATCCAGTTTTTTGCGCTTAATTATGTAATCCTGCATAATGATGGAGAGATATACAGAATATTTTTCACAATATAAGGCCTTTTCTTAAGAAATCAAGCTTCTGCTAGCAACTGTCTCTATGAATATTGATATAGTACTTGATGTGCTGTTAAGCACCACAACACAAAAATGGAAAACAAATCAAAACAGACTTGTATTGAACTGAGAAAACAGGAATTACAAGCATTCGAGAGACCTGTATCTCTCCAAAAGCCACAAGGACTGATATCAAAATAACAAAATACCCTTCTCACAACAAACCTACTCTACTTATAGCTGCTAAACCCAGCCCAACGTAATAAATTATTCACTATATTACCCTCTAACCAACTTAGAAGGAATAATTCTAGAATCTGTCCCCACAGCCTCTCAGCACGCAAAACCCCTCTTAAACCACTTAATTCTTCCCTTTCTTCTTCCTGGTGTAAGTATAACGAATGGGAGGTTTATCAATTCTCCTCCCCACCCAGAGAAAGCACCTTGTCCTCAAGGTGAAAAGCTGGGAATTGGTTGGAAATCAGATTGTTGTCTTCCCAAGTAGCTTCAAATGGAAGAAGATCTTTCCACTGAATCAGGACTTCCACTTCTCCAGGTTGACCTTGAGCTTTGTTGCGGACACCTAAAGAGCAGCTGGTTCCACAACAAGTTCTAAGTCAGCAGTAAGCTGGGATGGTATTGGTGAGGAAGCAACAGCCTCTCCTTTAGCTCGGCGTAACTGTAACACATGAAAAATTGGATAAACAGCAGAAGAGGAGGGCAAATCAAAACGGTAAGCCACTTTGCCAATGGATTCCAGCACAGTGTGTGGCCCATAGTATCACGCTGCCAATTTCTGAGTTGTACAGGTGGCTAGAGAAGACTGCCGGTAAGGTCTGATTTTAAAAAATACCTGATCTCCCACGTTGAACTCCTCATCTCTCCGATGCAAGTCAGCTTGTTTTTTCATGCGTTGCTGGGCACGCAAAAAGGTGCATCCGTAGATCATCTAAAATTGCATCATGCTCTATCAATATTTGATCAACGGAGGAAACCGCTATGGAATGGCTAGTGTAGCAGAGAATTGGTGGAGGATCACGGCCATACAAAGCTTTAAAAGGAGTGCACCCAATGGCTGTATGGTGAGCTGTATTAAACAAGAATTCTACCCAAGGAAGCCATTTTAACCGTTGTTTAGGCTTGTCCGACACAAACAGTGCAGGTAAGTTTCCAAGCTCCAGTTGACTACTTCAGATTGGCTATTTGTTTGTGGATGGTAAGCTGTACTTCGTTTCAAAACAGTCCCCTGAAGCCGAAAGAGTTCGCGCCAAAATTACTCATAAATACTTTATCTGTATCCGTAATAATTGAGTGGGGCAGGCCATGGAGCCGTACTACTTCGCGGACAAATAATTCTGCAACTAACTGAGCTGTATAGGGGTGCTTCAAAGCTATGAAATGAACATACTTGGAGAGTCAATCAACTACTACTAAAATGACTAACTTGACATCTGATTTCGGGAGCCCCTCAATAAAATCCATCGTAACCTCATCCCAAACATAAGGGTATTGGTTGTAGTAGCCCGGCTGAGGAAGATGTAGAACTTCTATGATGCTGGCATACGTCACATTCAACAATTCTTTTAGCAATGCCATGCTTCATTCCTACCCAAAAAAGTTCTGCTGCAATCCGCTTGTAGGTTTTCGTTTCACCTGAATGCCCTCCAATGGGTGATACATGATATTCCTGAAAAATGAGAGGAATAAAGGCTGAAGTTTTGGCTAACACCAATCTGCCCCTGTAAAACAGAAAATCTTGTTGCATTGTGAACCCAGCATTCTGTATGTCTTTGTTTGCCAGATTTTCTTTCACTTTTTGCAAAAACTGATATGAAGCTCTCTCTTCTTTCAACTTGTCCCAATCTCGCCAATTTGGTACTAGAAAGTCAATTCAGTTTTGCCAAATTCACATTTCTTCCTATTATCTACCAAAGTGTACTGCCGAAGCCTTTCCAAAACTAATTTGAGGTAGTATAGATGTCCTTCACTTGCACTGTAAATTACTATGTCATCAAAAAACACCAATACAAACTTCCTTATGTAAGGCTGAAATACCTCATTCATCAAGGATTGAAATGTAGCTGGAGCGTTTGAGAGTTCGAAAGGCGTGACAAGGAACTCATAGAACCCCTCATGCATTCAGAAAGTTGTTTTGTACTCATTCCCCAACTTAATTCATATTTGATGGTAATCGGACTTCTAAACCAGCTTTGAAAAAATGCAGGCTCGATAGTCCACATAAAATTTCCAGGTACCATCCTTCTTCTTCACCCATTGCTGGAATTAGAAAACGATTAGGTACCATTTCCTTGTTTAGGGCTCCATAGTCCACATAAAATCTCCAGGTAACATCCTCTTCTTCACCAATATTACAGGACAAGAAAATGGGCTCGTCCTATTCTAATGATGCCTGCCCACAACATTTCTTTGATCAGTCTCTCAATTTCTGACTTTTGGCTCTGCAGGTAGCGATATGATCTCACATTCACCGGTGATGTACCTTATTTTAAGACTCTCTTATTCAAATTCACGAACAGGAGGTAGACCATGAGGTTCCTGAAACACATCACTATACTACTGCAACACTCCTTGCAACACGTCACTAAGGGTTGGTTCATTCTTCTCTAGACTAGTTAATGAGCTTAGCTCCACTAGGAATCCTTGGCACTCGCTACACAAGGTTATGACCATAGCTTTTAAAGAAATCAAAGTCTTGCCCAAACTTGGATCCCCTCGAAGTGATACTATTTAAGATCCCAATGTGAATTTCATAACCTGAGCTTTCCAATTAATGTAAGTCCCCCCCCCCCCAAAACTGACTTAAGCCACTAAATGCCCAATATCACATCCGTACTCCCTAGCTATAATAACAGGTAATCTTTTACTATTTCGACAACCTGCAATTGTAACATCACCCCATTACAGATACCCTCAGTGGACACATTAGTCCCATTTCCTAACACCACGTCATAGGTCAGTGTTGCGGTAATGGGTAATTTCAGTCTCTCAATTAGGGTGGTGTAAAGGAAATTGTGGGTTGCACCGAGATCTACGAGGACTATCACTACTTGCCCTTGAATCTCCCCTCTCACCTTCATGGTTTTCGGGTTTGTTAGCCCTGTCAAAGAATTAAGAGACACCTCTACTAATTGCATATGTTCTTCCCCACTGATTTCGACCTCTAACTCAAGACTACCTTTTCTTCTTTGGATCACACAACCAACACACTCAGCTCCTTCTGCTTGCAACGATGACCTGCCGAAAACTTGTCATTGCACTTGTAGAACAAACATTTCTCCCGCTGCCACTGGATTTCGACATCCGTCAACCATCTCATTGAGTCTGGGGGTTGAAGAGGTAAGGGATTTGATGGCTTGGACATTCCCAAAACCTTTGAGGCTAAGCTAGATCATGGGCCAAAATTAGAGCTCAAGCCTTGATTTCCGATGAAGCCCAGTTTCTCTTTGGCCCTTTAGGCTAGGTCCATTGCTTGGCCCAACCCAGTTGGCCTAAGCATTCTAACTTCATGTCTAATTTCAAGTTTCAAACCAGTAATGAATTTACTTACATATACTTGCAAAAAATCCGCTTCAAGGGAAGCAGCTTTATTGATGAAAGCTTGCCGATACTCCTGAATAAAACCTATTTGCTTAAGTTCCATCCACTAGTCATGCAAGGACCCCTCCTTGGTGGTACGAAAGTGCTGAAGCAGAAGACCCCTCATTTCGACCCAGGATATTATTGGCCAGCGACGATTCTCCCATTGGTACCAAAGCAAAGCATCATCTTCAAAGGCAATAATGGTCACCTCCAATTGTTCCTCATCGGTGTACCATTGAATATCAAAGAACCTCTCCACTTTGAGCAACCAACCATCTGGATTTTCCCCAGTGAATCCTAGTAAATCAAGCTTGCGAGACTTCTATTTTGGTTTGGCCTTGTAGGTGTTAACTCTTGATTGTGCTACTCTTGGTTGCCCGAAAATGGGAGGCGATAGATTATGTTCTGAAGTATGGATTGAATCCTCCTCCTTTCTTATGGAGGATCCTGCTTTAGAAGTTTCCTCCAGCCATTTCATCATTTGAGCCATTTGTTCCGAATGCCCGACCATAGTACTCTTCAGTTGAGTAAGGTCCTCAACAAAGCTCCACAAATGACCCAACTCTTCTTCTACCTCATCAAACCGTGTTTCTAAGTTTTGGCCAATGTTCTTTTTAGCCATTGCAACAGACTCTAATACCAATTTGTTAAGCAACACAACACAACAATAGAAAAAAAAATCAAAATAGACTTGTATTGAACTGAGAAAATAGGAATTACAAGCATTCGAGAGGCATGTATCTCTCCAAAAGCCACAACGACTGATATCAAAATAACAAGATACCCTTCTCACAACAAACCTACTCTACTTATAGCTGCTATACCCAACCCAACGTAACAAACTTTTCTTATTATTCTGGAATAATTCTAGAATCTGTCCCCACATCCTACTCAGCACCCAAAACCCCTCTTAAACCACTTAATTCTTCCCTTTCTTCTTCCTGGTGTAAGTATAACGAATGGGGGAGGTTTATCATGTACCTTTCTGACTTTTTTATTTCGACAGAATAAAATTGATATCATTCTTCAGATCTAATCTTCCTAATACTAAATAGAATATAACTTATATAATTTACTTGCACAAAAAAAGCCTTCACTGAGACAACCGTCTTCAAAAAGGTATACAAACAAGTAATTTTATATTGCAGATTCATCTCTGATCCCATCTACTAAAGAGCAACTATATAAACAAGTGAAAACATATTTAGTATGTTGCCTGCCACATGAAACAAAAGGGTCCGAATTCCCCAATTGCACAAGCAACTTATGCAATCCCTTGCATTAAACATTTTAAGTACGTAATTAAAATTAAAGCTAAGACTAGTTATTGAACTATGAGCCTATAGTTTTTCAAACTCCTAATTGCTAACACAGGCAATATTAGTACATATAAGCTGAAGTAGTTTCTAGTTTTATAAAAGCTGAAGTTTGACAGTTAGTTTAATACATAAACCAATTGAATCCAAATTACCAATAAAGTTTTGACAAACGGGCGTTTGGTAGAGGCAAAAGGTAGATACATAATATACTTGAAATGATAGTGCTAAACAAACTGAATAAAGCAGGCCAATCAATCAATGTCAGGCCATTACCAAAAGAAAGAAAGAAAAAAAGAAAAGAAAAACACTTACATAAAGACAGGGAAGAGGATATCCTGTAAATGTTACTGTTAGAAGAGTCCAAAATTAGGAGCTCCCCACTGGGCAACACCTCCACAGAATAGGGCTCAATCCCAAGCTTGCTCCCATCAAACACTGTCTCCACAGTGTACCCACTTTCAAATTTCATCATCGGACGGCCAGAAATGGCTGCATACATTTCATAAATCATATTTCAGATACCAGTGTTCACATCCACGGATGAGCAGTTAAATACCACAAATCAGAAAAAGAAAAGAAAATGCGAGCAAAAGAATCAGAGATCTAAACCTGTTTTAGTGGTAGCTTTGAGAGACCAGAACCATTTCATAAAAGCAGAAACGGCATTTGAAAAGAACCCACTAACAATCTCTGAAAGAAAAGAAATGTTAGCAGCAAAGAAACACACGAGAAACAAGTAAGTAAAGAACAGACCAAACTAAAGCTGCACCCAAGGTTACACAAACACTCACTTGCAGGTGTAGCAGTAGTAGGAGCTGAAGAGACACCTCCAAAAAGCAGCAAGATAATAAAAAACAAAACAAACACATTTTTGCCCATTACACCCATTGCGTCTAATCTCAAGAAGAACCCGAAAAAAAAGCTGAGATACGAAAATTCAGGCAGTGGGCATTTGCGAGGAACCCTATTTCTTAAGTGGGTTTTTAGCTATGAAAACAAAAGGTTAGCTTTGAAATGAAATGAGAGTAAAAGGCAGAAACTCAAAAACAGTATTCTTGCTTTGCAAAGCTTTCAATTTAACCAGATAGTAAGTGAAAGAGTGTAGTTTTGAAAGTAGAGACGGAAAAGGGAGGATGGGGGAAAGGTCAAAAAGACAGAAAAGAGAGGGGAAAAAAAGCGAGTCCCCAGG
Source organism: Triadica sebifera (assembly GCA_023653625.1). Taxonomy (NCBI): domain Eukaryota; kingdom Viridiplantae; phylum Streptophyta; class Magnoliopsida; order Malpighiales; family Euphorbiaceae; genus Triadica; species Triadica sebifera. The sequence goes on from CM042900.1 coordinate 26,639,707, forward strand.
CTCAGTGGACAGTGGGGGCAGTGCTGAGAGATAATCACGACAAAGAGACAGACAGAGAGAATAATATCATAATCATATGATTTCCCTTCTGTGATTTGCGCGCTTAAACACCTTTCAATTTTGTTTATTGTTTTTTTTTTGGGTTAATTAATTAACAATCCAACAAAATTAACAAGCAGCAGCGCTCCATTTGTTTTCTACCTAAATTATCGCTTTGTGTTGTTCATACACCCCGGCCTTTTAATGGCTCCTTTGCTATTTATCATTTAGAAAAATGATTTTAGAAATGAAGTAGGTAGTCACATGTCTGGGAAATTGATTAATCTCACACTTTAAACACTTCTATTAATATTATTATATCAACCTTCATTCATAAGAGAGCACAAGATCTAGAAAAATGGAGGTGGTTGTAGGCTCTTATACAACTCAATGATATCTCAAGAAATGACAGCAATGAAGAGGCTGCTGCTTCTGTGGGCTGCAAGAATGGACCAACTTTGTATTGGCTTCAGCTGTGAATTGAATTGTTGGCCTACTACTCCCGACACATGGGCCTTCCAGCAGACCTCTAACCCAGACCACAAAAGTTTGTCAAATTTAATAATGCCACGTGAATTAATAAGAAATTTTCAGCTGTAGCCCTAAATTTTGGCCTAGTCTTATTATGATCCCTAAACATATTATTATAAAACTCCAAACATAATTAGCTTCCTTAATTCTTTTTTTTTTTTAATTTACCTCCCTAATTATCAAATTTATTCAATTGGCTCTCTTAACAATCAACTTTGAACTAAGGTAGTTAAAAAGGTCAATTGAATAAATTTTCAATTGGTACCCATTTAAAAAAAACATTTAACAACTAATGTATGATAGCTAATTTAATAAATGTTTAGTTGATGAACCAAATTACTTGCATATTTATAGTAAAAGGAGTTAATTGAATAAATTTTTTGAGTTGGAAAGATTTTAGAATACAAAATTATAGAGTTACCATATCCTACGAGGGTATATTTATTGATGATGTTTGAATTTCGTTATTCTTTTCCATCTCTTGCCACTCAGAGTGATATTTTACTGTTCCCAAAACATTTTTAGGAGTAATGTGATGGCAAACGTCGAAATGTTTAAAGAACGCCAGAAACATGCTAATAATTTTATGCATCCAACAAGACAGAAGTCTAATCTCGACAAACAGCGGTGTCTGAGATTTAGAAGTTTTTTTTTTTTTGGTTGAATATAGCAATTTAGCATATACAAAAAATATAATAAGGATATAATAATTGTTATGGGTAAATGAAAACAAAAAGGTTTTTAGGCTAGATTGTAGGATTTTTAATGAGAATTAGAACAATTCATAGATTTTTGTTAAATTCATTGTTTTACTACTTAAAAAATATCAAATCCATGAAATTTAGAAATTTTTTCAAATATCAAAATCTCTCGTTTTTGAAGCAGATAGAAAAATCCAAAATCTACCTTTTTTAATTTATGAAGGATTGTTGTTAGATTTTTTTATTTTAAATTTGTCTTTAATAAATTAATAGTATTCTAAAACTATTTTTAAGCTAAAAATACAGCAAAAACCAATTGCCAATTTTTTTCATTCACTTATTTTATATGTATTTGTTTAAATATGAATTAAAAATAATACTAATGAGTTCCTTCAAAAAAAATATTAATGAATTGATTTATTTATAAATATAGTACAGATAATATGTTTATATAGAATTTTGAACAAAAAAAATTGTAATATATTTCAAATTTGACAATAATAATAATTTTCATCAATTGAATTTTTTAAAAAAATTATTCTAAATTATATTATTTCACAATTCAATATAATCATAATAAAAAGAAAAAAAAATATTTAATTAATAATAAATTACCAATATTTAGTAAAAGGTAATATTAAAAATTAATTATTAAATTCATAAATTATAGCCATTGAACTAAAAATGAGTATAACGAAATTATATTTTCAATTTATAAATTTTATATTCAAACTAAATAATAGAATATTTATAATAATTTCACAGTACAGAAAGAGCATATTGGCCCCACCAATTATTCCCAAGATCAGCTTCGGCCTATTATATAAACAAAACAAAACATGATCCCACAAATTCCCTTCACAGCTTTACTATAAAAATCCTAGGCTCATCTGCTTGTTAAAGTACTCATTATTTTGCACCAACGGGCACAGCAAATGATTTTCTTTCTATTGATTTCTTGAAAGCCACTATTAAACATATCTAAACCAGAGTAACAACCAACAAGAATAAACGCTTTTCCATTTATCCACATTCCTGTTGAAAAGAGAGCCTCTCTAATCAAAGCTGCCACTTCATTCTCCTTTATACACTTCCTAGCGTATCTTTTCAGTTTCTAGCATAATAATAGCTAAGGAACAAACACAATCGCAAAATATAACAGAAAGAAAGCAAAATTCAATTAAAAAATTGTTTCCTTTCAACTTTTGGTTATTGTTATATCATGGGCATGAGCATTTACAAGAAACATGCCGTCTTATGTCATCAGTTCACATGTAGGATTGAACAAGTCTTTTTTCTCCCTTGTGGGCTCAACTTATCAAACACAAGGACACAGATCGTGAGAGCATTCATTCTGCTAAAAATTTAAAATGCTCAACAATAGGTTGTATAGCTATTTACACTAACATACTGATATAGATGCCGCCAAATCCACTGATTTAAATCAGCGTATACACCAGGACAAATTTAACTAGCGTCAACGCATGCAAACAATAGACACGTACGTTGCTATTCAAGATCAAATTGGCATGCGTGTTGTGACAGTATCAATGTATCTATACAAGTTAATGGTGCCTCCTAATCTAGTGAGAGGACAAAAGAGAGGGTAAAAGTGGATCAACGTGAACTTTCGAAAGCCTTTGCGGCCCTCGCATGACTAAATTCAAGGCTCATCTCACCCTATAAAGGAATAAGAATTGTTAGGTTTTCTTCCTCTTTTTACAATCTTACCAACCCAAGCAAGTCACTTTTGGAGAGATGCCTTAAAATCACCAAACCAGCAAGGTTTCCACTGTGCATCAAATAAAGTGGCAGAAAACCCCAAAACCGAAAAGATGGTCATAATGTGTCGAATATGACAGCATGGTGCCACTCAAATAATACTCTCAAATGAAACAGCATTTTCTGCAGTATGCCTGGGCTTTGGGCACGAAGCAGTTGCAAGGCCTTGCAGCAATTTAACAACATCAGCAGTGTCATCAAGATAATATCTAGCCTTACTTGGTTTTTGCCCAACAGTGCAAGCAAAAATCTCTGGAGCTGACGGCAAAGTTGGACCCGAAACTGTGCGTAATATGCTTTCAAACATGTCTTCATCTGATTTATCATCACCAATGCACAATACGAAATCTGGTGGCCTCCCACCATTGACCATATTCAATAGAACCTCTTCCGCGACTAAACCTTTACTTATTCCCTGCATGTTAAAAAAGCATATAATTAATTGATCAATATTTTTCACCAGCAGTATGGATAATACATAAATTTGTGATCATAGAACACACAAGTGTGAGTATGGGGGGAGGGAGGTCAGCTATACCTGTGGCTTAACTTCGATGATATGCTGGCCTCTCTTAACAACAGCTGGTTCATTGGCAAGGACATTCTCGAGATGATCCAACAATTCTTTGGCTTGGCATGATCCGAAGTCAGGATCTGCATCTTGGTGGTGCCATACCAAAGCACTTTCCTTAGTCTCTATACTGGAGCCATCAGTTGCATCTGTATACAGTGTCATTACAGGTTCCACCATCTTTTTCCAATCATGATCATCACCAACAGGATTAATTATCCAGTCGGATGTTTTGTTCCACCTAAAACAAATCACAAATACAAAAATACATAAGAATTTTATAAATTACTTCAAATCGCAAAATCTGTGGTCAAGCCATATTATTAAGATACCTAATGAAGTATCCATGTTCAGCTGCTATTCCTATTTTCTCACATGGGTCAAGCCATTCACTCAACGAACTTCTGCCTCTCCCACTAACAATAAACACAGTGTTTTTGGGATCATCAGACAGAGATTTCAGAACAGAGATGACTTCAGGACTGGGGCTTTTAACAATAGAAGTCTGTGGAACAACAGTGCCATCATAATCCAGAAATATCGCTCTTCTGTTGGTCCTTTTATATGCTGAGACAATGTGATCAATACACAACCTCCTGAAGCTAGGAGAAAGAGACACAACTCTGAATCCCAGGCCAAAACCAATTCCCCAACATCTTTTATTATAGTGATCTTTGCATGCTCGCTCCAAATCCTGCATGAAGCTATTAGCCCAATAACCCACATGATGAGTGCTGACATAACGGTAATGTTTCTCATGGCGCAACTGCTTCTCAGATTCACGCATGGTGATTGCTAAACTTAAAGCATCAGCCACAGCATCGGTGTCCCATGGGTTTACCCTAATTGCTCCGCTTAAAGAAGGTGAGCATCCAATGAACTCTGACACAACAAGCATGCTTGTGCGAGGAGAATTTGATTTTATGCCTAGCGCTTCATCCATATATGATGTTCCCTGCCTGCAAACAATGTACTTGTAAGGCACTAAGTTCATCCCATCTCTCACAGCATTCACTATGCAACATTCTGCAACAGCATAATAGGCAGTCTTCTCATAGCGAGGAACATGTCGGTCAATGAGAATAACTGGCTCATATTCAGGAGAACCATAAATTTCATTTATCCTTTTAACAGTTAAATATGTTTCCCTCTTTGCTTCTTGTACATCTTTCCCTGATCCTCGTGCAGGATTCACTATCTGAACCAGGACCACTTTTCCCTGCAAGTCTGGATGTTGCTGCAATAGTTGTTCCATTGCCAATAGTTTCAAACTGATGCCTTTAAAAATGTCCATGTCATCTATACCAAGAATCACTTTTTTCCCATGGAATAGTTTTTGAATTTCTTTAACTTTCTCAGATGTATTGGGAAGATTCATTACGGATTCGAGCCGACCCATGTGTATGCCTACAGGTAATATTTTAATATACACTGTACGGCCAAAGTAATCAAGTCCAATGTGTCCCCTCTTAGATTCATAGTCCAGGCCCAGCATTCTGCTGCAGCATGAGAGGAAGTGCCGTGCATAATCAAATGTGTGAAAACCAATAAGATCACAATTTAGAAGTCCCCTTAGAATTTCATCCCGAACAGGCAACGTTCGGTATATTTCTGATGATGGAAATGGGCTATGGAGGAAGAACCCAAGCTTGACTCGATTGTAGCCCTTCCTCAGAAAGGTGGGAAGAAGCATCAAGTGATAGTCATGAACCCAAACATAATCTTCCTCTGGACTGATTATTTCCATGACCTTGTCAGCAAATATTTTGTTTGCAGAAACATAGGCCTGCCAAAGGACACGGTCAAAGCGATCTCCATGGTCTGGGCACATGGGTAGCATGTAGTGAAAAAGAGGCCATAATTGCTGTTTACAGAACCCAAGATAGAACTTCTTCTGCAGGTCTTGGGGCAGAAATGTAGGAACACAGTTGAAATCTTCCAGCAATTTTTGAGAAACCTCTTCCTGCTCACTAGCATCTATATCAGCCTTCAAAGACCCCACATAAATGACCTCAGTTTCAGGAGAAAAACCATCCTTTAATTGTAACAGAAGTGAATCTTCATCCCAGCTAAATAACCATTTGGCTGTTTCTGCATCCTTTTTAGAATGCAAAGGCAACATATTTGCCACTACAATTTTCCGCTCACAACAAATAGATGAATTAACCTCTGATTCCCCATCATTAGTACCTAAACCATCCAAATCAGAGATAATTCCAGGTACAGTCATCACTCTGGGAAGAGATCTCGGAGTTTGAGGAATATCCAATAGGTTTCCAGAGGCCAAGTCCAAAAAATTCATATATGATCTTGACACCATTACGCTTGAAGACAAACTTCCAACCAAAGTTACTTCAAGCAAAGAAACCCAAAGACCTATAAAAGACAAGATCTTTAACTCAAAATAAAATTGATCCCAACACACGTTTACTAGATTTCCAGAACTTTAAATAGAATCATATGAAAAACTTAAATGAGCAACAAGCTCAGAACAGTATATAATATCCAATTGAATTTCGTAGAGACAGCTCAAATCAACCAAGCCACAGTTCACACAATCAATTTCATACTTAATGTCTCTGTTCCATACAAGACAGGGAAATGCACCATCCGATTGCCTGTTTTTAGAAATCATTTTGGAAACCAAGAAAAAAAATTTTATGTGCTTCCACTTGAATACTGGTACAAAACAAAAATAACCGGAGAGAGTAAAATATAAAAACAATATACTTCGATTGATAGCACTAAAACAGTGCAGCAAGAAGGCAAAGCTCAAGCTTGTGCTAGTAGAGATGTGGTCAATAGCTACAACTACCTCTTTAGGGAAACAGTATCAACAACAATAAAACTACAAATGATGAAAACTTTGGAAGTCCTCACTTTTGCAGCAGTCATGTGAGTTCCTTAAGAGTGAATTCAATGTTCGTGGTGGTTCCAATAATGATGCTTTTATATGTTGCATGTGAAGAAGAAAGGAACAAATCTAGTTATCAGACAAACTGTACAATCTATTCCCGATATTAAGGCTTCCCAGATACTGATAACACTTCCTGATCACATAAAAATATTTGCAATATTTCTTATTTGCTTAATTTTAGTTTGTTTATTTGCTTCATTTGGAAGACATACACAGGTAATTGCAAAGACAGCTAATGGTAACCATAACTTCTCAAAAACCAAACAAAAGAAAAAATGTCCTAATTGAGAATAAGAATGTCGCCAAAACAATACATACAGTCATTAATGTATATACTACGAAGCATTTCGCCCATGTCTACTCATTCTCCCCATTTCCTTATCCCAGTTTAATATTTCAAAATCTTCATGTTCATTGCAAGTGAAGAACATAAAATCATATCAGCAAGTTAATCACAGTAGTTAACAGCATATATTCATCACACTAGATTAAGGGCCCCTGGCTATGAACTAATACAAAAACTGGAAAAGAAAAAATCAAGCGAAGAGAGAGTAAATATGACATATGAATAATGCGAATACTATTACACGAACAAAAAAAGGAAATATGATAGACAAAATCTTAAAATAAATTTCCAACAGTTTTGGGCTTAAAAGAGGAGGTTACCTATGCCCAGTAATTTTGATATCTCGTTTCCTTTTAGTTTCTAATTTACTGCTGAGTATATTTCTAGTAAATATATTGGCAAACAATCAATTTACACATACCTAGAAAAGAACAATCCAATTTTCCTCAAGTAAAAAGTCTTAAGATATTTCCTATCGGAAATCGACATTTAGAGAGAGAGGAGGAGGAAAAAAAAGGCTAAAAAGCGGAATTTGTTGTTCTGTTATAGAATTGGACAGTACAATCGAATTGTCCTTAAAAGTAAAAGTCTTAAAACAGTTCCTACCCAAATTTGACATTTAAAAGCTAAACAATGGATTTTTTTATCTGCTACAATATCTAAATGAGTTAAAGATAAAATGATAGTTAGACTATGCATCAAATTTATGGCAAATACTCAACTTCCAAAAAAAAAATTACAAAAGAAGCTCGCCATCACAAACCTATACATAGAAGTAACCTGACTCTCACAAACAATATTTCTAGATCTTAGTTTATTTAGAATACAATTAAATCTAGAGAATCTTAAACATATAAAAACACTAATTCAAACCTACATCGGATAAAATGATCAATCATTTCCCATTATTTATCCGTTGGGAACAACAATATTGAAATAGATAGTGCCTCTCTCACCCTCATTATCGAAACTCTCCTTCCTTTGCATTTTCACAGTAACCGAACAGAAAACAAGCAGAAATTTTTTTTAAAAAAAAAAAGAGAAAAACGAGGAATACGTGAACAGTAGATCAAGGATAAAGGCTAAGCTTCAACGGTCGAAATTCGAGTACTGACCTTAACAAACAGGTGACCGGAGAAGCGTTAGTTAGTTGATAATCCGGCAACTTGAGGCCTTTAAAAGAATAAAAACTGAGGAAAAGGTCGTAAAACAGAGAGGAAATGTATAGCTGTGTTGGATTTTCAATACAGAGGGAGAGAAGAGAGAGAGAAGATAAGAATGATTAATGGAAATGAGAGAGAAAAGATGAGAGAAGGAAAAGGGAGATGTATATATATATAAGAGACGTATTTGTGTTGGATAGAGATATTGCCCAACGTCCAACCCAACCATCTTCTCCGGTTAGATTTTAACCCTGGTTAGTGTTTTGGATCACGTTTTCGGTTTTTCAACTCGCTCGGTCATTTACCAAACTACCCTTTTCTCTCCTCTTTTTAGTTTTTAACCCTTCTACTTATATTTCTACCTTTTGCTTCTTCTTTTTTTTAATCGTTAATCTGAATTCCCGCCAATAAACGAGTAAAATATTTTTTTAATTTTAAAAATATTTATACTCATAATTTAAATTTAAAATTCTTAATTAAAAAAATGTTTTCATTTCATTTCATATCCTCTGTAGAGTTGCTTATTTTATTTGTTTTACAAATATTTTTATGGGATTAGGAAGTGTATGATTTTATTTTAGGTCGTCAAAGATTCATAGGCCTTCCAATATGCCACCAAACCCTAGGTTAGGTTTTTAGGAGAATAGAATTAGAGGTGGACTTAAGTTAGAATTTAGCTATAAAAAAATATGCTGCAAAAAAATATAGAGAGAGGGAAAAAATAAGCATTTGAAATTAAGAATTAAAAAATATAGATTTTTTTGCCCTTGAAATTATTAAAAAAAATATTGTATTGAGTTACTTGAATGAATTTTTTTTATTGGACCCAACTTGCAATTCTATTTTTTTATTCTATTACATCTTTTAATTTTAAATTTTTTATTGAACCAAAAAAAAAAGAAACCCATATATTTTTTAAGCAAGATGCATTAAATACTTGAATGAAATATCAAAAAATACAAAAAAAAAATCCATATTCTAATATTTGAACTTTTTTAGTTTGTTTTATTGAGTTACTCAACCCTCGATTTTTGTTTTATTGAACTTTTAAATTTTAAATTTTGGTTCTTTTAAACTTTTAAAATATGAATCATTTTATATTTTATGTTCTTCATCTATATTTTATGTTCTTCATCAAATAAAAATATAAAAAAAAAAGATTAAAATTTTAGTGGTTTTAATAATTAATACAACAAAACTTGAAAGTCTACATATTCAATAGAATAAAAATTAAATTGTGAGATCCAATAGAAAAAAAAAATTGGATAAAAAAGTGATTAGATTATGTTTTCCAAGAAAAGTGTTAAAATGGAAACATGCAACTTGATATAAGCAATTCAATATTTTAATTATTGAACCTAATTATGGTATTATTTTTTTCTATGACAAGATTGATTAATATAGAATAAAAATGTAAATTTGATTTGAAAGAACAATTTCAAATAATGATTTTCAATTGTTGACCACCTTCCTTGAAAAGAAATAGAGGATGTAGATTGAACTTACCTTACTTTACCTTACCTTACCTTACCTTACCTACTAATAGGATTAAGACTAAGCTTAAATAAGTTTGTTAGTGGGCCTTCATAAATGTAAACTATAAGAAGAGTGGAAATGTCATTTTGAAATGCTAGTGGTGATGGTGTCAAAGCAAACAATTGCTCACTTTCTTAGAAACAACTAAGGAAATTAACATGTACCCACCTACCTAATGTCGGTTAGGAATTTTTTTTTTTCCTTTTTTATTTTATTTTAGGCAATCCCAAGGTCAACATAGGCATGACGAATTAAAATTTAAGTGAAAAACAAAAGAGGATAAGGGGTAATTTGGGAAATAAAAAATTTGGGTTTGAAATTGTAACATTGAGTTTAAATGTCTCGATAAATAATATTATCCTCCACTAAACACACGCATAATCTTTTTATGTCAAATGTAGGGTTTAGGCCTCCAAATCATATGCGAATGCAGCTCCAACTAGCATAGCACTAGCGGCATACGCCTTTTCTTTAACATTATTAGATAATTCGGGTTTTTATTTTTTATTTTTGTATATATTAAAATTAACAATAATTAAATTCTTAATTTGTTGAGTTTGAGGAAAAGACTTCATCATTACATTGTTATTTTTGTGGTATTAAATTTATTTTTTAAACAAATCTATTATTTTTCTTTTAATACTAATTTTATGAAATGATAAAAATAATTATTTAAATAAAATATTATTTAGAATTAGGATTTGTCAAATTTCTTATTCGTAAAGCAGTCAAACTCTATATTAAAAAAATTAGTGTTTTCATTTAGGTGTAAAAAAAGTAGAGAAATGTTAGTAACATCTTATTTTTTTCAAATACTTTTTAATAATTATTTTTTTGATTATTGGTAAAAAAATAAAAAAATTATTTTATATATTTTTTATTTTATAAATAAATTAAAAAATTATTAAAAAAATAGAAAGTACAATTAGTATTTTTTTTAAATATATTATCTTTGGTTGGTGATTGTTGAAGCAAACGAATTAGTACATGGATGAATGACCAAAGGTGGAATATGCCATGAAGGACCAATAAGGCGAAAGTCAGCCATTATAAAAAGAGCAGCAGCCAGCAAGTAAATTGTAAATAAGAATATCTTAGTAATTGTGTCAGAAATTGGGATGTTAAGATGAGCTGTGTGTTAGTAAATGACAGCTGGGTAAGGTTAAAAGGTAAGACCATTAAAGAAGGGCGGGTGCATTTATTTATTTATCTACTCCACACGTAATGCCAGCATTTTTAATAAATGTGTCTTTTTTATTTTTTAAATTTTAAAAATAATTAATTAATCAATTAAAACTAACTCAATTAGCATGTCTTCCATGAAATAATGTAAAAAATTATGGATTCAATATTAAAAATAAAAAATTAAATATAATTTAAAAAAAAAGTAAAAAAAAGGATAAAATAGACTTTGACCACGCGAGCGTGACCCCAGGCATCACGGCCAAACCCCTTCCTAGCTGGCATCCGGATAAGCATTGGGAATAGCTTTACTTTTGACATTAATCACGTGGTTCATATATATTTACTTCATTGCCCTGCCTTTTCCTAACCACATTGCACAATCAATTTGGTCCCTCTGTGTTTTTAATTTTTAAATATATTAATATTATTAATGTGTACTTATCCAATAATTTTCTTTGGGTCGTAAGAAAAATTAAAAAAAAAAAGAAAAGAAAGAAGAATGGGACTATATAATCCCCTAACAAATAATTGTGCCCACACTTTATAATTCTTATATACTTTACCTAATATCACGATAATTGAAAGTATTATTAAAAAATAAAAAGTAATAAATTAATTTACTAATAATAAAACACATTAAATATAACATTATATATATATATATATATATATATACACCCATTCTCCCTTCCATCATCTTCTTATTTTCTCTGTTTTGTTTTAATTTTATTTTTTTCTAAAGCTGCCATCGGCTTGCGCCGCACAACTCTTTGTTATTATCTTTTATTAGCTTTTTATTTGATGTGTAATTTATTTAAATGTTTTGATCTATTTTTTTCACATCTAAATTTATTATATTTTTTTATTTTTATTAAAATAAAATTTGATACAAGTTAAATTTTTTGTTATGCAATATAGTTATTTTCAAAATTTTGGTCTTATCAATTAGAAAAAATAGATTCAATATTTTCTTCAGCTCATAAATAGAGTAAGTGTTCGGCTGAAATTTAAATTGATTGGTCACTTTTCATTCAAAAAATTTATAAGCTAATCATTTAATTATTTTTGTATATTTTATATACCTTTAAATTACTCAATTTTATTGAATCTAGTCAGTGTGCTATTTTTATTTTTTTAATAAAATTTAATTTGCATTTAAAAAATAATATAAAATTAATAAATGGTTATATTTATAAAAATGATAGTTCACTTTTTTCTTGGAATAGATGAAAGGCATAAATACTGTATCTTTTGGGGATGAAAGAAATTTTAAACCTGAAATTAACTTTTCGTTATTATTGTTTAGCTTGTCACTGACTAATAGCATTATAATCATTCTTAAACTTAAATTTGTAGAAGCTAAAGCTTTAAATTTTTATTTATTTGTAAACAAACCAAATTATTCTCGTGTTCTCCCTTCATATATCTTACGTTAATTCCTCTGATTCATTTATATATTGACTCTATAATAAAAATTAGGCTGACAAAAGTATACCATTATACTCTAAGATAGTGTTTAGAATTGCTGTTAAATGTTTAAAAAACTGGTTTATAATTTTTATGACTGATTTTTTTAATTTTTTATAAACTGTTTTTTCCAAAACTGATCCTGGAAAAAATATTTATTTACCTGTTTCTTTCTAAAAACAGTTTTCAAAATTCAAAAAATTTAAAAATAAAAATTTTTTCTCCAAAAGAACTTTTGGTAAACTCAATGTCAAATGATCCCTAACTCAATATTCTCTTTGTAATTTAAATAAATTTTATTACTTTTAGATAATTATAAAAAAATAAGGAAATTTTGAAATATCTTATTTTATTAAAATTTTTAGCAATATAATTCCAGTTGGGCGTGGAGGAGTTTACTTAATATCAGGAATGATATTAAGCTTTTATTGAGTTATAAATTGGGTGATAGGAACTTATTTTTCATTCTGGTTCGACCCATGGTTAGATGGGGATTCCATTATGAGAAGTTCTGTAATGTGTCTTTTTAGGGATGCAGGGGTTGCCAAAAAAGCCAGAGTTTGAGAGTTGTGGAAGGAAAATGGCTTGAGGCTTCCTGATCCTCTAAATGAAACAACTCTATTGGCTTCCTGATCCTCTAAATGAGAAGTATATATATTGTTTCCGATGATTCTGCAAATTGTGTTTGTGTGGAATGCTTGCAATTGTTTGCAATTGTTTGAGAGTCTATGCTCCTAATGTCTCATGGGCTAAAATTTTATGGAGGAGGGGACAAATCCCTAGACAGAGCTTTTGTGTTATGGCTTGCTCTTTGCAACTATTTTAGAACCAAAGATAAGCTGAAGAGATGGGGAGTCCATGATAATGACATTTGTGTCTCAAATTTCTATAAAAAGAAATAGATAGAAAATATGTTATTTCCTCTCATATCATTGTCTCATTAACACTATTATATATACAAAATTCGAAACATATATTAAAAATTAACTTATGAGTAATAAGTACAAAATTGGATTATGAATGATAAATTATAATTTTTTATATAATAATTTTTTTTATCTCATTGTAAATTTAGATAATTGTTATAAAAGGTTTCCAAATTCCAATTCATTTTTTCTACTAATGTTATGATGTTGCATTATTATCATACATGATGGCATGGTTGATGATAATTATCACTCCCCCCCCTGTCCTATAGTCTACTTTCTTTTTACATTTGCATTCAAAATTAATTATTAGAATTTAACTTATCATAATATTTTCATGATAAAATAGATAAATAAATCATAAACGCACTAATTAAATGAAGTTAGGATTACTATATAAATTATAACTAATTTTTTTTCCATATTATTGACACATAATAATTTTTTTACCTTTTAAATTGTGATATTTAATAATAAAATTTAAATATATAATTAACAAAATTCACGTAAGTGACCATTTATTGCATTAAGCCTACAATTTGTTGCTTTGCCACTTGCAATGAAAAGAAAATAATCTATTAAGCATCATATATTTTTATCTATAAAAAAATTGATATTCACCCAAAAATGATAAAAGTTTTTTCAATGAAGTACTTATCTAGGAAAGAGAATAGTAAAATTCAAACTTGATTTTTTTATTAATTTTTTTTTTCAAATGAAATTTATCAATTAATGAATAAGGGTGCACAATAAAACCCATTAAGCAGGAGAGGCAATTCATGTTAGTGATTGTGTTTGTGTCGAATTTTTTTATATATCCACAATATAATAAAAGTGAATCATAATATTATATGATAAATTAATTGTGTTTAAAATTTAAATACAAATATGATCTACTTAATAAACAAGTTAACATGATACAATACATTTAACACGATTTATTTATAAAATGAATTGAATTAGTATAACATAATATAATTAATCTAATATGATCTATTGACACATTATAACCCAATATAGTTAATAGTGATACAACTCTTTTAACTAGCATTTTAAATGAAAATTTTTATATCAAATTTTAAATAAAGGAAGTTAATATTAACACAATAAATAAAAATATTAATATATATATATATATACACACACAAGAAGAGCATTGTTTTTTTTTGTTGACTTTTACAATTACTAGAATAGGAAGAAGAGAAGATTTGACATAATCCAAAGTCCAAATCTTTCGCCTTTTTTTGGGGATACAAATTCCAATATTCATTCATTTATATAAATAAATTCAGAATATCAATCTTTATTAATTTATTGAAATAAATTAATTTTTACTAGATATTTTGTATCCATGTATATTACTTAATTAGTAATTTAATTAATGTGAATATATGTTACAAATGTATCGGATTAAAAATCTAATATAATTCAAATTATTAACAGATTAAATGTATTTTTTTATTATAATTTTCATCTCTATCGGGCTAATACGATTATGAAACCAATATTATAAATTATAACTCTATTATACTAATTTTGCATTGTATTCATACAATGTTGATTATTGACACCCTAACATTAAAGCACTAAATTAGAACTGAAATTAGGACTAAGAGATTTCCATGTGAAAACCATTACAATACCTGCTAGTAAAACAAAAGGAGAAAACAGAATTGGCCATTACTTAAATATAGTCCAAAGTAAGATTGATACAAAAATATATGAAATTCTTCTTTTAATAGAAAATCATAACTGCTTTTGCATTTCGTTCGAAAATTATATTATGCAAATTCGAACATAAATTATTTGAGAGTTTTTAAAATTTTTAACTCACTCAACCACAGGTAATTTCTAAGAAATAATAAAGTTGATCTATTAGAATTGTTTTTTTCATAAAATTTAAAAGTAAGTGAACCTGAGAAATTGATAAATCGGGATAAATATAGAGGATGAATATGACTGAGGAGATAAGAAATTTTGGGATGGGAAGTAATTTGTGGGGAAGAATAAGGGTGAATTGGAAAAATGGAGGGAGAGGGAACAAGGGTTTCCAAAAAGACAAAACGATAATATAATTTCGCGGTAGGTTTGGTTTGGTCCATTTGTTCCAAATTTCCTCGTCCACCGCTGTACGGAGCACCAACACCACGCGTCACCTCCCCCACTTACAGCAACCTATCCAATTGCCTTTCCATGTTACGTGGACCCCACAAACCCTATCCACGTGGTCTCCACGTGGTTCAGGTCAATGCATATTGCAAAGCAAAGGTCGGGATGGCGGTTTGTGGGGTCCGCAGGCTTATCTGGGCGCCGCATTTTGCGGGGTGGGTTACTACTAGTTCATATCCATATCCTATCCGTATCCACTATCTGGGTCCCACCTCTTTCGCTTGTGGAATGTTCTAAACGTATCTTTTTATTTTTAGCTCCCTGTCTTTCCTCGGCTCTAATTTATCTCTTCTAGGCACGGTCCAGCTTTGTTTTTTAAATTAGACCGGACTAGTAAGTTAAACCGGTTAACTATGAAGCACCTACCCAGCAACTGTAGAGTAGAGTGTATCCCATTTCGGACACCATATCCAACAGATATGGATACAAAACATTTTGGATTGTTTCATAATTTTCTAAAAATTAAAAAATACATTTTTGTTTCAAAATATTTAAAATATCTATCCGATGCAAATTACCGATACAAATTATCAGTCTTTTATATCTCCGTTTCGATTAAAAAATTTGTCGTCATCTGGTCATCGTCGCTACTATTCTGGCCGTTCCTTTGTTGTTCGTATATCATTATCACATTTGATCGAGTAAGTTAATACTTTATCATTTTTTGAATTTTAATTTTTATTTAGGTTAATTTTCTTTATGAATTATGATGAAAGTAAAAAAAGTTTGAAATTTTTTATAAATTTTAATTATGAAATTTTTAAATTTTTAGTTATGATTTTATAAATTGTAATTATAAAATTTATGTTTTTTTTTAAATTTATTATTATAAAATATTTTGATACTTTTTTATGCTTGAATAATAATTGCTCAATATACTTAGTTGTATGATATTTTTTATTAAATTTACAATTATATCCTTTAATTTAAATTATTTATAAATTTATCCTTATATTTATATTTTTTTTATACATCGATAGCTATACTTTTTAGAAATATTGTTTTCAGTGTTCGTTTTTGTATTAATATCCATGCTGCATAGCTGGTTAAAGTGCAAATCAATATTTGATTATATTAATTTTGGTGCAGAATGGAGAGAGAATTTTTGTGAATAAACTGGATAAATTTATCACACTTTAATATATTCCAATCAATGTTTGTAGTTTTGAATGTCGAATACTTTAATATGTTGAATTTTTAATTTCACATGGTAGAAAATGGGAGTAAAATAATTAAAAATGGCGTGTTCAATACTTCAATACGAATGCAGTGTGATTCTTGTAAAAAGTAAAATACAAAATTAAGATTTAAATATTTAATTACTTTCATACTCTATAAAATTATGACCCATATTTTTATACTAAAAAATATTTTAAAATTTTCATAATTAAAAATACTATATGTTAATAATTAATCTTAATCTTTATAAAATCAATTATAACAAAATAATCTAAATCGAAAACTCAAGATTGAAATATGAAAATATTATTATATTAGACTTTTTTAAATATATATTTATTGTGGATATTATTATATTAGATATGATTATTATGCACTAGATAATGCAAATTTTCATCGTCGAATTTTGTATTTACAAAAAATCTCATTTTGCGGACGGTGCTTCATGTTCATGATAAGGGCCTACTGTTTGGATTATGGATGGGATGATTTTGTTTTTTTCCCTGTCATAGACTGTATGAATTTCTTGAATCATTTGGGCCTAATTGCAGAGACAGCCAGGAGGTTTGCCTAGAAGCAGCCACCCTTGAAAGAGTGCGTAATAGCTCACTGATCGAGCGCTCTTGCGCCGAAGATGAACGGGGCTAAGCAATCTGCCGAAGCTGTGGGATGTAAAAATGCATCGGTAGGGGAGCGTTCCGCCTTAGAGGGAAGCACCCGCGCGAGCGGCCGTGGACGAAGCGGAAGCGAGAATGTCGGCTTGAGTTTGTTTAATTATAATAAATTGTAACCATTTGTATTATTTATTCTTGATAGACTAATTAATAATTAGAAATTGCGCAGGAAAACTCTTCATGTCTATCGTTTATTGGAAAAATTAAGGTGCTTATATTTTTAGTTTATTGTTCAATGTAAAGATAGGGAGCAGATAAAGGTTTTGTGAAAAGGTCAGTAAGCTACTCAGAAGAAGATAAACGATGTGTAGCAATAAAACCAACCTTCAATGCATCACAGACCAAGGGGCAATCATGTTCTAAATGCTTAGTATGTTCATGAATGATACAATTAGCAACAATATGCAAAGCTTCCATGTCATCACAAGCAAGAGAAATCGAAAGAGAAGGATCCATGTGCAACTCCTGAAGAATGTAAAAAATCTATTGCAGTTCACAAACAGTGACAGTCTCAATCCATGTTACAACACTTCGCTTTAGCAGAAGATCAAAAAACTGTCACTTGTTTTTTTATTTCCATGATACGAGTGATGACCCTAGAAAAATACAATACCCTGTTAAGGACGACATAGAATCAACACAAAAGACCTAATCTGCATCGCAATATATTGTCTACTTCACAGAATTAGAAGCTGAAAAGAAGAGACCTGATTTGCATCTCTGGATTGATGAGCAAGCTGACTCAGTTGTTGAACAACATGAGTTATGTCCTGTATGGTAAAATCCAAATATAAAAGTTGACTAAGTGCCTATAGGGTTGTGGATTTGACAATACTTTCCATCCGTGGTAGTTAACTTCAAATCTTTTTGCATGGGAGTAGCCATTGGTTTGGCACTTGTTAAACCACCAGTTTGAAGCATATTAAAGACATACTTTTTTGGGTTAACATAGATGCCAACGGTAGAATATGCAATTTCTAGACCAAGGTAATACTTAACGTGACCAATATTTTGAGAGTAAATTTAGTGTGCAAAAATTGCTTGACCTCCGAAACGACATGAGAACTGTTACCGGTAAAGAGGACATCGTCGACATACTCCAATAAAACCAAGAAGATATCGTTCCTTCTCAAAATGAATAAGCAATGATCATGTTGACGTTTAGAAAAGCCAAACTATTGCAATTGAAGAGTCAAACTTGTGTTCCATTGCTTGAAGGCTTGTTTAAGCCCATAAAGGGACCCGCAGAGCTTACAAACTAGTCTGAATTCAGCTTTAATATAACCTTTAGGAGGAACCATGTGCAACTTTTCATTAATAAAGTGACATTGTTGATGTCAAGCTGGTGTAATGGACAAGAGTGAGTTGCCGCCAAGGTAAAGTTGATTCGAACAGTCACTGATGAGAGCAATATAATTATTATTTTTAATTCCTTTATATTTAGTTTTAATGCATTTTTATATTTAGTTTTTAGAGCTGATTATCATATGTGCAATAAAGATTGGAGTGAAGTAATTAATGTGAAATTATGCTTATAAAGACAATACTTTTGGCAAAGACAGATTTGACCTTTGGAATTTCAATAACAATTTCGATAACATTAATGTTCCTCAGAACTTTTGTAGAGTACATATTAAACTTTCCAAACAAATTTGAATTTATTGATCATTCAAAAGTGAGTCCAATTTTGTTTTACGAATCATATCAGAGCAGTGTGAACGCTGAACATTTAAATTGACTTATGTTAGATTTACAATATCCAAATCAATTGATTTAAAAATCTAAATTGAAGTACTCTTCTATATTTACAACTTTAATAAGAGCTCAAGTTTGAAATCTGTCTGTATTCGGTTCGAAATTGAGTCACAATTTTCAATTCGGAATTGACTAGATTTTAGAAGGATATTTTAGAGTTTTTCTACTATTTTTGGTAGCTTATAAATAGAACACTTTTTTTGTAGGTTTTAGAATCTTAGGTAGCCGAATTTTACAACATTCTTTTTTTATTTTGGTTGAGTGCTCTAAGACAATGTGTGGCTAATACAATATAAATTTTGGTGAATAATATAAGAATTGGCTTATAGGTGTCTTTGAGTTTGATTTAGATTTTGGAGAATAAGGCCCAATTCTCCATTAACTGAATATTTAAACACACAAGGCCCACAACACAACTTAATTTCCACTAAAAATTAGGATTTTCAATTTTTACATCCACTGTTTGAATTTCATAATAACTAAAATAATATATAATAAACATTTAAAATAATTATATAAACATCATCATGTGCATATATACAGTATACACATAGAATTTTATTTATAAAAGCCAATAACTTGTGTTTATAATTGTTTCTATCGATAAGAATTTCGTATTTGTAATAGTGACACTAAAATTTTAAAAATAAAAATAAAAATTCATATATACTAATATGTATTATTTTTAATATATAATATTAAAATTTATTAAACTTCTTGCCAAAATTCCTGTAGGAAACGTCATCGTTTTCCTGCATAGGCTCCTGTTCCCGCAGCCTGCTCTTTCAGCTAGGTGACTTGTGACTTGTGAGGGCCAATTTGCAGAAAATGTTGAATCAAATTCGCACTTTTATTTTTCTGAAAAATAATAAATCAAATAATTATAAACTTTTAAATTCATATATATATATATATATATATATGGTCAAGAAAAAATATTATTGCCAAGAAAGGAGGATCCAAATTATTACTTGTTTTAAGGGGTTCCTTCTTACTTGATATTCTCTAGAAGGATCCAAATTTTGCTGTCTCACCAAGTTCCATATCATCACTTGCAAGTCCGTAGCTGGGTCAGGTACTTTTCCATCAGTCCCCAATCCGTGCGTTAATCTTTGGGGGATATCAGAGTCCATCATGCATTACAGTCCAAATTTATCGACAATAGACTCCCATTGAAGCCAAGGATCGAACCAAAACGAAAACTTATTCCCATTACCCCGAGTATAAGTGAAGAACTGCTTGAAGTTAGCTCTCAACTTCAATAATTTGCTCCAACTCCAGCTTGCATCAGAAGTTTTAATTACACCCCAATAGCTCAACCTCAACCTATTTTTGATAACCCAAGTGGCCCAAAGGGAAGGTCTTTGAGAAAGTAGATCCTAAATTTTCTTACCCACTGCTACTTTATTCCAAGCAAGCAACTCTTTGATACCCAGGCGGCCTTCCTTCTTAGGTTTGCAAATTTTGCTCCACTCCACAGGCCCACCAGAAGTACCCCCTCTTTACCTTTCCAAGAAAAATTCAGCACTTCCTATCAATTTCCTTGATTACTACAGCTGGCAGGATGAAAATAGAATATCAGTAGACTTGTAAACTCTTAAGGCGATCTCTAATCGATAAAATAGTGTAACTTTTATATCAAAATAGTATAACTATAGTAAATTTATTTACATTCTATTACATCATTTTTTTATACCAAAAAAATATTATATATATATATATATTTTTCTTTATATTTTATATTTTATTAATTTTAGCCTATATAATTATTTTATAAAATAAATATTTTTTTAATATATTCATCCAATATTAAAATTTTTATTATTTAATAATATTATAAAATACAAATTCAAATTAATATCAAATATTAAATAAAATGCGAATTTATTAAAAACACAATAAAAATTTGATATTGAATAATTAATAATATAAGATTACAATAAAAAAAATAATATTACTATTGATTCAATCATCTGAATTAGTATATTGCTCCCACAAATGCTCTATTAATGCATTACGGAGCGCAATATAAGCATCTTCAACTGTAGGATCAGGTGTATTCATTGTTTCATTAATTGGTGTGTTTAAATCACGTTCATCTTCAATTATCATATTGTGCATGATAATGCATGCAGTTATTATATCATGTAACATTTCTTTTCTCCAAAATGATGTTGACCCTGCAATAATTGCAAAACGTGACTGCATAACTCTAAACGCATGCTCAATATTTTTTTTACAAGCCTCCTGTCTCATTGTAAAATACATTTTCTCTAGACCGCACAACTCATGAATTGTTTGCACAATGGTGGACCATTTTGGATATATATTATCGACTAAATAATAATCCATATTATATTATTTTCCTTGAATAACATAATGAGCGGAATGAGAAATATCTTGAGCAAGATTAGAAAATAAATGTGATGACTCCAAAACATTAATGTCATTATTTGTGTCCGACATACCAAAATATGCATGTCATATTCATAGATCATAATCCACTACAACTTCAAGAATAATTGTTGGTGATCCACTTCGACCTGCATATTGTCTGACCCATGATGTAGGATAATTTTTTCACTTCCAATGCATACAATTAAGGCTACTTAACATTCCTGGAAAACCACGTTGATGACCAACATAGAGAGTCTATCGATGTTATTAGCATTAGGTGATCTAAAATATCTCTCTGCAAAAATTTCTACGATAGCACAACAAAATCTCTTTAAACTTTCAATTGCAGTTGACTCACAAATTTTAACATATTCATCAGTAGCATCTGTTGGTAAACAATACACTAACATTCGAAACACTGCTGTGACTTTTTATAAAGTTGATAATCTAATTCTATCCAAGTCATCTCTTCGTTGCTGGAAGTAGTTATCATGATATTTAATTGCATCAATGATACGTAAGAATAAACTCCGAGACATATGATATCGGCGATGAAACATATCTTCACTGTATCATGGCTAATCAGAAAAATAATCATTAAATAAATTATGATCTGCAACTTCACAATCACGATTGATCACAATATGACCTGGAATAGAACTACCATGAGTACTCTGATTGCTTTGTTGACTGATGTAAGACTCCAAAATCATGTTGTTATTGTGAATTGCACGACAGATTGCTTCTTGTTCAGCAATAAAATTACTCATTACTGATATATCTTTATTGTTATATGAAGATGAAGATGAATTTTCAAATTACACATTTGATGGACCTCCAACATTGAAGTTCATCTTTAAATATTATTGTTTGAGTAATTTGGAGAATATGAATACAAATATTTGATACGTAAATGATAATCAATATGAATAAATTTCATAAATAATGGTTTTATTTATAGAAAAAATTTGATGAAATCCTAAGGTTAAAAAATATAATCCGACGGTTAAGATTAAAATGAAATTCATCCGACGACTAAGATTATGACAACAATCATAATAAGATTTAGATGACAAATAAATTAATCTAATGGCTAAGATTATGATGAAATCCATCTGATGGCTAAGATTAAGATAAAATCCATCCGAAAGCTAAGATTATGACAACAATCATGATAAGATTTAGATAAGGAATAAATTAATCCAACGACTAAAATTATGATAAAATTCATCTGATAGCTAAGATTATGATGAAATTTATCCGACGACTAAGATTATGACAGCAATTATGATAAGATTTAGATAAAGAATAAATCAATTCAACGACTAAGATTATGATGAAATTTAATCGACGACTAAGATTAAGACAAAATTCATCCAACGGCTAAGATTAAGATGAAATTCATTCGTCGACTAAGATTATAACAGTAATCATGATAAGATTTAAATAAGGATGAAATTCATCTAACGGCTAAAATTATTATGAAATCCATTATACAGATAAAAATTATTGACTACATATTCATTATCTATACTTTATCTGTATCATATGCTATATATATGTGTATACATCTTATATTATTTGCCCAACTTATATTTTGTATTTCATTACTCTACTACAAACTCTACTTCATACACTCTTTGCAAAAATGTCTATTAGATCTTCTTCTCATATTGTTAATGAAGATGTGCTACTGTGTCAAGTTTATATGGACATTTCTCAAGACCCTATTACGAGTGTGAACTAGTCTTCAAGTCAATTTTGGTATCATGTGGAAGATACATATAACAGCGCAAGAACTGAATGTTAGAAGTATTGTAATAAAAGATCTGTGCAATCAAACTATAGAGAAAGCTGTTCAAAAATTGAATTCTTGCATCTGACAAGTTGAAAATATGCATCCTAGTGGTGCATTAGATAAAGATATTGTGAGTATTTTTTTTTTGCAAACATTTTTATTTTTATTATTATATCTCTGAAAAACTAAAATTTTATAGTTCAAATTATTTGTAGATAAATAGAGCTAAAATATTATTGATGTAAGATGACAGTTACAAAATGATATTCAAATTTGACTATGTATGGAATATAGTGAAAAAATTTGAAAAATTTAAAGATAATATCTGCACATCAAGAAAAACAAATCGAAAGCAAAATTTAAATCATATTTCATCAGAGTCAGATAATCTCACTCCTAAGTCTCCAATATCGACATCTCTCGGGTTGTCATCATTTTCTCTTAATTTAGATGATAATATTGGCGATTCATCATCAGAACGATCAATTGGGGTCAAAAATGTCAAATTGAAGAGAAAAAATAATGAAAAAATGTCATCTGTCATTAACAGTTTCAAAGAGAAAAATTGACAACTTTTAGAGATGTTGAAGAAGAATAGTTCGAACCGACAACAACACTTTGAAATTCAAAGCAGAAATTTGGCATTAAAAGAATTGAAATAAGAAAATAAAATTTTGATGCGAGATTTAAATACTATTAATGATCCAAAAATTCGTGTATATTTCGAAAATGAACAAATACGAATTTTAGAAAAACGATATCAACAGTATCAAAAACAATCACCTTCTGTATCTAATGAGTTTGGAGATTATTTTAATCATATTGACGGATCTAGAATCGATCTTCCAGATTATTAAATAATTAATTATTCCATTTTGTTTGTTTTATGTTAGATATTTTAAATTTCCGTTATTAGTTTAGTTTTAATATTTTGTAATCTTATTAAGTGTTAGTAATAAATGTATTATTGTTTTAAATTATAATATATGCATTTTATATTTATTTATTTTTTACATTTTATTTAATTTTTTTGCTCAATTATATTCAATTAAGAAATTAAATTGTTATGGACTTAAAATTATATAATATTAAAAATATTAGAATACAATTTAAATGGATGATATAATTTAATTAAATTGCAATTTAATTATGAAAAAGAAGAAAAAAAGATCAATTTAAATATTATTATTAATTAAACATCAATTTACTATTAATTAATTTTCAATTTACTAATATTATTTTTATTTAATTTTTCAATTAAATATATTTTAATATTAATTAAACATCAATTTACTAATTAAAAATTTATTTATTCAATTATAATAAAATTATTTATAAAAAATATAAAATTGGTTAAAATTTAGTAATTAAAAATTAAAAATTTAATTTTTAAATATAAATAAAATTATTTAACTTAAAAAAAAAACTTTTTTTCCCATGCCCCTCTCTCTCTTTCCCTTTCTTTTCTTCTTCCTCCTTCTTCTTCTTCTTTCCCTGCCTGCAACTCACTTTGTTTTTTAATCTGAAATGGTGTAGCTACAATGCAATGCCAAATATAGTGCGGTACTATAGCTAGCACCAATTTTGATATCATTTTGGTGTTCAGTTGGAGTTCAAAATTTTTACACTATTTTTATCTTTTTCTTATTTGTACACCAAAATAGTGATGGTTGGAGATGGTCTAAAAACAACATTCATAAGTTGGAGCCTGCCAATATAAGAGAAACTTTACTATCTATGACTCAATTCTGGAAGTTATATTTTTAATCAAGTCTTCATAGTGCGCTTTAGTAAGCCTTGTAGAGATCAGAGGGACCCCAAGGTACTTGTCAAGCAATATTCCCTCTTGAAATTTAATAGTCTCCAACATCTCCTTTAATTTATTTTTTGGAAGTCCACTGAAAAAAAAGGAACTTTTCCCTTCATTAACCTGCAACCCTGAAACAACCTTGAAATGCTCCAAAATATATGTTATCTCCTTCATCGATCCTATATCATCCCCACAGAACACAAAAAGATCATCCGCAAAACACAAATGATTAAGCTTCAATTCCTTACACCCTTTATGGAACTTGAAACCAGCAGCAGGTAATCTAGTTTGCAAACATCTAGAGAGATGTTCCATAGTTAAAACGAAAAGTAAAAGGGACATTGGGTCACCTTGCCTCAAACCCTTCTAGCCACGACAGTACCCATGCAAGCTTCCATTGAACGTGATAGAAAAATGAGAAGTGCGAACACATTCTATAACCCAACCGATGAATTTGAGAGGGAACTGCAACCCTAATAAGAAGTCCAAATCCAGAAATTTCAGAAATTCTCATAACTTGAAGACTGTCGAATATTGTAATTGTGGAAAGACTGAACACCATAAAAATCAGTGCAAGAGTGCACTGAATAATCTTAAAGTAAAGACAAAGGTAAATGCTACTTCCACCTCATGAGGCAATGACGCATTAATATGCTCTTTAGAGAGCAATGAGAAGTCTTGGATGTTAGACTCTGGAGCATTGTTACATTTTACTTCACAGAAAAAATTCTTTGAGAGGTATGTCCCTGGAAATCTTGAAAAGGTATACTGTGGTGATGATCAACCTTGTGCTATTGTTGGTAAATGTGTAGTAAAGATTAAGTTGAACGAATCTGTTTGGGAGCTGAAAGATATCAGACATATTCCCGACCTGAGAAAGAACTTAATTTTAGTAGGGCAGTTGGCTAGGAATGGCTATACTGCGATCTTCCATTGTGATGATTGGAAGATTTTAAAGGGTGCGATAACGGTTGCTCGAGGCAAGAAAAGTGACACTCTTTACATGACAGCATGAGCACGATATTTAATCATAGTTACAGCTGGAAATAAAAATTTCAATCTATAACACCAAAAACTAGGCCATATGAGTGAAAAAAGGATGAAGATTATGCATTCAAAAGGAAAAATTTCAAGTCTACAGTCAGTGGAGATAGACATGTGTGAATATTGCATACTTGGAAAATAGAAAAGAGTCAACTTTCAAATAAGTGGTAGAACCCCAAAGAAAGAAAAACTAGAGCTAGTTCACTCTGATGTTTGAGGACCAATAACCGTCTCATCCATTGGTAGAAAATACTACTTCGTGGCTTTCATTGATGATCACTCTCGGAAGATATGGGTTTACTTCCTAAAACATAAGTTTGAAGTGTTTAAGGCTTTCAAAAGATATAAAGCTATGGTTGAAAATGAGATATATCTGAAGATCAAAAAACTCAGAACCGATAATGGTGGTAAATATGAAGGCATCAGATTCAAGAAGTTTTGCTATGAGTACGGTATCAGAATAGAGAGAATCGTGCTAGGCACACCTCAATACAATGGTGTAGTTGAGCGTATGAACCGAATATTGACAGAAAGAGCCAGAAGTATTTGTATACATTCAAGTCTACCGAAACAGTTTTGGGCAGAAGCAGTCAACACAATAGCTTACTTAATCAATCGAGGACCATCGGTTCCATTAGAGAACAGAATACCATAGGAGGTATTGAGCCAAAAAGAGATAAAATTATCACAATTAAAAGTTTTTGGTTGTGTAGCATATGTGCATATTAGAGATCAAGAAAGGAATAAGCTTGACCCAAAATCCAAGAAATGCACCATCATCAGTTATGGCGAGGATGAGTTTGGCTACCATATTTGGGATTATGACAACAAAAAGGTGATCTGTAGCAGAGATGTAATTTTCGATGAAAGGGTGATGTACAGGGATATGCATAAAACAATTGTCAGTAACTCAGAACATGATGAGCTAGTATTTGAAGATACAAATGATATCCTAGATAGTTTCGTGACAAAACCAATTGTAGTAAGTCCTCAGCCAGAGGAACTTGTTAGACAAAGCAATGCGTAGAAATCCGACACACCACAGCCTCCTACTCCATCTCCTGCATTAAGAAGGTCTTTTCAGCCTCATGTGTCTAACATGAGATATATGAACGATCTCTTATTGATTGATGGAAGGGAGCTTGAATGCTATGATGAAGCTTGTTAGACTACTAAGTGGAAGCTTGCCATGAAAAACAAGATGAAGTATTTGATCTCCAACCAGACATGGGAACTAGTTGAGTTACCTATGGAGAAGAAGACACTTCATAACAAATGGGTGTATCAAATAAAAGATGAGCACGATAGTTGCAAGAAATTCAAAGCCGACTAGTTGTCAAAGGATTCCAGCATAAGGAAGAAGTTGACTACACCGATATTTTTGCTCTCGTTGTGAAACTCAATACTATCAGAACAGTAAGTATTGCGGCTATTGAAGATATTCATCTTGAATAGTTGGACATGAAGACCGCATTTCTTCACTGAGATTTAGACGAAGAGATATACATGCGTCAACCGGAAGGTTTCTTAAGAAAAGGGAAGGAGAACATGGTGTGCAAACTTAAAAATAGTTTGTATGGCTTGAAACAAGCCCCAAGACAGTGGTACATAAAGTTTGACGACTTCATGCATAATAAAGGTTTTCATAAGTGCAATGCCAACCACTGTTGCTACTTTAAGAGATATAGGTCTAGTTATATAATTTTACTACTTTATGTCGATGATATGTTAGTATCAGATTTAAATATGAATGATATCAGAAGGTTGAAGCAGCAATTGTCAAAAAAGTTTGACATAAAAGACTTGGATCCAACAAAGAAGATTTTTGGAATGCAAATCATAATAAATAAGCTGAGAGGGTTCTTGCAGTTATCTCATGCAGAGTACATCAACCGTGTTTTACAAATATTCAACATGGGCAACACCAAGCCAGTTAGCACACCATTGGCCAACCACTTTCGCCTATTCAAGAATCAATTCCCTCAAACCGAGGAAGAGAAAAAATTCAAGGCTAAGGTTTTTAATGCCTCATATATTAATAGTTTGATATACTCTGTGTTTATACAAGACCATATAGTGGGATTTGTTAACAGATTTATGTCAAATTCAAGGAAAGCTCATTGGGAAACAGTTAAGTGGATTTTGAAGTATCTACAAAACACCATAGAGAAATGTTTGTCTTTGGTAAAGGAGAGTTAAAAGTACAAGACTACATAAATGTAGACTTTAGAAGTGAAGTCGATCACCGAAGAAGCACTACTGGTTATATATTCACTGCTAGAACTACAACTGTTAGTTGAATGTCACAAATACAGAAGATTGTCACTTTTTTCATCACATATGCTGCGTATGTAGCAGTGGTTGAAGCTAGTAAATAGATGATATGACTTTAAGATTTGTTAACTGAGTTGAGATTCAAACAGAAGAATAATATTTTGCATAGTAATAGTCAGAGTGTAATACACTTGGCAAAAAATTCAGCATTTCATTTCAGAACCAAACATATTGAGCTTTGCTACCACTTCATCATATCTTTATTATAAGATAATGTGTTAGTATTGGAGAAGTTTAAAGGAAGCAAAAATCCAGTAGATATGTTGATAAAGGTAGTGACTATCGACGAACTGAAGTTGTGTTCAACTTCAGTTGGTCTGCTAGAGTAACAAGATCAAAAAGATTGTTGCATTGATTAAGGTGTGAAGACATATTGAAATCAGTCTTTAAGTAAAAGATTGTTGGTCAAACTACACATACATCAAAAAGTTGCAATAAAGATAAACTATACATTTTTTGTTGAACTAATTAATAATTAGTTAACAAAATATTTTGTAGGTGAGGATTAATTTTAACCATCAATTTAGTGAGTGAGAATTAATCTTAACCATCAATTTAGTGAATGAGGATTAATCTTGTCCATCAATTTGATAAGTAAGACCGTAGGTAAAAAATGATCTCAACCATCCATTAAAGTATGTGACAATTAATTTTGATAATTCATTGAGGAGGTGAAAACCTATATATAATATTAGAAATTCATTTGTAAGGTATTCCATCCAAAAACCAATCAAAGGGAGAGAGAAAAATAAAAACTTAGAAATGTTTTAGTGAGAGATTGTGAATGTTTGTAAATATTTTGTAAATTTTTATTTTTTCAGTAAAAAATCTGCAGCAATTCAGAGACATAAACATAATTGGTCGAATTTCGTTATCAGTTTATATGTATCTTATTATTTTGCATTTTCTTCACTTTTTCAAAATCTAATTATAGAAAAATTGATATTATTTCCCATCACTTCTTTAGTTTTATATTTGTAGTTTATAGTTTTATGTAAAGTCCCCAGCTAGACTTCATTAAAATATTTTATTTTATTTTTTCATTAAAATATCATTTGATTTTGATTTCTGTATTTTCTTTATTTTAAATAATATTTTAGTCCCTCATTTTTTTGCATAATATAATTTTTAATTCTAAAAAAGTGAACAAAAATATGACTATCTTTGTAATATGAAAAATTATATAGTAAAAAAGCGAAGGGCAAAGATATAATGAAAATAACTAAAATGTATCTCTATTTTCTTTATCAAATTCTATTTTTATTTTTATGATTTAAATATTTATATTTTCTCTATGATAAATGCTTAATTTAACCCAAAAAAAACTGGATTAAAAAGAAATTAATTTTAGGACATGGACATAAAAAAAAAATAACAAAATTCTTTGAAATTTATTCATGCCCAACAGCAGCCTTAAAGTACAAAACGAGATTTGTATTTGGATAGATCACAATATGAAAATCTAGATTAACTATTACGGTTTCGTCAATTGAATGAGAAAAATTGTTAGATTTTTTCACAAATTGAGAAACTTATAAAATGATGCTATATATATATATATATATATCAAAAGATTGAATAATATGTAATAAAAGTATTATATTATATGATACTTAGACGTAAATATTTCAATATCTGGCACTTCCAATTGCCTTACCAATAGTTTTAATTGAAAATGTGAAACGCATACTTTAGTTCTTAAAATTATTATTCTTTCTTCAAGTCCATCTCCTCTCGCTAAAAAAAAATCCTAGCCGTCCACATATTTTTTTCTGTTTTTTTCCTACTTTGTTTGGGAACTTTTCCATGGGGGAGAAAATATAATTATATTTCCTCCTTATTTTCCTTCATCTTCTTTATGTTTAATAAAATTTTCTTAATAAGAGAAAATTAGGAGGAAAAATAAATTTTATTTTCACTCCTTATTTTTTTTACTCATATTTTGGATTGAAGTAAAACATTTTTTTTATTTTTTTATTCATGTTTTAGATTGAAGTAAAATAACAAGGGAGATAAAGGAAAATAAAATTTATTTTTCTTTGTTTGGATAATTAATGGTGAATGAAAAATTATAATATTATACATTTACTAATGATCAAGGATAAAAAAAATATTTTTATTAGCAAAAATGACATTTTCATTGCAATTCTTCATATTTTCTCTCAATTTTAGAGATAAAATAAGAAGTGGAAAATAAAAATTAATTTTCCTTCCCTTTTTATTTTTCTTTCTTACCAAATAGGGTAAAATGAAAAAACCTCTTTATTTTTTTCCTTCCGTATTTTTCTTTCTCCCAAATATAGGCTAGCTAAAGGCTGTCATCACCGGAGAGTAACCATTTTTATTCTTTCGTTTTATGCACAATAATATCAAATTTTTCATTGTTTATAAAAAATATGCAATTTATTTGTTTTTTAATTTTTTCTCTTATTAAATTTTAGTTTGTGTTCTTCAAGGTTTATTTTATTATCATCTATTGTGAGGTGTGATATTCTTTAATAAATCATCTTAGTGCGGTTCTATATTTAGATAAAACAATTTCTAGTGATAGTTGTCAAATTAGACTTATCTAAGAGTAAATAACTTCACAATTCTATCCGAGAAAACTATGATTCTACATGTTTTTTTATACTAAATCCCTATTGTTATTATTATTGTTACTGAAAAAGTTTGTCAAATCTAAAATGTTATTGAATAAGTCATTTCAATTTTTGATTTTAAATTTGTATTAATTTATTCATTATGAAAGACTTTCATACTATAAATAATTTATCGAAATAATTTATTTTATTAAGGTTTTCAACTCAACTTTTTTATCTATTAAATTCTTGGATTAGCGAGGAAATATTTGATAAAATTTCGTATCTTTAGAAGTTTAAACAGAACAAAAATTAAAATTTTGAGACGAAATTAAAAATTAATGTCTCATGGAATATATCCAAAATGTTTAAGGGCTGAAATACGAATTTTTCTAAAATTTTTTAATCTCCTATTTAATGCGATTCGTTAAAAAAATATTAATTAATTTTTTTATCTATTAAAATGAGGGAATTAAAAATAAAAAAAATTGAGAAGGGACAGGGCAGGCAGATGGGCAGTATGTACATCGATGAATATATTCTTCAACATCCATTCATCATCACATCAAGGGACCCACAATTAAATTGGGTAAGATTGCACGTGCGTCCATTCTCAATTTTGTCAAAGTTTTGGAGACTTAAAAAATAAAATAATAATACCGAGTGGCATTGCTAATCCTTTTATTAATTTTCTAAATTTTATATTTCTTTCATCTTTCTGTGTTCTTTTGTCTTATTTCTATTGTTTAACAAT
Organism: Triadica sebifera; assembly: GCA_023653625.1. NCBI lineage: Eukaryota > Viridiplantae > Streptophyta > Magnoliopsida > Malpighiales > Euphorbiaceae > Triadica > Triadica sebifera. The sequence continues at coordinate 26,671,364 of CM042900.1, forward strand.
CAAATGCATTATTTATTTATTCATTTATTAATACATAACATCTAACATCATCAACATTGAAAAATTGGTCTCATGTGAAATGAAAATTGCTTTACAACAAACCAATTGTACCACTAACTTTAATATATAAATTCACCATTAGATGGGACACTTCATAATTAATTAATTAATTAATTCAATTTAAATTAAATTAAATAAAAAAAAGGAGTTGGTGGTGCACACGATTTCCATTTTGTGACTTATCTTTTCTGATATTAATTTGTCAATTTATTCACTTACAAAAATCATATATAAAAATTTTAAATTTTAATAAAACAAATAAATTAACTCGAAATTTTGTCCTTACTACAAAAAATAAAGTCTATAAACATCTTCTATCTTAGAAGAGAGAATGACCAAGAGAATAAAATAATGGTATTAATCTGACAATCAAATTTATAAAGTTTCGAGTTTAAATTTTTAATTAGAATATTTATACTATTTTTTTATATTTTTTAAAATTCTTTAGTCTTTATTATCTGTTAGGATTTTACGGAGGTTGAGATATATTTTATTTTTTTATTTATATTTTTATCATTTCACTTTCTACTTTTTAGGGATACCTCTATTGAGCTTTATATATATTCTCAACTAATGATAAATTATTGCCCATTTAACTAATGGGTTCTTTGGAATAATTAATCACTTTATTTAAGTCCATCTAAATGAGTTCTAAAGACATTTAATTAATGAATTTGTGTATGTCTCTCTCTCTGCTACCGTCCAACGAAGAATGCCAAAGTATGAAAGTATGGTTATATGCTGCTATTGACTATATATAAGAAATAGATACAATTGTTTTTTTTTTTCCATTGTTCATCTTCTTCTTCTTCTTTATTATTTCAATGTTAATGCCATGGGCTCCAAGCTATGGCCATCTAGATTTGACTAATACAGTGTGCGGCTTGACTAAGATTACCAATTCTTTTTATCATTTAAATTATTCATTTTCTTTTGTGAAATTATTATTATTTTTTTCATTTTTTCATATTTTTTATTTGTTTACTTTTGACACCCTAAGACGAAGACCTTCAATAAGTTTTTGCACCAGCTGTTACCAATATGGTTGTTTACCTATACATGCATGGATGCATGTAGATTATTCGATCCCATCAGATCCAATGGGTTTATATCGGACAATTTTGAAAGAAGATAATTTTTAGATCGTTTCAATTATTGAGTCAAGAAATTTTTAAAATTGGATCTAATTATTGAGTAGAATAATTTTTTTATTATTGTAAATTTGGATTCTCATATATCATTTATTTATTTTTAAATACAATATGATTTTATCTATTTTTATCAAATAAAATAATTTATAAAAATTGTATTTATTTATTTATTTATTTTAATAAAATATCATTTGAGTCAGGCCTGATGAGTTAGATATCGATTTGAGCATTTTCAAATTTAGATCAACTTGATCTTTATAATATCGAGTCATTCTCAGTTTTTTTCAAATTTAAATTGAATTCAAATAATTTTTTAGATAAATTCTAATCAAATAAAAAATTATCAACTCTATTAATCTATATGCATGAGGCTGTGTTTGTATATATACACAATTGTCTTATTTAAGGGAAATATTTGTTCACCAAATCTTGGCCAAATCATATGCATGTTGTACTTTTAAGTATAAACTTAATTATGAAGGTGTTGGATGTTTTCAAGACATGCTGATCATGATCATGAACATTGAGTTTGTTGGTGTTATAGCTAGGTTAACTTTTCATTATAGCATTAGCTTTAATATAGTATTTGGATTCAATTAAAACAAAAATGTGCATGTAGATTAGGGAGTTTACAATTTACAAAGAAATTAAAATTCCAATTGATAAGCTAACAAGGAGCAATTGTATGTATTTAATTAGTTAGAACCATTAGAATCAAATGCTATAAACTAAAATGAGGTAAGTGTATATATATATATATATATATATATAAGTTGTGAAATGATATTTGTAAGAAATAATAATTTGACCCACTATTGAAAAATGAGGAAAGAAATGATGAGAGGGGTAGAATTAATAGAAGAGCAAAATTCTTAGGCTCCAATTATTAACATGCTGTGTTGTGGATAGAATTTGGGTATTCGTCTTTGTTGCACCAATTGGCTCTATGCTATAAGAATATATAGGCACTCATTTTTATTCTTCCTGAAAAATTTTACATATCACTACTGAAAACTGAAAACCAATGCTGCTTTCAAGCAATTATCTGCAGAGAATCATATTGGGACGATTACCTTTTTAACAAGTTGTGTCAATTTCACCACATATATCATGTTAGTCTATTAGACTAAGAAAATCTTTTCATAGTCAAATTCTTTTGCTAAAAAAACAAAAATGTCGTTTTCAGAAAAATAAGTTTGGAAGATTTCATCAATTTTAGAGGATAAAATATATAATTTTTTGGACATCATCAAGAGAGGCTATTTCGTATGATAAATGGCAATGCCATTAGATATGGGGTTTGGAGAAGAAACAGAAAAGAATTATAAGGTTAATTGGTTTGATAAAAGTTTGTCAAAGCTAATAACTCATAATGTAGCCTCGTGCATTCAATCGAGGGGACACAGTGTCTATTTTTATGCATACAAAGGTCATAGATTAACAAATATTAAAATCAGAAAAACATACTTTTGTTAGGTAAACCTACTTAATTAGATTCTAAGCTCTTAGGCAAGTGGGTCCTTAATTATATATGTCGTACTCATTCAACCATGGTGAATGGCAAGTGTGTTTTCCCTTAACTATAATCGTATCATCTATCATCCACCATTTAGTCCTGATCTTTTCAGAAAATCTCCAATAAATTTTTTTATTTAAATTATATTTTTTATTTTAAAAAGTTATTTCATTAAAAAATACTTTAATAAATTTTTTATTTTGAAAATTTAGAGTGGAGGGTGAATTTGACTTTTTACAAACTCCATTCTCTATTCAAATTTTAATTAATTTACTTTCACTTTTTATGAATATTCAATCCTTTTATTGGTGCATTTCTTTAAAAATATATATTTTTTCTTATAATAAAAGTTATTTATTTTTCTTTTTATAAATATTAATTTATATAGGATAAAGTAAAATGAAAAGTAAAAATATAAAAAGTCTATTGAATTTGTCAATTTTTTTTATTATCTATATTTAAATATACTCTAAAATATTTTTTATTCTACTCAATATGCTCTTTAAAATAAAGAGCACTATTAGAGATGTTATTACCCATTTGGATTAAGTATTCATAACAGTGGCAACTTGTTACTTTAATTATCTTTTTTTAATACATATAAGCTTAAAGTTTAATAAGTTTCTTTCACACATTTAGTTGGAACTGAAAATTATGGAAAATTAAACTTTCCTCAATGTTATAGTTCTTAAGTACTACGTTTTTTTTTCTTTTTCTTATAAAAATTCTCATTAACGTTTAAATTTTGTATATTTCACAGGTTTTGGAAACTAATTCCTGCTGTCTTAATTGAATAGACTAACTTTATATATATATATATATATATATATATATAACTGAAAATATTTTAATTTACTTTTTTTTATCTTAATTCTGTCTGGTTCAATTTTATTTTTATAAAATTTAATTTATTTAATTTTAAATATTTAAAAATTGAATAGAACATAATGAACAGATTGTTAACCCCTATTTATCAAGTGATGATAGTAATATAATAGAAAAGTCAGGACTAGTCACCTTGACTAGGAAGAAATAGATAAAATTAACCTCGTGAAGATTACTATCTATACAAGAAACTCATCCAAAATTGTCTTCTACAACACCCTATAATTGGCATTGGCATTTCCATTTTATTTTATTTTATTTTTTTATTTTGGCATAGGACAATAGAGGGGTTCAAATTTGTCTCTATATATGTTGTCACTTAATTTGACCCATGAATAACATAAAAAAATTAAATAAAAAAAATCCCCAATAATGTATGACAATCTCTCTAATATATATATATATATATATATATATATATATATATATATATATATATATATCAGGCCGAATGTCCCCATTATTGAAGGTCAGTAAAAAAATATTATCTTCAACAGAAAGTTAACCACCCTAGTAATCAAATTTTAGTTTCTTAATTAGCCACTGCCGCTAATATAAATCATTATAATAATACTTAATTTTTTTTTATCAAATAACATAATAATACTTAATTATTAACAATGTATCACAGTGGGAAAGAGAGAGAATTTTCCAAGCTGTTCCCTTATATATTAATTAATAGATAACATATATTTTTTTTATAGAAAGAAGAGATATACCTCTACAAAGGCTAATCAAAACTTTTTGAAGTTTCTTAGATGGTCTGATCAGTATATGCAAGATCAATTTTGAGCACATAAAGAAACAAAGTAATTAACAGTTTTTTTTAATTATAGTAATTAAAGAAGTAATTAATTAGCTCCTCATCATTCTAAGAGCAAGTGCTTGAAGCTCACCCAAATCAGTAGAGTTACTGAATGGTACTCTTTTCTTGGGATAAGATTGGAAAGAAAAATCTTCCCTGCTGCTCTGAATCTCTTGCATGGTAATATTTATCCCATCATTGTTGTGATCCAATGATTCAATTGAGCTCTGTGGAGAGATTGGATTCATATAATTATTAATAATATTACAAGGATAGTTAGTTGGAAATGATGAGGATGGCATTGGTACCACCCCATTTCCATTTGCTGGCCATTGATTCTCCAAGTAGCGAGATGAAGCCACCATATTTTGTGCTAGTTGTGCTTTCACTTGCATCAATTGTGCTTGCAAACATGCCACCTTCACATATATAAAATAAAACAACTCAATAAATATAAATTAAAACAATATATCGACTAGCAGTCAATTCTCAATCTGGTAGTTGGATTGATTAAAGATTTAATTTTTATAAGCCCCAAATACTAAAAAGAATTGGAAAGAAATGATTTTTTTTCTTAAATTGAGTATTTTAATAAATTTGTGTCAATTCAATCAAAACTTGATAAACAGAGAAAAAAAAAATAATAAAATTAACCTGTTGTTGTAAGGCAAAAATATGAGCAACACAGCCATAAACAGGGTCTCGAATTCTTGCTTGAGCTTCATAGGCAATAGTGACAACAGCTTCACAGCGATCCGCGACGGGGACATGTAACAATAGCTTGGACACATTGCTAGCACCGAACACCTTATGAATGGCAGCGAATCTCGCCGGACCTTGCTCGGAGCAGAAGTAAGGAGCGAATATGCAATCGGAGGCACATTTTCGGCGGAGAAACTTGCATGCTCCGCAAGGAGAGCCGCTCCCAGTGGCTGAGGATGCCATATGATATTGGTAGGCTAGCTAAGCTATTAAGGGGAAGATTGGAATAAATGAGAATCTTGAAATTATAATTTAGGCACACGAGCACACTGGGAAATGGTGCAAAGCAAAGGCAAATGAGGGAATCAAGTGATTGATTTAAGTTAAGGACATATAAGAAGAGGGCCTTATATGGGATGTGAATGGGAGACATTTCAGGTCTTGATGTTGGGTTCTAAGGAAACATTTACTAATGCCTTGATGCAATATTGGTTGGGGCTTCAATTTTTATGTCCAATTTCACTGTATATTTTCTTTTTTCTTCCCAAAATTACAGAAAGTATAGAGATTTTCTAAATTATATTTAGAAATAAATTTTTAAAAAACTAACAATTTATCTTATATTATTTAAGATAATATATATTTATTTAAAATAAATATACTATATAATTTTTCTATATTTGAGATGTTTTTACATGAATTTTTTAGAGTTTTATATACAATCAAATGATATTTTATAAAAATTTAGAATTTCTTCACGTTACCAATTACTATAATAGCAGGACAATTTGTATATTCAAAACACATTATTTTTAATTGCTATCTCAATCAATATTTTTTTTATCAAATGAAAATAAGGTAAATTGTTAATTTTTTAAAAATTTATTTATGTCTATAATTTATTAAAATTTCAGAATTTTTTTGTAATTTATTCTTATTTTTTAACAGAAAAAGTATATTTTAATTATTTAATTTTATAATTTTGTCTAATTACATCTCTAAATTATACAAATTTAAACTAGCTTGATTGATATACTTATCAAATAATAGTTATGATAAATGTGTTGTAAATTTATTTATTCAATTATATAATTTAAAATTTTGAACTAATTTAACATTTCAATTTATATTTAATATATTAATAAAATTGATAATTAAGAAAATTAATTTAAAAAATTAAAATGAATTTAAAAATTTTAAGAATCAAAATGTACCTTTTCATTTATTTTTTCTCAAGACTGATTTTTGTTGATGGAAGATTAGTTTTGATTTTTGGGGCTTCTTCTTTTAAATATAATAATAAAGTTTTTATTTTTATTATTGTTTTTGTTTTTTCCGCCGAACGCCGCACCTGGGAACTGCTGCTGTTTGTCGGTTTGTGGGTTTGAGGTTATAGGCACCCGCCGGTATTACATCAACCGACAACCACTCTTCCATTTCAACCCCAAATTTTATTTAAAACATATTTTTAATTAACTTTTTATTTTTTTTCACTTTCTTTATGAACTATTTCTTTATTCAATCTGCCTTTGATCATTAACCTGTCCCACTTTAATAAAATTGAATTAATTTTATTATATTTTATTAGGCGTACAAATTAGTTATCGATAACAAAGAGTTTGAAATATAAGTCTCAAAGCTCGGCCCAACCCCAGCCTTTTGATCATTCAACAAAACCTGAAAAGAATAAGAAGAAACGCTAGGAACACAATTTTTCCAACCTTTTCCTTATATTTATTTGATAATTTGTTTATATCATTAAATTTAATTTATTAAATAAAATATTAATTTTATAAATTAAAATTTTGATAATATGTATCAATTATAAATATAAAATATTTTCAGTATTTCTTAAGAATAACATCCATTGATGAATAAAGTCAGGTAGGCGAGAGAACCCATTCTGTCCACTATGAAGTATAAATGGTTTTCCTCTTCTTTCTCCAAATTTTTCTTTCTTTAAAAGATTAACCCAATCATGTATTCTGTAAATTATACTTCATATTACCATTAATAAATTCATTTTTATGTACAAAAAAAATATATTTTTGTTTGTTATCAATTATTATTTTATATGTAAAAAAACAATTAAAAGAAGTGTCGGTATAAATTAGACCTTCGAAAACTTAACAAAAAACTAATTTATTTACGAAATTATAGTAATTGGAAAGAGGTTATTTTGAATGAGATGAAGTAAATAATATTGATAAAATCAATATATTCAAATTAAATAATTCTAAGATCATTTTGAATGAAATGAAGTAAATAATATTGATAAAATCAATATATTTAAATTCAATAATATTAGAATGATAGTTAAAACTGTGAAATTTTGAATTTAAACGTTAACCTAATTAATGTGAAGAAAGTTGTTAGAATAACCAGTTGTATATTGAAGCGAAAGGGATGACTTTATTGTTTATAGGAAGGAGGAATACTAGTAATATTTTATTGAGGGATGAGATTTCTCTCGCTTTTGACATAGCGGGCCCCCGGCGGGAGGCCCGCACAACGGGCTATTAGCTCAGTGGTAGAGCGCGCCCCTGATAATTGCGTCGTTGTGCGAAAGAAAAAAATCTCTATTTGACAGGGCTTCTTCCTATACCTATGAATTCCATTGGACCCAGAAATGATACTCTATAATTCGTCCACATTATCAAAATTTTAATTTATAAAATTTATTTCTTTATTTAACAAATAAAATTTGATAATATGAACCAATTATAAAATAAGTGTATAAGAAAATATTGAAAATAAAGTGTTGCTGACATTTTTCGGGAGAAACAATAGAGAAAAGTAGATGAATATGAAACAAAAAAGTATATGAACTTTGAAAGGTCACAAAAGTTGAGTGTTAACCCTCCTCTCGTTTATAATGCCCCAATTTGTCACAACTGACAAAAAGGAAAACGTGAATGATGTTTAGGGACATGAAGAGTGTAGATCAAGTTCATATATGGCATGATTGATACCATTTTAATGCAATAACGTTTTTTTGAAAAGAACACATTAAAAAGGAAGTAAATCCCATAATGGAAAGCACTCTATAAAAGCAGAAACAACATGGATTTATTGATTCTTCACCCTCAACAAACAAATATATATGGATCTTTCTTTCCTTGGCCCTCAAAAATTAAATACCTGTCCTCCTTGTCCATATGATATATGCTTTACATCTTCCATCCTGATTCACAGCATCACAGACACAATTTTTTTAAAATCAAATTAATTTTTTTAATATCTTATCCAACTAAAGCTATTGATACGTTTTACTTTGATTCCAATACAAAAAATTAATATTACGATTTAATTGCAAATTTTTTATTTGACTATTTGGTTCAAGCTTTGTAACTCTATTTTGATTATTTTGTTGGTTCTAAATATTCAAGCTTCATATTCAACCCTAACTCATAGTGATAATGTGAATAGAAAGCAGTATATTCACTTGTTATTGATTACCAGCATTTACAAAGATATATAAGGAAATACAAAGATGTTGATGAGAGTTATCTAGTGAGATAAGTAACTATAACAACAATATTTGAGCGATGAGTTATCCTGACAAACTATACAATAGATTACTTAGAGATAATCCTTATCATCCTCCCGCAAGTGGTGCAGGTCTTGGAAGAACACACAACTTGGACTTCAGTTGATGGAAATGCCATTTGGACAGTGTTTTTGTAGGAACAGCAGCTAACTGGTCTTTAGAGGAAATGTACCGGACATGTAATTCCTTTTGAGCAACCTTATCTCGGACAAAATGAAAATCAATTTCAAGGTGTTTGGACCTTGAATGGAAGATGGGAGTGGTTGTGAGATAGGTTGCATTTAAATTGTCACACCACAATGTAGGTGTTAACGGGCTGCAGATGCCTATTTCACACATGAGGGATTGGGTCCATTGTAATTCTAATACAGCAGTAGCAAGAGCTTTATATTTCACCTATGTGGAAGAGCAGACAACAGTCCATTGTTTACGAGATGCCCAAGTGATGAGATTAAGACCAACATACACACTATATCCTGTTGTGGACTTACGGTCATCAACACTGCCACCCCAATCAGCGTCACTATAGACTGAGATTGTGAAATTGCTGGATGGACAAAGCAGTAAGCCATGGTGAATGGTGAGCTGAAGATATTGTAAGATTCATTTGAAAATTGTCCAATGTTCAGTGGTGGTGTTATGCATGAACTGGGAAACCTTGTTTATAGCATAGCAAATATCAAGGCACATGAAGCATAAATATTGTAAGCCAGCCACAATACTGCGATACAGTATGGGATCATGGAATGAAACATTTGTTGATGATAAATTTGCTTTGTAACATGCAGGAGTGGACATCCTGTTAGCACCATCCATCTTGGATTTAATTAATAAATCGTGAATGTACTTAGATTGAGAGAGAAATAAAGATCCAAAATTCCACATGGCTTCCACACCGAGGAAATAACTGAGAGGTCCAAGGTCTTTGAGAGCAAATTGTTGTTGAAGAGACTTAATGACTTGATTGATAAATGCACTATCATTTCCTACTAATAAGATGTCACTAACATATATTAGACAAAAAACTTTATGCTGGCCTTATGAGTAGTATTACAATGAGCTGTCAGTTTTTAAACCAACAAAGCCAAGGGAATTGAGTGTTGCACTGAGATATTTGTACCATTGATGAGTTGTTTGTTTGAGCCAGTATATAGATTTCTTTAACTTACACACATGATCCAAATACAAAGGATGAACAAAGTCTTATGGTTGAGTCATAAAGATGTCTTCATCAAGTTGGCCATGTAAAAAAGTATTGGAAAATCTAATTGATTGACCGACCATGCTTCAGAGATTGCAAAAGAAAGAATTAATTGCACAGCAGCCGGTTTAACCACGAGATTGAAGGTGTCAGTGTAGTCGATGCCTGGGGCATTGATGAAAACCCTTTGCAATGAGATGAATTTTGAAACAATAAATAGAACCATATGGTTTTCTTTTGAAGTTGTACACCCATTTCCAACCTACTATATTGGGAGCATAGGAGCGAGGGACTAATTGCCAAGTATTATTTTTAATCATGGCATTATACTCTTCTAGTTGGTGGTGTCCATTCTTTTCAAACACTATCCCAAACTTAAATTCCTTCACTATCCAGATATGTCTCCATCCAAAACTTCCAATGAGCATAATTTGCTCAATCAAAGTAAGACTTGAGACTTTGAATTGCTCTGATACCAATTGTTGCCCAGATATTGAACCAAGAAGGGGGTTGAATTGGATATTAAAAATTTAACTTTTAAGTGCGGAAAGAAAAGTTAAGTTTAGTAGAGATAGAAAAATGAGACACAAGAATTTTTATAGAGGTTCGGATGTTAACAAACCCTACTCTTCTCCCTAATCTCAATTGGGAGTTTCACTAACACTCTAAGTGTTACAATGGAGTTCTACAAGCTCACTTCCAACTATAGTGTTTCTAACAATGGATCACACCTAACCCAAAAATCCACTGTGTTTTAATAGCTCACACAAATAACCAATTCCTTGTGTTTTAAAGGCTCACACAAATAACCATTACAAGTGTTCTACTCTTAACCCCAGAATACCCAAACTCACTTGAATGGATGATTACAGAGAGAAATACTCACAAATCTCTAATGCTCATAAAATAATGAGCAAAAAGATTTTCACAGAGAATAAATGTTTGTTTTGAAAGTATTAAATGCACAAATGGCTTACAACAAGATTTTGATTCGAAGTATTAGCTATTCTCTTGTTCTGGATTTATAAATGACTTGCATTTATACTTCAATGGTAAATTATAGTTGTTTGATTGCATTTAATGCAGAAATAGTCGTTGCACCAACCCTTATAATTGCGTCTGACATGTTTCTCTTTCATCTTTCACGGTCGTGATGAAGTGTGTCATGGTCATGACTGTTTTTCCAAGTCGTGACTTGAGTGGTGACCTTGGCCGTGAACCATTCTGGAAGGTTTTGTAAGTGTTGGTTCACGGGCGTGACATTTCATCTTCACGGGCGTGACATCCTTTTAAGCCGTGATCCAAGTGGTGATTCTAGCCGTGAAACTCTCTGGAAGAATTTATCATGTCTTTTAACGGGCGTGACTTTATTTCACGGGCATGACTGATATGATCATTCACGGTTACTATCATTATTCATGATCGTGAACTTTAAATGTTGGTTTGTTGGCGCTAAGCTTAATAACGGACGTGACACATAAGGTCACGGGCGTGAACATGCTATTTCTTCAATTTTATTTTTTTAAGATTAATCTTCCATTCTACGTTTTTGCTATCATATTCTATATCCTGTTCAATAGACTTAGAAAACAAGTATGTCAAATATATTATTGCTATTTTATTTGTTATTATTAAAATGACGGAAATACCCATCAAGTTTCAACAATCCCAATAATCTATACAACAGATTGCTCAGAGATAATCCTTATCACATATAACTTTCACAAGAATATAAAATATAAGCAATCCATTTCAAAACTATAACGAACTTGTAAATGCACAAGAAATCTTTAGAATTTGATAAGAATATAAAAAATTGAAGTTATCAACACAACTTATTTTTATTTTAACAAAAACATTAACGGTGAAATTTGACTATAAACTTTTCTATTAGATTATTCAGTTCATCCAAGATTTTCAAGCTATAAGTTCAGCTATAGCTTCCATAAAAATATAAAGGCAAAATCCAGCATTTGACTCCAGTATTTTTGGATTTTTTTTTTAAAATTTGATTCCTATAATTTTATTTTGATGATTTGAACATCTATACTTTTTATAAACAATTGAGTTTTTTCTAATATTTTTTAAAAGTTAGAGAGATGCCATTAGTTCATATAAAAATAATTTTTTTTTTGTCTAACTTGAATTAATTATGATGACGTGAATTAAAATGTGTAATTTATACATTTTTTAGTTGGATTACAAATACAATTCAATTGCACATCACATTTAATCCAAACCGGACAAAAAAAAAATTTTATATTAGCAAATTAAAGACATTAGTCTAATTTAAAAAAAATATTAAAATGGAACTTCATTATTAAATAAATAAATAATATGTCAATTAGGACTAACTTAATTGATACACCTATCATGAGATAATCATGTTAAAAGTGAGAGTACGTTTAGTATCCAATCTCTACAAGATGTAATATATATATATATATATATATATATATATATATATATATATATATATATATATAAGGGATCAATTCATCAAAATAAAAGTATAATTCAAACATCATTCTTCTTACTTTTCCAATATCAATGGTCAAATAAATTATAAAATAGGGAACATAAAATTTCATATATCTCATAACTAGAATATTATTTTTGTTATTTTAAAATTGCTTATATATAATTAATTACGGCAAGATTGAATAGAAATTAATAATATGTAACCAGAACTGGATCAGTTAAAGAGATTGCTTTTGTTTTCAGTTATATATATATGCCACATTATCAAACTCATCCTTCTTCTTCTTCCCTTTTTTTTTTTTTTTTTTTCTTTTGGGAAGAACCTTATCCATCTTTTGTTAAAAGTTGGATGGAAGAAATATTAATAAAATTCAAAGAGAAATATGAGACAAAAAGAGATATAATTGGATGGGAGATATATTTAGAAAATACGTATGACAATAGGAGATGAACTGAAATCACGATTAGCGACATATAGATTCTTCCCCCTCATATCAATCATAAGATGGAGATATCTAAAACTAAGATATTGAAGTTTTTTTTAATTATTTTCTGAAAATAAAAAGGTGTGAATATAAAACTGAATAAGCTAAGTGTCAGTTCATCTTACATTCATAGAAATGGGTCTCATACAAAAGTACAGATAAAATAAAAAATATATATATACATTACACACGAACCCAGGAAATATAAGGTAAAGTAAGTAAGTAATTTAAGTATATATATGAAAAAAATTATATTTTGGTAAGTAATCCTAAGGATTTTAAATAAAAATTATATTTTTATATATGAACTTTACAAATTTATACTGTTAAATCTCTCAACTAAAAATTTGTTTTAATTATTCACTCTATTTACTATTATATTTATTCAATTTATTTCTTTTTTTGAACACTTTAACATATAATTAATGATAATTAAAAATGTCAATTGAATAGATTTTTAGTTAGTTCATAGGTATAAGAAACTTAACATCTAATCAATCAAAATATTTTCAATTAAAGTTATGTTTAGCATTGCATTTGGAAAAAATGATTTCGGAAAAATATTTTATTTTTATTTTTTGAGTTTTAAAAACTGTTTTTATAGAGAACAGATAAATAAATATTTTTTCAAAAATATATTTGAGTAAAACAATTTATAAAAAATTAAAAAAAAATCAGATATTTTTTCTACAAACAAATTTGAATAAAACCGTTTATAAAAAATTAAAAAAAAATCAATCAATTAAATAAAAAAGTTTAAATTTGCTTTTTTGATGCTATATATAGCAATCCAAATACCTAGTAAGATATAAATTAATTCAAAAAATTAAAAATGGTTAAAAGATTCCATTGAATAAATTCTCAATTGAAACCTAATTTCACAAATTTATAAAGTTCAACTATCAACAAGCTCCTTTTTTTTTTTTTTTTTCTTTTTCTCTCTCCCCTAATCCTAACATGATCTAGATTGTAGAGAGATGGACATGTTTGACAAACACTATACCTTGACAGGGGGAAAAGGGTCAAAATGAATGAAAGGGGCAACGAGTTTGTTCCATACCCTTGTGTACATGTTCATGAAGACACGTACCTGGTTGGTTGAAATATTTCTTGATTATATTAATTGCAATCCAAGGGCAACAACAGTAATGGTTCCAGCACTCAAGGATGCCATATCAAATCATAATGACTAAGGTGGCAGCTTCATAAGATCACCATTAAGCAACGACTCAAATAATATTAAAGCTGATAATTGGAAGTTTTGGCTGTATCTGCTGTCTATCCATACTATCTGGTATTTACATTGACAAAAAGCCTAGTTGTAGATCTCCAGCAAGCGCCAGAATGAGACATTATCTGGACTTGTAGTGTTTGAGAACAATATAATTTTGCATTTCATTCCATCCACCGAAGGCCAGGGAAACATCCCTCCGGTCTGGTCTCTTCACCTTCCTCAATCACCTCTTGTAATGAAACCTCACCTTCAACAATTCAATCGTGTTCACCAAATTTTGAAATATCACCGTTTTAATTTTATAAATGAGATATTTATATTATCATATACTTATGTGAAAACAATGACAAATTTTAAATGTCAAGTCGATGGACTATTGTTATAAATTGATAGTTTGCTGAGCAAAAGCAATAACATGAAGAACATATAAGACTTACTTGAGCTGTATTATCATTTTACACTAAAATCCAATATAGGTATGAAAGTTGATAAACATTCTGTAATTTTCCGATATAAAAAACATATGCTATTTTCCAAGGTACACAAACACACAAAAAGATCCCTTGCATGTCAACTGATGAAACCTTCTCATAGGATTTGCACCAATTTTAGGAAAAATCAGATCCTGATGAGATACTGCGGGAGTGTACTGTTTGGATGACCCTAATCGCAATGGAAGTCATGCTGACAGAGGTTTTGGCACAATGCTGAGTTCAAAAGAAGAAAATCACTAATGAAAGTCTCTTAATATTATCCATGCTGTCTTCACATATAATCAGAATTTATCCTCAAAAATTACTAGCTTATCCTAAAAAGGAGGACATAAAGCTCATTGTTGGGTAGAACACCATAGACCTACGATATTATTTTATGCAGGGACTGGCATTGAACTCGAGGTTGGACAGAGGAACAAGAATATGAGTCCTTTCTACAAAATTTTTGTTTTATTATTTTTTTCCACTCGTTCAACAACTCCCAAATAAACACAGAATCACCAAACCATATTATTTTCAACTTAATTTAGTTTAAATTATTGACAATTATTTTTTTTTTGTTTTTTTTCTTTATTTATTGTCAGTAAAAGATTTAAGATGAGAAAAAATAACAATTAAGAAATAAATAAAAAAGATAAAATAGGTCATGTTTGATATGGAAACCAGAGTTTATATTATTTGTCTTAAGGTAATTGAGATGCCAGAAAATTATACGTAGCTAGCCAAGTAATTAATACTTCGCCTGACCCTTCTAACCGTTGAACCTTATACTTTGGGGTCAGCACAAAAATTTAAATAAAAGAAGTCGAAATGTGAAAAGGCAGCCTTTTGCCAGCGCCCATCCTTTATTTCTGTCTTTTCTTTTGCATCTCAAATTTCGTAGCTACTGAGATTCATCAAAATCACTTGAAAGCTATCTTATCAAAGTTGGATATATGGCATTTCACTAATTCAGTAACAATATGTTCAGAAAATTTTTTGGAGAAAATGCCCGACATGGTAAATGATTCTAATTGGTGACTGCTATTTTTCAACATTTAACACAATTATATCACATTCCAAAAACACAATACAAGTAGGCAGCAGAATAAAGTAGTACAGAAACAGCTTAAAAAAGACCAATTCACATCAAGTATAATAATCTCCTACTTCTCTTCTTATCTTCCTCGGTACACTCAACTTTTTATTCCACAAAAATGCATTCCAAACAATATGCTGATGAGATGAACTGAAATTGGACATCCATCAGCAGAGGAGTTTTGGGGAGATATGATTATGGTTAATTTAAGCTTGTGCTATGGATCCCGCATAAATAAGTGCTGAACAAAAAAAAAGTTAGTTTAGTCATTTCTTCTGAGAATATGCTAGATATCTAATAAAACTAAACGAAAGTTATCATTTTCAAATGTATACCTCAAATGATTTTCCTGTTCATATTCTAGCATGCCTAGAGCAACTTCACAGCTTTGTGACACGATAGGCTCAGGATCCTTGGAAAATTCCTCGAGCAGTGCGGTACTTTGTTCATCTAGAATATCAGCAAATGTAAAAACATAGTTTGATAAAACTTAACACTGCTGATCTCATACGTTACAATTCACTATTAAAGCATATCATGCATATATGCCCAATATGTAACAAATGATCGTGTAATTTCAATGATAATCGAGCAATATATATCATGTTTTAGAAATAAAAAGAGTTAGATTTATCTGCATTCCATTCCTGCCACAACTTGGAAAGTGAAGTTCTAAAAATCATACAACATCCTTTTAACTCCATTTTGGAAAAATAAAAACAAAAAAGTCTTAACCAACACCTCTTATATTTCCTAAATAAACTACTCCTGCACATACTCATAATGAGTTGCTTCCTTGAGAGAAGTGAACATTCTGAACCCGTAGATTAATATTTGTAAACATGTTACTGAATCCTCATAATGATAACTTGCCCAACAACACACTATCCAAGACTTTCTCACTTTCAATATTTTTGGATGCCTTTTAATCACTTGTATATTCATAAACTGCAGATAAGGAATTTCACAACCCATAAGACTTTCTATGCAGTGCCCAGTCATCACAATTAATTGTAAGAAGAATCAGAAGACACTTAAGAAATCCAAGGACTGACATACCGGCAATGGAAACAAAAGCTTCTGCAGCTTTATGTCTAACCATTGGATGCTCATTTACATCTCTAAGGATTCAGCTAAGTGTAGCTGAAGCAGATCTGTTCTGCCATTGGCCCAAAACAAAAGCTACCTGAAAATTGTGGATAAAATAAAAGAACATAGGCGTTCAAAAACCGTAAATTAAAATCAGAAGCAATAAAAACATGTCAGACAAGGACAGAAAATTCCAACAAAAAGTAATCATATGCATAATACCCAGTCAATATCCAATTAGTTTATTGGTTATGGAAATTACTAGAATAGAACCCTCACCAATATCAAACATTTTAGGCTACTTTAATATATCTTTGTTTGCATAATATTAGTTCTGATGGACAATGACCTAATAAAAGCCCCAAATAGAATAAAACAAATAGACACAAGGAAATCTAACATACCTCGCGCTTAAGCAAAGCAGTCTTTGCACCTAAAGATTCAATAATAGCAGAAACAGCTTCATCTCCACCATGATTTCTAAGCGCAAAAAGAGCAGCATAGTGCTCATACATACCTTTTTCTTCATCCAAATGCTGCCTCCCGTGCCAGCAAAT
The DNA here is from genome assembly GCA_023653625.1 of Triadica sebifera. NCBI lineage: Eukaryota > Viridiplantae > Streptophyta > Magnoliopsida > Malpighiales > Euphorbiaceae > Triadica > Triadica sebifera. Next base: position 26,688,652 of record CM042900.1, read on the forward strand.
TCGAAGAATCCCAAGTAGCTAAAAGGAAGAAAAGAAATAAAAAATATCAATTTAATTGAAGAATCACCAGAATTGGCATAAATAGTTAGGATACTAGATTTAGATGGCGGAAGCGGTTGGCTTATTGGTTAGTAAAGCAGGATTATAAGCTTTGGACGCATAGAAAATCATCATAGTAGTACAGAAAATCTGTAACAGAAGAAAACCAAATTCCAAAGAAAAATATCAACTAAATAACATGAAAATGTCCCATAAAAATAAAATTTCAAAATTGTAAACATAATTTTTCACATAAGCAGTACTTTGAGTGAAGCACGAATTACCAATACAGTCGCTTTCCAAACCAGTATAATTACTTGAAAAAACATGGAGTAAATTAAGCGTCGAAAATCAACAAAAACAATAAAAACTAAAATGCCGAGTAGATTACTTGAAGGAAATAAGAATAAGAGCGAACCATGAATAAGGGCGTTATGAGGATCGGGACCTTTGAGGTTGCGAAAAGAGAAGAGGGCTCTGAACCGCTTGGAGATGGACTGGCTAGGGTCGAGTAATCGATCGCAAAGGGCCCCATCTAGGATTGAGGTTCAGTTGTAATGGGGGCGGCGGCAGAACCCATGAATCGTGGCCGTGGATTATGGCGTAACCAAAAACAGCAATTTGGTGTAATTTTTACACTAAAACGGCATAACTACGCTAAATTTATGTATCCGGTAATTTTTTACACCAACAAAATATTCTATATATTCCTATTTGTGTTTTATTCTATATTTTTTTTATTTCTTTCATACTACTTAATTATTTTACAAAATTAAACTCTAACTTTTTTAAACAATTAACTAATTAAAAATCAATTAAATTTTAATCAAATATTAATTGAACTAATAAAAATCAGTACGCGCATGGATGACATGCAAAGTCTTTTCCAACAAATGCCCGCCCAACATAATTTCTAGCAACTCATCTTCTTTCCCAGCAGCTTAATTTCAAGCAATTTTCCTTCATCTTCTTTCCAACAAATGCCAATCCAATAAAATTATTCCCTTCCCAGCGGATGAAATTTATAGAATAGGTATCTTTTCTGTAATTTAACAATTTTTTTTTAAAGGTGAAATAGTATGACTATAATATTACACTAAATTTAACATTAATTGTGCCAAACGCCCATTTTTGAATTCAATTTGGTGTTAGGTTAAAAATCACTGTATTACACCATTTTAGTTTTTAGTGTTAGGTAGCAGATGCTCTTATGCTCCTCAATAGTAATGTTGACTTGTTGTAGCGCCACTAAAGCACTTCTGCTCCTGCTCCCTGAATTTATAAAAGTGGAAATCGTGTGTCCTTTGGGTCCTCAGTTAGAAATAGAGAGGAAAATTTAGATCAGTATGTTGTTCAGCTCCAATTTTGAATTTTTTTTGATAGTAACAGAACGAAAATGATATATATATATATATATATATATAACGATTATTATATATATAATAATTATTTATATTTTAATATAATTTATATTTTTAAAAAAATAATAAAATAAAATTATAATACCCATTTTAAGTAAAAAAAATATTTTTACTTAAAAAATTATATATTTAACTAATTAATTAAAATAAAAAATAATTTTAATATTAAAATAAAATAAAATAAATTAATGAAAGTAGAGGAACGAGAGGAGGTCAAGAATTTCCGTCCCCATGTGTTGCGGATTAATTATGTATGGATTAATTAGTGTAATACTAATTTCATAATCCTCCAGTTCTCCCTAATAATTATTTTCGTTTAATTAGGTAACAAAATTATGAATATGTTAATGGTATTAACTAAATTATAAAAACAATTATCATACCCAACACAACATAAGAATTTATTTAATAAAAGAAAAAATTTACTTGAATTTCGATCTGATCAAACGGCGAAGACAATGATGTCACTGTAAAAGAACATGCTCATGTTAGTCTTACCAACCATACGCAATTCTGGGGGGAACCGTTCTGCAAATTTCACCCCAATTTGATCATTCGCTCTCTCTGCCTCTCTCTATATATCCCCAGCAAACTTCTTTGCTTTTTTTTTTTTCCTTCGCATTCACCCTTTCCTTTCTGTTGCGGATAATTTCCAGCTTCCCTCCTAAGGTACCATATGGCCTTTTCGCTCTTTCCTCTCTTAATTTCTGTGCTAATTAAATATAGATTCGGATCTGGACTTCCTTTCTAATCGTTCCCTACTAGCATATTATTTGTTAATTTCAGCTGAAATGGATGTTATATTTATCTTGTGTTTCTCCTTTTTCTTTGCTTTTGATTTTTGATGTTTTTGTGTTTCAGTTGCGCATCATCTCACCGGAAACAGATACGTGAACAAATATATCGGGATCCTTAGGACATGAATCCCAGAAGGTCAGTCCAATAGCAGTTTTTCGTTTGGTAATTTCAAAATTGATTCCCTTTATGCTTTTGCTATTTGATGCATCTAGCTGTTCTAATTGCTCTATTAGATCTGTGTATAAATTTTTTGATGTATTTTTTGCGGTTATTTGTTGTGAAAATGATTCTCTATTTCCAATTTTCAGCAATTCCTTTTCTTTTGTTTGTTCCCTTTTCGTGGATGATTTCCTGAATTTGTTTCTTTGGCCCCTCCTCTCTTCCATATTTGACCCGGCTTTTGTTATTTCTTTGTAACTTTTTGATTCCTAACTAATTATATTTTATTCTGTTTTAACCATCTCTTGACCACCATTCCTATTTTATGTAGTTAACCAGTTTTATGGTTAGTCCTCTGTATTTCATATACGTATATGTTTCATGTTAGTCTTTGACTCGCTGTGTCAAAAGTTAGCTCTGTGTTTCTTACGTCCTAGACAACAATCAATAATGGTATGCTTGGCATATTAATGTATGAATTTAAGAATCAATTGCTAATGTTCTCCAAATTAATTTTAAGCTGTTGGGTGTTTTACGTGATGAATAAACTAGTGAAACTTGAGGATTAAAATTAACCTGGTGATGTTCTGTGTTACAAGGATGGTTTATGACAGGAGTGTAAATGAAGGTAATGAGAATGGTGATTATGTTGTGTCTGCTGTCTTGGTTGTTACCAGTAGACAATAGTCCTGCTATATATTTGTTAACTGCTGTCTGGACCAATTATCAGCTCAGTATATGCTAAGATATACAGTAGGATATCTTCATTCAGCGTGGTCAGTTTAATATGTCTCTCAATTAATAAAGTGTTAAAGAAGGCTTTTCTAACGGCACTGTTAGGCATTGTGCATTCATTTGAATTTCTTGGGTAATTTACATACTGTGAGTCGAAACTCTGCAATATTGTTTATTGTTTATTATGTCAATATAGCTGTCATAATTAACTTTATCTACTCTGGTTTAATCAGATATCCTATCCTTGAATATTTTCTCCCATGCTTTAAGATGAAGTACCATTCATGAAATGTGTGCTTTGACAAGCAGCTTCAAGTTGTTGGCTGTCAGGCCTTTCTTAATTTTCCAAGAATACCTTTGTCTTTTGTTTTTTTTTCCCCTGAACTGAAGAAAAAATATGTTATCTGAAGCTCGAGTTTAACAAGAAATGTTGATTTAACGAGTTTTGGTGCAATGCATGTTTGGTAAAAGAAATGTTTAATAAGTTGACATCAAAAGATGAGTGGGAGAAGGGAATTTAGTTGGCTTGGATGATATGGATGGAAGCTTGATACTCATTAATTTTTGTTGTTTCAGCTAATCAATTTCCATTGCAATTGACTGCTTTAGCTTGTCAAAATTTCAATCCACAGGTTCTACTTGTGGATTATTAATAGTGAATCCACTATACTGATTTGTTCACTCTTGGAGGAAGTGGACCCGGCAGTTTTTTATTGGATTGGGTGGTTTGTACTGCCATCAGCTGTGAAACCTTCTATGATAAATCCTTGAGGATCTATCCGATATTTTAAACTGATTGGAACTGGAACATAATGATTTGTGTGCTCTATTTTAAAAGTTTATTGGCCTTTGTTACTCAAGCTTTCATAAGCATGATTCTCTTGTGATTTCACCCTATGCCAGTTAGTTGACAGGTCTCTTTCAACTCTGATACTATATGTTCAATTTACTGAGTTGATCAAGTATCTTTTCTTTGTTTCTATTTTGATTTCATATAATGGGTATGTTCGGTTTTGAGTTTCATCATCTTTATCTCACTATGTATATCCTTCAAACTATTGGTTTTGAGATTTTGAGAGATTGTTCATTTTCTCTCTCTTGTGGTATAGTAGATACAGCTAGCTTATCATTTCCTTGAGGTGTTGTTTGATACTTGAGAGATTTTGTCTTAGATATTCCTTTAATGAAACCTTGTGGCATGATATAAGCACTTACAAACACATTGACCTGGTAATGCATTGTAACAAGATGATCCCTATACCATGAACCTGTAGTACAATGCCATTCTGGATCATTGCAGCACATATCTATTTTGCCGCTGTTGTTTCATGTATGCTCATTTTTTCTCACTCTTCCTCTTTAAGTCTTCACCCATAAAGAGCAAGCTGTACACGTTAATCTTCTGGTCATAAATTATTTATTCTACCTTTTTTCACATTTATTTCGTAGGTTATTTTTAGAAAAAAGGTTCATCTTTCTGACTTGGAAATTATATACAAGTCAACCTATCCTTAGATACAGTATGTCAATCATGTAACTGAAAAGGTCAAAAAGGCTGCTTCTAGTTAATCAAAGACTAATATGTGTTGTGGTTGTATGTGGGATCGTATCTTATTGAATGTTGTAGGGATTTAAATTTTTCTTTCACCTGTCATTTCTCTCGGTTTTTCTTTCTTATTCTATATTTGCTGTTCGTGATGTGTTATCTTCCTAACTGGCATTGTGATTGACCTTCCTATTTTTGTGTGTTTACAGAGATGTCCGTACCAATAGAGCTGCCCTCTTTGATGGCATTGAGGAGGGTGGCATTAGGGCTTCATCTTCTTACTCCCACGAAATCGATGAGCAGGATAATGAAGGAGCTATGGAAGGATTGCAAGATCGAGTCATTCTTCTGAAAAGAGTGAGTTTTATCCCAGTATAGCAAGCTTGTATCAGTGAAATAAATAAGAATGCAAGTATATTTTTTAAATATTTTCTATTTGACTAATTCATGCTTCTTTGTGGAAGTTGAGAAGATGAGGGAGGAAAAATGGAAATTTTGTTTTACCACTTACTGGGTTTGGAAAGAGTTTTGTAGAATTCCTACTCTTAAAAAAAGCTCTCTCATTCTTCAGCAATTAAATTAAGCAAATTCGAAACATCTTTTCATAGAGATGAGATGAGTTATGTGCCTTATATTGAATATGAAACCTGATCAAGCAATTTTGAAATGCATCATTTTTTTAATTTATTTATTTGAAGAAAATGAGCATTTTTTTAATCATCAACTTTTGTACAAATTTATCTATGTTTTTCTGTTCAAATGTTTAAATATAGATGTTATAAGCTTTTGCAAGTAGTTAGAATATGTCTTTAAGAGAATTGTTGGAATATTGATTGAAATTATTCATTTCTGCTTGTTTTACATTTCTATCTATTATTAATGCTCCCAACAAATTTTAATTAAATATATTTCTATAGTTGTCAGGTGATATACATGAGGAGGTGGAGGGTCATAATCGCATGTTGGACAGAATGGTAGGCATGCTGTGCTCATAGTTGCTCTTTCATGTTGTTTCTGTTCTTGTTAGTCTTATTATTTCTGTTACAATGATATGGTATTCTTCTACTATAGGGCAATGACATGGATGCCTCCAGGGGAGTCCTGTCAGGAACTATGGATCGATTTAAGATGGTATGATAGATTATGACCTTTCCTTTCCTTTCTTTTATAAGTTTTTTTATAGATCTTTGCAATACATTCCATATGTTCAATGTTGCTTGTAATGGCTGTGACAACTGATCGTGAGTGTTTTCCTGAAGGTGTTTGAGACCAAATCAAGTCGGAGAATGTTTACACTTGTGGCTTCTTTTCTCATCATATTTCTTATTGTATATTATCTCACTAGGTAATCAAGTCTATGATGGTGATACAGCTGGTAGCCTTATGTTGGAACTGGACCCCATTTTATGCGGTTACTGTAAACAATGGTTCTTTATCCATGTGAGATTCGGTTATATTAATGTAAGATGTTGAATGTACAAAATGTGCTTTAAATGCACGGGATGAATGTAAAACCTTTGCCCCTTGTGTTTTTATTCCAGTCGGACGTCCATATGTTGACTGCTTAATCTCCTTGACTAAACAAACATCTGCAGACCTTGATCAAGCTTTATTGAGACAATACTGAGATCATCCGAAGCAAAGCAAATGGTTATATAAAGATTCTCTTAACCCTTTTCTTGTCGAACCCATATATTTCCAAATGGCCTTTGACATACTTCAACCTTTTAAGAGTGAAAATGGGTATTATTTTTGGCATTCCATTAGGCGTAAATGAGATTTTCGTGTGAAAATAGGCAGGCAAAACTGTTGTTGAAAAAATGTACAAAAGCCCGTGGAAGTCAACAAAAATGTCTTTTTCGTGGCCATTTGCATCTAATTGGCAAAATTCAAGCACAGTGCTCCAAAAAATGCAAGCCAATTATGGCTTATACCTCAGTCCAATCTTCATCATTCTTTTCCATCCGGTGGTTTAAAAGGCATGTACCTCAGCGGCAGCAGGGCCTTCACCCTCTCTCATCTCTCCTAGGTCTCGGCTCATAAGAATTAAAAAAAAAAATTACTATTTATCATTTGGTGTTTGACCAGTTTAGAATTTATACTATCTTTATCATATTCTACTAATATATCATTTTATTAAATTTTTTGTTAGAAAAATATTATATTGTAGTAAAATAATAAAAAAAGTATTATTTATGTTATGGATTTGACCTATACATAATCAATAAATACTATATAGTTTAATGAAAATAAAACATAAATTCCCATTATGTAATTTTGAATCTACTATTACAATAGGTATACAGTATTTTTCTCTTTAAAAATTTAATTATAAACTGGAATTATGCATGGACATAACAAAAAATGCATGCACCAGCCGGGAATCGAACCCGGGTCTGTACCGTGGCAGGGTACTATTCTACCACTAGACCACTGGTGCTGTGCGATCAGGTGTAACATTGAACAAATTATGTTAAAAATTTAAGAACAAAATTTCAAACCCAAGAAATCAAAAAATATATAAAATTTTCATTTTTAGGTTTACACATCTAAAAATTTTCTTACTATTTAATTAAAATTATCATGATATTTAGAGTTATATATTTTTTTATAATTTTTAAAAAATTATTAATTTACTTATCCTAATAATTAATGCGTTCTTTCTATTTTTCTTTCTTCTTCTTGTTTTTTTTTTCCTTCAAAAAATGTTTATGTTTCTAACTAAATAAGTACTACTTAAGAAATCAAATGAGAATTCTTAAATGTGTTTCAATGTAAAAAAAAAAAAAATGTTCGAGGTATACATAATATATATTATTTGTTCACCGCATTTTAGCATGAAATTGTAATCATCATATGAATTTCATAATTTCTAACTTATATCTTTCTTTTTTCTTCTTCGTTAAAAAATTGAACAAAACTAAAAAAAAAAAAGAAAATTTGATGAACATAAAGAGATTCACAACAAATTATGAAGCAATCACTGATGCATTTCATCCGGAGGGTGATCCAGGTAATGAGTCCCCAGAGCAAAGCCTTTAGTAAGATTGGGCGAGGAAATCATTCACCAGATTACCTCCTTCGTAAATGAATTAAATTGACATATTTAGTATATTTAATTATTTATATTTCAAAATATACATATTGAAATTTTCGAATTGAACATGATAAGTTATATTCATTTCATCTCGACTATTCGTTATTAATGAATAGTCTATATTAAATACTGCAACCAAACTGAAATTATTTATTTTTTAAAAAATGAATATTTAATATTTAATTTTGACTATTTATTAATAATTAAAATTTTAATTAAATGAATATGAAATATTATATTCAATCTAGGATTTCATAAAAATATATTTATTTTTTATTTATTCCAAAAAAATAGTTCAGTTTTCAAATTATATTTATTTGTTAATTTCTTATTACACTTCTATTTAATGTCTTATTATATAAATATGAGTTATATTTTTTTAACATTTCAATAATATATCACTAACTAATGAATGAATATATTATGCAATATATATATATATATATATATATATATATATATATATATATATATATATATATATATATATATATACCCTTCCTTAAACTCTATTTTATCTATTGGGTTGCTTGAAAATATTTTGATTTGATTTTTGAATAGAAAAATATTTGTTTGAAGTTTTTATTTTACAAATAAAAGACTAGTTTAAGAATTTTATTAATATTTTTTGTCTTACACTAATTTTTTTAAAAAAATTCAAAATATTATTGTGTGAGTATTTTATTCAGCACTATAATACAATTAAAAAGTTCAATAACATGAGCAATTTTTTTAAGTGCTAGATTTGTAATACAGATTCAATTTGTTAATATTTTTGTTTTTTCTAATATTTTTATTATTACATGAATATTATTTTATTTTTATAAAAAAACAATAAATATAAAAAAATTACAAAGATTTGTATACTAATTATAAAGAAAAAACACATATGGTAATAAATTAAGAGGAAAAATAGAGAGTGATTTGGAAGAACATTTTTTGCAAATGCAATGTCAATGGGCTTAAGGTGCTAAACGACCTACAATCAAAATTTTTAAAGCTTAACTTCAAAACCTTTATAGAAATTAGCTACTCATAAGCTCAACAAATAAATTACATAATGAAGAATAAGAGCAAAAATGAAAAATTAATGTCCAGTAATGAAATTGGAAGGAATTTTCAATGCAACAATTTGAAGCACTTTTATCTTGAAAATATAAATTTTTCCAACATTTAAAAAGTGTTATGTATGAACCCAGGCTGAAAAAAAAAAGTCAGTGGAAATGGTTTTTTTTACTTTTCAGCTTTAATTCAAAAATTACCAGTTATTTTGTTTTGTATTTGACAAATTAGAATGTTAAGTTAGAAAGCTCTAGAAAACCACTTTTCTGACTCCTTTTGCTTTGAAAATTTTTGCAATTTAAGTTTTACTTTTAAACATAAAATTAAATTGACTTTACATAAAAATACAAATATATGTTTTCTTTCACGTGTCTTTTTCTCTTGCATAATTGTCTTTTTTACTTCCACCTTTTTGCATAAATAATTTGAAAAAAAAAAACAAATATGACAAATTATAATTATAATTATAAATTATAATTATCAAAATTTGGGGTAACTTTTGAGCCAACATATTTCGGTCGCCCATGAGCATTAATTAAGACTTATTACTCTTAAGTGATACCTATTTTCCAGTTGGCAGTAATTAGTTTTAGCTGTTAGTTTAATCAATAAATTAATTCGTTAGCGGTTTTTTTTTTCAAAGGAGAACAAAGACAAGTAAATCAGTACAGAGCAATCATCATGGGAAAAACAGCTCAAGACAGATAGCCCATCCAGAGGAGACCAACTTCAGACGGAATCCGGTCATACCAAATTCTTTGAACATCTTGATCAAAAGCCATGTTGGCAAGCTTTCAAACTTAGTATTCTAAGTTACCTTATACTTTCTATTAATCCCTATTTGGAAAATGAGATTCAAAACAAATACTATATATATATATATATATATATATATATATATATATATATATATATATATATCTTAGCAAAGACATTCCAAAAATCAGGATAATTTGCACAAAAAAGAACAAGAAATTGTCTTTTTGTTCTCACCAAGCAAAATAATTAATTTTTATCACAAAGAAACTTTGATTAGGTTCGAAATTAGCACAACCAATTGTGAAAAATAAAACAATTGCAAACAAACAAAATTGCCCAATTAAACTCTTAATTAATAATTAATGAACACCAAAGTATAAAATTAACTTAATTATTTCAAACATTCAAAGAAAACAAAAACAATAAGTACAATACTTGTACCTGCCTCAATTAATTCTCAGTGAATTGCCCAATTAAACTCTACAGGCAAGAGGAGCTGTTTCATAATTTCGTATCATTTGAGCATAAATAAGTTGCACAATAAAATGAAGAAAAATAATTTTAAAGAGTAATTATACTCCCACCTCATTAAATGGTTCGAATTCAAAACATTTTGATTAAGATCTGAGTATTAATTAATTGAGAGTAGTTTCTTCAGCCTAGTACCAGATTTCAGCATTGAACACAAAGCAAAGTAAAATTATTATAGGATTGAAATTAATGCCTACAATTATTGAATTTCATTTTTTACATGTTAATTATGCAGAGAAGTAAAACTGACTCAAAAAAAACATCAAATAAAAACCATATTGCTACAGATTGATAAGCATTATTAAATCATATATAGCATATGAATGGTTTTCACAGCAGACAAATTAAGCTGTTTAGAATGATAACTTAGTCACTAATAAAAAATAAAAAAAAAAGCCAAAATTATATATTTTTCAACAAATATATGCAGCTCCATGCATCTTGTTTATGCCTCGATTAGGACAATACTTGCATGTTATGATCCATCAATGACAACATAATGCTAAATAAGCAAAATTTCTTATATGACATTTTATTCTTGACTTCGTCCATCATGAACCGGATCTAAATAAGAAATTTTCTTCGTGTTTAGTCCATAAAATTAAGTAGAAATTAAAGCTAAAAGCATGCCTATATATAAGATATAATATCTCATTTTATAAGCAATTTGGGCACTATTGCTTTCAAGTACCGAAGATCCATCAAGTCTTGGTAGCTAGCTAATAGAATACCTTTACTAAAGTAGCATCAATTTCCTCCAGAATACCTTAACTATAGTTTAAATTTAATCAAACAGTAGTATTGTCAAGAGTACAATAATTGGTAATTAGCTTTATAAATATGACAATTAATCAAAGCCTATATACGTACTTGAATTAAAGACTCTATATGTACTTGAATTAAAACAAAACTACCTAATGATGTCTAAGGAGTTGAGATTTGGGTACATGAGCAAGCTGGAATTTGCACATAATCAGACTTAAGAAATGAGTTGCTAGGGTTTGCATTAAGCCTTTATAGAGAAGGAAGGAGAAAAACAGCAAGTATATACATTCAACAATCCATTAATTGATGATCAGGATGGAACACATTTAAATTCTTAATTATTTGATCATAAAGAAAAGCTGAAAACAATTTCAACCTCATCGAGCATTCAATGATACAAAATTTTTGTTATGATTACACCAGAAATTGCAAGAAAAATAAAGGAATATATAAGAGACAACACTTACAAGAACCCTAAACGAATTTAGGGTTAGATACTGATTACTGCCCTTCAAAATCTGCAACTGCAACTTTGAATTTCTTTATTAAAGGATTTTCTTCTCTTTCTTCCTTAAAACGTACTAGTGGAAAAACTTGCTTCTTCTATCATATATCTCCAAATTAGAATTGCCCAAAAAGATATGCCAAAAAGGAAAATCCTTATTAATGATAAAGAAACATGATAATAATTTTCTAAATTTTCCTCCATAGCTGTACACAAATATAAATTAATTAAGTTGCTCATCATCATCATATACCTAATAGAATATATATATTGTGATTACGGATCATGACCAAGTCTGAGCTCCAAATCTAACTCGTCATCTGCTTTACTGCCGTCTTCTCCTTTTTGTTTATTATGATTCATATAATTATGAGAAGGACCAATTTGCAAAGTGAGATTGCTTCGCCAATCCTCCTCCATATGATTCAAATTTTGTGGGCTTTGAACGTACAAATCATGGCCATATGGGGGCCTAAAACCCCATGAAGATGAAGGAAAAAATGTTTGATAATTTATATGTACCTCTTGATGATGATGCTGATGTGTAGAATAGTCAGGGGGATAGCTTTGAATTGCAGGGTAACCCAGTAAACTAGCATAATAATCATCATCAGCTTTGCTCGAAATCGAGGCAACTGAGCTTGAAGGCCTTGGTTTTGCTCTATCTTTCCTGTGAATATTCATATGCCCACCCAAAGCTTGTGCTGTAGTGAAGCCCCTCTTGCAAAAAACACACTCATAGGATCTTCCTGTTCTCCCATCATCATTGGCTTGCTCGGATCGGTCGGTTTCTTCTTCGCTTGATGGATTAATTGAATCCATTTATATCAGAAAATTAAAATCACGATGGGTTATAATTAAGAAGCTTGGTGATTAAGGAAGGCAAATTGTAGAGATGAAGATGATGATGTTAGACATAGAAGAGAGTCAAGAGACAAAGAGAGGACATAGGCATTAGGCATGGCATATATATGTAAGTTAAAGTGAAGATTTGTTGTTGAGAGACAGAGAAAAGTCTTTGAATTTTGTCGGGATGGCTTTTCTGAATTAGCCGGCTATTTGTGGATCAATTATCTCATTATTATAATTAAGAAAAAGAAATATTAAAGCTTAATTCTATTAATTAAATTTATCTCGATCCCTAGCTATTATTACAGTTCTTGTTGCTTTCATCTATATGTTTGGCTTTCTTAGCACGGTCTTGGTTTTGTCATTTCTTTTTCTTTATAATTATATATAATATTTATATTTAATCCTTACAATTTGAATTTGGTAAACTTATTCACATTGAGAGGCATATTTTTCTCAAGGGCTGCCGTCCGGCAAAGGCACTGTGATGCAGTGAAGAATATTAAAGCTTCATGTCTTAGCTCATTCTATTCATTTCTTTTAATTTAATAAAACATTATTCAATATTTTCATTAGCTGCTTCCATCACTTCTGTATATATCACATGTTATTCCTTTGTAGAAGTATTCAACTAATACCAATTTACAAGGGATTCAATTTGTTGCTTTCAACAATGGAAATAACTATTTTAAAAATATTTCTAAGACTTAAATTTTGACATTTACTTCTAAAATTACCTCAATTTATTAATTTCATAAGAAATTGATTCAAAATATATTTTTGCAATTTAACTATATATATATATATATATATATATATAATGAATCAAGTTAATAATAAATTGTTCATATGTTAATAAAAAATTTTATGTGTTATTTTATTATTGACTTGATCTATCATAAATTGGGTATAAATAATAATTTTTTGTTTCATAAATCTATTAATTCAAATCATAAAATTTTTTTAACGTTCATGAATAATACTTTGGCATGGCATTGCATGCTTCTGAAATTGCTTTTGTTTTTCTTGAAAGTCACTTTTTTTTTTTAATTTGATTGATCTCTAAAAAGGTATTTCTAATTATTTCTAATTGTTTTAGTGTTTTATTACGGCAAAGCATATATATATATATTCAGGAAAAATAACAACGATCAAATTTCAAACCCACTAAACTATTATTTGAATATGGAAAAATTAAACAGGCAGGGCACAGAATTATTTGGTATATAATCATTTGATTGGGATGCTGTAGGTGGAGCTTGTTCATCACATTATAATGGAGAGGAAAGATGCAGGAATCTTCCTTATTCATGTCCATGAAATATATTATGAATAAGAAACAGTGCAATTTGTAGTTTGTGCTTGTCTTAATTAAGGTATTTTCAACCACATATACCTAATTAATGGAAACCCATAAACTTTATGTCATCACAATCAACATCAGGTGTATCGAAAATTTAAGGATTTATATATAGTTTTCTTTAAATTTTAATTTTTATCATAATTATTAATCATCGGCTGCTAATTTATTCTTTATTCTCTTACATATCATTTTTTGGAATATATAAAATTGGAATCTATATATGTCTAATGATATGTATTGTTGAATGAATTGTGTGCTACTGCCAGAAATTTACTCCACCTATGCTCTGTCAAGAATAGGAATGTGGATGTTTTTTTTCATATTATTGTTAATGTATTACAGAAGGAAAACGTAGATTAATTAATTGGACAGTCCTGCAGATTTAAATAGATAACAAATCAAAATATAAATTAATCTAAAGAACAAGATAAGATAAGAATAATCGATAACTAACTAATTATATTTTAACACCTCCTGAAACTAGGGGTGAATATCCGTCGTTTCAGAATAATGATTAAACCAAAATAACTGAAAATTAAGCGCCGAGAGTTTGATTGCACTGATCAAATTGAGCAGATTTGTTTATACTTTTTTAATGTTGTTTTCGTTCAGAAATATACATATATGCTATAGAATAATGCTTCATAATTTTTGAAATATATATATATATATATATATATATATATAATATTAAATATTGTATAATATTGGAAATCAATTTTGTAAATTGTAATTTTTATAAATGATTAATTGTTTATTTTTTTAATGGTTAAAATTGAAAATAATTGCTAAATTGAAGCCTATTTTAACGGTTATGATTAGTAGTTATCAAAAGTAGATACTTATAAATTGATTAGTAAAATATTTCATGAATCTGTTAATTGATTCATGATTACCTCTAACTTTACTCATAGAAAAAGAGAATTATATATATATATATATATATATATATATATATATATATATATATATATAAGTGTGCCAAATTAGTTTTGAGTACTCTAATTTCTTCAAAATAACAGCGCAAAAGAAATGTCAGGTTGCCACATTATTTAAAATATATATGTGTAAAATAAGTTAATAGATAATCCTTTTCTGGAATTAATTTTATAATTTGTATATATACTCGAGGGATTCTGCAGGCCGACATTATTTTTATTAATGTAGAGAGGAAATATATCAAGTTTACGTGCATGGAACTATGACTCTGAACAAATTGATTTTTTTTTTGTTTAAATTTTTTAATAAGAAAAGGAGCATGTTAATTACATCATTTGTTGAAACATAACTTATTACAATTTGATATTGATAAAATACTGTATCTAATATGGAAGATTAAATCTATCAGTAAGTACTAAGTAGTCTTATTGTATTTGTAGCTGCTAAATTTATATGGAGACTTCATATGTAATATATGCAAGTCTGATTCGTTTAATCTGCCAGATTGAAGAAAGTTTTATTTACTTTTTTTTTTAATTTTTATTTCTTACAAGTATAGGATATATATATATATATATATATATATATATATATATATATATATATATATATATATATATATATATATATAAGAAATATTATCAGGCAGCTGATTATATATTAGCATTAATTTTGTGATAATAATATGATTTAAAAGTGGAAGATGGACAAAAATATCAAATTCACTGCCCAACCATAGAATAATTATTTAACCCTCAAAATCTACATCCATACTGAAAATGATGAAACGCATAATTGTATTTTAGTCCTTACAGTTCTCATATAGCTTTTCGTGATGTGGGAGACAAAAAGGCAGATAGTGGTTCAAAATATCACAACCAGACATCACACATAAATCATTAGAAAACGATAATTTTACGTTATGGATCGTAGGATTTTGTCTTTAATTAAGTAGTGCATTACAGTAATATATATATATATATATATATATTCAAAATCATGGTACCATAAATTAATATATTTATATTGAGGTGTTAGTAATTTAGGGATTGTTAAATATGAAGCTTGACTTAATTAGTGGTCTAGTTGAAAATTTTAATAGCAATTCCCAAAAGATAAAATGAGATGATAAAAAATATTTTATGTTAATCATAAATTTCGAATTCAAGCTTGAAATATTTTTAAAACTTTGGAAGGACAGTTTTATTGTAGATAGTTGGGAAAAAAAATTTAAAAGCAAAATTTGACCCAATAAAGGCTGAGAAGGCAAGAACAATGGCGACAACCAGTGAGTGCTATTAATTTTTTCAACTAATTTTAATCCCCTTTTACCAAATCATTTCGTCTTTTTACTTAATTTATTCATCACATTTGATTATGGTGTAGGTGAAAAAGATTCCAACCCATAAATTAGTTCTTTTCATATATACTTTACAATCTGACTTTTGAATTCTTAATGTTCATATCACATTTTTTTTTAAAAAAAATTAAAGAGAATTGAAAATTTGAAGAGAAAACTCAATTTACTATTTATTCCTCCTACTAATATGTGAATTTAGCTATGGAAAATATTACGCCTTGATTCATTTGGACATGGATTTACTATTGATTTGAGTTTTTGTTGGATCCTTTGGAAAAAAAAAAAAGTGCAGGCTAGGGGGATGGGTTCAATGTACGATGTCTTTTGACCCGTTGAGCACTTTGAAGGGATAGAATTAAGAAACAATATAAAAATAGCTTGATGTAGTTTTAAGACTGAATTTAATGGTTCCATTATGGTCAATCCTTTGAAACTTTACAATGCAATTCAATCATTCAAATTTGATTACTTTCTTTCTCTAGAATAAGCATATTAATATGCCATAATTAGTTATTTCAAAATTAATTTACGAATTAGATGGTTATAAGGATAGAATTTCGCATAAAGAATTTTCTTTTTGGTGAAGCAATTAAAATTTTCTTATTAAATTTATTTGAAGGCAGATAATTCTTTTTTGATCAAAAGACCATTTTTTTAGTTTTTAATATTTTCCTGAAAATAATAATAATAAAAAAAAAAAAGAATTGCAACAAATTGTGGAGATGGATCTTATTGTAATTGTGGTTTTAGTCAAACTTAGGAGTGACAATGAAATCGGATTTTGCCCTTTATATTCTAGATTTTTATGATAAATTTATTTTTCCATCCATGCTTTATGCCTCAAAATGAAAATATTATTAATTTTTATCTCCGCTTCAAATGGGGTCGGATATCCCCAAACAAGATTAGGTATCCTTGATATATATTTTTTAACTTATATTTGATATTATCCATTTAAATTATCAATTTTATTTACATCAAAATAAATTCAAAAAAATATAAAAGATCCAACATTTTTATTTTTTAAATATTCCATAATTTATACTTAACTAATGAAAATAATAATATTAATCAATCCATACATAATTAATAAAGTGAATATCTATTTTAAAAAAATACACACTAAATTATTATAACCACTATATCTAAAAATTTAAATAAATTATATGTCATTTTTAAAGCCAAAATAATTCAAAAAGATAAAAAATAGCACTATCTCCATATGATTGCAATTTTACGCACCACTAATTTTGTAGCCATTGAGTATTATTAGTTTTTCCTTTTTCTTCTTGTGGTAAAATTATCAATATATATTTTTTAACTATATATTTTATAAAATTGTATTGTCTATACTACTTCTACTTTAATTTCATATTATTTTATATATCTAATATCTAATATTTTACTTCGATGCAACGCAAAAGTTACATATTAGTATATTTATATAAATTAAAAATGATTTTCTTCCAAATACTATTATAAATTAGTATTCAGTATATATACTTATTTATTTATTTATTTCGTTAATGAATACTAATTTATAATAATATTTGAAAGAAAATCCGACCCAATTGTAGTTAAAAGTCTTCTCTCATTTAGGGTGGAAACTTGCGGATTCGGATGCAATTTTCATCCTTATCATAATTAGATTAATTTTTTTTCTACTTAAAATGGGCTTAGTTATACTGAAACTGAAAATGGGCTTAGCCTATGGATATAGAATTCACAAATAAGAGTCCATCCAGCCCAAGTACATAAATCTTTTTTTTTTCCTTTAAAAAAAAGGGAGAGAAACACTAAAAGATTGATTTGTTTGTTACTTTGATTTTTAATTATTTTGGTAGTAATTTTTTCATATCAATATAGCATTGGCTTACTTTTTAATCATTTAATAATTAATAGATAACAACAAAGTATATAAAATTACTTTTTTTAGAAATAAAAAATTAAAATGTCCTTCAATTGAAAATTCTGGAGAGGATACTCTTAAACTGTATCTCTTTTTATTTTTGAAAAAAAAAGGTGAAAATTGAAACTAAATCTATGTTGTTTCCATGGGGTGAGCATCTAAATCTTTGCTTTGCCTTCCATGGATGTCAGTGTCACCCATGCATAAAAATTCCTAGAACATCCAACGTTACAAAAATAATTCATCTAAATCCTTCAATAAGACACTTTTTATAGTTAAATTTATTTTTAAATATATGTCTTTATTATTATAACAAATATAGAAGTTGTATTGTTAAAATAATACTTAAATATGAAATCAATCAAACGCTTTATTATTATTATTATTATTATTTTAAAGCTACGTTAAATTGATTTCATGTTAAAACATTTTTGTTTATAGTTAATTATTGACAAGTTATGAACTTTTGTTTCTAAAGAAGGCATTGAGTAACTGAGCGGACATCCCAGATAGTAAAGACTCTTGTAGTTCTATTGGGGTGTTTCGAGCTGAGACTTCCAGCTGCAGGGTTTTTTTTTTCACATGTATTTTTCATATGGGATTTATTTTCAACACGATAAACTCCAAGTAAATTTAACTACGTTATTTATAGGAGCAATGATAATTACATTGAGTTATTTTCTACATATATAGCAATATCATAACTGCTAAATACGATATATAAACAATGTTTGGATATATATCGATTTTAAAAAAAAAAAAATTAATATTAGAAACAAAATCAAACTTTTCTTTTTTTTTAAAAAAAAAACAAATGTACCCAATTACATTTGGTTCGATTTGGTTTGCTCTGAGCTGGTTAATTGGCTTGGCTGTGATCCTTGGCAAGTTGAGGTACAATGGTAATGAATGATAAGAGGGAGAGAACATCATATTCTGAAAATGGGTGGGTAGCTTCTTTGCAGCTCATTCTCTCCACTCTTTCACTAAAATATGCATTTAGGCAGATCTGTTCTATTCATTGTCATATATCAATAATTTTTTCAGTGACCTCATTCTACAGTGTAAAGTTATAAATCCCTTTATTCACTTCAGTTTTTTCACTCATTCATTCACATATATCTCCTTAAAAGATAAATAAATGAAGATTGATGGAACAAAATGATCTTGTTTTAGAAAACACAGAGAAAACAAAGGGTTTCTTGTTAAGGAAAGGCCATCATGCTACTGACACCCAGACAATGTGAGGAACATGCATAAGGTCAGATTTGTTGGGAAATTAAACTTTCTTCTTCTTCTTCTTCTTCTTCTTCCACTGGATAAGACAATGGATACTACAAAATATTTTTGTACACCAAAATTAATGTCCTCCTTCTTTCCCTTTTCTGGCGGTCTCATCTTCCCCCTGCCATCAAATGATGCACTTCTTCCCCTCCCTTCTTAAATGCCTTTATCTGTCTTTTGATATACTTTCTAATTCAATAAATATTTACAATGTTCATTTTGAATTTGAATTTAATTATTTGATTTTTATTTTTTAATAACATTGAAAGCAATATCCAAGTATTATAATTATATTGAAGTAGTAATGATTTAATTTTTTTTTTTAATATATAGGAGTTATCATATTTTAAACAAATTAATGAATGAAAAATTCCAATGATGTTTATTTATTTTATTTTGTTTTTCTCAATTTTTCTCATGGTGTATAACCTAATAATCAAATTGGGGAAAAGGTTTGTTTAGGATGCCCATTTATATACATATGCCTTCTTTTTTCTGCTTTGTTTAGCCATATTAAGTTCATTCTTGTATTCTATAGAGTTACTGAGGTATTATATAATCTTAATTCTTAAGTTGAACATTGCTTTTGTCCCTAAATTAGTTCTAAACTTAATTGATAAATAAACTTCTAATTAAGTGTCTGATCATTAAATTTATGGTCCATTCAAGGACTCCCATCATTCTCACCTACATTTGAATTGAATATAACTTAAAACAGAAAAATGTCTAAGGAGCTGTAGTGGATGTTTCAAGCAGTTGAGCACGAACTTAATCAAGGAGATTAAATATAGGTGAGTGCTAATGTTTTGGTTTAGTGGGCAAGGCAAAGCATGCATAGGATAGGGACTATACATCTTTTGTTAGTCACAATTAATGTAATTTGTTCTTAATTAATTAATTAATTATAAAGCATTTTCATTTTTCCATTAATTGAATATAATTCTTATGAGGAGAGAGAATGATATACCAACAACTTGCATCTTCAACTAATGTTACAGTTGACCTAATTAACAAGGACCATACCACCCAAAAACTAATCATAATATTGGAGTTGAAAATGGACAATTAAACACTAAACTGATCATTAATAACATCCATAAACAAGATTATATATTAATTAACCATAGATTATATAGACAGAAGATAAATTACAAAAAGACAAGACAAAATTAATTAATTAATTAATTAAAAAGTGTACTGAGCTCTTCATTTCTACAATATGAATATATATGATTTAACTTCTCTAAACCACCGTCTATCCATGGTCATGGAGTCTGAGAATGCAAAAATGGAAGAAGCTAAGAGACAAATGAAAAGATGAGCAATTTAAGAGACTAACTAGAAACAGCCAAGTCGAAGCTCCAAATCCAAAACCTCCTTTGGATCTTTGCGCCCTATCTCCAAATCCAAGCTAATAAGTTCACTTTTCTTGAAAACCTCAAGCTCCTTGTTTAATTCTTCAACTTCAACTACACTTTTCATGTTCTTCATCTTCTTGGTTAAATCTTCACTTAAAGGAGTAGAAGCTTCAAGTTGAGTAGTGGGTTTCTTCTCTTTGTAAGACGATGAGGAGAGGATGGGATGGTGAGTGTAATGATATGGCAACAATGTAGAAGGTGAACAAGATGTTGAAGATGATAAAAACTTAGGGTTAGGGTGAGATTTAGGACAAGGATTTGGGCATTGATCAAAAACCCATGAAGGTAACTGTATCAACATAGCTCTATCTCTCCTATGAACGTTCATATGACCACCAAGAGCTTGAGCAGAGTTAAATTGCCTCTTGCAAAAGCTACACGTGTAATTTCTTTGAGGCCATAAGAACCCATTTGAATTGTCTCCTTCACTGCCCAAACAGCTTCCATCCATGCTTGCTTCTGCAGTTCTGCTTCAAAACAACCTAAAAAAAGATGAAGAAAAAAAAATAGAAGAGGGAAGAGAGAGCTAATTAAGTTATGTTAGAACAAGGGCTTGCTTCATAGTGAAGCTCAAGTCTCACAGTTGAAAGGCAGAAACTGAAAATCCAATCAAGTGTGTACTCACCTGCAAATGTCTCCTACCATATATGGATGTTGCTTAACTTATGTAATATAAACACTTGGTGTGCGAGTGTTGTTACTTTTTTGCTAAATGTAGGGGAGATCTAGTGGGAGTTAGCTTGCAGCAATTTAACATTTACATGTCAAGTGACTTTTCAAGACAAAGGGAACTAAGAGTATATTTGTCAATGTGTCTACTAAGGATGTCTTGTTGTTGATAAGATCCAATCCCATGATAGATAATAATAATTATAAGATACCAACACAAAAAATGCTTAACTTACTAATAAAGATAATTCAAGAAATATTTAATTAATTATTAATTAATTTACTCAAAATTGTAATGGAAAATAAAATGCATATTTCACGTCCTTTACTTTTATTTTTTATATACAAAAGATCTGGCTTGGATTCATATTCAAGATCTCAGAGTTCTTATAGAATTAATACCACTAAGCTCCTCTATCTTTAAATTTACCATAATTAACTAATAGGATTATAAATTATAGGAGAATTTTCCAAAATATAGTTATTGGAAGCTGGAAGATTGAATTAAAGTAGGCTAGTTGGTCAGGAGTCGGCCTCTTAAACACATGGCAAAAAAAGTTCACAATCCGAGCATGACTCAACAAAATTGTAAGATGGGGATGATATAGGTGAAAAGCCTAGATAGGAATTTTGAAAACAAGCTCATAGCACCCTCAATTTTTTTTCTTAATTTATTATTATTTTAATTCCTTGTCAATTGCCCAAATTGAATACGATAAACCCTGAAAGTTGAAAATGAACTTGAGAAGAAAATGAGGGATTGTTATACTGAACCTGATATAGTAACATTGAGATTATGTATTGTTCACCCTACAAGCCAATTTTAAATCAAGTGTTCTCTTGGTCATAGGGTTTATAAAGGTGCATCAAGTAAATAAAAATTAAAATGTGATTCAGTTGCCACTTTTACAAAATGTCATATCAAGGGTCACAAAGTCTCATAAATCATGAAATAGAGAGAAAAAGAAGCAGGATTAAGTGGGATTATCAATGGTTGGGACTGTTTCAATGACAAATTAAAAAGAAGGCAATAAGGTGAAAATGCATTGGTAGATTGTCCAATTAACGTGACATTATGTCAAATACATTTCCATCCCATGTAAGAGTTATAGGTATAGCAAATTAAATACTTTATTAGCTCTTTAATCAGATTACATATGGATGCCAACAAACTTTGGTTGGATAGATTAGCAGCACTAGTACATCAATTCCAACTCAAAATATATTATCAGTTTATGCAATTAATTAATACATAAAGGAATACAACACCCACCTTAAAAGATACAACTACCAGAATATGTTACATAACCTTTAAGGTTATTTATGATTAAAAAACAACCTTAAAGATTCCGAAAGGAAAAAAAATGAAAGAAACTTTAGCTTGTGTTAGAAAGGAATAGCACCCACTTGCCATAATGAGACCTGGAAAGAAAGATGTACCGTTTGATTTATCCAGTTGAAATGAGTGTCATTTGCTTCCCGGAGTGCTACACTCTGAATCTGTCCTGAAGGACAAATTTTTTTTTTTATTATTTTCATATTACACCCCAACCTCGAAATTTAATTTTTTATGGCGGGAATGGAATGAGAATGATATGTATATATCTCACCCCATTCTCCGTCCCAAAATATATATATAATTTTATTTATATTTTTAATATAATTCATTTCTAAAAATAATAAAAGAAAAATATATTTTTATTTAAAAAATTATGTTATTAACTTAAATAATTAAAATAAAATAATTTTTTTAATAAAATTGAATATCGGATCTGGATCAGAGATTCCTATCTCCTTGTGGTGCAGAGACCCATATTTTTTTCCATCGAAAAATGGAATGAGATCGAATTTTCAGAATCAGAGATAGAGATTGTAAACTTCACCCTGAACCAGTCCCGTTGCCACTCATAATCTCAATGCCTAAAACCTGAAGGCATTTACAAAAAATTGGTGCTTCAGATCTCAATGTTTGATCTGCAAATTTCGTGCCCAACTGTTGGATGAGAAAGCCCATGTTCCTTTGCTGTCTCTAAAAGTGCATTTTTTTTTCTACTCGTCTTTTGCATATATTCAAATTCAATGAAGCAGAATGCAGATCCTCTTACATTTATGTATCTCATACAGCACAACTATAGAAATGCAAAGTGAGAGCAGAGAAACTCATACAGAGAGACCTGTATACAGCCTTTGCGTTTTTCTATTCAATGATTAGGAGATAAGTACACCGGAAATTAGTGAACCAATGACGAATTTACAGTTGATAAAAATTTATATTTTGGCAGGAGCACATGACTAATTGGGAACACTAACTATGCTTGATGTAATAGTTCAAGTGTGTATGCCTGCTCTATAATGCTAGCGAGCCCGTGTCAAGGTAACACCTAAGCTACAGCCTACAAGGAATTAATACAAGAAGTAATTACATCAGAAGTAGTCATCAAATGCCCCCATTCTATCTCCATTCCACTTCTCATAATCTGCATAGTGTAATCACAAAGAGAAAGATACAAGACATTATCACAATCCTGCATTCTGTTGGAGTAAAACCAACAAAATTTAGATATGTAAAGCAGTCTTTATCTACAAAGCAAGATAAATCGTTATAATAGTGAATCACTGAATTGCAGAATCTTGTGATTATCTTCCTGCAATGTGATTATCTGGGAATTCTTAATAGCAAATGAAGTTTACATCAAGAAAGAATAGACTTGACCTGAAATTTCTGTTGCTGAAAGATCCTGAACTATCAATTGGAAATTATCATCCGTGTTTGGCAATAAATTTGGAGCAGGAAAAGAGAATTCGGACTCGGTGGATGAGACCTCAGAATTATCAGAAGTAACATCAACCAGCGCCTCTGAGGCAATGGGTCCAGAAATTGAAGTTGAGTTTAATGAATTGTGCAGGACCATTTTCAGCTCGGCAAATTGGTCTGACATGGAATATAGCACCCTGAGCGACACTAGATCAAGTTCAGTATTAGTTAAACATGAAACTATTACATAAACTGTCATTATTCATCTATGTACTTTTGCAGATAACGAAAAACACCAATACACCATATATAGTGGGTCTTTTTAATATATGCATGTAAAAGCATGTTGAACATTAAAACTGACATCCACATAAAAATAAAAAATAAGAAATCCAAAGGTTAAGTTGTTCCTGAGGTTTCCACACTATTACTACCTGTTCAAAGATTCTTGAAGTTGACAAACTCTCTTTTCAGTTTCCTTTAGTTTCTTACGTCTTGTCTCATTTAATTGCTGGGCTTCAGCATATTTCCTTTCAGAAATATCAGCTCTTTGTTTTGCTTCCCACAGTAATTCCTGTGTAACATAAAAATTAAGCCTACTGTATATTAGAACATGACTGTTTGAATTCAGGAACCATAAAACCGTGATAACTATCTAAAAATAAAATGAAAATAACAATTCAAATGGAAAGTAAAGCATTGATGGTATAGAATTAAAAATAGCTTGTCACAACATGTCAGAGTCCCTACTGATGTCCATTCTCATAAGCTGTTAAAAGATCAGATTAAAATCATGACTTGGCTATGGACTCATTTCCTTGGAAGACTTTTTTTTTCTGACTGCTCTATTTAACTACAATGCTCTGCAAGTGGAGAAGAAAAGAGAGTAGTGAAAATTTTGAGCGTGAAATTTCAAAAAGTTCTGTAACTGATATTTTTGTTATCCGTCTGTAGCATTTACATCTACACAACTATGAAAGGTATGTAAGATTTGAACATTTCTGAAATCACCTACTGGTGGTACTTTTTTTGGTAGTATTTTCCTCTCAAACACAAATTATATTTTCAAAGTTGGATTTTTTTCCTAAAGGATCATTAGACTTGTTGCACCTAGACTTTTGTACTTTATCCATGATCACATTCTCTCAAATTGTAAACAACCATTTAACAATAAATTATATTTCATATTGGTCATACATGAAGCAGCAAAATCTGAAGGCTGATGGAATATCTCAAAAGGATAAGGTCTATATCACTGTCACCTTTAGGTTCTTCACTTCCGCACTGAGAGCCTCAATTTTCTTGGCATCATTAGTAGTCAAAGTTCCCATGATAATAGGATGTTCTTCATTTTCTTTATTTACAGCCTCACGTTCCTTGAGGAGAACTTCATTTGTTTCATCAATTTGGTTTTGCAACATTCTCAGGGAATGCAACAATGCTGTTATCTCTCGCCCTTTTTCTTCTACCATATCAATCTGAAATATTTGACCAACATCAGATAGAGGCCAATTGTATATATTGGCATAAATATTACCAAGGCATGCCTTTTGAAGTAATGAAGCAATTGTAATTTTATCCTCGGTGATGTAAGAGAACCTAGCCATCAAGCAACACCAAAAAAGTAGTCCATACTTTTCCGCATTCTCAAGAAAAATGTCAAAAACCAAAAATTTCATATATTGTAATTGTACAACATAAAAATAAATGCGGATCCATGAATGATTAAGTCCTACCCTCAATTGTTTCTCCAATTGTAAACAAAATGTGAGTTGCTCCACTTGTCTTTCCAGATGATTATCTTTTTCCACTTGTTTTTCAAGACAATTATCTTTTTCCATGATCAAATCTCTGTCTCCAGCTTCCTGAAGAGAATTGAAAATGCATATTAGCATGCACAAACAGAGGGAAATGAAAATAAAGAATCTGTTTCAGAGAAGTTGATATTCTCCCTAGTTCCATGTAACATTATAGCAAAATGTACAATGTTCAATTCATCATACTAATGAGGGGTCAATGTAATCAGCTCAACAGGACAACAATAAACTTCTATATGAACAATTTTTTTTTTAAAAAAAAAATCTTGCTGAATTATAATAGGCAGAACATTAGTGCAGAGGAAGTATTGAATAAATTTTTTAAAATCCCAACACACAAAAGCTAACAGTACGCTTTTTAGGAGTAAAAGTGGTAGAAAGGAAGAAAAATGAAGGGTTGGTGCATTTTTTGGTTGCGAGCAAATGAGTGAATAGAAGAAATATAATACTGCCATTATATTAGTTGAGCCCTCTCCAGCTTCAAAATGTCCCGACTGGGTGCATTGGCAGGGGAAACTAATACACCCCCATTGAAAATTGTGATATCTTATGCTAAAATCTGAATTTCATTTCCTCTATTTTTCACTCTCATCTTACCCATATGTATTCTCTTTTAGTTTTTATCAGTTACTAGTATTACTATCAGATAATAGTATAATATATAGGTCTTTTTCTGCATAATTTCATATTCAAAAATAAAAGTTCATTCCACCAAAAGGCACATTTTAGGTTCAAATTAAAGATGGGTTGTGTTTATTTAATCAAAGAAGAAGAACGTGATAGCAATGACTCTAAGGTTGTTTTTGGCTAGTTATTATTCTCCCTTTTCTATTTTTCTGATCACTTTTCCTTCTAATGTTGATGAATCCAAACTTGGTCCCCCCATATTGGAAGTTCTAATTGCATCGAGATTGAAAATTTAGTTTAGGTTTCTTGATTTTCCTCCATATGTTTATGCCTCTGAATGAAAGATATGTCTCCATCCATCCAGAGCTTCTTCTCCAACCAAATCAACAATCAATAAAATAAGTAGAGCCTAAAAGACACTTCTTCTCATTAACACAGGATTGAAGAATGTTCCTTATTTATACAGTGGCATTTGGATTTTTTCATTAACCATCTTAACAAGAAATCACCTTATAACTTCTATTTTGCCGCCACTAAGATACGGATACAACATAAGAATATTAGATAATTTAGATTGATAAGCTTGATAATGCACTAGACCAAAGTCCGGTTTCTGCCTTTAGATATATACTAGAAGTTATCTGAAAAAATGAAGTTCTATATAGCTGTTGTAGCAAGGGAAGATCTTAAGGAAGATATCAAAAGATCATTGGAAGCAAACCCACTGCTACGGTTCTAGGGTCAGGGTTGTTGCAGTAGTTTAATTCTAATAGGACTAATAGTAATTTAAGTAAAATAGAATTGGTAGTTTATTTTATTAAGGCAGAATTAGTGGTATTTTCATATTTCCTAGTTTCTTCGGAATTCCTAAATCATAGCTTTCCTATTTTACTGAATCTCTAGCTTTCTTATTTTCTAGGCTTGTAATCTCTATTTAAAGAGATAAAATATAATCAATAAAAATAAGTCAAAATTTCAGAAAAATTAAGAGATTTGGGTCTCTCTCCAACGAGTCCTATGGTCCAGGTTCCCTTTACAAATCCGATCACCCGGTGACAAGTCCAGGAACATTAACAATTTGGTATCAGAGTTGATCACCATAGGCGAAAACAGTTTATGAGCAGAATTAAAGGCAAAATCAAGGGCTCAACTTGCACAATTGAGTCTAAATTGGATAGCCAACTACAACAAATATCACTACAGCTGAAGGCGCTTGCTGCGCTTCTTCACCATGCGAATCAGTTGCACGACAAAGCGGTGGAAGGAGGAGTAAACAGTAGTAACTCTGATGATGTACAAACCAGTCGTACTGAGGGTACGCAGGAGCTGCGACTGGGAAGCAGTGGTCACGCGGAGCGAGAATAGTTGCTGTTGAATCTCACCTGGAGGGTCACGCGGAGCGAGAATAGTTGCTGTTGAATCTCACCTGGAGGCTCCCCTGGCTCAAACAGATTCCACAGTGGATTCTCAGCTGGCGCAAACAGAATCCAAAATGGATTCTCAGCTGGAAAATCTCGCAAAACAGCAAGTATATCTACTTTGCACCAACCGAGCTAAAGGAGTTAAGGCTGGTGCTGCAAGTGACAGTCATTCTGTCCGTCACACCAGCCATAGTGACAGCATTGAAAACTCTGGTTCTAATGGCAGTAGAGGAGGAGCTCGCACATGTCTCATATCAGACTAGAAAAAGAGTATAATTGTTGGTAAAATGCAGCAAGAAAAGCTCATGATGCGATACCAGCAAGAACTAAAGCAGATGGAGAATTCGGATATACCATTACTGTCTATAGAGCAGATGAGGGAAACGATGGCTCAGCTATGGTATTATGGACAGGACCCCGAAGAACTAAATTTCACATGGACCATATTCAAAGAATTTGGTTAAATTACGGGTTGCTAATCTTTATTAGGAGCTTGAGGACAAGCTCCATTTTCAGGAGGGGAGCAATGTTACGGTTCTAAGGTACTAGGGTTATGGTTATTGCAGTAGTTTAATTTTAATAGGACTAATAGTAATTTAATTAGAATAGAATTGGTAGTTTATTCTATTAATCATATTTCCTAGTTTTCTATTTTCTTATTCCCTAAATCATAACTTGCTTATTTTAATCTCTAGCTTTCCTATTTTCTAGACTTGTAATCCCTAAGTAAATCAGAAATTTCAAAAAAAAAAAAAGAGAGATTTGGGTTTCTCTCCCCTTTTGATGAATCCAATCACTGCTAACAAGATCCGGGAACATAACACCCACCCACTAACTGAAGAGACCACCAGCACACACATACACAAGCTCATTAATGGCATCATGTGTTGATAATAAAGATTAAAATTACTACTAATAGAACACAAACCTTTGAAAAAGGTCACACAAACTTTTGTATATGCCTTCAGTTTTTGAAATACTGTAGTTCTTCTAGCATACAAATTCAGTTTCCTATGGGAAGCAAAAAGTGCATGTTCTCAAAGGTTTATTTTTAGCCTTGAAATTGTTGCTTCTGATTTCAATGTTGAGTACTAGATGCTTCTACAATCCTCGTGATTGAAAAGTAAAAAAAAAATAAAAAAAAAAAAGAATTCATTAATGCGGTGGGTGCTAGAAGAAAATGAGTTGCATATAATTGAAAATGGATACTTTGCAAACGGTACATGTTATGTTCATGGATTGTGCCACCGGGCAATCAGTTTGTTAAAGGGAATCCGGATCTTTAGATTCATCGAAGGGAACTAAGACATTAGGACTCGTTAGAGAGAGACATAAATCTCTTAATTTTCTGAAATTTCTGTTTAACTTTATTTCCCACGTTTGCCTCCTTAGATTGAGGTTACATAGTGTTTATAATAGGAATTAGATAGGTCTAATTTCTATTTTCACATTGACTAAGAAAATTTGGTTAATATGGTTAAAAATATACATTTTGTCTAATATAACCCCACATTAATTAGGGATACTATTGAAAAATTAAAATAATAACTCATATTTGTTTGATAATAGACACATTAAATATAAATATAATAGAGAATTAACACATAACTATATTTTTAAAAAAGAAAATGGACTATCTCTTGGAACAAATAAAAAAGGAAAGTAAGTCTATCAAATTGCGGTGGAGGGAGTAACTTTTAACAAGGAATCCTAAAAGACCCATAATTAATAATTCCTAAAGGACGTTACTGCCCTATGAATCCTACTGCAAATAAAATATTCATTAATTCCTAATTAATACTAATTACTGCCTATGGTACATTCTAACTAGGAAGGCAGCGGTAACAGTACACCACCAAGACAATACTAGAAACAATGCAATATCAGCCAATAATATCTTGAGAACGCATATTGAAACATACCGCATTCAAGTCTGTAAGCTCTCCTTCTGCAATTTCTGAACTACGCTGTGATTGAGATGATGCTTCGTTGAGTTTCTTACTGCTTGAAACTGCTCTGCGGGAGCGCCAATAGGCCTGTAATTATTTCTGTTAGGTATTGATCAGTCTGCCAGGCCATGAAAAGTAACTAGATGTCATTGTAAAGGGAAAGAAAATCAGCTAGGTACTCACCTGGGCAATACTTACTGCCTTCGTTTGCTCTCTAAATCTGAATTCATTACGTGCAGCCATTGCCCGTAAGCCTGTTTGTAAGACAAGTGCAGAGGACTTAATCCCATTGTATGACCTTGTGGCCAGTTGTCTACGCAAATTCTTTTGAATTTTGACTGCAGCTGCCTCCTGTCTCTTCTCCTTGTACGCTTTACGAGCTAGTTTTCCTGAAATAACAGTAATATGAATGCGAAAGTAGAAACAAGCGTTAATATGACTAAGTGATTGAAGCACCAAATAAAAGATGCATGCACGAAATAAAGCAAATTGTGACCGATTGCCATGAGCAAAACTATATTCATTCAAACAAGTATCAGCCAGGAAATTTAGCTTCACCTCAACATGTACAAGTACATTTTCAAGAAAAAGCCTCCACAATGCCAGTAGACTCACCTTTCCATCGAGATTGTATATGAATAGAAGCCTGACGCTTAAGAACATATTTTGTACGACTAGTAAAAGCTCTCATCTCCCTCTGGATTACTGTTGCTGAGCAGCGAAGTACTCTTGCTCTATGTGCATCTAACTCAGCCGTATGACTAGCTCTTAGAAAAACCTTAGTTTGCCCCAACTGCAAAACCATTCGTGGATGGTAACACACAAGCAGGGGGCAGAGGACATAAAATGATAGATGAGAGCCAAAAGCATGCATGTTTTCCAAGTATTTAAACCTTCTTGTTGATTTTTTTCTTAAAATAAATGAATAAATTTATTAAAAATTAGAAGAGAAAAGTAGATGGGTAAAAGGAGAAGATGATTGCGGCCAGAATGCATGTCTTAAAAAGGATAAAACCAAAAGTAGTAATCTCAATACCTGATATCCTGTAAGCTCCACCTTTTCCAAAATCCATTTGCATGCTACCTTCTCTTCATAGCTGATGATATAGAAGTGATTTTTCAGGAGTGAAAACTACCAAGTCTCAACAGAATGCTGAAGTTGGCCGAGCAAAAATACGAACTTTGTCAAATTCATTAAAGTGCATAATGTATTACTTACTTCCCTCTCCAAATCTCTGGTGCAATCATTCCATATCTTTGCAAGAAGTCATGAAAAGTCCTATAAGCAGGGAATCCAGCACATTTGATTTTGATTGCCTCTAGAACTCCCTGCAAAATAACAATTCATAAAATGGAAACACAATTTACTCAAAGAAAACAATTCCAAAATTTACTCACACCAGAGCGCAGTTGCTGCATGACATTGATATTATCAAATATAGAAGGTTGTCGAAAATTGTTTGGCTTCACACATCTAATGTAATGAGGCTCTGAAGAATTTAGCGTATCCATTAACTGCTGCAGTTGTAGCTGCACAAATTAGGTCATAACATTAGGTTGCATGTTTTTCTGAGAGATGTGATATCCAATTCTTAATGCAGCTGATAGGTACATTACTTCTTCATCAAGATTGTAAAACAAATGATACCTTAAAACGGGCACCGATAGATGAAAACTTTGATGATTTGGCAGACTCCTCAGGAACAGAAGGAAAGAGACCTGATACAAAAGAGCATTTGGAAGCACTCAACAAATCCTGATGTTCGGGAACAACATAGTCTTTGTTTTTGTCTAAAAATTGATCAGATTGATATTGAACCTGAAATGCATGAAATAATAATATTTAAAAGGCTGAGGCATAAAGAATTATGAAAAGTAAATAATGCAATCAAATACAGGAACAATATCTCACATCTCCTGCATAATGAACAATAGTAAAATCTGTGCGAGTCAGTTTTGGCTTGATGAATCGCTTGTGATCTTTGAAAGTCTGATAAAGCTTCTGTGAAAAAGTCTCATGGGTTGATTTTGGAAACATACTGAAAAGCAGATGTGGGTGATATGATCAGTCAACAGAAACCATCAGATCTTTCAAGAAGAAACATTTGAACTGGATAATGTCTAAAGAATATCCATAAACTCAAATCAAATTCCTCCATATCAGAGCTTAAGTACAAAGAAATTCATCATACCATGCCTCATCAAGCAGGGCAATGATCCCACCTGGTTTCTGCAAAAGCACAATGAATTAGAGATGTGAATAAAAAACAATTCGGCATGTGACTTTTTTAAATTGTATTGCCATCTTAAAGGCGGAGCAATAAAATACAAAAACAAATTGATGTGGAGAACTCATCATCTCAGGGTTAAAATAAGTTATTCATATCTCTCAAGTCTGAAATATATAGATGATTTGTGTACAGCAATATATAAGAATAAAAATTACATTAAGAAACAATGCACAACTTGACAATTTTATATTCATGCAACTAAGGTGCAGCAGAAATCAGGTCCTAGGAGAAAATCTGGAAGAAGTCCTATCCTTCTACATTTTTTGCAGAACTGACTACCATAAAGACTATTCTTGTGGTTGAAGTTTATGATTTTACACAAATAGATGTCCCCTATCGCTTGAGAATATAATAATAGTATATATTAGATCATCCAGTTAAAAGAGTTTCCATGCCAAAATCCCAAAATTTATCAAGTGCACTTCACCGTAATAGAACCACCACAACCAGAAAAAGTTCCGGATAAAGAACCCTTGCTTCAGTTAAAAGGGTAACCCTCTATGTGGCATCTATATTGGTTCCACCTTGTCTAACGACTTTGGAAAAAGTAGAATTAGAACAATATAAAGATAGATAAGTACACAAGTTATAGATAAGTACACAAGTTGCAATAAGAACTATCATATGTAGGGGACAAAAGAATGCAGTTGGAAACCTTCTCAATAAGATCCAGAACATCTTGATTATCAACAAATTCTATGTAGCTCCAATCAATTCCCTCTTTCGTGTACTCTTGCTGATCCATCATGAAAACATGCTGAAAGGGACCATATAGCATTCAAATTATACAATGAAAAACATGAGCATTTATGAAGTAGTCAAACATGACTGACCTAATACCTGATTGAAATGTTGTTGCAGCTTTTCATTCGTAAAATTTATGCAGAACTGTTCAAAACTGTTGGGTATTTGATCAAGTTAGAATATTAATCTAGCCAAAAAAGAATAGATTTAGATATTGCTACATCAGTTAGTCATAGTCGTATCTCAGGGTCCCAGTTCATCAGTTTATGAGGGCAGGAGCTGAAAACACTCCATCAAATGTTAGGTGATAAAAAAGATCTGGTGCGATTTCACCTACTGCAATTCACTACTATCCCATTATTATTCAGGAAAATCAATCTAGAACGGTAGTTAAATCTTATTACAAGCATTACCTGTTAGTACTAAAGCTTTCAAAGCCATAAATGTCAAGGACTCCAATCAGACATTTTGACTTAGGATCTTGCCCAATGGATACATTAATTTTATCCACTAACCTGAAAACAATAAACTTAGATTTGTTTTTTAAAAGAACAAAGAAACTCTAAGGAAAAAAAATTTTCCATGGCATTACACTACAAAATCTGAAATCCAGATAGTGGGACTTCACCAATCAAACAACTTAGAATATATTGCCTTGGCTAAACCATCTCTGCTAATTGCTGCACCATAAGGATCGAGACTTCTCTTGATAATTTCTTCTGGAGTGATCATTACACGCTTACATAGTGCATCTTCCAATAAATGAGGATCACACCTAAATAAGTATAAGAATTATAAATACCACAGTTGAAATACAAATGGAATTATCTGCAGGGAATCATTAAGATTCCATTCATACATGAGAAGTTCTGCTGTCATTTGAAGATGGAATTTGGATCCCTCATCTTTTACTACTGATGAATCAATATCATCACCCTTTGAAAAATCAATATTTCCAAGATGAAGAATTGCAGCCACAACTCTAAAAATAGCTTCCTGAGAGAGAGAGAGAGAGAGAGAGTTAATCCTAGCTCTTACTGCATTAAGATGCTCAGCATTTTTTTTTTCCTAAGGACAAGATCTATTATGATTTACCTAGCAAGGCAAAAAATTACATGTAACCCTGCCCTCAAACACATTATCACCCACTGATGAAAAATCAAAGATGGTAAAAAAAAAAAAGCATACAAGAATATTAACGCATGAAAAATAAGCAAATTTTGATGCACAGCAAAAGGCCTGACCTGTTCCTTCTCATTTATTCCAACAATATCCATAGCTCTCCTAAGGGCGAGATAATCATGAACATCATCAACGTCAACCAGCTCATAGCAACTGGATTGATTGAGATAATGAAATGATTTAGGATTTCCCAGTTTATATTTCTCAATTTCCTGATATCACTTAAAATCAATTAGCAGAGTGAAATGATTAAATTTCTTAATCAAGAATATATCGTGAAAAAGTGATACTGAGGTAGGATATTTCACCTCTTGTGGAGCAGCACACAAAAGGTAAAAACAGTGATAGTTGCGTTCAGGATCTGAAATTTGACAAACTCGAGATCTCTCAAGAAGATACGTTCTGATGGCTGCCCCTGATATTCTTCCAAGTTCATCAAATTGAATTTCAACAAATTTCCCAAAACGGCTGGGCCAAAATAGTCAAGAGAACAGAAATAGTTATAGATTGCCAGCTATTGATGAGCAAAAAAATTCAAAATGAATCATGGCCTCTTGGCAGTAGGAAAAATTCAATATTAAGGGTCAGAAAATCTGGATAAATACTTTTTCCAAGATTGAGTTTCTCTAATAACATTGTTTCAGCTTCACTAGCAAGCTTGAAATATAGAAAGTCACAATATTAAAGCCATATTATTTTCTTTTGCATGCAACAAATTCAGCATGATGTTCTGAAATATCTGTTACTATTTACATGGAAATGAAATTGGAGATTATTGTCAAACAGAAAAAAATACTGGCTAATTGGCAGACAAAATACAGGATAGAGAGCGAGAGAGAGAGAGAGAGAGAAGGAAAAAAAAACAGAAATTGGAAAGGAAGGTTTATTCTTACCTTGAATTGTTATTTCTAACAGTCTTCGCATTGCCAAATGCTTCAAGAACTGGATTTGACTGCGCAGCATTAATTAGTGCAAATGCTTCAAATTTGCCGAAGTTAAAATGAAAATAATATAACTCATGAAAGAGAGGGAAATCTTTGCTTCATTTTCAAATCTTTACAAATGTAAAGGGGTATTGGACTTTAGATCTCTTAAAAATAGGAATTGAGAAATAAGATATGTACCAAAATGTAAAGTTGGAAAGTAGATACAATTTGTAGTACTTCTAGCATCTTTTCGTATGTGCTTTCATATAGCTCATATGATAAGAGGACTCAAAACAATCTAATCATTCAAATTAAACTGAAAATGAAGCACCCAAGTTGCATTATCCAGGATGCTGAATTGACCAACCATGTCTACTATATTGTCCCTAATAATCTGCTTCTCATGTCTGCTTCAAGATGGAAACAGGATGGATTACAGCCTTACATAATACCAAATTTGCTTCCAATCCCCTGAATTCTAGCCATTCTCAATGCTATCATCAGAACTTGCCTAATTATCAAATCATAACCCAAATGATACAATAGTAAACCAGTTAAATTTTGAACTTGACGAATTGAAGCACCATATGGTCAACTGACTCAACTATATTCTATCATTTTGTTCCCTGTACTGAAAAATGTAAGATGTTTCTAACTTCACCAAATAAACAGAAAAAAGGACTATTGGGATAGTGGCATTATATAATTTTGTATTTATGAATCACAATGTGTAGCCAGATCTAAGGTGTACATCAGCGCATTATTTTACATTTCCTATCACTGTATTAGATTTTAACATCCATGCGAGTACCTCTGTTCATGCACTTAGCTAACCAAAATTAAAAGGTCACTTCCTCAAAGCTTTTACGCATTTCATAAACCTAAATATGTAGTCTCTTAATTATATGACCTCCTTATGTTGAGAAATATCTAGCTCCATAAAATTTTTACTCATCACTTTGACCTATATAAAGCAAAAGCTTAGTAAATTTATTTAAGCTCCAAAAAGTGTTGAAGAAATGGATACTTTAAATTACATACTTCTAGAATCTGTTGTTCAACTGTCCATCCTTCAGCTGGATTATGACCTCCCAAATATGCAAGATATCGCATAAGCATTTTAGTCGTTTCAGTTTTACCAGCCCCACTTTCACCACTGACGAGAATCGAGTTGGTTTTACCCTCATTTATCATTGCCCTGGTTTAAAGAAAATGTACGTGATTTAGCAGACCATCAGCACAAATCAAATAAACAAATAATATTGATATACAACACCTGTATGCAATATCAGCTATTGCAAAAACATGAGGACTTAGTTCCCCTAGTTGTGCTCCCTTGTATCGTTCCATCATTTGAGCATCATACAATTGTGGGAGCCTTTGGAATGGGTTGACAGCAATAAGAATGTTTCCAGTATAAGTCTGCCCAGATGTGAAAATATTATAACAGAGCCGCCCTTAGCTGCAGTAATTAATTGTTTTATCTCACTATGGGAACACCAATAAACACAAAACTGAAGATGAGGTTAAACTTACATAGATTTCACTGATTTCGTATCTGGTTGCCAAATTGTGTAGAACTGCAGGCTCGTGTAAATATTGCAGCTTAGTCATGTCATCAACACCACCAGCAGGGGCTTCCACATCCTTTGGATATACTCTTGACAAACTGGCAACAATCTGCTGGATACAAAAAGTAGAATAAACGATGTTGGAATAAAGCAATTTACCCAAAATACTAGGTTAAGGATAAAATTAGACGTTAACCCACTCACAATTCTTCCATCATTGGTTTGAATCTCAGCATCCTCTCCTTTAACGTTAAACACAATTCCTTCTAACCATGATACTTCAGGATCTCCAACCCAAATATGGGAACCGACATCAACTTGCATTGGCGACACCTTCATCAGTTGAAATTTAAACATCATTAGCTTTCAAAACGCAAAAGATAGAGATTTCATGCACGAAATTGCTGCATTTCTAATTGTATCTTATCCTGTACACGCAATTGTTCCCGCATATTTCCCTCTATTCAGCAGTCAGGCTTAAGACAACAGAGTAGTAAATGTAGCATCAGAATCTCATCCACTTTGAATAATCTATCGCCACATTATCAAATTGTAAGCAAAATATCCCCTTATTGTGCGCAGCATTTTCATACAAAATTATGTCATATTGCTTAACGCGAATTCTAATTTCAACCACTGTAGTTTCAATTAACATGATTTTGACCCACAATTTCTTACAGAAAAAAATAAAACCGAAATTGAAGAAAACTTACCATTCTAATTCATTCAAATCCTAAGCAAACAGTTGCAGAGGAAAATGAATGCAACGAGTCAACACAAATTAAAGTCAGAAGCTTCCGTAATTTTGCAGTTTTCCAATTTTGATACCAAATGAAACGAATGCTTATCTGGAATTGAAACGAAAAAAGAGGAATAGAAAGGAAAAAAGGAAAAGGAAGAGAAAGCAGTTTGCTTGGAGAAATTTGTGGAGCTGACATGGTTTCAACATTGAACAACCTCCTTCCATTTCGCCCTCTTGTGGTCTGCTTCATTGATGTTTTTGGCGGTTGAAACATAACTCACAAAATCTCTTTTTTTTTTCTTATAAACAAATCCATCAACAAAAAGAATTTGATAAAATTAAAACAAAAAAAATTAAAAATTAAAACAAAAATTACTAACCATTGATTATTCCCATCACAGTTTTAAAATTTATATTTAATAATTGGCTTTGTTCACAAATAAAAATTAATTGAAAAAAAGAAGAGGCTAAAAAATAAATAATGAAAGAAAGAGGTATTTAGTGTATACAAAATTTATAGAGGTTCATTTATTAACAAATTTTACTTCTCTCTGTAATTTTTATTAAGTGTTTCAATAACACTTGAAATTTTATAATGAAATTTTATTTTTAACTCATACTGTGTTTTTTTTTTTGCTAACACCTAACTTATAAACAACTTTTGTCTTTTAATGGCTAACACAACAACTAAATTTTTGTGTTTTTTTATGACTCACACAAAAATCTTTACAAGTGTTTTACTCATAAAACAATTCACTCAAACTCACTTTTAAGTAATTAATTACAAGATAAAGACACTCACCAACTAAAATATTCAGCAAGTATAGTTTTACAATCACAAATAATGAATATTGTTGAATCAAAAATAAAAGCACAAAGTTATACAAGATTCGAAGATTGAATGATTGTTTTTCTAATATGTAGAAGTTATAAATTTGTTGTATTAATACTTTCAGATCAAATATAGTCGTTTGGAGTGCATTTAATGTGAAAATAGTCGTTCAATTGCTTTCTTGTTTGCGTCTGACAAGTTTCTCCTTCTAGGTTTACGAGCGTGACTGAGTCTTCACGAGTGTGATTGTTCTTCATAGCCATAAATGAAAGTGGTGACTCTGGTCGTGACTCATTTTGTCTGAAAATGAATGGTCATTCACAGGTGTGACTTAATCAATCTTCACAGTTGGGTCAATGTTTCACTGTTGTAAACGTTTGAATAAACAGTCTTGTCACTTACTAGTTTCACGGACGTGACTAAGTCTTCACAGACGTGAAGAGCTATTTTTACAGGAGTGGTAATTTTTCACCACGGACGTGACTTTTGGATTCACTGGCGTGACTCTTTGCTTATTTTCAATATTTTGAATTTTAATTCTTGTCTTTTAACTTGTTTCAAGATTTTAGGAATGCATAACATGTCTAACACACTTAGTTGTGGTTAAATTTTTTATTGTCTAATTATTTCCTATCATCAAAATAACAAAAATACCCCTCAAAATTCAATAATTTTCTCCTTTTTAATTGTGGCAAATAATTAAGTAATATGGGGTCTAAAGAGGAAATAAAATTTATCCCCTTTAAATGATGCTTAAGAAACATGAATCAAAAAAAGTACAAGATGCAAGAAAAACTTCAAAAGAGATTGAGATAAGCAATAAACATAGCATTCATACCAAGACAAATATAGTATTCATGTCAAGTATATGAAAGGCATATTGCAAGTATATGATATGTTGATAAGGCATGTAAGGAATATGGCAAGTATATATATAACTTATATTTCAAAGTACATTGACATAGATAGTATAATTGTCATATATTGCATTCATCATCATATGCATATTGCATTCAACTTATCATTTGCTGACTTGTTCTCTCCTTTTGTCACAATCAAAAAGAGATATAAGACAATAGAGAATAATAAAATAAAACATATGTCATTGCATTAATAAAAGACACTTTCCTAGAAACTACGATAACGTGATCCTAAGGATCCTAAGACACAACAAGTAAAACTAAGGTAATGGCTTAAAGCCAGACATCCATTCGCGAAGACGAGCTACTTCATCTTCGAGACTATCAATCCTGGACTCGACAAAGTCTTTGAAACCTTTCAGCTTTGTGTTAATTGACTCCTGAAAGGTGTCCATGCTTTCTTGAATCATGTCAAAGAAAGGAGTTAGGAGTGCGACAAACTACTGTGCCAAGTCTAGTGAAGGTGCTAAAGTCCCACTTTGAATTCCTCTGAGTTTTCATACTCCCATGCCACCTCACCTGTTAGGATGATGAAGTGGTAAGACACCTCATCTTTATAATGGACTCTCACTGCTACTCTCACTTTGATGAATGACTCAATGTTGAGTCGGTCTCTAGGAGAAAATGGACGATATTGTATACATAATTGTTAAGGTCCAGATATCCTAGCTCTACCGCCAAATGAGTCACATAACCTTCGATAAAAATGTCTCCTGAAGACTTGGAGGCAATGGATAGAATGTGAGAAGTAAACCACCGGGATAGTGCCATGAGCTCAATCTTTTGAGCCATTTCAAATAAAAGCAATTTGGACTTCCGAATTGAGTCATTGCTATCACCCCGAGCAAATATGTCGTAGGTTAGAAATTAGTGAATGTAGTGAAACACTGGTGATATCAAATGTGAACTCTTCATCTTTTTGACGTCTCAGCTGCAGTCACTACCAAAGTTGGACCAGAAGTGGTGAGGGTAAAATCCAGCCTCATTGTCATAGATCAATCCCTCGTGTGGGAGCTTGAAAATTTCTCTGAGTTCAGTAGCGATCAGGGTTTTCTCCTACTTGTAGAGTTGGAATGAGACTTTCCCAAGTGGAGAAACTTGCAATGTGCTAAGAAATTCCAAAGTCGGCTCCCAAAAGGTGGGTTGATAAATATCAACAAACTCTAGCAGGCCACACTTGCATAACCAAACCTTCATGTTGGAGGTAAGCCCTAGTGTTTTAACACACCCCTAATTGAAGGTCCTTGTTGATAAGAGATGTCGTTTTTTGAGGCAAACATATTTCGGATGGCAATGTCAGGGTATGACATTGAGTAAAAAATATGTTTGGAGATTTGGGTTCGTACTCTTCTTTTTCCTTTTTGATTCACCGAATCCTTAGGCCATTTAAAAATTTGAAGGTTTGAGAGAGAAAGAAGTCGTGAGCTTAGGGTTGAAAGCTTTTCCAAAAAAAAACTTGAATAAAACATTAGAAATTTTGTGATTTTTTATGATTGATTTCAACAAAGATTTGTAGTAAAATGGTGTTTGGGAGGTTGAATTTGGCTGAAAAAGGTGAAGAGTCGCGACTGTTGGGAGGTTAAAGAGAGAAAATGAGAGAAAATAGTGAATTTCAGGTTCTATTTCGATCAATTTACGGGCATGAATGAATGTTCACGGGTGTGAAAAATCTTGTTCACGATTAGGCAAGGTAGAGACTTAAACCATGACCCAGAGCGTGAACAAGACTGTCTGAAAAGAGAAACATTTTCACGGTCATAACGCTAAACAGTTATGGACGTGAATAAAGACTGTCACGGGATCAAACCATGATCCAAGGCACGAAACAAGTCGTGATTGAATCTGTTGGTTTTGGCTACTATTTTTACGGGCGTGAATACCTAAAAATATTATCAAAAAATAAAACAAAGTCTCATTTAAAAGTATATGATACCTAAAAAATTCTTAAACATTTTAAAGATAAAAATAAAAACTTTGTCATATAATATGATCACACAAATCATCAAATAATCAAAATATCACTCAAAGTTCACAATATAAGAATTATAAAAAAAATCAAAGTATACTCATAACATAAGAATTATCATTTAAGATAATATGACTCTATCAAGCATTCCAAGCTCTATTTTTATAAAGCAAAATCTTTCATCATTGAAAGACTTGGTAAAAATATCAGCTAATTGGTTATTTGTGTCAATAAATTATAGCACAATACCTCCATTTTGGACATGATCTCTTAGGAAGTGATGTCTAATATCTATATATTTACTTATAAAGTGTTGAATAAGGTTCTTATAAAGATTTATATTACTAGTATTATCACATTTGATAGGAATATGATACATTATTTGACAATAATATTTAAGTTGTTGTCTCATCCAAAGAACTTGAGTGCAACAACATCCTGCTGCCATATATTTCGCTTCAGTGGTTAATAAGGCAACTGAAACTTGTTTCTTACTAAATCAAGAAATTAGGTATTCTTCAATGAAGTGACAAGTAACTGAAGTATTTTTTCTATCTAATAGACTATCGACATAGTCAGCATCTGAAAAGTCAATGATATGAAAAAATGTATTCTTAGGATACCATAGACCTAGATGTAAAGTGTCATGTAAATATTTTAAGATTTTGTTAACAATATTCAAATGTGATTCTTTAGGACATGATTGAAATTTAGCATATAAGCATACACTATACATAATGTCAGGTCTAGAAGTGGTAAAGTATAACAGAGATCTAATCATACATCTATAAAGTTTTTCATCTATAATTTTACAATTCTCATCTTTGTCCAATTTGATTGATGTGCTCATTGGAGTCTTTGCAATCTTACACCATTCCATTCCAAATTTCTTTAATAGTTATTTGGTGTATTTGGATTTGTTGATGAAAATGTCATCATTGTTTTACTTGATTTGAAGACCAAGGTAGAATTGAGCTCACCTATCATGCTCATTTCAAACTCCTCAGTCATACACTTAGAAAATTATTGGCAAAACAATTCATTAGTGGACCCCAAAATGATATCATCAACATAAATTTGAACAAGTAATATGTCATGCTTGTGTTTTTTAATAAAAAGAATTGTATCTACATGTCATTTTGAAAAATTATTTCCTAAAAGAAATGCACTAAGTCTTTCATACCAAACTATTGGAACTTGTTTCAATCCATATAAGGCTTTTGTGAACTTAAACACATGATTTGTCAAAGTATGACTTTCGAAACTAAGAGGTTGTTCAACATAAACTTCCTATTCTATAAAGTCATTTAAAAAGATACTTTTGACATCAATTTGAAAAATTTTAAAATTTATGTGACATACAAAAGCTAAAAGTATTCTAATTGCTTTTAATCTAGCAACCAGAGCTTCGATTTCATTATAATCTATGCCTTCCTATTGATTGTACCATTTGACAACTAATCTAGCCTTTTTTCTAGTTATAAGACCTTATTCATCTAACTTATTTCTAAATATCCATTTACTACCAATGATTAGATAGTCCTTAGATTTAGGAACTAACGTTTAAACCTTATTTCTCTCAAATTGGTAAAGCTCTTCTTGCATAACAATTATTCAATTTTCATTATTTAGAGCCTCATCAAAATTTTTTAGCTCAAATTGAGAAATAAAAGCAAAATTAGAATTTAAAAGTTTAAGATTAGATCTAGTACTTACACCCTTGACAGGATTACCAATGATTTGTTCAATGTGGTGGTTTCTTATGAATTTTCACTCATTTGGAAGCTCGTGGGTTCCTCATTTAAGACAATATGGTTTTATCAAGCATTCCAAGCTATCTTTTTATAAAGTAAAATCTTTCATTATTGCGAGGGTTGGCAAAAATATCAATGAACTCTAGCATAATATCTTTATTTTGGACATGATATATTAGAAAGTGATGTCTAATGTATATATATTTGCTCATAGAGTGCTGAATATGATTCTTAGAAAAATTTATAGTACTAGTATTATCACATTTGATAGGAATATAATCCATTATTTGGCTATAATATTTAAATTGTTATCTCATCCAAAGAACTTGAGTTCAATAACATCCTACACCATATATTCCACTTCAGCAGTTGATAAGACAACTAAAACTTGTTTCTTGCTAAATCAAGAAACTAAACATTCTCCAATGAAGTGACAAGTACCTGAAGTGTTTTTTCTATTTAATAGACTGTCGGCATAATCAGCATCCGAAAAGCCAATAATATGAAAATAAGTATTCTTAGGATACCATAGACCTAGATGTAAAGTGTCATGTAAATATTTTAAGATTTTTTTAGCAACATTCAAATGTGATTTTTTAGGACATAATTGAAATCTAGCACATAAGCATACACTATACATAATGTCAAGTCTAGAAGCGGTAAAGTATAACAAAGATTCAATCATACCTTTATAAAGCTTTTCATCTATACTTTTACCATTCTCATCTTTGTCCAATTTGGTTGATGTGCTCATTGGAGTCTTTGCAATCTTACACCATTTCATTCCAAATTTCTTTAATAGCTCTTTAGTGTATTTGGATTGGTTGATGAAGATGTCATCATTGTTTTGCCTAATTTAAAGACCAAGGAAAAATTGAGCTCACCTATCATGCTCATTTCAAACTCCACAATCATACGCTTAGCAAATTTTTGGCAAAATAATTCATTAATAGACCTAAAAATGATATTATCAATATAAATTTGAACAAGTAATATGTCATGCTTGTACTTTTTAATAAAAAGAGTTGTATTTATATGTCCTTTTGAAAAATTATT
Source organism: Triadica sebifera (assembly GCA_023653625.1). Classification (NCBI taxonomy): domain Eukaryota; kingdom Viridiplantae; phylum Streptophyta; class Magnoliopsida; order Malpighiales; family Euphorbiaceae; genus Triadica; species Triadica sebifera. The sequence goes on from CM042900.1 coordinate 26,732,413, forward strand.
TTCTAAAAAAAATGCATTAAGCCTTTCATACTAAGCTCTTAGAGCTTGTTTCAATCCATATAAGGCCTTAGTAAGCTTAAACACATGATTTGGCAAAGCGTAACTTTCAAAATCGAGAGGTTGTTCAACATAAACTTCCTCTTCTATAAAGCCATTTAAAAAGGCACTTTTGATATCCATATGAAAAAGTTCAAAATTTATGTGGCATACAAAAGCTAAAAGTATTCTAATTGCTTCTAATCTAGCGACCAAAGCATAAATTTCATTATAATCTATGTCTTCCTCTTGATTGTACCATTTGGAAACTAATCTAGCCTTATTTCTAGTTATAAGACCTTGTTTATCTAACTTGTTTCTAAACACCCATTTACTACCAATGAATGGACAGTCCTTAGGTTTAGGAACTGAAGTCCAAACCTTACTTCTCTCAAATTGGTTGAACTTCTCTTGCATAGCAATTACCCAATTTTCATCATTCAGAGTCTCATCAAAATTCTTTGGCTCAAATTGAAAGACAAAAACAAGATTAGAATCTAAAAGTTTAATATTAGATCTAGTACTTACATCCTTGGTAGAATTACCAATGGTTTGTTTAATAGGGTGGTTTCTTATGAATTTTTACTCATTTGGAAGCTCTTGAGTTCTTTGTTGCTGCTCCTCTTGATCATCATCATCTTTTATTGATATTTCATCATCATTTTCATGATCAAGATCAAGTTTTTCATTGTTCCTGCAAAGTCATCAAAAGCATTACCTTTCACAGGATCAAGTTTATTAGATTCATAAAAAACAACACGCATAGGCTTTTCTACAACTAATGATCTTTTATTAAAAACTCTATAAGTTTGGTAGATGTGGAATATCCTAAGAAAATAGCTTCATCGATTTAGAGACAAATTTTCTAAGATTATCTTTGGTGTTTAATATAAAACACTTGCATCCAAATAATCTAAAATATATGATCATAGATTTTCTTCCATTCCATAGCTCAAATGAGGTTTTATTTAAAATATGTCTCTTGAAAATACAATTAGAAATATAGCATGAAGTATTTATAGTTTCGGCCCAAAAGTAGGTTAGTAAACTATACTTATTAAGCATTATTCCAGTCATTTTAATTAACATCTTATTTTTCATTTCAACCACCCTATTTTGTTGATGTGTTCTACAAGTTGAAAAATTATGAGAAATACCATATTCTAAACAAAAGTTTTCAAATTTTTTATTTTCAAATTCTTTGTCATGATCACTTCTTATTTTAGAAATAAAATATCATTTTTCATTTTGAACTCTTTTGTCAAAGCTTTTAAATGATTCAAAAATGTCACTCTTTTGAGCTAAGAAAACTACCCATGCGAATCTATAGTAATTGTCAATAACAACAAATGCATAGTATTTACCTCTTAAACTAGCAATTCTAATAGGTCCAAAAAAGTCTAAATGCAAAAGTTGTAGTGGTTTAGATGTACTTATTACATTTTTAGACTTAAATGATATTTTGTGTTACTTTCCTCTTTGACATGGTTCATACGTCTTATCCTTTTTAAATTTGACTTTTGGTAGTCCATTTACTAGCTCTTTTTTGCTAAAGCTTTGAATTAAGTTCATACTTGAATAATAAAGCATTTTATGCCATAGCCAAGACTCATCGCTAATAGTCATAAGACACTTAGAGAAGAGATTAGATATTTTGTGTAAGTCTATTATGTAAGTATTGTCATCTTTATTTCCTTTAAATATCTCTTGGTCATTTAGAATGTTTACAAGACATTCATTAGAGGTAAAGGTGACTTGGTTTCTCTTATCATATAATTGACTTACATTTAACAAATAGTATTTTAAACCATTAACAAACAAAACATATTCAATTAAAGTTACACTATTTAAACCAATAGAGCCAATGCTAATTACCTGACATTGTTTCTAAAAGTTACCTTACTACCATCAATCCTTTTGATATGGATGAAGAGACTTTTGTTACCGATCATATGCCTTGAGCATCCACTATCCACTAGCCAAATATTTTTTTTTATGCAGATTTGAGGCATACCTACAAAACCATAATTTATGTTTAGTTTTTAGGTACCCAAATAAACTTAGGTCATTAGAGGTTAACACTAGAAAGTTCATGAAGAGTCTTCCTTATAAAACAATATTTGTTTATATGTCCAAATTTTATGCAATAGTGACATTGTTTGGACTTATATATGTTTTTCCATTTTGCCATATGTATAGACTTTGTTATTTTCCTAGTTGGTATCTGTGCAACATGACATAAACAAATATTTGAGATTGGTGTTTTCCTAAGTGCATGTTTCTTGTATAAGAAAGTATGATTGACCTTTTAAGATTTTCCTTTTGAGCCTAGTGACCCTTGATTACTCTTATTTTGAGTAGAAGGTTTTGTATGTGCATTGTCTTTAGCCCTTGGGGTTATTACCTAAATAGTAGAGGTTTGTGGTGTGTTTGATTTAACAAATATGATTTTAGGTGATGAGGATTATAATGCTCCATTGAAGCCTAGATCATGTCTCATTAAGGGATGTCTTTGTTGTCACGACCGGCAAATTTAACCCTTATATAGTGGGTGTGCTCTGTGAGCGGCACAGTTCAGTCAACAAGGGTTGACCAGTATCAGAACATTATTATTCAAATTTAAATATGGTCATATAGGTATAAAAATAATAATTTGATTTGGAAGTGTTATAAACGGTATGAAGATTAGAGAATAAGGGCAAATTATTGCGATTACGTGCTTGACACGCAAATCAATGTGATATATTGAGCGGAAAATACATGATTTTTGCTCGATGAGAAAAATATGATTTAATCACACTAAAATATTGAGAATAATATTTTAAGGTCATTGGTAAAGTTATATGGAGAAATTTTAAAGTTAAGGGTTCCAATTTGCAGATATACAGTACCCGGTATGAATTTACGGTCCGATTTTTTGATTGGAGATTAGAGATATATGTTCAATATTGTAAAAGTATCGATACGATAGTAATTGAATTCTAAAATTTTTAACACTAATAATTTAGAAATCGGAAGGTAAATAAATTTTTACGGACTGAATTAAGAAAAATGACCACACTGTAAAAATGCGATTTTAGCACCGGATGTCGTTTCATAAAATTGAAAATACCATTTCGAAGAGGAAATTATTTTAAAATTTTTGGTATATTCAATTTAATGGAATTATATTGTTTGGAGATTTAATTTTGGAGAATTAAAGTATATCTTGAATTAATTTGAAGAGAATTATATGACTGGTGCAACCTATATCTAAGTCAAATTAAATTTAAATGCAATTGGACCATTTGTCAAACTTATCTCTTAATTAACACTTTAATTAGCCAATAGAAAGTGAAATTAAGCTTAATAAAGGTTATTAGTCACTAATTATGGGTATATAAAGTCAATTGAGCTTATCCTCATTTCTAATCTAGAATTCTCTACCAAAATATCAACCAAAAATTTTCCATCTTCCTCCCCACCTTGTTGAACCACCATGGAAGAATTTTTCAAGCTTTCATTCAATTTTCTTACAAATAATTAATGATCCAAGCATAAAGGAGCATCAAAGAGGAAAAGAAAATTTGGTGGAAAAATTTCTATTGGCCAAAATTTCATAAATTTTTATTGGTGAGATTCTCTAACTTTTTCTTTAGATTTTTTTTAGTTGAATTTGAGTTGATTGGGTGATTGTCTTGAATTGATTTTTAAGATGTTTGTAAAAATTGTATTAGATTTGAAATATGGAGAATTAGGGTTTGAAGGAGGAATAATATGAAAATTGTATAAAAATGAAAAGTGAGGAATTTAGAGATGAAATTGATGAGAAGTGATGAGAAATGAGTAAAAATAATTTTTAGGAATTGTTGTGGAATTTTTAGAAATTTCCCATAATTATGTCCAAAATTTTGGTTGAAGAAATTGGGTGAACCATGGCTTGATTTGATAAAATTGGAGTTGTTTGGGATATTTAGAGGTGTGAAATAATTTTTGGGAGTGAAGAAATAAATTTTGGGAATTTTTTAAAGTATGGCCGAATTCTTGAAAAATTAATTCTTGAATATTTGGACTTAATTAAGTAAAATTAGTAGTTGGAAATTAAAGATTATGGATTGAAATAATTGTAGGAATTTATTTGGAGAATTTTAGACAAATTGATAAATTAATGAACATTTTTGAGTGGAAAATTGGAAAATAAATATATAAATAATAATTATTAAGAAGGAAAAATAAATTAATTAAGTGAAAGTATGGAGAAGGAAAATAAGAAAATTTAATTAAATATAATTTTGAAGATGAAAGTTTGGATAATGAGTTAGGTATAGGATAATATGGCAAAAAGGATGAGAAAAAGGGAGATATTATTTAGAAACAAGTAGTCGCATTGTAATAAGAATTGGACGACTGAAAATGGTGAATTACACATTAAATGTGTGTGGGAACCGGAAAATTTTATTAGGAGATTTAATTTTTAAAATAAATATAAATATTTATTGACAGGAATAAGTAATTAGCAATTTAATTATTGTCAGACACTGCGATAAAGTCGGCGTCAAGAGTAGATAAGGGCAAGGATCCGATAGATCAAAAAATGGCATAAACAGGTTTGTACAAGCTATATAATAATAGTCATGATAAAATATGGAATATAATATGATTTCTATTAAATAATAATTAATATGGTATTATGAATGCTAATAAGGTGGTGAATTAATATAAAATATGAAATTGGTTGTTTTATTGATGTGATGAATATATTTTGTATAAATGCGACATAGTATATGGGTTTATATGAGGTATATGGTAGGTATATATAAAGTATATGGTGAGTATGCATAAGGTGTATGATTAGTATATATGTTGAATGTTATTTTGATATTATGTGTGAGATAACATATACAACTGGATGCTATGTAGGCCCATAAATGAACATGGACTAGAATAGGGTAGATTTGTTGGCATGCCAATAGGGTCACACGGATTATCATGTTGTTCTGGAATATACAGTTACATCCGACTCAGTCGGAACATACGGTTATTCAAATGCTTGGCATATACATACGGATACCCTTTGTGTCTCCCTAGTACTAAGTTGAGGTAATCAATTTATGGGCACAACAGGTAAAAACTTGAAATGTCTGATAAAATAATGTGATATTAACATATTATTATGATAAGTATAAATATGACATCTAGAAATATAGGTTGAACTATTTTAGTTATTTAAATTTACAGTATATGAATATAATGTTAAATATGTTTATTTTATTGATTTAAAAAGACATGTTCTGGTAACTAAATTATGTATATATATATATATATATATATATATATATATAAAGTTATATTGTAATATTAGATAAGTTGATATAAATGTTATGAGGCTATCATTATAAAGCTTCTACCACTGAGGATTTTACTCAGCGCGGGAGTGTTTTTCTCTCGCGCAGATTGTAGATAGAAGGGTGTAGAGCGATAAAAGTTATATCTAGTACCGCAGAACTAGTGGGTCCCACATCAGAGCAGAGCAACAGTAACCTGGGTATTTGCATTTTGTTTCTAAACGGTTTATGTTTGTATTTTGTATAACTTTTATGAAAGTTTTATATATGCATATCTAATTAGCATAAATGCATATATTAGTATATAGTTGTAAGTCCTGCGCAGACGTTTTAGTAAGTCAGCCAGAGGCATCTCTTAATCTGATAAATATTCTATTAGATTAAGGGGTGTTACATTTGTCATATAATTAAATAATCTAATCTCTTATTCCCTTTGTGAAATTTAGAAATATAATTTCTAAGCTTCTCAACTTCATTTTTCAAAGTATTATTTTCTTTTAAAAGAGAATTTGTTGAGAGTTTTGAAGAAATTTCATCAAATTATATTTTTAAAGATTAATTTGAAATTTTTAACTCTTCGACTACCTTTTAAAGGACATTAAAATCATTTTTAAGCTTTAAGCTATTCTTTCTATAAAGTTTTAGTTTCTTTTTGTATATTTCTATTTCAAGGTTTAAGACTTCAACTATATTATCATCAATTAAATCACATAGATAATCACAATATTGGGTTGTATAGCATATCTCATTAATGAAGTCATCTTCAATAGTCATGAAGCACAAGTTAACCACCTCTTATTCCTCTTATTCTTCAATTAATGAGGAGTCATCATTCTAAGTGATTTTGTGACCCTTCTCTTCATCTTTTTTATTGGGTCTCCTTTTGTACTTCTTCTTGGGACACTGTGATTTTATGTGACCTTTTTTCCTACATTCATAGCATTTACTTCCTCATTGTCTTTGTTTGATGAGAAATTTCTAGGAGCAAACTTTGAAGCCTTTTGCTTGTAGTCCTTGATTGAGTCATATTTGTTGAAGATCAATCTCTTGATCTTCCTTAAAAATAAGGCTATTTACTCATCTTCTTCATCAACTAATTCTTTATCACTGAGAAGATCTTCATCTATAGGCATGGAAATTGATGCTTTGAATACAATTGGCTTTCTCTTCTCTTTTTCTCCTTCATTATCTTTATCTCTCACTAGTGTCATCTCATGAGTGAGAAGTTTGCCAATTAGCACATCTATGGGGATCACAATTAAGTCTTCATTTTCCTGCAACTCTTGAGCCATAATCCTTCATTGGAAGACTCTTCAAAATCTTATTATTTATGTCTTCCAAGCTATAATGCTTTCCGAGCTTCCTCTTGCCATTGACAATGACAAGATGACGATATGTCATTTCGGTTATGGTCTCATTTGACTTCATCTTGAAGAGCTCATATTCGGTAACAAGAAGTTGAACCTTATTGGACTTAACTTGTTTGGTGCCTTTATGGTAGTTCTCCAAAGTCTTCCAAATAGAGTAGGCGACAAGATAATGTTGAATCCTACCACACTTTTTAAGAGATAAAGAGCTTATTAGGATAGTCATGACTTTCTTGTTCTTGTCATTTACTCTTTTCTGAATTTCTGTTCAATCATCCCCATAAAGTGATTTCTTATTTTCCTTTAGAATTCCTTCTTGTTTGAGGTGTCCATTCTTTCTGAATGAACTCCTAAACATCTAATTCTTCACTATCAGGATAAATTTTCATCTTGAATTTCCAATTCACATAGTTAGCTCTAACAAAGAAGGACTTGAGATTATGAAATCTTTCGTTGGCCATAGTATGATCTTTCCTAGCGCTTTTTAGGTTGAATTGTTAGTCATTGCTTTGATATCAATTGTTGTCCAAAATAATAACCAATAAGAGGAGTTGAAATGGTTGAAAAATAAAAATTACTTGAAAAAAGAAGCTAAATAATAAATGTTGAAAGGAAGAGAGATATAGTGCACATAAGATTTATAGAGATTAAGGTATTGATAAACCCTATTCTTCTTTCTAATCTCGATTGGGTGTTTCATTAACACTTAAAGTATTATAATGAAGTTTTATGTCTATCTCACTCTCAACTATGATATTTTTTTCTTGGCTAACACCTAACCTAGAAATAACACTTGTGTTTTAATGGCTAATACAACAACCAAATTCTTGTATTTTTTATGACTCATATAAAAACTTTTACAAGTATTTCACTCACAACCCAACTCACTTTTGAATAATTGATTACAAGATGAAAGCACTCACTAACCAAAATGCTTAGCAATTTAAAACAATTATGGTTTTACAATCACAAATAATGAAAGTTGTTGAATCAAAAATAAATGCACAAAACTATACAAGATTAAAAGAATAAATTATTATTTTTCTAACATGTAGAAGTTATAAATGTATCATATTTATACTTTCAGATGAAATATAGTCATTTGTGGTGCATTTAATGTGAAAATAGTCGTTTAACTGCTTTTTCGTTCGCACCTAACAAGTTTCTCTTTACAAGTTCACGGGCATGATTGAATTTTTACTGGCGTAACTATTCTTCGTAACCATGAATGAAAGTGGTGACTTTGGTCATGACTCATTCTGTATAAAAATGAATGGTCACTAACCAGCATGAAAAATTCTTCATGAGCGTGACTTGATCAATATTCACTGTTGGGTCAATGTTTCACTGCCGTGAATGTTTGAATAAATAGTTTTGGTGCTTATTAGTTTCACCAGCGTGACTAAGTTTTCACAAGTTTGAAGAGTTATTTTCACGGGAGTGATGATTTTTCATCACATGTGTGACTTTTTGCTTATTTTCAATATTTTGAACTTCAATTTTTATCTTCCAACTTGCTTCAAGGTTTTATGAATACACAATTTGTCTAACACACTTAAAGCACAAATGTAGTTAAATTTCTTATTACCTAATTATTTGTTTTCATCAAAATAACGAAAAATATCCCTTAAAATTCAACACTCAACTTTTCATAATCAAAATTTATTTTGATTATTTAATATCCAGAATAACTTTTTTTTTTATTTTACTTGTTTGCTTACATTAGTCTCTAATAACTAAAAAGAATATGACTTATAATGAAAAAAAATTAAAACTAATATAAATGAGTTAATATATATATATATATATATATATAATCAATTTTTTTGAATATAATTCTAAATAAGTTATTTTCATACTCTTATAATAAAATGTGCTCAGAAAAATGTTTTCCAATTCATGTTTAATTAATTATTTTTATTTTATATAATGTTTGCTTATTTATAAACAAAAAATTATCCTACATAATCTAATATTATATAATATAAAGCCGAGTCAAGTAATGTTGACATGTCCTCTCTATGGAGAGTATTTGATATATTTTCTATTTATTTTTATACAGAATTTTGCAAAGAATCTGAATGGTAGAAAATAAGTTTTATTTTTTCTCCACTTTTTTTTTAAATAGAGTAAAGTGAGAATTCTTTCTTATTTTACACTCTTATTTTTTTTCCTTCTATATTTTTCTTCTATCAAACATAACGTTGGGTTTTGGTTTAAAATTTTTTTATTTGATTTTAAAAGTATTTGTTAAATTTGCTTATTTGCTGGTTTTTTTTTTCTAATTCAATTTTTTTTATTTTTTCAGTTCGTCTTTTACAAAAAAAAAAAGAAAAAAATATTGCGCTTCCTCTTTCTGATATTGGGTTTTATTTTTATTAATATCTATAAAATTTTGCCTTTTTGTTATGATCCTTTATGGTTCTGTTTGAGTTGATTTTTTTGCTCGGTATCAATCATGCTATCAATGGGTCACATATTAATTCCAAAAAATGAACTTCGTTAATAAAACACTAGGTGCTTTGAATAAAATTTTTTCTTTGTAATATCTAACAATTTATTTTATTTATTATTTTTTTTCATTTGCAACTTAATTGCCATCAAATGCCAGAGAAGGAGTTGATAAATGAACAAAAAAAGCTGAAATCCGAGTAATTTGAGGAAGACAGATTCCAGATGGTTGATTTGGGTTTTGTCGTTTATCCGTTTGGTTAGTGTGAAAATTATTGTTATTTTTTCTTTTTTTACAAAATTATTTGATGCTTTGAAGTCAATATTTCCTGTTTGGTTTCTTTCGAGGCCAATATTCTAAAGCACATTAATAGTAAATGAAAACAAATTATGATTTTAATTTCCTTTTTTTTTCGCAATTTCACGAGTAATATATAATATTGATTTTTTTTTAATAATTAACTATGAACTTTTTGACGGCCAACCATTAACATCTCCACCGGGATAAATAGCTATTAAAGCTGAACTGATACAATTAACCTTTAAGATATATTTGGCTCAACAATAACGGCCTGCCTCCAGCAATAGCATATAGCGGTTAGCTTATTCCTATTCCTTACAGGATTAGAAATCCCCATATAGATAGAAGGAATAAATTTGTTACTTAATCTACTATGATTAAGGATAAATTACATCCATTAATCTACTATGATTAAGGATAAATTTCATCCATGATCCTTGAACTTATGCCTTTGTATCAGTTTGGCTCTCTAATTCATTTTGTCACACTAGTAGATCTTATGACTGCACTTCTTGTTCTATTGTTTATACCAAAATCATTCGATGATCATCATCACAGAAATGTTAATAAATATGTATTATAGATCATATGAATATCTTATCTTCAATTATGATGATCCACATAAAATATAACCGGGGGAAGGCTAAGGCAAATTGAAATAAATAAAAAGAGAATAAAGTTTAGTCGATAAATTCTATACAGCCCATCATTATCTGTTTGTCAATTATCCTATTTAAGTAACAAAATATACATATCGCACTTACATCGATCTAAAATCAACTGTTGCAGTAAGTAAAATGGTTGGACCATATCCTCATCAATCTATACATTGAACTATAACTTGGAGGAGAATAACATAAATTGAGTAACTATTTAAGCAACAAGAACTCCATTACTCACAGGATGTCTACAACCGAAGTGTACACATAACTGCAGTGTTGAAATCCAAAGGTACATGAAATGGTGGCTTTGTAATGAGAGATCTCCATGTCTTCTTCCTGGGATGATAGATTTGGATCAAAAGTGTTCCTGCCCTCTTCTGCTGTCTTGGTCTTCGAGTTTCTGTTAATTCACTCCCCCTCAGAAGAGTCATTACATGCAGCTCCCCATCCAACACAACAAAACCACATGATGAATTGCAAGGAGCTTTTCTCGGTAGAGCAGATTCTTTTCCCCAAGAGTTGGAGACCATGTCATATCTGTTGTACAGAAAAATTCATGATCCGAAAAGGTCATCAAACCAACCATATCAGCAGTAGCATAATTAATCATACTACAATTTTACAGTTAAACACTTGCTTATTAGCGGCTCATATGTACATTGAATAGACACAAGCATGTAAATAGCAATGAACAAACTAGAATGCAAATATACGTATCCAAGAATCAAAATCAGCATCTAATGGAAAGGTGGCATATTAGAAACTAACGAGAACCCAAAGAAAATGCAGCTCATAGACCTGTAAATTTCTACATCTTTTCAACTTTTTCCTTCAACAATATGCAAAATTTAACAAATGTGCAATGTGGGCAAAGCTTGAAGAGAAGACAGACTTAACAAGATCAAAAATTATAGTCTATGTTGCAAATAAGGCTTGCTCTGGACATTGTTGAGTAATTTGTGGTTCCTATAGAATCTTACACTTGTTCATTCAAGAAATTAGCTGCTTCCTGTATATTCTATAGTATATATGGATAAATACTACACTCCTAGAATGGACTGCACTGTGTATGTCTTGAGAATTCACTTCTAATCTTGGTATTTAATCTACTTTGTTTTGCCTTTGCATTCTTGGTCCTAAGTTGGTTGACATACAACCTATAATATCCTTCCATATCAGTTAATCAATAGCTGGAAATTTTTTTTCAAAACAAAGCTTCTTTTGTATTAGGCATGCAATGCAACCCTAGGCATGACACTTGATAGCACCTTGAGTCTGATGCTTAAAATTTCTACATGTGATGCTTAAAGACTTCATCTTCAGTTTTCCAAATAATTAAGATTGCAATTCAGATCTGAATTTTCACATCAAACTCTAGAATTGATCAACTGAAAACCCCGATTGGCCCACATAGACTTCCTATCTGTCCTACATCAATGTGACAAGATATTTTACCACGTCATTAGACACAAGCCAACAGATCATGTACTACTTGGGACAATTGACAATAGGTCAAGTGTATCTTGCCACCATTAAAATATAAACTTATAATGAAGGTAGACAAAAAAAAAAAAAAAGAACTGCTGCATTCCATTATTATGAACAAAAACTTCATATAATTCCAAAAACATAGATTGGAGAAACACATATCTAGCTGTCCCTACAAATAGCAAAAGATTCACCCCACCACCACCACCAATCCTCTTTTTTCTTTTTTTTCCTCTTACTGATAAGAACAAGAAAGAAGTGATTGTAAGTGAAGTTGTAACTTGTTATTTGTAGAGGACAACAGTAAAATGACAACACAATCCAGCCCACCAAATCCTTAACGGGAAGAAGAAAGTGGGAAGCGCACTTCAAAATCTATAGTCAAAGCCAATATGTAATCAACTTGCATCAAACACCTTTATGAAAGATGATCCACCTTAAAATCATGCCAACATTTCTAAATGCAACTCATGCATACAGAATTTTGTTATAGAGAATTTAATGAACTCATATGACTTACAACTCCAGAAGCACAAAGACCAGGTTAACCAAGTATGCCAAAAGACAAGGAAATGCAATTCTTTCAGACAAAAAAATCCATTTAATGTTTCACAGATGTGGAGCCAGAACAAAGTGGAACGTGGAGAGCAAAATATTGGGCTGCAGGGGACATTAAGGACGATAGGCCATGGCTTGGAAATCAAAAGTTAGGTGTTGTTTTGGGATAGATAGGAGACAGGATAACAAATTGATATACCAAATACGTAGAGAATAGAAGTGGTTTTAGCATTTGTGTTAAGCAACCATATATGAAGTTGAAACCCAGAAATTGTATAAATTGAGCAAATAACTTCATATTAATGATCCTAATGCAGGGATCAGCAAAAGAAAAATACCTGCTACATATTTTACAGCAAAAAGGAAAAAAACAGAATAAATGAAACTGCACTGCAGAACCATGAAATATGAATAGCACCTCAGAAATGATATCCAAGTTCCCACAGTAAATGACAAACACTTGAAAAGTAAACTACAAATGTTAATCCCCACTTAATCACAATCAGTAATAAATGAACTCCAGAACAGTGACACTCTCACCAATAAATGAAAATTAAACCATTTTATAGAGCTTTGAATTCTATTATGAGTCATTCTTGATTAATGCAATTTGTTAGGCAATGACAGGGCCATCCATTCTGGATCATCTTGAGTAAAATTCTTACTACTAAGTAACTAAAAAGAACCAACTCAAAAGCACACTGCATATGATACAGCAAGAACTCAATAAGCTGCATCACTGATATGAAGCGTATTGAACACATACCATTACTTGCAATTACTTCCAGATAAAATGGATTGAATGCGATAACAGCAATGAGTAATATAGACAGCTATGGAAAAAAAAAAAAGGAAAATCACATTTCGATTGGATGTAAATAAGAATAAGAATTATGCTTATGAAGACTAAACACCTAAGCAACCAATGTAAACCTAACAATCAACCGTGGGACCAGTATAGTACCAACTACCACTCAAACAAACTTAACATTTGCATGAAAATATTAAATTTCAACATATAAATTCTCTGCTCCAAGTGAAATTGAATAACTGCATATAGCACAGAATTCAGCAAGGAGATTGAGGCCGATCACATAAAATCCACTAGCCAAAGCACAATGCAAAAAATCAAACTTTATAGCAATAGTAATCAAATTTACCTAGAACAGAATAATAATCATATTAACAAAAGAATGAACAGAAAAGTACTCAGAAACCAAGAAACTCACCTTAAAATTTCATTATTATCAAGCATAAAAATACCAGGTCTCTCCCAATCATAGTCCTCAACAACCACAATCTTCCCAAGCCTTGCTCTCTCCCCTTCCAGCCACATATTCCCAACCTCCCTCCATTTTCCAACCCCATTCTTCTTCACATCCATGACCACAGCATCCTTATAATATTCATCCACAGGAAACATTCCAGAAACAATCCTAGACTCCCCGTATCCTCCCATAACCCAAAACTCCCTCTCCTCCCCACTTCCAACCAAGAACCCAACACAACCTGCCCTATACCTCGGCAACCCGTCCACTGCCAACCACTCATCCCTCCCAACATCATACATCTCCACAGAACTCATCCTACTTCCTGCTGCACCAAATAACGTGTGCCTCGACCCGCCACCAGCCACAATTATCTGCCCCAAATTGGGGATTGCAGCGCAAGCAAAGGAACCGCGAGGGGAGAGCATTGGAGAGAGCTGGTCCCAGGAGGAATCGACGAAATTGAAACGGAACGCGGAGGAGGAAGGCGAAGGGCGATCCATAGGGAAAGAACGAGTATCAAAGAGAGACCCACCAAGAACATAAAGATTGGGGCCAAGAGAAATGGAGGTAAAATTACAAAGTCCATACACATGAGGATTACAGGGCATGGGCGGGAGTGGACACCAAGCGAGATTTTGTGGGTCGAATAGGTAAGGAGACGAAATAGAAGGGTCCTGAGGGAAAATACAGAGGAGATGACCGACATGGAATAGGTGATGCCGAATTGAAATTAGGGTTTTGGAGGAGAGGAAAGCGTACCATGACTTGCAAGTGGATTTGATGCGGGAATGGTGAGAATAAGGGACCATGGACAGTATCTGAGCTGCGATGTCGTTCGGTAGGCTAGGAATCAGAGTCGAAGATTCATCAACTAGCGGCGATGACAGTGAAGACGAAGAAGAATGAGGAGGAGGAGGAGGAGGAGGAAACAGATCCATTTCAAATTATTCGAAATCAATGAAAATCGGAATCCATCATATGCTATTTACCAATCTAATAAATCTACACATTCTATACATATAATAGCGAGCGATCAAAGCACTCAAATACTTTACCAATTCAATTGATAAATCTGCATAAAACCTAGTCTCTCTCTCTCTTTCTCCTTTATGCGAAACAGAGGATGAACCTCAGTCTATCTGATTCCTAAGTAATAGAGGTACCTCTGTTCCTCTCATCAAAAAATCAATATCAGTGGTCTCTCTTCATGAAGAATAGGAAATAATACGAAATGGTTGCAGTTTCAGCCGTTTCTGTTGCCTATCGGTTAAGCTTCATTGCCCTTTCCACATCTGAGGGAAAAGTTATACCTTTTGTCCTTCTCTTTTTTGTTTTATTTATTTTCCATTGAAAAATTCGTCTTGGTCCCTCAACTTTACAAATCTTCCTGCAATTAAGCATCGAACTTTTATTTTATTCTATTGAATCCTTAACTTTTACTTTTAAGTAACATTATTAAATCCCTAGCACTCCCAAGCTAGGTGTCACGCACCGCAAGAGGTTTTTCTACAACTCTCCACCACATTCAAGAATAGTGTAGATTGTCCTAGATTTTTCTAGAACATTGTAGAAGTATGTAGAATGTGTAAGATGTTTCTTGATTTGTGTAGAGTTGAGTAGAATAATCTACAACACAAATGTAGACCGTTAGATCAAAATGATCTTGGCCGTCCATTGAGGAGGTGGAGGCCTATATATAGGTGTGTTGAGTTCATTTGTAATCATTCCAAGGAATTCTAAGCAATTCCAAGCATTTGAGCAATACAAGCTTTCTTTAGCATTCTCCAAGCTCTCTTCTTTATTTTGTGTTCATAGCATCTTTGTTTACTTGCTAGCTATATCTAGCATTCGTGGGAGAGGCTGACTAGCATCCGATTGAGGGAAGTTTGCTAGTGCCGCGCGGTCGTTGGTAGCAAAAGACCAAGCCCGTGACAGTTGGTATCAGAGCTAAGGTTCAAGCAAAGATGGCGGGATCGAGCGAGATCACAAAGATGGCAACCGAGGAGAGCCAACAATCAAGGAAGGGGAGATCAAGATCGAGGGATGCCTTGGTAGACATCAATGCAAGGCTCGCTAGGGTGGAGCTTGCAGTCGTCGAAGGGCAAGAAAAGTTCGAGGAGGCGGGCCAACGCATCATGGAGCTCGAAACGGGGAGAGAAGAGCTTCAAGGGGAGATGCAAGGTGCCGTGAACGTTGCCGTGACGACATGTCTAGACCAAGTAAAGGCCTTGGAGGAATCCCTTCGTGCCGAGATTGTGGGGCTTAAGGAGGAGATTTCTAGAGTTGTAGCGGAGCTAGGCGATGCAAAGGATGAGTTGATCCTTTGTAAGAGGGCCATTGCGCAAGGGGGAGGTGTTGCCAACCCCGTGGTTGCTACTACTCCTTCGAGGGTGGACGTTCCTAAGCCAAAGGTGTATCATGGTTCAAGGAACGCGAAGGAGATAGACAACTTCTTGTGGAGCTTGGAGCAATATTTCAAGGCACTTGGCCTTGATGAAGGAAGGAAAGTCGATCATGCCTCGTTATACCTTGTGGACACCGCAATGGTATGGTGGAGGAGGCGATGCGGCGACATCAAGCGAGGAACTTGCACCATAGATACATGGGACGAGTTCAAGAGGGAACTCAAGAGGCAGTTCTACCCAGTGAATGCGGAACATGAGGCGAGAGCCAAGCTGAGGCGACTCACTCATGAGGGGAGCATACAGGACTATGTGAAAGAGTTTTCCGAAGTGCTCTTGAAGATCCCCGATTATCCCGACAAGGAAGCACTCTTTGCTTTCATGGATGGCTTACAACATTGGGCCAAGTTAGAGATCGAGAGACGTGGTGCCCAAGATCTAGCCACTGCCATTTCCATTGCGGAATCCCTTATTGAATTTAAAAGGAGCGAGAAGCCGAAGTTCCATCGAGACAATGGTGACAATGGCAAGAGTGGGGGAGACAACCACCATAGCAAAGAGAGCTCCCACAAGTACGACAAGGGGAAGAGCATCAAGGATGACAAAGGTGGAGGTAGACCACCTATCCAATGTTTCTTTTGTGATGGGCCGCATAGGGCAAGGGAATGCCCGAAGAAGGCCAAACTATCCGCTCTTGTGGAAGAAAGGGAGGAGCATGAGCGATGCGAGGAGACGAGGGTGGGATCCCTACAACTCCTTAGTGCCATGAAGAGCAACATTGAGATGCCAAAGCCCGAAAGGAAGGGACGATTGTTCGTGGAAGCCAAAGTTGGCCAACAAACCGTGAAAGCATTAGTGGACACAGGAGCCAGCCACAACTTTCTCGAAGTGAAAGAAGCCAGTCGGCTAGGCATCAAGTATGATGATGAGAAAAGATGGCTCAAATCCGTAAATTCCGAAGCCAAGGCCACATTCGGAGTTGCTCGTGGAGTAAAGGTAAGCCTTGGTGGATGGCATGACTTAGTGGACTTTTCCGTAGTGCCAATGGATGATTATGCTATAGTGTTGGGCATGGAGTTCATAGATCGAGTCAAGGCCATGCTCATGCCTTGTACCAACACGATGTGTATATTAGATGGAGGCAATGCTTGCATGGTGCCTCTAGCAAGGGAAACGTGTCCGAAAACTAAGCGGATATCGTCCATGCAACTCATCAAGGAGGAGATACTCCCTGAATTGCCCAAGGGACTACCACCCATGGGAGAGGTGGATGGGAAGATCGAGCCAAGTCCTTGTTCAACTGCCAATAAAATGGCGCCTCCCGAGTTTGGAGAATTGAGGAGGAAATCAAAGGCAAATGTCATATGCCCAAGGATTTCATTGGGAGAGCAAGACCCACAAGCCAAGAGATCGAGAGAGTTGGCAAGTCGTGGGAAGACTCGCCAAAATTGGCTTAGAGGTGGGGAGCTCACTAAGGAACGTCACAAGTTTCCAAGCACCGCTGAGTTTGCCAAAGGTGGGCATGAGAGGCCAACCGTGGCACAAGCGCACCAAGCGAAGGCCAAAAGGAAGAAATGGGCCGAAGCTAAAAAGAGGCGTTCGAAGCTTAAAACAAGGGATGCGACGAGGGCGTCGCCAGATTGAGTGGGGGAGAATGTCATGCACCGCAAGAGGTTCTTCTACAACTCTCCACCACATTCAAGAATAGTGTAGATTGTCCTAGATTTTTCTAGAACATTGTAGAAGTATGTAGAATGTGTAAGATGTTTCTTGATTTGTGTAGAGTTGAGTAGAATAATCTAGAACACAAATGTAGACCGTTAGATCAAAACGATCTTGGCCGTCCATTGAGGAGGTGGAGGCCTATATATAGGTGTGTTGAGTTCATTTGTAATCATTCCAAGGAATTCTAAGCAATTCCAAGCATTTGAGCAATACAAGCTTTCTTTAGCATTCTCCAAGCTCTCTTCTTTATTTTGTGTTCATAGCATCTTTGTTTACTTGCTAGCTATATCTAGCATTCGTGGGAGAGGCTGACTAGCATCCGATTGAGGGAAGTTTGCTAGTGCCGCGCGGTCGTTGGTAGCAAAAACCAAGCCCGTGACATAGGGCAGCGAAGAACACTCTACGTGAAAGAGCTTTTAACTTTAGTCGCCAGAGACCCCAGTAGACTTGTTTATGAGCTTGAGCATCTGCCCAGTTCAATCTCATCTACTCTTTTTTTTATATAGAGTTTAGATAAAGAATTTAATCTATCAACTGGATTTAAATTGAAAAAAAAATTACATTTTTATGAGTGAGTATAATCAAATTACCAATAGTGCGAATATACTCAACCAAACCCCATATATGAAATATATATGAGCAAAAATAAAATATATTATATATCTAATGTAAAGTTAAATACTATTGATAATGTTGAATTTTTGCAATCTCTCGACCCATATCAAAAGTGGATAATGTTGAATTTTTGCAATCTTTCGATCCATATCGGAAGTGGAAGAGAAAGGAAGAAAAATATTAGTATATAAAAAAGGTTTCATCCCCTCTTAACAATTCATCTCAAACACAATTTTTTTACTTCTAAGATTTGTTATATTTTTTTTTCTCTCTTGTAATATTTTACTTTGTAATATTTTTTTAAAAATAGTGGAATATTATTTTAGTAATGTCTGAGGACGTAAGTATAATTGGTAGAATCTCGTTAAATTCTGGTGTTCCCTTTGTTGTTTATTTAATAGCTATTGTCGGATAATCTATTTTAGTGATATATTGTGCTTTAAATTATCTGAGAAAAATTATGTCACCAAGACTCTAAGAGTTTAAGGAAGTTGGTTTTTAAAGGAGACCATCTCCACTAACTACTTGAGAATTTTTCTTTGTTTTCATTTTTGGCACAATTATTTATTTTGATGGAAACTAACCCGATTTCCACAACAATTGGTATCATAGCCAAGGTTATTGAGTTATGTGCTCTGTGATTACGACATAAGCTAATCTTCCACATCAAAAAGATTTTCTTGGATTTTTGGGTATTCCGCATTTGAAAACTATTAAATAGTTTTGAAGAAGAAATGGCAAAAGAATGACAAAAATCCACGATGGACACAACAACTTCTACTTCATCAATTTTAGCAAAAACTGTTGTGACAACTACGAGAATTATAGTAGAGATTTTTGATGGTACAAGCCATTTCAGCATGTGGCAAAGTGAAGTTCTAGACGTCTTATTTTAGCAAGGTTTAGA
This sequence comes from Triadica sebifera, assembly GCA_023653625.1. Lineage (NCBI taxonomy): Eukaryota > Viridiplantae > Streptophyta > Magnoliopsida > Malpighiales > Euphorbiaceae > Triadica > Triadica sebifera. The sequence goes on from CM042900.1 coordinate 26,751,520, forward strand.
CATTGTCATTGAGGGAGAAAAACCAGAAGGTGCAGATGAGAAGGAATAGAGGACAATCAATCATTTGACATGTGGTACAATTCGATATTGTTTGTCTAGATAGCAGAAGTATGTCTTTTGTAAAGAAACTTCTACAAGTAAATTGAGGAAGACACATGAGGAAAAATTGTTGAAAAAAACAGTCAAAATAAGCTTCATATGAATAAAATATTGTTCAAATTCACATATGTTTCTGATACCACGATAAATTATCATATCACCAATTTCAATCAACTTGTAGCAGATCTGATGAATTTAGATGTGACTTTTAAAGATGAAGGTCTAGTCCTAATGTTGTTGGGATCCCTTCCTGAGGAGTTTGAGTTTCTAGAAACTACTCTACTCTGTGGAAAAACTGAGGTGTCTCTCAGTGAAGTATGTGTTGCACTATATAGATATGAATTGAGGAGAAAAGACAAAAAGTATAACACTAATGGAGCAACTGAAACTTTGATAGTAAGAGGTTGTTCGACAAATAAGAATAAGGAAAAGAATGACAAATCAAAGTCTAGAGTGGACAAAGATGAATGTGCCTTTTGTCGAGAAAAGGGGCACTAAAAAAAAGATTGTCTTAAGTTCATAAGTAAATCTGGCAAAGGCAAGACTGTTGCAGATTCAAATGTAGCTGAATGTGATAATTCAGACTTTTCATTAGCATTGATGTCATAAATAAGCAGTTCGACTACTTGAATCCTATATTCAAGCTGTAGCCTTCATATGTGCCCCAATCGAGAAACCATTCCCGATCTTAAAGAAATTATGAATGGTTTCTCAATTTTAAAGAAATTGAAGGTGGAGTTATCTATACCGCAAATGACAGCCCTTGCAAAACAACTATAATTGGTTCAGTCTAGTTGAAGAATCGTGATGGATTGGATCAATCACAACTTTGACAGACGTAAGATATGTGCCCAGTCTGACGAAAAATCTCATTTATATGGGAATCCTTGGGAGAAAAGATTTCACTATAATTATTAAAAAAGAAGTAATGAAGTTTATATTTGGAGCACTTATGGTGATGAAAGAAGTTCAAATGAGCAACAACTTGTATTACTATGAAGGCAATACAGTCATTGGAACGACAATAGCAATTTCTAGTTATGACTAGGAGCTAGAAACAACCAGATTATGACATATGCGCTTAGGGCATGTAGGTGAAAATTTTTTAAAATTTTTGGCGAATCAAAGATTATTGCAAGGAGTACGAACCTACAAATTAGATTTATGTGAGCATTGCATCAAAAGGAAGTAGATGGGAGTAAAGTTTGTCATTGCAATCCATGATACCAAAGGTATTCTGGATTATGTTCACTCAGATGTATGAGGTTCTTCCAAAACTGTTTTAATGGGATGTAAACACTACTATGTTACCTTTGTTGATAATTATTCAAGAAGAGTATGGGTGTATACAATGAAGACAAAGGATGAAGCGTTGGGAGTTTTTCTCATTTGGAAGAAGATGGTAGAAACTCAGACGGGTATAAAGATCAAATATCTTCGAACAGACAATGGTAGAGAGTATACAAGTGATCATTTCATAAAAGTTAGCAAAAATGAAGGAATTGTTCAAATTTCACTGTCAGAAATACACCACAACAGAATGGGGTGGCTGAATGCATAAACCGAACTCTACTGGAGAAAGTTCGGTGTATGTTATCTAATGTTGGATTGGGCAGATAGTTTTAGGCTGAGTCTATAACATACACATGTCATCTCATTAATCGTTTGTCATCAACTGCTATCAATGGAAAAACACCTTAGGAGGTGTGGTATGGAAAACCTGCTACAAATTATAATTCCTTACATGTGTTTGGTTCTACTGCATACTTCATGTTGGGGAATTGAAGTTAGATCTAAGGGCAAAAAAATCTATCTTTATAGGGATGTCCTCTAGTATCAAAGGATATCATTTATGGTGCCCAGAGACAATAAAAATAATCTTTAGTAGATATGTTACCTTTGATGAGTCTACCGTGTTAAAAAAGGTAATAGAGGAGCAAACAGATGGTTCTCCACAGTAGATGGAGGGAACTCCCAAATAGGTGGAGTTTGATAGAAGAAGAATTGTTTATCCATCAATTGTAAAGTCTGATATAATTACTCCAATGGTAGAAGATAAGTTAATGTTAGAAAATGAATCAGATGAAGAAGCAGAGGTTTCAGCACAAAAATCTCATCAACAACTTGAGTCAATTGCACTACGAAAGCCAAAAAGGAATATTAAGAAACCTACTCAACTTGAAGATATGACTAATTATACATCTTCAGTAGATGATGAGATTCATTCCACTTATTGTAAAGCTATTCAAGGCTCAAAAAAAGAAAAATGGAGAAAGACTATGGAAGAAGAGATGTAGTCCCTTAAAAAAAATCAGACATGGAAGCTAGCAAGTCTGTCAAAGGGAAAGAAAATGACTGGCTGTAAATGGGTTTATGCAAAGAAAGAAGGATTTCCTGAAAATAATGTATTCGCTACAAGGTAAGATTGGTAGCTAAAGGCTATGCTCAGAAGAAGGGAATTGATTATAATGAAGTATTTTTTCTAGTTGTAAAACATTCCTCCATTAGAATATTGTTGGCCTTGGTAGCACAATTAGATCTGGAACTAGTTCAGCTGGATATAAAAATTGCATGACTTACATGGAGACTTAGAAGAAGAAATCTACATGACTCAGTCAGAAGGATTTAAAGTTGCTGAAAAAGAAAATTTGGTGTGCAAGTTGAGTAAATCGTTGTATGGATTGAAGCAATATCTAAGACAGTGGTACAAACAATTTGATAAGTTTATGATAAGGCAGAAATACACAAGAAGTAAATATGATCATTGTGTATATTTGCGCTAGCTAGGCAATGGTTCCTTTATCTATCTTCTCCTTTATATTGATGATATGTTGATAGATTCGAAGGATGAAGGAAAGATTTAGAAGTTAAAAGCTCAACTAAATCAGGAATTTAAAATGAAGGATTTAAGAGAAGTTAAGAAGATTTTCGGTATGGAGATATGCAGAGATAAAAAATCGGGGAGATTTTATTTGACTCATAAATAATATCTGAGAAATGTACTAAAGCGTTTTGGGATAAATGAGAAGACAAAACCAGTTAGTACTCCATTTGCTCCTCATTTTAAGCTCAGTGCATCTTTATCTCCGAAAAGTGATGAAAAAAGAGAATATATGTCAAAGGTTTTATATGCAAATATTGTTGGTAGCTTGATGTATGCAATGATGTGTACGAGACCTAACATTTCACAAGCAGTTAGAGTTGTGAGCAGATACATACATGATCCTGGTAAAGGATATTGACAAGCTGTGAAATGGATTCTGTGGTATATTCAGAACACTGCAGATGTTGATATAATATTTGAGCAGGAGGAGAAAATTGGTCAGCATATAGTTGGATATTGTGATTCGAACTATACAAATGATTTAGATAAATATCAATCTACTACCGGTTATGTGTTCACACTTGCAAAGACACTAGTTAGTTGAAAGTCCACCTTACAGTCAACAGTTATTTTTGTTTACAATAGAGGTAGAGTACATGACAGTTTTAGAAGCTGTTAAGAAGGGAATTTGGCTTCAGGGGTTGCTGAATGACTTGAGAATTGGTTAAAAGCATGCCAAAGTGCATTGTGACAGTCAAAGTGCTATTTGTTTAGCAAAAAGTCAAGTTTATCATACAAGAACGAAGCACATCGATGTTGGATATCATTTTGTACGGAAAATTCTTGAAGATGGTGAGATACTACTTCAAAAGATTTTGACTGTTGAAAATCCTGCAGATATGACAACAAAAGTTATGATAGGTGTCAAGTTCCAACATTGTTTGGACTTGATAAATGTTCTTAGAATTTGAAATTGGGCACTTCAAAGCGCATTAGAGACATTACTGAATTTTGTAAAATAAGAGTTTAAAGAATATTTGTTTGGAATTGTGAGATCGTCAATGTGGAGATTTGTTGAATTTTGGCAATCTCTCAATCCCACATCGGAAGTGGGAAAGGGAGGAAGAAAAATATTAGCCTACAAAAAATGTTTCATTCCATCTTGACAATCAATCCCAAACACCAATTTCTTACTTCTAAGATTGGTTATATTTTCTCTCTCTCTTGTAATATTTCACTTTGTAATATTTTTTTGAAATAGTGGAATATTATTTTAGTAGTGTTCGAGGACATAGATATAATTGGCCGAATCTCGTTAAATTCTGGTGTTCTCTTTATTTTCTATTTAATAGTTATTATCAGGTAATTTATTTTAGTGATATATTATACTTTAAATTATTTGAGAAAAATTATGTCATCAAGACTTTAAAAATCTAAAAAAGTTGATTTTTAAGGGAGACCATTTGTGACTCTACCAACTACCTGAAAATTTTTTTTATCTTAATTTTTGGCATAATTATTCATTTTGGTTGAAATTAAGCCGATTTTCACAACAGATAATCATTGCTCCTAACTCCAATTCTGCAAGGTAAAGAAGAACTTAGATTGGTATAACCACTTTGATGCTTAAGTTTAAAGAAGAACTTAGATCGGCATAACCACTTTGATGCTTAAGTTGGTGGAAAAAAATGAGAAAAAAAGAGGTAAAAATTGACGTTGAGAGTTATAGTTTTTCTTTTTAGGGTTTTATTTGGTTTCTTTTTCTTTTTATACCTTCATTGGTTGTGGTCTTGTCCTTTTGCATTGATGGTGGCACACCCTCATTAGTAGAGCATATCCTAGCTTTGTTAGCTAGTATAGCACTTTTTGATGCCTGATGGGGATGTAGTGCAAGGCTGCTAGTGTCTTTATCCTTATTGGCGCGCTCCAAATCGTCAGACATCCTAATAGCTTGTACCTTCCTCTTATTTTCTTCTAACATGTGTTTTTATCCTATAGTTGGTTTTGTTCGTCCTCTAGATGGCCAATCTTCTCCGACTATACATTTAGCTTTTTGCAAACTTCTGGTTTCTGATCTCCAGTGGGATTTGTCTCCAATTGATTAGTATTATAGCAATAGTCAAATTACACATTCACTAGAAAATGCAATAAAAATAGACGATGCATCTTTTGCTGAACTAATTAATAATTAGTTGACAAAATATTTAATATGAAAGATGGTAGGACGAAATTAATCTTAACCATCTATTTGGTGGGTGAAGATTAATTTTGACCATCTATTTGGTGGGTGGGGATTAATCTTGACCACCTATTTGGTAGGTAAGACAGTAGATGAGAAATGATCCCAACCATCAATTTGAGTATGTGAGAATTAATCTTGATCGTCCATTGAGGATGTGGAGGCCTATATATAGCCTTAGGAATTCATTTGTAAGGTATCTCATCCATATTCCATCCAAAAGTGAGAGAGAAAAATAAAATTTTAGGAAAGCTTTAGTGAGAGGTTATGAGTTGTGAGTGTTTGTAAACACTTTGTAAAATTTTTTTCTTTCAGTAAAAGATCTGTAGTAGTCCGAAAATGTAGGCATAATTGGCCAAACTCCGTTATCAATTTGTGTGTATCTTATTATTCCGTATTTTTTCGTTTTCTCATAAATCTGATTATAGGAAAATTGATGTTATTTCTTAACAACTGGTATCAAAGCTTTGGTTGCATTTCTTCTACTTTGTGAATAGTAAATTTTGGTCGACGATACCAATTTGTCCATAGAGGTGTTCTAATACACGGTGGTTCATAAGAATTATGAGAAACGATCCAGAGGAAGTCAGATTCGAGTGGGAGTGATGGTCGCAGATGAAAGAAAGGTAAAAATTGAAAAGTTCGATGGTGCAGACTTTGGCTTTTGGAAAATGCAAATAGAGGATTATTTGTATCAAAAAAATCTATATCAACCTCTCTTAAGGAAAAAGCCAGAGACTATGAAGGAAAAAAACTGGAATCTTCTCGATAAACAAGCCCTTGGAGTTATTCGACTGACGTTATCCCGCAATGTTGCTTTCAACATAGTAAAGGAAAAGACTATGGCGGGTCTTATGACAGCTCTCTCTAGTATGTATGAGAAGCCATCAGCCTCAAATAAAGTGCATTTGATGAGGCATTTATTCAATTTGCCAATGATGAAAGGTGCATCGGTAGCTCAACATCTCAATAAACTCAACACAGTCACAACCCAATTGAGTTCAGTTGGAATTGAATTCGATGAAGAAGTATGAGCATTGATACTTTTGTCTTCTTTACCAAAAAGCTGAAATGCTACTATCACGGCTGTGAGTAGCTCGTCGGGAAGCACTAAGTTGAAATTTGACGATGTTTGTGATCTAGTTCTCAGTGAAAAGATCCAACAGAGAGAGTTGGGTGAATCATCAATTTCTTCAATTTTGCATACAGAGTCAAAAGGAAGAAATTCAACTAGAGAAAATGGATGTGACAAATCGAACTACTGAGGTAGATCAAAGGACAGTAGGTCAAATCCAAAAATCCCAGTAATTTTCATAACTCGAAAACTGTCGAATCTTGGAATTGTGGGAAGACTGGGCACTATAAAAATCAGTGCAAAAGTGCATTGGAAGACCAAGAAGTAAAGACATAGGCAAATATTACTTCAACCTCAGGAGGCAATGACGTATTGATATGTTCTTCAGAGAGTAAGGAGGAGTCTTGGGTATTAGACTTTGGAACATCTTTCCATACCACTTCACAAAAAGAATTATTCGAGAGGTATGTCCTGGAAACCTTTGAAAGGTATACCTTGGTGATGATCAACCTTGTGCTATATTGGTAAACGTGTAATGAAGATTAAGTTGAACAAGTTTGTTTGAGAGTTAAAGGATGTCAGACATATTTCCGATTTGAGAAAGAACTTAATCTCAGTAGGGCAATTGGCTAGCGAAGACTACACTACAATCTTCCATGATGATGATTGGAAGATTTCAAAGGGCGCAATGACTGTTGCTCGAGGCAAAAAGAGTGGCACTCTTTACATGGCAGCAAAAGCACACTATTCAATCATAGTTGTAGCTGACAATGAAAATCACAATTTATGGCACCAGAGACTAGGTCATATAAGTGAAAAGGGGATGAAGATTATGCATTCAAAGGAGAGACTTCCAGGTCTACAGTCAGTGGAGATAGACATGTGCGAAGATTGCATACTTGGAAAACAGAGAAGGGTCAGCTTTCAGACAAGTGGTAGAACCCTAAAAAAAGAAAGGCTAGAACTCATTCACTCTGATGTTTGAGGACCAACAATCGTCTCATCCATTGGTGAAAAACACTATTTCGTGACTTTCATCGATGATCACTCTTAAAAGGTACGAGTTTACTTCCTAAAGCATAATTCTAAAGTGTTTGAGGCTTTCAGAAGATGGAAAGCTATGGTTGAAAATGAGACAAGTCTGAATATCAAAAAGCTCAGAACCGACAATGGTAGTGAATATGAAGACACTAGATTCAAAAAATTCTACTATGAACACAGTATTAGAATGGATAGAACCGTGCCAGGCACACCTTAACACAATGGTGTAGTTGAGCGTATGAACTGAATATTGACAGAAAGAGCCAGAAGTATTGGTATATAGTCAGGTCTACCGAAATAATTCTGGACAGAAATAGTCAACACAGCAGCTTACTTAATCAATCGAGGGCCATCAGTTTCATTGGAGCACAGAATACCAGATGAGGTATGGAACCAAAAAGAGATAAAACTATCACGTCTAAAAGTTTTTGGCTGTGTAGCATATGTGCATATCAGTGATCAAGGAAGGAATAAACTTGATCAAAATCCAAGAAATGCACTTTCATCGGCTATGGTGAGAATGAGTTTGGCTACTGTATTTGGGATGACAAAAACAAAAAGGTTATCCGTATCAAATATGTGATTTTTGATGAAAGGGTGATGTACAAGGACATGCATAAAACAGTCGGCAGCAACTCAGAACAGAATGAGTCAGTATTTGTAGATGCAGGTGATATCCCAGATAGTTCCGTGACGGAACCAATTGTAGCAAGTCCTCAGCCAAAGGAAATTGTTGGACTAAGCAGTGCACATCAATCCGACACACCACAACCTCTTACTCCATCTCCTGTATTAAGAATATATTCTCGGTCTCATGTGCCTAACAGGAGATACATGAACTATATCTTATTGACTGATGGAAGGGAGCCTGAATGTTATGATGAAACTTGTCAGACTAGAGATGCTAGTAAGTGGGAGCTTGCCATGAAAGACGAGATGAAATCTATGATCTCCAATCAGACATGGGAACTAGCTGAGTTACCCATAGGGAAAAAGACACTTCATAACAAATGGATGTACCGGGTAAAAGAGGAAAATGATGTGTTAGTACTGAAGAAGATCCAATGAAGTAAGAATCCAACAGATATGATAACAAATGTGGTAACTATTTATTAGAGTAACAAGACCAGAAAAGTTGTTGCATTGATTGAGGTGTGAAGACAGATTGAAATCAACTTTCAAGTGGGAGATTGTTGGTCAAACTACACATGCACTAGAAAGTGCAATAAAGATGGATAGTGTATCTTTTGTTGAACTAATTAATAATTAGTTGACAAAATATTTGGTAGGTAAGATGGTTAGTGGAGATTAATCTTAACCATCCATTTGATAGATGGAGATTAATTTTGACCATCTATTTGATGGGTGAAGATTAATCTTGACCATCTATTTGGTAGGTAAGACGGTAGGTGAGAAATGATCCCAACCATCCATTTGAGTAAGTGAGAATTAATCTTGGTCATCTATTAAGGATGTGGAGACTTGTATATAGTTTTAGGAATTCATTTGTAAGGTATCTCATCCATATTCCATCTAAAAGTGAGAGAGAAAAATAAAAATTTAGGAAAGTTTTAGTGAGAAATTGTGAGTTGTGAGTGTTTGTAAACACTTTGTAAAATTTTCTTACTTTAGTAAAATATCTATAGCAGTCTCGATACATAGACATAATTGACCGAACTCCGTTATCAATCTATGTATATTTTATTATTATGTATTTTTTTCGCTTTCTTATAAATCTGATTATAGGAAAATTTGTGTTATTTCTCAACATATAGTTCCCCCAAAATGAGTTTACATTTATGTTTGATGAGTTGCTACTCCTTTGTGGTCAGTCTCCCTGATGGTTCTCTGGTTGAGTCTTTTATGAGTGGTCTCTTGATGGGGTTTTCTCATGCATTCTCCATGATGCCTGACGATTCCCTTTAGTGTTTTTTGGTGGGAAAATTTTGGTTTTTTGAATTTCAAAAATTGAAGTCCTTGATAACTGAATTGTTTTATTCCTACTAATTTCCATATGTCAATTTTGTTGCAACCCTTTATTAAATGATTTGAAGTGTTAGTGTTTTCACTGCTTTCTTCATTTTCTTCTATAACCTAATCTGTTTTTTCTTTTCATCGCCTTTTTCCATTTTTTCTTTTTTTTTCCTCATTTGTCCCTATTCTTCTGTGCCCTAATTTCTTTTCATTTTGTTCTTCCTCTTATTTCCTCCGTAGTTGTTGGTTTTTGATAGCTTTCGCTGCACCAAAGATGAGCATGTCTCATAAGTTTCTTCGACTGTTACATTCTTCTGTTTTTTTTTTTTTATTTGTGTTTAATATTGTTGTTTCGACTGTGATTTTTTTAGTCACCTAGTTCCTCCTCTTTTTATGTTTTTCATGTCTCTATTTGTTGTTTATTGTCTATTTTAGTTTTTTGCGTTGTGATTTACTGACTGCGGTGTTTGGTTATTCCTTCTTCTTAGAGTACCCAGTGTCACATTATTTAGGCAGTAATTTGGAGGTGTGAGATTACAATCATAGAATGTTTTCTTGGAGGTATTGATGACTTTGCTTCTTCAAATGGGGCGACTTCTTCTACTTTGGTGACTGGGGGGCAGAGGTTACAAATGTTCTTGACTTCGATTCTAGGGATGAGGTGCCTCTAGTTCCATAGCCACATGCCGAAAATCCAACTTTAGTGACTGAGGATAAAAAGTTAGATTTTGACGACGAAGATAAATTCTCGTTGTCTCTAATACGACATCTTGTAACTTGTTTTTTGGGTCAAGCTCCAACTGGGGCATCTGGCCCTAGGGGCTCCTAGGTTATGGTTGTCGTCCATACGCGCAAATGGTTCGTGAGCTTTGTGTCCTATGTTCTCTCAAAGGCTCAGTTTCCTGACTTGATTCAGATTCCCTTTGATTATACATTGGCTGAATCAGATTCTTTGGGTGTCGATGTCATGGACTTTGAGGGCATGATAGTCATTTACGAAGAGAGTCTTCGTTTTGATCTTCGATTTTCTCATCATAGTTTCCGTAAGGATCTTCTGAATTATTGCCATATCCCTCTGAGCCAATTGACTCCCAACAACTAGCTATTGGTTTCTTATTTTATGGAGGTGTGTTTTGACTCAAGGGTGGATCCTTTCATGAATGTCTTTCAGTGTGTAATGTCTTTAGGGCGGAAGGATGAGGACTACTATTTTTTTCTCATTCTAAGATGATAATGTTTATGAGGCTTCTGAAGTTTCATCATAACTAGAAAGAGCGATTTTTCTTCATAGTTTGTCTGAAGGGTGGGGTGATCTCCCTTCCTGTTGGAATTCGAAGGCCTCTCAAGGAGACCGCCTCGTTTTGTTGTCTCTACAGAAGTAGAAGAGTCTTAATCTCCAGTAGTCTAACTTGCCTCCTGGTGGCTTTGTTTGCTCTTATCTGCTAGCTAGTTGACTTTGAGTCTTGGTATTTTACTGTGCATATTAAGGGTATAAATGTCGTTAGGGTCTTTTGATTGATTATAATTGTGTTTTGCAATTGTATCATTGTTTGTATGATTGTCTTATTTAAATGTTTGCTTTCTAAGTTTGAGATGTTGCTCTTTTTGATGAGGAAGAAGTGTTGAAGATGATGGCGGAGCAAAAATGCCAAAAGGCTGGTACTGGGAAGGGCAAATCCTCTGAGTCTCCTGAGATGTCCAAAGAGAAAATTATTTAACCTCCTATTTCCCGTGCTTTAGGTTCTGATAAAGGGAAGTTTGTTCAATCTCCTACTGTTCATCCTCCAAAACCTGTCAACGTTTTTGTGCTACCGCAACTACTGTTGATTCCATTGCGTCATCTCCTAAATTTCAAGTTAATAAGTCCTTCGATAAGGCGATCTCCACTGGTATTTCTGATAGGGTAATCTCCCCTACTCCTGGACAAAAAGGTCATTTGAAGAGACAGTGGGGTGTCGATAAAAAGTCTTATTAGGTGACCACGAGAGAGATAGTCAATGACGATCGTCAATGACTTTCATTTTATATATATATATATAGAGGGAGAGAAAGAGGGAGAGAGAGAGAGACAGAGCAATTTATAATTATTTTCATATAAATTGTGTTGATATTTAAATTAATATTTGTTGTTTTGTATTTGAATTTTTATAAAACTTGTTTACGTGCTTTAAACTGTAATTATTTATTACTTTATTCATTAAACTATCATAGTGTTATTATAAGTTAAATTTAATTTATGGAATATATGTATTTATTTGGTATAAGGTCAAATGTGTAAATCAATCCTGAAATAAGGACTGAGATACGACCAAAATCTTAAAATATGACCAAGTACAATTAGGCTTTTTAACTTTTAATGAGACCTATTTAAACTCCTATTAACTCATTATTGGTTGTCCTATTTACGAAACTGTTTAACTCAAGGGAGAAACTCAAAACAAAAAGTGAGATGAAAAGAATTATTTGATAAGTGTGTGGTTATCGATAAAGCTATATATATATGATGGAGAAGTTGATATGAATTGGCCACTTGTATAGTTGCATGAACATTAATATTATTATCAATGTGGCAAATGTTTTTGAGTTTATAATGATTTATTTTTCAATTTTCTTTTGAACTTATACATTCGTTGATGGCTCATGACTTTGGTATTTAATAGCTATTTTTTCCCATAATCATAAGCTAATTTATGGATATTTGTATATCTTGAAATTGGAAAATGGGTTTCTTCAATCCTAGCACCCTATTGTCGTTGCCAAGCTCATCTTTAGCGATCTAGGCGACAACTAGGATCAAGATGCGGTGAGGAAACACCTTAGTCTTGATTGAGCCACTAGCAATGGTGGTGAGTTGCTATGATGGAGTAGCAACCCAAAGAAGAACTCTCAAACTTGTTTTGATCGATCAACAGCCTAGAGTCTCACATGTCAACCACTAGCGAACTCTTCACAGTCGCGTGAGCCAACTGATGTCCCCTGTCAATACCCAATAGCTTTCGGTGATTTTCTAATGCCTTTTTGTAATACACAACTATAGCGACTAAGTGATTTGAATGGAGTTGTCATCCGGTTGGATAAAGAAATAAATCTAACTTATCTGAAACCCAAAAAGGATTTAAAATCATTTTTTTATTAACATTTTATTTGTACAATTATTTTTTCTTTTTATTATTATAATAGAATAAAAAAGAGAATTATAAAAGTGAAAGAAAATAAAATTAGGAAAGTAAAAAAAAAATGCAAGGAAAGGAATCGAAAAAACAAAAATAGAAAAATAAAATTAAAAAACAAAAAAATACAAGAAAACATGAAGTCGAACATCATTTCCATTCGGATATGACTATAAGCCATAAAAAAGGCAAATTATTTGAAAATTAACTAATAAACAATTAAATCACAATGAAATAAATAACAAAATAAAGCATTTAGATAAATATAAAAATATAACTATGAATAAAAAGTATAAGAAAAGATTCTCAACTCCTTAAAATATATGTTCATGTGAACATAACATATCCGCTTGGATATGCCTTATGGAAGGCAGGTCATGGAATCAAGGGAATAATGCCCAAAAAATAAAATGAAAATAAAATATAAAATAAAACAAAACCAAATGAAATATAAAAACAAAAATGAACAAAACGAACAAAAAAGAAGAAGAAGAAAAAGAAGATAATGAAGATGAATAAGAGAAAGGGATAAAGACGTCTTATCATTTGTTTTACATTCTTCAAGGACTAATTAATGAAAAATGATCAAGTAATTTCAATATTAGGGTAAATTGCAATATCACTTACTCTTTTTTCTTAGGTTATGGATCCTAGAATCAAGGAAAGATAAGTCTAATAATTGTTTATTGTGGTGAGGATTTGATCTGACAGAGATTGGAGTGATTGAAAATTATCGAACTCATTTCTTATGAAAGAAAAGGGTATTTATATGTAAAAATGGGTGACAAAAAAATTGTAAGTCTAAATTTTAGATCTATAAAAATGGAAAGTTCACTTTTTGACATTTGTTGTAGTAGGTGAGATATTTGTATGGATATAGACTATATTTATATGTATTTTGTGGTTTCAAAAAGAGAATCAAATTTAAATGAGCAGAAGATAGTTGTCTAAGGGTAGGTGGTGATATTCACGTGGACATGGGGATGTTCATTTTGATGGAGGTTAGTCCATATCTGCACCTCAAATATTGTCATTTTGGAAAGAGAATTAAATTTGAATGAAGGAAAAACAGTTGTCTGATGATTGATGGTGATATATGTGCGAATATAGGAATGTTTGCGCAGCTATAGGTTTAAAAATGGAATAAAAAAAGAGTATCAAAAACTAAAATTTTGGGTTTTAAAAAGACGTATGCGTGGATTTGGGAGACATCCATGCGGTTGTCATTGATGACCGAGCAGATGTTTGGCTATTCTTGATCATTTTTGCACCATTTTCGGTTTTCAGATTTTTGAATTGATTCGGTTGGTTAATTGATCATTTTTCGCTATTTTTTCCTCGAAATTCATATGCAAAAATTCAGTAATTACACCAACCAATTGTCAATTTTTAGGTGTTGGGAAGAGGATAATGATAGATGAGATGGTTTATAATTGATGGGTGAGGATATATATCACTCTCTTTTTCACTTTAACAGCTGAGTTGAGATAAACAGTTTGTTCATTTGATCAATGAGCTAAACAGTATGATTAATGTTTTTAAAACCATACTAGATATTGAACTATATATAGTGAAGATTCAGTTATGGTTTAATTGGTCCAATCAGATTCAACTGTTGTTTTTTTTAATTAAAAAAATGGTAATTATTTATAAAATAATTATAGTATGATTATATAAAAGAATATAAAAATACATTTATAAAACTAATTAACCATCAAAAATCAACCTAAAAACTTATATCAAATAATAATATTTTATATAATTTAAATTCTCAACAATAATCATATTTAATATAATAAATATCTAATACAATATGGAATTAATATCACAATTATAATTTCATATTAAATTTAAATTAATAATCTATATGATTTTATTATAATTAATTAATAAAAATAAGCATTAATTATTAATAATAAGATTTTTAAAATCTTTTTGTTATAGAAATTAGTTAGTTTTCTCATATTTTCAATCTATCTTTTATTATAAATTCAATACGTTATTTAACCACAATACTTGATTACTTTGTCACGCTAAAAATGTAGCTAGATTTCTCTCATTACAGAAACTGTTTATCTACTACTTTTTTAACCAAAACTTATCAGATCATTCACTGTTTCGCAGTTTAACTGGTCTGGTCTGGTTTTGAGAACAATGCTTATGATAGAATTGGATTGGGAGCTCTGGAATCTCACCCAGTAACTAATTAATGTCGAAATTGAACTTGTAAGGAAATATATGGAGGGAGTCTAAGTATATGGTCGAACCATAAAGGTATTGCCCTTGTGTACATACACCATCCTCGGACCTAATTCTAATAGCACCATAATAAGATAGTTAGTTAACCACGAAGTTGAATTAATTTGTCAATTCACTGAAATTGAATTAAATTATTGTTGAATTGATTTTTATAAATTGTGGATGTTCCCAAACAGTAAAAGCATTGAATAGCATTTTTGGTTTCATGATCTTTGTCCAATCCACCAACTCATAATATGATTCAGTTTTCCACCCATAACAAAAATATATTTTATTTTTTAAGTTTCTGAATTACATACATATATATATATATATATATATATATATATATAATGAGGAAGCAAAGTTTCCAAACTTCTTTACGTGGCAAGGATGTGAAAATTTTTTAAGGGTAAATTTTATATGTCATTCTCCAATTTATCATTTATAAATATTAATATACATTACACGTATAAATTCTTAAACTTTTCTTAATATATTAAAAAAGAATTTATAATCTATTTATTATAGCAGGTTTTACAGATAAAAATACTGATTAGGTATTATTATGATGTTTTTTCATTTTTAATAATAATAATAATAATAACAATAATAAAACAAGACATATTTTACATTTTGTTATGAATAATGAAAAAATTAATTTGCTCCAAACAGATTAAAATTTTAATTTGAAAAACAAAAAAAAATTATTCTTAAAAAATTTAAATTGAGATCTTTAATAGTAAAATTAATGAATCTGTTTATTTTTTTATTGAATAACGTGAACTTTAAAAATATAGAAATCTATAACAAAACATAATATTGACAATCAACTCTAGAATTAATTAGCCAATAGAAGAAATTGAATAGTTGATTATTATATGGATGGGAATAAGAAATTAAGAAAATATATTATTATTATTATTTGAAAAAACAATTAATGTGTCATTTAGTGACTAATTAATTAGCATTTTAACATATAAAATATGCTATAGCCGGCTAGAGATATTTTTTTGGTACTTCAATAAAAGTTGGGCATTTTTGTGTAACAAATCAAAGGTGAAAGATATTAATATGCGTAAGTAACAAAATGTGGGATCATAGATGAAATTTATCTAATTTTTTAATAATAGAAAATGGTATTTTTTTTTATTTACATGTAATTTTATAAAATTACATAATCCTGAAATTTCTTTTTAACTTCGTATAATTAAAAACTATTATTATTATTTTATTTAAATAAAAAAAATTGTGGCTAGAAGCCTTCATTCACACAAAGCTGAAATTCATACTGCATAAAATGATGACTCACTAAAAACTGTTATTTGTGGGGCAAAAAAATGATTACCCAACATCTAAAATAACAAGAAAAATGACATTTTGAAACCATTAATGGGTTAATTCAGAAATATCAAATCGGAGTACAGTGGATTGATATTAGCATGTGTATTTGCTATGAATTTGTCAAAATTCAAAACAAAAACATTTGGTCTGACCAAGACTCCACTGTTCGTGGAAAAATGTTGTCCGTACGAGGAACATCTGATCGGAAAATTGGCGCAGATAAATCATAAAAGGCAGCATTTTTTATGCTTTGCCTCACGTTTTCCTCCCTCACAAATCTCACAGGCAATATGTATTTAATTAATAATTTAGGAATATTAGTCAAATTTCTTTTATTTCTATATATTTTTTTCTTTTTTAATCTTTTAGTTTGGTCCAAATGCATTAATTCATCACTCTGTGATAAAGATAAAGATAAAAAGAAAAAAAAAACTTGCATTCATCCGCAAGCCCTGATCAGGAAAATATGTTCACTCCGATTTTCAATTTAATTAACAAACAGTAGTGGAATATAAACATTGAAATTAAACTTAAATCTTGATATATAGTAGCAATTTTTATTATTATATATCATTATCTAATAATTTAAGTTTCTACAATTAAATATTTAAATCAGTCTTGCAATTTCTGTTAATTAGAAAGAAAAAAAAAAGAGCAAGTAATAAGTAAACCGAAGTCGAAGTCGAAGGCGAAATAAGAATTTAAATTTCGTTTACAGGATTTGGATTCTCTCAAACATGATAAATCATATTAGAGTAATATTAACTATCTATTCACAAATGAATAATTATGATTAAATTTTATAAAATTTTTTTAAAAAATATGAGATAAAAAAATTTAAAAAGAGGAGTTATTTAATTTTAATTATTTTATTTATAAATGGGTAATCAAAATAACTTTAATGTTGTCTATCAAATAGCTGAGAGTATCCTTATCCCATTTACACATTACATTGAATTTCAAATTCAAACAATGGACCAAAACAAAACCAAAGAAAGAAAACAAAAATCCAAATAAAACGTAGTCGTCTGGAATTCTATGCGCCCAAAATACAAGCCAAGCATAAAAATAATACTACATATGTTTTAAGACTTAAAAGAATGTTTGGCATACGCATGTTCACGACATAGACGATGACTAATTGATAAGATTGAATTCCAAACCTAATTTTAGTTTCTTCCATGAAGGTCCATAAATGTAAATTTTTCCATTTTTTTTCTTATTAATTATAGTCAAGAATCATAATTAAATAAGAAAATTCAAGCCCAACAGATATATATAAATAGATCAATGTAATGATATATTCATATTTAAGTACAATTCCATTATATATTCTTGATAAAAATTATCTTATCTTATCTATATTTTTTCTTTTGCTTGAAAAAATAATGAGGTATCTGAAGACCCTTGTTCTAGTAACAGCCATGATTATTTTTATAAGCATGGAAGCTGAGGAGGCAATTAGGGTTCCATTTGCGAATGGAGGAGGGGAAGGAGTAGAAGAAGAAGAAGAAAGAAGATGGCGGGTGGAGAAAGTTCTTGGGTTGGAGTCCCTGGACAAGGGGCCTGTTGAAAATTCTGGTTCCAGTGGGTGCACCCACGTTCCAGAATCTGGTGGTCCTCCATGTGTGAGCCAAAAGACCTTTGCTGGTCGTCCTCATCCACACCACCGCCTTCAGCCTCCACTTCCACTCTCTATTCATCGTAAATAAATATTTTTTTCCGGCGAGGAGGCCTCTAACCATATGGGCTGGACATATATCCTGCGGGCTACCATGGATTAATATTATTTGGATTACATTGATCTATATATCTTTTATTTGTATTTGAAATTGTTAAGTGTTCATTTCATTCGGTTCAGTAATATTTCCTCCCTCTCATATAGAGATTAAGTAATTTAAGGGGTTGATAGATAAATAGAGGAAATAAATTTTTGTTGTTATGCTGTTTTATTGTTTATTCATTTTTATAATTTTCAAGATATGTTACCTATCATATGAAGTTGGCTTTATTTCAGTAATCAAATATCAAATATTTGATAATTTATGATTTATTAAGTTGATATGAAATCAGTCTATTATCGTTATAAGGCTATGCACAATCTCTATATTTCATGAACCATTTTATTGAGAAAAAGAGAAAAAACAACAACAAATTCCGAGTTCATGGATATTATATATCTCAAAGGTATTACACTATTTAGTAGATCTAACTTCAAAATGATTCATCATTAGTTATTGATAAGAAATCGTGAAAAATGAAAATATATATCTTTAGTGAAAATGATATTCAGGGTGTACATCGCCATGCCATACACAAGAGAATAAATAATTTTCAAATGCTTACAAGAAAGAAAAAAAAAAGTGTGAAATGCGTATATAGAAGAAAACATGTTATAAATAAATTGTTGTGCTGTGCCTGTCAGAACGTGTTTTGTTCTGAAACATAGTTCGGCTCATCCATTAATGCTTGACAACTAAATCCTTATTGATTATTAATTGAGAGAATCTTATATATATCAAAAATAAAAAATATATATTATACCATTTATAATTGGGGTAAAATTAATTTCAGAACTATTTAAGTTATATTAATGTAGTAGTGATTTCACAAAGTTATTTTACTGTAATAGTGATTTTACAACTATTAAATTTGACTCTATAGATCTATTAAATTCTAATATGATATTATAGCTATAACAAGATTAACCGTTGCATGATTATATAGATTATATGAATAAATCTAATATTTAAGAAGTAAAAAAGTCCAAATAAAAAGGAATATTGGAAAATATCTCATATCAAAATTAAAAGAATATAAATATAATAAATATTTATAATTATAATTATAGTGAATATAAACTGGAAGTTAACGAGGTATAAATATAACCAAAACTTATAATTGTAGTAAAGTTAATTTTAAAATGGCTTAATTCATTTTTCAAGTAATAATAAATTCATAATTATTAAATATAATAAGTATTTATAATTATAATTAAAGTGAATATAAATTGGAAGTTAAGGAAGTACAAATATGACGAAAATTTATAATTGAGGTAAAATTAATTTTAAAAAGGCTTAATTTATTTTAAAGCAATAATAAATTTATAATTATTAAATTTAGCTTTCTAAATTCAGGGCCAATATCTTCAAAAAAGTACTTTTTTTTTTTTCCATTATAGACTTGAAAGTCTGCATTTTTCTGTGCAATAGTAGCAGATCTTTTTGCATAACAGATCTAGTTCTTGATATTTTTTTTTTGGTAAGAAAAATGGGCAAAATCCACAAGCAAAACAAACAAAACTATCTAGAATAAGCAACACCAATTACATCATGAAAAAGCCAGTAATTTAACTCAGCTGGAGGATAAGAGATGACGTGAAAACCAAGCGGAAATTGATAGGCGAAATGGGAGAGATAGTCTGCTGCGAAGTTCACTTCACGATGAATATGGGTATTTGAATGGAGGAAAATTGAGCCAGCGAGTTTCTAATACTGCAAATAATGGTGTAACAACTAGCATTCACACGGTATTGCCCCTTTATCATGCTCACAACAACCATATTATCACTTTCAATCAAAAGTTTGTTAACTCTCTGATTTATAGCCAGTTGCATTGCACTCCTTGTAAAATGACCCACAACTCAGCCTTTAAGATAGGACAAAATCCAATATTTGAAGTAAAACTAGTGATTCAAGTTCCCTTGCAATCCCAAATGATTCCCCCTCCAAAAGCAACACCCCCATTAGAAGAGAGAGAGGCATAAGTGTTCAATTTAAAGTAATTCTGAAGGGAACAGCTCTAGTAAACTATCAGATTAGAATAATGAATGGAGAGGCTTTTTTCTTTCTAGATTACTAAAAGTCTCCATCGTAAATTTGGCTTGCTGAAACACCTCCCTTTGCAATTGAAGAATTGACATTTTATTATTTACAAAAACCACAACATTTCTTTGTTTCCATAACAACCAACAATCCAAACCAAAATATACTAGCCAACTCACCTCTTCAACTATCACATGAGAGCATTTAAGGTTATGGAGAACCCAAATATGAGGAGGAACATGAGGCTTAAAGAAATTATCCCATATATCAAGAGGCACAATATAACTCCAAAATTGATTTGCCACGAGGCAATCTCTTAGTAAGTGAATGCTAGATTCAGTGATCCCCTGCATAAGTTACATGCACTAGTAGCACTGAAATGTCGTTTAGACTTCTCCTCATTCGTCATTACACCATTGTTGAGTAACAGCCAAATGAACATATTCACTTTTTGTTGACCCAGCCATTTCCAAATATAACGCCAAGATAAGTGATCAACCAGCACATTATCCTTCAAAAGGAGATTATAAACCGATTTAATTGAAAAATCACCTGAAGAAGAGTGAGCCCAGTACATAGTGTCTTCCCCCAAAGAAGAATTAGGAGGTAAAGGAGCAGCAACCATCATCAAAATAGAGGGGTTTAAAAGTCTGGAGAATAAACTCCAATTCCAGGCCCCATTATTAGCAACAAAATGGGAGACCGAAGCCTCTTGAAGATTTTCTGGAATCTCATCCTGCACAAAACTGAGCAAATTAAGTATACATGTTTTTTTCACTTTTGAAAAACTTTGAATAATAATTAATGGATTTAACGTCTACGAAAAATAATTCAAAAGCTTAATTAATGAACTATAATACTGAAGCTGAGGAGATAATGTCAATAAATAATATTTCAATGGTTCAATACAAAAAATAAAATGCATAAAATTCGAGAGGTTACGTATATATGGTTTTTTTAGTTCTTTTTTCCTTAGTTCTTGCTTACAATTGTCTGAATTTTGCTTGGATTCCATAACCTTAAATGTGGTTCATGATTCTTTTCTCACAGACAACATATTTGTTCAACGAAAGAAATTAAATTTGACTAAGAACTGCATAATTAAAAATTATAAAAAGAGTTTCAAATTTCCATGCATGCATGACAAAAAATTACAAAAATAATAATTCCTCAATAAAGATTTATTTTAACTGTTATTTCATAATTAAATTAAAGAAAATTGATTAAATAGATTCGGAAAACAAACAAATTAATTAGATCTTAGATGGAAAAAAATAAAATTTAATTTAAAATTAAAGTATAATCAATATTTATTTTAGCATATTAAATAAAATGTACAATTTAAATTATATTAATTAAATTTTTTTAATATACGTAAAATAAAAGTGAATGTCGTTTTTAACATAGAGTTCAAATTAAAAAGGAGAAAAATGAAGCTGATAATGACAGCAAGTGTATGGTGGCGAGAAGGCTAAATAGTAAACTGTACTGCGGTGATGCATATGTTTTGGGCGAAAATTGAGTGGTTAGCTTCATACAATACAAGCATATATGTGGATTGGCACTTTGCCAGCGACCAGAGCACAATTGCACACCTACCTACCTAAAGAAAATTCAATCAACTGATCCACAGTCTAACCACATGGTAATTTGTTGGTCAACTATTCAGAATTTTTTAATAATTTTTAATTAATTAAAATAAAAAATAAATTAATGAGATATACATTTTGAAGTAGGGTTGGCTATGGCCGGTTCAGCCCATAAACCGGACTGGAACCGGTAAAATTTGAAACCAATCTGTAATTGTTGGGGGAGCTGGTTCATATTTTGGTTGGACCGAAACTGTTAGTTTATTAACTGAAACTAGCAGTTCACGTTTCCGAATTGTTATTTTTAATATATATATAATTAAAAAAACTACATATATTTTAATTTTTCTAAATATTAAGAGAACGTGTAGACAATTTAATTAACAGTATAAATAATTGAATTTAAATTTAATTTTTTTAGAGATATTATAAATTAAATTCAAGTCTAATTATTTTTTTAAAACAATTTTATATATATTAAACCAATTAAACCGATAATTTTTAAATCAAAATCAGTCAGTTCTAAATTGGCCTAAAACCACCCCTGTAGCCGATTCAACCTTTTCATGAACCGTAAACTAGAACCGCGTGGCCACCCCAATTTTGAAGTGGTGGGGCACTGGAGTTAATGAATCCCATGATTGCTAGTTTGCAAGATACGATCAGCCTCTTGTAGGTGCACTACCATGTGACTAGATAAACCACGTACTTTTTTTTGTTTTTTTAAATTTTTTTAGTTCTCACTACTAAATTTATGAGATATTATAATTAAGCATTTATGCTATTTTAATTACACTGTATAGTAAAAAAAATGCAAATTAATGTATAACAATTACCTTAATAAAACGCTTATTTAGGGACCAAAAAAAAAAAGGAAAGTCAAGAGAAAAATATAAGGCCGCTAGCTCTGCAATGGTCAAGAATTAATTTCATCATGAATAAGAGTGTTTAGAATTGCTGTTAAATGTTCAAAAAAACAGATTTAAAATTTTTTTGATTTAATAAAATAATTTTTTTTAATTTTTTATAAACCATTTTCTTAAATCTGTTTGTAGAAAAAATATCTACTTATCTGTTTCTCTCAAAAACAGTTTTCAAAATTCAAAAAATATAAAAATAATTTTTTTCTAAAAACGTTTTTTGACAAACTTAATATTAAATGGGCTCTAATTACATTTTCTATTCAAAATAACTAAGGTTGTCAACAATCAAAATCAACCATGTACTAAATTAATCAAATACATTTTAAAATATTAAAATTATGACTACTTTATTTTATCAAAAAAAAAATAATAAAAAATTATCGCTCCTTTATGATCTCTATCCCTTAATTAACATCCTACTACCCCTCACTCACTAAAAAAACTATATTAATCATCATCAATTAATTACTCCAATACATAATTAACCCTAATTGTTAATTAAGATTATTCAACAAACTTGAAGGGTCCAAATAGTATGCTAATATGTATCCAACACCCTGAAATGAACGGGTCTACTACACTCATGAATAATGTGAAAATTCATACACAACCAACAATAACAATAAAGCAAACTAGATAATATCTTTTCTTTCTATTTGTATTGAGTTGATGTTATAAGCAATGCCTGAATTGTATTATCACTTGATTGTATTGAGTTGGTTCTGTCTATATTTGTTCATTTTTGAATAAATGTTCTATTTAATTATCTATTTATTTGTATTGAATTGCTTCCAACGGCAATACAATAAATGATGAAATAAAATTTGAAACCTTATTCATCATTATTATTAAATCTTAAATAACTTATAAAAGCAATACAAGGAATGATTATAGTATATAGAATTTGACATTTAATTATCTATTTATTTGTATTGAATTGCTTCCAACGGACAATACAATAAATGATGAAATAAAATTTGAAACCTTATTCATCATTATTATTAAATCTTAAATAACTTATAAAAGCAATATAAGGAATGATTATAGTATATAGAATTTGAAAGCTTGAATGTTACAAATGATAATTATAATTTTAAATCTTGAATATTGTAAAATTTCCAAAAAATCTAAAAACGCTAGAAGGAGGGTTTGAACCTCCGACCTTGTGGTTAACAGCCACACGCTCTAACCAACTGAGCTATTCCAGCGTTATGCTGCAGGGACAGGACCATCTTATATCACTATTTTATTCTTTGATTATTGTATATGTTTGGTTGAATATATTAAGATTACTTCATTACAAATTTTGAGTTAATTTTTTTAAATAATTGGAATAAACTATTTTTATGTCAAAAATATCGACCCAATTATAAAGAACTTTGTTTTTCTTTTATTTTGAAACAAGTTTTAAAAAATTTGTTTTTGTGAAAGGGAAGAAATATATATTGTTTACACGGTGTAGGATTTCTTTCATAATATTACTATTCAATAAAAAAACAACTAGCATTAGTAAGAGCAAAATATTATTATTTTTCATTCATTTATATTTATAAATTTTAGTATATATCATTTGATTTTAAGAGCTAATTAGTTTTATTTATAAAATTAGGATTGAATTTGAGTCATGAGTGTGAAATTATAAGTGCAATTTTCTTCTATTGACAGATTTGACCTTTAGAGCTTGAGCAAAAATTTTAATGATAATACCATTCCAAAATGAGAAAGTGTTCTTCATGATTTTTGTACGGGACATCTCAAGTTTTCAGGAAGATATGGTGTAAAAAATTCTGAGTTTGTTTGTGCCTCCAAACGTTGCTTTAAATTTAGTTCACATATCCAGATTCATATAAGTTTAAGTATTGAATATTCAACTAGATTTATCTTGAGTTTTTGATATCTAAATCGAGTGATTCAAAAGCTGAAATGGAGAACTCTTCTAGAGCTATAAGTTTGATGAAGAGTCCAAGTCCAAATTCTATTTGTATGCAGTCCGAGTTCTATGCTCGTAATTGACTAGATTTGATAAGTCTGTTTTAGGGTTTTTCTTTGGGTAGCCTATAAATACTGCTCTCTATTATTAGGTTTTCATCTATCTTTTGGCAACCGAATATACATAATTCTTTTGAGTTTTTGTTGATGTTTCTACTCTCCATGAGTGGCTTGTTACTTTATATTCAATTCAAGGATTCAACTTAGGTTCATTATCAATTTGTGAGACTTTATACTTGATTTAAAAATATATTTAATTTGTCTATCTATTATTTTTTGGTCTTTTGATATTCTATGAATACATAAGAAAATATTTAAGAGGCCTATTAGTTTGATATCTACTATACTCGAATGCTTTATAAATCTCTTAACTTGTAATTAATTTGAAAGTTTATAAAAGAAGCATTTAGATAATAACAATTATGATCAAAGTTTTTGTGGTTCATCTAAGGAAAATGTATAACAAATTAAATGATTTTCACTGGTTAAATTTTTATTTGCCCTTAACTATTTTTTAAATTCTTAAGAGTAAATCTAGTCTGATGACGAATACCAAATCAATTAGGAATAAGGATTAATTTGGGTGTCAGGTTTGAATTAATTTAATTAAGAAACACTATTATTTATTTTGCTTTAGATAAATATTTGGCTAAATAGACAATGATAAGATTCTACTTTTTAAATATCAATGATCAATACAATTAATAGCCTAGATGATTCTCCCTTGAATTGAAGTTTTCATATTTTGATTTTCGATTTTAATTTGCATCATTATTTTCCTTGCTGTTATTTAAAGTCTAATTGAAATCAACACCCCCCCCCCCCCCCCAAATATTGTTTAATAATTAAAATTAATAAAATTATCCAGTTTTATTTGCCGTTTCTACAAGTTTTGATAAAGTACAGTAATAATTTTGGTGATTCGACACTCATGAAGCATAAATGTTTTAGAAAAAATATTTACCTTCTTAATATTTTTCAGGTGTAATAAACCTTTCCAAAATTTATAATTAGGCTTCTTTTTTGTCTATATTTTCATTAAAAATATATATAGTATTGATGTGGTACTTAATTATGGTGCTCACAAATCTCATGTCACGCTGCATTTTCTGACACTATTAGAAAACTCAAATTTAGGATAGATAAATCCATTTATAAATTTTCACATATATAAATAAAAATTTGATTTTTTTTTTTGAAGTTAGAGACAAATCAATTAGGATAAAATCCGAATCAAATCTCCCACTTAGATTTCTTTTGCAGTTTGGGACTTTATAAATTATCTAAAACAGTTATATCCTTAATCCAAACCGAAACTTTTACATAATTCTCACAAAAGAAATGGATTGTTTCCTCCTCCCTATGTTTTCTCTCTGTTTTCTGTATTCTGTAAATTCACGTTCATAACTACCTACCTTTTAGAAGTTACTGCAGAGAGAAATAATTGATCACAACCTCTCTCCTTTTGTTGAGTCTTTTAATGGGTATGGATTAACCTATCGGGCAAACTTATTGAATCCCATAATGTACCCATGAAAATTGATATATTCGAATTTGATTTTATATATATATATATATATATATATTCGAATCCGTCTCAAATATATTTAAAATTAAAATGTTAATATTCGTACCCGTTTTAAATCTAAATAACATTACCCGATTAATACTCGAAATTTATTTAATTACCCATTTATTATTAAAAAATTAAAAATAAAATAAAATTTAAATTAATTAAATAATTAAAATTTAAAAAATATACAAACAATCTACCATACACTACAAAATAAAAAAAAATATAAAATCTAATCAATACATTTGAATTAAAATAATTCATCAAATTGTTCAAAAATAACATTAAAATAATAAAATTAAATATTTTTCATTATGATGTAAATATTATATTTCAAATTTCAAACTCCAATTACATTTGTAATTCATCAATCTATAAAAACATATAAAAAAATTAATTATTCATTACATTTAATAAATTAAAATTGAATAAATTGCATAATATTATCGGTTAGCGGATACCCGAAAGTCTCTACTCGTATCCAAATCTATAACGGATTTAAATATTATTACCTAAACTCGTCTCAAAATCTTAATAGGATTACTCATTAAAATTTGAGGATTTATATGTTCAATTAATGTCTTCTTCCACATATACAATTGGGCATAGTCTTTGTGTTTTATTTGCAAATTTATATATGTCAATTGCATATAAATTATAATAATGATAATTAACGTTAACGTGAAATATTTTATTTATTATATTATTTTAATTATTAACTATTTTTTATTGTAAAACTTATTTATAATTAAAATTAATTAATGTATAACTATCTAATATTGTTTTGCGAATACAAATAAATTTATTGTTATACATTGACGATTTTATATTTTATTATTCTTCCGTTATAAAATACAGTTATTTAAAAATTTTAATTTCTAATGATTCCTGTTCATTGTTTGTGATGAAAAAGTAATTTATTGTATTAGCATTTAAAATATAATTTTAATAGTTTACCCATGAATTAGTTATTTTTTTATTTAATCTTCGCATATATTTTGTTAAGAGATGTTATGTTTAATATTCATTTTATTAAATTTTGTTCCTACTATTGTATACCCAAATTGTATTTATTTATTTATATTTTGTGTGTGTAAAATCAAAATATGAAGGGATCATCGTTTTTCATCCTATTTAAAATTTCCAAATTGAATTAATTGCGATATATATTATTCTCTAGGAGGAAAAAAAGAGAGGAAAAAGGGATACGAGCTAATAAATTAATCAATTAATGATGATGTGAAAATTGAGCCAGCCATCACTATCAAGTATCAACATTAATAGATAGCTGATCCAAAAAAAAATTAATAACGTAACACCTATTTTTATTTTTCCAGTAATGGTTTCCTAAGTGCCAAGGCAGCCGTGGACTTCATTTATTGATGTGAAATTCAAGATTAATTCAATCCCAAAAATCCCAAGAGACAAAAAAAAAAAACCGTTAAATTATTTTCCTATTTGACCAATTCTGTTCTAATATTTTTAAAGAAATATATATTAGTCAAGAGTCAGAATTCAGAAACACGTCTCCATAAAACAAAAAGGAAATTGAAAGATTCAAGTCATAGAATTGAAGCTGATGGTTTGGTTTTGTAGATCACAGATATAAATTAATACATATGCATGCTTATGCCCCTCCATCAATATTAATTATCGATCGATATCTCCTCCACATTAATTAATTTTTCATCCTTTGCAAAAGATGGCTTCCAAACTTGAAAATCTTCTTCTGTTACTGGCAATAGTATTTCTGGCATTTGACATGATGAAACTCAATGAGGCAACCAGAATTCTCGACC
Source organism: Triadica sebifera (assembly GCA_023653625.1). Lineage (NCBI taxonomy): Eukaryota > Viridiplantae > Streptophyta > Magnoliopsida > Malpighiales > Euphorbiaceae > Triadica > Triadica sebifera. The sequence continues at coordinate 26,779,221 of CM042900.1, forward strand.
AAGTAGAAGAAAATCTGATCATAAAGAAAAGTTTTGCTTTCCAGTCCCTACAGAAAGGCCCAGTTCCTCCATCTGGACCCAATAGTTGCACCAACATCCCAGGCCAAGGCGGCCCCCCTTGCACCGGCAACCGTGCCTTTGCCGGTCAGGGTTTTGCTCCTCCTCATCACCATGCCTATCCTACTCATGTGGTTTCATTTGGTGTGGCTACTAGCAAGCCTCAATGAAGCATTAATTACTATAGCAGTGTTGTAGATTATTATTTGCATGTGAATATATAATAATCTGGGGATTTTTTCAAAGCTACTTAGGGCAGAAATAATTGTTTATATATATATATGGGGATTAATATTTTTGTGAATCTTTTCGACAAATGATGTTAAAGATCGATGAATGGACCAGCTGGTTGATTATCTCGATTATTCTCATTGCTAGCAATGCTTGATTTATCTCTAATTTAATAATTTTCAAGTTAGTATAATTAAGAATATCATTATTATGAACCTTCTAAATGATCATGATACAATTTTCATTTATTGCACCATATATACTAAAAAAATATCATTATTAATTTATTATAACTTGTCCACAGATTTTGAGTTAATTAAAATTAATAATTGTGGTTCATTAATATTGTTAAAACGAACTAAGTAATTTTAAAATTAATTTATCTATAATTAGAAATTTGTCACTTTTCATATACGCAGCGGTATGAGATTTTGTCATCAATAATTCATATACTCTGGCTAAAATATATTTAGATGAATGGAAAGGGAAAATTTAGAATGTCTTCATCGAATTTTCAGTCTAGATTAGGTCATCAATTAATAATTTTATAAAAATTTAATCATAAATTGCCATCTAAAAGAAAAGTAAGTATTTTTCTTGTATTTACCTATAAAGAGAAATGTTATCAACACTTTTTTAAACACTTGCTCTATAATTGGTCCACATCATTAAAATTTTAATTTACAAAATATGTTATTTCATTTAATAAATTAAACTTGATAATATTGTTCAATTATACAACAAGAATCTAAAAAAATGTTGGTAGTGATAAATTTTTAGATAAATTTAATTAATAGTAAACTAATTTAATTTCATATATTTAATTATTTTATTTATATTAATTAATAATTAATAAATCTGTGTGTGATTAGATTAATATTGTGATGATATAGTAAACTGAGTCGTAAGAATTTATAGTTGATAGCATTTTTCAGCCTCTAAAATATACAGTTGAGACCAAGAACAAATATATATATATATATATATATATATATATATATATATATATAATATACATTTGTTTTTTAATGCCATTTATTTTCCAAACACTAGAAAATACCCACAAAGGCCACGACAAGAAGGGCCAATCTGTTTTTTGTTTTCTGTCTCCTTCTGTGGTGACAAATCAATATTATACATTAATTATTATGGACAATGTTGAATTGAAAACTTGACCTGAACTTATTAGAAAAGTAAAAGTAAAAAAGTAAAAAATAAAACCACAAGCACATACGCAATATCTTGACTTGTTCTTGGCTGCTATTATTTATTTATTTTTCCATTAATAAATTTATATCAATCTATTCACAATATATATATAAAATAAATTACTTTTATCTAAACAAATATCATCAAACATAAGAAGACGTTAACTTAATCCAAATTCATAAAAAAATAATGATATAAATTTATTTATTATTTTACTTGTATAACATTTTATTATTACATTAATCTTCAAATTAATTTATTAATAAATTCTGAATTTTGAGGAAGATTTTTGTTATTTAATTAGAAACTAATAATATTATTGTTACGTATACATCAAAGGGATAAAGGTAAGATAACTCAAGTTTTATGTTACTTAACCAACAGTTTTGAGTCCAAATTCCAAGTATGAAGAACTTTTAAAACTTGATAAGTGCGTTTTATCTACTTTATAAACATGTTCAATGCAAATTCATACAATTATACAATAATTAGATTTTATAATCAACTAATGTGAGATATTATGTAAAACTGAATATTTGTAGGTAGTCTAATATGGCAAGTCTAGCAATTTTGATATCACGTTAAATAAATAGATTTTGGATTTAACTGATTCCAAAATCAATTAAAAAAGATGATCAATTTTCACTATCCGTTCTTTTACTATTTCAGATTATGCTACATGAAGAACATAAGCCAAATGAAAGAACGGGAAGACCTAGGATGTAGAAGAGCATAAAAATATTGTGCCATTTCTTTTCTTAAAGCATTCTTAAATTGATTATTTTTTATATATCTGCAAATATATAAAATTTGGACACCAAATTCACTCTCGGAGAACTTATATTATAATAAATAAAATTATCCAAATAGTTTCCTAAATTTAATTTTCATTTTCAAATTATAGATACTTTCCATTAAGACTGAGAAAGAAAGAAAAATAAATTGATGAATCATCAATCAAACATGAACTAAGTTCACAATAAACAAAGGTTTTCTAAATTTATATAGAATAATATATAGATATGATATCCGGAATTGTGATTTGAGACAAACATAATATAATATTTTTAACTGAAATTAAAAACAAATATAATATTTTTAACAGCAATATCTTAATTTGACTTAGAATTTTTTCTGCATTGCCATTTTAGTGTTTCTGTGCACACACATATAATATAGAGAAATGGTAGCAACTAACACATTGTTTGACAGTATGTAATATGTGATACATATGCCGGATATGAGTTCAATATTAGAATATTAATTATTTTCTAACTTTCCTTTTCAATCTGCCTTTGATTATACTGTAATGAATTTTTTTTTGTAACATTTATCTGTTAATGTTCTTATCTTGATAATGACTCAACAATTTTATATAGTGTCATTATACTATTTCTAATCCCTACAATTTAATTATAATTAGCTATGTATGTAAAATAATAATTAACTAAAATACATATATATTAAGTTTTAATTCAATTGTCTATATATAAATTTATTTATGATTGCAATTTAGACAACTGTGTAATTGTCTGTATATGACAGCTTTCCCACTATGAAGCTTGATTAGACTGGATTCACTTGAATAAATCCACCAATAAAACTAACAATATATTGTCATATTTACATAAATTTTGTTCTTATAAACCAGCTCTAAGTAATTAAATGTCTTGTGTTATTGAAGATCAAATCACACATATAGATACTTTTTCCTTTAAAAGCCTGATGTTAATTCGAGCAGTTAATTTATTTTTTATTTCATAAACTTTTATTTTAACTTAATTAAGTTTTGATATTTCAACAATTAATTCGTATATCTCATACTAATTAGTAAAATTTAGCATATATGGATTTGAATTCCAAGAAAAAAAGAGTCAAACAATCTTAATGATTTTCTTTCTTTCTTTTTTTTGAGTAAAATGTCATATTAATTGGTTGAGCAGCCAAAGTTTATTCCCAGCAAGAAAACAAAAATAATTTTTAATGAATAATTAAACAGGAAAGAATGGACAATTAAAAAATACTAATTAAACAATTAATTAAGCTTGTGTAGATGATATTTTAATTAAGGTAATCAGAGAAGAAAAACTCCATAGCTCAAGAACTTGGGTGATTTGGACCAGTCCCATTAGCAACGTAAGCCACTGCAACATCAATAACATGTTCAGGAAATGCAGCAGAAGAACGTACACCGTTATTAACAACGTTGCCGGCTATATTCATATTGCAAATTCCAGTCCCCCCGTTTCGGGATATTGTTGCATGGATTCCGGTGAGGTGGAGTCACCGTACCTTTCTGAAGCACCTCAAGAACTAGTCCATTATCTTTAAGCCATTTCTCCCCCAACAATGGCCTCATTGCACCAAGTTGTAAAGACGATAAGAAAATGGATAGTATCAAAAGCGCAGTAAACATGTTTTTCTTATAAGATAAAGAGAAACCCATCTTCTTCTTCAGATTTTGCTTTAATGTCTCTAATATATAAATCGATTAAAAATTTGCAATTTTGGGAAAGTATTGGATTGATGGTGCACATATATAGGGGTGGTTAGTGTGCATGTTGGGGTGGCATATGGGTTTGACCGGTGATTGTATTATATGGATATGTATTCCTTGGATTTGATTTGACTGAGCCAATATTTTGAGTTTTGAAGTTGAAGGTTGAACCATATAACATGTGGAATTAATCAACACACGGTACATCTCTTGGACCCTGAAAAGGAAATATCCATGTTGGGTGGGGAACGTGACCCACGAGTTTATGTTTGTAATTGAGCCCTTAATTAATTATAACATATGGTTATTAATCAAAGGTCAAATTGATATTCAAGGTGTTAATTATACACGTTCGGTGGTTTTTATCTATATTTGTAAATTAGTGAATCATAATATTTCCTTTATAAATTTTTTTTTAAAAAAAAAGAAAAGAAAAGATGGAAAACTTTATAAAAGTGGAATTATTATTTTTTATATAAATGTTAAAATGATCCCTTTTAATATTCTTTTTAATAAGTCCTAACGTAAATTAATATTATAAACTATTACTTCCATACATAATAGAAACATTTTTTTTTTCTTTTTTATATGTCAAAAGACAAAATCATTTTGTCTTGTAATTTTTAACAGAATGATACTACAAGATTCTATTCGACACTGTATATATATAAAGTGTCGAAACGATTAAACAACGTAACACCTGACTTCAAGATTATACAGAAGTCCCATTAATTAATTAATTGTGGCCATTATAATGAAATTAATTACTAAGTAAAAAAGAAAAAAAGTGACTGCCGTGACCCATTAAATCTGTAATATGCTTTTGCGTGAGAAACAGGCATGACTCAAATTGGTCTACAGTTTTCTTTAACATTGAACTTCAAATTAGGGAAGCGATTAATATATTTTTTTTTACCACTTATACTATATTCTACAACTATTGGAATTTTATTCACGACAAACTTAAATGGAAAAAAAAAGAAGAAGAAAAAAACAGTGCAGTGCATGCTAAATCAATTTGATGGTCATCGCCCAGACCGAATTAATGAGTAAATTTATGTAAAATAATAGTTATTTTTAAATCTAATATTTTTTTTTCCGATTCAAAATTTGATAAAATCTCAAATTAATCCAAATTTGAAAATTATTTGAATTCGAATTTGCCTAACTTGACCCAATTGTCAAGTCTAAAATTTAATTTACATACATAATAAATTATAATTAAATTAATTCAGAATTTTTTTATGGACTTGAACTAAGAAAAAAGTTTGATTTTTGAAGTTCTCATTCATTTTTGTGATTCTTATTTTTCTTCCATTTGTTGTAATGTATCATTAAATTTTATTTTAGTTATACTTGAAAATTGTACTTTAATTGGATTTTTTTTTAATTCATGAGGCTCCATGGCATTTTAATTCAAGATTTCACAGGCTTAGGGATCATTTCAATATCACTGACTTAATATTTAAGGTTATTTATAATTTATTTTAATAAAGTGAAAGGGTATTTAAGATTTTTTTTTTCAATTTAACTTTGATTTAAACCTCACATTTAGTGTTATAGTTGATTGCCGCAATTACTAGCAAATACACTAGTTCATATAGGTAGCGAATGATATATATATATATATATATATATATATATATATATATATATATATATATATATATATATATATATATATATATATATATATATATATATATAAGCATCATCGTTCTCACGAGCATTGATGATTATGCATATGAGTAAACAAAGCTATATTTATCCAAGACTGTGTAACTTTATAAGGATTTTAACTATTTACTAAAATTATCTACTAAAAACAAATAAAACTAAAAAAAACACTTCAAGAGAATACAGGTATAAAGATAGTTAGAGTACCACTCTAATCCAATCCAACATGCAAACAAATGGTAATCTTTCTAGAGTACTACTCTAATCCAATCCAACATTCAAACAAATGATAATCTTGCTAATAATGAAGGTTGATCGCAGAGGAACAATCTTAATTGATCTACATACCAGATTCACCCTCTCTTAAGCACCAAGGGACCCATGCCGGTATGCCTTAGAACTAAAAAGTTTGAGAACAAACCCTTTTTTATGTAAAACTCCCATGCCAATTTCAAATCACAAAAAACACTCACTAGTTTTAGGGTTTTATACTGGTTAAACCTATCGCTAATGGTTTATACAATCACCCTAATAATCATCTATAAGAACAATGAGTTATACACCCCAATTTCTAGTACATTAAGGCACACAACCACATTCATTCTCATAAAAGCCTTAAGCTCATACATAACTATCCATCATTGTACAAACATCATCCGTATAATATCAATCATTAAGGTAACAGAAATTCAAACATCGATTTCTCCGTACCGGTACTTTATCAAGCTTAAATCAACACTTATCTCAATGAAAATATTGAGCATAATATCATACACATACATATTATATAAACATCAAAGCACTTCATTCATGAGCAAGAGTAATCCAAATTAATGTTTACATATTTTAGGACTAAAATTTCCACTAACAAGAGTTAATCACTCATTTCATGTCCAAATGGTTATCAAAACAGCACAAATTAATATTTAAACACAGCAAAAAGAAAGAAAAAGAAAGAAAAAACTAAGAAGATCCCTATATATAATCTCTTCAAAGTGGCTTCTTGTTGTGATTCTTCTCCTTCAATCTATTGCTTTAGTTTCCAAATATATCCTTAGGCTCCAAGGTATTAATTTTAAGTGTAAATGTTATTGGAAAATGGAAATAATCTGGAGGTTAGTTCATTACTAAATTTTCTAGTATTTGTCCTAAAATGAAAATAAATTGTTTGTAATAATAAAATCATTAAATTTTGAAATAATTATACAAAAATCATCTCCGACTATTTTTGGTAAGTTGACAGTCTGAATACTGATGTGACAATAACATGACAGTCGGTTTTCTCCACATCATTAACATGTGTCACATAGACGACACGTTTTTTTTTAAAAAAATGTGTCACATCCCTAATTGAAAAATGATAACATGTCATAATTAATTTCATTAGTGGTCACTAAATTTTGTTTCACTTTTCATAAAATTATTAAACTTTTAATGTTAAAAAAATAAAAATTTGCATTAAAATTGATAAATAAACAACCGAAAATTTGAATTGAGAGTTGATGTAACACTGAATTTTTGTCAAAAAAATTGAATTTATTGTTTACTTTTTCAAAAATCATGATTCATAGTGGCTCTGCTAATTGGATTTCCCTGATGGTGTTGGATTTGAAACTGATTTTTTCATGCAACTGTTAATACTGGTAAAGTGATTATTGGGTCGTGTTTGGCTAACTCATTTTTCTTGATAAAGTCAGATTTCCGGTTAATTGCAAATTATTTAAGTGAAATAAAAATAAAAATTTATTTTTTTACAAAAAATGATTTAGTGATTTTATATTAAATGAAACAAAATTCAATAACTATTAATAAAATTAATTATGACGTATCATCATTTTTTCAGTTAGGTCTGTTATGTGGCAATTGACATAACATATTTTTTTTAAATTACTGGCATGTCATCTACATTACATCTGATGTGACACATGTTTCATGAAATGGTAAAAATCACTTGTTACGTCAACATTTCTAGCTTCCAACTCACCCAAAACGGCTAAAAATAATTTTTGTATAATTATTTCAAAATTTAAATTTGAGTGTTAAAAAATTAATTTTAAAATAAGTAATAGAAAATTGAATTACCGTCCGTGAAATATATCCTTAGCGTGGAAGATTGGTGATGGAGACTCCTCAGTGCCTCCAAATTTCGAAATAAGAGAAGCTTTTATAGTGTCCTTGAAACACTCATTCTCATGTTAATGCTCTAAAGGTATTCTTGTCCTTCTGAAAATTCAAGAGAAGCTAAAACTTGAATATTCCAGTGGTCCGGCAGTTGAAAATAGACAAAAATCGTCATTTGGATTATTAGAAGTCACCACACAAGTGGTGACACGAGTGTGTAGTTATCCATATTAGTTTTTGTCTAAACTTGACTTCACATGGGGAGCTCACATGGGCGTGTGGCTACCCGTTTCCTTCTCTGGAATTCAAAAACTTGAAGAAATCGCTGAGCGCAACTTACACAGGTGGTGACACATCCTTGTTGTTACCCGTTGTCCTTTTTGCCTCGATTTTGCAAACTTGCTCGTCTATGCTCTTCCCACGCACAATCCCACGGCCATGTGAGTGCCCGTGTTAGCCTTTGATGATTTTTTTCACACCTTTTGGCTTCTCTCTTAGGCTAGAACTTAGAACTTGATGCTAATTTGATCCATTAAGCTCTAAGATCATCCAAGAAATTACTCCTCTAATATCAAACACCTATAAAACAAGAAAAAAAAAACACAATAAGAACTAAAATTAACTAAAACAACATAAAAAAAAAAACAATGCAAATACTAAAGAAAATATATGGTAAAATGAGTCTTATCCATATTATTGCAATTTGTATCTCATGTCACATATCTAATAAAACCTCTAGTGAAATTCATCAAAATGGGATGAAATACCATAGTTTTTGATAAATTAAAAGTTCAATGATCATAGAGAAACAGATTATATTTTTGTGATAATAATAAAATAAATAGTGCAATGTTTACAAATTGACCTGTTTGATATGTCTATTAAAATTACATGAATATAGTAAAATATAATTACACAAATATAGAGATGGAAAAAAAAACTGTAATTGCCTTATTTCTTACTTCGAACATTCCAAAAATCACATAAAATAAAGTCAACACGACCCAAAAATGCAAACTTTTTTTCAAAAGCAAAATTCAAAAATTTTAGATATTGTTTTCAGTATTGATGAACATTGATAAGTTTGGGAAAAAAAAAAAAAAGAGGTGTCAGCTTAGACTTGATCTTCGATTGAAGATAAGTTTGGGCAAAATGGTGTCAGCTTGGACTTGATGAAATCCAATGGAAGGGACTTGAAGAAAAATGAGTGAAAAGGGTAATACCCACTTTAAGCCTAATGCTAACACAGGAAATATTTAGAATACAAAAATTGCGCGGAAAACTGTTCAGACCATAAATATGGGTCCGATTATACAATATTGAATGTTAAGTTGATGGAAAAAAAATGGATTAATAACGTAATTATCCAACTTTAAGCTTGTTTATAATTAATTAGCTTTTATAATTATTTAATTATGTCTCTTCAGTTAGAAAAAAAGTTATTGTTATTATTTTTTTAATTTTATTTTCAACAAGAGTTGGCCCTTTAGTCCAATTTGGTCCAGTCATCAATCTTAGGGTTTTTAAAACCCAAAAACCTGATTCTTAAAACCTGGGTCCATTAATCTGTTAACTAATAAGCTATTAGGTAATATAAATTCATACAAATACTTACCCCATGACAATAGTGCATTCAACACTTTGTTTTACCCATACATATGGCCGTTGTTTGTTTGAAATAGGAAGTACATAAAATTACATACTGTCTTTTGTTTGCTTGAAAGAACAAGGCCATTAATATAGCCCAAGCTGATATCTACTGGCCTTCGCCAATGCAACAGATTATCTCAAAAATTTCACAATCATACATTGAAAGCAGTAAACAAACCACTGCAGATAGTTAATTTGGACATTTCTGCAATAATCATGTCCAAATTTCCAATTGTCTTCTCCAGAAGTTATCCTTGCTCAAATTCTGCCTATTCATAAATTTTTATGTAGCTGAACATTTAACAAAGATCACATCACACATCAGGGTTTGCCATGTCTACATATTTGATTTCACAAGTTCACATAAAAACATAAAAGGTACACAGATCACTTATGGCATGAGTTGTTGGTCATTTGTCAGTCAGAACCAAGAAACTCCCCTTTTGTTTTCTTCTTTTTGACAAGAAGATGCACTAATGGATAGATTATGAGCACAACTATACAGTGAGATCATTTAGAAATAGCATCCTCTAGTTTGTCCTTCAAATGCTCTGCAGCACCACTTTGAGTCCGGATTGAGAAAGTGTGAATAATCTTGTCATTCTCCGCGGTAGACACATTACAATCTTGAGCTGTAATTTGATGTTCTCGGAATGCTTCTAAGATGCTACAAACAGGGTGACAATCCAAAGGACAGCTCACCCTTACAACTGCATCGTCCTGCCTTGCCTGGAAATCGATATCCGGCAATGCAGTCTGCTTTTGCTTGCTGTTTGTTATCTCCTTCTCAGTTTCCAAAACTCTAATCTTCATCTGAAGATCTGTGATATAGGTAATGGCATCACCAAGCAAAGAAGCCTTGTCCATCTTAGAAATGTTGGGGACAACGGCTCTCAATGCATAGAATCTCTGATTGAGTTTCTCCCTCCTCTGTCGCTCTGCTTCAACATGATTCAAGGGCTCTTCCCTTCCATTGGCAGGCTTTCTTCCCCTCTTCCTTGGTTTCCGCTCATCCGGCTGAGGTGACAAGTCATCCTTAGGCAGTTCCACACCAGTAACTATTGTTTCGGGATTGAAACCTGTAACATTCATTTGGTTCAGATGTGGAAACAGTTTTACTTCATCGGTGTCATTTCGGCAGCCATTTGAGGTACTTCCATAAACAGGATTGGATCCCATTGCTTCTGCATAAGATTCTGCTGAAAAAATCAATTCATCTTCAACCTTTGGAGAGAAGTTAATACTAATTGATCGTGATTTTGAACCACCCAGACTCAGTTCCCGCCCAAAAATTTTGGGACATTTCTTTGGCTGTACAGCATTTGATCCTCCAAATATGGTTTTCGCCCTTTCCACAACAGTATGCTCTTCAGGGATCGATTTTATTGAACCAAGCTCCACAACTCCAGACTTGACAGGCAAAAACACTACCGTTTGAAATCCAGAAGACCTTGCTAAAACTGATCGCAGTTGATAATGCTCTAAACAACTAACCAAATCAGATGCCCAGATTGATCTACCAGATTTATATGACATGGCAGGACCATTGGTTGTATCATATCGAAAAGTGAAATATTTAGAAGTAAGATAAAACATTTCCACATCAGAAACTCCATCCAAATTGGCAGAATAACTATCACCACCTGCCACATTAAAGCAAGAATGCAGCTTTTGAAGCACACGCTTCTTCACCTCATCTTTCTTTTCAACTCCCTCCAAATTTCCATCTGCAATAGGATTTCCCTCTCCGGCTCCACCACCCTTTGCATTCCGGAAAATCCCATCACCAAAAGTCAAGATGGACCCACCGGATTTCAAGCTGGAGGCACACCAGAAAATTGCATAGTTCCAATTGGAACCATCCACAAGCTGGCTTAGCCCCAGCTGCACGCCCAAATTACTTGGTGGTGAAATCAAATCCAATAATACGTTGCTAGAAGCAGATGATATCAGGAATTCACAGGCCTCAGAACCTACTATCGATTCCAGCATGGACTTTTCTTCACTGGCCCAAAATTTGTCACCCATGATTCCTCTTCCACCCTTCTCTCACTCAAACCCCAAAAACTGAATCTTGCAGAAACTCAAATCCCTACGACTACTTACACAAGCAATGAATTATCCAACTTGAATTTCACAAAACCCAGAAATCTAACAGCTAGCATATCAGTAACATATCCAAAATCACAAATTAACGAACCTAATGAACCAGCCGATTCATAAAATCAACAAAAAAAAAACAAAAAACAAAACTAGAAGTATGTCCAAACTCTTAAATTTATCCTTCTTAAACAAAATTCAGCAGTTTCACGTGAAACCCAATAATTTCAACACAAACATAGCCAAAAGTGAATAATATTTCAGCAAATCAGGACTAGGCTATTTAATATAGAGAGAGAATTGAGCTAATTTCTTACACCATCTCATGAAGCCGAAAACAGAGTGCAACGCAGTAGACAGAGAAGCAGCAGGAAAGGCTTACGCGAGATGGGTATGGCACTGTTACAATTTGAACACTTTCGGCTCCAATATTCCTCAATTTTTTCTATCTGTCAACAGATTTAAGGTTTTGAGATTAGATCTGAATTATAGGGTTTCCTCTTCCTCTGCAAATTATTTATTAATTATTATTACTTATCTAAAAGTGTGGTACCACGGGTCCCCGTAGGCCAAGCAATTCTTACACCATGACCTATATTCATGTTTCATTGTGATCTAACAACTCATTTGGTACGTAGAATTACTCAAAAAAATTTAAATGACTCAAAAAAAAAACAATAAAAGTTTCATTATCTTTTCTTTCTATTAATTCTGGATTTTATATTCATTTATTAATTTTAAATATTTTCTAAATAATTTCTGTAATTTTAAGTTTACTTTTTATTTTTCAAATTTATTTTAAATTTCTAATGTTACTTCAAATTTTGGAATTTATTTGATTTTTTTTATTTTTTATTATTTATGTGCTTTCATTTTTCTGATGTTATTATAATTTTTTGAATTTCTATATGCAATTTTCATACAATTAGTTTGGGGCAAATCATTTTGACTTATATCATTTCGTTCAAGTCCCTTTTTTTCTATTTTTGGACGAATTAATCCAAAAAAAATTCGGATTAATTTATTTTATAGAGACTAAATTTAAATAATTTTATTTAGATTTAGAGTTAAATTTTCCAATCAGATAAAAATTTCTTAAATCTATATGAGTCTTGACAATGCTAATTTTGGTTGCTTCCCTTGAAATAATTAATATATTAATAAGAAAAAATGGAGGTACGTATCCTCGTGGGATAAGAAAATAATAAGAAAAAAGTAATCACCATGGCCTTAATCAATGATTTCCTATTTTGTTAATTATTGACTGTTTGATATGAGGCTATGGACTCGAGAATTGGAAACAATTTATAAGGAGATAATTACCTATTGATGATGAGAAATCTTGTACGGGATGCATGTATTTATAGTATATAATTGTGATCTAATTAAATTTGAAGGATTAGAAAAAAAAATTAAATAAAGAAAAATATCAAGGAAAAATCGGATGGAAGTGCTAAAGAACATACTGGACTCAAATTCCACCAACTTTGCAAAGCTTCCTCGTTAAGAAATTATCAAACTAATATTTGTATGTACATTTATTATTTTATTATTTTAAAAAAAAATTGATGGCTTAATTAGTTGTCTAATCTGTATCAAGAAAACTTCCTCGTACATGCAGAAATTTATGAGGACCATTCAATAATTTATTCAACTTAATTACTTTAATTTAATTAGGTATTTATTTTTTCACATTAATAAGCATTGAATCATAGAATCCTTAACCCAATTGCTGGTGTACGAGACAGAAACTCACTTGTTGCCAATATGTGCCCCATAATTAGTTTGGTTTAATTAGCCCCTCATGGTTCCACTCACCCTTTGGAGAGTTTTAAATAATAATAATAATAATAATAAATATGAGTTTCCGATTCGAATTTATGCTATAAAAAGAAATATACATTAATTTCAATTGGGTTGCTGATGGTGAGAATTTATGGATTGCTAATTGAAAAGTAAAAAAGAAATATAAAAAAGTCAGTAGCTGCCAGTCAACCAATGCGTATATGGTAAGATGATTATAACCAATGCGTATATGGTAAGATGATTATAAACTAATAATCATAATAACAATAACCAGAAATACAGCTTTTGATCCCAGCAACAGAGTTCTTCTCCACATGATTATAACCGTTTGTTGGGTTTTGTATTGGGTTGGTATTTAATGGATATAAAGTTGGCAGACAGAGGTTTAGAGTAGAGAAGATAAAAGAATAGACGATGGAATAGCAATGTGGATACTCATGCTTATTTATACAAATATAGAAGTGCAGGAAATTGTCATGCTCTTGCATGGAAATCTTATATGAAATTGCCAATTTTTTTTAATGGATTTGTTATAAGCGTGTAGAAGAAGAAACTTATCTATACAACATGTCCATTTTTATTTTCTCTTTAATATATATATATATTTTTTTTTTCTTTGGTTTTGAAAAAATGTCTTTTTATTCCAAAGTATTTAATTGTAAATTTATTTACTTTGATAATAATTTTCAAGATAATTAATATTTGCAAGTGGATAATTTCTAAGTTACTCCATGTAAAAAAAAAATTTTTGATGAAAGATTTTGGTAATCTAAAAGATATATAAACTTAATATATCAAATAATTTAAAAAACTCCCCAGTTTTTATCTCTTGTCTAGTGCAATTAGGTCTTGGCCTGTGCAAGTTTTTCTCTCTCGCATAGTGCAATTACTTTATTTATGGAATTTTAACTTATATTTTATTATTTATAAGGTAAAAACTAACAGTTTTATTTCCATTAAACTTCTTATTGATATGTGAAATTTATCTTTGAAGATAATAATATGTAATTTTTTTATTAGAATTCAATTACTAATTTTATTACTAAAAATTCTAAAATTCAGTAAAAAAATAAAAAAGAAGATAAAATAGAATAGATGTTGTTTTATCTTCATAGAACACCATCATATATCCTCTGATTACTAAAAAAAAATAAAGCACTACATCAGTATATCCTTAACTCTGCTTTATGTTAATAATATAATTTTAATAATATTAATGAATTTAATTTATATATTTTTTTTAATTGTTAATGGTTTACATTTAGTTAAAAAAAATATTAAGTCAAATAATGAGCAACAAGAAAGATAATAAATGGATTTAGTGTGGCTAGGAAGATACAAGGAAAAATCATTGCCGAGCACACAATCAGATTAAGATTTTTCTTTATCAGAAAGAAACTAATAATAACGTTAGAATTGTTGGCAAATTTCCTCCTCCATTCAAGTGTTTCATAGATTGCGTCCAAATTAGGTTGGGCTGACAAACAATCTCTTGTACTGTCCTGTTCTGTTCTGTTCTGTTCTGTTGTGGGCTACATTGCAATTTGCAAGAAAATCTTCATTTTCTGGTTAGTTGCTGGGTGGATTGGGATGCTACAATGCGCTAATCAAATTCACACTAATTATTAAAACAAGAATACCCATTGAATTCAACATTTAAGTTTAGAGGCAAACTTGTGCACTCCACATAAAAAAACAGAAGGTATATAAGAAATTATAAATTGCACCACTTAGTGGTCATTAGTAGAAAGAAAGACTTCATTTTTGATCGTGGTAATAACAAAAATAATATATAACTTATTGTAATTTTAGTGAAGCAGGGAAGACAAACTCTCCATTATTAAGCCTATTTTATTACTACATGTTCTTGAGTCTAATACTTTTAGGTTTTATGATAGTAGGTTAGCCTTGGCAAGTAGTTTCGGGCATTGCATTGTAATGTGTAACTAGAACGATGTCCGAGCTTTGATGTGGGTTTTGTTTGTTTGTTTTTTTTTTTTTTTGCTATTTATATTTTAAATATATTATTTTAAAAAAATAGACTATTAATTTTTTTTTACTATATAATTTTCATAGATAAAAAGAGAAAAACGTACATATGTTGTTCATTTTTTTTAAAATTAATAATGATTCATGGATAAAGAGATAGAAATGTGAATGTATTGTTCTTTTTTATGTGAAAGAACTTGTATGATAGATAAACATTTGGTATAATACAAAAAGTGAAAGAAGAATGATAGAATAGTAATAAATTGGAAGAAAATAAAAAGAAAAAGTGAATAATAAACAACAATAATTTTTTTCAAATAAAATAAAAGAAATGAATAAATAAAAACATAAAATAAGAACTAACTATTTAAAAATTATTTAACCTATAGAAAATGAGAAGAAGTTCAACCCAAAATGCAACAAACACAAACCAAATATCTCTATTTATAACAGGTAGAATTTTTTTTTTAAATAAAGATTTTCTAATATATGATACTAATATCAATGTGATAGGTGGACAAATATATAATCTAACTTATTTTTTGATATGAAGATCCACTTTTTGGTAACAACTATAGAATATACGATAAGTATATATTAATACTCAAATCAGACTAAGAAAAATGATATTATAATTTCTCTCTAAATTTAATGAGAGAACAATTACACTATTCTTAAAAAATTAGGAAAATAACAATTTTTTTTCTCTCACTAAGGATGCTCTCACTTTTGTGCACTCACTTGTTATTCCCTCTTTGACAGAATGAGCATCAATTTATAGGCAAACCTTTACTCAAGAAATGGCAAAAAATGAGGCCACATTTTTGCTTCCCACACCATGTAGAATGCATAATTTAGCATCTTACATATCAACTAATTATTGGCCATATAAAATTTATGACTCTATTTTGATCACAGGAGAAAATGTCAATTCTTTTATAGGCTTGGGCTAATGGGCTCAGGTAAAATTTTGAGGATAAAATTTTATTAAAAGTGATAGAGTCATGTTTGCCAATTGGGCTCTGACAAACACACAAATTTAAGACTAGATGCTCCGGACCTACCGAAAATCGAACACGTTTGTAATTGAAACAATATAGATATAATTAGAGTCTAAATTTGGACTAAATTGAAAAAAAAATAAAAATTTTAGTCCATACTAAAATTGGAGCAATTAAATTAGTCAATAAATAGATTATTTAATGGAGTATGTAGTAGAAAAAATTATTTAATTTGATACTTGAATTTGGAGAAAGAAAATCATTTTATGGATTAAATTGAAAAGGAAAAAAGTTTATAGAGACAATTAATGAAAATTGGAAAGATTGAGGGCTTAATTGGATATTTGTTAAATTAAATTAAGCATCATTAATTATTACATGGACTAATAGGATGTGAGATAAGAATTTAATAATAATAAATAATAATAAATTAAATTAAATTTAAAAAACATTAGATAAATAAAATTAAAATTACACAAATAATAATTATTTGCTTTCATTTCCACCCACTAGTCACCCTTTAACAACTTTAATTTAATTATTAAACTACCTATAAAAAGCAAATGACCAAAAGAAAATAGACACAATTCTACATCTTTCTCTACCCTTACCATATACCCAAAACTATGTCATCACTCTTCAATTCTTCTCCTTAATCATCATTTTAACTATATGCAAAAAGGAAAAACTCTCATCTCACCTAAACTATTTCCCACCCAAAATCACCATAGGACCTCTACTTTGCTTTCAACTATGACAAGAATTTGATGAAGAGGTAAAAGTTTTAGTATGCTAAAGAAAGAGTTCCGAAGACCAAGTCGATTGATGCATAGGAAAGGGAAAAAGAAAAAGGGGGAAGAAGAAGAAAGAGTGAGAAAATGGAGAGAATATATTAGGCCAAAGATGAAAGAAAGATGAGGAATTTGGGAGATGTTTGTCCAAACGGCGTCATTTTGTAGGGTGATTACAGGGGCAACAATTTGTTACAATACGATACCGTTTTGGTGTTATTTTTTTAGGCAAATGAGCTAAGATGAACGACATCGTTTTGGTGAGGTTGTTTTTGAAATTTCACTTTTGTAGGAACAGTGTAAAACTCATGAATTTTAATGTTATAACATAGATTAGGTATTGTCTTGCCTAATGTTTAGTTAGATAAATGCAACTCCACAATCGATATTCCAAAAAGAATAAAAGATTGGCTGCTAAGCTGACTGAAAACCAACCATCGTGAATTCATGGTGTGAAAAAACCATCCACATGTAAAATAAATAAATAATTATTTAGTTATTTGGTCAAAGATATATAAAGTTTAGATAAGTTTAAATTATATTGACATAACCTATAGAAAATAGGTTTTCTAACCCCAATCTCCTATCTAGTGGAGATACATATACAACTTAATTATTTGCAAAAAAACGTACGTAGTAAATAATGAAAATATTAATTTTAGGAGAGACTCTTGTATTATTCTCCATCATTTGACATATTTCAATTACTTGGCATGAAAATCTAGACTCTACCATATTCAAAATCATAGATCAAAACTTGATCTTTTCACTTTCACTATGTGGTAATTCTATTACCCTACAATTATATGTTTTTATATTAGTTTTTACCATTGGTATCAAAGTTTTTGTTCTTTAATCTCATCTATATATGGTAATGATTCATAATAATATTTTATTTTGTGTAAATAAAAAATTACATGACTTAAATCTAATCTTTTATTTTTTTTTGTAAATAAGAGATTATATTATAAAGAATTATTTTCTTCTATAAGAATATGATGATTTTTTTTTTCTAATAAAACATTTGTTCTTTACCTTAAATAATTAATTTTAGATTTTTTTTATTTGCAATAAATACGGTTTATGTTCATATTTAGTTTATGTGACTACAATTTTTTAGTGATTCTTTTGTCCATAAAATTTTATTGTATTTTTATTACATAAACTTATAATACTACATGAAAGGTTTAAATTTGTATAAAGATCACTTAAAAAGGATTTTGAATGAGTGAGATATAGTTTCACAAAAGTTGTGTTTTAAATTTGTTTCAAAAATTTCATATATGAAAAACAAAGAAAATTTATTTTTCTTAGTTTCTTGAGTGGAGAATGTGTTTTCCCTCCTTACTATTCTAAAAAAAGTTGGCAAATGAATAAACAAAAATGTGAGGAGTTCAGATCTGTTGTTAGTGTTAGAAACCGTTAACTGGAAAGTTGAGAGTGCATCTCGCTCTCCAACAAGACAACTAGTAACTTGTATAGATTGTAAAAATAGGCAGCTACTTTAACAAGAGCATGACAATGAGTGTGGTTGTCTTTTTTGATACCTCTAGAGAGTGAGCGATTGGAACAATGTGTTCTAGTGGTCGGTAAATTTTTGAAAATTTTTGAGTTATAATTTTTTATTTTTTGATTATTTTAGATTTAAAAAATATATAAAAATTTTAATTTTTCAGAACTAATTTGTACTTTTTATGAGTAATCAGAGACATAAATATTAAAATAATATATTTTGTATTTTTTGGTATTTTTTATAATATTTTTAAAATGCCAAAATAATTTTTAATGATTTTATGCCAAATATTACCATATTTAATTAAAATTGGTAATAATTGTGAAAATTAAATTAGAAAAAATATAACAAAAAATTCTAAATTTTGTCAAATTTCAAAATTATATCCAATACAAAAAAAAAATCTATTTTAATTATTTAAATTTTTATTTTTAAAACAAATGTAGCTTTGATAGCACAAATGATAATGAGTTTGAAAATGTAATCGAATGAAATATTTATCTTACATGGAATACTATGTGTCATTGGCCCGCTCTGTGACTTAATCAGATAAAGTTTGTCAGTATTTTGTGTCAAAAAAATTTTTGAGAATCCCGTGGAGTTCTAGAATAAGAATAATCATGAAATCATGCCAATTCTTCCATACTTCAATTGACGAAGTGTCAGCTATAGCCATTTCCACCATAATCAATCCAGAATCCCGTGGAGTTTTGAAGTGGGTGAATAAAATAATGCTTTAATAGATCAATATAACACATTAACACATACACCAATCATCCAAGTACAAGGTACGTAGAAGCTCCCATCACAAATTCAAAATAGTAAGCAATAACCTCCAGAGATACGAAGTAATAAAATAATTTTGAAAAAAATTGACACTAATAATTTTAAGAAATTAACAATATTTTTTAAAGATGAAACAAAAGTCCTATAAATATATGTAGTTGAGTGAAATTCTTAAGAAACCTTTACAATGGAGGAAAACCAAGCTTTGAATGCAAATCAAAGTAATAAATTGTTCAATCCAATAATACAATATTAATCAACCACAGCCAAATAAAAACTAACAATAATAATCATAATCAAGATCAAAAGAAATCCTAATCCAACCAAGCTGCAAAATAAAATGTCAGAATCAACCAACAATAGCAAAAGCAATAATTGAATGCACAGACAAAACCATAAAAATGTTAGAAAAACCAAACACAGATTCAGGTCTAAGATTTCAACCCAGATATAAAACAAAACAAACACTCCAATGTCATTATGAACTACACATAATTAAGAATAATTGCAAACACTGATATTTGATATTCCATAAACGAACAGCAAAAGGGTAAAGAAAAAAAAAATACGAGGAAGAGAAAGAGAAAGCGAGTATGTGGTTGACGAATGAAGAATGATTGAGATATTGTAGATCAAACCTAATGAAGATAATTATTATTCAAAAAGAAAAGAAAATCATATTATGATGAAAATTACGTGAACGTCCTAATACTTGGAAAAATGAGAGACTATTGAGATTAACTCTCCATGGATTTGATTGATTGCCAAAGAAAATCTTATAAAATTAGAGTTCTACTACAATCTACCAACACCCTGTGATTGGGACAACTGTATGCTACTTTTCTTTTTTAATGGATATCTTTTAAATAATTTTTTTTGTAAAGTTTATCAAGTGACACACCATTTCTACCCTATACTATAACATGTTTCTCCTCTAATATCTCAATATTGAGATTTTAAATTATGATCCCACTATAGAGAATAATGGACTAACATTTCCTTATAACTCATTTATCAACTCATTCTTATAGGAGAAACGGAAATTGTGATCAACAAATAGACTGTAGGCATTATCCCATTCTCAGAGTTAAGTGACTTGCATCAACAAAATGATTATCAATTTGTTTGATATTTTATTATGAAGTTGTCATTAAATAAAGTGATAGCTCAGGGGATATGCCCTAGTGGCATAAGGGTTTAGCCTTCCTCAAAAGTCTCGATTTCGAGACTCCTTATAAAAAAACAAAAATTATAGATAGAGTCTAAACAAGAGATTTATCTTTTTTATTATATATATATATATATATATATATATATATATATATATATGTATGTATATATATTAATGACACTAAAATTTGTAGAGACAAAAATAAATGAGGATTTATAGATAAAGGGGTACTTTGTTCAATTTTGTGAGTTGTAAGTAGTACATAAAATATTTTGAGATGTTTGAGATTGATGTTAAATGTCATAAAAGTACATTTAAAACTTAAAAATATTAAAAATATTTTTTCAAACATAATGTCAAATGAGTCTTAGCGCTTAGTTAAAATTTTAATAGTTTCACCAAATAGTTGATTGATATTTAATATTCCTTAAAATTTGAGGAGTTATAGTTCTTTAGATATAAATTTTTAATTATGAATATTTTTCTAATTTTAGAAATACACTCTTTTTTATAATGTGTTATTAAATAAAATAAATAAAAATATGATATAATATTTTTAAAAATAATAATTTATTTAATACATTTAAATGATTATAAACAATATTATTAATCAATAAATAACAAATTTCATCCATAAAATATAATGGAGCCTATGGACCTTCTTGATCATCCATTAACCGTTTTTTTATGCACTCTTAGCATATTCCTCCATTTTCACGCTTCTGACATCCTTTTTTTCTGTTGCACAAAGTTCTCACATTTTTACCCAATTAGCATAGCAATAGCATAAAACACTAATGTCAAGTAAAAAATTTAAATCTTATCAACAATCTTTGCCATTTAGACTTGGGCAAAAATTCATGAAGGACTTTGTTCGACATTTATGTTGTTCTTTGATTGAAAATTTTCTTTGGTGGGTTTTTTTCGTGTTAGTTTATTTTAATTTTGATGGTGATGATGGTGGGTTGAGTCTACTGTAGCATCTAGGAGGTGTTAGAGGCTATGCAGCATCATTTAGTATATCAAGACTACAGCTTGAAGGGGTTAAGGATGTTATTGATGTTGCTTCCTGTAAAGGCGGTGTTGGCAAGTCCACCACAGCAGATAGTATTTAGCTTTTCCATTCTTCTCTGGACTTTTTTGATTTGAGATAGTAGGTTTTGATCGTTGTTGCTTATGTTTGATATATTTCCAAGATGAGCCGATTTCTTTGAATTTAATAAAAATGTTGGATCGTTGGATTCTATCAGTCTTTAATGAACCACTTGACATTGTCTTCCTTGTTAGTACTATTGATTAGGCTTATATATATGTACTGGTTGATTTATAGTTAATTTGCCTATTGCACTTACTAGCAAGTGCCAATTGAAGGTGGGCTTGCTTGATGCTAATTTTTATCGACTATCTATTCCAATAATGATGAAGATCAACAGAAAGCTAGATGTCACCAATGGTAATCGTTTGATTCTTTAAGATGCCTTGGAAGACATGATATCAAATGAGGGAGTTTTCTGGGTAGTCATATTTTTAAGATAGTGAAGAGTTGGATGGGCTGGTTTAGATCATTCATAACACATACAAATTTAAGTCTCTCCATCATCAAAATCAGCTTATTCAGGATTGTGGCTTGATTCAATGCCCGATAATCGACACAAAATTGTCAGCCTCCATCCTTCTTCTTAACTAGTAATATTGGGCTAGAAAAAGGACTCTTGCTCTGTTGTATAATGTCTGTTGCTAGCATTTCAACCAATAGCCTCTCAAATTTAGCCTTATGTATATGTGGATATCGATATGGCCAAACCGAGATAGGTGAAGTGCCCTATTTCATGACTATAATATGATCTCTAATTCTGCAAGGCGGTAATCTAGGAGGTAAGTTGAAGATACCTTGGAATTCATAGAGTAGGTCTGAAACAGCTAGCGAAGCCTCATCAGTGACTTCCAGAATTGATTTGGGGCTGCCTATGCTTAATTTTTGATATTCCAGCAGTACCTTGTGTCCCACATGGCGAATGGTGTGTGTCATGGCATGAAGAGAAATCTGAGTTTTGCACAATGCAGTGTCTCCTTTTAAAAGAACCTTATATTGTCCCAACGTGAATTCCATTGACAGTTTAGCCCAAGTCATGTAGGATGTTCCCAGTGACAACAACCAGTTATAGCTAAGAATCAAGTCTGTGTTGTCAAGTGGAAATGAAAAGAAATAAGCTATGATATCCACCTCAGGTAAATGAAGACAAACTTGTCTGTATAACCCAGTAGAATTAATATGCTCCTCTATCCCTAGTGTCATCCCAAAATCCTTAGTATCTGTGACCTTCAAGTTGAGTGTTGAAACAAGAATGCCTGAAATAAAATAGTGAGAGGCTCCACAATCGATAAGAACAATAACCTCACGTTGCCTGACATGCTCTCAAAGTTTCATAATATATGGGGCAGTAAACCCCACTAAGGATGAAAGAGACAATTCTAGGTTATCTAATTCACCCATTTCAATTGAATCTTCGACTGTTGATGATGGTGGTTCTTTAGGTAGCAGCCCATTGACTTCATCAATTTCAATTGAATCTTCGACTGTTGATGATGGTGGTTCTTAAAGTAGCAACCCATCGATTTCATCAATCAAAAGGACTTGCAACTCTTTATTTTGGCACTTGTGTCCCGACCCATATTTCTCGTCACACCTGAAACATAACCATCTTTCTCGTTTTGTTCTCATTTCAGCTTCGGTTAATCGGCAGAATTTGGAAGGTACAGTAGTAATAGAAGAAGATGAGTTGTTGGAGAATGTTTGGGTGGCAGATGAGACTGCAGAGGGGGATGATATCAAAACTGGGAGTGTGACAACCGTTGAGGTTGGAGATGAAGTGAAAATTCTGGGTAATAGAGAAGTACCCATGAGAGAGAGAGGGAGAGATTTTCCAGCTAGGACAGAAGGAAAGCTCCCAAAATGGTGACGTGCTGAAGCCTCATTTTTGTATTCAATCATTTGGGCCACTTTCATCATTTGGCCCAGCCCATGAGGTTCCCAAAGCCTCAACTCTAACTTGATGTCTTTTTGGAGTCCATTCACAAAGGCATTCTCCATGACTATCTTAGGTAAGTCAGGGAATAGAGCTGAAAGCATCTCATAATTTTGCCGATATTTATTGACTGTGGAAGTTTGCCACAGTCCTAGAAGTTGTTCCATCAAATTTCTAGCCTGGGTAGACCGAAATCATTCCAACAGCAACTTCTTGAACTCCTCCCAAACCCGAAATGTTCACCGGTTGTCTTCATAATAATATCAAGCCAAGACATCCCCTTTTAAACACACCACCACTACTCTCAACTTGTCTGCTGTAGAAAGACCATTAAACTCAAAATATCATTATGCTCTCAGCAATCACCCATCAGGGTTTAGCTTGTTGAAAATAGGAAGCTCAAGTTTGCAAGGAAAAGAATCATGTTGTTGCTAAAGAGAAATTGGGTCAAACGAGTCCCCTGCCTCCAATACCTTAGTGCCCAGCAGTGTCTTCCCTTTGTCCATTGCTGTTGTAGCAGATGCATTATTTATCACTTCGGTAACTAGATCTTGTAATGCAACATCATCTTGCTAGTTTTCTAGATTGAGACAGTGAAGGATGGACATAAGCCCATCTTCTATCAAAGGTAGTTGTTCCATTGAACCATTTAGCTTGTATATATCCAACATGTTCAAATGGGTCTGCACTTGGTGCAACTCTGATTATAACAGTCCAAGTTTATCTTCTAGCTCTTCAACACGGATATCATTCTCTTTCTAGTAGCTTGGCTTCAGGTTTCCATGAAGGATCTCACCTCTTTGATACCAATGATAGGAACCACATATCTTCACTTATAAGATAATTCCACAACCAAACACTATAACACAGTAAGCAACACAAAGATGAAAGGAAGAATGAAATTGATTCAAAAATAAAACTAATGGAAATACAATGGGTAGGAGAATTCGAGAGCTCCATTCTTTCCACCAAAACTTTTCACATAAAATTCTCATACTTGACTCACCCCCTAAAACCCTTTTTATTCTCAATATTTCAGATCCCAAGGCCTAACTAACTCATGCCACCTGTATCCCCTATTCGAAAGAATGTCTTTCCTCATATTATTTGGAAAATTTTGAAATTTGCTATTGAAACTTCTTTAGGCCCTTTGACTGATTAACAAATGCGCCCCTTTGTACTATTGAGGAATATTCTTATTGCTTTTGCAAATTTTGGGATTTGTAGAGAACATGAGCTACTTGAAATGTCTGCATTGTGGTGAACCTTTCATTCATTTTTGGGGAAGCAGGAACCCGAAGGACGACAACTTCAATGGGTTATGACTTTCTTGGTGAGGTATGCTGAATATTTCTTGCGGCTCCATGTGTCTTTATGTGGTTAAGCTTGGCTTTTCATGGGAAAGTACAAAGTGTGAGTTGTTCTGTCAATTGCACTTTGTGGTTGGTGCTTTCCAAACTCAAGTTGATGCTCTATGATGGATTCATAAATATTGAATGCAATGTAATTGATGCAAGAGATTGACTCATGAATCTGTTAGTTTATCATGATCATACATTACTGTGCTTTTTATGCATATACCATTAGAAGTGAAGATTAGAAAAGGCTCTGACGAAGGTGTCCCTATAACAACATCATCACCAGATTCTGTAGTCTCAAAAGCATATGGTGATGCGGTAGAAAATGTGGTAAAGAGACTTGATGAATTGGCAAAGGAACAGTCTCTGCAACCAGAAATCAATCTATGAAATTGTTCTGCCTCGTAAACAATAGTCGTAACCATAGCATGATGGCTATATTAACCAATATATACTTGGGTAATTTCACTAGGCATGATTACAACCTGTAAAACACACTAACATAGTTACTTTTGATAAATTTATGGTGTGGAAAGACTTTGCAATAATTTGCGCCAGGTCGACTGTAAATTGTTAATCAATTTCATCCAAAGGATGAGTTGTGAATAAATGGTATAACATACTGTTTATTGTGATCATTTTTTGATGTTTGGCCACCTATGGCAATATATTTGCTCCTTTTTTTCCTGCATTTTAACCCACTAATGCTGGATATGCAGACTTCTCGATGGCTAATTGAGAATACATATGGAAAGAGTTGGATATTAGTATCCATTTATGATTTTATAGGGTGAATATATAACTATGGACATGTGAAATTGTGAATTGTTTATGGACTATGGTATTTTTGCTTCACCAGAATGACCACAAGTTTGTGGTATGCAACAAAAGGAAATATTTTCAATGAAGTTTTTATCTTTTTACTTTTATGCCTTGATCAAATAAATTCTTAGGAAACTCAGTCACCAAGAATACCAACATTAAAGTAATGATATTAGGAAAAATATACTTTGATTCTTCAGCTTTTCAAGGTTATGCAACTAAGTCCTTGAAAATAAATTTTTTAATTGATTTTGTTAATTATCAATTTTGAACTAATTCAACTAGCCATATTGATAAGTAACTCATATATAGCAACTAATTACAAATGCATTTAATTGACTTTTTTTAACTATAATTTATTAGATGTTAAGCTTTTTATAAATTGTTCAAAATAGAGAGTTATTTCATTAAATTTGATAGGATTTAATTGAATAAAATATTTAATAGCAAAAGAAAAGAAAAGAATCCCAACAGAAAAAGAAGACGACGAAGAAGAAGAAAATATGTATATTTTTTAATATGTTAGTATTAAATTATATCTTATAAGCTAATTTATGTTTCTTAATATCCAAAAAAAAAAGAAAAATCAAAATCTCAAAAGAAAAAAAAATTAAAAGATAAATGAGAGATTCCCGAAAGAATCCACATACTCGTCAAATTGATAAATAAAAAAAGGAACACGACTGCACATTCTTGAAAGTTGCAGAGTCAACTTGATTCATTTGGCAATGGAGGTGAGGAAAAAAATCGTTTAAATTTGTTTTTTTTTTTTCATTTCCATATCGTCTTCTTTCTTCAATTTCCTTAGCTTCCGCTCACACTGTTCTTCTTCAGCCTCTTCACCGCCACCTCTGAATGCATCACCTCACCACAACCCTCACTTCCCCACTCACTTGCTCTTCTTTCCCTTTGCATGGTTATTCTTTTCATAACCCTAGATTAATACAACCCTTTTCTCCGCCTCTTTCATTTGGTACTGGGCCTCATTCCGCCTTCAGCTGTAGTGGAATCCATCTCTCTGCCTCCAATCACTGTTCTGTCCCTCTCCCTCTCGGCCAGGCAAATGATGCTGTTCAACACTGGAAATTGAGAAGTGTTGGATTGAAAAATATTGATGTTGCCACTCTCGGTAATCTTTGTGTGGATATTGTTCTTAATGTTCCCAAATTGCCCCCTCGCTCCCCTGAAGCTCGCAAGGCTTTCATGGACCAGTTATCTGATTCTCCACCCGATAAGGTTTGCTCTTCTTTGCTTCTCTTAATTGGGAATTTTGTCTTCCTCGCTTATCTGCTTAGATTTATGCCTTTACTGCTAAATACTGAAGAACTGAATCATTTGATTTTAATTAATACTCTGTTCCAATTTTTTATTTGATCCATATGTTTTTACAATCTAGAGAGGTCAGAGATTTTTTTTTTTAATTTTCATAGTCTCTTTACGATCAAATAATGTGATTATAATATCAAGGAATTAAGCGTAATTGAAGTGTTAGGCCTCTGTTAAATAGGATGTTTTGTCCTTCATTTCAACCTCTTCATGATTTATTATGTTTTTTATTTTCTTGAAAATGGGAAGAAACTATTATTGTTCCCTCGTATTTGCAATTATTTTATTCATATATGTAAATAATGTAGGAAAAAAAGATGTTTTGCTGGTAAGAACATGATTGGATGAAAATATGAATATTTCTATTGTTATAACTAGACAATGGAATAAAAAGTATTTCCTCTCTTGTCCCATTATGTTTGCTATGCTATTCCATTACGTTAAACTGTGCTAACATGAAACGTCGCATCAACAGACAAAAAAAATGACAATCATGTTGAGTTTGAAGATCATGAACCGAACTTAGAGTTCATGTTTAAATAATAAACTCATTTTCAATGTCAAATTATTTTCAGTGCTCAGAAAGTTAGAATTTTTCTACTTTGGCTCTTTTTGATCTGCCATAATATTCTTTCAATTTTTTTTTTCATATGAGAGTTGATGTTGACCTTTACTTCCACGAACCACTAATAGCAGTTGCTTCTTTATTTATTTATTTATTTTTGTTTGATTTTGTATTCTTGTTTTGCACATAGGGATACTGGGAAGCTGGTGGTAACTGCAATATGGCTATTGCTGCTGCAAGGTTAGGACTTTGTTGTGCATCAATTGGCCATGTAGGCCATGAAATATATGGAAAATTCCTCCTAGATGTGATGCGTGATGAGGGGATTAAAATGGTTAGGATGAGTGAAGACGGTGTCATTGACAGTTCTAGTGCTTCATCTGAGACACTATTATGCTGGGTTCTGGTTGACCCTTTACAAAGGCATGGCTTTTGTAGGTAAAATTACTTTCCCATCCTATAATAGATTTTGCTCCACTAGATGAGTGGTCATTCTATGTTTATTTATCATTTCTGTACCACGGTTTAAGTTGTAGAAAGATTATTCTAATCTACTTTTGTTTTTCAGTCGAGCTGATTTTAGTGATGAACCTACATTTAGATGGATCAACAACTTATCTGCAGAAGTAAAGTTGGCCATTAAACAGTCAAAGGTTCTTTTCTGTAATGGTTATGGCTTTGATGAGCTCCCTCCCAGGTTGATAGTCTCAGCTCTAGATTACGCTGTTGAAGTTGGGACATCTGTTTTCTTTGATCCTGGACCACGTGGAAAGAGTCTTTCCACTGGAACACCTGAAGAACGGGAAGCACTTCATCATTTCTTGAAGATAAGCGATGTTCTTCTTCTAACATCTGATGAGGTTTGGGCTACATTTCCTTTAAATGTTTAACATTACCTGCGGCCTGCGGGTAATCAGTTCCCTGCAAGATGCCATAAGGCTGATAACTAATTAGAAATCATTGTTTCAGAAGCTACTCCAGACATATTACTTCAAGTGCTCCATAGAATATACTCATCAAGTTGTCTTACCAAAAGTAGTTTTATTTCAGAACCTTAGACAAGAAAGCAATAACATTTGTTGTCGATTACTTTGTATTGCTTAGTTTTTCTTGCTGGCTTTCTGCATTTTTGACGGGTGGGAAAAAGAATCAAATTCACTTTCCAACATTGTAGTATTGTGTTATAATCCCACATCGCTCAATTCTATGGGGAGTTGTTGGTTTATAAGTGTGGCAGGTACCCGCCATCATTGGGAATTCCTTTTGGTGGAACATGGAGCTTTTTCACTTATAGATCTGGTATACCCTCTGGGCTTGTATGAGCAAGTATGCTAAGTGTGTGGGTGTGATTTTGGACTTATGGGAGTTCAGGGTCGTAACATATTGTTCACGTTCATGACTGCTATACCAATGTTGTAACATCATCCTGTTCATGATGCGGTAACAAAGTGTTTATCAGTCTGACATGTTAGCATTATTTTAGTTGGTTTTGCTCCATTCATGTAGAAAGCTATATAACTAATGTATGTGCAACTTCTGCTTAACAATAAAATAAACAATAATTTTTTGAAGTTCTGTTTGGAACTTTAGGATTTGCATGAAAGGCATTGTTACAGACATTTTTGCTTAATACCTATACAAATTTGACACCGTGGACCCATCACCTAAATCGATCGCTTAAGATACTTTTGGAAATTATTGAGCTGACAAATACTTCATGGATCTTTAACCAATGTGGTTTTCTGGGTTGTGTCAAAACTCTGGCCATTTAAGCCTAATGCCCTTGCAAAGTGAGTAGAGCATGAAACATAATAATGATTTCTGGCCCATTGCTTGCCTAGAGAAGAATTTTAACCTGACAGGTACACAAAAATCCGACATGGTAGTAGAGTTGCTGTATTGATTTTGGTCATGTTCATTTTTATCTTTCTATATGACTTAATAGTTCTCCCTCCTGCATATTTTGCATTTAATTAGTTTATTTGCTGATTAACTTAGTTCCCTTTCTATCAATGATCTTCCAGGCTGAGTCATTGACTGGCATAGGAGATCCACTATTAGCAGGGAAGGAGTTGCTTAGGAAGGGGGTACGTACAAAATGGGTGATTGTTAAGATGGGTTCTCAGGGTTCAATTCTAGTCACCATGTCAAGTATATCATGTGTGCCTGCATTTAAGGTACAGTTTCGGGATTGTTTGAATTTTCAGTTCTACCATCTATTGTTGTGAATGAGTGCATTCTTGGATGTTAATGAGTACGTTGTTTTCAAATGTGTCCTTTTCTAACATGTTACTGAGGTTCTTGCATGATATGGCAAAAGCTTCGGTTACATAAAAAACAAAGCCCGACATGTTGCATGCTGTGAATATGCTTGTTTCTTACATCTTCTAGGTTTTTCCCTTGCCTTTTCTTAATTAATTACATGTATAATTTTTCATTTGTAGCTTGAAAGAGGAATTCCCTTTTTTCTGTTGATTTGAATTTTCGCACCTGCATTATACCTTTGTAAATGGAAATAAAAATGTTTGTGATCCTGAAATGTGATTAGGTGGATGTCATTGACACAGTCGGGTGTGGAGATAGTTTTGTAGCTGCTGTTGTAATTGGTTTTATACATAATTTACCCTTGGTAAATACATTAGCAATTGCAAATGCTGTGGGTGCTGCAACAGCCATGGGCTGTGGTGCTGGTCGTAATGTTGCAACCTTGGAGAAAGTAATGGAAATCTTGAGAGTGTCAAACATTAATATGGATGATGAATGTTGGAATGAACTGCTTGTAAATAGTTCAGATGCTCACGAAATTACTTTTCTTTCAAAAATGGTAATAAATGGAAGCAAGAATCAGCTAAATTGTATTCCGATACAAAAGGTGGTTTCTGAACTGCTGCCTAAGCTTGAGGCTGCACACTCTGCTCAGTTGAAGGGAAAAGTGGCTTGCTGATAAATATTGTTGAAAGCTTTAAACATTGATTTGATTTCAAAAGGAACCAATCCATTTCTCTCAGTTCTGATCTACTGCCAATCAATAAAGGCTGGATTTAGGCAATTAACACATTGAGTTCTATGTCGGTGAGGGAAAGGATGAGGTACATGCTTGTAAAGGTTTTGCTTTAGTGAAGCATGAAGAGTTAGCTAGCTCTTGTGATTTGGTTCCTCAGAATTTTTTTTTTTGTAAATTATTTATCGAGATTTTACAGGCAAGTTTTTTACATTCCTATGCCTACGTAAAGATGCTGTAATTTCTTACATCATTGCAACATTATACTTCTCAAAGGTAATCTAAATTCCCTTGAGTTAATGTCCTTGTAGTGTTGTTTTGGCCAGATTTATAAAGATAGGATATTTCTATTAAGGTTTTGAAATTGCATTCATGAGGTCTTTCCTTGAATTTTACAAAGGAAAATAGTCAGATAATCATATTTTGAAGTTTATCTTCTACTGTGATTGAGAGGTAAGGACGATTCCTAAAGTACAAAGATTGAACAATAGGCATGTATTGTTCAATGTTGTGAATCAGAATTTTTATTTATGGCAACAGTTTAGAGGCAGTAAGATGATTGAAGTTGCAAGCCTTGTCAGCTTGTCCTTTTATTCTTTGCACAAGATTAGAATGGTCGATTGGGTTCTTATTTTGCAATGCATCAACAATGATGAGGAATTTGAGAATCTATTGGGGCCCGTAGCAGAAAAGAGATACCACGTTATTTATTGACAAATTCTAGATACCACATTGGTGGAGTGGAATGCGGATTGCCATATTTGGAAAAATTAGATACATTTTAGTAGTTTAATCCGCATAACCAATTGAGACTAACTCATTCAGTGTACCTATCATAAAATAGTCATATCAAAAGTGGGAGATCTAAGTATTTACAAAAAATGTATAAAAAAGCTTTAATAATCCATATTGTAATATGTACTCGTCAGTGTGAATATTGTAAATATATGTACTCTGTCAGTGTTTATGTCATGGATGGCAACTACAGGGCTTGCCCTGTATTCATGCTGTGGCAGCTCTCATCTCTTGCTGGCAGAATGCTTTTCTATTTACCGAAAGTTGTTTCACAGTCGCACATTATCGAAAGGCGTACTCGCAAATCATTCATCCAATTCCAGATAAAGCCCTCTGGAACGACTATATCTGAAGACTATAATGATTAGGGATGACAATTTGGATCTATTATGCGGTGCTTCATCCCGATTCTGCTCCGAACAAGGCGATTTTTTTAATAAAATTTCTTTTCTGTCCCGACCACGAATTTTTTGTGACAGAAATGAGACAGAACGGGGATGATATATACATCCCCCGCCCCAATCCCTACTCCAATCCCCGTTCCGACAATATATTTATATATTTTTATTATATATATATATATATATATATAATAATTATTTATATTTTAATATAATTAAAATAAAATAAAAGTATAACATTTATTTTAAGTTAAAAATATTATTTTATTTAAAAAATTATATAATTAACTAATTAATTAAAAATAAAAAAATTTAATAAAAACTGAATAGCATGGCTGGGTCGGGATCCCCATCCCCGTATAATGCGAAAACGGAAATCCAAAAAAATTTTCCAATAGAGTATAGGGTGTGGAGGTTGGGAACGGAAAATTACATCTCGTTGTCATTCCTAATAAACGATGGTAGGATCATCGTTAACCCACCAGAGTTACTTCAATCACCACCAGGAAAACCAAAGAAAAAGCGACAGCATGCTGAAGATGCTAGCCGTCTAAAACAAGCCGAGCATTGTAGCCGCTGGCCCGCTGCTATCAGACTGGACATTTAAGAACATGTACAGTACCCATACAGATGCTGGGTATTCAGTTCCCTTCTACTGTGCAGAAGAAAATTAGATTTTCTTACTTCCTTTTCTCCCCTGTAAGACTATACAAAGTTTTAGAATGTTCAATGGGTCAGTATAGGGTTTTGGAGTAACTTCTAATTCTTGTTATCGTCCTTTTACAAATGCTGCTTACAGTTTCTAGTATACATCTGTGGCATACATTATCTAATTGTGATGGTTCCAATTGCCAAGCTGCCTTTCCTTTCCTTTCTCCATGTAGAGAATATACGTGATCCAATTTGATTCCAGCAGTTAGTAGTTCTGTGGTGCATACTTTTACTAGGTTATTACTTTTGTGAACAGAATTTTGATGATAATCCTGAAGAGTAAACAGTTGATCAATTTTCTCTTTAGTGAAAGGACTGAACAACTTCATTATTTTGGAAAACTCATCCCAATTTAATTGTTCTGGAATTCCCTTTGCAATGTCATATTCGAAAATATGAATTTCACGATTAACTTAGTTTTATTTTTAAAATGTTCGTTACTTAGTGCAAAATAAATTATCATTAAACATTAAAGCAGCCTAATTGGAGTAGTAATTAGAATTCAATTTCGAAAATTAACCATTTCTAAAATTACCCGATCTAATAATTTGATACAAATTCAAAAATAATTCGACCTAATAATATGAATAATCTGAATATCAATTTTGTCAAAAATTGAAACTCATTTTAATTTGAAATCCAAAACCATAACTTTGAACTCAAAAACAACCTGATCCAATTCACACTTCTATATTTAACCAATAAGGATAGTAAGAGTAAAAACTCGGAAGGAATTATTCCAATGTATCTGTCAGGAAAAAGCATGGCCGTTTACATGGTGTATAATATTATCCTTTACGACCTTATCTAGTTTAATAAGAAAAATAAAATGTAAATGCACAAACATTTATATGCAGACATATTTGAACCCTATGAACCAACATTTTTGTTTTTATTTCAAGGAATGAAAAGGGTCATAACTTGCTGCTCTTTTCAGACATTGTGGGACTTCAATTTGGTCATTTTTAATTTTAATTTTTGATCTTAATTAAAGTTTTTGTAATTACAGTAGAAAAATCATAAATGGAATATGTTGTTTATAAGGGCCGACCAATCTTGTTTCTTGAACTCCTACATTCTGTCTCCTATTGCCAAGACCAATTGAAATTCATCCAAATAGATTAGGAAACTTTTTTTCCATTAGTAAATTTTATTCACTTTCAAGTTTTGAAAGTATTTTATATTCAAAATTCGAATTCAAAATATCTCAATCTCTATTATCTCACTTGTTGAGAATATATTGAAAAACCTATTTAATGATACAGCTTTAATATCTTTCTGAGTTTGCTTATATATCATTTTCATATTTTCTAGCTCATAAGCCGAATGATCGAAAAAATTAATTTCATATACCACAAAATAAACACTCAATTATTAAGATTTTTTATTTAATATATATATATATATATATATATATATATATAAAGGAATTTTTCCTCTTGCAAGAGGATGCTTTGACAAACATATAAACATCAAATGTACCAAGTTCCATGAGATTTCATTCCCTGATATGAACCAAAGGTTACTCAACCATACTTTTGCACTTATTGGTTATTTTCAAGTAAGTGATGCTTATCAATTAATCCAACACTTAACAATATATTACATAGTATCAACACAAAAAGGGACCCACCCATTACCATGAAACACAGATTGGTACAAAAATTAATCAATTATTGCTTAATAATTATGGTCTAACATGTACAATAAAAAATCCTGCCTGCTAAAAGAAAAAAGTCGTAACAGTCACAATTCCTTTATGGAAATGTTTTCAATCATTTTACCCAATTCCCAAAAATTTAAAAATCACAGCACTTTTGAGGAATGGACTTTTGCTAGAAATGTAGAAACAAATTGCTATTAGGAAATTTTATTTGACTTTATATATATATATATATATATATATAGTTTCTGTTTGGTAAAACTAGCTGATAATTTAGTTGTTGACTCATAATTTAGATTCAAAATAATAATTTAGTTATAACTAATAATCTAGTAGTTAAAGATAACATAGTTAATTCAATTAAAAGTATTTTAGTAAACTAATTGAAAAATATAAAATGACATAAAATGATATATTTATATTATTTAAAAATATTATATAAAATCTATCTAAATACATAATATAAAAAAATTATATAATATATATATATTAAATAATATAAAAATTATGTTAAATATCTTATCCTAATATAATAAATATTTCTATCTTTATCGTATAACATTCTATTATTATTATTATTATTATTATTATTATTATTATTATTATTATTATTATTATTATTATTATTATTATTATTATTATTATGTACACATTAAATAATTTTATAATTATATTATATATAATTTTAATTATAATTTAACAATTATATTATATATAGTTTAATAATTATATTATTATTATAAAATTATAAAAAAATAAAGGTAAAAGAGAAAATAAAAATCACAATCTACTAGCTTATAAAAAAAAACTAATTCTATTAGCTTTTTATTTTGGAAATTATAATTAAATTTTTTTCCAAATAAATTATTGTACTAAATATATATTATTGGTCAAACGAGATTATAATCTAGTTTGATATTATCAAACAATGTCATAATCTATTTTATATTTTCTATAGCAAAAAAGTTGCAATCCTTTGCTATCTAATTTAAGAGATTTATATTTATGACATTTCATAAGAAAATAAAAATAAAATCAAAGGATTAAATAACATACTTCAGATAAAAATCTATTAAGGTTTTGTTTGTTAAAAATAATTCATAGCTACTGGCTAATAATCTACTAGTTAATTGAATTTAAATTGTTTAGTAAAATTTGCTGGAAAATGTAAAATAATGTAAAAGGACATATTTGTATTAATAAAAAAATAAAATATATTTAAATATATAATACAAACGATATATATATATATATATATATCAATTCAAAATAATCAACATCAACCTAAAATAATAAAAGAATTGCATATTCAGTATCAAAAATTAAAAATCTAAATTTAAGGTTAAAAGATATAACATGTCATTTAATAAAAAAAAGTTATAAAGGAAAAAAATCATAATCTATTAGTTTTTTTAATGCTAATTCTACTAGATTTTTTTTTTGAAAGATTATAATCTAGTATTTTTTTTTCAAATAATTTACTTTATGAAACATAGTTTATTGATCAAAATAGATTATTTTCATGGTTCAACTAGATTATAATATAGTTTGGTGTTAAAACCTAAATGAAAAACATAAATAATAGACATAAGAGATATTATTTAACACGTGAAATTACAAATAACATCAATCAGGTAAGAGTACTGCATTAGAAGAACACGAAGAAAATTCAATCGAAGGTGAACCACACTCAAAAAAAGAAAAAAAAGTGTATTAAATCTCTCTCTCTCTCTCTCTCTCTCTCTCTCTCTCTCTCTCTATATATATATATATATATATATATATATATATGGGTAATGATTTTCTTTTGGCTTTTAATTAGGGTTAAATTGATATGTAGGTTTGGTATAGTTAGGTATGATCTATCAATATTATTGGAAGTCTATATAGTGTAAACTTTATTCTGTAAAAAATTTCCAATCAAAGGGGACCCAAAAGGCATATTTTAACTCAACATTTTCCTTTAAAGACTAAATTTTTGTGCAAGTATATTTCTTTACGAATTATAGATTTCAGGGCCAAGAATTGTTTGGCTTTATTTCAAGAAAAATGTGAAATTAACATAACTTTATTTTGATGCAGAATTTCATGATGCTTGGTGGAGCTCCACCATGACTAGCGTCCACAGGAATATGATAATAATGCAGAGTACCCTTAGCTGGATCTCATAATTGTTAGTTGTTACTAACTTGTCTGGTTTTGTTATCTCTCCCCTACCCTATCTTATGGTTCATTTTTGGTAAATATTTTGTTGTCTTATTCATTTCACAGTTTTCTGCTTTCAAGATTTATGGGGTTGGCCTTTTGCTGGTCTCTTGGCATCATAAATTTGATTAG
This sequence comes from Triadica sebifera, assembly GCA_023653625.1. NCBI lineage: Eukaryota > Viridiplantae > Streptophyta > Magnoliopsida > Malpighiales > Euphorbiaceae > Triadica > Triadica sebifera. Next base: position 26,815,825 of record CM042900.1, read on the forward strand.
ACTTATCATATATATATGAGAATTTCATTTTCTAAATTAAATAATAAAGTGTTTATCCCATAATTTAAAATGCTCAAAACCCATAATTTTGTGCTTCCTAATACTCGAAGCAATAGCAACTTAATTCATGTGAATCAGGTTTATATAACATCATATATTATCATGTGTATTCATCTTAATTTGGTCGATTTGTAGCTATATGTATCTTGTTTCAAGAAATCTTTTATTATAATTATTTTAATGCATGGAAACTTGGTTAGCTGGACACTTGTTTGTTTTCTAGAAGGATTTTGAATAGCATTGTATTGTAGTTTTAACACTTTGGTTACTAATTATTTTTTAATACTGATTTAGTTTCAAGGGATTTTCAATGCAGGAAATTCTTTGCTCTTTGCCTCACTGGCACACTCTCCCTCAATTGCAGCTTTATGTATCAAGTTTATATATATTAAGATTACTTATTGATACTTTTGGGGAAATTCTTTTGGGAGTAAATTTCCCCAAAAGCATAAGTACTCCAATATTAATCATTTGAAAAAAGCTTTAAAAGTGAGTAAAGAAATTAATGGGTTATTAAAAAAAACTAATTATTAAGGAAATATATTCCACATGTCACTTAATTAAATATCTCAAGATGGACAAGATAGAGGAGATGGAAGTAACCAAGCTCTTACTGAAGAAATTTAGATGAATTAAAAGTCTGATATATATATATATATATATATATATATATATATATATATATATATATATATATATGATCAACAATAAATGCAAATATTTATTATAAGAGATCTTATTATCTTGTCGATTCCTCTGCATCATGTGTTATTGATGATGAAAATATTCTTACTTTTGTATGATTTGAAAGTTCAATTATTCAATGTAAAATGCTAAATGGAATACTTAGACATAGCTTTTTTGCACTTTTATAAAAGCAACTTTACTTGTTGAAGAATTCACCATCTCACTTGCAATTGCAAATCTTTTCTTTTCTTTTTGATTTGTTTCCAATATATTCGAGAATTATAAAATTTGTTTTTAATCATTGATCATACATAAGTTCTTCAGAATTTCAAATGCTTACTAATCCATCTAATTATTAGAAAGCACAACTCAGCATCCTTTTTCAGCAAAAGTTAGTAATTAAAGATGAATTAGCATAAAATTGATGCGTTAAATGTGCAGATAACAATATAGGTGACTCAAATTATTTTTTTAAATAGTTAAATTCAATTTTTCTTTTGATTTTCTTTAAAATTGTATATATATATATATATATAAAAGCTTGGGACTTGAGCTTGGCATCAAACAAGTTTTGCATGCATGTGCATCATTTGATGAATGTTATCCACCGCCAGCACCTTCTTCTCTTTAACTTAGTGGCAAGCAAAAGACATATCCTTTATTTGAGATTCTGATAATAGAATTCAACACAATTGTTTAAGGTTTTCCAATTAGCAACAGTACCCTCTAAAAACTATACCTAATTAATTAGCTCCACTATATAATTAATGTCACTCTATCTTATATAGCCTTTTGTATTCTTGTCCGCTAAATTACTTGTAAAATTCACAGAAAGAAAGGAAATATATATAAATTTCTAATTGAACCTTAGGAAACAGATACTGATGGCTTCTAAAATTTGTTTGTTACTAACAAAAGCCCTGTTTGGGTTGACCTCAAAATGTAGTAGCTATGGACAGTGGACATATACCTACTAAAATATAAAATATAAAGACCATTATTTGTGACATTCATGAAAAAAGTGAAGGTTAACATATTCAACCCTAAAACAATTATTTTTTGGATGTTTACAAGAAAACTTCTTTATTTTTTTTATAAAATTGCAAATTAAAACCCTATGTGTGAAAACAATATTAGGCGTAGTGTAGAAAGTGGACTTCTCTCAACGTTCCTTTCTATTCCCTACATATAAAAGGACCCTATCAACGTATAAATCCATTCGACGCATTAAAAATCACATGCTCTCTCTCTTTCTCTCTAGATCTCTTCAATTTCTCTCTAACTTCATGGATTAACAGTTGAGGGGAATGTCGTCTGGTTCGATGTCATTCATGTGAAGCTCGATCAAACCTCAATTAATTAACTGAATGATTTCGGACCAGGCTTCATTCCCCCCAACTAGCTTTGATTTGTTTTATCATATATAGTTCTAATGGTGATATTAATTTTTTCAATCATATTAATTCATAAAATTAATGTTATATTTTGAGGCGTATATATATATAAGAGGTGCAAGAAATTAGATAAGTTTTCAGTAATTATTACTGTTCATCTCAGCTTAATTAATCATTTTCATATTTGCAGGTTTTCTAATTCAAATTAACAAAGGGAGAGACACCAAAGATAAGTCGATCAATAATGAAGTTCAGCCACCGCAGCAGGCGGCGATGGATCGGTATGATTTCAATTTCAATACCTTTTTCTATATATGTCTTTAGCTTCATATGTTGACTCATAAAGTTGTGCTAATGAGAACATCCAATTTTAAAATTTGGTGTTTTTTAGTCCCTTTGGTTAGTTTAAAATTAACTTAAACTAACTTTGCTTCAAGAGAATAACAAAGAATCATATATAGATATATCATTGCTGTATAAATACAGAATAGAGAAAAATAAAGATTAACAATCTTAATCTTGTTGATGATGGAAAATGCATAGCTACCAAATGGGGCAGATATATATGAACTGATGTGGGTCAATTTTGAATGATAAAAACTACAACCGGGGATCAGAATTTACATGTGAAAGAAATAATTTCTGGTGGGTCAGATCTGATCATGGAGGTTTTCATTTGTTCAGCACTCCATGGCTATCTATCTGTTGTCAGGGACAAATAATTGGTAGCTAAAGTGAACAGCCAGTCATATAAATATATACACATATATGATATGAGGACAACATTATATCTGTGTCTGCTGTGTGCAATTACGTATGCTTGTTTGTGATTCTTTCGTGTGGAAAGTAAGGTTGAAAAATTAGAATCAAAGTTTTCTTTTTGTGGGATTTGACAGGACTCAAAGGATCGACAATATTGAAGATATATATAAATAAAAGATAGAAAAAAGGAACAAATATAAAAAGAAAAAGAAAAAGAGTTGGGTGCCAAAGCTATGGAGCCTGGTCTGTTTATGTGTTCCCCATGTGAAGATTAATATCTTTGCTCTTTAATTTGCTTGCATCGATGGCTGCTTATCGTATTTTAAGGTTAGGGTTAATAAACAATTGAAGCACTGCTTATTGGTTTTCATATAATTAGTAAACTTTAAGATTTAAGACGAATTAGGAACTTAATTATATGTGTGTTGGTGTTCAAAGTTTTCTCGTTAAAAAAGTGGAGTTCAAAATCAATGCATTTGTTTTGCTTTCAGTTCTATATATACCAATACTATATGTTTTATAAATGAGTGTAGTATGGGCCATTGATTTTTATTTTTATTTTTTTTGTTCTTTAGGGTCAGGTGACGTTTGCTCATAAATGAATAGTGGACCAGCTTTTCCTTTTGCAATTGATTAACCTAGAAAAATGCATGAATTAGATTTCAGTTCCTTAGTCTTCCATTTAATAAAAAACAAGCAGCAAGATTAAACCTATAAATGAAATGATATGGATCCACTCTTTTAATCATAGAGCTTTTGAATTCAAACTTTAAATATAAAGTAATTGAAGAAATTACTTTATACTTTATATAAATTTGTCTGGTGTGAATTCAAATTTAACTACAATGTAGTATGCTGAAGGGTATTTGATGCCTTAGACAAAGAAATTAGCACAGAGAATATAAATATGTAAAAAGAGTTTATTATTAGTAAAAATAAACCATGCTTGCTAATAGCTATTAGCTTACTCATCTTGTATCATCATGCTCAGAAATTGTAGCTTGTTAAGCGGCCATGCATTTTTTTATACCATGAATAATTAGGTGGATGCAGTCCACCATTAATTAAACAAACTATTAATTCATTAAACAAGATTTAACCGACTTCTAGTTTATAAAAAACCAGTAGAAAGGTCAAAAGGGAATAATAAAAAAATGAACAGAGAAGTAAATGGTGCATGCATGATAAAGCAATATTAATAATGTGAATGTGGATTAGGTAAGAAATCGAAGCAAAGTCACGTGACTTTTTTCATATATAAAAGCAAGGATATTTAGAAATAATTACATTACTTTTTTGACTTGGCTGCCTCTAATATCTTACTTCTAAATCTGTCGTTCAAAAACATAAAAATCCATTCAAAAAGTTACACTTTGTAGGCCATCACAAACAAAAACCCTGTCGGTAATTAAACATACCTAAATTTATCATATCTAATTAATTTTATATTCATAGAATTAATTAATAGTCAGTACATATACAAAAATTTAGAGATTTAAATATTACTAAGACCTTTCTTTTTAAGTATTAGAAGTTTGTGTATCATTCATTATTCAATTTTAATCTCTCTAATGCTATGATTAATTAAGAACATTATTTATCTTCTCATTAATCATAATCATGACTTTGAATATAAGTAATTAATATATACATAATTTTGTTAAACTCTACAAGACTACGATCAATGTGTTTCATATGCAATTTTTTTTCCAAATCAAGATTAATTTTTCATTTTATCATAGTATGTTTCACATATATCAATCACTTAATTTACTAATTCAAATTTTTATTTTTTTAAGGAAACCCCAAAAGAATGAAAAGCTCGTCATAAATTTTAATATTCTGCATAAATAATTATACAGATAATACTTACATTTAATATCTTAAAATTAAATATTAAAAACTATGATATGATAATTTGCAAATAATTTAAATTTTTATTAATAAAAAAATATTGAATGTAAAATGGGAGTGAAGAAAGACATTTTTTCGACTAATGTGGGACATGGGTAAATGGGAGTACGTAATTATCATACTCAATTTTTGTGATAATTATCAGAACAACTTTAAATTATGATATGACATGAAAATGAAAAAGTTTGCAAATGATTTGGATCCAGAATTCATTGGAAAAGAGAGTAGGCCATGCAGATTTATAGGTAGTTACTAGTTAGATACTTAGATTAGTAGGATTAGGCCCAATTTCATTCGAAGATTTTGCTTTTCATCCTTTTTTTTCTTCTCTTTATTTTATATTTCTATTTTTTTTTAAACCATATGTATCCTCATTGGTCTAAGGTATCGTTCATAATTTTTATTCTAATTTCTAATATAATATCTATTTTTATTAAGATTTTATTTTTGGAAGCTACCAATATTTGATTAACCTGTAAATTCCATTCCAAACAAAAATCTGAATTTATGAAAAATCTAAAATGATTTAGAAATTTTCAGATGAGGTTAACTCGAAATCCGAGTGGGTCCGACTCTAGAACATTGAATCGAAAACATTGCCTCAACTATTCTTAATTAACTTTTTATTTTGTTTAACAAAAGTGTAAATCTAAGATTTGAAAATTTTTTCAAATTAAAATTTGATATTTTATACATTAGTTACTAATATAAGTTATAGAAGATATATTATTAGTAATATAATTCGTTGCATGGGTTGAAGGTATACTTTATAAACTAAATAATTATAGAGTTACAATAAAATATATTACATGTGTAATGTTTGGTGTACACCTAGCAATTAGTGTAAAAGTATAAGCCATATCATGTTTTGTTGAATTTAATATGATTATGAGCATCCTAATTAGAAAAATTAAAATTACAAATCCATATAAAATTGAATGACGATTAGAATAATTTATTGCATATATAGCTAACCAAAAAGAAAATGTTTTTTTTTATTTGAAAATTGTGACGAACATATCAAATATGTGCAAAAAAATAAAAATTATTTTTGGAAAGAATGATGAAAGTCAGTAGAGTTGTCTTTAGTTTTTAGAGTGGAATCGATTCGGAAATTCACTTAAATTTTGCATTTTCTCGTACAAAATAGAGAGGAAATTTTTGACAGTGACCAACTTTTTCTGGTTTTTAGAACATATCAATTTTTTCTCACTGGAATCATTCACAGGGATATGAATAATTCCTGAAACATGATCCACCAAAGTATGAGTCCTCATCGGATAATCATACACCATGTGCGAAAGAAAATCTGCTACGAAATTTTCTTTTCAAAACACGTAACGAATAAAGAAAAAGAAAAAAAAAATCAGCTTCTTAATTTAATCTGTTTCATGATAGGGCGAATGTGAATATCCGGAACACAAATCCCTTAAATCCGGTACACAAACCTAATTAATTTATTAATATATTAGGATTTCCGAACAAAGATAGTTGTGTATTAGCAATCTGTAAAAGATTAATTATGAGCACTCCTAAGAAATTCTTATTAAGTTTCTATTTTTTTGTAAATATTTTTTTAAAAAATTGGTTGAACTGATCGAATTGTAATCCAATCCACAGTCCATAATTGTAATCGAATTGTAAATAATTTTTCTCTATAATTTTGGTGAATTGTAATCCAATCCACGAATTTGTAATTTTTTTTTATATAAATTAGTTGAAAAAAATTAGTAAATAATTTTTGGTGTGCCGTCGGATTTCAGCAACATTGACAAAAATAAATATGTAGATATATTTATCCTTACCATATATAAACATATGGATCCATAGGGTAAAAGTTCTTAATTTTTTTGAACAAAAATAAACATCTAAAATTCATTTATTTTTATATATGGTTTCTGAAATTTTTATTTGAAAGAGTTTCGTAAATCTATAACTTTGAATTGAATCATAACTAAAAATAATTTAATTTAATTTTTTTAAAAATTCAAATATTTGGTTTGGCTAATAATTCAAGTAGTATGAACGGGCGACTTTAAATAAATTAATTTAAGAAATTAATATGACACACATACATACATATAAACTTATAAAAGTGAATAACTAAATTCAACATGTAAAAATTATATCTTTCCAAATTATTTCATTTTTACAGTTTCCCTTCATCATCCTAAAATTTTTCATGGGCGATCTTAACTCGAGACACGACTCTTCTGTATTATTTTATTTTTTCTTTAAGACGAAACCTGAATTACCTAAAATGAATTAATATAAATATGTATTTAATAAATAAAAAAACTGATTCATTTTGTATAGTCTGGATATCGAACCCATAACCTCTCACCATTATTATGACTATTTTCATAGTAGGTGAGCTAGCTCCAATTTGTAATCAAATATTAAATGATAATATTAAAACAAGTAAAATTTTAAATGTCATCTATAAAAAAAATTAAACACTGGGTGGTAAAATTCTTGATAAAATATATTATAATGTTATATATTTTATTATATAAATAAAAATTACATGATATGTTATGAGTTTAAAAAAATTTCTGTATATTGCGTATGTCACAACTCAGTGTTGCGGTGATGAGAAATGCATAGAGCCTCTTGCCACTATTTTTTCTCCAACCGAATATAACAAAGGCCACTCAAATGCTAAGGAAAAGCCATACCAAATTTGTTTGCTATCTTCGATAAATCAACTCAAATAAAATTATAAAAATAAATTTTAAGGAAAAAAAAGTTTCTATGCTGAAATTCTCAAAAGGGAGAGAAGTAGTCATTTGTTTTTGTTTGATTTTGCTTCTTTTTTTTTCCCCACCCCTAGTAAATAGGTATATACACAAATTAGCCATTTTCCTTTTTGAAATATGGAGAGGACTCGTATATAATGCAAACGTTATCTCAACTGTTAGATGATCTGTGGTACCAAATTTGTTTTCTATCAGTTAACTCTTTTTTTTTTTTCTTTTTTAGTCATTATTTTCTCTCCGTCGTAGTCGTCTGCTTTTTTCCTCTCTGCATTGCAATTGTTTGCTCATTTTCTCTCATTTTCGGTCTTTCCTTTGCAGCCGTCTTCACAACTTTTCATTATTCTTATCTCTGCATCATAGTCATTCCCTTTTCTTTCTAAAAGTATATGAATTCCATTGTACAAAAATTCTGAATCCGTCTCTATCATTTTGGTTCCATATATATTGATGATGGTTGTGCACCTACTTATGGAATTTAAGGGTAGAAGAGAATGTCTATAGCTATGTTATTGCTATGCAAATCAACTGCAGGATACATTCAAAAGTGAATATATACTTTAATTCACAGATGAACTTGAAGCAGCTTCGCTTTTTGTGAAGCTTCTCGAATAGCTTGAGAAGTGCAGTCTTTAGCTATTTTGCCCTTCCTCCCGAGCCTTGTTGATTTCCTCCTGCAATAGTGTGTTGGATTATGGGGCGCTCATGGTGGGCTGACCCATACTTATTAACTGATCCATATGATTTATTTGGCTTTAAATAATTAAATAATAAAAAAACAAGGAATAGGCAGTTATTTTTCTCTATTTTCCTCCAAGATTGAAAATTACAAAAGGTATCTTAAAATAACTTAAGAGGGTGTTGATGAGTTGGTATGGAATTTTTCCATATCCTGAGTTCGAATCTTGGATATACAGTTACCTTAAAACTCTTGAATAAGTATTATATCTCATTTCGGAATTCTACTCGCTACAAATATAATTAGTCTTAATCCGTTAGCATATAAACTAAGGACTCTTATGGTATGGTTTCGCACCCAAAAAAATCTTAAAATACATATAAAAAAAAAGAATAAATTATTAGACCCAATATATCATAGAATAATCAATTCATTTTGTGAATTGTGTAAATATCAAACCTTGGATTAAAGGTGTGTTTGTTGTAGATAATTTTCAAAGTTTCGTTGACAATTTTGCGAGGAATGAAACGTTGAGAGATTTATGAGTAAAATAATTCCACTAAAATTTCCGAGTTCATCATTCAACAAACTATAGGTAATTAATTTGAACCTATTGGAAGGAGAAAAAACTCAATTAAGTGACATGCTAATCTTATCATGGCTTGAGATCTAAATCTTGGAAGGCAAAAAACAAAGTAATTGAGACAGGTTATTCAGAGGCGGTAATTATAAGTCAAAACACTCTTTTATATATATAGACTAGACGTATTTTTGCGCTTCACGTATGAGTAAAAAATATATAGATATAGCTTTTGCAAATAATTTGGTTTATAAAAAGAAAGGTAAATATAATAAAATTTAAGAATAATAATTTAAACTATAATTAATATATATTTTCAGTTTCATTTATTTTTTCAAAAAGTTGTTGAAGAGTTTCTTTAAAAAAAAAGCCATTTAAGAGCAAGGAGGGCTCCAATATGGGGGCAATGGGACACTTGCCCCTACTAGCTCCAAAAATATTCTTAGTATCCTTTTAATTTTTAGAAAATTTTTTAATATATGTAGTATTTTGGCCCACTTGAAAAAAATAAAATTTAATTTTATATATTTTATATAGTAAGTTATTAAAAAAATATAAAGAGATATTAATTTTATTTTTTTTATTTTTTTTACTATCTCAACTAATCAATATTTTTTTATTAAATTAATATCTAATACACATATATGAGCCTTTTCAATAATTGAGCTCCAATAGGTGGCTAGGCTTATATTAGTGTTTTTCTTATACTAATATCAAACTAATGGAGTCCTAAATGGGTTTCAATCCCAAGCTTGGCCACCCATCACCGAGGAGGGTGTTTTTTTCTACAATTTTTAGTTGCGGATTTCCCTGTTCTTAATTTGCTTAGAGTTTGATAATGTCTGGTTTTCTTTGGCTGGTGAAATAGGCAATTAAAGGTTTTAGCTTTCGGGGGAAATGTTGATGCTCTGTTTCCTCTTTGTTCTTCGGTTTGCACAGTTTCGATGGTTATTATGGTTTTTGCAAGTTATGATGATTGCTGGTCTGACATAAAATCTTGCTGGGTTAATGAATGAGTTTCTTTTTCTTCTTTTTTTATGGGTGTAATTGCTGTTTTTATTTTCGTTTTGTTTCATAATTATGTTTGTCAGAGGTGAAAAATCATCAACGGCCATCTCCATGGCTACTTTCATCTCCTTCCCTACACGAGAGCTATAATCAATATTCACCACTGCGTGTTGGATCAATGGATTATGATCTCCTCCTTCATTTGTCTGGGCTTTTGACATCAACATCAACACCAAAAGCAATAACAGCAAGCAAGAGTAAACGAGACATTTTTTGTCTTTCTTAGCTCAATGGGAAGAAACTGAGTTTATTGATGGAGTTGCAATTCCTATTTTTTTTCAAAAACAAAAAGAAGAAGAAGAATTCAGAAGAGAGAGAAAGAGAAGAAGAAAGAAGAAAAAGCAAGGGTTGAGGTTAATTAGTGTTGCCACATTTCAAAAAGAAAAATTAAAGAACCATTAACTCACGTTAGCAATATGTGTTAGGGATAACGGAAACTTAGTGTTGCAGAGATGGAAATGTACTAAAATTAAACCTTTAAGGGCTCAGTTGGACTTTTTTTCTCCATAGGAGTAAGAATATTATTTAGCTCTAACGTTACCTTTACTATTAAGTATATATGAATTCTAATTGAATGCGTTCATAGAAATTTTTTTTTTTTTAAGTTTTAAACACAATTTAATAAAATGGTAGATAAATTTTATTAAATCCAATTACTTACTGAAAAAATATTTGTAATTGTTGGTTTTCCAAAACGATGCAGCAGCAAGAGGATTAAAAATGGTTGAAAATTTCTCTCTCATATAAATTTCAATAATCATAAAGCTTTAAACAGAAAATTTGTTGTGTAAAAATTAAATCATCAAAATCTCAGATTTATAATCTACAAATACTCCTCTAACAGATAGATAACTTATTAGAATTTAAAATAAGCTTCTTCAACAACTAAAACACTAAAAATTTTACTGTAATCTGCCGCATCTTTGAAACAGCAATTAATGCAACATTCAACAGTAATTAAAATATTAATATTTCGATAGAACTGGATTTTTAATATATTAATAAAAGATAATATCAAATTTCAATTATTATCCCTAATATAAAATATTAGAGATTAAAAAACTTAAAAATTCTTTAAAAAAATATTAATTTTTTAATAGAAAAGCGTCACATCTGTGGAAAAATCTATCTGCTTTATGTTATTTATATAATATATGATATGATACTATATGATAGGCCAAAAACAAAGGTAGGAAGATAAGTCATAACATGCTTTTATTTTCTTCAATGGATTGAATCTAATTATCATTAATCTTATTATCAAAAAAAAATTATCGTTAATCTTATCATATGCTTATTTTCCCCCTTTAAATTGTTAGCCTTGTTATTATCTGCAACGTCACTTGGCTCTCTGCCAGATCAAAGATCTGCAAACATTTAAAAGAAATACATGGGGATATTATTATTGGGCCACGGTAGATTTATGACTTCCTGTAAATTATAATCTGGATCAACAATAGAAGACACTGCTAATACATATAATAGTCATCTAAAGCTAAATTTCATTTGAATTATGGAGAAAACTGTTGAATGGTTGGTTATTACAGAGCTTAAAGATACTAAGATAACATGAAAATTTATCATAAAGACAATGTACTATTTACAGAAGAAAAAATAATAATATCATTTATCCTTTATCCACCTTTATCCAGGGTGTTGGAGAAATGAAAGCAATGGGATTAGCACCAAATGACAACTCTCCTATGGTACATTTTAATAGAATTCCAATCCTCCTTTTCGTAGGAGGTGGGAAGAGTACAGTGCTGAAGGACATTCTCAAAGTGCAAGGACGTTTCTTTTTTTTACTTTCTTGGTAATCAATACATCTTTAAAATACTTATCTCTTGCAATCAATTCTTCAAGCAAACCAAATGACATGGTAATTTTAACACTTTGTACGTTCTAGGATCATGTTAGCTAAGTGTCTTTCTGACAGATGAATAAAAACAATTATATAGATCAATAAAACACACCATGCCAAGCTAATATCTATTGTTTTGAAAAATTATGATTAGACCGTCCTTAGCAGGAGCAGCAGGGAATGAAGTAACTATTCAAGCAAATGCCTTCAAAGAACGTCATCTTCTATAGAGCCTTCAGCTCCAAAGGACATGCTAATATGATCCAAATAGCTTGTAAATTGAAAGAGACTAGAGAGAATCGATAATTTTTCACGGATAGTAATCATACATTTATATAAAGCCCTAAAATCCATAGAATAGGAAACAAATATACATAACAAAAAAAATAATCTCTACCTACCACTAATCACATAAATCAAGCTAAATCAAATCAAACTAATTAGGAAGACTATTTACAACTAGATATTACAACACTCCCCCTCAAGTCTGAGCATAGATATCAAGCATATCCAACTTGTTGCAAATGTAAAAAACTTGAGTTCCATTAAGAGTTTTTGTGAAAATATCTTCAAAGTTGATCTCCAGTCTTAACATACTTTGTTGAAATTAAATTTTGTTGCACTTTTTTTACAAATAAAATGACAATCAATCTCTATATATTTAGTTCATTCATGAAAAACTATATTAGATGTGATATGGATTGCAATTTGATTATCATACCACAATGTTACCGGTGCTGAGAATTTGAAACCAATCTCTCCTATAAGTTGAAAGATCTACATTATTTCACACATGGATTGAGTTATGACACTATACTTTCACTCAACAATAGATCGAGATACAACATTTTGCTTCTTATGTTTTCACGAAATTATATTACCACCAACAAACACACAATAACCAGTAGTGGATATTCAATCAATTTTAGAACTTGCTTAAATCTGCATCAGAAAAACACTCAATTCAAGTATGATCATAGTTCTTATATAACAAGCCTCATCCTGGGATCTCTTTCAAATAGCACAAATTTTGTTCTAAAGTTATCTGGTGAGGAATTGTTTGAGTAGATATGAATTGGCTCAAAATGCTAACAGCATAAGCTATGTCTGGAAGATTTACTGTAAAATAATTCAATTTGTCAACCAATCTCCTATATCTCTCTGGCTCTTCAAATAGATCTTCATCCTTCGTGAGTTGAAGGTTATAAGTCATTTACTATTTCAATTAATAAATCCATAACATACTTCCTCTGAGATAAAACAATATATTTCTCACTTCTTGAAATCCCAATTCCCAGAAAATACTTCAGCATCCCCAAATCATTCGTATTAAATTGACTCTGAAGAAACTCCTTTAGGGATGAGATCCCTTGAGCACCATTTTCACTTATGATAATATCATCTACATATACAACTAGAAATATAATCTCATATGCAGATTGTCTATAAAAGAATGTATGATCATATTTACTTTTAATCATCCCAAAAATTTTCACAACTTGACTGAACTTGTCAAACCAAACACAAAGATTCTACTTTAAATCATACAGATAACGTGTGCCTTTCTCAATTCCCCTTTAACATCACTGTCAAAAAATTTCAAGAAACAACAAATTATATTTTTATTTCATCAAAATAGAGAATGAATTCATACACAATGTTAATTTCAAGATTACCTTCCCCCTTAATATTGGTGTTTAAAAGATACTCAAGATATCTCTAATGGTAAATTTCAGTTGAAGCCCTTTCTTTTTCTTTAGGAGCACCTGTCATCCATGGATGCAAAATCTTTTGTCATGATGACAACAATGAATGAAGGATGTGATGCGATCGTGGATGGCAAGATAATCTCCTAGTTACCATTTATTGTGCAAAAAATAACAATACCCATAAATGTCCACGTCAACATTATTAAATGAAAATTGGTTATAAGGTAGGCCTTGATGGAACTGTAACAAAGAACTACTGCATGCAAATTAAAGAAGAACAACCACAGTTAGAGGGAAGCAAAAAGTGAACTATATGGGATAGAACTGGTTAGGGTAAGTTCATGATGCATATTCAGTCATTGTTAAAGGCATAAGGTATTCATGATGCACATTTAGTCGTATAGGCATAAGGTATGCAACAATTTTTCAGTCCAATGCCTTTAGTCTTACATTCAATTTTTGAATTTTCAACTGCATAAATAAAGAGGAAAAAAGGAAATGTAAGGGTTGCAATGCCACAACAAAGGAAATTGTAATGCGTAGACAAGAACAATAACACGCAGAAGAGTCATAAAGGTGAAATCACAATTAAAATCCCACAAAAGATTTGCAAATGCATTCCTAATCCTAACCTACTGCCTGCCAATTGGTTGATAATGTCAGGCTGCATTGTACCAAATTTGGAAACCACCTAAGTTACAAAGTCAAAATTATCAATTTCTCAATTTGGTACTTTTTCTAGCATATTTAAGCTCCTGCTGAGAATAAAATTTAAGGCTTCCTACTTTGAAGTCAAAATATGCATGACGTAATAGATAACCCTTCCCAAATTCCTCCAAATTAGGAACCTCAAGTTTGGAAACCTAATAAGCAAAAAGAACACAACTAAGCTAAGGCAATTCTGCAACTTCTAAAACATTTGGAGCCTGACTCCTAACACAATGCCCCTAGTCCAGCAACTTCTAGTCCTAAAAGAAACTTAAATAGAGAAAATAATCAAGATATTTAAAAATAATAATTTCAGAAATATTCATAGCTATAGCCAAAATGTTTGTCCGCATAGTGTTTCTTCAAATTACTAACATGATAATGACTGTGAAGTTGATAAGATAGAAAGAAAGAGATAAGAATATTAATTGTTCCAGATGAGATGGACTCTCTTAAAAGATTCGATAGATTTAATAAGAGCTATTGCAGGTGATTCAATTTGAAAACATAGTATTGTCAGCATCAAGATAAACATTCAACAGGAGTTTAAATATTGCATCCAACAAGTTGAAAGAACAAAATCATAAACTAATTATCAAGGCAAATAAGTTTTAGCCTTATAAGAATCATGAAACAAAATATCAAGGCAAAAACAATAACTTGATTTTTCACCATGTCTGATAAAAGTATTATCATACCTGGTCCGTACCTATATATTAATGTGTTCTTAATTAGTATAATTTTTATTCATGTTTTCAATGTTTAATTATAGGTTTTTATCATGTTTTAGATGTTTGTTAGATTTAATTTTGTGTTTGCAGATGTTTCAAAAAAATTGCAAGTAAAAGAAGACGCACAGGCGTGTGACGAGACGTGCGTGAGGGAGCTGAATACTAGAAGACCTCCACGTGTGTGACACCATGTCACGCCTACGAGGGTGATTACACCTCTGCCTGTTATCTTCTTCCTTGTCACACACGTAAGGCATCGGCATGGGCGTGAGAATTTTGCAATCTCCAACCTATCGCAAGCATGCAAATTTAGCTTGACGCCAAGTTCCAAATTTCTTATCACCAGCACACTGTGGTGTTGTGAATGTGAAGTAGTTATGCCTTCCCAACCTGTAGCGTGCATGACATTTCGTCACACACGTGTCAACTAGCGAACTGCAGAGTCCAATACGTGATGAAAGTCTGCTTTCTGCAATTGGACCCACAATATGTAGGATTACTTCTGGAGCTTATTTTTGGGAATTTTGTTGACGTATTTAGAGGGAAAATATTGTATCTTTAGAATTAGAATACAACTAAAGCTTTGAGTAGCATAAAAATAGTTTCTTTTTAGTTTTTGAAATGAGTTCTTTCTTTGAAACTTTAAGGGAAACGTTCTGCAACTTTCGAAAGAGAATGGTTAAAGAAAACTCATAGGTCACTCTACTCCATACTATTCCAGCAAACTTTTCATCATTGAATAGAACTACTTTGGTACATGAGGATTGGTTTGGAGGGTAACTTGAAAATTCAGGAACCAACCAGTCTTTAGTTGAATTTTTTATCAACTTTTAAGGAAGCAACTTAGTCCTTTATTTCTTTCATTGTTGTAACATGCTTAGCATAATATGTGATATTAACATAACCATTGTAGTATCAATGCTAGGGTAATTTAATTTAGATATTCAATGAGCAAATCCAATTTGTATGAACTTCTCTTTACTATTAATGAAGAATTATTTCTTTTCCAATTTTAATTATGTTTATTTAGTTTCAAATTAAATAATTGACTGTCTACTTTTTGTTTAATTAAAATTACATTATTAGAAATATCGTATTTAATTTAACCTAAAAATTGGATTTCACATTAGTTACATCATTAATTTGGGTAATTAGTGAATTAAGGCGAGCTATTGAAAGCTTATCTCATAGTGCTAATTGAATTAGGGAAGAGATTGCAAATTGAAGAGGTGATCTAAATATATGTTTTGTCTCATCAATTTTAATTTGTTAAATTTGATTACTTCCTGATTTCTTTATGTTAAGATATTAATGCATGATTTTAGGCTAAGTTCTAGGATGCATGATTCTAGGCTAAGTTCTAGGCTAAGAATCAGTATGTTGCTGTAAATATATTATTCTACTTCCTTATTTGTATTACTTCCTTATTTTTATTTGATTTTACTTCCTATTTTGTATCTTACACCTAGTATATATACTCATTAGCTTGAAGGAATAATCAAGCTGTGTAATTCAGACTTCACTCTCTTTTTCTTCTTCTTTCTCCTCTTCTTTCCCTGAATTTCTCATGGTATCAGAGCCATAGAGTTTTTGTTTCTGTTACTGTTCATGTTACTGTTACTGTACTATTCACGATCCATTTTTTTGGCCGATTTCCATTGGTACCATCGGTTTTCAGTTCTGACCTCTCCGATATTTCAGCACTCAAAGGCAGCCCTGTTCTTCCCGGTCTTCTCTGGTTTTTCAACCTCTCTTCAACATGTCTGACATCTCGGGTTCTCTAAAGCCTTTTATTTCATCTATTTCTAGTCCTCCAACAATCACTACAGTTAAACTACAAGGCAGTGATAATTATGTTTCATGGGCAGCATCTATTGAGTTGTGGTTAATGGGTCAAGGATATAGTGATCACTTAGAAAGAATTGCTAGTGACATTGATGACAAGAATAGGGCTACATGGATTAAGATTGATGCACAATTATGTAGTTTGTTGTGGCATTCTTTGGATCCAAAATTATTGACTCTTTTTCAATCTTGCAAAACATGCTACAAAGTCTGGACAAAGGCAAAAACATTGTATACTAATGATATTCAACGTATTTATAAAGTTGTGTCTGACCTTGTCCATTTACAGCAAAATTTTCAAGATATGTCTAGCTACTTGGGACAAGTTGAAACTTTGAAAGATGAATTTAATTCTCTCATGCCATTTTCTGAAAGTATCACTGAACAGGAAAATCAGAGAGAAATTCTTTATGGTATTAGCCTTGATAAGGCTTCGGAGAGATTTGGCTTCAATACGCGATCAAATTCTTGCTAGTCCAGTCATTCCTACTCTCGATGAAGTGTTTGCTCGGTTACTTCGCATCTGCTCCACTAAGCCTGAAATTGAGTCATATGTACTAGCTATACAGAGAAATAACCATCAAGGAGATAATTGAAAATGGAAAGGAAAAGGATCCAAATTTCATTGTACTCACTGTGATAAGGGAGGTCATACACGTGACACTTGTTGGGCCCTTCATGGTCGACCTCCAAGGAATAATCAGAATAATCGATCTACTGCTCATATGGCTCAGTCTCAAAGAGATGGGATTCTTCCTTTGCCAACTACTCAAGGTCAGGGATATGATTCAGTTACATTGACTGGGGCTGATTATACTGATTATTTGCAGTATCAAGCATCAAAACAGCAGTCATCTTCTTCCATGGTTTCTGTTGCTCAATCGGGTAATTCATTTGCTTGTCTAACACGGACTTCACCTAGTAAATCTTGGATCTTTGATTCTGATGCTTCTGATCATATATCTGGTAATAATCCACTCTCCATCCATTTCCTCTACAATCACCTTAGTTAATGGATCACAAACATTGATTAAAGGAGTAGGAGAAAGTAATCATCTCTCTGCTATTCCCTTAGTCTCTGTCTTATATGCTCCAGAATGTCCTTAAAATTTGATATCCATTAGTAAAATATCTAAACAACTTAATTGTAGAGTAATATTTGATTCCAATTCTGTTTCTGTGCAGGACCGGAGTACGGGGAAGATGATTGGCGAAGGTCATGAGTCAAATGGATTATATTATCTTTCTTGCCCTGCCACTGCCTTTACTTCTACTCCTTCAGTTGATCTTCTTCATAATCGCTTGGGTCATCCTAGTCTCACAAAATTTCAAAAAATGGTTTCTGGTATTTCAACATTGTCTTCTATTGAGTGCAAGTCTTGTCAGCTTGGAAAGATAATACTTGAAAACATACTCGTAGTTCTTTTCCTAAGCGATTGAATAATAGAGTTTTATCTTTGTTTAATGTTGTTCACTCAGATATATGGGGTCCAAGTTGTATTGGTACAAACTAGGATTTTCATTATTTTGTTACTTTTATTGACGATTATTCTCGTTATACTTGGTTATTTCTAATAAAACATAGATCTGAGTTGTTTACTATTATCAAAAACTTTTGTGCTGAAATTCAAAATCAATTTGGTGTCTTTATTAAAATTTTGCGTAGCGATAATGCACGAGAATATATGTCTCATCCCTTTCAGAAATTATGGCATCCCAGGGAATCATTCACCAAACATCTTGTGCATATACCCCTCAACAAAATGGAGTGGTTGAACGGAAAAATAGACATCTCATTGAAACAACCCGAACCATGCTCATTCATCATAATGTTCCACTTCGTTTTTGGGGGGATGATGTCTTAACTGCATGTTATCTAATTAATCGGATGCCCTCCTCAATTTTGCAAAACCAGAGTCCTCATTCTATTTTGTTCCCAAGTCAACCCTCTTACCATCTCTCCGCTCGTGCTTTTGGGTGTACTTGTTTTGTCCATAATCATACCCCTGGTAAGGATAAACTTCATCCTAAATCTATTAAATGTGTCTTCTTAGGGTATTCTCGTCTACAAAAGGGTTACAAATGCTATGATCCAACAACTAACAAATACTTTATCTCAGCAGATGTAACCTTTTTTGAGACATCCCCTTATTTTTCACCAACCACAGACCAACGATCTATAATAGAAGCTCTTCCAAATCCCATTTTTCCAATTTCTATCACACCATCACCATCACCTAAACCATTACAAGTCTACTCTAGAAGACCTATGCATGGTCTTGATGTTCTTCTTGCAGGTACAAATCAGATAGATACTCCACTTGACTCATCTTTTGCGCCACCCACTTCTCCAACACCGGTCCTATCTCAGACAGAAGAACCCACTCCACCTATTGCTATCAGAAAAGGTATTCGTTCTTCTCGTAATCCTCATCCCATTTATAATTTCTTGGGCTATCATCGTCTATCACCTTCATACTATGCATTCGTATCCAATTTATCCACTGTTCCTATCCCGAACACTGTTAGTAAAGCACAGGAACATCCAGGTTGGCAACAGGCTATGGTTGAGGAAATGAATGTTCTTCATGCTAATAACACTTGGGAGCTGGTTCCATTGCCATATGGAAAATCTGTAGTTGATTGTCGTTGGATTTATACAGTGAAAGTTGGCCCTGATGGTAAAATCGATCGCTTGAAAGCTCGTTTGGTTGCTAAAGGGTACACTCAGGTTTCCAGCCTTGATTATGGGGATACCTTTTTTCCAGTTGCCAAGATTGCCTCTGTTCGGCTCCTTATTTCTCTTGCTGCTATGCACCATTGGCGTATTCATCAACTGGACATTAAAAATGCCTTCTTACATGGAGAATTGACAGAAGAAGTTTATATGGAGCAACCATCAGGTTTTATTGCTCAGGGGGAGTCTGGGTTGGTTTGTCGACTGCGAAAGTCTCTTTATGGTTTGAAACAATCTCCAAGGGCAAGGTTTGGACGGTTTAATACTGTTGTTCAGAACTTTGGAATGCATAGAAGCGAATCAGATCACTCGGTGTTTTATCGTCATACAAGTCATGGTAAATGTATTTACTTAGTAGTATATGTGGATGACATTGCTATAACAGGAGATTATCATGACGGAATCGCTCAACTCAAGCAACATCTCTGCAGTTATTTTCAAACTAAAGATTTGGGGAGATTGAAATATTTTTTGGGCATTGAGGTGGCACAATCAAATACAAGCATTGTCATTTCACAGAGGAAATATGCCTTAGATATTTTGGAAGAGACATGAATGTTGGATTGCAAACCAGTGAAAGCCCCTATGGATCCAAATGTTAAACTTGTTCCAGGATAAGGGGAGCCATTGAAAGACCCTGGACAATATCGAAGATTGGTGGGAAAACTAAATTATCTCACTATCACTCGCCCAGATATTTCATTTGTAGTAAGTGTGGTCAGCCAATTCAGTCCCATGTGACAGTCATTGGGATGCAGTAATACGCATCCTTAGATATATCAAAGGATCTCCAGGACAGGATTTGTTGTATAAGGACAGAGGACATACACAAATTATTGGGTATTCATATGCTGATTGGACAGATTCTCCTTCAGATAGAAAATCCACTTCGGGATATTGTGTCCTGATTGAAGGAAATCTAATATCATGGAAAAGCAAAAAGCAAGATGTTGTAGCAAGATCAAGTGCAGAAGCAGAATATCGAGCCATGACCTTAGTTACTTGTGAACTTGTTTGGTTAAAATAGTTACTTGAAGAATTAAGGTGTGGAGATGTTAGTCCAATAAAATTGATTTGTGATAATCAAGCAGCACTACACATTGCTTCAAATCCAGTCTTCCATGAAAGAACAAAACACATTGAGATAGATTGTCATTTTCTCAGACAGAAGATTGAATCCGGATGCATTGTTACGAACTTTGTGAATTCGAATGATCAATTGGCAGACATTCTCACTAAAGCTCTAAGAAGACCACGAATTGAATATATATATAACAAGCTAGGAGCATATGATATATACGCTCCAGTTTGAGGGGGAGTGTTAAGATATTAATGCATGATTCTAGGCTAAGTTTTAGGATGCATGATTCTAGGCTAAGTTCTAGGTTAAGAATCAGTATGTTGCTGTAAATATATTATTCTACTTCCTTATTTGTATTACTTCCTTATTTGTATTTAATTTTACTTCCTATTTTGTATCCTACACCTAGTATATATACCCATTAGCTTGAGGGAATAATCAAGCTGCGTAATTCAGACTTCACTCTCTTTTTCTTCTTATTTCTCCTCTTCTTTCCCTGAATTTCTCACTTTAATTCTAATTTAATCAATTCACTCTTAAAATTTATTGAAATTTAATTAGAGTGTTCAGCGTTTAATTTTCTTGTCTATTAGTAATTTATAGTTAATTAGGGATATAAGCCTAACACTTCATTGAGAGATCGACCTTGGGAGTAATTTGCCAATATTATAATTGACAGATACACTTGTGAATACACTTTGAGTTACATCAAGTATAACAGATTATATATATATAATATTCTCTTTTGGTTTTATGTTCTTTTATTTTTTATCCTTTATTTTTGATCCATTATAAGGCACATCAGAGTAGTCCTCTCCTTTGAAAACCCACCTAGAATTTATATTCATGAACCAAATTTTATTGGAATACAAAAGCTAAGATCAGGGCCTCTCGTATAATCACTATTACTGAAATTTTCTTTCCTTTTTTGGTCAATAAATTTTTATTGCCAAAGTAAAGCATATACAAAAACAATTTGCAACAAAAGAATAAACAGTACAAACAATACTTCAGTACCAAAGCATCTAAAAGGTATGAGAAACTAACAGTTTCTTATTGACCAAAATCTATACTTAATGTTATATTTAATCCTCCTCAACACTCTATTACAATCTAGGCCATCATTTTTAGAAAAAACCAGCATTCATTTCTTGCCAAATCCAATATATTGTGGCTATCAAAGCAACTCTTTTAACCTTACAATCAAATTTTTCCCTGAAGCTTTCTTGCAAAACCAACTAATTTCCTTTCGTCTATAACGATCCCTCTCAATATTGCACCAATCCATTACAATTTTCCAGATGACATTGGAAAAATCATATTCAAAAAAAAGATGGGGGATAGCTTTCGGTTGCAATCTCCTAGCATAAGAAAGATGGAGAATTTATCAGTTGCAATCTCCCAGCATAAGAAAGACATTTGACTATCCAACTATAAATTCTAGCTATTACTTTAGAAATTAAACCATCACAATTAGCTTTGTTCAAACAAGAAGTTAAATTTTGAGCCCTTTGTAAAATAACAAATAATTGTCTTACCTCAGCGCACACTTCAAATGCTTCAATTAGCACAATCATGAACATCGATCTACCAAACTATTTTTAATGCTCTATTTTAAATGGGATGAGTGGTCCATGTACTTAAAACCTAAAAGGTTTTTAATAATTATTCTTTGTCTTCTAACATGCACAACCAAAGGAGTGATATAAGCTCCATGTTGGTAAACTACATACTTCAGGGATTCAAAGGTATGTAAATATTCCATGTTGACCAAATCTCTATCTAAGTTCCTCCAAATTCTAAAATTACCCTGCTGAATATTTCTCCAAACATAAGAGCATCCTCTATTTTTTAGCCCTATTAGGTCAAAATCTCTACTAGTTAACCCTTCCACATTTAAACCCTTTATTATTTTTTGATTGTACAAAACCACACTGAGATCCCCTTGCACCAACCACTTACAACTAATAGAAGAATCTAAATGGAAGAAAAAGTCCCACAAAATTTTTCCTTTTGACATTATTATGATCAAACACAATAGTCCATTAAAATTTTATATATATATATATATATATATATATATATATATATAAAAACATTTGAACTTGATTGTTTGAATCACTTGGACTTGCATGACCCTGGGATCGTATATGATCCAAATTCTCCTGAAATTTGCATCTTAATAATTAATAATGAAATCCCAACCCTCAAGACTTACTCCCTTTCTAATTTTGTCCATATTCCCCTACCTAACTCATGTTCCCAAAAGGCCAAAAATACCAATTTGTATTTTGCAATCAAATATTTAACTTCCTATTGCTTTAAGGGATCATGAAGACCCCTTATGTCCTAACTTGCTATTATTTCCCCCTGTCTGGGGGCTTTATACTCCTCTTGGCCCCATACTATCTCTTACAACCTCAATCTCAACAAATTTATCAATTAAGCTACTAGTGTTTGTTTAACTCATATCCAGACAAGAACTAGTAACTTTGTTTTTCCCCTCACCACAGTAATCCATTTCTACTAAGTTGAATGTCTTGGGTAGATTTCCTTAGGGGTTCAAAAAAATACATTTTCCACATCCCTTCTCTTTGACACTTAATCCCTTTGTTTGCCAAATCATAATATTGATTGTACATTGATCGGAAAACAAAGGTTTGCCACCTAAATTGCCAATTCTACTTAGCAACTCATTGCTCCAGAATTCCCAAGGTGAAGTGGTAGGTTGATACATATTGGGTTTCATTCTAGCTTACCAGGATTTGAGAATAAAAGGTCTCCTAATGAATGTGTACGGTCCTTCACTTAGCAGTCACTCCTTCCTCAGTTGGTTGAAAAGAAATACATTATCTCCACCGAGTGAACAGTAAGAAGTCCATACCTCATCATTATTAAGGGCAAAACCTTTCGTTTTGTGAATCGAAGGTTAAGATCATAGATGCTTTCATTTAATGCAAGTTTCCATCGTTGTGTCTCCCTTTGAGTTTCAGTGGAATGGAATTTGCAATTTTAGCGCCATTGCTCACCATCGAGGTATGTACAGCAATTCACTTTTAGTCCTTTTTTCCACAATTACTACTGCTTCACTTCTTGGATGCAACTCTGCCCCTTCAATCAAAACTGGCACCTCTGCTCCTTCAATCAGAACTAGCCGATTCTTCATCCCTAAGTCTGATGAAACATTATCCTCCATAGTTGTTGGATTATTCCCAACCATTCATCTACTGCCATATTCATCACCACCACTCTTAAAGAGAAGTGATTTTCAAATTTTGCCATATGATCTTCCTTCTCTATCATCATAGTAGCACCATTCTCTCTTTGAACAATTTATTTAACAAGACGATTTTGCAAATGATTCCTGAGCTCAGTTTGCTATGGAAGATTAGGGATTCTACAATTTTTCTTCCTCGTACCACAAAGAGCGTATATTGCAAAATTCCAAGACTTGCTAATCTAGCACCGAGAGAAAAACCAAAGACACCATGCAAACTCAATACATTGACATTTTCAATATTGAAATAGCACAATAGTAATAATATTATAGCTAGAAAAATTTTAAAAACCACAATAAAAGCCCTTTACTATGTTTTATCCATTCATAACTCTGCCAATGATAAAGTAACAAAAAGAATATTCCCATCAGAAGTTTTTGGGGATAGTTAAAATTAATTAAAACAAAAAAACAACAAAAAAAAGGAATATGACTACTCAAATTTCAGGCTAAAATCAAACATAACAACTACACTAAATCATTGAATTACAGAGTTCAGCATATAATCAAACTTGAATTTCAAATATGGAACTCATTAGCAAAATATCTGGCAATAAATAACTGGCATGATACGATAAAAATAAATCAGTGACTTCAACAAGTAGCCACATTATGAAAGCAAAAACATTTTTAACATTAACATTTTTTTTGCTGCTCTACATCAAATAATAAGGTTATATCGTTAAGGCCTTGAAATTAATTAATATTTAGTTCGTGACAGAAGTCAAAGCCCATGAATTAATTACAGTCCTACATATTGTATAGGCGCAAAACTCATATATAGGTTCCTCACCTATACATTTTTTCCCTATCGAGCCTCAGTAGTTTCATTTGTGAAGTTTTTTATGAGATATTCTGAATTTTTCTCATTGAAAAGTGATGAAATACATCCCAAGTCCTAACATTTATACAAAGATGCCTAGTATACAAGTCCATAAATCTAGGAGCTAAAAAAGGAAAGAATCCCACTGAATTAGGAACTACCTAGATAGGAAACATAACATAAAGTGTAATTTAAACCTAATCTAAATAAAGAAAAAATAAATTATTAACGTATTTACACAAATGGCTCTTTTCCACAATTTGATAAAATTTTATCCTTCAATTATTTTCTATTAAAATGAACTTAATTTTTACCAAAAATAATAAAAATACAATAAAATCATTTATGCCATAGAAGAAACTATAGAAAAATAAGGCAAAATGCATATTTTTTGGTCCCTAAACTATACATTTATTCTATTGGACTCTTATAAATTTATTGGATATAATTGGGCCCTTGAACTATATGGGTTTTGCCTATTATATACTATAATATGATATAAACCAGCAAACCATTAGCATTCATCTTGGCCCAGATTGTTTGAAAGAAGATGAAACGAGGAATAAATTATCATTTAGATGTCACCATAATGCATGATTACTGTACTGCCATATACAGTGAAATACTATAAATATCATCAAACATCCACAACTAGCTGGACACTCATAATACATAATTAAAGCATAATCTTAGCAATCTTTTCCTAATTGATTTTGAATTGTTTTAATCATCTAAAACATGATATCTGCATCATATCGATAAAATATGTGAAAAGAAACACATTCAAGGGCTCTGAACTTGCAAGTACCATTAACCCTTCCGACTGAAGTTGTGTTATATTGAAGAACTCTATCAATGCCCTAGACTACAAATTTAACAGTCGAAAAACATAACTTCTCAAAATACAGACAAGATGAAGGATAAATCATCAGATGACGAAAACTCTGTTTGAATTTCTTTTAAGACTGAAAAAATGTAAAATATAACATAAAAATAAAACTATCATTCAACTCGTTTCATTTTTTGCAATCCAATGTTCCCCTTGTCCTCAAAAAGACATTGCAAAAACAATAGAAAGCTGTCTACATAATTCTGACTGTAAGACCAGAGTCAATGCAGCAACTGAAGTAACCAAAGAAATACAAGTCTAGTGAAAAGTGAAAACCAACAGAATAATATGACAAGTCATAAGAGTCTAAAAATAGTTATACAAAAGGCTCAAGGATCATCTATTAAAGACATCAAGAAAATATACAACCATAAACAGGAAGGCACAAAAAGAAACATTTTGTAGCAAAAGAAGAGAGGGAAAATGAAGATTTATGCAAATCAGCTTCCTATGAGTTTCAAAACCTGTGCCAAGTGTAATAGAAAATAATCCCATAAGTCATATCATTGAAACTGAAACTTACATGATAGTCTAGGCAGTGTACCAAGATGGTGAGAAAATTATTAATATATTCCCTTCAAAGAAGAAAACCTAATTCCTGTACCACCATTTGACACATGAGACATAACTCACTATTGAAAACTTTTTGAACATGTGTTTGTGTTCATAAGCTTTCCAAGCTCAAAATTGATATTCACATATCTTTAGCAATGAAGCAAATCTTGAACAGCAAAATCATTAGACTACCAAGTACCAATATATAGCCTCTTCAACAAACCGACATATGATGATTGATGAACTCATACAATGATCTTCCACAACTCTAAAGATACTGAGGAAAATCTTGCTTCTAGGAGCATTCAATCAGTTCTCAAGTAATTCAACCAATACGATATGTCTCCATTAGAGAATTTTATCTCACCTCCTATCTCAATCTAGGGTTGCCTTTTCATTTAGGGGAATAATATATGATTATGAGCCTTCTTCGTATGGCCAAAATACCTGCCGTCAGGATTTCCAAGAGTCGATAAGAAAGCAGTATTTTGGCCTAATACATCTGTTAACACTTGAACTTGCCACAAAAGGTCATTTAGGCACCTCAACTGAGAATATCACTTATTGATACCTCAACCCTTATTCGAAATATCTACAAAAAAAAAAGTGTAAAGCACACATGCTGGCATGGAAAGACAACCAATCACAAAATACATAAGGCTAAAATCTAAATATGTCTAGGTGGCAAAACAAATCCATCACTTTGCTATCTCTCAGTCCACCCTTCACTATCCTTGTCCTCATCTTTGAGAAACATCTCTCTCTCATCCAAAGCTCTAATCCTAATCCATAAAATATTTCTACAGGCTCCTCAAAGACGATTTTCAATTAAATCCACTTATGCATTCATCCAGTTTGTAGTTTAATCTCATGAATTCAATCCTATACTTATTGAAGATTGGGCATCTAAATCTTGAGTCCTTGACGTTGTAGCACTGGGAGAGAAGCTTGTTAGTATAACTAGTGGCATTCCAATACACTGGTTCTGATTTCTTCAGTTCCTTTCATTTACTATTAAAAAAAATTATATTGTAAGTAATGATGAGGGAGAGAAGCTTGTTAGTATAACTAGAGGGAGCATTTTTTAGAATTTAACGCATTGAATGATGAGATGAGCAAAGAAAATGAGGGATATAATTTGGCAAAAAGATTAAGTTAATGGTATGAAATTTATTGACTTTGATGGATTTTGTGCGATTAAACTTGAAAAAGAAGAGGGTATGGAAATGAGGCATAAAAACAGTAATGGCCAAACTGAGTGATGATCATCCATTCATCCCCCATCATTCTAGATGCGGTAACCAATGTTTTATGTTTTTTCAGTTTAGTTCATCTTTTCGATGAATTCACGCACCCCTACTCAGATATATAAATATTACACCCACTTTGCCACATCAGCAAAAAGGTTTTATTAGTCACAATATTTTTGAGTTGAGGTATCTCTAAGACAAAGTACTGAGTTGAGATGTCTAAATGACTTTTTGTTGCAATTTCAGGTGACTACAGATGTATTAGGCCATATATATTCAAGTGTACAGTCACCAATGCCATGAAAGTTCTCTCAGGTTCTTCTAGTTTTGGACCCCACAGTCAGAATAGTCTACTACAGCATGCAAACTTATGTCCGCATTCATAATGGACAAGTAAAAGATATGCTTTACATATAAAAGATTCTAACAACCAAATATTTAAATAAAAAAAAAAGGCAGGTCTGAATAGGATATGTCCATGCTTATTTAAACTTCTACGATATGTGTATCCATGAAAGCTGATTTAATAATGCATCATTGGAAAGCAAGGCATAAAAGGTTTCCATGAACACTGACTTCATAATGCGTCAGTGAAAAGAAAAACTCAAGGTGTATCCCTGAACACTGATTTATAATGTATCATTAAATGGCATTCAAATTGAAGAATCTACTGAGACCAATTTAATATCTGGCATGATGTCTACTCAATGCCAGACAAAATGCAAAATGTTAGATATCATTAAACAAAACATGAAAGTGACAATGGAATAAAGTCGCCAAATATGTTAAAAAAAATATCAATTTAAGGATTAAAGATGTATATTCAAAACATACCATCTCAACCCGCATGAAATAATCGTTCATGTGATTATATCACTCAAGTGATAGTTTCCAAATAAATGCAGATAAAAATATGAATTTATACTTTTTATTTTCAGTCTAGCATGAAATATCCAAACCGCTGAAAACTTCGAACACTGAATGAGAAGGCATATCTAAACAATCAACGTATGTGATTCCATGCCTAGTAAGGAAACAGCAGAAAACTGTCATCAGCACATACCAGAAACTCTCAACCTTTAATGTAGAGACACAGGCATCCTATATAGCTCAAAAAGGTGCAGTTACTGGACCCTTAACGCAACCAATGTAGGTACATTCAATTTAACACTTCCATATTTTTAGGAGATCATAAGGTGCCCATTCCATTATAAGTATCTGTCTTGTAGAAAGGACTACATTAGGGTAAAGTGAAATACAGGAGTAACAGAGGACAAGTCACAAAAACAAATAATTGTTTCAAACTTCAATGTTTTCTAAACATTTATGAATATTTTGAGTGCCAAGATTATCCCGTAAGCTATTCCAGAACCATGTCTGTTCTACGTTAATTAATTTTTTCAACCTTTTTCGATACATGTAAGAGATCATACCTGAAATAACCATTTCTGTTCCAGATGCGTAATGCGCGTTACCAGTAGGCACATAGGATAACATGAAGTCCTCAAGTAATTAGTCAACCTGCCACAACAATAATTTGCCTTAGCTGTTGGAGGTCATATCATAGATTACTTTCTTGAACCTACAATAATTTGCGTTAGCTGTTGGAGGTCATATCATAGATTACTGTTTTGAACCTGCATACTATGTTAATATCTTTCCTTGTATAACTGTAACTGGCAGTTGCCAGTGCCACTTTTCCACATTTAGATTTCCAAATTTTCCAAATATCGACTTCGTAATTTTGCTCTTTTCCACTATCACAGAGTCTATCAGCGATAAGACAACTTTTTCCATTGTTGATGAACTACATCATAATGTACTTGTGTATCATTTCACAAGGGCCATTTTCGACATGCTACCACCAGAACGTGAAGTCTTAATATTATAGTAAATTGAAAATTATACTTTGCACAACCACACTTGGCAAGAATATATCAAACTCATTTTTCTTATTTGCAATTTAATCTTCAAAATGTTAAAGCATTTAAAGCAAGAAGTACTAATCAGCGAATGAATGTCAACTGTGCTTCCTCAGCATGAAGTTATCATCACTAGAACAGTCAGTTTGTTCAAATCCTAGACATTAATGGTAGTTTCCTAAAACAGATCTTGATGCAAAGATATGATAAAAATTGCAGACAATGCAAACATACAAGCATTTACTATCTTCCTGAAAAAAATGCTTAATTCTAGTTACATTTTCTGTACAATTTGTTTAGTATTACTAGAAACAATAGCTAAAATGCCAAGTTTCCAGCAAGTACTCACAAGTTATTAACCTCAATCCCATTATGAGAACCCTACTTCACTGATATTCTCCGTCTAGCACCACAATCATCAAGCATCATCTATTCATTGACTGCTCTAAAGAATCGAACCTTTATTCTCTACTTCAAACTTCATTACTGATTCTTATTGCAGCTCCTTCCATAGAAATGATGATAAGGTCCTGCAGGCACAATCAGCTTTATCAGAAGAACGTGTAAAGAAATAAAATAAGCATGGTTATAAAGTCTTCAATGGAAAATATTCGAGCAAGGTTACATCCAACCTAACAAGAATCCAACATGCATGATTGGGCATTCAAATCCTAACAGGTTTATAAAATCTCTGGCAACATCAGTTATACATTGTCAAATTTTAAGAAGCAAAAGAATTATGAGATCAATATAGTAATCTACAATATTAAAGAAAAAAAAAATAGGTTTAAGCTAGATGAAATGAACATAATGACAAATGCAACTAGCAGCAACCAATTGAATATAGAAACTGTTGCTATCAGAATATACTTGTAGTTGATGAAGCATAGCAAACAGATTGACAAAAAGTTCCATATACTGCGTCTCTCTAACTAAGAAACTGGGTAATGTTATTGAACAGCAAGATTAGCAATTCTAATATGAGTTGGTTAAAATTCTGCCGGGACAAAGTTCAACAAATGATGGGGAAAAAAAGAAACTCATGAGGATTAAAAGGTTAGCAAATGAAGCTCATACCTCTTCACAAGTCAGAAACCCCCACAGTATCCCCCAAATCCCAACCCCTCGCCACCCAAAATAAATACAGTAGCATGCTCCCAAAATCCAGTAAAAGCCCAAAAATTTACGATGCCACCACAAACTAGTCGCGTCTCTTAAAAGGATGTAAAGTTTTAGCATTACCAGTGAAGAACCCCACAAAAATAACCCAGGAAATTTGAGAGAAGAAAGAAAAACTTGAAATCTAAGCTCCTTTCGAACTTGAATCACGCGCATCAAAGCCATACCGGCGTGTGAGAGACGCCTCCTCGTACGGCTAGTAATGTAAAATAAAAACCCCCACGCCACTCCCACGGCCACGAGTTTACTTGGAAATAGTAAAGTCCCAGATCGTGCGACCACTGCCAGTGTGATATAACGACATCATAGAACTTAGGGCTATCAGCCTTCAACAACTCATGTGCCTGTCCCATGGAACGGAGTACTTAATATCATATATAACTACAAAAACTTAAATAGCTATAACTACTAATTATTAAATTTTCAATTCATTTACTAACAGCTTAAGCAATGTTCATTTTGAAATTATAAATAAATACTTGTAAATTGGAACTTCATCGCCTTTTATCATTTGCGGGTCAAGTAATAGTAATGTTCAGCCTTGTATTTATCTCATTAATCATCACATCTAATTACTGTTTCAAAATCCCTCCACGGAATAGCAACAAATACTTCCTCCTCCTTCCGTTCCATTCTATCTTTTGTTTTATTCCCAACACCTTAAATTATCAGCAAAAAATAAATTATTTTTTTACAATTTTATCTCTATTTTAATTTTAGAATAAATCTTCCATATTAATTAAAGGTTTTCAGCTTTATAAAAAATAAAGCTTATTCAATTAATTATGTTTATTATTAATTTTAACTTTTCTAAAACTGGGTAGTATACTTATTATAATTATGCATATGTGAAAAAAATTTTAAACTATCCGCCATATTTATTGAATTTTAATTTAAGTTTTGCATAATAAAAATTTGTATTTTTATGATCTGTGAGGCATTCTTGATCAAATTTCAATTTTATTTTGATATTTTCTTTTCTTATTGAATTTTAATTAACATTTTCATAATGAAAATTTAATTAATATTTTTCATAATGAAAATTTGCACTTTTTATAATTGGTCAGACATTTCTTACCAAATGTATTGGTGCACGGATGTCTTGTTGCGATTCGATTCGTTATCTACTGATGTCTCGACCCCTCAGAAACTGTAACTACACAAATCATATTTTTCCTCTACTGATAATTAAAATTTCACGCTATTATTAAAAAAAAAGCAAATAAAACAGAGGTAAAAAAGAAAAATAAAATAAAACTCAAGAAATTAAAAAATAAGATCCGATGTTTCTTTCTCTTTTTCCTTTTATGGGCGGACATGGACCCGAATACACCAGTAAATCCACCATATTTTTACAAAACTACCCCTATAGCCCCTAATTTGCCTATACCTCCCTCCCGCGATCACTTCTTCCCCTTCCGAGCAGGGCCCTTTTTCGCAGGTGACTTTACGCTCTTCAGCTTCACGCTCTTAGCCGGCGCCTTTTTTGCGGGTGTAGCCTTCTTCGGTGCCGCCTTGGGAGCCGCCGCTTTCTTCCCCGGAGAAGTCCTAGTTGATGTCCTGGCCGCCTTAGCCGGCCTCTCCTTGGGCTTCGGTCTAGCCGGAGCAGCCTTAGGTTTTGCAGCAGGCTTAGACTTGGCAGGGGCAGCCTTTGCTTTAGCTGCGGCCTTTGGCTTGGCAGCGGCCTTCGGCTTGGCCTTAGGTTTGGAAGCCGCCTTCGTCTTCGCCGGTACACTGGCAGCCTTTATCGACTTAGTTTCCTTTGGCTTCGCAGCAGCTTTGGGCTTGGGCTTGGACTTGGACTTAGGTTTAGCTGCAGTAGCAGCAGCAGCTTTCTTTTTAGCCTTAACTGGTGCGGGAGCGGCCGGTTTGGGCGCCGATGACTTAGCTGCGGGGATCTTGAAAGATCCCTTCACCTTTACAAGCTTACCAGCAGCTACGAGCTTCTTCAAATGGAAGAGCAACAACTTCTTGAAGTTTGACGGCAGCTGCTTATGATTCTCCTCAATGAACTTAGTAATCGCATATTGACTTGAACCATTCTTTTCCTTCAAAGTTACAATAGCATTTTTTATCATCTGCAACCATACAAAAATCGAAATCAGATCTAGTAAGAACACAAACCTAACATTTCATACATAAAAACAATAAACAAATGAGAAAAACATTTATAAATGTTATCAATTTCGAATTTGTAAACTACATATGACAAGTAACGCACCTCTTCGTACGGAGGATGCGACGGACTACGGCGGCGGGATTTTAGCTTAGTACCAGCAGCCGCTTTTTTGGCTTTGGGCTCCTTTGTCTTCTTACCCTTGCCTGCCTTGGTGGCCGGTGCTTCCTCGGCAGGCTCGGTGTTGGCCGGTTCAGGATTGAGCTCGACGGCTACTACCGGATCTTCAGTCGCCATTAGAGAGAGAAAAGACGTTGACAGTGAATTATTGACAACAGAGAGAAGAGAAATGAGGTTGAATTGGATCTAAGACAAGTCTCCGTCCCAGCAATCCCTATTATGTGAGAGACGATGAACGAGGAGGATTTATATAGTCCAGAGTGAACGTGATAGTATCCAAACGCCGAGTTCTGATTGGTAGGGAGGCCTAGCACGCGGATCGTCCCCTTTCACAAGTTTAAATAATAGCCATTGGATATTGGCTTTATCTACGGTTGTGAATGCTAGAAAGAAGGATGACTATGGATGGGGTTGAGGAAGAATGAATGTTAATGTTGAGATAGGTGTGCTTTTTAGTTCAATTTATTTACCTATAACTTGAGCTACACTTGATGGATTTTTGTCAAATTTGTTGCATTTTGTAGCTTATTATATGACCTTTCTAATGACTACTACCACATATTTTGAAATTATGTATTTTGGGAGAAATTTAAATTTGAAGCCACAATGGTCAAAACTAGGGTTTGTTTTGATATTGTTGTGCTTTTGATGAAATTTACAATAATGTTTGGATCCAATTGTGGAATTTTTTATCTTATATGGTAGTGGCTTAGTAAGGAACCTACTGATCCAAAAATCATGTAAATTCAATAATATTTGGATATCAATTTATCGATTAGAATATCATTGAAGTTGAACACATTGTAGGTCATTTATATTTATAAGTAAAAATAAAACGTACTATTTTTTTTAACAACTATCTTGTATTATTACTAAGTTTGTAAAGTGAATAAACACAAATAATGAAGCTATTAACATAAATAAAAATATCTAATTATTAATTAGTATATCTTAATCGATGTTTACATAAATTTAGTATGTTTATATCTTTACCTTATATATGAATATTGAGATTGTTTGGTATAAACTCTATGATTTCATTGAATCCGACTTCGTGAATTTAATTCCCATTTTGTGAATTTCTTTTATTTGAATTCATTGAGAAGTGTTTTTTCAATTACTTTTGTCTCCATTTAGTAACTCCTTTACAAGTCAAATATTAAACAATATTAGAATGACTTTGAATATGATAAGGATGCATTTAGCCTATACAACTCATCACTTCAATATCAAAATTTTCAAAATATACCTATTAAATCATGAATTAATATTTCATTCAAGCATACACAACAACAAGTATTGGATGTGTTATTGAGAAACTACAAGTAATTAAGTTCATTTCACCTAAATCCATAGCGATGCTTTATAAATAGCTATGTTATGCTTGTAATGTCATGAATCTTTTGGAATTGGCTTGATTGCTTACTAGATTCATGATTGATTACTCTCATATATATATATATATATAGTTTTACTAAATTGTTAAATTATGTTATTTTCAAATTGGTAGTCACATAATAAATTAAATTACTTGGTCACAATTCCATGCAATACATGAACATTGCATCAAATTTTTGTATAGATAATTGTACACGTAATATTTCAATGACAGTTTAAATAGATGTTTCATAAAAATTTGTAACAAAAAGTTGTAAATTCATCAATTCAAATCATATAACAAAAGTACATTCAACCTTTTTTAACATGGAAGTGGCTTTTTTGACTATGGTTATAGGAATTTTTGGATGAATTTCTATCACTAAATTTTTGGATAGATTTTTTCATATTATAAGATATATATATGATACATTTAAAAGAATCAAAGAGATTGATGGAAGAGAAAACCCAATAATTACAAACTCAACACTCCACCTTATGAATTTGCATATCATCAAACTCAATTGCAAAGTCATGACCCGTCAATTATATATGCATATGATGTTAGTTTATATGCAAAATATTATCTCATACAATTAGCATATGAAACAAATCGATAAGAATAATCTATAATCTAATATATATAGATAATTTAAAGCTAAATGAGAGAGAAAGTGTTCAAATCAAATAAAGTACAATATTTTAACATATTAATTCTTTAAAACTTTTGAAACAAAAATGATTGAAAAATTATGGTATTATGTTCTTATATTAGAATTTGAGTTCTAATAAAATACTAGAATAGTAAGAAAATCCATTATTTTACCATATAAATTAAAGTGCATGTATTTAAAATAAAAAAGACATATGCTAATTAAGGAATAATTAGAATTTATATAAAATTTTGTTTTAAGTACAACTTTGATGTTCAAAACTTGGGGTGTATATAATTTGAACCAATTCGGATATCAAAATCTCTAATTTTATCTTAAAAAGTTAAAGATTTTCAAATTGAAATCTTATAGTTGTCTTGAAAAAATATATTTGTATTGTATTATTCCAAAATTTTGGTATAATTATTAAGTTGTAAACAATACAATATAAAATAATTCGGTATTTTAGATAAATGCTATATTTAAGAATAAAAAATATCTAATAAAATTTAAAATGCTATACCAATGGAAAATATAACTAATTTTAACAAAAAAATTAAGATAAACTTTTGTTAGAAATATAAATTTGATGATGATTTTATTTTTTTATTATAAGAAAAGTTTTAAGTTAAAAAATACTTAACTGTTAAGTAATAAATTGTCAAATATTAAGTAATACTATAATATTTAAGCATTTGATGTATGCAATGAATTTTGCAATCATATTTTATTTAATGAAAAAATAAATTAATTAAAAACAATAACTTTAAAAAGAAAAAAAATTGAAAGTAAAAAAAAATATTACTTTCAAATTCTTAGCTAAAAATAATTGTGAAATAGGGTGATGATAGATAGAGTGGCGAAGTGGAGTAAGAGGAAAAAATAGAGAAAGTGAGACTAACTTGAAAATGAAAGTGAAGGAACAAAAGTAAAAGTAGGGAAGGGAGATAGTTTAAAACAACTTTTTACGATATTACCTTTATTTTTTCTTTTATAATATTTTAGATTTGATGATTTATTAATTGGTCTTTTAAATATTTATAAATATAAATTTACATTTGAAACATGTAAAATTTTTCAAGTGGTATTTTTTTGACAATTTTTTTTATAGAAAATGAAAACATAATTATTCAACTCAATTTCATTTTGTTGATATGAAATAATTATTGAAAATGATAAATAAAAATTACATACTCAATTACATATCCCTACTAAATAATAATTAATAAAAAATAGACATAGTAAAATATAAATTTGTAAATAATATTTTAAGTTTGAAAAGTATTGAAAGCCAGGTTTTTTTTATCAATGAGTAGAATGTCATTTTAATTTTGTTAAATATTTAGTAAAAAATGTATATAATGAAGTAAAATTTCACATAATAGAGTTTATAAGATAGAAAAACATTGACTAATATCACGAATAATATTTTTTATTAATTATTAATATTGTTAATTAATTAAAAAATTATCATTTTAATTTCATGAATTAAAATATATACAATTATAGTTTAAATTATATTACAAGTGAATAATAAATTTATAAATATTATTTTTTCTATATAGACAATAAAATTAATAAATATTCAATTATCGGTTATTTTAGTATAATTTAATTCAATACAATTTTCAATTTAGATATCGATAAAGAACCAGATTTATCATAAATAAATATAAATGATACAGTTCAATTTGGTTATAATAAAATAGTTAACTATACAATTTTATTTTAGACTTTTTTTATCGGTATTCGGGCAAGTTCAAAAAGATTTAAGATTTGTGTATAGTTTTAGATGATATTTAGTTTTTTTTTTAGAACTTTGATAGTTATTGGGTACTTAACAATTTCTAAAATGATATTTGATAAAACATCACAATCAACATTTGATAGTTGATTTTAGTTTTAATCAACTCTTAATTATAAATTTTTCATTTATTTTTTTATTTTTTTCATCAACTAGTAGTTGGTTTAATTTAATTTTTTATTTAAACTATATTATCTTTATAAATTTTATGAATTATAAAATAACTCCAAATTAAATTTTTAAATAAATAAATTGTTTATAATTATATATATATATATATATTATATAAATAATAGTTAAACTAGTAATATTATTTATTTTTAAATGATAAAAAATATATAGTATATTTTTTTGTTTAATATATTAGGCATAAATTATATTAAATTAATTATTTTATTTATAAATTATATATACATTTATTTAAATTTTTATTGATAATTGATTACATTTTATTATTTTTATTATCTTGATTATAATAAATAATTATTTTATTTATTCGTGGATCATATGAAAATATATATTTTGAATATAATAAATTATTTTTATATTAGTAATTTTATATTTTAGTAACAACACCTCAATTAATTTTATTAAATATTAATATCAATCATTTATCAATTACCAACTACCATCTATCAGGTACTACTTGCATTTAACGGTTAAAACAAACAAAATTTTATTAAGTCTTCATGAGCACTATTGACTATTTTCTATATTAGGCAAGTAATCGTGTTTAATGAACACCAGACAGTTGAATTCAACAATTAAATTTCTTTCATCTTGAATACTACTTGTAATCTTGGCTATCATTTAGATTTTGATTGATAAAATTAGTTGATAATCTAGCTGCTACCTGACAGTCAGCTTTAAATTGATATTTAATTGTAATTGATAATCAAATAATTGAAAATCTGATAGTTGATTCAGTTAAAAATGTTTAGTAAAATTAGTTGAAAAATATAAAATAACATAAAAATATATGTTTATATTAATTAAAAATATTATATAAAATATATTTTATATAATATATATGCATATCAAATAATATAAAAATTATATTAAATATTTCATCCCAATATAATAAATAAGTCAATCTTTATCATTTATTATTATTATTATTATTATTATTATTATTATTATTATTATTATAACATGTCATTTTTATAAAATAACAAAGGTATAAAGGAAAAAGAAAAATCATAATTTACTTGCTTCTAACATTAACATTAATTCTATTAGTTTTTTTTTATATTAATGAGTGAGAAATATAAAATTTATGTATTGTTACCGTAAAAACATCATATTTCTTTTTATTTTTCTCTATTCATTTAAATAAATAAGAAAAAATTGCATTATATAGGCCTATTTAGGTAACTAGTTGTTGATAATTGTTACTAATAGTAGTAGCCGGTAATTGATATTTGTTACTGTTTATATGTTAAACATTAAAATGATAGTTAAGGGTATTATTTATTTTAATATAATTTTTATTTAATAATAATAATAATAATATAATTTTTATGTATACATCATTTTAACATTATTACTTGTTTAATTATCATTTATCTACTATTTTTTGTATTTATAGTTGATTGAAAAAAAATTGAATGTGAGTATTCTGTAATTAATAAATTTTAAAATAATTATATAATCTGAATAAAAAATTCAATCAGTTATGAATTGATAGAGAAAAAACTCTAAAGTTTTTGGAATCAGTTAGATATAATCAGTTTATCAACCGTTGATTGAAATATCATATTAAACAACTTTAGAATAAATGTTAAATATAAATTAAAAAAACTACCAGTCATCTCAAATCTCTAAACCAAATGCCTCTCTAATTATCAAACATATAAGGGGCCAATCATCATCCAACGCATTAGGATGTCATTGCCTTAAAGTTAAGGGTGAGATTCCAATGAGTGATGGAGATCAGCGAACTCCAATCTCTGATATTTGCCACAGGTAAACCACTGCCTCTCAAACCCTCCAATTGATTACACCTTATATATATATATATATATATATATATATATATATATATATATATATACATTTCATATTTTCGATATAACTCTCCATATGGCAATATGAAATTCTAAGAATCTATGTGGAGCTTATTGTCATGTGTGAAAGATAAGTAGTATCTCTTAGTAATTAGACATATCATCCCCTAATAATTAGGCAACATTTAAGTAGGAATCATCTTTTTTAAATAATCTTAATTATATATCGAAATTCAATTTTTATTCCAATTTAGCAATCATTTTGAAGTTGATAATATTGTATTTATTATTAATCATATTTCCTAAAATAACTAAGCAAAAATATAGAAAAAATTTTAAATTTTTATAATATTATCTTAATTTAATTTTTGGTATTTGATATTCATTATAACTAATGTTTCTGTAACCTATCATTCTAAAATAAAATCTAACATGAATCGGGTTTTGGGTGTTTCTGAATGAGTTACTTGGATTTCAGTTTTGGCTAAAAAATTATCAAAGCCTAATAGAATAAGAAGGGTATTAAAAGAAACATAAAGCAAATTCATTTTTCTTGAATTTTTGAGAAATTATATTTCAATATGTATGCTTAATGTTAATATTGACTGGTTTAATTTTATTATATTTATCATATTTAATTTTGTTGTATATTTAAGAAATATAATGGTGCGATGAGAAAATTTTCATGACTATATTATTTTTGGTGTTTCCAAACAAAACATTTTCTGAATTTGCCTCAGCTGACAATTCTTGCTAACATATTGCAATCAAGTTATGTCAAACACATGAGTATAATATAAATATAGCAAGTGCAATTATTTAATCGTGTCGTAATTCTCAATACTAACATCAATATATTTATAATAGGAGTTACACCATACGGCTTGTTTAACCTATTTCATTTTTATAGACCATTATAAGCATAAATGAGTTAATATACATAAAATTATACATGCATGCATATATATATATATATATATATATATATTCAAAAATTATTGTCATTTTATCTAATATGTATAATTATATCATATATATAAATTTTAACACATCAATCTAATTCAATAAATAGATTAAAATATATTTTATGTAGGTTATGCGTATCAACCCATTTTAATATAGTTATTTACCATGTTATAAATTGACTCAATCTGTTTATGACTCAAACTCATTATTCCAAATCCAAAACCGCTAAATTTTATGTAATATCATATCGCTTAAACAAAATTATGTTTAAAATTACCAGCTATATCTCTAACTATATATTTTTTTGTTCATTCATATTATAAAATCCAAAATTAAGGTGAAATAATTAAGGTAATATATATAAAAAAATAACTTTGATTTAGATTTTAAATAAAATTGAACCAAAATCTATTAAGAACTAATTAAGAAGGATGAAATTTGGTTGAAACCAATAATCCAAAAGCTCTAATAAGGCCTTTAGTCCGGTGGGCTCAAATAATAAGAGAAAAACTGTAATAGATTCATTCATAAGTAGGACCGATTTAATAATTCGTGTGACTCTATGTAAAAGTTAATTAAAAGTCACTTAATATTACCAACAAATTTTTTAGATAAAAAGACATCGCATACATTTTTTTAAATTCATTTTTACCTTCAAATCTTCTAGAACAAAAGTATATTTTCTATGTTTTTTTGGACAAATTTATTTTTTGGTTGAAATGTTACTTTCTTTTCTCTCTTTTCTTTTGTTTGCTCTCATTCCATTTATTTTACTTTCCATTGTAAATCAGAAAAAAAAAATGGCTCTCTTTCTCTCCATTGTCGTTGCAGATGTTTTTGCAATTCATCTTTTGGCTTTCAAACGCATCCAAGCAAATGGTATCCCATTGAAACATAGAAAGCATAGATTCGTGTCACCTACTTGCTGAAAGCACGAATGGAATGGTTGATTTGTCATTTTTCAGATCTGATTGGAACAATGGAGAATTAGGAAGACTTTGGTGGCAATTTTTCTTGTACTGAAAATCTCCAATGAAGATCATGCTTCATGTAAAGTAAATGAGTTTAAAACCGAGTGTCATCCTCAAGTCTTCTTAGTCTTCTTCATGGTAGCAGACTTTTTCTTCTCCACCTACTTTTCTTGAAGGTATACATAATTTTTAGCTCAAATTCTATACTTTTGTCCTTGTTAGGTTGCTGCCATTTTTATTTTTTGATTTCCCATCCCAGTAACTCCTTCCTCCTCGATTTGCTATTTGCTTTTGTTTCCGCTGCTTTGTTATTCTTCTAAATCTGGCTCTATTTCGCCTCCCTTCTATTTGATTATTTTTGGCGCATTTACCACATGTTTCCCTTTCTTTTAGGAGTATACCATTCATTCTCTACCTCTATTTTCATTTTTTACTCTAGAAAAGATAAACAATATGAAAAGAAAATGAACAAAATCTATGATTTGATAGATCATTACAGATGACGTATTTAGGGTTATTTGGAATTGTTGTTGATTGTCCAAAAAGTGGGTTCTAATTTTTTTGATTTAAGTAATTGATTTTTTTAATTTTTTATAAACTGTTTTTCAAAAACTTACTTTTGTGAAAAATATTTATTTATTCGTTTCTTTCCAAAAACAGTTTTCAAAATTTAAAAAAATTAAAAATAAATTTTTTTTTCCAAAAACACTTTTTCCGAACGCAATGACAAACAAACTCTAAAAAGAGTTCCAACATATAATTAATTAAAATATTCTACATTTCAATCGGCTCCTTAAATGGGAAAAAATTGTGGATGAGGCACCAAACTTGCTTGGTTAATGATCTATAATGTACTAAATTTGAAAATTTTATTATCTTAATTACGTGGTGTTGATTTTTTGATGAAATTCAAGAAGAATTAAATATAATTTTTCAAATAGAATAAAAAGAGAGGTGTATGTTAAGTTCGTTTATAGTATATTATAATTTTTATCTGTTTAATAATTTCAAAAGTAAAACTAAGTCAAACAAATTTAAAAAGAAGAAATGAAATGGAGAAAAAGGAAATTATGTTCATGTTAACTTGAGTGAGCAGTAATAGTAAGGAGTATCTAGAAATCGACTATGTTTCGCATGATTAAAAATAGTTATCATTGTTATCATCTGGCAGTTATGTTGGTTTTCATGTTAGTTGATTTGTATGCTTAAATTATTCTTTGACTAAAAAGTCTGGGTTTTTCTTCAGTTTGTTTGTACAGTTTCACTCCTCTAGAGATGAGATCAACCACTATTTTTTTTTCTATAGTGCTTAATTATAGGCATTGACTATGTTCTTCAATTTTATGTATCTTTGTTTTATTTATATTCTATTTTACCAAAGTGAAGCTGCGCTCTCCTCCAAGACCAAGAGAATTCAATGTGCATATTGATACACTAAGTGATATCTTATGGGTTAGCACAATTCATGTAGCAATTTTCCACAAGCAAGTGGCCTTGGAGTAAATCCTATTTCTTACCTTATCATTGGACCATGTGCCTGGTGACTTTTTTTTCATATGTGATTTTGTATGATTTTTCTATGATTGATTAAATTCAAATGATGGGGGCAGAATTTTACACCATACTTTATGGATTTTTGAAGGAATAACTTAGAGAGTTGTAATTGTATTCCAAGACGTTGCAATTAAAGTAATTTGGTCTTTTTTATAGCTTATAATTTGGAACCAGTGTTTTTTTGTTTGACTGGTACTGTTTTTTATGGAATGAATGGTCTCCCACATATTGAGCCAGATTACTCTGAATTTTTATATATAATATATATGTTTATTAAACATATGGAACAGTTATGATAACAGATTAAAGTATATGTGAAATATAAGTAAGGTATATGTTTAGTATAAAAATATAGTATAGTTGCTCTACTTATTTAAATAGTGATAATTAGAAATTTATTTTTGACTAATGACCCTGTTTTTTAAAAAACAATTTCACTCCTATAATATTAATCAAACTACAATTAATAACTGAACATATTAATCAGATGAGATTATTTTGAGTTCAAGTAATTTAAGAATAATCAAATGAAATTATCATATATTTTGAGTTTAGGTAATTTATCATATATTTTCCGTATACCTCACATATACTTAACTTATACTATTTTCTATTT
Source organism: Triadica sebifera (assembly GCA_023653625.1). NCBI lineage: Eukaryota > Viridiplantae > Streptophyta > Magnoliopsida > Malpighiales > Euphorbiaceae > Triadica > Triadica sebifera. The sequence goes on from CM042900.1 coordinate 26,858,535, forward strand.
CAATATAACAACTTTTATTATAATTAAAAAGCAATAAAAATATCTTGAATAATAAAAGACAATCATGATAATTTTTTATTAAAACAATTAACTAAAAATTGGAGGTTTTGGAAGAAAATTTCTATTTGTTAAAAAAATATAAATTTCAGAATTATAAAATATATTACACAAAATATTTAAAATATATACTATATATATAAGTGTCATATACTTTTTATTGTATGTTTAATCATTTTGAGTATAATATTATCATTTTCATATCTTCCCTTATTCAATATATGTGAGTTATATATTTAAAATTAAAATTAAAAAAATTAAAATTGTGAAAAACAATTGTTGAAGGTTTAAAATTTATATTCAAAGGAAGACATTAGATTAAAATTTTCTAATAAGGGAACATATCTTTCATTTTATCAGTGTTCTTCTTGAACTTTTGCTTTTTGGTTGTTCTATGAGTGGTACTTGCACATTTCAGGATATACTTATTTGATTTGAAAAGAAATTTGCATAAATTTAATGAATTTAACTTACACATTAATATAACACATATATTGCACATTTAAATACTATTACCATCAATTTTTTTTAATAATAATATATTATGTTATATGTAAAGTTTCCGCCTCAGATATAAAGTTGTATATACAAAATAAATATAAGTGAATGTACCTTTGCATATATAATCCATATATTACATTTATTGTACTAAAAATATATATTGAATGAATAAATAAAACAACAAATAATAACAATATTTCATTAAAATTATATAAATAAAATTTAAATATAATACCACAATAATATCATTAATAAGATATATATTTCATATGTAAAAAATACATAATTTTTTAATATAAATAAGTTGAATATACTGCATATATATAAATATCATATAATTCACATATGCTTTTTATCATACCAAAATTCAAGTCAAGTATACTTGCACATATGTTTTTCTATAAGCATATCTCAGATTTTCAAGTAGTTCCTTTTTGCACTGAATACTAATTTGTCCCATAAGTGTATCAACAAAATCATGTAAAAAAATTAGTAATATAATTTTCCATAATTATTCTTTATACATCACAAATAAAAATTTATACAATTTTCTTTTAAAAAAAGTTTATACATTTATTTTCTGACCTTATCATTTTTATAACAAACAACTGAGCCAATAACAAAAAAAAAATCAAATTAAACACCAATTTAAATTATTTTTTTTATAATTTTTCACATTTTTTATAATTTTGTCATATTCTCAATTTCATCGAATAAATTTAGAATTTGTCAATCCCTAATTAAGATGATTGTTGAAGTTTACATATGAGAGAAATGCATATATGAGACAGATATCGTAAAAAAAATCTAGTCAGTGATTCAGTAAAAAAAATGTATTTGCATTACCAACTTAAAGAGGCGGTGACGTAGCGTCGTAACCCCCCGCGGTGCAACTTTCATATACGGTTTCACAATGAAAGAGAAAAAGAAAATAAATGAATAAGCAATTGAAATTAATAATAAATATATAAATAGCAAAAAAAAACATGGAAAAAAATTAAAAGGAAGCCTAAATCAAGAAGTATGAGAGAGTGTAGAAGTTAGACCCGACCAAGTTTCCAACCGACCAATTCTGCAGTTTTAAAAAATAGGGACTGAACCAGAATCGAAAAGGGGTCAGTTCCGGTTCATGAACTAGCGGTTCGACTAGTTTTTTTAATTAATAACACAATAAATAAACACAATTAAAATTATTAATTTGTGTAAATTTTAAATTTGTACTACTAATATGTTATAAAAAATAAAAACTTTGAGAAAAAATAACTTATTAAATATTAATTTGTAATTTTGTGTAATAACTTAGATTGTTATAAATAAAAAAAATTTATTTAGAGAAATTATCAGTTGGAATTTATAAATTATTATATTTATTTGATAAATTAATAAATTATAAAAATTATAAATATGCTAAAAACTTAATTAATTTAATCTTTTTATTTTAAAAAATAATTTAAATAGAAAAGTTTAAATTTATATTGAAAAAAATTATAATATTAATAATTGAGCTTGAACTTAATTTTTTTTATCATTAATTAAATTTCCTACGTATCTTTTAGTGTTTAGATAAATCAAAATCCACTTAGTTTTTTTACATTTTAAATTTTAATTGTTAACTTCTTTTACATTTTTTTTACTCAGAATTGTCGATACCGAATATGTCAGTCATTCCTTTGGTGGTGAAGTCATGTTAGTCTTTAAATTAATTTTTCACTATTTCTTATTGTTTTAATGCCGCTTTGATCCAATCATCAATCTAAGATTGATCTTCTAGGAATTCGAAAGTTAAGCTAGATTGTGTTTTATTCAAAATATTACATTTCACACTAAAAACTTGTTTAACCGCAACAATTGAGACTGGACTTGCAAAAATATGTTTTGCAATTTGGGAGAATATCGGATAAGTATTTTGATGTCGATTCTACCAATTAAGAACTTAAATTTTTTTACTTATCCTATCGTCACCAAACTCAAATGTAGTTATTAAATAAATGTTAAGTTCGGATAAAGCGAATAATAATCTTGATTTTTTATATTTTTGCATCATCAAACGATCAACCTCTCTAATTTTTATCGATTCACCTAAATTTTGACTAACAATGTCACTACTACTAATAGTAATATTAGTAGAAATATTATAAATCAAAATAAATTTCATAAATAAATCACAAGTTAATTTTTTTCCATAATTATTTGTAACTTCAATACTAATATCATCATCTAAAGCTAATAATGAATTAAATATTCAAATAATCAAATAAGTCTTATATTTTACATCTAATATCAAAAACACAATATATAAGATTAATCAAATGAATATATTTAAAATAATTCAACCATTTATTTTTCATCATACAAATAGAATTATGCAAAATAAAATCATTAATATAATTTTGAAATGTATCAAAAATATTAATACATTCATACAATAATAAAATGACATGTTGGATAATAAACACCACTTAAAATATATGTTGCACCATTAAAAAATTTAAAATATATAAAAGTTATTGACAAATATCCCAATACTGTTGATATAAATTAATTTGTGGCATATTATTAGAAATAAATATATACAATAATTTTTCATATTCATATAACTCATTGAGTAATCCATATGTTGAATTATAATATGTAGAAACATTCTCTAGAAATTTTTTAGTTTTTTTTGTTATTTTTACGATAAAATCGAACCTATAATTTCATTGTTTGTGAATATGATCATAAAAATAAAATTGTTATTTTAATTTGAGCAATTATATCATTCAAACATTTTAAACCATTTTAAACACATAAATTTAACACATAACATGCAAATCTAACATGAAAAATTTTACCTCAAATATTAGGTTGACATAATGATTGAAAGTCTTAAATTGATGTGATATTTATCGTCGCATTATCAAAAGCAATTGAAATTTTTTTATGGACAAAGTCATATTCTTCCAAAATATTTTTTATCGTTTTAAAAATATTATCGTCGGTATGCCGATTATCAAATACTTTAAATGCAATTAATTTTTTTTGTAATTATCATTCATCATCAATCCAAGACATATAACACCCATGTAAAAATACATTTGTCAATGATTACTCGAAATATCACTACAGATACAGATACGTTCATTTAAAGAGAAAAATATTTTGAGCAATTTTTTTTTATTTTTTACATAAATTCTATAAAACACGTTTAAAGGTATTTCTAGGTAAACGTTTAGTAAATAGATTTAATGCATTTTGACAATAATTAATAAAATCTATTTTTTCACCAAAATTAAAAGATAAATGTTTCATACTTATCATTTTTGTCAATTTTTTTATATTTTTTTCATTATTATATTGAAATAATTGAGGAAAAAAATATTGCATACTAGAAAATTTGATTTTGCCTTTTATCTATTTCAAATTGAACAACATGTTTATTTTACAAGTACATTTGAAATGTGTCATAGTTACTTTCAACTTTAAATTTGTATGTTTGTGCATAATAATTGTATACAACATTAAATAACCCATCATTTTTTTGAATTTTCTTAAAATGAATTTTAAAAATATCGAATGTTCGAATTTTTGCTTCAGATGATGTCGCTACCGAACTCGGATCCGATTGTTCATGACCTCTATTTCTTTGGTTTTATTCAGTTGAAATTTTAAACTCCCCCTCTTCATAAAAATTTTCAATAAAAATTTTCAAATCAACAATATTTTCATAAAAAAATTATCATTTCCACTATGTATTGTCATTATTTATTATTAAATTTTGTGGAAAAAATTGGAGAATATTAAAAAAAAGGTGTAGAGAAAGATAATGAAAAAAAAATTTTAGGATTAAGAGAGAATTAGAGAGAATTAAAGAATTGAAGAAAAAATTGAGATTATGTAGAAATATAATTAGAAAGAAATTAGAGAGAAACAATAATAATAAGTGTAATTAGAGAGAAATTAGAAATATATGTCGAGAGAATTGAAATTGAATTGTAGAGAAATTGAAAATGAGATTGTGTAGAAAAATAGTAAATGAATAATATTGAAAGAAATTTGGTATTTATAGAAAAAATATTTAAAAATTTAAATTATAATAATATTGCTAAAATATAGTTGTTATTTTTCTGTTATAAGAAGTATTTTTATTTTTTTATTCCATCTAATCTATATTAAAAAAACAGTAATATTATCATTGAAACCGGAACCGAAATCGTCGATTCCCAATTTATTAGGGAAGAGTTCGGACCAAATCTTTTTCCAGTCGGGCCATAGACTTGGCTGGGCCCGGAACCGATCTGGTCCGGGCTAGATTATGGCCGATTTAACAGGCCACCCCGATTCCTGGCCACATCAAAATGGAAAGTGAATTGTGAGGAAAATATACTTTTGAAAGATTTTAATTTGAGGTCAAAAGGGAAATTTTATTGCTAATTAAGGTCTTTGTGTCTTTACCCCAAATTTTTAAAGTTATTCAAATTTTACTTTTCTTGCTTTTTGAGATGAAACATTATTAATTAAAATTTTATATTCAAGTTTAGAAAGCAAATTTTTTAGAAAATAAAAAAATAAACAATTTTTAAGCAGATTAGTTACACAAAATTAAAAGGAAAAAAACTGTGAAAAATAAAAATAAAAAAATTTTATTTTTTATGCAAATTGAGAGATATAAAATTTGTTCAATAAGAAAAAAAGGAAAAAACCAACAAAAAAATGACATAAAAAATATTTATAGTTTAATTTATTATATAAAATCAAAGGCTAGCTGTATTTAAGTCAATTTATTGTTAGCCTTTTAACCAATAAAAGTTAAATTTTGCTACAAAATTAAATCAATTTTCAATATAATCATTTAAATTAATTGATCACAGATAATTAGTGATTTAAATTTAATGTCACACATTCAAAATTCAATAAAATAATAGACTTATATTTTTTTTATCAAAATACTTGTATAATTAATGAAAAAAATTAAAAACTCTCAAATATTAGGCTTTAATGGCTCATACCTTAAACCGACCTGCTAATAGGTATCATTAGGGTGTTCAAGACCAAACCAAAATAGAAAATCGAACTAATGAATTCAAATTAAATATAATCTAAAGATTCTAAACATATACTATTATACTATGTCATTTTACCTATACAAAAATTAAAACTAAAAAGCTATGCTATCATACTATTTCGTATTTGATGTAATGGTATCATTAGAAAAATTGTATTTATTTGAATTTTCATCTTAATTTTAATGTTGTTTGTTGATATTTATTTTTAATATTAATTAGAAGGAAATAGACATATTTTATGTACAATTGAAAATGCATAGACTTTATTTTTAGTTATTGAACCAATTAAAATATGAAGAGTATTAAAATACACAAAATTGATTCACAATACAAAAGGCCAAATAAATAAATCAAATCAAATCGCATTGAATATTGGTATGGTTTGGTTTGATAGGTTTAAAATGTAATTCGATTAGCTCCGTTTTTTATAAATTCTGTTCGGTGAAATTAAAAGCCTAAGTGATTGAATGCACAACCGTAGGTAAGTGGGTATCATATAAATACAGGGCTACCATCCTTGAAAACCTAGTCATCACATAACACACGCCTACTCGCGAGTTTTGTTTCTTCATTTCTAACTATGGGAAGGATTCCAAGCAAACTCTTATTCAACTGTTATCACCTCCGAAATTTCCCGATGTGGTGATGGAAAATTGTCAAAATTACTGGAATTTTATAATATTCCTTATAAGCTCCATCATTTTCCGAAGTGTCCATCAAAGGCTTCACATTTCGATCGAAGTACTTATTTTTATTTTTGGTTGATAATCAGGCGGATGTGAAGATTGATGTTGCTGCTTCAGGTCAGCCTAAGAAGAGAACCTTCAAAAAATTCAGTTTCAAGGGAGTTGATTTGGATGCTCTCTTGGATATGTCCACTGATGAGCTCGTTAAACTTTTTAACGCCTGCGCTCGAAGGTGGCCTTACACTAATAAATTGGATTACTATATATTTATGCTCAAATTATTTAAATCACAATGTCTTCAATATGTGTGTTAAACTGTTAATTTTACCTCAGATTCTAGTGCGGTTTGAAGAGAAAGCCAATGGCACTGATCAAGAAGCTTCGCAGGGCGGTATTTATTTTTGTTTCTTTTTTTTTTCTTGTTATCGTAAATGCTTTTTTTGGTTTATTTTGATTTGTTTGGGGGGAATATGTTTATTAAAGAAATCTGAATAGATGTTAAGATCAAGCAGATTAGATGCATGTCTTATTATCTGTATGAAGTTAGATCCTGGTCAAATCAATTGCATTACGTTTCAAGGAGTTGTCTTGCATAGATTTGTATTCAAAATGTCTTTTTTATGAAGCATCAAGCTTGATATAAAGTGTGATGCCCCACTTATATATTAGGAATAATCTCATATATATAAGAAGAATGTCACAAGCTTAACTCGATAATCTGCTCAAATTGAATTTTTTTTCATTTTAAATAACTTAATATATTTATTTATTTTGGTTTAGACAAATTATTCTAATTAAAAATATATAAATATATATAAATATATATATATATATCCTTATATTGTATACACATATGGCACCCGATTATGTTACATAATTATTTACATACATAATATTAATATATGAGATTTGTCTACCACACCAAATACATAGTCAAACTAAAAAAAAATATAATAATACATAACCAACCCTCTAACTATGCTTCTTGTGTCTCTGCTGATATGGGCTTGGATTTCCTTCTTGAACACTTCACCTCCTACCATCTATAGTTCCAATTCCTGCGTGAGAAGAACTCACGCTAAGCTAACTCTAGCTTAGTGGTACATATAGGTATTAAGTTTTTTTCCAAACAGTCACACAAATGCATGTCTCAAATTATTCATGATACACTGAATTTTTATTTCATATAAAAGAAATAATTACATCACATAACAGTATAAACATAAAAATCATATTCAATAACTAAATTCTCATTACCTCTTGTAAGCATTTCATGTTTTGTCACTTATATCAATAATAAATTTTTGTCACATTTCATTTCATAGTCTTTAATTAATATCAGATCAAATCTCATTCCCGGACTGTCCGGATATGGGGTGTGAAATAGGGGCGCTCGCGGAGCTTAAACCACCCTACTCACCATAATCTCAAGTCAAGGGCGCTCGCGGAGCTTAAGCCACCTTGACTAAATATAATTATGTCATCTATGTATAATCAGGATCAGGGGCGCTCCCAGAGCTTAAGCCACCTTGTCCCTAAATAATATTCATATTGGTACCGTAATTCCTCCCTTAATGGTGCACCATCTATCCTATGTTAGTCCTCAGGTAGAGAAATGGGCAATTAACACAATTAATTATTTGTTTCTATAACCAATACTCATTTCATATTAACACAATCATATATTCACAATTTATTTCAAAACCATGTAATAGCATAATATTTTATCAAATGTTAACACAATATTAAGTTCATAGTTAATAACATTCTTACAACCTTAAAAGATGCCATAATATATAATTTCATCATTGTGACATGTAATTTATGTCATATACACAATCATGCATAAAGACAAAACAAAATACATATATGTACAAACCTCGATAGTATTTTTCTTTTTCCAAAATATAAGTTCAGAGCTTGTTCACTTTTGTTGGTCTTCTTCTTGTTGAAATCCTAATTTAAAAATATAAATAATTAATAGCTTGATAATATATTTATTCTTAATATAACTTAAATAAATAATTTCAATTTCTATTAAGCTAGAATAAGACCTCTAAGGACTGTTGGATTAATAACTTTTTCTACACTTATCCAATTTGTATGATTCTTGATTCTGATTAACTATAACATGTAAAACTAAAATATACTAAAATTTTAGAATTTTTGAACTTTTACATAATTTTTGGTATAATTTTAAATATTGACCTGTTTTCTGCCCTTAGGCAGTTTCAACGTATCCAATTCAAAAATTCATAACTTTCAATGTGTAGCTTCAATTATTCTTAAACTTTTTATACAGTTATATAAGTTAATTGGTAACATTTTTTATGTTTAACTCATTTCCTGATTCAGTCTCTAAAAGTCTCAAATATGAGAGGATATATAACTGGTTCAACATAAAGAATCAACCCGACCAGTTTACTTGTTCAACTCATAACTCACAAAATACATGACATTTTAAGATGAAACTTTCACATAAATTTAGATAAGACATATGAGTAAAACTTTTATGTTTTGAACTTTGGCCAATTTGATCTAAAAATAGGTGAAATATAAGGACAAAGTTACTGGAACTGCACAGGTATATGAAACCAGTTCAATCAAGGAACAGTCATGGTTAATTTCAGAATAACTCAACCTACACAAGAGAAATTCATACGAAATATTGCAGAGACCTCAATAACATATATAACTACAACTTTCATGTTTTACACAAACTCATAATAATCCAATAAGATGGTCAATTTTTACAAAAACCGTAGGTTATTTGGTTGATACGTCTTCAAGAACCAGTTTCACCCCAATAACCATATCTCTTCATATACTCAAAATCGTTCAATAAAATTTGGCAGAGAGATACACAAGACATAGATGAACAACTTTTATGTTTAACACATCCCAAATTCGAGTCACAAGATAATCAAAAATAGAGTGCAATATTCTGTCAAAATATAACCTAAACAGTTTTAATAACACAATAATCATGGGGAAAATATTTCTTACCAAGATCAGATTTAATTGGACTGATTTTTGATGCAATTCTTGAAGAAGATGATAAGTAATTTGATCTGATATATGGAGGAAAAAAAAGGGATGAAGAAGAAGAGATGAAGGAGAAAAGAGAATTTGGGAGAAATAGTTCAGTCCCTTTTTCCCATTTTTTGTATTCTGCCTTTTTTTCTTTTTGCTGTTGTCCATTTTACTGTTTACTTTAATTTTTTTTTAATTTTTAATTTTCTTCTTCTTCTTCTTCTTCTTCTTCTTATTATTATTATTATTATTATTATTATTATTATTATTATTATTATTATTATTATTATTATCATCTTCACATAATTGTTTATAGCTAATATTTTTAATTTTATTTAATCAAAAATACAATTTAATTATATGGTCTAAATTATTCAAATTAAACTCTGATTAGTGGGTGTTACATAAAGAGTATGTTTTATTTCCCCTTTTTTTCTTTCTCATTAGTGATGTGCTAATCTATGAATATGAAACTACTAGATTCAAAAGTGAAAATGAGAGGTCTTATATTTGCAATATTGAAAGTAAACAATGGGAAAAGATCTGTAGGATTAGTATATGATTCTGGAATTAAATTGTCAACATAATTTTATTTTTATTTTTTAAAACATATTTTCACGTTTTAAATGTTGCTTTTAGTTTTAGATAAATAAAGGATAATTTCTATAATCCATGTACTTCTTTTAATCTGTTGTATAAATGAAAACACAGTTAATTACATTTTTGAACTGCGCCTTCTCTTTCAATATCTCCCCCCAGCCTACCTTCCTTTGTATTTCCTTCTTCTTTGCAAATATTGATATGTACCTTTTGTTGCATTCAATATTAAATATTGTGAGGGTGTATCAGGTTGTATTAATTAATGTGGGCTAATACTGCATAGCATTTTGGAGCATTTCTTTGAGATTTTTTGTTCCTTAACTTGTTGCCAACTTTAATTTCTATTGCCTACCCTTGCTGAAATTTAGTCATCAAATTATAAAGGTGTTATCTGACCCATTTTGAATGCATTGTAAACTTGGACTGCTTTTTATGATTAGTCTTCTTAATGCTAACAGAACATGTCAAAGCTATTGTTACGAATCTAAGAGAAAGAGTGATAAGAACCAGCAACACATAAAAGAATGATCAAAGGAAAAATTCCTTGATTGAACTAAAAATTACAAGCATTCAAGAGACTTATAGCTATCCTCAAGTCATTTGGACAGCAAAATATTCAGAATATCCCCCCATAATAACCTGTCCTTTTTATATATACAACGCTCTTTCCTATGTAACAAACTCTCAACAATTTCTATATACTACCCTTGAACCAGTTCAGCAAGATTCATCTAGAATTAGTTATCAATTATTTCCTACTTAAATACCCAAACATCGACCTTCACTCTGAAACTTCCCATTCTTTCTCCTAGCATAAGTATAGTGAATAGGAGGTTTATCAATGCTCCCTCTCCCCCAAGCATGCATCTTGTCCTCAAGGTGGAAATCAAGAAACTGAGCAGACATCAAATTGTAATCCTCCCAAGTAGCCTCAAATAGGGGTAAGTTATTCCATTGAATTAATACTTCCAATTCTCCTGGCTGTCCGTGGAGCTTGGGACTCATTCCCAACAACGATGCAAGTTTTACCATAAGTTCCATATCAGTGGTAAGCTGAGGAGGTAGAAATGCTGAAGAGGCGACATCTCCTTTTGCGCACTGCAACTGAGACACATTGAACATTGGGTTAACAATAGAGGTAGGGGGCAATTCAAGGCAATAGGCAACCTTTCCCATGTGTTCTAATAATGTATAAAGGCCATAGAAACGTGGTGCCAACTTTTGGTTAGCTCTTGTAGCGAAAGAGGCTTGTCTATAGGGCCTTAAATTCAAAAAGACCTTATCTCCCACATCAAATTCATCATCACGATGGTGTAAATCAACATTTTTCTTCATATGTTGTTGAGCATAGAGTAAGTGCATACGAAGGTCATCCAAAATGGCATCCCGCTTTTGAAGCAATTGGTCTACTGTGGATACCATTGTAGAGTGATTGGTGTAGCGGATGATAGAAAGGGGGTTCTCTTTTATATAAAGCCTTGAAAGGGTTACACCCAATTGAAGTATGATAAACTGTATTATACTGAAATTTTGCCCAAGGTAGTCATTTCAACCATTGCCATGGCCTATCCGGAGCAAAACATCTTAAATAAAGTCTCCTCCAAGCTTCTATTCACCACCATAGATTGACCATCTGTTTGAGGATGGTAGATCATACTTCTCTTTAATACAGTACGTTACAGACCGAAGAGCTCACGCCAAAATATACTTAAGAAAACTCGATCCCTCTTAGAAATTATGGAGCTAGGCATCCCATAAATGCAGACAACCTTATGAACAAACAATTGTGTCACAGTTTAGGCTGTGTAGAAGTGTTTGAACTAAGAAAATGGGCTTGTTTGGTGAGGTGATCCACCATAATCAGGATTATTGACATACCTCTTGATTTTGGAAATCCTTTAATGAAATCTATAGTCACCCCATCCTAAACTTGAGTCAATAAGGGAATTGATTGTAATAACTCGGTTGGGGGAATTGTCATACTCTTTTTTTGTTGACAAGTTTCACAAACAACCACCATCAGGGAGATATCCCCTTTCATGCCCAACCAATATACTTCGACTGCTAACCTATTGTAAGTTTTAGTGTCCCTGGCGTGACCTCCAAATGGTGAAGCATGGTACTTCTGGAAAATTAGAGGAATAAAGGCTGATATGGGTGGGATCACTAGTTGTCCCTTGTAAAAAATCAAATCTTGGTGAAGAGCAAATCCGGTATGTGCCTTAAGTTTATCTTGCAAATTAGTTTGTAGCTTTTGTAGAAAACTATTAGCCATGATGTCCTTATTTAGCTTAGGCCAATCTCGCCAATTAGGAACTATCCTTGTACTACATTCTCATAACTCCTAACGTTGAGACAAAGTGTCGGCCACCTTGTTTGACCTTCTGACTTTATACTGTATCTCAAAGTCGTACCCCATCAACATATTATCCCATCCCTGATAGTTATACCCAATCACACGTTGTTCCAAAAGATGCTTCAAACTTTGTTGATCAATCCCGACTTATAAATTGTCGCCTCAAAAGATAAGGTCTTCATTTTAGCACCATTAAAACTATTTCCATTAGCTATTTCTCGTACATCGACTTGAGACACGTTTGTTTTCCCAGAACTTGATTGAAATAAGCTTAAGGTCTTTGCTCCTGCATTAGCATAACTCTTGTCGTATATTCGGATGCATCAACTTTTATGAAAAATTCTTTCATGAAGTCTAGCATTACCATTACTGAAGAGGTTGTTAAAACCTTCTTAAGTTCAATGAAAGCTTCATCTGCTGCATCTGACTAACCAAACTTGCCTTGCTTGAGTTGTTCAGTCAAGGGCCAAGCTATTTGCCCATACCCCTTAACAAACTTCTAATATAAGCCAATCAGCCCCAGAAAGCCCCTTAATTTAGTAATAGTTTTAGGCCTCCGCTAGTCCAACATGGCCTGAATTCTTTACTTGTCAACGGACACACCCTTTTGAGAAATTACATGACCTAAATGGGCAAGTTGGCATTGCCCGAAATCACACTTTTTACGGTTTGCAAAAAGCTTGTGTTCCCTTAGCAATTCCAACAGTATCAGTATATGCTTGATATGTTCTTCTGTGGCGTTGTAGATTAGGATGTCGTCAAAGAAAACTAACACAAATTTTCGCATAAATGACCTGAAAATTTCATTTAAGAGTGATTGGAAAGTCGTTGAGGCATTAGTCAATCCAAATGACATAATTAAGAATTCATAATGGCCTTCATAGGTGTGGAAGATAGTCTTATGTTCATCACCAACTTCAATTCGAATCTAATGGTAACCTGATTTCAAGTCTAACTTGGAAAAGATGTTGGCACCATGGAGTTCATCTTGTAACTTGTCGATAATTGGAACGAGATAATGATTAGGGATGATATCCCTATTCAAAGCTCGATACTCTATGCAAAAACATCAATAACTATACTTTTTCCTAACAAGGAGAACCGGATTTGAGAATGAGCTTGTAAAGTATCGGATTACCTCAGCTGCTAACATCTCCTTGATCAAATTTTCAATCTCATTCTTTTGGCATTAGGGATAACGATAGGGTTGTACATTGATTGACGGTGACCCATCCTTTAAAACAATTGTTTGTTCATGACCCTAGAAAGAAGGAAGGCCCTATGGCTCTTGAAAAAAATCACAGAATTATTCTAAGATTCCTTGTACAATGGTGGGTGGTTCGGATTTTGTCTTGGTTAGACCAAATATGCTGCTTAACTCCATTAAATAACCCTTCCCTTCTTGTCATATTGCCTGTATCATAGCTTGCAAAGAAATTAATGTTTTGCCCAGTGAAGGATCACCCCTTGTGGTAACAATTTGGGTCTCAAGTTTGAATTTCATAATCTGCTCCTTCCAATTGATATATGTGCCCCGAATCAACTCCAACCATTGTATGCCCAAAATTGCATCTATGCTTCCTAAATTAAGAGGAACGAAATCTTCTATTATATCAATGCCTTGCAAGTGTAATACCACCCTTTTGCACAGATCATTCGTGGAGGCATTGGACTCATTCCCCAAAACCACTTCATACGCTGGAGTTGGTGTTGTAGGCAATTTTATCTGCTCAATCAGTGTCACCGAAAGGAAGTTATGAGTTGCCTTTGGCTCGATCAACACCACCATCGCCTAACCCTCAATTTGACTGTGAACCTTCATTGTTTTTGGATTAGTTAACCTTGCAATCGAGTTATGTGAGGCTTCAATCTACTTGGTGTCTCTTATACTTCCAACTCAGCTTCAAGTTTCAGCTCTCTCGCCTCATCTTCTTCTTGCACCACCATTATACTCAAATTCTACCCATTTGCATTGATGCCCTGGAGAAAATTTCTCATCATGCCTATAACACAGACCCTTCTCTCGACGCCTCTGAATTTTTGCATCAATGAATCTGCACATGGATCCAGGTAGTCCGGCTGAAGGAGGATTAGGAGGACGGACTGAAGAGAAATCAGGAGGTCGGACTATACCCATAGTCTTAGATGAAAGGGATGATCGCCTAAAGGATTGCTAGCCCTGAGTCTGCATTTTTAAGTAGCCCAGCTTTTCTTCGACCCGTTGGGCTAATTCCAGGGCTTGGCCTAGCCTAGTTGGATCCATCATTCTCACCTCACTTCTGATTTCAAGCCTTAATCCCGTAATAAACTTACTCAGGTAGACCTTCTCAGATACTTCTTCCGAGGGAGCAGCTTTTGTGGTGAACATCCGACAGTATTCTTGCACTTAACCCTCTTGTCAGAGCTCCATCCGCTGATTATGTAATGTGCCTTCCTTAGTAGTGCAAAAGTGCTGAAGCAGGAGGCCTCACATTTCCGCCCAAGATAGGATCGACCGACGTTTGTGTTCCCATTTGCACCATAACGAGCATCCTCTTCAAAAGCAATCACCGCCGCCTCCAATCTCTCTTCGTTGGAATACCGTTGCAAATCGAAAAACCTCTCTGCCTTCAGTAACGACCCTTCGGGATTGTCGCCGTTAAACACTGGTAATTCAAGCTTGTGATACTTCCGTTCAGCTCTGGGTTGAAGGTTGTCATTCTCAATTGCGCCACTCGTGGCTGTCCAAAAATTGGTGCCGTCATCATCGGTTCTGGTGACAGCCAATGCTTCCCTCTCCTTTCCTGTTGTCGAAGCTACCTTCGAAATCTCCTCTTGTGATTTCAAGAGCTGTTCCAGCTTCGATGTAATCCCTTCCATTGAGCTCTTCAACTGACCCAATTCTTCCACCGAACTCTTCATGTGTCCCAGTTCTTCCTTAACCGCATCAACCCTTGTCTCCATATTCTGCCATGTATTCTTCTTGGCCATTGTTGTAGCAGGCTTTGATATCAAAATCGATAAGAACCAACAACACACAAAAGAATGATTAAAGGAAAATTTTCTTGATTGAACTGAAAATGAAAATTACAAGTATTCGAGAGGCTTGTAACTCTCAACAGGCGACCCTCATTCTAAAACTGCCCCTTCTTTCTCCTGGCATAAGCATAATGAATAGGATGCTTATCAAAGAGCTGTTAGGTGCCAGTGTTTACCATTGAATGAATCTAATTATAGCCAGAAAACATTATATCTGATATTATAATTTTGCTTTTCAGCCTTTTTTGAATTGTATTTCGTAATATCATTGTCTGCTTTCCTTATACTGTGACATCTTGTAGTCAACTGAGTCCCTGCTCCATTCTTGTTGGTCGTTGCCAAATGTGTCCTCTATTATGCTGTATTTCGAGCCATGGTATTTCTGTGGCCCATCAGTATAATTATTTTAAGATTTTTTGTGAGGTTTATATCAGTGTTTGTACAGTGTTCTAGTAAGTCAGGATAAATGATTTTCTCTTGTTTCCTTCTAGTTTAACTGTCACTTTCATTGTAGGTTTAATGTAGTGAATTGAGTGGTTTCACACCACATCTAATCATATTGGAAGGTTTTCTTTTGCCCAGTTGCACATTTGTTGAAAAAAGAGTTGGAGTCTATATTTGTATACACTGTTTCCATTTTTGTCCTCTTTATTTTTGTTGGTTTTAGTGGTTGCAAAATCCATCTTTGGGGTTGTTTAAGATCTATTGCTATATGTGTGGGATGAATCAGTAATTCATTTGCTCTTACATATGGAATTCTTTTGGCTTTGATGAGCATCTGTACTGTTTTTCCAAGATTAGGTAAGGACTTTTTGTCTGATAGGTGCAATGAGTGTTTTGGAATGTAATATCACTTGGAAGTGGGAACTGCATTGTATCCCTTCATGTCTTTTTAAACAAGTTTTCCCTGAAATCTGAGTGTTATGGATCTTGTAGATTTCTATTTTGCATCAGCAGTCAGGTGGTTTTGTTCAGTAATGGCCCATTATTGTTATTCATTGATTGAACATGGGTGACCTGTTTGCATAATTTCGTTAGTCTTTTACATTTTTAGTTTGTGCAGAAGTAGTAAAGGTTCCTGCATTACTGGTTATGCTGTTATGGCTTAGCATATGTTAGTAAATTGATTGTTGTTGTGGTTGAATTGTACTTGTATTTGGCTGGAACTTGAAAGGCTTATCTAGAGCAGAGCAATTACTCCTCATTTCTGTTGTCAATCAACAATATACTGTTACTTTATGTACTCTTTTTTTTTCTTGCACGATGTTTTTGTGTGTAACATATTCTATTAAGCGGATCTGTATTTTTCTTGATGGTTGGCACAAGTTACTGCTTAAGTCCGAGATGAAGGAAAAGGTTGTTCTAATTTCTTGCAGAAAAGGGAGGCTCCACCTGGTGAGAAACCTGAGCCTGTTAGGACTCACCTCCGCAACATAATCATAGTGCCTGAAATGATATGTAGCATTATTGGTGTTTATAATGGCAAGACCTTTAATCAGGTGGAAATCAAGCCTGAAATGATAGGCCATTATTTAGCTGAGTTCTCAATCTCTTACAAGCCTGTTAAGCATGGAAGACCTGGTATTGGTGCTACCCACTCGTCCAGGTTTATTCCTCTCAAGTGAAGATCTTTTTCAGATGTCATGGAATGTTTGTTCTCATGGGAGTTCTATTCTATCTTAGTCCTTTGACTGACCTTTGCTTTATTGCTTTCATCTTTTAAGAGTTATTCTCATAAGTTGTATTATAATTTTTTTTTGGGAATTTTACTGAATCAAAAATTGTTTGCCTCGATGTCTATTTTGGACAAAAAATTCTCAGGCTCAGCTCAACTTTTTAATGAGAGCTTATATCTGTAATTCCCTTGGGAGGCGAGTGATGTAATTTTGCAAGGAAATGGCTGAAGTTACTTCTTTCTTGAGCTCAAATTTCTTCATTTTGTACCTTTAATTTTGCGACCCCCAATCTATGGGAGGAATCCTATCTACGAGACGGGTACTAGATTAATTTAAATAATTTACACATTTGAGCTAGAACATTTTTCACGAACTGAATCGGAATTAATAAAAAGAAATGGATTTTCTTTGGTTAAGAAAACATAACAAAGCAGAGTTATAAGTGAGCTATGTAGCATTCTAAGTACAGCAATTTGCGTTGTTTGGACCATTTTCTCACGTGCTGTGTGCAGATGCTGATAGATGAAAGGCAACATTACGTAGGAAAACTTGATTGGAGTGAATTTGAGCAACAGCTTCTTCTCAATCCATGTTTGATTTCATAGAAATCGCAACTCATGGATAGTTAGGAGAGATGAGAAAGGGGAACGTGAGATGTTGAACAAGAATAGCCAATTAACCATCTACCTTCATTTTGGACAACATTATCTGTGCAAAGACTATGCCTAAGTAGAGGACAAAGTGATAAGAATAAATTTCATGACGATAAGTGACAACAGTTGTCGTTGTTTAGCCCTTCCAATCCAAGTGTCGCTGGGACAACTCAATACTGTATAGTTTGGATAAGCTCAGACATCTATTTGGACAGTAGAAAATTGAACATGTGTACTATATAGCTTAGAATCTTATCAGGCATCTAGTAATTTTTTTTTTTATAGCTATCCGGGTTATCACACCATCCATAAGGACACAATAGGAACTCAATAAAACAATTGAATAGTGAGTACTCAACAGTCAACAGGATAAAAAATAAACATTGAGGGACTCAATGAAACATAATTGAAAAATATGTACTGAATAAAACAATCTTGAAAAATTCATGGATCAAAACATAAGTTTAGCCTTTTCTTTTTTGTGCGTGAAGTGTGAACTGTGAAAAAGGAGGGCCACAAAGGCTAAGCAATTATATATTTATATTACGGCAGGAAGCATCTACAGCCCAGCCTCATTATCCTTACTAAAATTTTAGTAAGATTATTGATTATAATTTTTGTTGATTGCCCTCAATCAAAAATAAAATCTTGCCTCCAAATTATTTAAATTATAATTTTTGTGTTTCCAAAGGCATTTTCAGCTCTAGGTCTTCTTTGGCCAAAATCAAACTACCATCAATAGTACCACTACCCTCCATATATATATATATGCTCGTCATTGAAAACGATTGAATTCCTTTTCTTTCATATTTTCCAACAGATAATGGCAAGTAAAGATGCAAATAAAATTTATTCATTTTTGGGTCGATTTTTCAATATTTCGATTTTTTGAATTTTTTTTTTCTCAGCCCTTACACAAAACAACAACTTCAGGCTGATTGGACAAGATGGATCAGCTCTAAATGAACAGAAACAAATGGAAATAGGTCCATTTATTATCAGTTTGCAATATTGGGCTTTACCAAACCCACTTCAACTGATTTTTCATAAGGATAACATTTTCTTTTTCCATTTTTGATGGAAAAATTAGAAGGGAAAAAAAAAGAGGAAATTATTTTTAACTTTCTAACATCACTTGTTTATTATCCTTCCCAAATTAGAAAAGGAACAGGTATGGTCAAAGCTCAATAAGTACATCAGAAGCATAATCACCATAAACAGAATATTTTGATTAGGTTAGCGGGAAACAATCTTTCTGACCATCAAAAATAAAAGATTAAGAAAGCCTACTTGTAAAAAAATACAGTAATTAGATGACAAATTAATTTTAAGGCATCACAGCACAACTGACAAAAGATATATAGTTGGTCAAGGTCCAAATTACTTTTGTTCAAAGGTTAAAAAATTATGCTGCAACAACTATATATATATATATATATATATAAAATCAATAATTTGAAAAGATGAGTCCAACCTTACTCAACTTGGGTGATAAACTGATAATCATAACTACCATGACTAAAATTTTAATTTGCCCTTCTGGTTTCATCGTCATATATGTCCCACCATCGTTAACCCCACAATTGGATCATGTTTGGTTAGTTATATTAAATGGTGCATTGAGATTATTGTTGGGTGGCCAAAAAAAAGATTTTTTTTAATTTAATTGACTAATTTAAAAAAAAAATATTTATTTATTTCATTTTCTCAACAACTTTCAAAATTCAAAAAATTAAATTTTTTTTAAAAGTGTGTTTTCCAAATACAATAATTGAGCCTAGAATTAGAACTAGAACGTAGAGGGATACCCTCACTTTTTAACACTTAATAAGGGTAGGTCAGAGTCCAAAGAGAATGTCTTTGCTTTGATAATTTTCAAGATTTGAAATTTTATTCCAGGACAATATAAATGCTAATAATATACAGCGATAGATCAAAGCATGATAGCCCATATTGGTCCCCTTGTATGTCACATGCATTGTTGCTTAGTCACTTTGAGGTTTTGGATAAATTTTGAATAATTCCTTCATAAAACGATCAAAAACAAAGGGAAAGTAATGCAGTGAAATGATTTTATGAAAAGACTAAGATTCAAGTTCTAAAAAATGGGCACTATTGCCACCCTAATACAAGTCTGACTCTCATTTTGTAACCCTGGTCAATTGCACAAGACCTTCATTCTTCCTGTTGAACTACACCATACGTTTTCCATTACGATTAAGTGATTTTTTTTATGTCTTTCAAATAGGCCTAAACAATCTTTTCAAAGAAATTGATTTTATTACTCAACTTCATTAAGACCACTAATTAGAACATCTCTCCTTTCCATGCCCTTTTGATTCCATGAACCAATGAAATTTGAATTTAGCACAGTTTAACATGCATGAATTAGTTTTGAAAATTTTGAATTTAATACACAATTCAACATTAATGGATTCCTTTTGATGACAATACCACATTTTGTCAAGTGTTCATGAGGTGAGGTTAAATACTTATCTATGTGAAGTAATGAAAATCTACCAAAGAACATATTAGTCCATCGAAAAGACACCCACAACAATTAAGTTATAGTCAACTAGAGAAGAAAATTTCGAAATTGTTACAAGCATTGATTGCCATGGAAAATGAAAAACTTCTTACAATTTAAAGCCCCCCAAATTCTACACTTTTCTTGTATCGGTGCTTCAACTTCCAGCTCGCCTACCTAATTGCTAAGAAGGCTCCAAAAGCCAACTCCCCATAGTCAAAAAAGAAAAACCCCAATATATCCTAGGCTTTGATAATTGACGATGCAAAATATGTACAGAAGCCATTCATAAACAAGTTCTGATCAATGGAACAGTAAGAGGCTTGAAATGACCCACATGAGAATTATGTGTTTGCAGATTGAGATGGCATCCTTGAGTGGTTATGGTCACCTTCATAAGTTACAATAAGCATGGATGGGTCTTCAAGGCACCTTTCAACATGCTTCCTTGCAGGACAACCTCTCATGCTACTACATTTATAATAACCCCTGCACAGTTCAAAAAGGACATCTCAATCCAAATAAGTTCCCCAAAAAGTTAGCATCGTAGCAAATCAAATTCCTAAGATTGTTGAACTGCAGCAACAAATTATTCTAACCAGTTATGATTAAAAACTAATATACTATAAAATGCAGTTGGGGGGTTGGGGGAGAGAGTGAGAAACAGATTGCAAGCATATTTCTCAGTTTGCGGACGCATCCAGTCAGATAAAGAGTTATGGGCATTTGAGGGTGACCATGAATCATAAATAACGTTCACATTAATACAATTTGACTAGAGAACAGAAGCAAATTTCCCTCATTTTCCCAGAGACATGAAAAAGAAACCAAACAAGTGAAACAATAGACATAATAGACTTCCAGTAACTGCCTAATCATTCACCAATATCATCACAAGACTTCTGATCAAAACAGCAAAAGCAGAGGTTTTAGTTGTTCTTATCCCAGTGAAAGCTTGTCCATATAACACCCTATCATTGAAAGGTAACAAGCAGAGAAAAAAAGTAGATGTACAATAGTCCATAAGTAAGTTGTGTTATCAACACTTGCCATATGATGTCGGTTGTCAAACTAATCAATGCAATGGCATTAAGCTAGCTCATGCGAAAAAAAGGAAAAACTGGGGCTAAAAAGGGTGGGCGGAGAGCGTGGATGAATAATTAATGCAGTACATGAGGGTATTCAATAAGAAATTAGTAGATCTACATGCACATCTAAATGTACAATAAGTAGACTACAATCCCCAAAGAAATAGACTAACTGCCAGAAGCACATGAAAATTTTACAGTATAACTTTAAACAACCTCTTGCAACTAAGCACATTTCAAAATGAGAAAAAACATACCTAGGATGAGGAGAACCCTTGATTGGTTTCTGCCCGTACTTCCTCCATGAATAATCATCAGGAGGGATATCAGCAAGCTTGTTGCTGATGGCAGGTACCTTGATCGATCTCTTAACTCTATGTTTTCTGCCCAAAAGTACCAGTTCAGCATTAAGAAGTAAATAAAAAGAAATCTAGCATCCTCTTCATTTAAGAAAAGAGAGACATTTGCAAAATGTTAGTAAATATAGCAAATGCTTACCTCTTCTTTGAGCAATGGCATCTACCGCTGCTTCCACATTTCACACTTCCATCTTCTCCCCTTCCAGAACACTTCCTCTTGTGTTGCAGTGAACTCTGATCCGAGCTGCGAGGGGCCCCAATCAAATGGAATGCACTTCCTTCTATATTAGCCACACTACCATCTATACTCAAGGAAGATATGAAAGATCTAGTAGATGACATTGTAGGAGTACAGCTAGAGTTATCAAAGTTAAGGTTAATCCCACTGTTGCTCCGTTTAAACATCATCTCAGCTTGCTGCTTCATTTGCTCCTGCTGCCGCTGGTGTTGGAGCATTAAACGTTGCTGTAGCTGTTGTTGTTGTTGCTGAAGGAAGAGATAGTGTGCTGATGGTGCTTGTTGAGCAAGGTGGAGAGGGTTTTTCCCATTTGAACTCAACTCCAAAGATGGACTCCCCAAAGAGAGGGAATTCTTAGACTTAGAACCCAATTCCTGAATTGGGTGGTTATCAAGGTAATTACTAGATTGAAGAAACTGAAAATTCTTGGATGGATGATCCGTTTTATAAATTGGGTTATCTAAAAGGATGCTTTGGGATAAAGGGGTCGGTAACTTCTTCAGTTTCCTAACTCTAGCATGACCTAAACCTGAATTTAGAAGAGAAATAACTCTCTTGAACTTAAACACAGCTTCCCCAGTTTCCGCCATTAAATTCCTATACTGGACCTGATCTTGGGGTTGAGATAACAAATCTAAAACTCTGAGGCAGCCCTCCACAGCTGCCTTGTTAGCTTCTTCAACCTCCTCCATAATAATTCCAAACTCCCAAAAATCTTTAATCACCAAAAAGGGCAAAAAGCCGAAGTACCAAAACAAAACAGACCACAAAAACTCCAAAAATCCCAAAAACCTAGATTAGTAATAGATCTTCAGGGAAAAAAAAAATTTAAAGCCCATTTTGCCATTTTTGGCTGAACCCGATACCATAAAAGGATGAACTTTCAATTAATACTCCCCAAAAAAATCAGTTTTCAAAAGGCTTAATTAGTCAAGAACATAATTTTGGCCTCGCAAGATCAAATTGAATTAAAAAGGAGAGAGACCCAGATAAGGACCAAACCGTAAGAGCTATATTAACAGGAAAAAAGGATCAAATTTGAAGTGAAGAGGAGAACCGAAGGAACAGACCTCTAGAGACTTTGATAAGGTATGAAGCCCTAGATTTTCCACCATAGCTTCGAGACTGAAAAGTGTGAAAGGAAGGACTTTGCCTTAGAATTCACCCACAACCCATAAAAATACAAAGCCCAGTTCTTTAATTTAATCCACTTAATTTTTTCCCTTTTCTTTCTAGAGAGAGAAAAGACACAGGGAGGGAGGGAGAGATAGTAGGGCACTTGTATTTCATTAATATTAAGAAGTTGCCGCAAGGAAGAGCTGAAAAAATGAAACTGCCGTCTCTGTCACAGATTTGAAGCTGGGTCCCTCTCAAAGACCTTGGTTATTCCCTTTTTCTTTTTCTTCTTCAATTCAGCTGCTTTTATTTATTTGCCCTCTTTTATTTTTTATTTAAAAAAAAAATTACTATTTTCCATCTTCAGTTTTTGTTTTGTCTCCTGCCTCTGCATGTTAATATTTACAGCTGCTAAGACCTTTGCATGATTGGAAGCTTAATTATGAATATTTTTACTATCCGTTGAGCTAAAAAAAATTATAATTTTATAAATTATAATACCCTTTCATGGATTAAAAAATAAATAAAAAAGTAATTGGTCTTACCTACCTAGTTTTTTAACAAGAAAACATCAAGGGATTTGTATGTACTTTGTGCCTTTATTTTAATGTAGTTAGGTGTGTGTTTGGGTGCAAAATTATAAAGTTAAGGCGTAATGGAGAACATTACACAAGTCAACGAACATTGGCAAATTCAAGATTTTTCAATAAATGGGATAACATCCTTTCATTAATGATGTTATCTATTAGAGGATTTTCCATTAAAGAGGATATCACGTTACCAAATTCATTATATATACTTTTTTTTTTTTTTGCCTTTATCATTTATTATGTATAGAGTTTAAGCTTGAGACATGTTTGATAAAAAAAAAATCCGATTTTAATATTTATATTTGGTATGTTGATGTAATAATAATTGAAATTTTATTTTTTTATATTTAGCCGTTGATAATATTTTTATAAATATAAATATTTTATTTAAAAAATACAAAAAAAATTAAATATCAATAAATTTTAAATGTTATAAATTATTATACAATAATCAAAATATTATTCTCAAATATTTTATATCAATATAATATATTCAATTCACATTTGGAAGAGATTCATGTTTTTATTCCAAGAGGAGACATGTCAAATTTGCTCTTAATATAATAATAAAAAAAAAGAGATTCTCAAATATTTATATCATTCAAATTATCGCACTAATAATTAATAGGGTTAAGCAAATATCAACGGTATAATATCAGAAATTTGAAAAACACAAATCTATTAGTTTTCTTATATTTTGAAGAGGGCAAAGAGTTAGAAATTTTCAAATCTAAATTTATTGATCCATCATTTTACTAATATTCCATCAGTTTTAAAAAGATACATCCACTTTAATTTTTATATGTTCCAAAAAAGTGACTAATTTTTTTAAAATTAATTATGATCCGATTTTATATGATTTATTATCAATAAATATGAGTTATTACTTAAATTTGCAAAAATATCCCTAAATAATGTAAGAAGGTATAAATTAAATATATAATTTTTAAATTGTATAAAATAGAAATAAATTATTTTTTAATACGAAGTGAGTAAATTTTATTATTTTTCTGATAAGAAATAAAATTAGGTATTATCCTTCTTTTTTTTTTTATAATCCAAAAAATGGGAATGAAAGTCAATATTGAGTCCTTGGGATTGTTAAAGAAAGAAAGAAATAAATAAATAACAAAGACTAACAGAAATAAATAAATAATAAAAGGCACTTCTTGTGACTTGTTTGTTTAAACCAAAGGCCAAATCCAACAAGCTATTTGTTTGTTCTTACTACCCTTTTCCAAAAAAAAAAAAAAAAGATTAATTTATCACTCTCTTGTCTGCGCAGCTTATCAGAGTGTCCGCCATGACATGACCCGTCAGTGGGGTCCGCTTCTGAACTCGCTACTCCAAGGCATTCTAGTGATATATTAGCCGTTGGGAAAATATCAGTCCAACAGAATTTCGCCACGTCTCAACTCCTCCCTTGAATCTCCGACACGTCCTCCTAGGTGATGCTTTTTATGTCCTTTTGACTAAATAAAACTCTGGTCCTTGCTATCCTGCGCTGGGGGAGCACAGATTGGTGGAATCAGAATCTGACATGGCATGGGGCCCATTTGGAGGGCCACCACCGTTGACTTCGCAGCTTTCGTTCATTACTACTCTATTCTAAAATTATAAAGAATGTTTTTTTTTACGCACCTCAAAAAAAATATATTTTTTCTTTTATTGTATTTAGATATTTTTATCTTTGATCACTGTTGAATTAGTAAATGAGTATTGGAAATTAAAATTTTCTTTCAGATAAAACAAAAATGACCCATTAATTTTCTATTAGCTTAATTATATATTATTTTCATACATTTTAAAGTATTTTTTATCTGAAGATACTGCTTTTAAGTGTCTTTTAGAAGAGTAAAAAGTGAAGAAATATTATAATATTTAAAATAAAATTTATTAAAAGAAAAAAATAGTTATTTTCAACATTCTAGAAAATATATATTTCTGAAATTTTAAGTATTGGCAATGAAAGAGTAAAATTGGGAAATGAATAATTGTGGAGGCAGCATGAAAATAAATAGTAAACTAATGAAAGAGTGGTGGTGTGTTTGAAGAGAATGAATGCCCTAATTAATTGGAATGATGGGCGTACCTAGAATATAATAATTGAGCCATGCACGCTTAGGTCAATTACTTACAATAATTGCCTTTCAATTAAATAGCCTTCATTTTCTTTCCTTGTTAATTAAACACAATCTCCTCAAAAATCATAATTAAATATTTACATATTTCCATTTGTCACACCCTTCTCTCTGGGAAATATATAAATTTTAATTTTAATTATTATTGCTTTTTCTATGCTCAAATTAAAGGTTTAATTAAATTCAAATTGCTACATACATACATACATACTCTTGACTAATAGTTTACAAATATATTATATTCTATATATTTTGCTTTTATTTGCCTGATTGATGAGCATATCAGATAATTTCATGAAGTCAAAGTATTAGCAACTTAGCATTAATAATTTATCAATATAGTTTTAACTATAAAATAGTGATATATTAACACGCTTAATCTTTTAATGGATTTAGCACTAATTGCCATAATAAACGAAATGTAAAATTAAGAAAGTGTCTATAAATTGTTGAATTCCATTTGGCATTTTAATTCTTTTATTATTTCATTAATTATAGGGATGACAATTTGGATCCGGCTCAATTCCAAATTTTTTGTGGTGACAATTGAGTGGAGATGATATATATATCCCCGCCCTGAAAATATATTTATATATTTTTATTATTTATATTTTAATATAATTAATATTTTTAAAAAATAATAAAATAAAAATATAACACTTATTTTAAGTAAAAATATTTTTTTATTTAAAAAATTATATAATCAGCTAATTAATTAAAATAAAAAATAATTTTATCATTAAAATGAAATAATTTTTTTTAATAAAAACCGGAAAACGGAGATCTCTGTCCTCATGTAGTGCAGAAACATAAATCCAAAAAATTTTTCTGACAGTGCACGGGACGGGGTCAGAATGTCGAGGTCAGAGAACTCTTTTCTGTTGTCATTCCTAATTAATTATTGATTTTATTAAAATTTTTTTGAGACCTATATAATTTGTTTTTAAAATTAAGAACAATTTCAAACATATCCTCAAAGTTTTCTGTCGTTTTCAAGACCCTAATATTTTTTTTTTATTATTTCAATGGAGCTTATCAATTTGTTTTTCAATTAAAATAATTCTCATTTGGTAAAAATGGATTGACCACATAAACATATTCTCTCTCCTTTTATTTGTTTTTTTTTTCTCCCTCCCATCTGTTAACCCTATCACCCCTAAAACATGATTTTAACAGAGAAATAAATTAAAAAAAATCCCAAATTGAAACCCTCCCGACCTCTCTAATGAAAAACTCGTTCTCAATGAAACCCTAAAATGGAAAACTTAACCTACTGATTGTAAATTGGAAAAACCAAGTCTCCATCAATCGATCTTCATCTCTCCCCATTCGTGGTTCTTGATTCCTCATCAAACAACTTCGAAATTTCAACTACTCATCAAAGCCGAAGCAGCAGCGTGAAGAACAGCATAATCGAAGCTGAGAAAAGAAGTGATATATATGTTTTCAGTTCAAGAAAGGACAACAATGGCTTCGAAATTTCACATGGCCATTAAGGCCGAAGCAGCAACGTTAAGAACAATAGAATCGAAGCTGAAAAAAGAAGTGATAATTACGTTTTCACTTCAAAAAATAAGTGAACGGAAGCAGATTTTGATACATGAGATCAGGGATTTTTTTTGGTTTCACACTTCAAATGCCTATTTTACCTTTTTTACAAAAATTAAAAAAATTATTAGATTTCATTAATTTTATTAATTTTTTTTTTATTACAATTTACCTTGATATCTTTTTACACAAACTATAAAATTAGTGTGCAATTAGAATAAATGAGAGTAAAGCAAAAAGATATTTCATTGAGTTTTAAAATGGATATTTAAAATTAAACAAATAAATTCAAATAAATATTTAAAGTGAAATGAATTGATTACTATAGTTTCTAATCTATAGTAAAATCAAGGAATGTTTTTAAAAAGAAAAAAAAATTAATATCACATGCATGTAAGAGTAACTAGTCTTTTTTATTCTAGGAGAAAGAAAAAGCTATATTTTGATGCCTGAATTTTATGAATTTATGCAATTATATGTATATATTCTTCAGTTAACAATGTAATTATTTAATTGACTACATTAATTAATTTTAAATTAATTTAGTCTTTTAACTGAAAAAAATATTCAATTAACTATCATTAATTAGATACTAACTATATTATAAATAGGACTAAAATGAAAATTGACCAATTAACTCTATTAACAATCATTAATTAGTTGTTAAGTTCATAAATAGGGAATAAATTAGTTTGTAATGTGGTAGATAATTTTCTTTTTTATTTGGCTTAAAAAATATTTTTTGAACTTAATTAACTTAACCAAAATTTTTGTTGGTTTTATATGGCTAAAATTTTTAGAGGTTTGCTTTATATTTAGATTTCAAAATTTTGAGTTCTGTTATGACCTAATTTAGTCTCTTATATATGAATTATGAAGCACTTAGCATTTTATTAATAATAGTTAAGGCAGTAAATTAAACAATTTTTTAGTTAGTCTCTATGTATAAAACTTTTTTTTTATCTTATTAGTAATAGTTAATTGAGCAAATTTTTAATTGAAGGACAGAATTAATTAAAAAATTAGTCCAATAACTAATTGCATATAGTAAAATTTAAGGATAAAAATATATATTTTTCCTTCTGCCATTCCTTTTTTTTTTTAAAAGAAAAAATCATTTGTAATTCCAACCCATTCTTATGTTTACAAATTATAAAATAATGGCATAGTATTAATTTTTTTTTTTGAACTGAGCATAGTATTGATATTTACCTAAATGTTGGGCAGAGAATGACAAAAATGTCAAACATGGAAAAAATGAAAATGGATAATTGCCATTGATGTGGCCATCAATATATATTTCTCTGATTGGCATTATATATATATAACAAATAAACTCACACAGCAAGACAGTCAATCTATCATTTTCTGTCACAATTTATACATGGTTATTAAAATATTTCAATACCCACAAATTGAAAGTTTGATAAATAATAATAATAATAATAATAATAATAATAATAATAATAATAATAATAATAATAATAATAATAATAAAACTTGTCATCTTCTGTTAAATTTCTTCAACAAGGTGGAAACATACATGTCTTTTGGAAAAATTGTCCGTGGACTAAAAATAGAACTAAGATTTGAAAAATAAGTCCAAAAAAAATATTTCAAGGCTTTATCAGATAAAAAAAATTAAATATTTTCAAAAATAGGAGAAAATAATTTCTCATTTTAAGAACAAAAA
Organism: Triadica sebifera; assembly: GCA_023653625.1. Lineage (NCBI taxonomy): Eukaryota > Viridiplantae > Streptophyta > Magnoliopsida > Malpighiales > Euphorbiaceae > Triadica > Triadica sebifera. The sequence continues at coordinate 26,887,460 of CM042900.1, forward strand.
ATTAATTTTCAAGACTTATTAGATATAAAGAAAGAAAATACCATTTTATTTTAAAATTTTTCTAGTGTTGCAATCAAATATAAAAAAATATTTTTCAATTCAAAAATAAAGGGAAGACTAATATTTCAAATTTATTGGATGGACGCTTGAAATGTTCTTCACTTTCAACATTTCAAATGCATGTGTATTTATTGACCTCATTACATAGCTGCAGTTAAACTCTGCATCTTATGTTCTCCATTATTTTATTTTTTTTAGTATATTAGCATAGAAATTATTTGTTTCAAAAAAAAAAAACCATAGAAATTATTCATTTTTTCTATTTTATAATTTTGAGGGAATATTATTCTCGTGCACCATCAATCTAATTCTCTTTGTTTTATAAAAAATAACACGTTTTGCTTTTTTATCTATATAAAATTTTAAGTCATTTTTTTACCAAAAAATATAAAAATATAATTAATCACTCAGATTATCATAATATATAATTAGTATAATTAGCTGGAATCAGTTTGGTGTATATATATACATACAAGAAAGGGGAAGTTTCCTCAAGGCATCCTTTTCTAAGACAACAAGAATATTGAGCCTTCACATATACGATACTCTAAGGTGTTCCACATTCAGTATGTTACATTAGGCTAATTATGACAATGACATTAATTAACATTAACATGGAAAAAGGAAGAAAAGATGGAAAAAGAATCAAACCATATAATCATGGCCAATAAAAGTGAGAAAAGCAATATAGAAGCAGGAGCTATTAATCATTTAATTAAAATATGGATATTTTTTTTCAGGACATTTTTCTTTTATAATTGATCTATATAATTAAGTTTAATTTATTAAATAAAGTCGGTAAATTTTGTAAATTAAAATTTCGATGATATGAATCTATTATAGAGTAAGTGTTAAAAAGAAAGTGTTTGATAGTATTTTTCTTTAATTAATTCTTAATTACCAATAAAATTAGGGATAGAGCCATGTAATTTTTGGAAAAGTGAAAGCCATAACTTTGTTCAAAGAAAAAAAAGAAAAAAAAAAAAGGCTAAGGCACCGACATCTCTTGATTACATTTACCTTGCACGTAAGTAATAGAGGTTATAGAGCTTGACAATGATTTATTTGCCTTTTTTAGAGACCTGTTAAACAGTGAAAATTTTGGCCACTAGGTGGCATGTTCTTGCCTACATTTCTTATAATATTCCAATCAAGCGAATGGTTATATCTTTTTGGATTTGAAAAGGGCAACATGGCATTTATGCGTCCACCATAATTTTTTTTTACTTTGTTTTTCTGTTGCAAATTAACCTGTACGGTCTAGGAATCCCATGAGGCTTAGTCTTTTTCTTTCTTTTGAAACATTCCTCATCAAAAGAATTACCAGAAACAACTAATCCCAGCCCACATATGTATAGGAAAGTGTCTTTAATGAGGGAATAAAATCACTACATACCCATTAAATTAGGACAATTAATAGTGTCATATATATACATATATATTGTGTTAATAAAATATAAATTTCACTTTGTCCCGAGAAAAAAGACCTTTGCTGTCCATCTCCGGCTTCAAAAATGAAGAATATCTTCAAAGGGCTTTTTCATTTTGAGGAAAAGGAGAATTTCGCACCCCTTCAATGGCACATGGATCTAATCTAACGACACTTTACTTTTTAAGTGGGCTCATTCATGCCTAAAGCTAAAATAAAAAAGTAATAGAAGTGCATTGGGATCTGAGGAGGAATGAGGAACGGCAATTATTGGAGATTGGAGGACTCGGCCACCCAGTCAAAAATTGGAGTCCGTCCAAATCCTTGTGTCCCGGCATTAGTTGCTATTGATGAGTCCTTGTATGCATTATTTATACTCGTAATGAGACTGATCCCATTATGCAAAACCTACGATATATAAAGTTTTTATCTAATAAATCAACTAATCACGAATTTCCTTTTGACTTCAGTGTGTTTAAATGTCATTTAACTGCCAATATTGCTCTTGAATTTCAATTTTTGACATAAAAGATCTTCTAATTTCAATATAATATTACTTGCTTCCGTTTATTCATTTATCGTCAAACTCCCGGCTGCTAATATATGCTAATATGAAATAGGATGCTGACTTGCTTATTTGAATCACATATCAACAATTTCTTAAAGAGTTAATTTCACCGGCAATTCATGAATCTTGCATCTTATAACAATAATGTCCTTAAATTTTAATTTTGTATGTTATTTGCAGTCCTTATGTGGCATAACATGTCAACGTATTAATATTGAGTTTGCCAATAAACAGATAGAAATAGGTGAAATTAAATTAAAATTGAAAGAATTTTTGTATTACAAGTTGAAGATTAGAGATAACATTTATAATTAGTGTTAATTATTCCCTTTTTCTTTTAATCAAAAGGGAATGATTCGCATTTTATTCAAGTAATGCTAGAATTATTACCATCCAACTCTTAACTTTGTAGTTCAGTTATCAAATTCATAGAGTACACTCAGGGTCAAACAAGACGTGTGCGTCTTTAAACGGTGGAGCTCACATTCTATCAATGCACTAATATTCAAACAAGGATATGATATGACACTTCAGATACATGCACGAGTCAAAACATCAGATTGAGGATCTACCATTCAAATGCAGATGCATGTCACTAGAAAAGCAGCCTTTGAAATTATAAATTGAAATTTTGGATTCCTAACCTGTGGACAGTGAGAAAGCATCCTCTGGACGATTCAGTTCATTTCTGATACATCACTTTTGCCTGCCTCTGCATCAATGCAAAAACAAAGGTTGCTGCTTTCATAATTCACGTTCCTTTTCAATTTTTTGGCATATTGATGATATTGTCCTTGATTGATGATCAAACATTTCAAGCTATGCAAATGCTTCCGCATCTGATTCCCAACAATAATCACTGTTTCCATTCCAGAATCTCTAACATAACAGACTATTTGTCCAATAGGCCAATGATTATTCTGATCGTATCAAGAACCTTCACAAGGTACAACCACAAGCTTACCCTTGGATCGCCATCAATGAAAATAACAGATTAAAGGAAATGCATTTTTTTCCCTGAAGCAGCGGACAGCAAATGGTGTAACCACCCCAAAATTGCGCAAATAATGAACCGTCAAAGAGAAAATTGTGCAACAAACTCAAAACTAATTAGTATCAAGAAACCTTTAATTCAGATAGAATTCCAGATAAATGGGACAAAAGAGAAACAGGATCCCACATTTTTCACCTTTACCAGTAAAATTGGCATAAATGTGGAGCCTCCACATCCACATGGTGTCTAAGAGTGCAAAAATTCACTTAATTCATTCACAATTCATGTAAGGTATTTCTGAATCCTTTTTGTCCAGCAGCTAACAAAGTTATTGTTTCCTTCCCCTTCCTTTCTTCCCAGGCTGTGGTTCAGTTTGTTCTTTCCCTGTTACTTCTGATATATCCGCTGAACCATGAGAGAAAAAAAAAATGAAATAACTAGTTAAAATCCATTTTAACAGATTAAGATCCAAGAGTTTCTATAAACTTCACAGCAGGATTGTATTTCAGCTACAGTAAATACACAATGCAATCCATTTTAAAATGAAAAAGCAAAGAGAGGTAATACCATCTGGCCCACGAGACATCAGAGTGAAGAAAATGTTATTCAGCTTTTCCATCTTCTTAGCATCCTGTGCCTGGTCTGTCTTGAACTTGAGACACTGGCAAAAATGCGAAACACTCCAAAACATTGGTCAAGGCACCATTGAAAAAGGAGAACAAAAAAAAACAATAACAACAAATGGAAAAAATTATCAGAAATTTGATAAGCGATAGTGAATAAACGCCAAATGCAATACTCAATCAACTTGTTTCATTAATCTTTTAATAGCTATAAGCCTCATATTCAAGGAATCAAGGCAACCAACAAGCAAACATCAATATTCCTCCTAGGCTTAAAGGCACAGATGCAAAAATTGAAGTAGCAGGAAGGCTCCATCAGTGACCAAACATCAGAAACTTCTTTTTATTGTTCCCACGCCCTCCATCTTTGGTTCCTTTGCATACATGAAGAATTAACCATTTTGCAAATGTTGGCACTCCCAGGAGAATCCTAGCCTCTAAACTATACAATGTCCTAAACCAAGCTCTTCAAATCCCAAGGAGCTATAAAAACAAGGGTGCCAAAAGTTTCCTGGTCAAGCCGTCAGATTAGTGGCAATGGATTATGAACACAAGGAGAGTAAAAAAGAAAGCATCATTATGACACAGAAATTAAATTCCATAATATAAGATTAATTTCCTGGCCAAGCCTTTAAGCAACAGACAATTATATATATTGAATCCCCTTTTTCTTTTTTCCAGTTTTTAAGTTCGAAAACAAGCTTTTCAAATCCCAAGGAGCTATGACACAGAAAACAATAGTGCCAACATTTCCTGGTCATGCTGTCAGATTAATGGAGATGGATTATAAACACAAGGAGAGTAAAATGGAGAAAGCATCATAATGACACAAATTAAATTCCATGATATATGCTTAATTTCCTAGTCACACAATTAAGAAACTGATAGTTATGTATAAAATGTTTTCTTCTCCAGTAATTTTTCAGTTTTTAAGTTCTTGCAGATAATTTGTACATAAAAACCAAAAAAGAACTATGATGTTATACAGATGAAGGTACTGGCTAGACAACCCAAATAAGCAATTAAAAGAATTATTACTGGTTTATTTTTTTCCACCAAATGTCTGTTTAAAAGAAAATTTCCTGTTTCACCACTCATTTTTTAAAATCACTTAATACAGTAAACAAGTTCTACTCAATGAAGCTAAAATGATAATGATACCTTAGCTACCAACATCACAGTCACCACAATGTTATCTGCCCTTACCAATTTACCACATTATGACCATCAAGATCATTACCATCCCTGCTTCCATGTATGATTTTCATCTATCATTATCATGCCCATGTAAATCACTACCACTATCAATATCATTGTTGTGACAATTGTTATGTGCCGTTACCAGTTTACCACCAATATCACTATCACTATTAAGATCATTGCTATCTTTGCTATTGTATATGGTTTTCATCTCCATCATTAAGATCATATAACCTTTGCTACCACTATTAGGACCACTAGAATAACTATACCACTAGCTGCAGCATCACCACCACTTTCATTTTCTTAACCATTTTATTAATTTATTAACAACTTTTCCTATTATAATTGAATATATAATTAAATTCAGAACTAGCAGTCTACTGATAAAACCTATGCACTTATTAATTTTAAGTACCACTTCAGTTGCATTCACTTCTAAAATTTTTACATGCTAATGCCAAATCATTTAGCTCGCTAATTTTTATCAGCTAATTACCTGTATTATCAAACAACCCCATGACATAATCTTAAATAAAATGGAAATTAATGCTTTTGCAGTATGCTGCCGTAGCTGGAGCAATATTATTAGATAAAGGGAATCTATGAATTGGAATTAAATGGTCATTATATTCTGACCAACCCAATCCACAGAACGTTATAAATAACTTATAGGCAACTAAGGGAACCAATAACATATTGCATCACTCTATAGGGTTGGCATATTTTTACAAATGAAAAACAAACTTTAAGACTATTCAAAATTCAAAGTAGTAGTAAAAATCAATATAGAAGTCACACTCTTCAATCAAACCTAAACACTCTCACAATTATTACTCTTAGCCTATGCAATATTTAACATGATTTATATTTCCCATACCAAGTGCATGTGAAAAACTCTATAATGGGGCAGAGGAATCAAGGAACAAGAGCCCACATGTGGCATATTCTATTTGATAGGACCAAATAAATTAACGAACTAATAAAAGAAATATAAGAATGTTCATTCATCTGAAAAAACTGATTAAACAGCAAAAACCTGTGAAAAAGAAGATTCAGCTATCATACAAGCAAATGAGTGCCTCTGAACCAAATATTGTTGTTAGAATCGTCCGATTCTCGATTCGAATCTTCCGAATCGATACGATTCCTATATATAACGATTCGAATCTATAGTATGAATCGAAATTAGCATGAATCTATAGCGAATCGCAAGAATCAATAGCGAATCGCAAGAATCGATCGATTCGACCGATTCTATTAATTCATATAAACAAATAAATATTAAGCAAAGTGAAGAAACTTATAAATAGAGAAGGAGAAGACAAATAATCTACTAACTCTTCAAGCTCGGTCGCGATATCTGCTGAGTCAAGCGAGTTAATGGGCTGAGTGAGGATCACAAGAGAGGAATCAGCGGTAGCCTCAACGAGCTTGAGATTGATAGTAATCAATATAAGAAATCAAGAAAAAATTTTATGAGAAGAAGGGTTCAGAAGAGGAATAATAGTGGGGTGTGCAGGTTTAACTAAAGGCCACAAAGGGGAATGATGGGGTGTATAGGTTTCACTAAAGGCCATAAAGGGGAATGATGGGATGCATAAATAGAGGATACTCGCTAATATGCACAGCGGGTGGGATCAGGTATGGGATAGAGAAAGAGAAGAAGAAAACTTATTGTATAGTTTGAGAGAAAGATTAAGATAGTTAAACCCAATAGTAGAAAATGATAGACACGCAGCCCATAATATTTTTCTCTAATTGCCATTAAATTTTCAAATTAATTTTTTTTATTAGGTGTATGATTCGATATGTTCTTAATATAAAATATGTTCTTAAAAATGAATATATATTATTTCTAATTAATTATCAATTTAAACTGAATCTTACGATTCGATTCGATTCTTGATTCACGATTTACAAAATGACAAATTCGATTCTCGATACGAATCTCGATTTAACAACTATGGAACCAATACATAAACTCTAGGCTTCTCTCTTGCAAATGCTCCACAAGGTTGTCAATAAAACAGCATTAGTAGCATCTTATACTACCAAAAAGAAAAAAGCCTCAATTTGCCATTTATAATGTCTTATTTTCTCCCTAAATAGAGCAATGGTACTGCAATGTGAACTTGTGGTGTAGGCATATAACTCTTATCGAAATCAGATATTTTTCCAGGTAAAAACATGACTCAAATTTAATCAACTTGAGTTTTTTGTCAAATCAAACAAGTGTGGGATCAGATAACATTAAAGAACACATCCCCAATTTAGTCAGCTGGGATGAATCCCACAAGATAACACCCAAATCACGCAAACAATTTAACACAACTTTTTTTAGAAATCAAAGCTTGGTTGAGCTGAGCATAGTATTATCTACTTTCATACAATTTCAATTCTAAAACATATCTAATTCCACACAAACACGCTGAAACTAATCTTCCAATCCATCGCATTGGTGTCGTAATCATTAACTTTCTACTAGTCTTATAAACACCAAGCTAGTTAGATAAATATAAATCCATGCATAGTTTGCATTCAACATTAAGTGAGACACAGTTATAAACTAAAATCAATACCTCTTTGTTATCAGTGACCTTGAGAACCAACTTGCCATCGCAATGTCGATACTTCATGACATACCGCGTCTGCATCCCCAATTTGAGACCATAATTCAAAGAAAATATCAAAATCAGCAATACACTTACCAAAACCTAAAATAGGAAAACGTTTCACCTGCTGTTTTTAATTGTCTACGAAACACGGAGAGAATGAGAGAGAATAATAAATTAAAATTAACAATCAGATCTTAGGGTTCGCATTGATTGGGACTTATATAAGCAAAGGCATCAACACCACTCAACCAAGGGTCCGTTGTGAGTAGTTTTTACATGAAAAGACATTTATTTGGAGTTATCTTTTTCCTTGAATTTTCTACGCAGCCAAACAGAAGTAAAGCAAAAGGTAAGAAGAAAGCAACGTACAGAATCAGGGTCCGCACGGAACAACTGCGCCGATCGTTCGACGAACTCGTCCCAGGACGTTATATAAACCATTTGAAACGCAGATGGCAGAAGAATTGGAAATCTCGAGAATCTGAATAAGTGGAGGCGCAGCAGAGAATTTGGTTTATTGCTTATGGAGGAATAAACCGTGGGAAAAGAGAGAGAATAGGGAGTTCAATATGCTCTCCAATTAAAACTTGACAAATAAGCACAACGTGGAGAAGAGGGCCCATGCTTAGTCACCTGAATCTAGCCACATCGTCTTTTTTTTTTTTTTTTTTTCTCAAAACGCTTTCTTTTTTAAACTGGATTAATAAGTTAAACATTTTAATGCATCAATTTTTTTCAAAATAGTTTATCTAAATTCAATTTTCGGTAAAAAATAACGATATAACTGCTAAAAAAATATATTAAAAATTGTATTTTACCGTTGTTAAGTTATTTTTTTATGTTGAAAATTCGATTTGAACACCAATTTATAAATTTTTTAAATGTACTATTTTGCAATAATTAAATTCTGTCATTTATATTATTAACACTTGTAGACGGTTCAAACGATTTAAAGATTTCCACTCTTTTGAACCCGAATTTCAAAATTCAAATACAGATTCAGTATCAATTTTTGATCTCTCTACAAAGAAAGTCAAAAGAAAGAAAAAAAGGATAAAGATTGCGATGAAATTAATGGACATGGACTGCCTTCATTCATCGCCTGTTATATCATTTGTCGCAGCATCAGAGCACCACAAAGCTGAAGAAGAAGAAGGGCAGGAGAAATGGTTGATTTAGTAGAGGCAGAGAAAGAGAAACCGAGGCGTGAGCTCCAAGACGATGCAGTAAGTGTAGTTTCAGCAACAAGAAATGAAGGTAAGGCACATGGAAGCACGCAGCTTTCCACGTCGCCACAACCATCGCTACCCCTGTTGCTTATGCCCCTTCACCTTTTGCTTTTACTTCTCTGGGTTGGCCCCTAGCTGATTTCATCGCCAAATTGAATTTTCTTTGATTTATTTGCAAGAAAGGATAAACCTTGTGGGTACTTTCGAGTTCAGGGGTGAGTAGTTTGGTGGGTGCAATGCTGGCCACATGGTATTCTAGTATATTGATTGCGTCTTTGTGGAGATGGAATGGGACCGAGCTAGTCACTTACAAGCATCTTGCTGAAAGCATCTTCGGTTTGTCTCCTTCATCACCAGTGAATTTCTATTATACGGCGTCATTTTTCATGTATTAATTTGCTTCATTTCAGCTTAGTTTTATGAGTTTTCGTCGGAAATTATAATTGGCCATGTTATTATAACAATATGTTGTGAAATCCTCAATTAGTAAAGTGACATACATGCATATTGATAGAAATCTTAATCTATATTAATTAGGATAATAGAGGTTATACACTTGTACATAAATTCCTAATCTAATATTTCCTATTTCTATTTTATTTTTTCCTGATTGTTATATAACTCTATTTCTTCCTAGTGTGAATTTACTGAATAATCTGATGCAACCTGTAGTTGTTGGCTTCATATTTGACATCTAGCTTCATTTAGTAAACAAGTGAACAATTTTATCCAACATACTTTTTCTGGACATTTAGTTTTGTTCACTTTTCTTCATTGAGTATTGAGTGGTGAGTATGAGCTCTCATCAAGAGAAGATTGAAATGTAGTACTTAGCTTATTAAATGGATTTTTTTTGGCATTATAGGCTTGACTATCTTTTTCCCAATTCTTGAAGGATTCTGGGGTTACTGGTCGATTGCCTTTTTTCAGCAGGTTGGTTTTTTGGGCAACAACATTGCCATTCAAATTGCTGCTGGGACGAGCCTTAAGGTCTGTTACTTCAATCAAATTTTAATTAACAGATGGAACCAGTTATCTGCCTGAGTTCTTTCTTGTTATTACTGTTTTCATTTCTCTTTCGAGTATCACATCTGTCTGCAGGCAGTTTTGTACTATCACACGGAAGGTACCCTGGCCTTGCAGCACTTCATTATTTTCTTTGGAGTATTTGGGCTTTTCCTTTCTCAACTTCCGATATGCACTCGTTGAGCTGGGTCAATGCGTTATGCACTTTTAGCACAATTGGCTTCGCTGGTACTACCATTGGTGTTACGTTATATAGTGGTTTGTATATATGGTCAGAAGTCATTTCTGGAATTGCTTTTTCATTCTTGCTATCCAATTTGGTTTGTGATGACAACTTCATATGGATGGTTTTTTTTGTTGTAATAGGTAGAAAGATTGATAGCAGTTCAGTCAGTTAGGCTTCGGAAGGAAGCTTCTCTTTTAAGACATTTAAAGCCTTCAATTCTCTGCAGGTAATTGCCTTTTCATGGGTAAATTACTCTAACCCCTTAGAGTTTTGATTGAACATACTAATTCGTTCATCCATTTTTGGAAATATATTTTAAAGTCTCTCAGGTTTGGTTTAATACACTATCTAGCCATTCCGTTTATTTTTATTGTTACAGATGAACAAAATGTCAAAATTGTCCTTCTTTTTTATCTTAAAAAATACCAAAAAAATACTAAATTTTTTTAATATCATTATCGTGATGCCAAAATGTCAAATTTACCCTTTTATGTATTTTTAATTTAACAAAATGTCAAAAAATAAATAAGAGTATTTTTGGTATTTATAAAGTTAATTTTGACTATTGCAACAAAATTCTAGTTAACTAACAAAATATTCTATTCAAAATTAACGGAAACGGAACAAAGCTAAGCGACTTCATAATGTATTTCCAAAAATGAATAGATAAACTAGTGTATTCAACCAAATTTCATGGGGGTCGAAGTAATTTACCCCCTTTTCATTTTATGCTATGCATCCTGAAATACATGTATTCCATTTTACTGGCGACTTGCATTTGGTAACTTTTTCAGTCTTTATTTCTCTATTTTGCCCTTGTTTTTTCAATTGCTACACATCAATCTAGTGATACTCGACCCGTCAGGTCTAAAAGTTTATTCGATCACTCATATCGAACTATCATTGTATGATGATTTTCTTGCCAGAATACAGTGAGAGAGCCTGTAAAAAGGTGTATCAGCTGCATAAGGAGTGATCATCATGACTTACTAGCAACTGGCATTTTGTGGGTACTGGGCATGTGGGTCAGAAGTCCAGCCTTACATTGTGGCTTCTCTCACCATTCCAGAATGGACAGTTGTTATGGCAAATCTCTTTGCTGTCATACAGATGACAGGATGCTATCAGGTAATCTTTGTAAATTGGTTACGGATGCTGTGTTTAAGTATAAACATTAATCATCGTAGAAACATTAAAATAATTTGAATAGAAACCACAGGCTGCTCAGCAGTGTTGTTAGATGAACACAAGCTAGCTCACTATATGCATATCAAAAACAGTGTGTACATGACTAATTTGAGACATAGTCTCCAAAGTCTAACAGCACCTTTTGTTTTCTAACTTTTCTTCTTACAAAAAGAGTCAGTTTCTTGTTTAATGATCATTCTTTTTGTATCAAAACCATATGTATGCTTTTCAGAATATGTTTTTACTGGTTACTGCAGGTCACTTCCAATTCTTTTGTTAACTTTTCCAAGTTACTCGGAATTCTTGCCCATAGGAAAGTTTATAGACAAATTTGTTCTGTTTTTGCACATGAATAGATATTCTAATATATTGCAGGCCTACATATGCTGATTTTGAGGACAAGTTGCTAAGAAGCAGAACTGCTAGTCTATTGCTGCAGCAATTGGCCTAATTGGTCTGGCTTTTACCTCCATTTACATTGTTATCATCACTCTATTGCTGCTGCAATGCCTTTTTTGGTGACTTTGTGTCCATATGTGGTGCTAGTGGGTTCACTCCGCTGGATTTTGTATTCCCTGCCTGCCATATCATTATCAGAAAGCTGAAAGAATGCCTGAAAAACACTATATTTCGTGTTTCGTTGCAGCACCTTAATTCTGCAATAGGTGGGTTGCATTGGTGCTGTCAGGTTTATCATTCAAGATATCGGGACATATGAATTTTTTTTTAGTAATATATAATAAAATCCAACTGTTAGTCTTCTGAATACCAAGTATCTAGATTTTCCAAATTTGAGCCTCATAACATATTTTAGCCTCTAAATTTTGAAAATCTGTTCAATTAAGTTTCTTAATCAGAAATTTGTTCAATTTTTTTCCTTAATTATCAATTTTGAAGTAACTTAATATTTATTTATGAAACACTTAGCATCCAACTAATAATATTCAAGCAAATTCATTTGACAATTTTTTAGTTAGTATTTTTTTATGAAACACAAAGCATTTAATTAGTGAAATCAAATTGAACAAAATTTTCCGTTGAGAAAATCAATTAATTCAAAAGCGATGATTAAGAGAATCTATTGAATAATTTTTCAGTTAAGTGACTGATTTGCATTAATTTGTAACGTTGAGACCTAAAATATGTCTTTTTCCTAATTTTATTGTGAAATTATTCCTAATAAGAGGAAATTTTTTTTTAGTGGATTAGTTTATATAACATTTTTTCAATAAAAAAATATATAACATTTTATTATTAATTTGTTCCTATAAAAAATTAGGTCTATACATGAAATTTTTAATTTTTATTCTGGTTATTAAATTTTTAATTTTTATTATCACCTCAAAGGGCACGATAGATTTGCTATGATAGGAGGGCTGGAGACCGGTGCTTGCACGAGATTTGCGTATTTGAATAGCGGCACGCAGGAAAAACTACTTACAGGCCCCGCTGTATAAATTTGATCATTAAGGTGCATGGGTTCGGTTTAAACCGAACCGATATGCATATAGAAAAATTAAATTGAATTAAAATATATTTTGAATCGAATTTAACTGAATTGAAAATTTTCAATTTAATTCAGTTCAGTTTAATTGATTTTGTAAATTAATTTATTAATTATCATAAATTATTATTATTATTATTATTATTATTATATTTATAAATTATAAAAAATTAAAAGCAATCATAATAATTTTATCAATTAACATAAATTAAAATCAAATAATTTATTAAATTATCATAAACTAAAATCAAAATTTTATAAATTAGCATAAATTAAAAATAATTATCATAATTTTATTAATTACTATAAATTAAAATTAGTTCATACAAATTAGAATAAATTGTAATTGTTCATGATTTTATCGACTATCATATTTCAACAATAATTATCATAAACTATAATTTCTTTTTTATATAAAAAATAAAATTAATTGCTATAAAATTTATATATATAAACGGATAATTCGGTTTAATCGATTTTTCAAGATAAACAAACTAAATAAATCAAAATTTATATAAAAAACTGAATCAAATAAACCGAAAACTGATTAAATCAGATCAAATTCAATTTTCGATTGTAGTTTTGTTTTGCACACCCCCATATGCGATTTCTCATATGCAAATATGCAATGATAGGACAAGTGTTGATTGGCTGCGAGACGTTGCTATGCAGTTTGGCTTTTAGCCCCCTTTACCAAAAAAAAATACATATATTTTTAATTAATAAAAATAGATTGAGATGTTGGAATAAATTAAAATTTGAATCCTACATAATAGGTGGTGGGGTTGGATTAGATTGGGAAGTGAGTGCCGATCAATTCATGATCCAAACTGACATCATCTAAAGGATCAACTCAACCCAAATAATTAATTTTGAAAAAAGTTTCACTTTGTAAGGTATTCCTTTTTCTAATATGAAATGTCTTCTTCTCATTACTCCAAATCCAAAATATTCAACTCTCTGGCGACTTTTTTTTTTTTTCAAATAGCAGTCATGTTTTATTGAATTTTTTCAACTATTATTGAGTCATTGTTTTCAAGGTTGTTTATTAATAGAATTAGCTATTTTATATTTTTTTCTGTTTTTTTACCTTTAATAATACTAGATCTGCTGTTTTTTAAATATTTTTTTACCGTTTCTTTAAATATTTTTTTATATATGTATTTCTCACATTTTAATATATAATTTTTTCCCTATTTGTTAAAATAAAATTGGATGTAAGTTAAGTTTTTTTTTATTATAGAAAATCATTTTTTATAACATGGAATTGATCAAAGAATAAATAACAATAACAAATTTACAATATGAATAATAATAATAACAGTAATAAGACCAACGAAAAGCAATTACATAATGATAATATTTAAAATATATATATTTTTAAGAATAAAACTTGATAAATTAGCATCGCATAATTAAGTAAAAAAATTAAAATAAATTGATTATGGATAAAAACAGACGAAAATATTGAATGTTGATCGTGCAGGGTCCCTCCCTCTCCAATTGGTCACTTTTCCCTATCCACCAATTGGTCGACCTTCCCAATCCAAAAAATAAAACGACATCGTTTTATTCGTTCCTTTAACAGAAAGCAATCAGAAAACTGAGACGAATCTAAAATAGAAATTCAGTTTGAATGCTGAAGCTGCTTTTCTGCTTCCTCTGTGAAATCAAAATCCTTCAATTTCTTCTCTTCGAGCTCTTCTGATTTTTTTTCTTCCTCTTTTCTAATGTCTGCGCCTTCTCGCGCCCCCTTCAGATCCATACCCTCTACTACGACCCCACCCGCCTTCATCTCACGCGCTACTACCCCTTCTGCTCATGCTTTTTTTGCCACGCGCCGCCCTTGGCGCGAGCTCATTGATACCTCTTCCCTCACTCGCCCTTACTCTTTCGGCGAAGCCACTGCTCGAATCAAGCGCAACCTCTACTACTTTCGCGTCAATTATACTATGATCATCCTCTTTATTCTCTTCCTTAGCCTTCTATGGCACCCAATATCCATGATTGTCTTCTTGATTGTCTCCGTCGCCTGGTTTTTCCTTTACTTCTTCCGCGATGAGACACTTGTTATTTTCCACCGCGAGATTGATGATCGTGTGGTGCTGGCCGTGCTGGCCGTTGTCACTATCGTCGCCTTGGTTTTGACTCACGTCTGGTTGAACGTCTTGGTTTCTATCTTGATTGGGCTTGCGATTGTTGTCTTGCACGCTGCAATTAGGGGAACTGAAGATCTCTACCTGGACGAGCAAGATGTGGCTGATGGAGGATTGTTTTCGGTTGTTGGGAGCCCCACGAGAACTGGGTATTCTCGCATTTAAGGTTTTTTCCTCTCTACCTTTGCTCTGTATTGAATTGGGTTTATTTATTTAATTTTTTTCTTCATTTGGAGATCAATTCCGAAAGGTGATATATTTGAAGCACCGCATAGAATTTGCGGGATGGTGTCATGGTGGTTTATAGGCAGTTGCTATTGTTTCTGTTAAATTATATGAATTCTTTCTTCTTTTTTCTATTTTCTTACTGTTTTTATTGATATTAAGTATATATTTTTGTAGATTAGTGTGAGATCACTCCCTATAGTCTTAATCCGCGGAAAAATGGGTTAATATATGTGGCTGATTTACCACATGATGTTTTCTTCTTTTGGGTGTGGTTAACAAAATTTGTGCTTTTGTTACAGATAAATGATTCGTCAGAATTTTGAAGCTCATATCATTTTTATTGTTTATTTATATACTGTGCTCACAGTTTGATCTATGGCCTTGCATTTGGCTCATTTTGTTAATTCTCTATCCAGCTATTCATCAGGTTGCAACTTGTAATACAGTTTTGTGTATGAATAGAGTGAATATTATGTTCTGCGACTTTCAAGTTTATAGGTGCTGAATTTTCTGTGTATCAGGCGTATATGTTTGATCTGGATGCAAAATCACCCTATATTAGGGTGAAGAGTCTTGAGTTTATAACTAGAGTTCAAGATTTTAGAAAAAAATATGCTTGAAGGTAGAACTGTTTAGATAGTTCTCTTTCTATAAACATAGTAAAAGCATATTTGGCTGGCGGTTTTTTTTTGGCATACTATAATTATCGATTGTGTAGTCTCTTACAACGTGTTTTGAAGGGTGAATGATTACTGCCCCAAAAAATCTATCAATGGGTATTGAGTTGGAAATTTGTATGAAGGTGGACGTAATGCTGCTGCCCCATGTTGTGAGGAAAAGTCTTTGAATTGAAAAAAAATAATAAAGGAAAAGTTGGAGAGCAATTATTATTGATGGCACTGGTCATGCAAAGCCAGTGCTTTGCCTTTTATCTGTCTTCGTCTGGAGAATTTGAAAGCATGCTCCGCCTTTCATCCATCTTCCACTAGAGAATTTGAAAGCTGGTTTTCATATTGACCGTCCTTGTTCCATCTATTATTAGAATTAACTTGGGTCACAACCCGCATAACCTATATGAACCACGCTAATCTCTAGACCTTCCTTTCTCAGTAGGTTTGCAAGTGGAGATTTTGATTCCTATCTCGTATGGTATCCGATTTGAGGGATGTTTCCAGAATGTCTGATCATCTAACGGGGTTCGGGACTTTGGGGGGTTGCAGAAAACCAAATTTTGGCAATGGTAATAGTTGTAGGTGAACTTGCCGCTAGACCTTTGGAAAGCAATATCTGCTTGTGGTCATTTTATGTGTTCATAATGACTTTCATTTATCTCTCAAAGCAACAATCTCTGTCTTGGTCTGATTTTTTTTTCTACACGGTTTGCCCTTTTATCATTCTCACCTGGATTCAATTGTAACATAATTGCATTTGATTTGTCTGACATAAATTTACAAAAAAAAATTTCTAAACGTATGTCTGGATGTCATTGTCATTATAAGTTCTGATTTATTCCATGACATGCAGCACTTAACCAGGGGCTTGAGGCCTTCTGGTTAGAGTTAAGCTGTTCTGTTTAGTTTTGAGATGGTTGGGGAATGTCTGAAGTTCACTGCTGATGGAAATTCTAAATGAAAACATACGATAGAAGAATCCAAGATGCATGTAAAATCCCATTTTTGAATTTGCGTTGATTATTTAAGATTTGCTATATTGCTTACTTGCCAAGTTTGGGTTTGGGTTTGGGTTTGTGTTTGAGGGTAGCGTGGTTTGGATTGGGGTTGGCATCTGAAGGATCTGTTGAAGGATAATATTTAATAAAGAGAAGAGGCCATTCACACCAATTTTATAGGCACCTTTTTTTCTCTAGTATTTGATCTCAACTGGTGGTCGTAATTTACCACTGTTGATGTATTTTAGTAGAAAGCTTGTTTTATTATTGTCAATTGGGACAAGGCAACGATGGCATCAATGGAATGATTGCTGCCAATCATAGAACCTCAAAAGTTGCCATTATTTTTTTAGACGTCCACGAATCAATTTAGAAATATAGTCTTCGCTCTGGGACTTTGTCTGAATCTAACTCTTAAAGACTTTATATTCCGAGGCAGAAAGCAGAGAATGGACGTCTGTCTGCATCCTGGATATTTGCCAACTTCCACACCCCGCAAGTCAATATTTTTGATATTGATGTGTTTCACTAATTCATTCTTAGCTGCTAAAATGCAGAGAACAGATGCCTGTCTACACTTTTGCTATTTGCCAACTTCCACGAGACGGAGAGCCAGTAGATGTTTATTTTGATATTGATGTGTTTCACTAATCCATTCTTAGCTGCCAAAATGTGCATCTGCATCCGCCACAGATTCTTTCAATTCTTAGATCCCGAGCGAGCATATCTCTGCCTCGAGCAACTGAAGTTCAAGCTGGATCATTGGAGAAGTCATATCAAGAAAAGTAGTTTCTGAATGAACTGTAACAGTTGCATTGGCTGTTTTAGTATCTGTCACGTGTGACATTGCAGCCGAGAAAACTGTGTTGATACAACTCAAATGCTTCACATAAGATGGTATTCAGCAACAAGTAGAATATATCTCCCTTTCAATTACCGGAAACACTGCAGCAGAGCACAAGGTACAGGAAAATGCTATAGAGGGACTTAACTTGCAGAAATTGAAGGCATAATATACATAGCAAGTAAATCTCAATTTTCGTTGATGAGATAGATGTGGAGTGCAGAAATTTGGAAATAATCACTGTTCAGAATTTGAGACCTTTCGAGCATATGCCAGCACCATTACAAAATCCTTTGCTGAGGAACCAATGGATGCTGCTGCTACTCTTTCTGATGTTGATGCTGCCTGTATCCATAAATCAACTAAATTGTACAACAATAATGTAGGAACCACTGTTTGTCCCAGACATTTGATCTCCACCTGCAACAACACCAATAAAAAACTAACAAAAATGATCACCAGGAACAAGCAACTCTTTTCTTTTGCTCAATGCGCTTAAGTAGGGTATTTTATTAATAAAAGGCAGCAAACATCACAAAATTAAATTTCCAAAAAAAAAAATTGCGTCGCATCTATAGTTTTGCTCAAATTTTATGAGGAATGAATGACAAGTCAAATGGTGACAAGTAATTAAAGATTAATAGGAATCCAAAAAAACAAGATGTACTTGTGTATAATTATATTAATAGCAACAAACAGTATATAACTGCATGGATAAGACTGATCCTTTGTATTCAAAAAAGAAAAAAAAAATCACAAAGTAATGAAGATTGATGGTTCCTAATTTAGCTAAAAATTATCCAAAAAAAGATCTTTTCGAAAGCTTCTCTCACCTCGGCTTCACTAGCAAGATTAAGTTTCTTCATCAGATACTTCTGGATAAAAGAAACAGGTAAATTTCCATCCCTGCCACAGAATGAAATAAGGTAATTGCTTTCCCCTTTATCACTAAAAGTTTTCTCAAACTAATGTAAAAGTAGCCTCAAGCATTACTAGAAATAAAAAGGAAATGATGCACTCTAACTGATTCAAAACAAAATTATCTTTAGTACAAAATTTCCAGAGGATGTTGTGGAAAGTTATTAGTTGGTTTACATGTGGATATATAGTATGGCTGAACTTGAGGTCTCATATTCTTAAAGAGGGTTGGTGGGTTCAGAGGTCCCCAGCAATTGCATTCATTCAAGACAAGCAGGCAGTTATATCTAAATCACCAAAATAAACTTACAAGGTATAAGATCATGAGGTTACTGCCAAGTATTTGTATGAAATAATTAGTTTTATATAAAAACTTAGGTAACTAACAAACTCAAAAATATAAAAAATCTATTCATTCAGAAATTGCAAGGAAGAATTCAACAAGCAAGAAATCGGAGGGAACTCACTTTATCCTCAAGTAATTTGTAGGAATTTGAGGCAAGGGTGCATCTCCTTCCCTGAAAAAATTCATATAAAATAAGCAGGAATAAAACCAAAAGCAAACACATCCTGAATTTCTAACAGTCTGGCTAAGTTTTTTATTTCTTTTCTTTTTTTTTTGGAAGTTCAAATTCGAAAAGGATTCTCACTGATCTTCAGAAGCTACAAGTGAAAACCAAACTGGACGAGCTCTTCTCTTACGCTTTGTACCGGCAGCATCCAGCAAAGCTTGGGATGAAATGCCTGAATCCCTGAAAGTTGCTGCTTTTTTTCGGCGAATCCTGCTCAACATTTTGGGTCCTGCTAGATCAGAGGGGATACTTGATGTATTATCCTTCTCATACTCTGCTTTTGATTTGTCTTTACTTTCTCTAAATTTGGTTTTACGCATTTGAGGTTCATTGTCACAACCATGAGTAGATTCCAATTTAGTATGAGCAACTTGTGATGTAGACTTAAAAGACTTGGTCCTATTTGCAACTTCCACCAAACAATTTAATGGTTGCCAGAGATCTGATTTACCATCCCAAGATTCAGCACCATTCTGCTGCTCATTATCAGAAGCAAAATGGCCAGCCTCAGCAGAGAAAGAATTCTGCACAAATTATGTGTTTGTCTGAAATATATTAGTAGTATGAAGCAAGCAGACAACTATTCTCAAAAGCACAGTGAAGAAATTAGATGAAATGTTAGCATCCCTATGACATTAAACTCAGTGGAAGTACTTAAAAAAAAAAAACACCTTCACTTCTTTTACCTGCCTTGCATTCTGGTTGAACTTTTTTACGGTTTCAGGAGAACTTGAGTTCTCTAGATGCTCTTTCTCAGGATCTTCCTCCTTTTTAATGTGTTTATCAATAGGAAAACTGGAACCTCGCAAAGCTGTTGCTTTTCTCTGCACAGGTTTTGTTCTTCTTCCAGTTATATTCTGTGTTGATACCTTGGGAGCACTGACCACCAATGATGAAAGCGATCTCTCCTTCCTTCTAACTGGTAATACAACTGAGGGTGCAACTTCAGGTGCCTCTACTTTTCTTCTTTTGAATGGGAAAATCTTGGTCCTCACATCTTGCAAATTGTGGTCTGGCCTGATTATCATACAATGGCAATATGCTTCAATTCAAATAATTTCTGAAAGAAAAATTTTTGTACCAAAATGTTCAGGTATTCTAGTCTAAATGATGCATGTGCAGCTGTGCTAAATGAAAAATATTGTACCCCTTCAGATTCAAATAAGAGGTGAAATTCAAGACAATATATATCTCAGCAAGGTATACTGCATCAGTCACTATACCAACATCAATCCCATCCTCCCCAAAATTCACAGACAAAAGGCTGTACAAGTAGAATTCTCATCAGTCCTCAATAACACGGAACAATAGCACCAATAAGATAAACCAATCTACAACTATAATGGAACGGTTCAGCCATCCTAACAAATAGGCTAATGCACGATGAGTACTCTGTATGCAAATTCAGCAAGTGGATAGTTTTCTCCAGCTTTCTATAAAAGCACCGACAAGAAAGTAAGTTTGGCACCATATGCCGAGGGAATCAACACCACTGTTTAAGAAAAAGCATGTAAGTACTGGAATCCCAAATTTCTGAGAAAAACATACAAGACAAGATTATGACTTTTTTCCCAGGAATACATTTCTTTCTTGGCATGACCAACTATTCATTACTGGCTCTCAAACAATTCAGTTGGAACTAAATGCATCTTACTCTATCGAGAATTTATGCTCCTATTATTACAGATTTTCTCTTTCCTTTTCTTCAACTTACTCAATGTAATTGCTTGTAGCAGTCATTCAGCATTTTGCAAGCATATTAACAGTCTGAAATGAGAAATTACAAGTCATATCATAAAGAGACTGGAGACTGAAAATTTCACAACGTTTCACAGTGCACTTTCCTGGTGTGGTTTTCCCAAACTAAATCATGTTTTTGCAATTTATCAAACTCAGCTCATATACAAACCAATCTTTAGAACAATTTTTCGACTATCATTTTTTAAATTCTTAGCCCAGAAGCCACTAGTCACAATTTCGGTCCTAAAAGAACAAACCTACATGGGGTAGGCGAGAGAACAATCAGGGAGGAGAGCATTGATGGCATAAACCAGCAACTAGCAGTCCTAGCTGGAAAAGAGAACATGAACAGAGATGTCCACTGAGAGCACAAGATTTCACTATTGACCTTAAATAATAAGTACAAAATAGGGTATTTGTTAAGGAAATTAAGCTGAATGTTATATGTAATTATTAAACATAACTACATATTATGGTTATGATTTATTTTCTAGTATTGAATGAGCAAAACTACATATTATAGTTATGATTCATTTTCAAGTATTGAATGAACAAAGATATCGAGCATTGTTCTGATGAAGTCAGCAATCTTTATATATGTACAACCATGGGAATGGACCTAAAATCCATCATCTCACAGCTTTTAAATTCAGAAAGCAATATAGAAGATGGAATTTTACCTTTAAATTCTGAAATAATAGTACACATATGAAATCAAAGTTTGTTTAAACTAATCAATAATAAAGAATTCCAAAAACTTGCAATCATGAGGCAATATCTCTAATAGTTTGAAGCTACCAGTTTTGCACTGCTAGACATGATTCAACCTGATTGCAATATGCGAGAGAGAGAGAGAGAGAGAGAGAAGCGGAGCTACAGGTAGGAGAAGAATTTGACCTTAATTTTTCTAATGGAACACAACCCAGATCGATATTACATATTGGACAACAATTTACTCCGTCGTCCGATATCTTCTGATATATACACTGTAACGGCTGGACTCCGCCACAGCATCGGCCTTACCCGAAGTCGACAGGTCAAAACCCACCCCTGTGGCGGAGCCCAGCCGTTACATACACTTCTGCAAATTGTATGAAATTTCAAAAATGAAAAAAAAAAGAAAAGAAATTAAACATTATCCAATATTTAGTCCTTAGAAGCAGCATTCGCCCAAACTTAATTTGTGAATATTATTGAAAAATTTCATCAAATCAAACCATAAAATTAGATAGTATTGTTAAAGAACTTATGCAGTTAC
This sequence comes from Triadica sebifera, assembly GCA_023653625.1. Taxonomy (NCBI): domain Eukaryota; kingdom Viridiplantae; phylum Streptophyta; class Magnoliopsida; order Malpighiales; family Euphorbiaceae; genus Triadica; species Triadica sebifera. The sequence continues at coordinate 26,909,510 of CM042900.1, forward strand.
TAAGCATTAATTAATTAACTAATTTGCAACCAAAAACTCTATCACAGTCAGAAAGAGAACCATGAAGCTATTGATATTTAGAGTTTCCATAATAAAACTACTGCCCATTGGCCCAAAACTGGACTTTGATCCTATCAAGCAAAAGCTTTAAACTCGTTTACTGTTATGATCACTACTGTATCAGCTTCATGGTCTTCCATAATCCAAGAAAGAGAGAGGTAGATTGGAACTCAAAGATACTGGTCAGCCACGAAGAGCACTATAAATGCCCATAGTCTTACAGTACAATTACGAAACAACCACGTCAAAATCAATAAAGACAAACCAAACGAAATCAAGGTAAACGAAAACGCTTCAAACAAGAAACGCACCCACCCAGATTATCCACAATGGAAACTACAAAGATAATTCAAAATCATGAAAGTTTTAAGATTATGAAAAAAAGGGTCGAAAATTAGTAAATGAAATTTCTCAAGAGAGAGAGAGACTAACACGTATGAAGACATTCAGATATGGTTGTGGCATTTCTGAGTAGTTTATTGCAGAGAGGACATGTCATGCATGCTGCTATCGTTTCTCTTCTCACCTTCACCACTTGATTCGCCATCGCTTTATCTCAAAGATCCCTCCTCTTCTCACGTATATATAATCCAAATTATAAATCAAAACAACTACTGCATGTTCCCATCAAGCAAGAAAAAGGCACAAGATTCACGTACATGTCTCTGTATTCATCTGCATTAGACCCATAAATAACACCAAGAGAAGCGGAAAAAACACAAGAATGCTAATAATAGAACTGAGTAGACATATATTGTATGGCGTATGTGAAGTCAAGATAGAAATAGAAGAGAAAACCTGATATATTTTAAATCTGTGTAGATTGTATAAAAGAGAAGAGCTTTTGAGATTTGGGTAATGGAGATTTGTGGAGAATTGACGTGGGTTTTGGCGGATTTGGAAAGAGGAAGCTTTATGGATGATCTAAATCTAAAGAGGGGTGTTGGGGTCGTCGAAGAAAAAGCATGAACCAAGAGTTTCTTTTGTTTTTATGCTATTTTATTTTCTTTTTTATGAATTAAAAAATTAGATCGATTCCTTGTTTCAATTTGGAAAAAATAAAATATAAACTATAAATAACATTAATATTTATTCCTACACTGTGATGTATCACTTGAACGCTTGAAGCTAGTACAGGAGGATAAAGTGCGCCGAGAATGCGCAGGAAAAAGTAAATGTGCACTCAATTATGTGTGTTTCGTGTAAGCAACGGCGACGGAGAGTTTTGCTAGGGTACTTGCTACCGTGTGTACACGTGCATTTTAGCAAAGCGTTCAACGTGTTGCTTAACTATAAATAAATTTTTAAAAAAATTTTAGTTTATTTTTATATTATTTGATAAAAATATTTTTTAAAATAATAATTAGAAATATTGAAACTTAAATATATTAATTGTTTTACAGTTACAATCATTGATACCGAGTAAAATCTTAAATTTTTATAAAAAATTATTAGATTACAAATAAAACCCTAAATAATTCACATAAAAAATATTTCAAATATAAAAAAAATCATGTGATATATTAAATTGTAATATTTAAAATTCATACGATATCAAATAAATGAACATTTTTATTAAATAATGGGACAAATTGTTAATTTTTTAAAAATTTATTTATTGTTGTAATTTGTTAAAATTTCAGAAAATAAATTGTAATTTGTTCTCTTAAAAAAATCAAAGTATAAAAAAAATTTCTGAAATTTTTCAAATTACAATTAGAAATAAATTTTTAAATAACCAACAATTTATCTTATGTCATTAGATATAATGCTTATTCATTTGATATTGTATAAATTTCAAATATTACAATGTAATATAATATATGAATTATCTAAATTTGAGATATTTTTTATATGAATTTTTTATAATTTCATGTATAATCTAATAATATTTTATAAGAGTTTATGATTTTTGCTTATTATTAATGATTGTAACTACAAGACAGCTAGTACATTCAAATTTTAGTCTTTATAATTGTTATTTCAAATAATATTTTTATCAAATAACAAATGGATAAACTGTTAATTTTTTAAAAATTTATTTATGACTGTAATTTACTTAAATATCATGAAAATTTTATATAATTTGTTCTATGAGAGGAAAAAAAAGTTGGTTACTGGTTATTAAATTTGTTTCCTTATATATATATATATATATATATATATACACACACCTAGAGAAGGCCAGTAGGAGTAATTAGGGATTACGGGTATGATACATGCGAAAATTGTTATATCTAAATTCAAACTCGATTATATTTATCTACCTGAATCACATCCCGAACTCATTTAAAACTATAATATTAATACTCGTACTCATCCCAAATCCAATTAACATAATTTAATTAATATCCAAAATCCGTTTAATTATCCGTTTATCATTAAAAAAATTAAAATGAAATAAAATTCAAACTAATTAAATAATTAAAAATTTAAAAATCTACAAACAATCTACCATAAAATCACTACAAAATCAAATAAAATAAATAAAATAAAATATAATTTAATACATTCAAATTAAAATAAATTTTCAAATTGTTCAAAATAACATTAAAACAATAAAATTAAATATTGTTCATTACGATAGAAAAATTATATTTCAAATTTCAAATTCTGATTATATTTGTAATTCATCAGTTTATAAAAATATATAAAAAAATAATTAATTATATCATTATATTCAATAAATAAATATAGAATAAATTGTATAATATATATATATATATATATATGTATCCGATGACATTTATCCTTATTTTATCTAATTTCATGATGAATTTAAATATTACTATCTAATTCTAAACTTTTAATGGGATTATGTATTATTAGAGTTTAAACGAGTCCGGATAGAAGCAGTTATCCACAAAATTTATTCCCGCTGTCACCTCTATGAGTAACCTCCTCTCTAAAAAAAATTTATTCTATTTAATTTTTTACATTTTTTTTATTTTTTATAAATATTTTTATTTTTTATTTCTTCAAATAAAATTATTTTATTTGGAATCCGTCACTATATATATATATATATATATATATATATATATATATATATATATGAAAGAAAATCTTCTTAAAGCAAAAGGAAAAACTTAATACAGTGCTACCGATTTCTCGAGCAGCAAGAAAAGGTAAAATTATCCAGGAAAATATAAAAAAGGGCCGTAGTCTTTGAAAATCGAAGCTTCTTATGATATGGAAATATAATTTGGAATTTTCTAGTTATAAATACTTTTCTTTCAAAAAGAAATTTTGAGAAAATTGGAAACTTACCTCAAACAGAATTCTCTGTTAAAACAGAAAAAATTTAAGGTTTTTTTTTTAAAAAAAAAAACCACTTGTGATGTATATTTAAAAAATTCTAGATCTGATTTAAATTCGATCCGAATTTGATTTAAAATTCAATACATTTAAAATCAAGTGGAATCTAAAATAATTATTTGAAAATGGTTTTAGAAATTAGAGCAATTTGAGAACAACTTGAATAACTCAATCGAAATTCTATCCGATCTGAAAATGATGCCCGAAACTGACTCCAAACTATGCAACCCCAACCCATTGACAGCCTCATTTTATAACATTTATTTGGTTGACATATTTTTACCAAATATTTTACCATACCATTGATATATTTTGTAAAATTAACTACTTCTATGATTTTTTTATTTTATTATTGAGAAACCCAAATGATGTTTACATATAGCATATATAGCATTTGACACTTCTATATTTTAGAAGAAAATTTTCAGAAAACTAAACAAAGAGGAGAAGAATTTTACAACTTTAATTTTAATTTTTTTTACAAATGATTTAATTATAGATTTGAACTCGATATCTCACATTAATCATCATAAAACCAATACAAAGTTTATTGGTTTAAAACTTTAAGTTTTGATGTATGCTCCAAGAGATAGGTTAGAATAGTAACATAAATCTATTATTAAATAGTAGTTTCTAAATTTATATGGATCCATTTTTGGTTTCAAATGTTATGGAAAGAAGATGTTACATTTGCCATGCACAAATTGCACAGTATAAAAATTTAGAAAAAGTGCATCTTTTTGTTTCTGAATTTATCGGAATTGTAATATTGATGTCCTTTTAAATTTTACATATTTATAATTTTTGTTCTATCAAACCATCTAACTTTCAATTTTAATTCCGTTGAATACTTATTCATGAACTTAATTCATGGGTCTAATATTTAAATTTGTTTCTTATTGTATCTCAAATTGGATAAATCTATGTGGACTAATCTTTATTTTGCAAAAATATATATATAATAAAATTTTGCATGCATCCAAATTGTTGAGAAAAGAAAAAGGTATGTTAAAATATGATAATTGGACTCATTCCTGCAATGTCATATCTCAAACAGAGTAGATATTTTCATAATTTTTTTCCCTCATTTCAATCCCATGTCCAAATATTATTTATATATATTTAATAATTATTTATAGTTTAACATAATTAATATTTTAAAATTAATAACTAAAAATATAATGCTAAAAAAATTATTTAAACATTTATATAAATAATTAATATAAAAAATGAAAAAAAAATTAATATTAAAATAAAATAAAAATTTTTAATAAAAATCGGAAACACCTGTCCGCATGTAGTGTGGGGATAGAGATTTAAAATTTTTTTTTTGGCTGAAAATAGAGCGAAATGTTAGGTTGGAGATGAAAAACTCCGCCAAACCTGCTTATCCTCAGTAGGAAACCGAAATCTAAAATTTTTTCTTAATAGAAAATGGGATGGAATATCGAATGAAAATTGGAAAATTCTGCTCCCAATTCGTTTCATTGAAATATCATGTTGTTGTTAGCAAACTTAATGTGCACGACAGGCCGGAAAGTAAAGCTACTTCATGTCAGGACAAATAAAAAAAATGGGCAGAAAACATATTTATTATTATTATTATTATTATTATTTCAAATAGTTTTCTTTTTCTTATTTTTTGAGAAAAAGAAAAAGAAAAACATTTTTGAAACCAAGAAAAAGAAAATTATTAGTCATTGAGAAATATTCCGTTCATGCACACCATTGCATTCTTTTCCAGAGGGAAGAAGAGATATTGCAACTTGTAAAGTCAAACATAGGAAGGAGACATTTTTAATTCCTTGGAATGTGATGGTGCAGCACAATGATGTTTCATACCATGCTCATGTGCTTGATGAATTTGATATCCAATTCACGTCATGCACATTGTTGGATAAAGAATAAACATACCCTCGTAAATATTTTTCCGTTAGCAAATTGATTTTTGAACATATAAATTTTAATTTGCGACTTAATTAATATATTTGATCTTTTTTTTCTTTATGTATACTTTAGTTAGAAATAAGCACTTTTAGAGTAAAATGAAATAATTTGAATGCAAATTAAAATTTGATTAGATATAAATTACTAATTTTAATAAAAATTGATCATCGAAAAAGTAAAATCTAAGGGACAAATTGCCTTTCATATTCTCATATTGGCAAGGAAATGTCATGTCGTTTTTTATATGTATAAAACTTGGCAACAAAATAGTAGCAATTGCTCCATCCTTACATCCATATCAAAATTATTTCTATGAACCCACCAGAGCAATCATTTGAAACCATAAGAGTTGCAGCGTTGAAAAAAAAAATGGTAGGATTGATGAGATTCTAGTAATGAATAGATGGGTGTGCTTCTCCTTTTCGAAGAGTGTACTTGAGAGAGGGGGCCTAAATCCCGCAGGAAGCCAAATTGAAATGGCCCCAGCCGTAGGCCACTTTCTTTGTTAGTTGTTAATGTCAAATGCAGCAAGTCACATTAATATATCATAATTTAAACCTCACCTGCCTACCATACAAATTACAATAATATCTCCCCTGGATTTAGTTATCCCATTTTCTGTCTACTATATTCAATGACCAATTACAGGATGATCCATTATAAAGGTACAGGATTTCACATATTATTATTTGGATCATCAAGTTGTTGAACACACTCTCCTTTCTTGACTGGTATTCATATGCATGTATGAATTCAAGACCCAACAAGACCTTTGTGCCTAGCGTATGAAATTATCGATGCGAAAAGGGTTGCGCATATTATGCTTGTGAAGATTACCACCTAAAGTTTAAAAGGCAAAAACAATTCAGTATCATGACAAGAATGAACTCATATAAGACATTAAATTTTTCCAGCTGATTTTATATGTCATTTTGATTTGAAAGTGATCATCACGATACTTACCCATTTAAACATGTAACCATGGCCCTCCCTCCATGTGTATTGCAAATTCATGCCAAATATTGCTGCCACTAAGGAATATACAGATAAACACACGGTCCCTGAACATAGGAAGAGTTCTAGCTGCCCCAGTAAGTGGAAAAAAAAAACAAAACAAAACAGAGAGAAAAAAAAAAAGAATATGAAAAGAAAAATCAGTATTGTGCGGATAAAATTGTTCCAAGTAATTATATTCAATGCTTTGCTTGCTCTGAATAGGAAAGAAAACATATCTGCAGTGTAGGAATATAAAAGAGGAAATTTATTGCCTAGACCTGGCCACTTTTTATAGAATTATGTTTGCAATGGATAGAGAATTTGAGTTCATTTCTTCAGTTAAAATTGATTCTTAAAGTAATGTTTGAAATTATATTATCAGAATCATCCTCAAATAAGTTAATTTTTCAACCATGGCTACAATTAGAAAGCTGTGTATATAAAGCTATTAAAGTAATTTAAATCAAAGGCGGTACCTGAATGAGTTGATTCCGATGATTATCAAGCTGCAAAAAAGGAAGCAACTACAACTTTTAGTGTGCTCAAAAGTGGCGTGTGTTAATGATAACTAACATATTTTAAATTCACTTGACAGGAGGAACATAAGATATGCTAGCTCCAATATATATAACAAAACTCTCCTTCAGAAGGCACTCTTATATAGAGTTGTCTATCTAATTACCTGGATATTGATATAATCCTCTGTGTCATCAATGTACTCTCGCAGCTGATACGAGAAAAAGATTAACATATATATGCATGAAACGAAATGATATAGCAGCAGTATTCTAGTTGTGTTTTTTGAAGAGAAAGCTTTGTATTATGGCCCATGATATTTAGAAAAATATGAAATAGACATAAAGAACAGAAGTTAATATGCAAAAGATGCATCCTACTGTGGTCAATTTGTTTAATGTGCCATCAATCTGCATGAAATAAGCCTGCAGAAAAAAAAATAATTTCTTAGACTTCAGTGTGATTTAGTAATAGGGCAAGGTAGAATTTAAATAGCATTTGCAACCTCGAGCAACATTTCAAGTTCTTCGACATCATGCACTCCTTGATCAACTGTTGTTGCGCTTGCCCTGCTTGTTGTTGACATCTTTGAACCAATGGTGGGAGAGTTAAGGAACCAATTAGGAGCACCAGAGCTACTGGCAGGTGAAGATGAGACAACTAACTTTCTTGATAAGTAAAGGTCCGCCATATCATCATCATCGTCCAGAAGTTGTTCAAGTTCATCCCTTATCTGAGACCAAAATTCTTCACCAGTGTAAGCAAAAATTTCTGGATGGAAATCGATTGATCAATTGCATGCTGTATTGTGAACTTTAACCTGTAAGAATTTAACTGAGTGCTCTCTAGTATGTAGCGCGTACACCTAGAATGGTTACATTTGGAAAATTTAGTTGATATGATTACAGATGGAGGGTAATTCATGCAACTTTCAGTTGTGTTGCTGATCAATCCTACAGATGCAGTGAAAAATAAGCAATTTCATCTGTTTCTTCTGCCGCTGTATGTGTTTCAATTTTTCCTCTTTTTCTTTGTTATCTGAATGTCATAACATTTACCAGAAGGCTTATTCATCTTCAAGACGAGGTTAGGTATGCAAAGTTCCTTACTGTCATCTGACTCTAGGTACATAGTTCCCTCATATTGCTAAAATGCATCTAAAGGAAAAGCTGGATAAAAACAGAGAAGGGAATCCTCGCAGAAGGCCACATAAAACAGATGTTGTTTGCATTGGCTACATACAACGCCTTGTGATAAAAAGAAAAATACCTTTTCAACTAAAATCACATATGCAGCCTTCGACTGTATAAAAAAAATCTAGAATTATCTTGAATCACAAGAATAAGATATATACAAGGTCCCATCCATAAGAAACTATTAATGTTCTATGATGTGGGATTGGCCTCTATTAATTACATGTTCACCCTTTTCAAGAATTGGTACACACATGCTTGTCCAACATCTAAACATGTTATTATAATGAAGTTGATTGACCTTGAAAAATAAAATAGCATGGTTCCATGAAGACATTGATGTACCTTTTGAACTCGATTTGTCAACCTTGTCATGGAACTCTTCAGTTTACGCACCCGATCTAGATTAAGACTGCTAATCTGCATAACATGGTTGCAATCCAAAAGAGGCTTTGAAGATCTGACGAATGACATACTACTATACAATATGTAGTAAAATACAGATAGAGAAGCAACTGTTAGTAATGCTAATACGAGAAACTCTTTACAGCAATATGAAAACCTTCAGTAAATCAAACATGTTTACTGACTAAGAAATAATAAGGGCTATTAGAATTGCTTGGGCTTTAATGGTGGGGCTTTGACGTGGGATTGTCTCTAACATTCCCTCAAGTGCAACTATTATTGGTCTAAGTGTCAATTGCTTAATCTATTATTTTTTTTACCTAGGCTTTTTTCTCTTTCCTTGAGCTATAGACTTATTCATTGTAATTTGGATTTTTTACTTTTTGAGTCTTAAATTTTAGCCTCATATTTCATAGACTCGTGGTGGTTATTCATTATAATTTGGGTCTTTTGACTTTTTGGGCATCAATTATAGAGTCCATAGTCATGCAATGATTTGTCATCTTAAAACTCTAATACCATATTAGAATTAAATGGACTTAAATAGTCGGATTTAACAATTCATGTGGTGATTATTCATTCTAATTTCGGCCTTTCCACTTTTTAGGCATTAAATTTTATCTATAGAGTACATAGTCATACAGCGATTGTACTCTTAAGACTCTGATAATATATTAGAATTAGATAGAATTTGATAGATAAATTTGACAATTGTAGATTCATAGTTGCTTTAAAATGACTTAATTTTATCACCATTATAAGTTTTTATTCTATCATTTAAACTTGAGATGATGGATTATCTCTAACAAGGAAAACATGATCATTTAAGCTAAAATCTGAAACAAAGGAAATAAATTAGTTCTTTTACCTTGGAGGTTAGTTCATCTAAAGCTGGATAAGCATCTGTCTCCAGTTCTCGAGTACGTGCATCTAGAAAACTACAAATGGCTTCCAGTGCAACTTCCAATGCTCGGAATTCAAATGGAAATTCTACACTTCACAACCCATTAATTATCAATAAAACTAAAATCAAGTTCTCAATGTTCTAACTTCTTATATGAAAAGCTTCACCAAACCAGGAAGGAAAATAATCAAATGTGATGATACATACCATTTTCTTCGCCTGTTCCAACATCTTTTCGCACAGCAGGATGCTCATCTTCTTCACCTTGAACTTGGCTTGTGACATATACAAGAGGTAACCGTCTTTGAAGTTCCTCAACTATAGGAATCACATTATCATCTAGTGGGTCTCTAAGCAATACCTTTTCCAGATTATAAAGCACAGTTAGCTTAATAATCACTCTTCAATTCAATTATAAGTGAAATAAATTCTGGCTGTTAATTCTCTGTCTTCCGAAAATTCCAAGAGAGTACTCAAATTAGAAATGAAAGGAACAATTCCTCCTCTCCAACAACTACTTAATGTTGGAAATTATCAGCGATAAAAATAACAATTGAAGAACTAAAAAAAATGCAGAGAACAAGTTACCTCTTCTGCTGTGATTATGGCTTTGATATGCTGAAAACCAGAAACAGGCACATAAAATTAGAAGCAAAAACAATGAAAAGGGAACAGAAAGAAGAGACAGCAGGCAACTCTACTTGATTGGAAATTGGAAATGAAGAAACTGAAGAAATCACCTCCAAATTGAGGACGATAACTCTTTCTCGGCCTAAAATCGTGGAAGGATTAGATAAAAGAGGATCAAGAATTCGAAGATCTCTAGCATGAATCTGAACTCTACGCATAATAGCATACTTATCCACGTCAAGAATGGTACTCTGCCCATTGGGGTCGAACAAAATCCAACTTCTAGAAACCGCAGTTTTCTTCTTCAAGGAAGCTTGAGTCTCCACCGGAACTAAAGCCCCATCTCTATCCATTTCAGAGGAATTCAATTCCTCTTACTCCCAAAAATTAAAATAAGTACAATTAGCTGTCCTCTTTGCTAGCCCTGGCGAGCTAATGCTTCATATGAATCATGAAAATGAGAGATTTGATAGTTAGGAAATTGAAAGGTTTGTGAAACAAGAAGAAGAAGAAGAAGCAGAGAGACAATGAGGAGTGAAGAATCTTGGAAGAAGATAGAATTGCATGGATTATGAGTGGAGGAAGTGGGAAGTTGCAGAGTAAGTTAAAAATTAAAATTGGAGGGGAAAGAAAAAGCTTTCAGATAGATAATCTTTCAGTTTCACTTGCAGGGTGCTCTCACACTCCATCACTTCCTTCCCTTGTTTCTTTTTTATATTTGATCATATAATAATCTGACGCTCGTTGCCAATCGGACATAATCGTAAAATGCAGAGCTCGAGTTGCCTAAGCATGAAGAAAGTTTGATTTAATCGTCTTACACACGCGTTTTAAGCGCGTGTTTAAGCTGGGTTTTACAAGGGTTTTCGTATTTATTTGAGTGTGGACTGTGGTCATGCATGTCTCATATTCCCACCACCTAGATATAATTTTAATACAACAAAGTGTGTTATTGATCAAAATTTTAATTATATTTTTAAATATTTTTTATCTATATAATTAAAATTAATTTTAATATGTGACATTCAATTAATATTTTAATATATTATATTTATTATTAATAATTAAAATATTAGTAATTATATAATAATATATAAATATCATCAATTATATGAGAAACATAATAAAAATCATATAATCACTAGCAATTATATAATTGTATATGAAATATGATATATAACTACTAATAATTATATAAAAAAATATAACAAAAATTGTATAATTACTAACAATTATAAAAATAACGTATAATTGTCATCAATTATTTGATAAACATATTAAAAACTATATAATTATTTGTAATTATATATGGAATATAACAAATAACTATCAACAATTATATAAAAAAATATAACAAAACTGTACAATTGTTAGTAATTTTATAAAGAAAATACAAAAATAATATGTAATTGTCAGCAAAAATATAGTAAAAACTATATAATTAATTATATAAATTTAATTTTATATTTTATATTAATAAATAAACTTAATAAATTAATTATTAGTTATACATTAACTAATTAATTGAAAAAAATATTTGATATATTAAATATATATTTAAATATAAGAACAAAAAATATATATAATATATAATTTCTTTGGGGCAAGTGCCCCATTACCCCACATGAATCCGCCCCTGACCACCACCCACCTGCCATTTTATCATGACAGAGTAATAACCAACAACTCATAAGCAAAACTACAAATTGAATCGAAAAATGTGGGACTGTGGGAGCGTTTGCTGTAAATCATTGTACATTTTTCTTGAATTTTTTTTTATAATAATGACCAAAATAAATGTGGAAACTATAGTACTGAGTAAAACTTGGTAGGTTTCATTTATTGTGACTCAACTTACAACTAATATAAAATAATATGGTTCAACTTTAAAATTGAAATACTAACATTTTTCAATTTTAATTTATATAATAAAAATATCTCATTACATATTTTTTTTCAGATTAATTTTGTTGGCTATCATAATTCTGATTATATTGCTCATATGGAATACATAATTTTTTTTTAATTTATTTTAGCGTGTGATTATGGGCGGAGGTGGTGGAATCTTGCAGAGTAAGTTAAAAATTAAAATTGGAGGAGAAAGAAAAAGCTCTCAAATTGATAACTTATTTCAGTTTCTCTTGCGTGTCTTTCACGCGTGCAGCGTGCTCTCACACTCCATCACTTCCTTCCCTTGTTTCTCTATTATATATTTTATCTTAATTTTATTTTCCTCGTACTATATAATTATTCTCTTAATTTTAATAATTTTATTATTAATAAAATAAATAAATAATTCAAAAATTCAAAAACTACCCTTAATTAATTTTACAACAGTTAAAATTTAATAAAATAATTTATTCGTATAATGTGATAAAATAAAAAAATAAAAAGTATATTTTTAAAATATATTATGTCTAATATCAAAGATAAATAATCTTTTTTTTTTATACAGAGCAAATCTGCCGCTAGTTCCCATTTGGACATAATCGTAGAATGCAGAGCTCGAGTTGCCTAAGCATTGAAGAAAGTTTGATTTAATCGTCTTATAGACGCGTTTTAAGCGCGTGTTTAAGCTGGGTTTACAAGGGTTTTCGTATTTGTTTGAGTGCGGCCATGCATGTCTCATTTTCCCACCACCCCCACCCACCTGCCATTTTATTACAATCGCAGAGTAACAACCAAATTGAATCGAAAAATGTTAGCTGAAAGTCATTGTACATTTTTCTTGAATTTCTTATAATAATGACCAAAAATTATGTCCAAACTAAAGGATTTAGTAAATTTTGGTAATTTTCATTTATCGCTAGTAAAATTGGTAATTTTCATTTATCGTTACCCAACTTCAAACTAATGTACAATTATATTTTTCAATTTTAATTCATAACACTAATATTTTTTAATTTTAATTTATATAATAAAAATATCTCATTACAGATTTTCATGTTATTTTTTATAATTAGGAGCCACACTACCGTATATATAAAATACATAATTTTTCTAAAATTTGTACTTATAAAGCTTTTTTAAATTTACTGTGTAATATGATTATGATAATCATTGAAGCACAAAAAATAATCCATTTAAGTACAATTCTTAAAAAAATTTGTGCATTTCATATAGATGTTGACTGATGTCTAGCTATTAAAGATAACATATAAATCTGTAAAAACAAGTAGGTAATGAATTAAAGTTGAAATATATTAATGTTATAAATTAAAATTAGAAGATTTTATCTATTTATATTACTCATTTTTAATTCAAATATCATTAATTTCAACCATTTTTTCACAAAAAAAATCAAAATTAAATATTTTTATCCCAAATAATACTTACAATCATTATAATATTTAAAATTACTAAAAATGAAATCAAATATACAAATTAAAAAATTATTTTTTCTTAAAAATAAATTTAAAATATACATAATTTTTTCTATCTCTATGAATAAGAAGAAAAAGAATAATATAATAAATACATAATTAAAAAATTATGTCGTACAAATTAATATATACGAATCATTATTCAATCTCTCCATAATATAATTGGTGCAAACAAGTGGATAGATATTTAGGGTTTTCTGGGCCGAATGGGGAGTGGCATTTTTCTGGGCCAACGTCTCTTTCAACATGCGGAAATCTAATATGCGGTCTATGGATTGAACTTATAAGGAATTGAATCGGATTAAACACTTGGGTTTATTTAATTTAGTTTTTTTTTTAATTTTTAGAACATTAATTTTTAAAATTTTAGAACATTATAGATATGAATGTTGAAAGCATCGTTCCTCATCCGTGATTCATGAATATCTCCTAAAATCTTAAGACTCGTGGTATAATTCCTTCTTTTTCTTTGGAAATTTGGGGGAAGAATTTTAAAAAAAAATCATTATTATTAAATTACTCCAATACCATAACAATGTGTACAAATTTTAAGATATATATATATATATATATATATATATATATATATATATATATATATTAATTTTAAATTAATTTAATTATTTTATTGAAAATTTATTTAAGTAACTATAATTGACAATACATTAAATTTTATAAATTGACTGAAAATTTGTTGTCTAACTCCCTTAATTATCATTAAAATACCATATATTTTATAAATAAGAATAAATTCATAAAAGTTGGAAATTAAAATTCCTTAATTATCATTAAAATACCATATATTTTATAAATAAGAATAAATTCATAAAAGTTGGAAATTAAAATTTTCCCTTGCTTTTCTGAAAGTTAAGCGACCAAATTCTAACAATAACAAATAACAAACTAAATGTTAGCAAATTATAGGGGTGTATACAGTCCAGTCTAAATTGAAAATTGAAAAATCTCTTGTATTATTTGGAAAATTCGAAAATCTATAAATTTAAGTTGTATATTGCATTGAAAAGAAAAATATTTCAGTATTATATTATCTTAAAAATTCAGAACAATTCGGTATTATTTTTGAATTATTTCAATACTAAATAATACAATATAAAATATTCAAGTACTCATATATTTTGAACTAAATAAAAAATACATAAAATCGAAATTTGATATTTAATAGTATTATAAAAAAATCCAAAATCATCACATAAAAATGTTCTTAATAAATAATCAATATTTGAGGAGCAAAAAAAATTATGAGAGTATTTTTTTAAAGCATTAAATTAAAATTAAAATTAAAAAATATAATATTTTCTTATATAAAAGGTTTATGAATAAAAAATTTAATTATAAAGTACAAGTATATAAGTTTGTGAGTATTTAAATTATGTATATGACTATATTAATTATAAAATATATAATTATATAAGTTTATTAAGTATATCAATTATATATATATATTATTTATCAATATAATTTAGATTATAATATAAGTTTAATATAATATACTTGTTTTGATTAAAAAATAATATAATATATATAGTAAACTATGTATATAGTAATATTTAAAATTTAAATTATTAGGTATACAAACTCAGAAAATAAGTATATATATATGTTATAGTGTTCATATTAATTATAAAAATATAAAAATATATAATTTTATTAAGTATATGATGAATTATATATATTTATTAATTAATATAATTTAGATTAGTGCAAAAATTTGATATAATATAATTATTTTAATAAAAAAATTATATAACTGGTGACTCACTTTTTCTAAATAATGAAAAAAATGAGTTGTCAATATCGTAAAGAAAAAAAGATTGATAGTTTATCGAATGTAGTATGAATCGTACATAAACGATAGTTAGAGTCATTGGTTCTCATAAAATTCTCTCATCTGGATTCTTGGGAAAAATAATCAATTGGTCATTGTGACCAGCTTAGTATGCATATAATATTGTTTAAAAATTTAAAATTATTAGATATATAAACTCATAAGTATAAATATAAATATATAACTATAAGTATATAATTATAAAGTATGTAAGTTTATAACTATTTATTTTTAATTATAAGTATATAATTATAAAATATGTAAATTTATGACTATTTAATATATATATATATATATATATATATATAACGTTTTCATTAATTATAAAGTATATAAACATATAAGTTTATTAAATATATCAATTATATATTTTTTATTTAATAATATAATATTGATTAGGATTTAAATTTAAAATAATATAATAATTTTGACAAAAAATCATACAATATAATTATATTAAATCATAATTTATATTAATTTATCATATAATTATAATATATTTTATTATAAATTAAGTTACTTTATAATTGTTTCACTTAAATTAATTTACCAAATAATTAATATAATTTAGATTTATTATATAATACAATTAAAATAAATTATAATTGCTACAAAATATAATTAGCGATAAAAAAAATTTATACTAAAAAATGAAATTAGCAACAAAGATAGTTAATTAGTTTGATGATGATGAACTTATCTTAAACTTATATGGAGTTTATTGATTCAATTTTCTATATCATCATCATCATCATAAAAATTTTAGCATGTAAAATTATTTTTTAGCATTTAAATTTTTTAATTATTTGAATTCTTTATTATTATAAATATCATATAAATTTTATTATAATTTAATTTTATAGATTAAAGTATAAATAAAAATATAAAAGTTATAAATAATGTTATATATAAGTTATTTCATTTTTATAAGTTATTATATATAGTAAAATTATAAATATTTAAATATTAATTCTTTCAGTACAGTTTTTAGTATAGATATCACTAAAAGATTCGGATCTGTCAAAATTAAAATTAACAATACAATACAATTCAATTTTAGCAAAAAAATCAACAATACCATTCGATTCTAGATTTTTTTTAGTTATTCGGACAAGTTAAGAATGAACCAAGATCCATGTAAAATCTTAGCTAATTATTTAAATTCATATAATATGCAGTTCAGTACTCTTTTATATTTTACTTGAAAGGTACATTTTAGAATATTTACAAATATTAAGAAAATAAATAATTACAATCAATTTTATAAATTCTCATTAATACAATTTAGCTCGACACCTTTTTATCTTTTAAGAAATTTCAAAATTTCAAAAAATAATAGTAAAGAAAATATGTATTTAAATATTTTGTTGATTTCTAAAATGAATATTTAAAGTTGAACAAAAAAAATCTCAAAATGGATATTTAAAATAAAATGAAGGGAGCAAATGAAATAAATACTGCCTGCACTCCATTTTGATAGACTTATTTTTTCTCACACAGATTAAGAAAATTAGTTAATTGAGTTTAAACTATTTATTTTACCCATAATTTTACTGATATACCCTTCATTAATATGATAAAAAATAGATGAAGTGGCCACCTCTTTTATACTCTCAATATACTCTAGTTCATTGAAACTAGCTGTAATTATTCAAGAAAAATAATGGAGGTAGCTTTAATAAATACCTCACACAATTTGAAGCATCTCCAATAAAAGAATTTACTAGAAATTAATAATAATAAAAAAAATATTGAATAAGGATAATTTAGACAATTGACAACTACTTATATAAAAAAAAAATAGACAATTTTTTTTAGATGGACTAAAATGAAAATCAAGCATATTAAAATGAGACAGAGGAAGTATATATTTTAGTTATAGGCCATTCCCTAATTCAAATAGTTATTCATGAAATGTATTTGTCCAATTTATTTTTTTACCCTTTCTTTTTCAATGTTGCATCTTCAATACACTTTGTCACTGCCATTTTTAATTTCACATTAAGGCCTTTTATTTCTATCAATACAATATCAACCCTCTTGTAGTAATCTTGTATAATTTAGAGATTATATATATTAATTTCTATGGACAAATAAAATAATCAAGACAATACAAAAAAAAAAGAGTTGGATAGTTTTTTTTTTCTTAAATTTTCATGTGTGATATTAAAAAATATTTTGATGATTTTAAGTATATGTAGAAGGAAAACATAACAAGTATAGATGTATTGCTTGTAGTTTTTCACCAACAGTAATAATAAAAATCTCTCTATATATATATGGACAAGAGATTTTTCAATAATTACAATTCCATAGGTAATTATTATAAAACTCAGTGTAAGTACTAATTAATTATATTATTAATTGAAATATTAAATAACATTAAATTGTCACAACTGATTAGTATTCTTAAATTTTGATCAAACGGTTAAAATAATATAATAACTATGAAAATCTCATTCATATATATATGAGTTTCTATTATCCATATGGGTATTGTTTTTCTAATGATTTGATTAAAAAATTAATAATTCTAATTAGTTATATGATAATTATGAATATTTAATTTATAACAATATATATTTGCTTTGACACAATTATTTGGACTAGGCAAGTTAGCATTTAGTCAATCTCAAGGGTGCAAACTTCCAAATTTCAAGTTAGGTCGCATTTGGATCACCAAATCCTGATCTGTTCTATTCAGCTGTAGATGACTTGATATTAGTAAGTTGGAGTGTTGCTATAATGCTGTTGTATTAGTCCATTGAAAGTGTTTGTAAAATCATTGCAACTATCGCTACAAGCAATTTAGCAAAGTCACAAAAGATTAAATAATATTTTTTTATTTGCCACTCACACTAGTGAAAGAAAAGTTTTGAATCTGAAATATTTTTTGAAAGGCAAAACTCCATATTTTTTTAAGGACAAAATTTTATATTAAATAATTTTCTCACAGAGGAAAATATTTTTTTTCCAGAAAAATAAATATCAAAAGAAATAAAAAAGAAACCTATATCACCAGGTTACCACGCGTCATAGAGAGAGCACAAGGTGCCAACTGCCGGGCAATCTCCTCTGACGAAAAGAATCAGCAGATCCAGATCGACGACCAATAATTCGGGTCCGCATCATCTATCATGATTATTCCACTACCAATAGCTTCACTCGTCGTCTTGCTTCTCAAATCTGAAAGCAGACCCCCAAAACTATATAAGTCGAGTGGATCCTATAAAACATTGAATTGACCGAATAGTTTTTATTTTATTTACTTATTTTTTCCTTCAATTAAAAAAAAAAAAAAGCTGGAAAAGGAAACCATTCTCTACCTCAGAGCAGGAGCATGGAAAAGCTCTCTAACCCCTGAAATTGAGAAATACTCATTTCTCTCTTTTTCTCTCTGAAAAACTCAAGTTACACTGACACGTGAAACCCTAGTTTCTGTTCCTTGCTACTGAAGCATCGAATATTTGCCTATTTGAACCCGTGTAATGTGCTTTTTGGAGAACGATTGGTCCAGAAGAAGAGCCATATAATTAAGGTTTTAGTTTTTGAGATATATACATATATATATATATATATATATAATATTTTTAGGGTTGATATTGATGAAGAAAGTGAATCAATGCCAGAGGATTCTGATCCTCTCTTTGCTCTGTTTAACTGTTCTTGCTCCTCTCATATTCGTCTCATCTAGACTCCAGTACTTCACTCTTATCGGTAATTTTTTATTCGTTTTCATTTGTTCATTTATGAATATTATTTTGATGACGGTATGAAAACTTCCTGGAATTAGAATTGACGAATGCTCAGAGAAACTTAATAGGGTCAACGGATGATGCGAACTGTAAAAAATTTGAAGCTCATAATAAAATGTTTATCATTTGCCTTAAACAGGATCATCCTTTTTTTTTTTCCCTTTCTCCCCTGCTGTTATATTGGTTTTATGTTTGTAATAAGCTCGTTATTCGATCTTGATGTAAATCTGTTTTGCAGGGCGGAAAGAGTTCGGCGATGATTTGTCAACTTTTGTGAGAACATTCTTTTACTTAAATTTCTGTTTTCTTCCTGTTTGGTCTTTAGGAAAAATTGGGAGGGAATAAAATAGATGTTTAGGTTTATGTGCTCATTCTGATGGTTCATAGTAACTTGAAAATAATTTAACCGACAAAATTCCTGTAGTGATTTTAATTGATTGGAAAGCTAAGGTTTTAAGTCCGAATGTTAGGAACTTCAGATTTTAACTTATTTTGCTTCCTTTAACTTTTAGATTAATTAATACTGGATGTATGTGTTTGGTATACTTGTAATTTCGAATGGTTGCTGTTTGTTGGGTGTAGAAATACAGGACAGAAGCTGTAAAGCTCAGCGCTATTGAACAGGTAGCTTCAGATTTGTGTTCTCTATTAATCTCTGTGTTTGCTTTCAACTTTGTTGCTTTTTCCTTTTTTTTTTTCCTGTCAATTTATTTATGTCAAAGTGGGTGCTTTGTGATTTAGGAAGCGCATGAAGACCTGAAAGGGCCAGCACTATTTGTTTACAGAAGGAAAGATTTGGGTTCCTTAGTTACTTACAGTTCTACTAACGGGAAAAATGATTCTAAGCATTCTCAAAATATTGGAGACAAAAGTCATGATTCAAGTCAATCTGAAAGTGCTGGACACACGACTAATGTCACTAATCCCCTTCAAATTAATGGTCAGACGAATGTTAGTTGTGTTTGTCTCTATCACTCTATTGACTGGAATCCTGTCCCTAATCTGCATCCTTTTGAGTTTCAGGGCCTAGTCATGAAGGCAAAGAGAACAATAAGTTTAGTCAACATGAACCAGTAGTATCCAAGTCTAATGGAAAGGTACATATAGATGTAATACTCTATAATCATCTTAAAGGAGTTTATGCACATCATCTGTTTTTGCAACTTTTACTGAATTTTTTGATCAAATATGTATGTGTGATAATTTCATAGCATCATCATGAAATTAGTAATAGTAATGGAACACTGTCACTTTGCATTTTTATTCTTAGAGGTATCTATTGTTTGCATGCACTGATTTGATTTTTTGAATCCTCATGTGCTAATGTATAGAAAAGCTGTTTTATTCCATGTGCAAAATGGACTGTACCAGATATATGCTTTTTTGGATTATACTTGGTGTTAATGGTGTTGTTTTGGTTGTTGTGCTTGTGCTAGGTGAAATCATAGCCTATCAAAGAATTATGACATCATACATGTAACTTGGAATATGCAGATTATACTAAAAATTGCATTCACCTCATAGTTTCATTAATTCTGTGGTGTGTGAACAATTAAAATGTGATAGTGTGAACTTTAGGGAAAAACAGGAAATTGCTTTTCTCAACTTTGATTCTTCTTTTTCAGTCTTTCATTGTGCAATGATTTAGGTTTTCGGAAATTTATATTAGATAGAACTTGCAAGCATCAGTCACCATTTTCATCTATAGTGTAAAATTTATGATTATCATACGTTTGCAGCCTGTATATATTTTCTTTGTTTTGGCTGCAGAGGCAATCCAAACAAACAACAGTCCGAGATAATATGAAAACTGTGGCACAGAGAGCAAGAGATGACAAGGTAAAAGAGCTCAATGATCAGCTGATAAAGGCCAGAGCATACTTGAGTTTCACACCACCTGGCAGTAATTCTCACTTAGTAAAGGAATTGAGACTACGTATAAAAGAATTAGAACGAGCCAGGGGTGAAGCCAAAAAGAACTCAGATTTATCAAGGAGGTACCTTAACTTCCAATTCTTTCTCCATTTGCTATTAATTCACAAGTTTGTTGGAAATTGATCATTGACTCTATGCAAATAATCTAGAATGCTCAATAAATAAAATGTCACAGTTGCTTTTAACATCATAAACTTATGAGACCCCTTCCAATCTGTAATTATGTATGATGAGCCCCATTGGTATAAACATGCAGTGCACTACAGAAAATGAAAGCCATGGAGGTTTCCTTGGTAAAAGCCAGTCGTGTTTTCCCGGATTGCCCCTCCATGGTTAAGAAGCTCAGTGCCATCGCTTACAATGCTGAAGAACAAGTTCAAGCACAAAGGAATCAAGCAACATTTCTGGTTAATCTTGCTGCAAGGACAACACCAAAGGGCCTTTACTGTCTTTCTATGCTGCTGACAGCTGAATACTTTGCCCTGCCACCAGAGAAGAGGCAGTTCCCTAACCAGCAAAGAGCGCATGATCCAGATCTTTATCATTATGCTATTTTTTCTGATAATATCCTAGCTTGTGCAGTGGTTGTGAATTCCACTGTGTCCTTTGCCAAGGTAATCTGCGTTTGTGTCTTTTCTTTCCTACCCCACATGTTTTTTAGTTGTTAACATTTTGAAGCTAATGACTTCTCATTCCTAATATGAAAAAGATAAAATGGAGTTGAAATATGCCTTCCACTAAATCTCTTTTGCTTGCAAGGGATCTCATACTGTGTAGTGAAGTAAAAAATTTGAAACTTTGTGAGCGGTAATTTTTTTAAATAACAGCAGCCATTAACCTGAAATTCTGCACCAAGCTAGCCCTGCTATCTAAGCTATTTCAGCATTTTCTATATATAACAAAGGGAACAAATTGAGGCCAAATTGTGACAAGCGTAAATCCTGAAAAAGAGTGCTAAAATGATTCATTATATAATAGTGAGCAGGGAGCATCTTATGTCTTAGATCCTGATCTAGAAATAGAATGGAGCTTGATGATGATCAGGAAAATAGTTTAATTCTTTCTCTTCTTCAGTTAGCATGATAAGATGTCAATGTATGAGGCAGCCCATGATACATAAAGTATTTTTAGCAATTGCAAGTGTGCAACTTTTAGAAATAGACTGGGTGTGGCTTGTGTCCATTTGTCTATGGATGAAGACCCCTAATTTTTATTTTTATTTTTTTAACAAACTGGACTGACTAGAACCAGAGAATGATCAATACTGGGTCTTGATGTTTTTTTTTTCTTATTTTTTTTCAAACAAATACTGAAAGGCCATTCTGTACTTACTCATGAGGATGGCATCAGCCGAGTGAATTTATTGTGTTAGGGTGGAATTTTACTGTTCTAACTTCCGATTAAGCAACTTTTATATCTCTTTATTGCATTTTAGAAGGGTTAATTAAGTTAAATTAGCTAATTATTTCACTTTGACTTTCTAGTACTTATCTTTTAGGTGTTTTTTTTCCCTCGATGACTTCTGATTTTAAGACATTGATGAATATTATTTCGCTCCTGTCCTCCCTTGGGGAGTTTTTAGATGTTTCAATCAGGGAAATTTGTAGATACTGGTATCAGTGCATCAGCATAGCATTCTCATGCACTGCCTTAATATCGGCTCTTGCACTTTTGCTTTAATGTTGTAATTGTTTTGTGATTGATGTGGATACCACTTTTCTGCTTTCATGCCCTGTACTTGTGCAAAAAGCTTCTCATTGTTGTGTAAATAATTTTTCAAATATAGCAGTCTCATGCTTAGCATTTTTTTTATTGAATCTTGACTTGGGCTTTAATAGTGAGATTGTTTTTTATCTATGTGGACGCTACTTTTCTGCTTCCACACCCTGTATTTAAGCAGAAAGCTTCTGAAATTTGTTATTATTCCCTGACTTACTTTGTTATTATTATTGCTTGACTGTTGACAGGACTCCAAGAAAATTGTTTTCCATGTGGTTACTGATTCTCTCAACCTTCCAGCAATCTCAATGTGGTTCTTATTGAACCCTCCCAGGAAAGCAACAATTCAGATCCAGAACATAGACAATTTTGAATGGTTGTCAGCCAAGTATAATATGACAGTAAAGCCACAGAGTTCCCATGATCCACGATTTGCTTCTGCACTAAACCACCTTCGTTTTTATCTACCATATATCTTCCCTCTGCTTAACAAGATCGTGTTCCTTGACCATGATGTGGTGGTGCAAAGGGATCTAAGTGGACTTTGGAGTCTCAATATGAATGGAAAAGTAAATGGAGCTGTGGAGACTTGTCAGGAAAATGAAACTTCATTTCGCCGCATGGATATGTTCATCAATTTTTCTGATCCATTTGTAACAAAGAGGTTTGATGCTAGGACATGTACATGGGCATTTGGAATGAATGTGTTTGATCTCAAAGAGTGGAGGAGACAAAATTTAACTGCTCGTTTTCAAAATTACTTGCAAGTGGTATGTAAGAATTTTTGCTTCATTCTTATTTGCTGATATGTCTATAGATTTATGTTGCTTTTTGGATTTGTATTATTTTGTGTTTCTTAAACCACGGTTCTTATGTAGAACAAGTTCTTGATAAGGATATGAACTTATAAAAACTGGTGCTGAAATCTTATATAATGATTAGGTCATTTACAAGGTAAGCTAAGCAAATATGCTGTATGGTTTTTCTATTCGTTGACAGTAGGAAGGAAAGTGAGATGGGATCATTTCAATTTGAATTTAGTTTGGCAATTGAAGATTCTTTTTAACACTATATAAATCGGTACAAATTCGGAAGTTATTTTAGGTAGCACATATGCTTAACGTCTGCTTATAATGAATGTTGTAATAAGCATTATTGGTTGCAGGGTTACAAGAGGCCATTGTGGAAGGCAGGGAGCTTACCGTTGGGTTGGGCAACCTTCTACAATCGGACAGTTGCTTTGGACAGCAGATGGCATAGACTAGGGCTAGGTTATGAGTCGGGAATTCAACAGGATGAGATTGACCAGGCAGCAGTTTTACACTATGATGGAGTCAGGAAACCATGGCTCGATATTGGCATTGGGAATTACAAGAGTTACTGGAGCAAACATGTGAACTATGATAATCCGCTCTTGCAGCAATGCAATATCCATCAGGAATTAAAATCAGATGATGGCAAGTGGTATTATGAATCCATACAACATCGTTGAATGTTTCTTTTTATAGGAAATGTTTGTTAAATTCTTTCAAAACATTTTGCCTTGTAAATCTCCACTCATTTTTTTCTATCTGAAGGCCGGCTGTAATTGGAGTAGCTGAGTCTAGTTAAACAGACAACTGAAACGAAAATAAGGGAAGTAGGTGGTCATATTCTTGTGCTGGTAGTTAGTGTGTACATAAGTCTATTCAGGTATTCAGTTCAGAATCAAAACTTACATTTGAAAAGAAGATTCAGTAGGAAATAAAATTCTCTCTTCATTTTATAGTTAATTTTGTTGTTCATTTTTATTTGGAAGATGTTCTACTGTTTCCTTGAAAGCATGCCACACGCATGCATATTAGTTGTTTTATGGTGTGTTGAATGATAATTAATAAATCCAAAGGTGAGCACTAGCTAAATGAAAAGGATCAGTGACTGCCAAGAGGAATTCAATTGTTCGGTCGCTGACTGACTGGCTATGTCAATTTGATATTTTCCTGAACGGATGATGTGACACGTGGAGGAATGTGGTTGGTGTTGGTTCAGATAGCGGATATCAAATGAGTGGCACTCTATCTATCCATCACACGATCCGTTGGACAGACCGTACGCAAAAACATTACTTTGTAAATTCTGGTGCTGCCCTTAGCTACGACTTGGATTCTGCAGTTTCTTTGGACTCTGTTTTCTTCTAAAAATTAAAGAAAAATGGCTGCCAATACCATCTCTGCCGGCTCTTCAGCGTCGTCAATCATTCGGCCAACTCTAGTACACAAGAGATCATCAGGGATCTCATCCTCTCCTGTTCTTGGTAGGATATATCGAACTTCAATAACTTAATATTTTGTTACAAATCAACTTTCGAGTTACAACTATAATCAGATTATGTGTTGGCTGAGTACATATCATAAGAGAGACTTGAGCAAGTTCAATATATAATTTCTTTTACTTTTGACAAAAATATTCAGGGTTGCCAGCGATGGCAATGAAGGGAGGAGAGAGGTGTTCGATGGAGGAAAAAATTTGTGTGGAGGAAAGTGGGTTGAAGAACAAGGGCATGAATGCAGCATTGATGCCAGCTGTAGGGGTGGTGACAATGTGGACAAGGCCAGCGGTGGCCCTGGTGGATGAGAGATTGAGCACAGAAGGAACAGGACTTCCTTTTGGTTTGAGCAACAACCTTCTTGGTTGGATCCTATTGGGTGTGTTTGGTCTGATTTGGGCTTTCTATATTGTTTACACTTCTGGCCTTGATGAGGATGAGGATTCGGGATTATCCCTCTAAGCAATTTCTCAATCTTGTGGTTTTTGTCACTCTTCCATGTTCATAACCAATGCAAATGACGAAATTTATTTCTTCCCTCTTGTTTAACTCCAATGCCATCTCTGCAATTTTTTTTTTGTTGCTTTCAAGGAAAAAAACAACTAATGTTTTAATGATATTTCATATTCTACCTGGTGTTTTAGTTTCACTTACAAAAAGATTATGCAATATTTATATTTTATAGACATAAAATCATGTTTGTGTGGAAGGTAGAAAGATTTAAACATAATTAAGTTGCATCTTCCTAAACCTCTAAGAATAACTTCGAAAAAGGATGGTATGTTAATAGAATGTCAGATATGCCTTTTAACAACGTAAAAAGTTAAAATTTTCAGCATTTGAAAATTTTATTATTAATATGATGAAGTTTTTCGTTTATATACGAAAAATTCAAACAAAAAATAATGATCCCTTCTAAGTTCTAATATACACACATTAATCACATTAATATTTGATTGTTGATTTCTTAACGAACAAATATTGACTTAAGGAGTAATATATATAGAGATCACCTTCTAATCTAGTGACTAGCTTGAGTGGGAAGATGCTATAAGACCCAGGTACGAAATTCAATCTTATAATTTCTCTCTGTCGTGTAATATGATAAAAAATGAATATATATGTTTTTTTCGGATTATTTATTAAAAAAAATGTTTCAAAAATTTTCACAAAACAATATTTTTTAAGAAATAATTATAATATGTAATGTGACAAAATCTGCCCAGCAGAGTGGCACGTATATTTGCATAAAATTCATTCTTTGGATGAGTGGATTTGGTACAAAAATTTATTTCCTAAAAATCAATGTGAGACGCTTTAATTTACACAGAATCTGCCCTTTGCATGGATAAATTCTGTGCAAAATTTTATTTTCCCACATCCATAACTAAAAAGTGTTTTTTTTTTTTGGTGACTTCCACAAAATTTAAAACAAAAGAGAGAAAAAAATATACAATAAATAAATCAATAAATTATGACTAAAATACTAAAAAAAAAAAAGAGAGAAGGTGGAGATAGACGTTAATCGGACTTAGCTTTTTAGAAAGAAATAAGTAATTAGATGGGCATCTAATAACAAGGGGCAATGATGACGAATAAACAAAATTTTGCAATGAATCCGCCCATGTAAAGGGTGGATTCTGTACAAATTAAAATGTCTTCCTTAGCTTTCATGAAATAAAACTTTTTATTGAATCCACCTATCCAAGTAGCACTTTCTGTGTAAATTCAATGATTGAGAAATTTATAACGGAAATTTGGTAGATCTCTCACCCAATATTTAATACATGTTATTTAGAACACAAAACAAACAAGTTTAATTGAGAAAGAGAAATATATGTACCTGATTTAACCGAATTCATCGTCTTAAAAACGATCCGATAAATTTTTACATCAAGATGTTCTCTCGTTTTCTAACTCAAGAATGATTAATTTTTTTTAATTTCCTTATCCTCTATCATTCCTTATATAGAGAAACTTAATCATTAGAGTTAGCAACAAGAGAGACTTAGCTCACCGGTATATAATAATCATGGGCTATCCATCATACCCATATTATTATCTGAGCCCATATTAAATCTCTCACACTTAATTAATAAATGAAGTATTGCCTAAATAAAAAAATTGATCAAATTTTTTAAGGCCATTTATTTGTAATTTATACTGATATCTCAATTAAAAGCCCACAAAAATATAAGATATTAAAATAAAAATATTTTACATTCTCCCACTTAAGCGTATTAATTGAGAATATATGACAAAAAACTTCACATTTCCGCTCGATTCAATAAGATTATCAACATAAAATCATGGCGGAAACCACATAATCAAGAATATGACACCTTCCATAGTCACATATGTCAATAATCCTATCAATCGTCATGAGTATCAGTGTGGTAATGTAGTAAGAATTATTCAACACTAACTTCATGATCAAAACTTTATGTGTTGATTTTTTTATCAGTCAGATTTCTTATCTTTATGTAACACAGTTACTCATAAGAAATCTTTTATTACTTTAAATCGAAGTCTGTATGTCTTAAAAAAATTTATATCTCGAGATACTTTATGTGTCACAAGACATACACCTAAGGCTATGAACATCAATGTCCCAAGTCTTCGTTTAAGATGACACTAATATTAAGACTTTCAAATATTTAATCTGATATATCACCTAATATTTTCCAATGAAAATATAACATTGTATTGATAATCATCAGAAATACAATAATGTACATTTATATTAATGTATAAAGTATGTACAAACATTACATAAAGTAATATAAAATTCTCCCACTAATCCAAGGGATCAAAATCAGACTTTAGACCCATACTAATGACATGTCTCACATAAATATTAGGTTGTAGTCCCTTGGTTAGAGGATCTGCTATCATATCTTCTATACTGATATGATTCACCTCAACGTTACCTTTCTTTATCAGTTCTTTCAATGTCAAATACTTGACTTCCATATGCTTAGACCCTGTGATATTCTTGTCATTATTAGCAAACAATACAGCTGGAAGATTATCACAATACAACTTTATGGGTCTGTCAATGGAATCAACGATTGACATTTCCATAATGAGATTTCGTAGTCATACAGCTTGTGTGGCTGCACCATAACATGCTACAAACTCAGCCTGCATCATGGAACAAGAGACTAAGGATTGTTTAACACTTTTCCAAGATAAGTCCCATCAGCCAACATAAAAACATAACATGATGTGGATTTTCTATCATCTGAGCAACCAGCAAAATCTGAATCTGTATAGTCAATTAACTCTAGATGCTCAACCTTTCTGTATGTTAAGATATAATCACTAGTCCACTTAAGGTATCTCAAAACTCTTTTAGTCGCAGTCCAATGGTCCATTCCAGGATTAGATTGATCTCTACCCAGAATACCAACTGCAAATGCAATGTCCACCCTAGTGCAAACTTGAACATACATCAAACTTCCTACTACAATAGCATATGACACTGCTTTCATTGATTCTCTCTCAACCTCATTCTTAGGACACTTGCCAAGCTTAATTTATCACCTTTAGCAATTGTCACATCCCAATATTTACATTCATGCATATTGAATTTCTTTAATATCCTATATATGTATGCCTTTTGAGAGAGACCTAAAAGGTTTTGAGATCTGTTCCTTAAGATTTCAATTCCAAGGATAAAAGATGTCTCTCCGAGATTTTTCATATCAAAATATTTAGATAACAATTGCTTAACCTCATGCAGTGTACCTAAATCATTACATGCAAGGAAAATATCATCTACATATAATATCAGAAAGATATATTTGCTCCCACTGATCTTGAGATATATGCATTTATCAACTTTGCTTTCAACAAATTTTAAGTACCACTATCGGAAGGCTTGTTTTAAACCATAAATAGACTTTTTAAGTCTACAAACAATATGGTCTTTACCATCTTCATGAAAACCTTTAGGTTGTTCCATATAGACCTGCTCGTCTAATTCTCCATTCAAGAACGCAGTTTTAACATCCATCCGATGTAGCTCTAAATCAAAATGAGCTACTAGTACCATAATTACTCTAAATGTATCCTTAAAGGATACATGAGAAAATGTTTTACTGTAATCAATTCCTCATCTCTGAGTAAATCCTTTGGTAACTAATCTGGCTTTAAACCTTTCAATATTCCCGTTTGAGTATTTATTGGTCTTATAAATCCATTTACAGCCAATAGGTTTACAACCTTCAGGTAATTCAACAAGCTCCCACACGCCATTACAATCCATAGATTACATTTCATCTCTCATTGCTTTCCACCACATATCTGATTGGGTACTAGAAATAGCTTCCTCAAATGATATAGGATCAGAAACATGACCAATGTCATAATCACTCTCTCCTAAATAGACCATATAATCAAATGAAATAGCAGATTTTCTTTTCCCGGTAGACCTCCTAAGAGGAATTTGTGCAACTGTACCCTGTGATAATAAAGTCTCATTAAATTGTATAGGCTCATCCCTTAATACTGGATTAATCATAGGTGTAGGAACTGGTATATGTATAACCTTAGTCTGTTATTCCTTACTAGTGATCTCAGAGTGTTCATACTAATCAGTTATATCAAATTCTAAAAATTTTGCTGTCTGTGATTCTACAATTCTAGGACCCCCTTCTTTACAATAAAATTTGTAGCATTTAGAATGATCTGGATATCCTATAAAATAGAAACAAGTAGATCTAGATTGCAATTTACCTTCAGTAGGATTATAAAGGCGTACTTCTGAAGGACAACCCTAAATACGGAGGTGACTTAAGCTAGGTTTCCTATTAGTGCACAGTTTAAATGACGTTCTAGCCACAGACTTACTGGGTACTTTATTGAGGATATGTAATATCGTTTTAATAGTCTCACCCTATAAAAAGTCTGGGAGATTAGATATTGACATCATGCTTCTGACCATTTCATTTAAGGTGCGATTCCGCCTTTCAGCTACACCATTCTGTTCAGGACTACCTGACATAGTAAACTAAGCTACTATTCCACAGTCTTCCAAGTATTTGGCAAAATGACTTTTTAATTGTCCTGCTATTCCGTATTTGCCATCATACTCACCATCCTGATCAGACCTAACAATTTTGATAACTTTTCCCTGCTGTTTCTCGACTTCAGTCTTAAAAGTCTTGAATTTCTCAAGAGATTTAGATTTTTCCTTAATCAAGTACAGATAGCCATATCAGGAAAAATCACCAATAAATGTTATAAAATATTTATTATTGCATATTGTGAGTAAATAATGTCTGCAAATATCTGTATGGATTATCTCTAAGAGATCTGAGCTCCGATAGATCTTTTTTTCTTAATTTTGGTTAGTTTACCCCTACAACAGTTAACACATGTTTCTTGGTCACTGAAATCAATGGCAAACAAAATATTATCTTTAATTAGCCTTTCTACCCTTTCCCTATAAATATGGCCAAGTTTTTTATGCCACAACATGGATGACTTTTCCTTTATTAAGGGTCTTTTGGCAACAATATGTTCAACATTACATGATGTGAAATATATTTCATTTGAACTTAAAGAAACTTGATACAAATCATATGAAAAAATACACCGATCAATTGCCTTTGAATTAAGAGTTATATTAACAACTCTATCTTTAAATACAAACATAGTCAATTTTGTCTAATCCAGAAATAGATACCAAGTTCCGTCTAAAAGATGGTATGAACAATACATTAGATAAAAATAGTTCATAACCACTATCTAAGTTCAAACAAACATTTCCAACTAGTTAAACATCAACTGTAGCATTATTACCAACTGTGAGCATTAACTCTTTTTTATTTGACTTCCTCATGTTTGTGAATCCTTGTAATGTGAAAACAACATGTTTAGTCGTTCCACTATCAAGCCACCAGGAACTGGATGTGACATCAACTAACTTATATTCACAAATAACAAAACCAAAAGAGTTACCTGTAGACTCACGTTTCTCTAACCAAGCTTTATATTTAAGACAATCCGTCTTTGTATGACCTTTTTTTTTGCAAAAGAAACATTTAAGTCTCTTTTTCTCTATGCCTTTAGAATCACCCATAACACTAGATCGGAAAAGACTTATGTCCCTAAATAGAAAAAGAAGCATTAGTCTTATCTTTCTTACCTTTCAGTTTACCTTTATGCTGAGATACGGATACAAGAAGCGCAACACTTGATTGTCTCACCTTTAGCTTATCTTCCTCAGCAACGCAAACAACAATGAAAGCATTGACAGTCCGAGGATCCTCCCTAGAGTTGTAAGCCGTAATAAGCATCTCAAACTCAGGAGGTAGAGTATTGAGAGCTTGATGCACAATACAAGCATCAGGAAGAATAATGTCAAAACCCTTTAACTCATTATGTATGTGGACCATCTTTAAAATATACGCCCTAACACCTCCAAGTCTTTTATATTTCATGGAGTATAATTGTTTTAGAAGGGTACCAATCTCAGCATTGATAGACACCTTATAACGCTGAGACAAAGCTATAAGAAACTCTTTTGCTATATGAGTTTCAGGACGACCGCTTAACATATGCTCTGGAATTGACCTTTTAAGGGTCAAATAGCACATGCGACTCATCTTATACCAGATTGAGTGTAACTCTTTTTCCACATCAGTACTCTCAGGAGTCAAGTCAGTTGGTTTAGGAGTAGTCATGACAAGATCAATATCTGCCAACTCCATAGTCATTTCAACGTCTCTTTTACATTCCTTGAAATTAGAAGCTATTAATATTTGAACTGTAATAGTGCAGTTATTGATTGAAAAGGTGACTGAAAAAAATCAACAATGTAATATTTTAGTTCAAGACAATAATAATAATACTCAAAGCCATAAAAAGTATTAATCCAAAGAATCTCAGCACATCATTATATAATCACATTTGGATAGAAAATATAACATGCAATAGATAATTCTTCAATAGAAGAATGATCTAAGAACTTACAGTCTTTACAAATTTAAACACGTTTGGGCAGAATAAACCACTCAGACTGGTTCATTCCTAATCAAATGTCTTATATTATCATATCAAAATTTGAATTTATAATAAACACATTTGGGCCGAATAATTATAAACTAAATCTGAGACATTCCTAAAACATATAAGTCTGTATATTTTTTAAAATCTCAGTTAAAAATGTCACTTTGACAACTACATTTTAGCCAATTTTAAAAGAAATACTTATATCGGGATACTTCTTATTTATTGTCTTGAAAATATAATTTTTCATTCCTTATGGACATGAGGCTTAAATGTGTCGAAAAATTATGATCACAAAAATAAAATTACATTGTCAATTTTACCTGAGAACAATTAATTCCATATGTGACATTTTATGCCAAATACATAAATTAAATAAATTATGAGATAACAATTTATCTCTAAAAATGTCACAAAATTTCTCAATTATGGCTTTTAAAAATTAATTTAGAAAATCTAAATCAATTACAGAAGAAATCTGGTCAAAATTAGTTTTATGGAGTGAGAAATAATGAATTAGTGACTTAATTGAAAAAAAATCAAAAAGTTCAGGGCATAACTGGAAAACTGGAAAGAGGGCAGAATGGCGCCCGCGTGCGGAGCAAGCGTCTGACGCGCCCCGCACGTGTATCACACGGGCATGCAGCTGTGTCCCTAGCACGTGTGATACACGCGCCAGCTTCAGCTCCATTGTTCAGCCCGACGCACGTCTATGGAGAGTGTAGCACACGCACCAGTCGTTTTCCTCCTCCTGATCCTCTGCAATTTTTCATCCAAAAAATTCCCAAAAATTCGATTTAACTCCTAAACCCAATTTTCTTCAAAATTTCACTTTAAATCAACATGCAACAACATATTATTCTGATTTTATTAAGAAAATGGCACTAAAAATTAATAAAATCAAAGAATCAAACATGCGATTAACCAAATCAAAAATTCCTCAAAATCTCAATTAAACTCAGTTTTTCTCATCTCAGTTTTTCTCTAGATCTTGATGAGAAAAACTCAAATATGGTTATAAGAACATATGTTTAGGCTCTGATACCACTTGATGGAGAGATCTATAAAGAAAATCTGACAAATCTATCTACCGGGATCTAATACATGCTATTTAGAACACAAAACAAACAAATTTAATTGAGAGAAAGAGGAAGATATGTACCTGATTTTGCCGAATCCATCATCTTAAAAACGATTTGATAAGTTTTTACACTAAGATCTCTCGTTTTCTAACTCAAAAATGATGAAATTCTTTTATTTTCTTATCCTCTATCATTATTTATATAGAAGAGCTTAATCATTACAGTTAGTAACAAAGAGAGACTTATGTCACGCCCCGTGAAGGTTCATACGGGATTTTCCGCATATTTACATTTTCCCACACATATGTAATATTCTAGAAGGCCATTGTAAACCGTTAAATTAAATAGATCGTGGTCGTCCATTTCTGTAGGTAGGAATTAATGCTAGCCCTTCATTTGGTATGTGGGAATCAATCCTAGCCATCTATTTTGGTAGGTAGGAGTTGATCTTGACCATCCATTTGGTAGGTAGGAATCAATCTTAGCCATCCATTTGGTAGGTGGGAGTTAATCCTAACCATCCATCTAGTAGGTGGGAATTGATCTCGGCCATCCATTGAGGAGGTGGAGGCCTATATACACTTTATGTAAATTCATTTGTAATCATTCAATCAATTCAAGCATTTCAAGCAATACAAAACATTCTTCACAAACTCTCTCTTGTGTTTTTGTTTAGCTATTGAATCTCTAAATCTCTAAGTTCCGTTTTATTCTTTTTGGAGTAATTTATCGGGTTGGAAGACAGGCTTAGTGCAACGGACTGTGCTAAGTGTCACACGATTGCTAGTTCAAGTCTAGGGTCGTGACAGTTGGTATCAGAGCCAAGATTTGAAGCTTTACTACCTTTGGCATAATGAAGGCTACTGCCCCAGCTACACCTAGCGTGGAAGTTCAATCAATAGAACATGGTCGTGAGGAAGTTCGGAAACCATCTAAAGAATCTCGAGCCAAGTCTAAAGACTTGATTTCTAGCTTGGAAGCACGTGTTGTGAGTGCTCAGGACAACTTGGAAGAGTTGTTCGACCGAATGGACAACTTGGAGGAACGTTGCAGCGGCTTGGAGGCCGAGGATGCGGAGATCCATGCAGCGGTCAATATGTCCCTCAACGAGATAGATGGTGGGTTAAGGCAAGAGATTGATGGGCTGAAGTCCGAACTTGTCAAGGTACGTAATCTCTTCCAAAGAGAAATTTCCAATGTGTTGCTTAGAGTTGAGGATATGGGTGGTGATCTAGCCCTATGCAAACGGGCTATGGCCTCGGGAACTAATACAACCACCATCATTGAGGCCAAGAAAGTGGAAGTTCCCAAGCCAAAGACTTTCAATGATGCTCGGAATGCTAGGAAAGTTGAGAACTTTCTATGGGGGCTGGATCAATACTTCGAGGCTACTGGCATAACGGACCATGCCAGCAAAATCCGAACTACAACCATGTATTTGACCGACACTGTTATGTTGTGGTAGAGACGAAGGATGAAGATGTGCAATGTGGGGTGTGCACAATTGATACCTTTGAGGACTTCAAAAGGGAGTTCAAAAGTCAATTCTTCCCCGTAAATACTGAAGAAGAGGCGAGGGGCCGACTTCGATGACTAAAACAGATGGATAACATAAAGGAATATGTGAAAGAGTTCACAACCTTGCTGCTAGAAGTCCCTGACACATCAGACAAAGATGCATTATTCTTGTTCATGAATGGTCTCCAATCATGGGCTAACCTTGAGCTCAAACGACGTGGTGTCCAAGACTTATTTTCGGCCATTGCCATTGCTGAAAGTCTTATTGATTACTCCTCAAACAAAGAAGGCCAGAGGCCAACTGATAGAAAGTTTATTGGAGCAAGGAATGAGAGAGGCCATGCTAAGATTCAAAGCTACAAAAATCACAGAGAAAACTCCTCATTCAAGTCGCGAGACAAGGGGAATGAAAGGGAAGAACGTGGTGCCTCAAAGCCCCGTGTGACGTGCTTCATATGCGACAGACCACATTGGGCACAAGAATGTCCCAAAAGAAAGACACTGAATGCTTTAGTTGCCTCCACTCATGATCAAGACAGAAGTGAGGCAGATGAAGGTGCGAAGATGAGATCTTTGCAGCTGCTTAGTGCATTGCAAAGTGCCCCGACGTCCCCCAAGGGACTCATGTTTGTATATGCAACCATAAATGGGAAAGTCACCAAAGCTCTGGTCGACACAGGTGCATCTCACAACTTTGTTTCGCTAGAGGAAGCCAAGAGACTCGGTCTCAAGGTTGCCAATGGAGGTGGCTCCCTCAAAGCAGTTAACTCGGCGACACAACCTCTCCAAGGAATTGCCCGCGAAGTGAAGGCCAGGCTTGGTGCATGGACTGGCCAAGTGGATTTATCTGTGGCACCTATGGATGATTTCTCAGTGGTATTCGGCATGGAGTTCTTGGACCAGGTGAGAGCTTTTCTTGTTTCATGTTCAAACTCTATGTGCATTATGGATGGACCAAAGGCTTGTCTAGTACCGACGGAAAGGACCGCCAAGCCTATTACCCAAGCTCTCTCAGCACTTCAATTCAAAAAGGGATTGAAGAGGGAGGAAGAGAGTTACTTGGCCATTCTAAAGGAGTATGATGATGATGAAGCATCACCACAACTAAGCTTGCCGACGGAGGTGCAAGTTGTCTTAGATGAGTTCCAGGATGTGATACCGGAGGCGTTGCCAAAACAGTTACCCCCAAGGAGGGAGGTGGACCATGAAATTGAGCTAGAGCCTGGCACAAGACCACCAGCAATGAGTCATTACCGGATGACAAACTCGGAGTTGGCAGAACTACGAAAGCAACTCAATGAGCTGTTGGACGCTGGTTTCATTAGACCATCCAAAGCCCTATTTGGTGCCCTGATGCTTTTTCATAAAAAGAAGGATGATTCACTGAGAATGTGCATTGACTACTGCGCTCTAAACAAGATCACAGTAAAGAATAAGTATCCTATCCCACTCATTGCTGATTTGTTTGATCAATTAAGGAATGCTAGATACTTCTCCAAGTTGGACTTGCGGTTGGGATACTACCAGGTGTGCATAGCAAAAGGGGATGAGCCGAAGACTACATGTGTAACAAGGTACGATGCTTATGAGTTCCTTGTTATGCCATTTGGTCTCACCAATGCACCTGATACCTTTTGCACTCTCATAAATAAACTTTTTCATCCCTACCTCGATCGGTTCGTGGTAGTATATCTTGATGATATTGTAATATATAGTCGGACTATGGATGAACATCTTGAGCATTTGAAGAAGATGTTTGAGGTCCTTAGAGAAAATGAGCTATATGTTAAGAGGGAGAAATATTCTTTTGCCCAAGATGAAGTGATGTTCTTGGGTCATAGGATAAATGATGGGAAACTGATGATGGATGGAGACAAGGTGAAAGCCATCCAATAATGGGAACCTCTTACTAAGGTCTCCGAGTTAAGGTCTTTCCTTGGACTTGTGAACTACTACCGGAGATTCATCAAGTCATATTCAGCAAGAGCAGCCCCACTAACTGACCTACTCAAGAAGAACAATACTTGAGAGTGGACAAACAAGTGTCAAGCCTCGTTTGATGACTTAAAAAGGGCCATTACCGAAAAACCAGTGCTTTACTTGCTAGACCCCTGTAAGATGTACGAGTTGCATACAGATGCCTCAGACTTTGCCATTTGTGGAGTGTTGATGCAAGAAAGGTATCTGATATCATATGAGAGCTGCAAGCTCAATGAAACTGAACGCTGCTACACGGTGCAGGAAAAAGAGATGACAACTATCATCCATTGTCTAAGGGTATGGCGACACTACTTGTTGGGTTCTCACTTTGTGATCATGACGGACAATGTAGCAACTAGCTACTTCCAAACTCAAAAGAAATTGAGTCCCAAACAAACTCGGTGGCAAGACTTTTTGACAGAATTTGACTACAAACTTGAATACAAGCCCGGTAAGGCCAATGTGGTGGCTGATGCACTAAGTCGAAAGGCGGAATTAGCAGTTTTGAGTAGACCAAGCAGTCCCTTGATGGAAAAGATCAAAGAAGGGTTGGAGCATAATGCCCTGGCTCAAAACCTCATAGTCCTCATCAAAGAAGGAAAGACAAGGCGATTTTGGCAGAGTAACGGACTACTCTATGCCAAGAAAAATTGCATCTACGTTCCTAAGTGGGGGAACTTGAGAAAAGAGATGATCAAGGAATGTCATGATTCACTATGGGCTGGACACCTAGTCATGAAACGCACATAGGCATGAAACGCACCCTGGCATGAAATGCACCCTTGCTTTGATCAAGTCTATTTACTATTGGCCTCAACTACAGGATGATGTTAAAGCCTACGTGAGAACTTGTCTTGTTTGCCAACAAGACAAAATAGAGCAGCGTGCACCCAGTGGCTTGCTAAAACTGCTGCCTATTCCGGAGAGACCATAGGAGAACGTCTCAATGGACTTCATCACTTGCTTGCCAAAATCAGAAGGCTTTGGCAGTATAATAGTGGTCATTGATCGCTTCAGCAAATATGCAACCTTCATACCTGCCTCGGCGGATTGCACTACAGATGAGACTGCACGGTTGTTCCTCAAACATGTTGTGAAGCATTGGGGAATCCCATCTAATATCGTGAGTGATCGAGACCCACGATTTACTGGGAAGTTCTGGACAGAGTTGTTCAAGCTGCTGGGATCAGACTTAAACTTCTCCACCAGTTTTCATCCGCAAAGGGATGGGCAGACAGAACGTGCCAATGCACTACTGGAGCTATATCTGAGGCACTTTGTTAGTGCCAACCAACATGATTGGGCTAAGTTGCTGGATGTAGCCCAATTCTCTTATAACTTGCAACAAAGTGAACCCACCGGTAAGAGTCCCTTCGAGATCATTACGGGACAACAACCAATGACCCCTCATGCTTTGGCCACAATCTATGAAGGGAAGAGTCCTGCAACCTTCAAATTTGCCAAGGCATGGCATGAGCAAACTGAGTTGGCCCGAGCCTATTTGAACAAGGCATCCAAAAAAATGAAGAAGTGGGTTGACAAGAAAAGGAGGATGGTCGAATTTCGAGAAGGAGATTTGGTCATTGTCAAATTATTACCACAACAGTTCAAGTCCTTGCGGAAGGTTCACAAGGGGTTGGTGCAGAAATACGAAGGGCCATTTCCTGTCCTTAAAAAGGTTGGTAAGGTGTCTTACAAGCTACAACTCCTTCCCAAGCTTAAGATCTATCTAGTCTTTCATGTAAGCATGTTGAAGCCTTATCATGGAGACGAGGAAGATGCAAGTCGAGGAGAGTCGAAGAGGGCGCCCACTGCAGGAGTAACCTCCTTTGATAGAGGAGTGAATTCAATTTTGGCAGACCGCCTAATTCGGTATAGAGGTGTACCAAGTTATCGGGAATACTTTGGTCAAATGGAAGAATGCCCCGGACATAGAGGCAAGCTGGGAACCTGAAGACACTTTTTGACAGTTCAAAGATGACATAGAAAGGTTCAAGCTTGAAGGCGCGATGAGGGCGTCGCGAACTTGAGTGGGGGAGAATGTCACGCCCCGTGAAAGTTCATACGGGATTTTTCGTACATTTACATTTTTCCACACATATGTAATATTCTAGAAGACCATTGTAAACCGTTAGAATAAATGGATCGTGACCGTCCATTTCGTTAGGTAGGAATTAATCCTAGCCCTCCATTTGGTATGTGGGAATCAATCTTAGCCATCCATTTTGGTAGATGAGAGTTGATATTGACCATCCATTTGGTAGGTGAGAATCAATCATAACTATCCATTTGGTAGGTGGGAGTTAATCATAACCATCCATCTAGTAGGTGGGAATTGATCTCGGCCATCCATTGAAGAGGTGGAGGCCTGTATATACTTTATGTAAATTCATTTGTAATCATTCAATCAATTCAAGCATTTCAAGCAATACAAAACATTATTCATAAACTCTCTCTTGTGTTCTTGTTTTGCTATTGAATCTCTAAATCTCTAAGTTCCGTTTTATTCTTTTTGGAGTAATTTATCGGGTTGGAAGACAGGCTTAGCGCAACGGACCGTGCTAAGTGCCACACGATTGCTAGTTGAAGTATAGGGTCGTGACACTTAGCTCACTAGTATATAATAATCATGAGTTATCCATCATACCGATATTATTATCCGAGTTCACATTAAATCTCACACACTTAATTAATAAATGAAATTTTGTCTGAATAAAAAATTGATAAGATTCTTAAAATCTTTTATTTATAATTTATACTAATGTCTCAATTAAAAATCTACAAAAATATAAGATATTAAAATAAAAATATCTTACATATAAGTCTCTCGCATCGATTTAGGAAATAATTTTTTTCACTGAATCCGCTCATTCAAAAGATAGATTCTGTGCAAATAAAAGTGACAATCCTTTAGTCACATTACATGTCGTAATTATTTCTTAAAAAAATATTGTTTTTTTTTTTTATTTTTTTTCTATTTTCACATTATTTCGAGAAATAATCCTTTTCTTTAATCTCAATTCTAAAATAAATTTGCATAATATAATATTTTATTTTTATAAAATAAGTGAAGTAAAAGTTTAATTGCTATTATAATCCAAATAATCATAAATTAAAATTTATTTAAAGCACTTATCATAAAAATATGTTGACAATTTTTCCTTTAATTTTTTTACTTTTCAATATTTTTTACAAATAAATAAGACAAAATTATAATTTTTTTATTTTTTGAAATAAAATGAAGAACTTCATTCAAGAACCAATCAATATGCATACAAATAGTGAGAGCGAGATTCACCCCAGTAGACAAAATTAGGAATGTGCAAAACCGACAATTAACAGAATCGAACTGATTGATTTATCGATTATATTTACGTTATATATTAGTGGTTTGATAAATGGTTAATAGATTGGTGGATTTTCGGTTTTCAATTTAGTTCGGTTAATTTTACAATGAATCGATTTAACTGATTAACCGAAGTTAAAATCGCTTCTTTTTTACTTTTTTACAATTTAAACCAAATCAGATATTCTAAACCTAATTCTCAAATCCCAATCCCAACTTTGGTCGATGAAGCTGCCCAGTGACCTGCCCTCCTCCCTTCTTGCCGCCGCAGCGCCGCTCATCTGCTGACTGTTGCTTCCCTTATTGTACTTGTTCCATCGCCGGACGCCTCACGACACAACCAGCCAGCACGCCGCAGCAACATCTCTACAAAGGTTTGTTGGTTAATTTGTTGCGGGTTTTTGGTTTAGTGTTTGTAGTGAAGTAGATTGAATGTAGTATTTTTTCTATTCTTTTTGCTGTAATTTTTTATTTCCTCATTTACAGATGTATAGTTTTGCTCATCTTTGTCAATTCCAAATTTGAACATTTTAACAAATGCTTGGTGATCTTTTTTTTTTTTAAGTTTTTTGTTAATCTTTTTGCTGTAATTTTTTATTCATTCATTTACAGTTGTATGGTTTTGTTTTGCTCATCTTTGTCAACTCCAAATTTAAACATTTTAACAAACACTTAGTTATCATTTTTTTTTCCTCCAAAAAGAATAATTAGAGGTCAATTGATGATAAAGTGTTAAATGGCTGCAACTTTGACAAGTTTGGGATTAATGAATTGGGGCTACTAGTTAGGAAGGCTCGACTGCCAACAAACGCTATCTCATTCTACTATTTTGTTCAAGTTTGATATGTTTCCTGGATACATGTAAAGATATTATCGCAAAAAATTTTCTTTTTCCACTCATCACTCATTTTCAATCATCTACTTTTAGTTATGATTTTGAAGTTTCTTTGAATTTGTGGAACTGGAAGTCTTTTGACTGGGGTTAATGTCAATTTGAGGACCTCTACATTGCTGTGGCATTTGTTTCTTGCTCAAGTTTTTGAACATCAAACCTGGCATCTTAAACAACTTTTGCAAAGTAGATATCTCTAGTTAATTTTATAATATCTCAACGTAAGTCTGCTATAATTGCAATTGAATTTTTAGGTATTATTTAATAATAAAAATCAGTTAATTTGGTAAAATTAACCAAACCAACATCAGTTGGTTAAACTTTTTATTGAGATTTTGGTTCAGTTAACAGAACTTCAGTCTCCAGTTAACCGACCGAATTAACTGTGGCACACTCCTAGGCAAAATCTGACATAGAACAGGAGTCCCTAGCTACAAGAAATTTTTTTATTAAATCATCATTTATTTTAATTTATTTTACTTTAAACCCAAATTTTATTAAATCATCATTTACGTTAATTTATCTTACTTTACTAAACCCTCACACTCTCCATCCAAAAGAAGCATTATGATTTACGATCTTCACATTCTACGCCCAGCCTCCTCACCACCGGCCATCATCCACACCACTAAACTCATCGGTATTGCAAATTGCACATTCCTTGTTGCCCAGCCGATGCCATTCACGTTCCTTACCCCAGCAGCTTTCTTACACCTTCACTGCTAGCCCCTAGCTGCCAACTAGCCTCTTTGATATCACCACTGATACAGTATTAATCTATTGTACTTTTCATTTTTGTATTTTTGTTTTCTCTCAGTGCCCATGTTTAATTTTTTTTTTATATATTTAATTAGATAAAAACTGTTTGGTTTGTGAGAACCAGGGGGAAAACAAAGATATAAATGTAGTTGGTTATGTTGCCAAAATATTGGAAGATTCCTAATTTTTAAGCATTATTATATTGGAAGTGGAGCTGTCTCACCTGCTTTCTCTTGTAGTCTATTGATCTAGCATTGAGCAGAACAAGAAATTGGAGATAACTTAGATAAATGGCAGGTAGCAATACAAAATAGGTGAGTTTGCATATTAGTGATTTAGCATCTGTTTGTCCACGACATATGTATAGATGAGTGAACTAACAAAGAAAATCAAAAGAGAGTGAGAACCAGAAAAATAGAAAAAAGAAAATAGGAGCTAAAATTGAGAGCTGAGAGAATAAGAGCTTAATGAAGTGGTGGGGATGGATTGATGGATTTGGGTTTAGAGTGTTACAGAGATGAGAGAAAAGTGGGTGGCAGAAAAGAAGGGCAAAGGATGACAAGAGAGGTTTTGGGGAAGAAGAAAAATAAAGTTATGAAATTGAAAAAATTGGGGCTAGGTTTACATAGGAGAAAGAGTGTAAAAAAGAGGAGAGGATGTGGGTGGCAGGTATAGAGAAAAAAGAAAAGGAACTATAGTTTTCAGGATTTGATTGAATGGTGTCATTTTTATTGCTAATTGGAAAAAAAAAAATCTGTGTACATATTTGTGGGTTAAGATTGTTAAACTTGGCCCGTCTCAACCAGTTGAATGGTGAAAATTGGCCACTAGCCGCTTGGCTAGGTTGAGATTCTTGAAATATCTGGATTTAAAGAGACTCAAGAAAACTTGTGACCTGGTCACGAGTCAAGTGGGGTTAGACAAGTTGCTGCCTTTTTTCTTTTCCAAATTCAATCAAAACAAAACATAGTTTTTATTGAAATAATGCAATTTTAATGAACTTTAATTTTTTAATTTTATGATTCAAATCCTGTTTTACTATTGTAACTAATTATTCTTTAACCATAACTGATGTTTTAGATCTTATTTAATAAAAAATGATGATTTAATTATTTAATCATTGTCTTAAAACTTTATTTCTTAAAAAAAGAATTTGAAACATTTTTTAATTTTGTCATTCATAAGTATATATTTCAAAAAAGAAATTCATCCCATTAAACTGCAATTATTTAAATTTGTTTTATATAAAATATATCATGTTGCATTTGGATAGGCTTACATTTGAAAGGAAAGTGAATTTAGAATTATACTTGAAAATAAAAACTTTAATATGCTGTTAGATCATAAATACTTATTTATTTTAAATTGTCATCTATTAAAGTTGAGTGTCATAGCTTTCTACCATTTTATTCTCATCAATAGAAATATATATTTTTTTAATTTATGATGTTATTTTAAAGTATTTTTTAACTAAAATAATGAACTTATTGCATTTTAATTCTTATACAAATTCCAAATTATGCAATAAAAGAAACATTGCTATATCGAAACTTAATTATAGTTAGTTTGCAAAATTCAATAAAAATGATCAAATTTGACATTTTTTACTCACGCGTGCTCACATATATATATGCCTTCTATCTTTGCTGGTTCAAATATCCAATCATGTTTGAGAACATCACTGTGGGTTGAAAAGGGACTAAACTAAACTAATATGGTACATCAATTGTATAAAGATATCTTTTTAATATTTTAGATGTTTATCTGTTATTGTATATGGGTTTGAGTGTTTTAGACTTTTTTTTTTTTTGATATTTGAAAGTGATCCAGCTAGCTAATCCAGGAAGCATGAACTATAAAAGCAAATCTTTTATAAATTTCTATTGTGTTAGGGTTTTGTAGGGGATTGGATGTTTGATGTTGACATTGCCTGGAAGACCGCAAGGAGGATAGCTACAAGCCTGACTTCAGCGAGGCTGATATATATTGAATTTTGCTAATTAAAGATGTTCTATCTTAGCCTAATAGAGCACACTTTGCGTTTGCCTCCTTCCCTCCTTAGTCTTCCTCTCCAAGATGCTATCAAGAAAGAGCTTGAGCATATCTTTTTAGATAAGGTTTTTGACATTTCTTTTCTTCTCAGTGTATTCTTTAGTTGATACATAAGTTGAAACTGAGGTTTAATTGAATTGAAATAGGTTTATGCTATTTTTTAAAGGCTGTGCTTGATGTTTTCTGAATAATGGAGTTTGGTTGTAATGAAGGTTA
This sequence comes from Triadica sebifera, assembly GCA_023653625.1. Taxonomy (NCBI): domain Eukaryota; kingdom Viridiplantae; phylum Streptophyta; class Magnoliopsida; order Malpighiales; family Euphorbiaceae; genus Triadica; species Triadica sebifera. The sequence continues at coordinate 26,953,284 of CM042900.1, forward strand.
TTTCAGATTTGGGATTATGCATTTCAGTATATGACATAAGACACATTGATGGTGGCTTTATTTTTCCTGGAGATGGAGCATCAACGTATAGGGTACGGTTTAACTCTAAAATTCTATCTTGTTGTTCCTGTTACCAGTATTTTCAGGATTTGATTTTTTTTTTCCAATTTTATTTGATTTTTCTTTTCTTTGTACTTGTTTCTTCATGCAAAGGCTATTGAATCACTATCTGATGCTCAAAATAATTATGCCTTCTAATTCTTTTAAGTTCTCTGTCTGCTTTTTTATGCAATTCTCATTTCTTTTCTGCACAGAGTAAGATATTGTTTACAAGAGTTAATACGTGATTTCTGACTCATATAACTAGTTTTAGGTTTGAGATCATTATGAGAATTTTGCTTGTCAGATTAAACAAGAGATGGGGTTACTATTGCTTAAAATTTCTTATGATCTCTGAAGGAATAGTTATGATGCCTAAAAATACCTGCAGTAATTAACTACATTGGAGCTATAGACTAAGTGGGTGGGAGAAACGGAGTATGTTTGTTTAATATCTTTTTCAAATTAATTTAGGTGTAGATTAGGGTATCGAATTTACTTTTATTGTTTACTTTCTATCTCTTATTTTGGGGAAAATTTCATCACATGCTTCCTTGAACTTCATAAATGCTACACAATCAACTGATTTGTTTTGCAAGTACTGCTTCAGTGATTCCTAATAAATATCAAAAAATGATTTGATGGTTTTATTAATTTATTCTCTCAGGTGAAATTCAGAATGGTTGTGTTTCGTCCATTTGTGGGAGAGAAAATTGTTGCAAAACTTAAAGAATCTAACAAGGATGGTTTGCGTTGTATGTCTAATAAGCTCTCTCTCTCTCTCTCTCTCTCTCTATCTATCTATCTGTCTGTCTGTCTGTCTATATATATATATATGCATGTCTTGCTATCTATATTTTGCAGCACTAGCATTTTCATTTTTAATGTGATGGCATTGCTGTAGCACAAAATAAATCAACAAGGGACTACAAATCTGTTTGGGATGACATCTGTTTATAGCTAGTTGAAGTACTAAAGGGACTAATCAAATGCTTTATGTATTTTTGTAGAAAATTTTTTTGCATAGTCAAACTTAGTATCACAAGGATTGTATGCTTCCTCCTCATTGCAGTAACTAAGCCAATATTGTGTGCTCTTTGAACTCCATTTTGTGTCATTGCTTCAGTCTATCATTATAGTCCCTGGATGCTGATGTTGAAACCATACTTCACAGTGTCACTTGGATTTTTTGATGACATTTACATACCAGCCCATCGTTTGCAACAACCATCTGAGTTTGTGCCTGGGAAGGATGGGTGAGGATCTCTGCTTGATTTAGTCTCCTTTATTTTTTTTACTTCATAAGTATGTGCAGGTTATCTTTTTAAAATAAACTGTAAGAAAATTGCAGATATCAGGGTACATGGTCGTGGTACTATGAAGGGAATGACACTAAGTACAATATTGATGCCATTGATGAGGTTTGTGTTGTTTCATGGGTATAAATTTGCTCAAGCTTGTACCTGAACTTATCACTAACTAATAGTGTTCCTAAACTTCAATTTGTAACACAAAAATCATTCAACTTTAATTTAATTTCACTCACTGTCCTTCATTGTCAAATTCACCGTGAGATTGCTAAATTGACATGTCAATTGTACCATTGGATTTGACAAAAAAACGGATGGAAGGACAGTGAGTGGAATTAAATTGAAGGATTTTTGTGTTACAAATTGAAGTTTAAAAACAACACAGTTAAACAATGATAAGTTCAGGGACAATGGGTGCCAATGCCGTTAGCCTGCTCAAGCTTTGATTATGTGGAAGTGTTTTCTGACATTTGGTTTTTGAACTACCAGATTAAGTTTCAAGTTGACAGTGTAAATTATCCTCCAATTCCACTTGAGCAACCAGAAAAGCCATTTGCCCCTATGGTGATTATGGTGAGTTTCTCATTCAGGCTTCGGTATATGATTGGTGATTGCTTTTAGCAGATTGTATCCGCATAGTTTTCATATTTTGACAACCAGTATTTGTTTCTTATTAAGCTAAACAAAACTATTGTAGATCCATAACGAGGCAGTGTCACGTGGGGCTGTCACCTTTAGCACAAAATTCTTAAACTAATGAAAACTTTATAAGATCCTTGAATTACCCATGTCAGAATATGGAATCTACTGAAATGTTTTAGAGAAGTTGTCTGCTCAGTGCAGAGAAACTAAATTCTGATGAATTTGTATATTTACTGTTAAATCAATGAGCCAGAGTAAGAAAAAGTTATTTTGTGAAACCATAAACAGAGACTAGGTCTTAAAGCATATTTTTTGAAATACTGTTGAGAAAGGGATTGGTGTGAAGATAATCTAAAAAGAATACTTGCCTAAAACATATGATTACTTATTGAGTAGTACTTTGTGAAAATCAATAAATTTAGATAGGCGGGGGCAATATTGAAGACTGAAAGAGGAGTCATCTCTTCGAATGAAAGAATGGGCACAGGCCTTCATACTATAAAGAAGAATGTGTTCCTGCAGAAAGAGTGGTTTTTAAACTCAATCCTAAGTGCTACATTTCAAGAACACCATCCAGAAAAGAGTGTAATAGGATATTTTTAATTTTTTTTTTTAAAAAAGAAACTATATTTTCACGTATATGAATTCAATGTTACCACCATTAAGTACGTTCAGCTCTTCGTATAGCCCCCAAAGCATCTTTTTAGCTGGTGATGCAAATTCATCATATTGCACTTCATAAAGTATAGTCAACTTATTTATCATCTTAATTTGTATTTGAAAAGTCCAGTAGAAGTCAACCACTATTTATTTGTAATCAATATCAAGTTCTGTTACTCTGTACCTCCTTAATCTTCATATTAGATGGCATTATTTTAATTATAATCTTGTTGATACTGATGTCATCATTATAGTTATCTTGGGTTCCTTTCTTACATGCAAAAATGAACTAGTATGAACTATGAAAGTGATTTTCATGATAGGAACCTCAAACAGGTATAACCTCGTTTTGATGCTTGCATGTGCTAATAGGTGCGCAATGCACATGTAAAAATAAGATTACGACTTGGACTAGTATGCGGAAGATTTGCCAACAGGATACATATATTGTAGTAATGAAATGCTATACGAAGGGCTGAACTATATTTGCCAACAGGATACATCTGTTAGGAATGAAAGTTAGTAATGAAACAACAATATTTTGTGATTAATTTATAATATGCACGCATTTACATAGAGGAAAATGTATGCTTAGTGATCCTCTCCCAACAAATATCTAATCAAAATATCATGTGCAGTCTCAGTCAAATAAATAGTTTAAAGAATCATGTTGATTTTTTGTTTCAAGGGATGAGTTCAATCAGATTGTTCAATAGATTGGCTTCTTACATGCTTTTGCAATGGATAAGTTATTAGAAACAGATTCTTAGAATCTGTTGCTGTGGACTTTGTTTCTCTTTCAAATTGAATGCCAGCTCTTTATATTTCTGTTGTGGCTCTAGTAGAACAAATTAAGACAGAAGAAGTGTGTAACAGTTGAAAGGCTTGAATGATTCTATACATGGATCTTTTTTCTCCCTTTTCTTTCATCTCCTGATTAAAATCGAGATCCTCTCTCTTTAAAACAGTTTTTTTTGTACAAATATTAAATTAAAAAAAATACCTGTACTCCAAGGTTAATATGAGGTGGAGCTCACTGATTACACTTTTGACTCTTTCTGTTGCGCAAAAGGAATTACGGAATTCTGCTACTTCTCGATTTTTTTCCCCAAGTTTACAAAACCCTTTAGATTCTTGATTGGCTGGAGCAATACTTTTCAAGGAGTCTATCTAATTAATTTTAGTTTTGCAGGGAATAATGGATGCTGAATGTTTAGGCCCTGTTTCATGGTGGTGATGGAGGAGAAGTTTTGTGGGATCGAAATATTTTCTTCAAGGTAAGATTAATGGAGCATCTATCCAATGGTTATTTCAATTTCTTTCAAGCCTGTACAGTGAAGTTGCCTTATTGTAGAGGTTAAGTTTGGCTTAGGTTGTAACTCTAAATTTTCTCCGGCTCCCATGGCAATTATTTTAACTAGTTGTATTTTCGTGCTTTCGTGCGCAGAAAAAAAATAAATTTATTTATTTTTACTAAAGTTCTTATTTGAAGTTAAAGTGTCAAGGATTTACAAAAAGAAAAGAAAATGAAATAGTTTCATGATGTGAATAAAATAACGAACTATTAATAACTATGAATAAATAGAGTTCATAAAAAAAATAGTTTTATTGTTTTATTAAAACTCAATTACTAAATAAATCTCTGTAATTAAGATAATATTTTAGTAGAACTATATTTTTAATATATTAATAGAAGATAAAGTCAAATGTCAATTATCATCGCTGATATAAGAGATTAGAAATTTTGTAAAAAAGTATTTTTAACTCTTTGTGCACGTGATAAAAAAATTAAATTAAATTGTAATTTATTAGTGTATATGTGTTAAATTAAAGTTAATTATTGAAAATGTAAAATGTTTTCAACATTTCATTTGCAATAGTAAAAAGTTTTTTTTTTTTTTTAATATTATCCTCATAAAAATTCTATAGAAGCAGTTATCAATACTTGGGTGGAAAATATATTAACCCAATATGCCATATACATAACTTTCTAGATTGCAAAGAAGTATGATAAAGCTTTTGATGTTTTGTACCATTTATGTTTTTTTTTAAAGTAAAAAAGCGAATTTATTTCAACTTGTAGCACTATGAAAGATGTATGACTGACTTCATCCATATTTTTATTCATCAATAAAAATTAATTTTTATTTTATAGTTATAAAAATTATTTTTTAATATGATTAGAATGGAAAAAAAGTTGAGAGAAATTTTTAAATGCAATCATATATTGATAAATTATACTAATAATAGAAAATGATAATAGAAGTTAGATAATTTTAATTTATGTATATCTACTTATTATAATTAGTGTAATAATTGTTCAATTTTATCTAAATCATTAGTGAAATATCTTGTACTGTTTTGCAAAATTTTGTATAATTTTATTTGATTCTTTTGTTTTCTTATTTTGCATATATTTGATATTTAATTCTATTAATATCTTATTCATATTCTATTAGCATTGCAATTCTAGTAAATTGGGAGAGAGTGCGTATCTAAACTAATGGCAATTTTATTATCTTCGTTCGAAATTCTTTTACATAATTATTATGCATTTTGTTGCCTGAAAATTTTAAAAATTTACAGTAAAGTTTATTTATATCAAATTATGCCAAAATAATTAAAAAGCTCAAGTGCATGAGAAAATTGCCATCTCAATGTGTCAAATCAAAAATAGTAACTTATCTTGCTAGTAGTCAAGTAATTTCAAGATTTAAACTCTTGAAAGTAAGGAAAAAAAATAGAAAAAAGTTAATAAAGAAATGTAAGAAAGTGCATTCATAATTAGATAATTTTCTTAGTAATTGCTTCAAATTTATATTACCATAATTTTCTTTTTTTAATGTAACCAATCCCATGAACACATGCATAGTTGAACTTTTTAGTTTTGAGAAGTATATGCATAGTTGAAATTTAATTTGTGTATGATCAAGTTGAAAATATTCCATTAAAAAAATAGAATAACATTTGCAATTTAAAAGAATTGATAACAATAAATTGAATAAAATTGCTCATAAATACAACAATTTGAATAAAATTATTTTCATACCCTGATTGAGCCAAAATGCAGTTAAGTCATATGATGCAGTTAAGTCAACTCTTTTGTACATTGATGAGATTCTTCCATTACCAATCCGTGGCCGTTTTTGTTTTTTTTTTTTTTTTGTTCTCTCTCTCTCTCTGCAATTAACTATATAAGCTTATAAGCTGAACAGTGATAGCTATGACCTGGTTTTGAGTGGAAGAAATTTGTTGTGTCGAGAAAATATATGAAAAGAAATTATGGGTTTGTACGGAATAAAATTCGAGAATGCTACGGTGATACAGAGAGAAGGCAGCTGGAAACGGGCCGTTTAGTGGGAGGAGGAACAACTGGTAGATTGTAGGCGGCGCCGTCGTATTGCTTCAGGGTCTGCAGCACTCTTCATTTGGATACAGTGTCGATTGTCATGCGGGCTATTTTGGAGAGTAGACGGTACTAACTACAGTAATCAACAATGCACTTGCTCAATGCTTCCCCTTTTAATGTATAGTAATAAATTTATGAATTCAATTTAAAAACAAAATTCTAAAGAGATTGGACTTTGAATCAAATCAAACAAAATCATCAAAGAATGCAAAAGGGAAATTAGAAAGGAAACTAAAAATTCCTTTAAAAAAAAAAAAGGAAAAGAGCATTGAGCAAAGATGGGTAAAAGAAAAGAAGCAAAATGTTACAAGCAAAAGGGAAAGCAGAGAACAAAAGGCTTTCTTCTTCCAAAAATATTAAATTAATAAATTAGTATAGAAAAAGTTATGAACGGTCCACAATATCTTCATCTTTCCACAAAAGCATAACGCCATAACGTCTATTTATGTATAGAGTCTCTCTTCCATCCACATAATCCGTTGCCCAAAAATGGCAGCAACTACTTCTCTTTCTTCTCCAAACCTCACCTCTCCTACTTTCCGATCCATCTATAGAAACCTCCCAATCGCAATCCCTCTTTCTTCCTCCTTTCTCCCCCTTCCTAAAACCCTATCCTCTCTTCCTATTCGTCACCTCTCTCATCCCCCTCGCCCACATTTCACTCTGCGTGCTGACTCCGATAACGGTGCTGAACCTGCTCGCCGCTACGATTTCGACCTCTTTACTATCGGCGCTGGCAGTGGAGGCGTGCGTGCCTCCCGCTTCGCTGCTAATTTCGGCGCTTCTGTTGCTGTTTGTGAGCTTCCCTTCTCCGCCATATCTTCGGACACAACTGGAGGTGTTGGTGGCACGTGAGTAACCCTGAAGCTTATATTGCTGGAATTTCATTTCGTTTCTTTTTTTCTTTTTAAAATTTTAAAATTTGCACTTCAATTGAGGTTATTCTAATTTAGTTCTGGATTTAGGAGGGGCAGTGAGTCAAAATTTTGTTATTTCATATTGGAGGGAAACCTCTTATTGCTTTTTTCTATTTTTATGCCTTCAGCACTCGACTTTTAAATAGTATATGTGTATTTGTGCTATGGAGATAGATTGAATTTCATTTTTGTTCCAAGTAAATAAAATAAAATAAAACAGCAGGGAGGATAGGAATGCAAGATTGTCTTTTTTAAATGTCTACTAGTGCTATGCTTTAGCCAGACATATCTGCTTGAAGTATAAAATTATATAGTTAATTAATTGTTCAAATGATGCTGAGATATCATTTTTAATAAGTTGGCAATATAAGCTATCTCATGAAAGCAGAAACATTTTATTTTTCGTTTGACAGCATAGAAATATACGGCTGTGTTTTATTGTTAACAAGCAAGCAGGTGTTTTTTTTGATCCAGATGTGTCCTCCGTGGATGTGTACCAAAGAAACTTCTTGTTTATGCCTCAAAATATTCTCATGAATTTGATGAGAGTAATGGTTTTGGATGGAGTTATACTACTGAACCAAAGCATGACTGGAACACTTTAATGGCTAATAAAAATGCCGAGTTGCAGCGCCTTACTGGTATCTACAAGAATATTCTAAAGAATGCTAATGTCACATTAATTGAGGGCCGTGGGAAGGTGAGATGATTCACTGGGTTTGTATTTTTTTGTAAATATAAATTGCTGCAAAAGGCATGTGTATAATTGTAATTCAATGCTTTTATTATTGTAGCATTTACGCTGGTAGAACTTCTGCAGATTGTAGACCCGCACACAGTTGATGTTGATGGAAAACTCTATTCAGTGAGACATATACTAATATCAGTTGGGGGGCGACCCTTCATTCCTGAAATTCCTGGAAGTGAATATGCAATAGATTCCGATGCTGCTCTTGATTTGCCCACAAAACCTGAGAAAATTGCCATAGTTGGTGGAGGCTACATTGCCTTGGAGTTTGCTGGTATATTTAATGGTTTAAAAAGTGAGGTGCATGTATTTATACGGCAGAAAAAAGTGTTAAGGGGCTTTGATGAAGAGGTGATGAAATGTGCATAATTACAATCATTTGGTTGATACATATTCTCCGTTGACTCATAATTGACATTGATTATCTCCATCCTTGCAGATCAGAGATTTTATTGCAGAGCAAATGTCTCTAAGAGGAATAGAGTTTCATACAGAAGAGTCTCCTCAGGCTATTACTAAAGCTGCAGATGGATCCTTGTCATTGAAGACTAGCAAAGGGACAGTTGAAGGTTTCTCACATATCATGTTTGCAACAGGACGTAGGCCTAATACAAAGGTTTTTTCTTCCCCTGCTTGACTTCCCTTTGGTTGTGGTTGGATATGTTGGGCCATTAATTAATTTGTTTCTCCAATTACATCCTTATGCACTTAAAGTTAGACAATGAAACTGGGACCTGTTGGCTGTGTTTGTTATGTTTCCATCATGTTTCTTTTTTAATATGTCTTTCTTTGTCAGTGTTGACTTTGCATTTGGAAAATTTAAAACCACACAGTAGATGGTACTTTTTTAATTTTGTCTTAAGTGGGAGGATCCAGCATATGTAATACCAACTTGTTTTGCATTGCAGAACCTGGGATTGGAGGCAGTGGGGGTAAAATTGAACGAGAAAGGAGCAATAGAGGTATTCTAATGTTTTGCTTTGCTTTTGCTTGATATCTGTTCTTCTTTTATTTCCTTCTTTATACTTTGGTTCTTTAATAGTTCACCGCCTCATTGTCCAGGTTGATGAATACTCACGGACATCTGTGCCTTCCATTTGGGCAGTTGGAGATGTTACAGATAGGGTGAATTTGACTCCAGTAGCTTTGATGGAAGGAGGGGCACTGGCAAAATCACTGTTCCTGAATGAGCCAACAAAACCCGACTACAGGTACCAATTAATTTTGTTAAATTGGGTTGTCAATTCTTGTTCTGAACTTTCAATGGCCTTACATATTTAGGTAGCAGCTAAGATGGATTCATAAAATTTGTATCACTTACAGATTGTTGGGATATGTCTCGAACTCAATTGCTGAGGCATGAGCGTTCTACTTCCTGTGTAACTGGAAAACAAAATTCCTGCATAATTTATATAAAAGGGAAGTGTACGACATTTGGCCCTTGCAAAATTTTTAATGCCTATGTTAACATCTAGAAACAAAGTAAATGGTAGTTTGGGATATATATATTGGCTTTTTTTTATACAACCTATTTTATCATGTTCCCAATTACTACTTATTATTATGGCTTCTCTCTCACATATAATACATCATATAGAATGGTTGCTTGGGATATATATATTGGCTTTTTTTTATACAACCTATTTATTTACTCTACGATGTATTATATGTGAGAGAGAAGCCATAATAATAAGTAGTAATTGGGAACATGATAAAATTCTAGGTTCTGCCATTTTGATGCATAAATTTTCCTTGTGGTTAGTTATTAAGGTTCTGCCATTTTTATGCATAAATTCTAAGTAGTTGGGCTAACTTTTTTTTTGTAGATTAGTGGTTCGACTTCCCATTACTATCATATTGAGTTTGCGCCTGCAAAAATTAAGTGTATACATTCACGGTTGTGAATTACTGCATTACAATTTGCTTTACATGTAATAATTAGAAGATACTGAAAGCACTCAGGTGTAAGTGCTGATTAATAGTTAATACTGTTCAACTGAATTGTATAAAACAATAAGATCTATAAAGGTCATTAATTTTGAAATTTCATACAAGTTTCTTCTTTTCTGAATGAATTTTTGTTAGGTTTTAGGTAAAATAATCAAGATTTACGTGGATCACTAAAAGCTAACAGACTTATTCAACTTCTTTGCCCTTTTATTTTGAGCAGGGCAGTTCCATCTGCTGTGTTTTCCCAGCCACCAATTGGAAATGTTGGTCTCACTGAAGAGCAGGTAATGTAATCTTTGTTTGTAGCAATTGAGAATAGATTCTTGTGATTAACTTTATGAAGATTAATGCAGGCTGTAAAAGAATTTGGTGATGTTGATATCTTCACAGCAAACTTCAGGCCTCTGAAGGCCACTCTCTCAGGGCTACCAGATCGAGTTTTCATGAAATTAATAGTCTGTGCAAAGACAGGAAAAGTTCTGGGCTTGCACGTGTGTGGAGAAGATGCACCAGAAATTGTGCAGGTTTAAGCCCTTGCTCCATTTAGTGCTTCCAGTTAGACATCTTTTTGTTCTCGAGTTCTGGAGATCATATAGTTTTGTAATCCTTGAATTTGCAGGGATTTGCTGTTGCTATCAAAGCTGGTTTGACTAATATGGACTTTAATACTACAGTAGGTATTCACCCAACAGCAGCTGAGGAGTTTGTCACAATGAGAACTCCTACACGGAAGATACGAACAACTCCTGCATCCGAGGTTTGTCAAAAAAAAAAAAATCACACCTTTCCATCAGTCTTGCTGTTGCAATGAAATATATTTTCTGTCTGTGCAGCCAAAACTTTTTTAACTTAATAAAGAATGTTTTCCATCGGTTTCCGTGGTGCATGAATGCTATGTCAAAATTCTTTACAGCTAATGATGGCAAATCAAATTATCTAATAGAAACTAGTTTCTTCCAAACTCTTCAAATGGTCCATTTTATGTGGACAAATTGTTTTTGACTTGAAAATGGTGTTGCACCTGTCAATTGCTGGTGCATCATATATTGGCAAGCTTAAATTTATTACTTGGATTTATTTTAAGGAGTTGATGTTACCAATTCTGCTTTTGATTCCTTACTTTTATATGTTCCATCCAGGGAACAAAAGATGAGGTTAAAGCTACTGCAGGAGCATAGAGTGGGATGCCTGTATCATACACAGCTCCTTTATGGCATGGATGGTTTGTTATTTTTATACAAAATAACGGTTTTTGTGTAGATATTTTGTTCGTTTCTTCCTGAAAGCAATTTGAGAACTTGAGAAATAACCTATTTTGCCAACAAAAGTGCACATCACTGGCAACCTTTTATTGGTGCACGTTGCTGCTAGGCTGCTGCATTGAGTTATCTTTACCATAATTTTGGCCAACTGTGTGTTGGTTAAGACCAAGTGTTTGAAGTCTAATGTAAGATTGGTCACTAGCACTGCCCAATGGCTCTTCAGTGTTGCCACTGTTATAGATTTTAAATTAATCAGTAGGTATCGTATTTTCATTTTTTTTTTATCACATGCTAGAAGTATAGTTTGAACTCTAGTCAAATGCACTCATGCAAGTGTAATTAGTGGGGGGTTTCTTTTCAGCATTACTAAATCTCAATCAACTGGGCAGATATTACCTTATTAAATTGCTGATAGAAAATCTGCTTGCTGAGTGATTAAGCACCTGGATGCTGTCGCGCAGTCGCCGAAGATGATGATACCCTGAACTGTGTTGTCCAGTTTGAACCATTGTAAAGCATGAGCGAAAGGGATCTTTTTGGAAGGAACATGCATCAAACTGTCGGGATTGCTCTAGTTTTTGGCTTCCAAACATGAGAATTAGCAGGAATTGTGATCTGAGACGGAGATCCATTCAAGGAATAAATTTTGCTGCTTCTTATGATTACTACTAAAAAAAAGAGAAATTATACTCTTGCAGGATCCTTGTTCGTCAGTAAACATTTTATTGGATGTATTATATTTCACCACACGAATACCATGATTATTTATCCAGTTTTGCCTTCAGTTTTTGTCCGCAGAAAAAGTTGAGGTTTCTATTTTGAAGACTATTCATACTATATGACGACCGACTTCTCTGCTTTACTATCCACTAGTCGGCCAGCAATTAAACCTTTTCTCCCAAAACAGACATCTTTATTTTTAATGTTATCATATGATATTATAAAAAAAAAATAAGGATACATGTCCTTTAAAAAATAAAGAATGTAAGAAAAAAAAAGTAATAGAGAGAATCCTGTAATTATTGCAACTGGAGTATTTTATCGAACTTGCTTTTCTAGCCTGTGATCTGAAAGCTCCATCCAAGATATCAAGGGATGAGAAATTTTGGCAAAGTTGCTTGTAATTAATGCAAAATTGTCCCCAAAAAAATCACACCTTTCCAACAGTCTTGCTGTTGCAATGAAATATATTTTCATTGATCAAGGGAAGAGATCAAGCCTGTGTGCTAATGTAATAAATGCAAAATTGTCCCGGAAAACCATTTCTACAGCTAAAACTGATGCTAGAAAAGCTAAAGATGTGATCAAATGGATATGGAAACAAAAATAAGTTCACCGCAGTAATACCCAAAAAACTGATTACTCATGCAACGAGGCATGTTTCCATTTGTTAACTCCAATGGAATGTCAATCAAAAATAAGCACCTAAAAGAGTAATGATATATTTGAATCACCTTCGGGTTGTGTAAAAAGAACTAGTTTCAAAGAAGGTGCCAAAGAATACAACACTTGTGGGATAAGCGTACCAACATCACACAATTGCTCTATGCGTGTTGGTAATGGTGCAATTTGTATAACAATACTTTCCCTGCAGCATTTCCTACAGCCATGAAGCCTCCGCCAGGACTGAAATCCAGACAGCGGGGATAATGCAGATTTCTGTTTGCTGGAGGCCAGTTAGAGAAAACAGTATAAGATGGGACATGTATCAACTTTAAACTGTTCTTCTTCATGTGCGAACAAATGGCTAACACTTGAGCGTCGTTACTAAATTTCATAAAATCTACTTTAGTAGTCAAATTCTCAATTGTCTTGATTGGTTTTCTCTTCCCACCTAAAAATTCCTCTCTGTTGTACACATTCACTATCCCACTGTCCGAACCAGCAGCAAACAGATTTCCATTCGGAGAAGTGCAAATAGCCGTGCCATTTATACAACCATCATCAACACCCTTATGGATGCATGTCCTTGTTCTCAAGTCCCAGTGATATACCTGCCCATCACCTCCATGACTCAATAATTGCTGCCCACCATCAGCAAAAGCTAAAGAACGAGCTGTGCCATTCATCTTTAGAGTTCCAATGAGTTCCTTTGTTTTGGATGATACCAACAAGATATAACCTTCATTCCCCACAAAAGCAATTGTACTAGAATCTGGCGACACCTCAAAAACTTCCAAGCTCTTCTCCTCCCTGCCAACAAGGGGGCCTATTTTATCCACTTTAGCTTTCACTAAATCAAAGCTGTAAAAGAACTTTCTTCTTCCTGCTATTATCACCTGTGAACCATCAGGTAAGAAAGATGCCTTGCGAATGGGGCAATCATCAATGAAGATGCTTTGTATTTTTGTATTCCGCTTTCCATCAATTTGAAAAAATCTAAGCCTCCGATCTAATCCAGCAGTAAGTAGCAATTGAGCATTCCGATGGAACTGAACTGAATTTATTGGACCATTGGATGCATCCTGAGCATTTGCATCCACAAGTTTTGAGTATTCAAGAAGCCCAGGCAACAGTTTTGATCTGCTCTTCACTACAAGATCTTCATTAGTTCGAAAAACATCAGCAAAAAATTCTACATCATCATAGCCATTTGCTACCACAATGCCACTTTCGTCATCCGATGACTCATCATCATAGGAACCATCCTTTTTTGACTTCAAATCAAGTTGCGCCCACTCAGTGCCACGATTCAGCTTAGCATGCTGAGCCCTTAATCTTGCAACATATTCACGACCTGAAATCAAACTCTCACCTTCTTCCTTCCTTAGTTTCCTTAATCTATTAGTTTGAGCAATATTAACTGTGGTCTTTTCCTCTTCCTCATCAACCCAGACCGCTTCTCGCTGTCTGTTTTCCTCTTCCACATCACTTTTCTCGTATGATTCTGCATCCTCTTTGTAAACAGACAGTTCTCTATCTGCTGAACAGTCCACAAAGAACAAAGCAGAATGATTCTCGGTCTCATCATGGGCATTTTCCTCTTCATTATTTCCAAATTCAATAGGGGAGTATAAGGATCCAAACAAAAAGTTCTCCAACCTTTTCATTTCCCTTCCTTCATCAATTTCCAACTGTGCTTCCTTCTCTTTCCTTTTCTTTTTTGCCCTCGACATAGCCAATTCAGATTCTCTTCCATCTTCGTTGCCTTTATTCTCTTCCATAAATGCAGGTTCATCATTGTACTCCTTTCTAGGCTTGACTCTGTTTTTAGAGCGAATATTTTGAGAAATCAAACTCATCTCTTCATAAATCAATGCCTGAAAAATGAAACCCAAATTTAATAAACTTTGAAATGACATTATTTTTGGCTTTGGAAATTCTATATACATGACAAGGCATATTCTACAAAAAGATCTAGTTTCAAAAATAGTAGGATGAAAACATCAAAGTACATCATATTCACATATATGAAACTTCTTATTCAAATGAGAATTACCACAAATGCACGCAAAAAAAAATCTACAAGTAATTATCTTAACTACTGAAAATACTAACCAAATTATAGCCCAGAAAGCCCTCTAACCAATTACATGCCTAGAACCTATGCAACCAGTGAGTTTACCTCTGATGCAGTCACTTTTTATTGTCCAAGTTACAAAAAGAAAAAGCTTGAGCATCGATAACTCCAACAGCGATTACTATACAAAGTCAACATTTTCTAAAGACCCAAAAGGCCTTACAAAATTTAATTTAAAACTAAGCAAGCACCTGTTTTGAATTACTGACCAGGCGACCAGCTAACTCAATCCGCTGGGAAGGTGTTGCAGAGATCATTAGCAAGCAGCAGACTCAATTAGAATGAGAAGTGACATTCTAAATTGGGAGCATCTCCTTATACGGAAGCATCTAAATTGACATGAAAAAAAATCAAGGGGTGCTATCAATTAGCAAGCAATTTATTTGGCATTTATTCCCTCTTAACAATTAGCTAGAGACAAACAAAAACCAAATAGTCTCACAAATCTCAGCAAGCTCATCCAACCACTAAAAGGGGGGAGAGAGAGAGAGAGAGAGAGAACAATCAGAGTGAAATTCAAAGAAAGATGAAAAAGAACAATCCAGGCAAGTTAATTCTGTTCTACTCATTTACACAAATATACAATGTTTAGATACAGCATTTTATCCGCCTAAAGGAATAAATAAATTATTCACTATTCAGAGATAAACACCAGGTGATAGGCAAAGTCGAAGTCTGATGAGGTTTACCTCGCCGATCGCGGTGGCACGGGACTGTAATAATCACCGAATGTCGTCGAAAAGTATATGAAGGTCAGAGGAAAATGCTGAATGAGGTGAAGAAGTCCTCGATTAGGGCACATGCACGCTAATACACCATGGATTGCTACAGATGAAGAGGGAGAGAAGTTAAAGAGAGTCGGCTGCTTCTATTAGCTAATAAAAAAAAAAAAAAGGGAAACTGGGGTTAGGGTTTAGGGTTTATAATATGAAACTGCGCCGTTTGGATCTAATTAATGGTAAGCTTGGTCATGAACTGGGTTCGGGACGGGCCTAATAGGGTCTACACATATTTTAGCTTGTCCAAGCCCATTTAAATAAAAAAGGGGTTCCGATTGGGCCAAACTTGGATTGATTCGGGCTGAGCTACTAAATTTAATTAGGAAAAATTAAAACTAAAAAAATAAACTATTAAAATATAAATTTTGGCTTTTTAGTATCCAAATCTTAACAAATTTCATCATTTTAATTTAAACAATTATTATATACTTATATCCAACTTATGTATTACAAATAGATAACTATGGAAAAATATTCTCATAATCTCTTTTAATTAAATACTATAAAAAATTATGAAAATAAATTAATACTGTAAAAAAACTAATTAAAATATAAACTAATTTAATTTAATGTTATTAAAAAATAATAAAATTAAGTATACTATGAAAGCCTAAATAATCCCAAGTATTAAAAAATTAAAAATAAATATAAATTTATTACTTTGGGTTGAGTACGGACTGACCGAGTTAAATCAGCCATTCCTAAGTCCAGCTCTTCATTATCGGGCTTGTAGATGGATTCGGCCCGGAACGAGCACGTGCACAAATTACCTTATCCAACCCAAAAAAAATTTACAAGCGGACAGACGGGCCGAGCCAGTTAGGTACCTATGGTCAGGTGCCTAATGGTAGAGTAGAAATTTCATTTTCATTTTTTTTCTTATTTATTTTTAAAGAAAAAATAAAATCATATTTCTAACACTTTGTTCGGATGGAGTAGAAGCAGGTGTTAGCCTAAGGAGTGCATATATATTTAGATATTGAGAAGTCTATATATTTGTTTGAGTGTTTATTTTATACGAATAAAATTAAATTTATCAAATACTTGGTGAAATTAAAAAAAGTGTGGTCAACCTGTAATTTGTGACCACGGAAATGGAAACATGTCTGCATTGAAGATTTCATGATTGCAACAGAGATTTAGCAACTGCGATTCTCCCAATGTTTATGGTTTTAAAATTTCAGACAGTTTTACAACCACGAAAGCAACTGCAATACCCATAATGCAAGATGAGCCGTGACTATAAATTTTGTATTATCAACCTACCCAAAAAAAAAAATCCAATTCATGTCCAAGGGTTTAGAACTTAATATGAAATAGAGACCGTTGCCTAGAGAAGTATGACCGCAACTGCAACAGCTAAAGAAACTCACGTCGGACAAAGATTTTTGGAGTGAGAAGCATGACTTCGACAAGAAGAGTGCAAGCATGAAATTTATACAATTTTGACCATTAGATCCTAGAATCAATCAAGTCCAACCACGTATACTAGTCGTTGAAGAGCAAAAGAAATTGTGACTGCGATTTTTAATCCGACAAAAAAAACTATAAAAAAAATAGTTATTAGAATAGAAACGTTATATATCAGCTCTTTGGAGGTTTTTAGCTATAAATACTTCTTCCAAAGACCCTTATAATATAAGGAAACTATATCCTCCATGTCCAAGTTTTGTTAATTGAATTATTCATCTTTTATTGTATTCTTGAGTGATGGAATAAATACTTGAGGTAAAAGTTTAGAGTAAGTCTAAGAAAACTCTAAAAAGGGTTTGCCAGTTAGCCTAAAAAAAAAATTTGTTGTAAAATATTAAGTGTTAGTGTAGAAAAAAACACTAAATATGGATTAAAGAGTAAGTTTGAAAAAATACTTGAAATTTAAAGTTAGCTCCAACAAAAATTCTAAAATAAGTTTGAAGTGGGATTGTGAAAACTTCATCATTATAGTTTATTAAAGTTATGGTGAAAAATCTGACCTAAGAAAAGTTAGACCAAGCCACTATAAAAATTTTATGTGTTTATCTTTTTCATTTTTCCTCTATCTCTTTATCTTTTATTGTCTATTGCAAAATAAGTTAAAATAAAATTCATTAGCCATAAAAGTTTTAATAAACCACCAATTCATTCCCTTATTTTGTTTAACAACAAATGTAATAAAGTAAGGTAGACTGTAATATTTATTTTATCATATTTAGAAAAAAATTAGAGAAATGAATAATTTTATATTTAATTAAGTAATATTAAAATATAAGATTAAATATAAAAAAGTTCTATATGAAGAAAAATAATTTTAAAATAAGAATAAAATTAAAAAATAAAGCTCATAATCCTCCATGACACCCTAAATTAAAATATTGAAAAAAAAAATTAACACCTTAAATAACTCAAAATTACTTTCATTAAAATTTCTAGCCTCCTACTTTGTGCTGGCTTAGTCTAGTACCCCTTCCAAACAAATAAATAAAACCCCAAATCTGGCTCAAGTGGCCTTCAAAAAACCCGCCGCCTCTCTGCATTCTGCTGCTTCTTTTTCAAAAGATGAGCTCTCGTCTCTGTGTACGAACTCACTTGTACACATAACTGCTACTTCAAAACCTCAATTGCACCCGTTAATTCCAAATGCAAAATTATGCCAAATATCTCAATCCCAACCCTACTTAAAAACTGCTAGTCCGGTATTTGATCGGATGATTCGCATGCAGCCCGATTCAATTCATTGTTTGGCACAGGAATTTATTCAATTGGGTCGCATGTGGATCATTTGATCTAATACCTGTATTCCTGAGTTATTTCGTTGTGCGAGAGAAGAATTCAAGATATCTTAGAGGAGGGCTTATCTGCCGGATAATGTGGACTAATTTCTATGGAGGATAAAATTACTGAGGCAGCCAATGGTGCCTCAGTTAATAATCTATTCCTGAAATGGAGTAGAAAAGTTGTGCTTTGAACGTGGTCACATGACTATGCACCTTATTAAGGCTTCTTAAATTTCTTTAAATTTGTGTTGTGATTGATTACCTGGAGCGTTAAGTCCCTAAGGAAGGTTTAGGTGCAGCCAGATTTTTGTTAAACTCGAAGCATTCTGAAGTGAAACCATGTCTGCGCATTCCTAGGCCAACAAGTTATTTGCTGGGATTGTGTAAGCTCAGCCGTGTTATCTATTTTCTTTTGAGTTTATCTATCCTGTTGTGTATATTATCATATGTGATCTTGCAATGCAATTGCTTCAAAAACTTAAGGTAATTGATGTGGATAAATGTGAGAAAGCTTTGTGTAATTAAGAATTCTATTACTTGGTACCTACCTGTAAACTCTCGTAACATAAGTAAATTGAAGTGTTTTAGCTGTCCCCATTTATAGTCTGTTAACAAGTTACTAAACGTGAGAAATTTTGTTGATTTGCATCAGGCTTCTAATAGAGCTTAGAAAAAATTAGTTAAAATGAAGTTGCATGCTTGGTTGGTTCTTTATGGTCATTTACACTTAAACTCATGCTTGGTGTGATTTATAATGCAATTGCTTCAAAAACTATGGATAATTGATGTGAATAAATGCGAGAAAGTTTTGTAACTGGGAATTCTGTCACTTGGTACCCACCTGTAAACTCCCGTAAAATAAGTAAGATTGAAGTTTTTGAGCTGTCCTATTTTATGTCTGTTACTAGAAATTATAAATTTTCTGTATTTGCTTCAGGCTTCTAATATAGCTTTGAAAAATTGGTTAAAATGAAGTTGCATGGTTGGAGTTGGAGGATTCTTTATATTGACATACACCCATATCACAAGCTTAAAATAGATTTGCATGTGGAAGAATGCCTGCTTGTTCTTATTTTGGTTTTCTGTGTCCACGCTGCAGAGCAGTTAAGCTAAAAATCCCTGAAATCATAAGAAATTTGCTACAGGAAAAGGTATTTCTTTTCTTTGCGTTTTACTTGGTGCTCTCATCATATGTATGGATGTTCATTTCCAAAAGAAAAGAAGCCATGATGCTCAATTATATGATTTCAAGCCTCGTGCTTTTGAGATCAACATGTTACTGATGTTGATTTTGCAAGGTTTTTGCAAATTGAGAGTCTCGAATATCCCATATTTCTTTCTGAAGATAATGTTTAGAAAATCGACACATCTGTATCCTTGAACTCGCCTTTCTCCTTTTCCCTTTTCTCCAACTAGCTTGCTAAAGAATCTTTTCATTGATTCAGGTGGAAGTTGGTAGGGTGGATGAAAATTTGGAGGAAGGATGGAAGCAATACTGAACAACATGATCCATATGCCCAACAAATTATTTAGCTCTACCGTGGTCTCTTATATAACTGAAAGTAATCGATAAAATCTTTCCTGGTTGTTTTTCCATACTTAATTTTGATTTGTTAATAATCTTTGGTGCTTATAATAATTATGTAAATTGATGAGTTGCAGAGAGTTCAGATGTACATTCTTGAAATTTACAATTCCCCTTGTCTGGGAAAAATTCTCTTCCTATTGCAGTTCTATTTCCATCTTCGTTACTAATAAATACAATATCTTCCAAATTAATATGATTATTGCACAAAGAAACATCACATTAGAAAGCAGAATTGCAGGAATATTTCATCTTTCCGTATTTGTTATAAAAAGAGAAATTTGCGTGCTACTATATTTTCGGTTTGATTAAATTTCACCATAGCCAGGATTTCAGCATAGCTTATCAATAATTTTATCATATTATCTTTGACCAGAACACTTTCAACAGATTTGGGTAATCTTTTCTATTTTACATCAATTCCATATCTCAATTATCACATCAAAATTTGGCAAAAGAGAGCCCCTTACACTTGCAATCTAACGGACAAATAGAAAGAAGTGGTACTTATTACGAAGACTCTTAAATCCAAATGCTTGCCAAGGCTTCCTCAAGCGCCCTCTTCTTGCTAAACTCTATACTCCAACCACCAGCCCTGCTCCCTCTCTCTGCACGAAGTCTCATCATTTCTTCATCATCAGCAGCATAACCATGCATGTCGAGCCCCGCAAGTGGTAAAGGTTGTGGAGCCACTCCTGTGGGTCGTGGCTGTCCTCCAGGAACTGATGGTGCATACTGTCCTTGTTCAATACTAATGCCTCCTTGAGGGATCTGGCTCAAAAAGTAAACCCTTATCATTACAAACCAAAAATAAACAATGACATCAATTCGAAGGATCAGCATTTGGCTGTGAAATGACTGAGCAATATACATGTAACTGACACTCTGACAGCATGTATTCAACTGTCTATAAATTAAATTTGCTAGTCCACTTTGACACTACTAATTGCCCAAACATAAAACAAGGTTAGCTGTTTTCTCACATTATCACGTGTGACAATGTTTCAGTCATAAGCTGCACGTGTAACAAGAATATCTTAAAAGAGCGACCCAAAGTTCAACAAGGAGACTTCTTTTATATTTATATACAAAACTCTAAACGGAATATTTATCCATAGAATCCAACAGAAGAAAGGTTGGTAGCACCTTTCAAATTTCTCTACATATACAAATGGAGCCATATAAAACGGAATCAGAGTATCAGACCATTCCAAACTCAGACACACATATGTTGTTCTAAGACGCTGGAAAAAATTTACAATTCATTTGAAATTTGGTCTATGAAAGACACTTCTAAGCAATCAGTGATATGGTAAAGCCTTCTACTGTACTTCAAACTATAAAACAATCAATTGAAGATGAGATGAGTACCATATCCTTCATGTGAAGCTTCCAATCAAAGATAAAGCTCTTATTATTGAACTTGCCCTCATTAGTTCAAACATTTATGCATAATTACATAGATCTATTACAACCAGATATTTTACGAAACTTCACCACATTTTACAAGAGTAAATGTTGTCTATTGTTAATTTTATGGATGTCAATAGGTAAAAGCTAAATATTAAACTTATTACATAAGGCCTCGAATAATGTGCAAAGTGCAAACTGAATCCTAGGATGTTGTAAAGGTTCAAGACATTACCAATTTTATGCCCAAGGGAGTTACAAACAAATTTCAACAAATGAATTAAGACATAATGCATACAGTGTTCGATTCTCACCCCCTCAGCATCAGTCTGTGCAGGATGTCCCTTGCTTGCTGCCAAAGCTGCAGCTAGTTCTTCAGCCTGTTATATTAACATTACCACAAAACATCTTTAGTGACTTTTCACACTGATGATTAAAATTTTCAAAAGCTGTGAAACTGATTTAGTATTCTGTTTTTATTCCACAGGTGCAACTGTAAAGAACAATTATCATTTACCCTTTCCACAGTGTTAAGAATCTCTACCTAAGACCAGCTGAACCCACTAGCCTTTGACTTGAGCTAAAGGCCAATGTTAGAACTTAGAAGAACAAATAATAGGCAGGTAAATGGCAACTCCTGGAGTACCTTCCGTGCTTGATTTATCATTATTTGTTCAGCGTTTTGTTTCTGGTATTTTGCAATCTTTTCTTCAATAGCAGGGACATCCACTCCAGCTACTAAGTCAAATACTAACAGAAGTTTCTAGTGTCAAGAATTATATACATGTTATGTTAAAAGGATTAAAAAATATGTTGTGAACAGCATACTCATATCCTCCACTTCCTCCAAGTAATCATTGTATTCCCTCAGAGATGGAAAATCCTCCTCTCGTTTATTGAATCTATAAAAATATAAAGGCAGTGAATTCAGTAACAAGCTGCCAACAAAATCTGCAATGTGGAAATTGACTACAGGCAAAAGTAAAAAATTATAGGAATGATATGATAATCAAGAAGGTCATGAATGAAGCACGTTCACCCATTCCTTCTACTCTAATCTTATGAAGAAATGATACAAATGATCAAGTGACAATAAACAAAAACTACAGAAAATTTATACGTCCATGAATACAGAATACTGTGAGAGATGAACAGGAATCAGCCTGGACACCATGCAATCCTTATTAAAAATGAATAACCGGGCGAATCCTGTGCATAACCATATTGGCCTTCCCATAATTCAACAAACATAGCAGGTAAATTCACAAAAGACAGACCATTGCATAGACAAATCGTGAATTTTTATATCTCCAGTAAAACTTTGTTAGTTCATTAACCAATAATGATACGCGTAATCATAGAGCACCAATTTAAATAAGTTTTAATCAAGTAACAGAGGAGCAAAGCTAAGAGAAATGCAAAATTACATGCTGGAAATCCTTCTCCTTATACTTATCTCTTTGTGGGAATTGCTACTGGAGACCACCATTACTGTTGCTGCTTCAGCTTTCTTCTTCCTTTCTGTCTACCCACATCTCAATTAGATAATTTGATGTATCATATTACGATTAAAAAAAAAGGAAGTTGATGGAGCTAGTTCACATTTCTGAAATATCTGCACATACCTCTTCAAAAATTTTGTGTTACCCACTTACGAAGTTGTTAATTTCTTATCTAATTTTGGGAAATCTGAAAAGGACAAGAGAAATCAATTAGAAAAAAAAGGAAAACAAATAAAAAGAACGTGACAAAAATGGTGTTGCAGAGGAATAGAATGGAACGAGAAGAGGAAGGAGGGCAAAAGGCTGAGAATGAGATTCAATGATGAACGCTGGCAACCTTTCCTATCCTAACATATGCCAGAAGTCATTCGCCGAGCAGACCCACACCTGCCACCTCCACCTCCATCTCCACCTCCACCGCCACGCCTAAAAGATTTAGGCTACTAGAATGGAATAACCTCATAATCCTAAGATTTTTAAGAGAAAACCATGTTCAAGCCCTTTTATTTTTCATGTTTTTCGCTATTAAGCCCATCATCTTTTATTTTATACAACTAAGCCCTTCTTTTATTTTAGCACCCATTGAGCCCTCCTCACAAACAGATTTAACAGCGCGTGTATTGCACTACCCACAAAACTCGCGTGATTGACATGTTTTAATTTTGTCATTAAAATATTCATTAGGTTTGATTTAACAATTTTTTTTAAAAAAAAAAAAAGAATAAAATTCCTTTTTCTTTCATTCTATTCGTCATGTTGAGAGCGAAATGTGAAAGCATACAAGATGGACAATGGCATGAAAGTTGAAACCCAGAAAATAAAATTAGCAAATGGAAGTCAATGAGTTTAAGAATTTCAAACTAATCTAACTGAGTCATCTCCACCTTGGCTGCTGAATCATCCTTGGACTCACTTTCACATTCATAATGTCGGGTGGTTTCGGTGCTTGAGCTAACTGAGTTCGACTATTTTGCCACTTCAGTGCTCCCATTGAAACCAAATCCTTGATATGTTCATTCTCCTCCTATGTAATGAAAACAAGAAACACCGAGTTACAACAGAGCTTTTGGATCGATGGCTCAATAGAGATGCAAATAATAGCCAAACTTAAAAGATTGAAACTTTATCTGAGCTTTACCTCGGTTAATCCGAGTGTACATCTTCGACAGCGGCATCAAAGAAGAAAGAGTCGAGATCGTTGTTCTTGATGAGAGCCACCGCTAAACTCGAAGAGAGCTGAACAAATCCAATTTTTATGGACGCACTAAGGTCACCTTCGGTATACGAAGATAATAGAAAATGGAATTACTATCAAACCTATTGTTTTGGATTGGTTAATTCAGTTAAAATCAAATATATTTTTAGATTTTAAATTTATTTTATCAAAACTTTCAATTAAAAATTTTATTCTATTAAATGTCTTTAAATTTAAATTTTCATTATATTCAAAACTTGTTTAATAAAAAATAAATTAATATTT